>CM019823.1:158432760-159706527 GCA_009763385.1 Coix lacryma-jobi var. lacryma-jobi | reverse complement strand
GGGATCCATCGAAGTACATGGTCCAGAGCTCGGCTTGAATCTGTGCCGGCGGGAGCTGAGTGTCGGTCCATTCAGCAACGAAGTCCGCCAACGCTTGCGACTTGATGGCCTTTCGCGGGGCATAGGTGATGGTCTCCCCATTAGTTCGGCGGACCACTTGGCGATGCGCCCCGTGGCCTCCCGATTGTTGACGATCTCTCCGAGGGGGAAGGACGACACCACCGTCACGGGATGAGCGAGGAAGTAGTGCTGGAGCTTGCGCCTTGTGACGATGATGCCGTAGAGCAGCTTTTGGATGTGCGGGTACCGGACCTTGGCCTCGGAGAGTACCTCACGTAGTGAAGTATACCGGTCGCTGGACCGGCAATGTATGACCCTCCTCGTGCCTCTCGACGGCTATGACCGCGCTAACCACCTGAGTGGTTGCGGCCACATAGAGGAGGAGGGGCTCGGGGGAATCGTCACCTTCGGCTGGTCGCGGGGGCACGAGAATTGGTGCAGAAGTCAGCAGCCCCTTCAACTTGGTTAAGGCCTCCTCGGCTTCGGCGGTCCACGCAAAGTGTTCCGTCTTTTTTAGTAGGCGGTAGAGGGGTAGTGCTTTTTCCCCCAGCCTCGAGATGAATCTGCTGAGAGCGGCTAGGCAGCCTGTTACTTTCTGCACACCCTTGAGGTCACGAATCGGGCCCATCCTCGTGACTGCTGAGATTTTTTCAGGGTTTGCCTCGATCCCCCGTTGTGAGACGATGTAGCCAAGTAGCATGCCTCGAGGCACACCAAAGACACACTTCTCGGGGTTGAGCTTCACATTCTTGGCCCGGAGGCACTCGAACGTGGTCTCGAGGTTGCTGATGAGGTTCCCTACTTTTTTAGTTTTAACCACGATGTCATCGACGTAGGCCTCGACGGTCTTGCCTATGTGCTCGCCAAAGATGTGCTGCATACATCGTTGGTACGTTGCCCCGGCGTTTCGAAGGCCGAAGGGCATCGTAACATAGCAATACATACCAAATGGCGTGATAAAAAGAGGTCGCGAGCTCATCGGATTTTCTCATCCTAATTTGGTGGTAGCCGGAATACGCATCAAGGAACGAAAGCACTTCGCACCCAGCAGTGGAATCGACGATCTGGTCAATTCTAGGTAAAGGAAATGGAACTTTTGGACATGCTTTATTCAGACCAGTGTAATCTACACACATCCGCATTTTTCCATTCTTTTTCCTAACTAGTACAGGGTTAGCTAGCCACTCTGGGTAAAATACCTCCTTGATGAATCCGGCCGCCAAAAGCTTGTGCACCTCCTCGCCGATGATCCTGCGCTTTTCCTCGTCGAAGCGGCGCAGGCGTTGCTTCACCGGTCTGGACCCGGCCTGGATCTCCAAGGCGTGCTCGGCGACTTCCCTCGGTATGCCCGGCATGTCCGAGGGGTTCCACGCAAACATGTCGATGTTCGCGCGGAGAAAGTCGACGAGCACTGCTTCCTATTTGGGCTCGAGGCTGGTACTGATGGTCAGCGTCTTGCCATTGGCCGAGGTCGGGGTCGACGGGTATTTGCTTGGTGTGCTCAGCCGGCTCGAAGGTGCCGGCGTGACGCTTTGCTTCTGGGGCCCCCTCGGTGGCCAGAGCTGCCAAGGCCTCGAGCGAGTCGAGGTGGACGTTGGCCTCCCCCCGCTCGACGCACTCCACGTCGCAGTGGTATGCGTGCTCGTAGGAGGTGTCAACGGTGATGACCCCTTTTGGCCCCGGCATCTTGAGCTTCAAGTACGTGTAGTTAGGAATCGCCATGAACTTGGCGTAGCCTGGCCGGCCGATGATGGCGTGGTAGGTCCCTTGGAAGCCGACCACCTCGAAGGTGAGCGTTTCCTGACGGAAGTTTGCCGGCGTGCCGAAGCAGACCGGCAGGTCGATGCGCCCAAGGGGGTGGGCTTTCTTTCCTGGTACTACTCCGTGGAACCCCCCGACGCTGGGTCGGAGCTGTCCCTCTGAAATCCCCAGGAGGTCGAGGGTCTCGAGGTATATGATGTTGAGGCTCGAGCCCCCATCCATCAACACCTTGGAGAACCGAACGTCGATTATGATGGGGTCGACGACGAGGGGGTAAGCCCCCGGGTTTATGACACGGTCCGGATGGTCGTCACGGTCGAACGTGATTGGCGCATCGGACCAGTCAAGATACCGGGGGGCGTCGTGGCCAAGCGAAAAGATTTCCCGGCGCTCCTTCTTTCTTTCTCGAGCTGAGAGCCCGACGGTCGGCCCCCCGTAGATCATGTAGCAGTCGCGCACCGGGGGGAAGTCGGAATCGCCATCTGCGTTTCTGCCGCCGCGTCTCTCTTTTTTCTCCTGCCTTAGCGCGTCTCCCTCTTATCGCCGAGCTTGGAGTAGTAGCCCTTCAACAGTCGGCAGTCTTTCAACTTGTGGTTTACGGGGCCCCTGTGGTAGGTGCAGGGATCCTCGAGCATCTGGTCGAAAACAGCCCCGTCAGGGGGGCCTCGGGGCTTCTTAGGCTCGAGGACGCCCGCGAGCACCTCTTTGTCGTCGTCGTCATCGGCGCCATGCTTCGCCTTCTGGCCCTTGCGTTTGTTTTTCTTCCTTTTGTTGCCGTCATTGCTATCGTTCTTGGCGTCGTTGCCCTTGTTGGAGCCCTCCGGCGCGATCACCGTCTTGCCTTTGTCCGTGGAACGGCCAAAGAAGGCCCCCACTGCTTCGTCGCCCGAAGCAAAGCTGGTGACGCGATCCATCAGATCCTCGACCGTCCCGGGACGGTAGCGTCCTAGCTCATGAACAAGCTCTTGGCATGTCGTGCCCGCGAGGAACGCTGAGATGACGTCCTCGTCAGGCACGTGGGGGAGCTCGAGACGCTGCTTCGAGAATCGTCGAGCAAAGTCGCGGAGGGGCTCGTCCGCCGCCTGCCGGCAACGCCGTAGGTCCCAGGGGTTGCCTGGACGCACGCAGGTCCCCTTGAAATTCCCGTCGAAGACCCTGACTAGGTCGGCCCAGTCATGGATCCGATCCGGCAGGAGCCCCTCGAGCCACCGGCGGGCGGTGTCCGAGAGATAAAGTGGGAGTTGACGTATGATCACGCGGTCGTCGTTCTTCGCTCCGCCCAGTTGGCAGCCAAGGCGGAAGTCCGAGAGCCAGAGCTTGGGCTCGACCTCCCCGTCATACTTCACGATGTTGGTCGGCGGTCGGAAGCGGTCGGGGAGGGTCGAGCTGCGGATGGCCCGGCTGAAGACTCGGGGGCCCGGGGGCTCGAGGACCTGCCGGTCCTCGTCGCTGTCGTAGCGCCCCCCTCGATGGGCGCTATAGCCACGCTCTTGGGCCCCCTTGTCCTTGCGCCATCGGTTGATGTCGTTGCGGGCGTCGTTGGGGTCTCGAGGTGGCCGGTTGTCGACGATCCTTCACGGACTGGCCTAGATCGATAGGCGTCCGGCTGGTGGACGGATGCCTCGCGAGCGTCGTGGGGCGTGTCCGCCGGTCTCCCCGAGGCTGCTCCGCGTCGGCGTGACGCCGAGCTCTCGGCCTGCTGTACCGCGGCTGTCTCGAGGAGGTTTTTCATTTCTCCGAGCATGCGCCTGGCATCGGGGTTGGAGACGGCGGGCAGGTCACGGAGCATCATAGCCGCCGCCACCACGTTCTGCCCAGCTCTCGGGAAACATACCTCAGGGCGTGCTGGTGCCCCGTCCTCGAGGATCCGCCGGTGGACCTCTCGGGCCCGGCCTCGAGCTCCGGCTCCTCGGGGCTGGGGTGGTTCCTGCATCAGGGTTTGCCGGAGCTGCAGCAGGTGTCGCCGTTCTTCCTCGGCTTTGGTGATTGCCTCTTGCACTTGTGCGAGCTGCGCCGCCCGGCCATCGTCGTGCTTAGGCAGTACAGCCGGTGCTGGAGGTTCGTCCCTTCCCTGAACGCGTGATCCGCCTGCCGCGGCCACGTCGCTAGGTACCTCTAGGTCGAGCGCCGGCCTGTCGTCGTCGCCTTCGTCCTCGGTATCGCATACGACTCCCTCGAGTTGGAAGCACTCCCTGGTGGGATCCCAGAGGTCGGGGTCGTGGTAGTCGTATTCGTCGTAGTCGGAGCTGTTGACGGCACGCCGCCTTGACCGATGCTGGGACCGCAGCTCGCGGTACCATTCTCCGACGGTGGCTCGCCGAGGTGGCTCGAAAGCTCGCAAGAAGTCACGGTCGACGCACGCGGGGTGGACGATCTCCAGGCTGGCCATGGCCTGCAGCAGCGCGCCCGAACGCTGCTCCCGGTCCACCACCGTCTGGTCCCGATGGCGCTCGTCGAGGCGGTGGGCGTGTACAGCCGCAGAGTTGTCGAGGCCGACCGGGAACCACTGGCGTCGAGCGCGGCGGAACCCGTGCGGGAGGAGGCTGAGTGGCATCGACGGCGCACGGCTCGGAGGCCTCTGGCCTGGTTCCTGGTCCATACGCATGATGAATGCGAAGTCGCTGGGCGGGCACGGGTGCGCCCTGGAGGTCTCCGGCCGCGCGCCGGGCTGGTTTCCCCTTGGGGACCCTGCACCGGCTACGGGGGCGTAGGTGTTTGCCGCGGGCGCCGCCTGCGCCCGGCGACTACGGTGACGACGGCGCCGCTCGCGATGTGGCGACGTGTGGTGGTGCGGGCGACGCGTCACGCCCCCCCCGCGCGGGGTGGCGTGACACGCACTCCGCTCGGGCCCCCGTGGAGAGCAGAGTCAGCTCGTTGCCGTTGCCTGTGGCCAGGAACTCGAGGCTCCCGAACCAGACGACGGCACCAGCCGAGAACGGAAGAGGGGATGAAGCCATCCAGGAATCAACGAGAAATCGGCTCGGACACGCGAAGCCCCCTACCTGGCGCGCCAACTGTCGGTGTTTCGTACCCGGGGGTATTACACCAACGAGTGATATGATCGCGTGCTTCTCTTCCTGGATGGTGATGCAAGAGGACACAAGGATTTATCCTGGTTCGGGCAAAGAAGGCCCTACGTCCAGCGGGGGGGATGTTCTTGTATTGCTTGCACCTAAGTGCTTGTACAGGGGAGAATACAAGCTCAGTGAGCGTGGACCGGAGTCCGGACTCGTGCCTGTGTGTGGACTCGTGTGTTGTGTCCGTCCCCTTGAATGAGGGCCCTAGTGTCCCCTTTTATAGAGCAAGGGGAGGCCAGGGTTACATAAAGGTATTACAGGTGTCGGAACGTATGGTGCCCCATACGGAGAAGGGTAGGAACCCTATCTTGTCGGGGCCACTGGAGCCGATGTGATCGTTGCTGTTGAGGCGTCCTTGGGTCGTGGCTTCCATCCTGGGCGCGGACGTGGTGGCGCGACAAGGCGGGAGCCGTACAGCACTCATCCCGGAATGTACAGTACGCGGCGGGGTCCCTCCGGGTCTTGGGGTACCTGTCCTCCAATAGCATGAAAGTAGTTAGGGCTCGAAGGACGCGGAGCCGGCTTCGAGGTGGTGCCACGGGGGCTCGAGGGGCGCGGAGCCGGCCTCGAGGGGTTACAGTGCGGGGCTCGAGGGGCGCGTAGCGGGCCTCGAGGGGTTACAGTGCAGGGCTCGAGGGGCGCGTAGCCGGCCTCGAGGGGTTACAGTGCAGGGCTCGAGGGGCGCGTAGCCGGCCTCGAGGAGTTGCAGTGCCTGGCTTGGCCGAACAGTGCTGTACTGGTGCCCTTTTGCCCATGCTTGTGGTGAAAACGAGACTTTGACCCTTACACCGAGTTACTGTGGTACATGCTGTGCACTAGTGGACATGACCGGAGTAGGTGAAGGCATTAAATGCGTGGTATGGGCTGGTACGGCTGTCTGTACAGCTCGAGGTCCGTTCGTTAAGGCTCGAGGTGTGGGGGCGCGCTCGCCCGAGGCCTGGAGGGCTCGGGCGAGACGGAGAGCGACCGTGCTCGCCCGAGGCCTTGCTCGGAGGGCTCGGGCGAGGCGGAGACAGAGCGTTCGCCCGAGGCCTGGCTGGGAGGGCTCGGGCGAGACGGAGATAGAGCGTTCGCCCGAGGCCTGGCTGGGAGGGCTCGGGCGAGACGGAGATAGAGCGTTCGCCCGAGGCCTGGCTGGGAGGGCTCGGGCGAGACGGAGATAGAGCGTTCGCGTGTTTGCGTTGATTGGGGGTACCCTTTTTCGTACCACCGACGCATCTAGAATTAGATCTAGTTCATCTAGTTGTAATCAAGAGCCAGCTATCAAGTAGAAGACTAGTTACCCCTCTAGTTAGGTTTAGAACCTAGTCTTATACTAGAGCTAGAAGAGAGAGAGAGAGAGGAAGAGATCAAGAAGGAGCTCCGGTCTGTCGGATCAACTTTTTCATCTTGTACCTGCGGATTCAAGTTCATCTTCAACTTGCTTAAGCGATTGTTTCGGTAATCAACGTCTATATTTAAGTTTGAGTTATTGTTCTCATTATTCTTAAGGTTTATGACTCTCTTTTGAGTACTTTAATTCTAAGTTGCTCTAGAGTTAGAGTAGTTGGATAGTGTAAGCGTGGTGCTTAGACTTGATAACTCATAAATGCCTCCTATAACGCCGGTAGTAGTGGTTGTTCACAAGGGTGACTCTTATAGCCTTGTTGATTCTTCTATAGTCCACTTACCCGTGTGTAGGCTCGGTAGGATTATACATTTGCATAAAAGACTCATACTCTGTTTGTGACCTTTTATGGCAACTTCCCCACTAAGAATAATATAAACATATCACTCTTGAATTGGAATTACATAGCCTTAGTGATCCCCTCTATACTTCTAGATTCTTCGCCCTTGTTAGCTACTCAGGGGATAGACTTTAAGACTTAACACTATCAGTTCCTTTGGGTTCGATATTAAAACTGGGTTACTCTGGTGAAGTGCTACATCGGTAGATCTTATCTATGCGCTTGCGGATAAAGTAGAGCGTGTGTTAATTTATACCAACACCTAGGCAAAACCGATTTCAAAACTTTCATACATTGTGTTTCAAAATCCTTGAAAAAGAAACTTGCTTGAAATGACCATTGTTCTGTATTGGTTGATTGTCACTGGTCATAACATGCAAGCAGTACTTGTCCACTCCAAAGAGGAGGTGTAGTAACCTAGAGATAAATCTGTTCAGTGGTAACTGTCCGGCAGTGCCGGGCCAACCGCGGAAGTGCCGAGCCCCGGCAGTGCCACGGAAGGCGCAGCAGTGCCACGACTTGTCGATTCAGCCTGAGTCGACTGTTACCGTGTGGGGCCAAAGGGAAAACCCTTTTCTACTCCTACCTGATGGCTCTACCCCTCTCTCTCTCTCTCTCTCTCTCTCTCTCTCATTCTTATCCAACCGGGAAACCGTCTCTCTCTCTCTCGGGCGGTCAAGGGGTGGTCTAGGGCGAAGCTTCACCGGGCTCTTCCCTGGCGACTCCGGGCCCCGGCAGTGCTGCTCGGGGATCTCCTTCGGTGCAGCTCCATTCTCCCTTCCCCAAGGGTCTCCTTCCCTTTCCTCTCCATCTCAAGGTGAAACTTCAAATCCCTAACCCTAGTTTTCCGGATTTGTAAAATGTGCCATGGTTGTTGTACTTAGAGGTTATAGAAGGGCTTGTAGATGATAGGGAGGTAGTAGAGATGATGGATTTGGTGTTTCTTGGCTCAGACCTTGCCTGCCCACACGGCAGTGCCGCGCTCAGCGCGGCAGTGCCGGGCCCCGGCAGTACCGCTCCCCGAGCGGTAGTGCTGGACCTTGAGCAGGGGCTTGATCCAAGCAACACCATATCCATCAAAGTCTATTACCTCACTATAACCTATTATCTCTTATGCAGTCTTCTAATTCACAGTTTCCATGTTTTAGATGTCGGGAGGAGATGATGAGAGAAGGGTGAAGCAAAGGATGGATCCGCTCAGAGGGAGGAGCAAGTAGCGGTCTCATAGAGGAGGTTCTAGCTCTCAAGGGGAGGATGTGACTGCAAGGCAGCAGATTCGTGATGAAGTTCGCCTCCAGATGCAAGGGTGACAGATTAGGGATGATCTTTATCCTAATACTCCAGAGCATCTAGCTGAGGTCAGCAGATCCCACTTGCAGGCCTACACTGAGGATGTGCAGGAGAGGCCTCCATAGGACACCAAGGACAGGCAGCCTGTGTCTTACTATCAGCAGTTCAGTTCAGTGAAGACACAACGCCAACTCAATCCCTACAACACTCAGAAGGACATGGACATTGATTACAGGTTCTTGAATGAGTTCCATTCCGATTTCTATCGTTCAGTCCTGTACAATGCCAAGAAGCAGAAGATCTTGAGCATGAAGTATGTTGATTGGGAGCATCTTGAGGCCAAGCACGATCGTGACATTGATAGAGTGGTGGCTGCATGCAAGGCCAGAAACATGTATGACTTGATGGGTTTCAGCTATAATTGGAACACAGAGATCATCCATTAGTTCCATGCCACGCTCTATGTGGATAATGTAGTGGAGGAGATGCACTGGATGACCGAGGGTCATCACTACAAGGTTTCTTTTGAGACCTTTGCTAGGATCCATGGTTTGGGCAACGAGGATAGAGAGCTTGGTAGTCTGCACAAGGAGAGGACATTGACTGACAATGAGATAGCATTCATGTATGAGGATCCTCGGAAGGCAGATGGGTTGGTCAAAGGGCTGAAGGGCTACTACTACATGTTGAACAACCTGTTCAGGCAGACTCTCAACCCCAAAGGGGGTTCCCATTCTAACCTATATGGATATGGCAGGAATATGTTGGCTAGAATGGCTCCCAGGGCAAATCACTTCTCCATCTCCAGTTTCATTTGGACTGAGCTTCAGGTGGCAGCCGAGGATGCTAGGAAGGCAGTGCTCTATGCCCCCTACATCATGTATATCATAGAGATGGTCTCCGGCTGCACCTTCACCAAGGATGGGTTGCATGAGCCATACAGGGCAGAAAAGAAGAGGGCAGCCGCAGCAGCAGCAATTGACAGGCCAGAGAGCTCCCACCCTTCCTCCCAGAGGAAGAAGAAGAGCAAACTGGCTAAATGGATTAAGGCGATCTTCTCCACTTGCACCTATGCAGCCTAGACAGCTCACCAGGCACTCGTTGAGCAGCGCGCAGAGCGAGAGCGGGCAGGTCGCTCTCCGTTACCTCCACCCCGCTCTCCATCTCAGCTTGACCTCTCCAGCCTCGATTCAGACGACATAGACTCAGACGGCGATGAGGAGTAGGAGGAGGTGGTGCCTGAGCCGTCTCGTCGTTCCTCTCGTACCTCGACACGCTATACCAGCACTACCCATTGCCATGGGAAGGCCGTTGTAGAGTCTTCTAACGACGACTATGATGACGATGACGATGATGATGATGATGAGATCGAGGAGGTTCAGTGGGACAAGATTGCGTCTGACGATGAGTGAGTGTTTGAACACTCTTCTCTTCTCTCTTTTTGGTGACTTGTTGCCAAAGGGGGAGAATTAGGTGAAGAGAAGGGGGTACAACACTTTCTTTTTCATGTCCCATCGTTTTAGTAGTTGTGAGTTGTGAGAGTTCGATTTGATCAAAACTCTATTTTGTAATATTACTCTATGTTGCTACTTCTTAGATTTGGATGTGGACATGTACGTTTGTATGGTTATTTAGCTTGTCATATCATGTTTAGAACTGTTTTATCTCATGCTTTGTGGTTGTTTTACTTTTCATTGTGTTTGGTGTCTGAAAGCCTGAGCGGTAGTGCCGCTCCAAGGCCGGCAGTGCCGGGCTCCGGCAGTGCCGCGCCTAGAGCGGCAGTGCCGCTCTGGAAGACAGGCAGCAAACCCCTCTGATGTGCATAAACTGTCATACGCATCACGTATTTATTCTTGACACAGTTTGTTTGCACCCCACAAAGCAATTAGATGTGAAACTGAACCTACCTTTACACTTTTAATATGTGAATGTTGGCCTCTAATGCCAATTTGAGATTTCAGCTCTCATTCACACATTAAGGGGGAGGTTTCACACCTAAGCTTCTAAATCTCAAGTATTGTACTGTTGACACTTGCTAACGTCGCTACCAAGAGTAGAGATAAACTCTATCCCCGGCAACGGTGCCAGAAATGCTTGTTGACACTTGCTAACGTCGCTACCAAGAGTAGAGATAAACTCTATCCCCGGCAACGGCGCCAGAAATGCTTGTTGGTATAAATTAACGCACACTCTACTTTATCCGCAAGCGCACAGATAAAATCTACCGATGTAGCACTTCACCGGAGTAACCCAGTTTTAATATCGAACCCAAAGGAACGGATAGTGTTAGGTCTTAAAGTCTAACCCCTGAGTAGCTAACAAGGACGGAGAATCTAGAAGCATAGAGGGGATCACTAAGGCTATCTAAATCCAACTTAAGATTGATATGTTTATATTATTCTTAGTGGGGAAGTTGCCATAAAAGGTCACAAACAGAGTATGAGTCTTTTATGCAAATGTATAATCCTACTAAGCCTACACATGGGTAAGTGGACTATAGAAGAATCAACAAGGCTATAAGAGTCACCCTTGTGAACAACCACTACTACCGGCGTTATAGGAGGCATTTATGAGCTATCAAGTCTAAGCACCACGCTTACACTATTCAACTACTCTAACTCTAGAATGAATAGAATTAAAGTACTCAAAAGAGAGTCACAAACCTTAAGAATAATAAGAACAATGGCTCAAACTTAAATATAGACGTTGATTACCGAAACAATCGCTGAAGCAAGTTGAAGATAAACTTGAATCCGCAGGTACAAGATGAAGAAGTTGATCCGACAGGCCGGAGCTCCTTCTTGTTCTCTTCCTCTCTCTCTCTCTTCTAGTTCTAGTATAAGACTAGGTTCTACATCTAATTGGTGCTCTAGGTTTAACTTATTTGTTTTGCGTTGATTGGGGGTACCCCTTTTGTGGACCCCCGACAGTAGCCCCCGAGCCCTTATTTGAGTGCTTGCACTCGACCAGGGGCTCCCGACTGGGATCTCGAGGGTTAGCTAGCCGGTTCTCGACGGTTTGGTTGCTTTGATTCCTTGGGTGTCGTGCAAGCGACACCCGCGGGTGTAGCCCCCGAGGCCACGGGGGAGTGGTTAGGACTCCCTCGTTGGCTTTTTCTTGTGTGAGTGTTAGTTGCGTTTTTCAGGTTCGGGAGTGTCGAGCCCCCGAGTTTTTCAACCCTCTTTCGTCGAGGGGTGCCAGGCTGAACCGATCGGCCGACACTTCGAGCCGTCTGGCACGCCGGTTGCCCTGGCTTGTCATCCCGCGAGTCCTTTCGATCGGATGCAAGGGGGGATGCCTCGTACTACCACGAGCGGGCGAGTATCGAGGTTCCCGGTGAGCTGGTAACGGGGGAATCCAAGTGAGACCTCGTGCCCCGTTCGATAGGGTCGACTGAAGCCCGGAGGCGATCTCATAAAGCATGGGCGCTCGGTCTGCAGGAATGCCGGGTCCATTCGATAGGACCCGGTGGCTCGATGCCTCCCTCCGAGGGGATCTCTATGCATGTCGTGCGCCCTGCCTTGGATACACGTGAGGGGCCTCGAGGGCTTGGCCCTCGAGTGATGCTGCGAGTGGCGCCCCTTGGTGTCCCTGACTCGGGTGCTCGAAGCCGGCTGTCGAACCCTCTTCGAGGGCCAGCCTTCGCTGCTTCGAGGCTTAGGGCCGAGGCCCGTTTTTACCTTCTCGAAGAAGCCTCCGTCGCTTGGAATCCTTCTGCCCGTTGGGCGCACCTTTTTAGGCGGGGTAGTGGAGATCGTGGCGCTAGGGCGACTGACAAGAAGTCAGAGCGGCGGCCGTGGTGGGCCCGGGGGAGCGGAGCGAGTGCGGAGTTGCCGCGTGTACCTGTCGACCAGCTCGAGATGCGGTTAGGTGGGCACATTAAATGCGTGCGGTTACCTTTTCGCCGCCGTGGGAGACCTCGCCCGTTGGGGTTTTCTCTTATAAATATCGAAAGAGGGGTGAGGGATTCTTTTACTTTGCCTTTGCCTTCAGCCACCGCAGCTCCCGCACGCTTTCTCCCCAAACCAGCGATAGGTAATCTTCCCGGTCGCCCATCCGCCGCTCAGATCCGCGCCGTCGCCGCCATGGCTGCCCAGTCCCAAGTGCTGCCGCCCGAAGACTGGAGCCCGACGAAGACGACGCAGCAAGAGCTGGAGACGTTGGTGGAGCGGGGGATTCTCCGCCCCAACCCGCAGGAGGGGCCGGCATGGTGGATTGTCCCGACGGCGGACCACCGGGAGCCGCACCCACCGGAGGGGTATGTGGTGAGCTTTACGCGTTACCACCGCATGGGGCTCGGCGCTCTGACGAGCCGCTTTATGCGGGGGCTGGCTCACCACTTCGAGGTGGAGCTCCAGCACTTCTCCCCCAACTCGATCTCGCACGCCGCCATCTACGCCGCGGTGTGCGAGGGATACCTGAAGATCGAGCCGCACTGGGTGATGTTCGTCCACCTCTTCCGGGGCGAGCTCTTCCACAAGGCCGCGAAGTCGAGCGGGAGGAGGCTTGCACGCGTGGGCTCCCTCACCATCACCACGAGGACCGGTCCCTCGTCGGCCAACGTCCCCCGCGACTATCTCCGCTACAAGCTTTCCACCAACCAGGCGAGGTGGGACGACCACTGGTTCTACCTGCGGAACGAGGGCGGCCTCCTTCCGCAGTACACCGGCAGGGTCATCACCCAGCGCCCGGAGAAGTGGAACTGGGGCGTCGCGGCGGACAGGCAGCGCCACCTGACGTCGCTGATGGACACGATGAAGGCGTTGGTGGAAGAGAAGAAACTGACCGTCCAGGCGGTCATCTGGGTGTTCCATCAGCGGAGGGTTCTTCCTCTGGCGGACCGCCCCCTTCTCATGTTCGAGATGGGGCCAAACGCCCCGCTCGAGGCGCTGAACCAGTCGAGGATGGCTGAGGAGAGACTGTCTCGGAACGAGGCTACCTCCCGGGTGACGGTCACGGTCCACGGGTCGTTCCGCCCAGAGGAGGCCAACCTGATCGCCATGGCGCCCGACGAGGGGTGCCTCAACCCGGTAAGCCTCCCTCGAGCTAGACTGTCTCGAGCCTCCCTTTCTTTCTCTTTCTCCGAATCTTGTTTACTTTCCTTGTGGTTTTTCTCATTAAGTTTCTTTTTGGCAGGGGGCGTTCACATGTCGCGCGTCGAGGCCCCCGGTGAGGGAGGACACCGCGGAAATACAGGTGAGGCGCCTCTCTACTCAGAAAGACAAGGAGAGTAAGGATGCCAAGAAGAAGAAAGAGAAAGGGAGGAACTTGCATCGGGTGGCTCGGGATCAGAGGTGAGCGAAGGCTCGTCATAACCGGCGGCCTGGAGAGGAGTCCCCTGAGCTCAGTTCCACGAGCTCGGAGGAGGAAGACGACGATGAGGAGGAGAGTGATGACGAAGGGATGGATGTGCGTTTGAGGCGCGCGGGGGTCGTCGACGTCAGGGCTGACTCCTCTTATGTGCAGGAGAACGTCCTGGAGATCCCCCTAGCAAAGGGATCGCGCGGGACGCGGCAGCAGAAGGCAGCGCCGACCCCAGCCTCGTCGGAGGCTCAGGCCCTGTCGAGCTCTGTGCCGGACGTGCCCCCTGACGTGAGGAAGCCTCGGACTAGGAGCGCCATCGCCGCGGCGCAGAAGGAGGCCACGGCCACGCCGACCCAGGCAGGGGGTCTCGAGAAGGGTCGGTCCTCGAGAAGCGGCCGACACATCGAGAAGGACTCCGGGCCCGACCGTTGCAAGTCGTCGGGGGCGACGTCGAGCCCGCGGAGGAGCGGGCAACATGAGGGAGCGTCGAGCCCCCGTCACCATGATCGTCGAGGGGGGAGCCCCCGGTCATCTCGTGACGGGAGTCGCAAGCGACCCCGGAGTCCGTCGCCGCACCGCCGCCGGGAGAAGGAGGCAGGCGCCGGGGGGCGTGACCGTCAGCATGAGCGTCGGAGCAGGTCCCGGAGCCCGCGCCGGGAAAGGCGCCAAGATGACCGCTCGAAGGAGACGCGGTCGCCCCCCGGGATAAGAGACAAAAGGAGAGCTCTCCGCCGGGGTCGAGCCACGGGAAGCATCGGGAGCCTTTCCCCCATCCGAGCCACGTGGAGACGGCTCAGGGGCGTGGCTCGAGCCAAGGGGCGGGCTCGAAGCCCCCGAGCGGGTCCGGCGATTCGGGGAAGAAGCCCCGCCGTCGCTTTGGGTAAGTAACCTTTCTCAGTCTCGTAGGTAGCGAAGCTTTGCCTTTTTACTTTTGGTGGTGTGTGCTGTTTTCTGGTTTTTCAAGGAAAAGCGCTCCCGGCAGGAGGCGGACCCCGCGGTGTCCAAGCGGGCCAAGACCTCGAGCTCTGCTGACGTTCAAGCACCTCGAGGTATGGCTCCTTCTTCCGCTGGGGAGGCCGCTTGGCTGGTGAAGGCTCGAGCAGCCATGGCTCGGGGAAGCCAGATGGCCGCCGTGGACCTTGGTGAGGCCGACGCCGTCGGCCACGGGGGTCGAGGCTTTTTCCTGTTTCTGACGACGTTGTTCTCCTTTTTCAGCAGGGACCACGGCTCCTGGCGCCGAGCCTGCCGCCACCGCGTCCGTCGCGGCACCGCCTCCTCCTCTAGTGGTGCCTACCGAGAGGGCCACTTCTCCCCCTGCCACGACGACCATCTTGGGGGAGCACCGGAGACAGGCGCGGCTCCGTCGGTGTCTGAGGCTGAGAGGACAGCGGCCCCTGAGGCCCCGGACGCCGCGCGCCAGCCCGCTGGACAGGATCCCCCACCGACGGAGCCTCGCCCGCCCGCGGAGAGGGAGAAGGAGGGGGAGGCGTCGGTGAAGAAGGTGCCGACGGTGGAGGAGCTCTTGGACGCGCTGGAGCAGGAGCCGTCCCCGGTCGAGGGCTCAACGCTAGAGGAAGCGCTCGAGGCACCGGCCGGGGTCGACAAGATGCCGGAAGACTCGGTGAGGGAGGAGAGCTTGGGGACGAGCCACCCCTCGAGCGATCCGCTACCGCTCGAGTCCCCGCCTCCACGCGAGGCCGCGCCGTCGCCTCGGGAGGGGTCGGAGCAGCGGGAGGAGACAGAGGAGGGGCGGAGGGAGCCGCAGCCTGTGCCACCGGTTGTAGGGCCGCAGCTGGCACCGCTCGAGCCGGAGGAGGAGGGCCTGCCCATCGTCGAGATCGATCGATCGGTGTGGCCATATCCTGACGTGCCGAGCTCGTCCGGCGCCATGATCCCCGTCGAGCGGCCGGCTCGGCAGGGGGTTCCGCGGGAGGCGCGGTCCATCTTCAGGGAGGTGGCTGAGCTCGTGGCGGAGGCGGAGAGGTCCCTCTCGGAGGAGGCGGAGAAATCCGCGCAGGTGGCGGCTGCCCTTGCGAGGGAGGAGCGGGAGCTCCAGGAGCTTCGCGCCGAGCTGGGTCGAAACACGCAGATGGCGACCCGGCTCAACAACGCGCAGGCGGAGGCCCAGGCGGCTCGAGACGAGGCCGCCCAAGCTAAGAGGGAGGCCACCACCACTTTGTCCGCGGTGGAGTCGTCGAGGAAGGAGGCCGCCGACGCTCGAAGCGAGGCCGCCACCGCCCGGTCTGCAGCGGAGGCGGCGAAGAAGGAGGCCGTCGACGCCCAAAGCGAAGCCGCCACCGCCTGGTCTGCAGCGGAGGCGGCGAGGAAAGAGGCCGAGGAGGCCAAGAGCGAGGCCGCCACCGCCCTGGATGCAGCGGAGGCAGCGCGGCAGGAGGTGATCCGGAAAGACCAGGCCCGCAGACGGGCAAGCTGGTCGAGGACCTTCGGGGCGAAAAGCGTGACGTGCTGTCCCAGAAGCGTACACTCGAGCAACGCGTCGAGGTCCTTACCAGCGACTTCGCCGCTCTGGGCGTGCACTACCAAGGTAATTTTCATGCTTCGTCTTGCTTTGATCTCGAGATTCTTGCCATGCTGCGGATTCACTCTTTTCTGTTTGTTGCATAGATGTCGAGAAGACCGTCGAGGAACTCCGCGAGACGAATCAGACTCTCGTGGAGTAACTCCGGGGTGAGACCATGGTGGCGGAGCGGGCGCGCTGCACCCTCGACAGGCTCAGCTCCATGTGGGGTGCCGACCCGGTGGCCTCGGCCGACGGCGCAGTGGCTCGAGGCGACGCCCTGGTCGATGCCTTATGCTTCTTCGATATGGCTGCGCGGGACCGCGTCAAGAGCGCTCTCCACCACGGCGTAAAGCAGGCGCTCGCGGCCATCCGCTCCGGTTTCCGCTACCCGGTCAACGTCATCGCCAAGGGCTTCATCGAGATCGAGGGGAAGGATGAAGAGTGGAACGTCCGCCACGTCGACAAGATCCTGGAGAAGGTGGAGAGGCCGGGGGCGGCGCTCGCAAAGCTCTTCGAGGAGGACGTGCTGCCTCCCGATGCAGACAGTGGTGCAGGTGGCTCCCATCCTCCAGGCCCGGACGTCGAGGCTGGGCCCGTGGCAGAAGATCCTGAGGAGGAGTTTCAGACAGATGAGGAATGAGGCCTGTGGGCCAAATTTGGGCGTCGAGGCCCTTGTAAAAATTCATGTCATGACTTATGGGCCGTCGAGGCCAATCATATGCGTATGACTTATTTATTTGAGGAAGTTGTTTTCTTTTCAAATTTATTCGATCATTTCTCTTTGTCGCTAGCTCGAGTTTCTACCGGCTTGGTCTATATTCTTTTGATACGCGTCACGATTTCCTCGAGGGGAGGCGTAGGTAGGGTACCGTAGCCCGGTGGCATGGGTGGTCGTCTACGTCGATGCCTCCTGACTCTTGGTGGCTCGAGGTATCTACGGAATTAGACGTCGCTAGTACGCTCGAGATACGAATCGAGATAAGGGTCGAATTTTTGAAAAGAAAAGCGCGTTTTTTCCGGAGTCTGGGGGGATCCCCCCTGTCAGCCCCCGAGGGAGGCTCGACCCTGAGCAAGGCAGGGTCGAGGCTACCTTAAGTTGCTAAGTAAAATGAATGACAGTGCACGAGTTTGTTCATTCATATTTGACATGTTTGTACAAAGCAACAAAATGAACAAGGCCTCGAGGCCTTTAAGGGTAGAAGCGACATAGCTGAGATATGTTCCACGCATTCGCCAGGATCCTGCCTTGACCGTCGTAGAGCTTGTATGTTCCTGGCTTGAGCACCTTAGCTACGGTGTATGGGCCCTCCCATGGAGGGGTGAGCTTGTGGCGCCCTCGGTTATCTTGCAGCCGTCGAAGCACGAGGTCCTCCACCGCCAGGTCCCTTTTGCGCACGTGCTTGTCGTGGTAGCATCGAAGTGTTTGCTGGTAGCGCGCGGAGTTGATGAGCGCCACGTCTCGAGCCTCCTCGAGCTGGTCCTTGGCGTTGGCGAGCCTCTCGTCGTTGGTTTGCTCGTTGTAGGCTTGAAGTCGAGGGGAGCCGTACTCGAGGTCCGTAGGCAAGACAGCCTCGACGCCGTAGGTTAGGAAGAACGGAGTGAACCCGGTGGGGAGTTCTGCACCGAGGGGAGTTCTGCAGCCCACCCCTTCCCAAAATTCTTGAGGGTTTTGAACAGCCTCGGCTTCAGCCCATGGAGTATCATGCCGTTGGCGCGCTCGACCTGCCCGTTGCATTGAGGGTACGCGACCGAGGCCCAGGTCACGCGAATGTTGTTGTCGTCACAGAAGTTGGTGAACTTTTTGCCTGTGAATTGGGTGCCATTGTCGGTGATGATGACGTTAGGCACCCCAAACCGGTACATGATGTCGCCAATGAACTCGACGGCCTTCTCGGAGGTGGGGTCGCCTACAGGCTTAGCTTCAATCCACTTGGTGAATTTGTCGATGGCCACGAGCACATGCGTGTACTTTCCAGTTGTCATCTTGAGGGGACCCACGAGGTCGAGCCCCAGACGCTAAACGGCCAAGTGATGGGGATCATCTGCAGGGCGTGCGCGGGCTGGTGTGTTTGCTTGGCGTAGAACTGACACCCTTGGCAAGCTTGGACCAGGCGCTTGGCGTCTCCGATGGCGGTTGGCCAGTAGAAGCCTCGTCGGAAGGCGTTCCCCACCAGGGTCCTTGGCGCTGCGTGATGGCCGCAAGCCCCCGAGTGCATATCGTCGATGAGCCTGCGTCCTTCCTCGAGGGGGATGCAGCGCTGAAGGATCCCGGATGGGCTTCGACGGTACAGCTCTCGTTCGTCGCCGTAGATGATGTAGGTCTTGGCCCTTCGAGCGATGCGTCGGGCCTCCGTCTTGTCTTCTGGTAGCACGCCTTGCGTCAGGTAGTCGAGGAAGGGCGTCCGCCAGTCGAGGGGTCATGATGACGAAGAGGCAGATGCGTCGATCTGCATCGCCTCAGCGGATGTCGAGGTGTCGTCCTCGAGGGGTGGCGTTGAAGGTCGAGCCCCCGTGTTCGGCTCGAGGGGTGGCGTCGAGGGGCCAACCCCCGAGCCGATTTTGACGGATGGCTCGAAAATGTCCCTCGAGAAGACATCTGGTGGGACGGTGCCGTGCATGGATGCTAAGTTAGCCAACTCGTCTGCGGCCTCGTTGTACTTTCGAGCGATGTGGTTGAGCTCGAGGCCGTGGAACTTATCTTCTAGCTTGCGCACCTCCCCGTAGTACGCTTCCATCCTGGGATCGATGCAGCTCGAGGCCTTCATGACCTGGTTGACGACGAGCTACGAGTCCCCTCGAACATCGAGGCATCGGACCCCAAGCACGAGGGCGATGCGCAGCCCGTTGACGAGGGCCTCGTACTCAGCGACGTTGTTGGAGGCGGGGAAGTGCAAGCGCAGCAGGTAGCGCACGTGGACTCCGAGGGGTGAGATGAAGAGCCGGCCTGCGCTTGCCCCTGTCTTCATGAGGGATCCGTCGAAGTACATAGTCCAGAGCTCGGCTTGGATTTGTGCTGGCGGGAGCTGGGTGTCGGTCCACTCAGCAAAGAAGTTCACCAACGCTTGCGACTTGATGGCTTTTCGTGGAGCGTAGGTGATGGCCTCCCCCGTCAGCTCGGCAGACCACTTGGTGATGCGCCCTGTGGCCTCCCAGTTGTTGATGATCTCTCCGAGGGGGAAGGACGATACCACTGTCATGGGATGAGCGAGGAAATAATGCTGGAGCTTGCGCCTTGTGATGACGATGTCGTAGAGCAGCTTCTGGATGTGTGGGTACCGGATCTTGGTCTCGGAGAGCACCTCACTGATGAAGTACACCGGTCGTTGAACTGGTAACGTGTGACCTTCCTCGTGTCTCTCGACGACTACGACCGCGCTGACCACCTGGGTGGTTGCGGCCATGTAGACGAGGAGAGGCTCGGGGGGATCGTCACCCTAGGTTGGTCGTGGTGGCACGAGAATTGGCGCGGAAGTCAGCAATCCCTTCAACTTGGTTAGGGCTTCCTCGGCTTCGACGGTCCACGCGAAGCGTTCCGTTTTCTTCAGCAGGCGATAGAGGGGTAGCGCCTTTTCCCCTAGCCTCGAGATGAACCTGCTGAGAGCGGCTAGACAGCCTGTCATTTTCTGTACGCCCTTGAGGTCTCGAATTGGGCCCATCTTCGTGACTGCTGAGATCTTTTCGGGGTTGGCCTCGATCCCCCGTTGTGAGACAATGTAGCCAAGTAGCATACCTCGAGGCACACCAAAGACACATTTCTCGGGGTTGAGTTTCACATTCTTGGCCCGGAGGCACTCGAACGTGGTCTCGAGATCGCTGATGAGGTCCCTGACTTTCTTGGTCTTAACCACGATGTCATCGACGTAGGCCTCGACGGTTTTGCCTATGTGTTCGCCAAAGACATGCTGCATGCAACGCTGATATGTTGCCCCGGTGTTTCAAAGGCCGAAGGGCATTGTAACATAGCAATATATACCAAAAGGCGTAATAAAACAGGTGACGAGCTCGTCGGATTCTTTCATCCTAATCTGGTGGTAGCCGGAATACGCATCGAGAAATGAAAGTACTTCACACCCCGCAGTGGAATCGACAATCTGATCAATTCTAGGTAAAGGAAATGGAACTTTTGGACATGCTTTATTCAAACCAGTGTAGTCTACACACATCCGCATTTTTCCATTCTTTTTCCTAACTAGTACAGGGTTAGCTAGCCACTCCGGGTGAAATACCTCCTTGATGAATCCAGCCGCCAAAAGCTTGTGCACCTCCTCGCCGATGATCCTGCGCTTCTCTTCGTCAAAGCGGCGCAGGCGTTGCTTCACCGGTTTGGACCCGGCCTGGATCTCCAAGGCGTGCTCGGCGACTCCCCTTGGTATGCCTGGCATGTCCGAGGGGCTCCACGCAAACATGTCGATGTTCGCGCAGAGAAAGTCGACGAGCATTGCTTCCTATTTAGGCTCGAGGCTGGCACTGATGGCCAGCGTCTTGCCGTCGGTCGAGGTCAGGTCGACGGGTACCTGCTTGGTGTGTTCTGCCGGCTCGAAGGTGCCGGCGTGGCATTTTGCTTCAGGGGCCTCGGTGGCCAGGGCGGCCAGGGCTTCGAGCGAGTCGACTTGGACGTTGGCTTCCCCACGCTCGACGCACTCCACATCGCAGTGGTATGCGTGTTCGTAGGAGGTGTCGACGGTGATGACCCCTTTCGGTCCCGGCATCTTGAGCTTCAAGTATGTGTAGTTGGGGACCGCCATGAACTTGGCGTAGCCAGGCCTGTCGATGATGGCGTGGTAGGTCCCTTGGAACCCAACCACCTCGAAGGTGAGCGTCTCCTGGCGGAAGTTGGTCGGCGTACCAAAGCAAACAGGTAGGTCGATGCGCCCGAGGGGGTGGGCCTTCTTTCCCGGTACCACTCCGTGGAACCCCCCGACGCTGGGTCGGAGCTGGTCCCTCAAAATCCACAGGAGGTCGAGGGTCTCGAGGTATATGATATTGAGGCTCGAGCCCCCATCCATCAACACCTTGGAGAACCGTACGTCGATGATGACGGGGTCGACGACGAGGGGGTACGCCCCCGGATTTACGACATGGTCCGGATGGTCGTCACGGTCGAAAGTGATCGGCGCATCAGACTAGTCAAGATACCGGGGGGCGTCGTGGTGGAGTGCGAAGACCTCCCGGCGCTCCTTCTTTCTCTCTCGAGCTGAGAGTCCGACGGTTGGGCCCCCGTAGATTATGAAGCAATCGCGCACCGGGGGGAAGTTGTCGTCCGCGTCCCCGTCGTCGCGTTGATAGTTGTCCTTGCCCTTAGGCATGTCCTCCTTGTCGCCAAGCTTGGAGTAGAAGCCCTTCATCATTCGGCAGTCCTTCAACTTGTGATTCGTGGGACCCTTGTGGTAAGGGTAGGGGTCCTCGAGCATTTTGTCGAAGACGGCCCCGTCAGGTGGGACTCGAGGCTTCTTATGCTCGAGGGCGCCCACGAGCACTTCTTCGTCGCCGTAGCCATCGGCGTCGCGCTTCGCCCTCTGACCTTTACCTTTGTTCTTCTTCTTTTTGTTGTCATTGTTGCGGTTCTTGACGTTGTTGCCCCTGCTCGAGCCTTCCGGCGTGGCCACTACCTTGCCTTTGTCCGTGGAGCGGCCAAAGAAGGCCCCCACTGTCTCGTCGCCTGAGGCAAAGCTGGTGACACGATCCATCAGATCCTCGACCGTCCTAGGACGGTAGGGCCCTAGCGCGTGGACTAGCTCTTGGCACGTCGTGTGGCCACGAGGAACGCGGAGATGACGTCCTCATCAGGCACGTGGGGGAGCTCGAGGCGCTGCTTCGAGAATCGACGAGCGAAGTCGCAAAGGGGCTCGTCCGCTGTCTGCCTGCAATGTCGTAGATCCCAAGGGTTGCCTGGGCGCACGCAAGTCCCCTTGAAATTCCCGTCGAAGACCCTGACTAGGTCGGCCCAGTCGTGGATCCGATCCGGCGGGAGCCCCTCGAGCCATCGACGGGCGGTGTCCGAGAGGTAGAGTGGGAGCTGGCGTATGATTACGCGGTCGTCGCTCTTTGCCCCGCCCAGCTAGCAGCCCAGGCGGAATTCGGAGAGCCATAGCTTGAGCTCGACGTCCCCGTCATACTTCACGATTTTGGTCGGTGGTCGAAAGCGGTCGGGGAGGGTCGAGCTGCGGATGGCCCGGCTGAAGACCCTAGGGCCCGGGGGCTCGAGGGCTTGCCGGTCCTCGTCACTGTCGTAGCGCCCCATCGATGGGCACTATAGCCACGCTCCTCGGCCCCTTTGTCCTTGCGCCGGCGATTGATGTTGTTGCGGGCGTCATTGGGGTCTCGAGGTGGCCGGTTGTCGACGATCCGTTCCCGGACTGGCCTGGCTCGAGAGGCGTTCGGCTGGTGGACGGACGTCTCACGCTCGTTGCAGGGCGTGTCTGCTGGTTTCCCCGAGGCCGCTCCGCGCCGGCACGAGGCTGAGCTCTCGGCCTGTTGCAAAGCGGCTGTCTCGAGGAGGTTCTTCATCTCCCCGAGCATGCGCCTGGCGTCAGGGTTAGAGACGGCGGGTAGGTCGCGGAGCAACATCGCGGCCGCCACCACGTTCTGCCCGGCTCGCGGGAAGCCCACCTCGGGGCGTGCTGGTGTTCATTCCTCGAGGATCCGTCGGTGGACCTCTCGAGCTCGGCCACGAGCGCCGGCGCCTCGAGGCCGGGTTTGTTCTTGCACAAGAGTTTGCTCGAGCTGCAACAGGCGTTGTCGTTCCTCCTCAGCCTTGGTGATCGCCTCCCGCAGCTGCGCGAGCTGCGCCGCCCGGTCGTCGTTGTGCTGAGGTGGTGCATCCAGCGCCGGGGGCTCGTTCCTCCCCTGAACACGTGATCCGCCCGCCGCTGCCACGTCGTTGGGCCTTTTGAGGTTGAGCACCGGCCTGACGTCGCAGCCGTCATCGTCCTCGGCATCGTCCACGACTACCTCGAGCTGGAAGCACTCCCTGGTGGGATCCCAGAGGTCAGGGTCGTGGTAGTCGTACTCATCGGAGTCGGAGCTGTTGACGTCGCACCGCCCTGGCTCGCGCTGGGACGGCAGCTCGCGGTACCATTCTCCGATGGTGCCTCGCCGAGGTGGCTCGACGGCTCGTGAGAAGCCGCGTTCGACGTGCGCGGAGTAGACGATCTCCAGGTCGGTGGTGGCTCGTAGGAGCACGCCCGGACGTTCCTCCCGCTCTGCCGCCGCCCGGCCCTAACGACGCTCGTCGAGGTGGTGGGCGTAAGCAGCTGCTGAGTTGTTGAGGCCGAACGGGGGCCGCTGGCGTTGAGCGCGGTACACCCCGTGCGGGAGGAGGCCAGGTGGTGTCGACGGAGCACGGCTCGGGGGCCTCTGGCCAGGCTCCCGGTCCGTGCGCATGACGAACGCGAACTCGCTGGGGGAGTGCGCACGCGCCCTAGAAGTCTCCGGCCGCGCGCCGGGCAGGTTTCCCCTCGGGGACTCTGTGCCGGCCGCGGGGAAGTGGGTGTACGCCGCGGGCACCGCCTGTGCCTGGCGGCGATGGTGACGACGGCGCCGCTCACGAGGTGGCGGTGCGTGGTGGTGCGGGCGACGCGCCACGCCCCCCGCGCGGGATGGCGTGACACGCCCTCCGCTCGGGCTTCCCGTGGAGAGCAGGGTCAGCTCGTTGCCGCTGCCGATGGCCAGGAACTCGAGGTTCCCGAACCAGATGACGGCACCAGCAGAGAACGGAGGAGTGGAAGAAGCCATCCAGAAAACAACGAGAAATCGACTTCCGACACACGAAGCCCCCTACCTAGCGCGCCAACTATCGGTGTTTCGACCCCGGGGGTATGACACCAATTAGTAATATGATCGCGTGCTCTCTTTCTAGATGGTGATGCAAGATGACACAAGGATTTATCCTGGTTCGAGCAAAGAAGGCCCTACGTCCAGCGGGGGGAGGAGGTTCTTGTATTACTTGCACCTAAGTGCTTGTACAGGGGCAATACAAGCTCAACGAGCGTGGATGAGAGTCTGGACTCGTATGTGTGTTGTGTGGACTTGTGTAGACTTGTGCGCACACATGTAGCCGTCCGCGTGAAGGGCCCTGGCGTCCTCTTTTATAGACCAAGAGGAGGCCAGGGTTATACAGTAGAGACATGTACAGCGCCCAATACGGCGAAGGGTAGGAATTATGTCTTGTCGAAGATACTGGAGCCGACGTGGGGGTTGCTGTTGAAGCGTCGTTGAAGCGTGGCCTCCATCCCGGGCGCGGACGTGGAGGCGTGGCGATGTGAGGCCGTGCAGCGTCCATTCCGGCACGTACATGACGTGGTTGGGTCCCTCCGAGTCCTGGGGTACCTGTCCTCCAATAGCATGAAAGCTGTCAGGGCTCGAGGGGCGCGGGGCCGGCCTTGAGGTGGCATCTACGGGGAGCTCGAGCACCCGCAGGTATGGGCAAATCCCAGAATATCCGCCCGCACAGCGGGAATCCAGGTCTCAAGATGTGGCTCGAGCGTGCTACGGTGCAGGGTATGGCCCAACAGTGTTGTACTTGTGCCCTTTTGACCATGCTTGTGGTGAAAACGAGGTTTGACCCTGACCCTGGTTCGCTGTGGCACGCATCATGTACCAAAGGATGTGACCAGAGTAGGTGGAAGCATTAAATGTGCTGTATGGGGTTGGTACGGTCGTCAGAGCTGGGGAGCAAGAAGCTTCCTCTTCGTGGGAGGCTTCGAAGGGTAGGGGAGCGCTCGCCCGAGGTCTGGCGCGGAGGGCTCGGGTGAGCGGAGGTCGGGCGCCAGCTCGAGGCCTGGGGTGTGATGAGCCTCGAGGAATAGGTTTCCGTGTTAGGGAGGCTTGAGGTCCCTACGTGGGGTCTTGAGGAACGATGTGCGGCTGCAGTGGGCTCGAGGCCTATGTGCCGGGGCTCGAGGGGTAGGCTACCAGGAGGCGGTCGGTAAGGCTTTGGCGAGCCTAAGCTCCCTGGCGGTGGGCCAGCGTTGCAGGCCTCGAGGGATTGGTTTTTTGGAAGGTTAGTCTAGCTGGGTTTCTTATTAATTGGTGCTCTAGGTTTAACTTATTTGTTTTGCGTTGATTGGGGGTACCCCTTTTGTGGACCCCCGACACTAGTCTTCTACTTGATAGTTGGCTCTTGAAGTCTCTTCTAGGGTTTCTGAATGAGGCATAGTCTTTTCTGAAGAGGGACTTGATCTGCCCTGGGGTCTGGTGGCCTATTTATATAGCCCTGAGGGATCAATCGTGGCCGTTAGATCAAACCGACTTCACGTAGGGCTGAGATGGATCCACAAAGGCGGTGGAGGAAGCTTGCAGAAGACAGAAGCTAGCAGGCCCGGGGGGAGACCGGTCGGTCTAAGGGTGGGACCGACCGGTCCCACCTGGCGGCCTCTCGCGGTGCCCCGCCTCGTGGTGTCCTCTGGTGTCCTCTAGATCCTTCTGGAGTATTCCTGACTTGGCGGTTGCGTTATCTCTCGTCGGTTTCCTTCTAGGGGAAGCAATTAGCGCTGGTTTCCTGGTTTAGTCCCTGCAGAATCACAATTCACCAAAACTCGTGGAATATTGTCAATTAAAACCCTAAACCTTTGTTGGTGATTGAATTCATGCCCTTTTCATATTTATTTATCCTTTAATTTTGATAGATAACCAGTGTCAACAATTCCCCCAAGCTTACCCTTTGCTAGTCCCTTAGCAAAACCAAAACTTAACAATGGATCAGGAGTTGCTACAATATCTTCACTTCCAATAAGTATACCTGCTATTAAACAAAAATTCTCCAAAACATATCATGTTATTCTTCATGGGGCTTATTACTCTTACCTTAGATCTTGAATAATTGAGAGATTGAACAATCAAATCAAGCACTATGTCTCTAGTTCTTTCACTTCACCTTTATCCCGGAGTTTTAATTAATTTTTAAAAGCATTAATACATATGTTGTCAAATTAAACAATGGATCCAAAGAGAAAGTCAACCAACCATTGAATCAAGAAGTGCATGTGTATGGAAAAATAGAGTCGGATGCTCTTTTGAATATATTCACTCTCTTCTGTCTATCAGAGACATATGGCTATTAGGCTAATTCTACTGTCGGGCACGTGCCCATTTTTTTTCTCTTTTCGAGGTTCCGGACACTTGTCGCTTTTTATTTCCTCGGGATCTATCTTTTTGAGGTTTCGGACACTTGTCCCTTTTTATTTCCTCGGATCTTTCTCTCTTTTTTTCTTTTTCTTTTTTATTAGCCACATGCTTCCAACAAACTTCTGAGAGGGTAGCAACAGATAATTATGAGCATTTATGCGAAAGATGGATGAAATGTGTAAGTGGTCTCAATTCAATGGTATGATAATCTTCCCACAGAGTCACAAAGCTTAATTTAACTCAATGCAGTTATTAGTCATGTTTATATTTAGAAATCTCCGGAACTTTAGTGTTGTTTGGAACAAGATAATAGCAGCTCAGATCATCACATGTCATATCCCAATTACCTAGACCTTAGATTAAGTATTTGTCATCCATGTATTTAATTTTATTTTAAGGCATCATTATTAATTAGGAGAACTCATGCTTTGAATGCTAGGTACTTGAAAGAAATTAGATAGAGCAACTATTCATCATTTCCACGTAAAAGATTAGAGAGAGAGGGTTCTTCTTTGGTCATCAACTTCTTAAAACGAACTAGACACACTATTTTATTTATTTAATCTAACACACTTTAAGATATAAAATAAAAGCTAATAATAATAGTAGTAGTAATAATAATAAAGACATACCTGAATCGCGAAGATAACGGGGGTGCATCTCCCCCAAGCTGGTTTTCTTAATAGCGTTGAGCCTTCATGTGCCCATATATTTTTGTCTCTTTTTTTAATTAATGGTGAACCTTCATGTGCCCACATATTTTTGTCTCTTTTTTTTAATTAATGGTGAGCCTTCATGTGCCCACATATTTTTTTCTCTTTTTTTAATTTGAATTTGTTTATAAAAAACTTAAGAGGATAAAGATACTTACGTGGATATATGGGAGTGCCTTCCCCCAAGCCGAATGTTGACGTAGTCGTTCGATCTTGCAAGGTAGCAGACTGGCAGTGGATATGTCCTCCCTCTATTAGAGCTTTGATTGATGTTGATGTTTGTTGAAATAGTGCTCCAACAGTGGATGGACATTGACTTGCTCGTCAGCTTTTCTTGGCCTTTCAAATCCTGTGAAACTCAAATAGACAACAAAACTTGTGGAACAGATTAAGCATTAGCGGTTGGCCACTCAAGCCTTAGTTGTCTAGAATTTCAGTAAGATCTTTTTCTCAATATTTTTGTATTTTAATATTTTTATGATGCAAGAGCAAAATACAACAGGATGAATGCATGCATATTTATTTTTATTAAATTTATTTTATGCCACCACGGTGAATATCCTTGCGGGTTTGTACACACCAAAGAATTATTCACATGGGGCTTTATGGTTTATGATGTAGTGTAACAAATGCAAAATTTTTATTTTCTTTTCTAATGCAATGCAGAAATTAAAATGTTTGTGAATTAAATATGATGATGCAATAAATGACTAAGAATTAAATATGAGAAATATGTAGAAAAGTAAATACAAAGATAACTACCGATTTTTTACCTTTTGGATAGGTTCGGATATTTAGGTCCGACGAACCGGATCTTCCCTTGGTTCAGACCTCCCAAGGTATGTCAGACGTTTGGAAAGTTGTTATTGATTATACCTCTTAGGTGCAGGCTTTTTCTTTTATACTTTCTTGGTCTGAGTCTTCACTTCCTGTGGTTCACTGTCTTGAGGTTTCTCTTGTTCTTTCTTTTCTAGGACAGTGGCGATAGCTTCTTCGTCATGATTGGCCGCTCTATTCTTGATAGCTTGTCTTCTTTGGCGTTGAGAGCGGCGTCTCTCACTTCTATTCTTCTTGGGTGCTTCATTGGGTATGTAGTTGATGAAGTTGCATCGTGCCTTTTCTCCAGGAAAGTGAAAATGGATTTCCTCTTGTAGATGATTGTACTTGTAGCGTGGAGGAATGGTCTTCCTAGGATGAGGTGGACATCATCTTCTCCCATGTCGAGGATCAACAAGTCTGTGGAGACTTCATGGCCTCTAATTCTGACTACGACGTCTTCCATCATCCTTGTTGTTTATGCCTCTTGTGTCACTCGTTCGTCCAGCAGTTTGAAGTGAAGCGTTTATTGTGGACGCTGGCAGCATCTTACTCAGTGTGCATGTTCTTGTAGATCTAGAACCTTCACTCTGTAGAATTTGGGAGTGATAACCTTCTCCATGTTTACTCAATAGTGTGTCCTGCTCATAAAGACAAGGTAGAGATCAAGTGCATGGGCTCTGTTGGTGGAAAAACACCAACAGAACCAAAAGTTTTGTTTATTCCCCTCTATCCTTAGGCACAATGCACAAGATAAACTTGTTATTTATATGTTCTATTCAATCTTAACATAAGTGATAGGATCAGAGGGTGAGCATAAAAGTAGCATCTTAAAATATTTAACAGATCAAGTTACTTAAACCAAGGAAGGATAATTTATACATAAAGTGTCAATCTTTTCATAATTGAGATATATCATCTTCCAAAGGTTAGATGCACAATATTTTAGCTCATTTAGTTAAGACAGTGAGATTCAAGAGAGTACATCTAGGAACAAAGAGTAAATAACTGAACATGTTGAGTTGATCAGGTTAGATCAAGTGAGGTGCAACTTAAATATGTTTAGTTCTTTATTTATGTTCATACTAGAATCAAGAAGAAGCTTTTAAAGTGATGGTTACTTACCTTGAAATGTTAATTTGTCATTGGCGAGTGATTGTGCTGAACCACCTTGTGGAAGCTTCTCTTGTCTAGATGGCTTGTCGTCTTTTGCTTGTCTCACAGTTTGCTTGAGAGGAGGAAGATCATAGTGGAATCATCTTTAGAGGTATCGATCTTCCTTCTCTTATGTCATCTTATTAGCGAAGGTGCATTGTTCCTCGAGTATGCTGACTAGGATCCTCTCTTTCTTGTATTAATTCTGTATTATGAGGATGTAGGGCAGTTCTGCATTCTTCTCTCGTCAACCTTTCTTGTTTTCCTTTAATCATTGGGTTGGCAAGAGACTTGAATTTAGAGCTGCTACTCGAGTGCCTCCATGAGAGTCTTTTGTCTTGTAATGTCACAATTGAGACTTGTTCTCTCGACAATGTCTAGATGATGGAGATCTTATCGGCTGTTCTTTTTGATTTACTGGCTCAGGTACTATCTCTCCATCTTCTAACTCTTATGGTGTAGTGGCTTCATCCTTAATGATGCCCTCCTCAATTCTTGGCAGTTGGTTCTCCCTTCGACGTCTTCTCTTGGTTCTCTGTGGCTGCTCATAAGTGATGTAGATGTTGAAGATGCAGCGAAAGATCCAAAAGTTGACTTCTCCAGGTCCGGCAAAGATGATAACATTGATGGTGTTCAAGAACGATCTTCCAAGAATGAGTGGTGGATCATACTCTTCTTCTCGACTGGGATAGCATCTAGTGGTTTGTATCGATCAAAGTGGTGGGTAGGAGATCAATATGTTTGAAGTTATGTTTCTCCTTCCTCTCTTTGATTGTGAAACACATCTAGACAGTGGAATGTCTCTCTCAGGCTAGCTTGTGATGTAGATGGATTCCCAAACAACATGCTCATGTGTTTGACTTGTAGATCTTGCTATTGCTGTAGTGGTACCATCTTGTCTCCCAAGCTAGCTCTTGATTAGAAAAGAGGATAACTTCCCACTTCTTGTCTTGATGTCTTGGATAATGATGATTGCAGGCATCGGTTGTCTCACAAGTTGCATCCTATTTGTCATCAGTGCCCAAGCAAGACTCAAAGCTAGGCTAGCACCATTTGTGATCTGAGAGTATGTTTGTGTGTCTATGGTTTGGGTTTTGGATCTTCAATGTTCACACCAAACCATGGCTGAACAAAATTTCTCTCCTGCATAATGTTAGTGGACATATACCCGAAGGATTGCAAGAATTTGAAACATGGGTTGTTATCCATAACTTATGTATTTTGCATCTATGCTAATAAAAAGATGTTTTTAAGATTACTTTAGCATAGACTAGTATGTGTTTGCTGCATGATTCAAGGCATAACTTGCAGTAGAGGACAAAATAAATAAACTTTGATACTCACAGTTCTTTCATCCATGATGAATGAGCTGAGTCTTCATTGTGCAAAGTTGTTGAAGTTCATGTGTCTCTTCATCTCCAATGTGAGTTCATCTCCGGACTTTCCCAAATTGATATTGAAAGTTTCCCTTCAGTGGTTAGTCCAACAAAATATCCAACATCCACTATAACATACTATCGGCTCAAAAATCAACCTAGACACCACGTCTAATTTGATCTAGGAAAGAATTTTAACTTAATTGCTTAAATTAAAAACCTTTGAAAGCAAGATCACCACTCCTAAACTAGGCACCATACTTAATTTAAGAGATGTATGAAAGTATTCCAAACCTAAACATATGATATAGCGAATGAGGGTAGCATGAAAGTATTACAGAGATTGTGATGAAAGAGCATGATGAGCATATCCTAAAGGTAGGGACAACCAACATAGCAACATGGCAAGAAATATTCTTAGACAGTCTATTTCCCAAGCTTGGATTTTGTACAAATCAAGATTGGATGAATGTAATTCAATGTTGCATGATGATTGGTGGGACATACCTTGTGTTTGTTGTTCCTTCGTTTTTTCTGCTCCAAACCTGGAAAGGTTAGTGACAAGAATACCCGAAGGAATATTTTCATAATTATATTTTTATGCTCATTACAAGGACAGTGCAGCAGAAAGGTAGGCATAGCTAATAACCAGGTATTATGATGGGTTGTAAGGATTCTACTGGTTATAGCTTGTGCTCATGAGGTAGTGATAGATAAGAGTGGAATTCAAAAACAACATTCATAAGAATGAAAACAAAAATAATGAAAAGACTGGGACAAAAAAGGAAAAGATAAAAGTATAATTACAAGGTTAAACTAAGACTTAAGTTGATCTACCGTTCCCCGGCAACGGCTCCAGAAATGCTTGTTGACACTTGCTAACGTCGCTACCAAGAGTAGAGATAAACTCTATCCCCGGCAACGGCGCCAGAAATGCTTGTTGACACTTGCTAACGTCGCTACCAAGAGTAGAGATAAACTTTATCCCCGGCAACGGCGCCAGAAATGCTTGTTGACACTTGCTAACGTCGCTACCAAGAGTAGAGATAAACTCTATCCCCGGCAACGGCGCCAGAAATGCTTGTTGGTATAAATTAACGCACACTCTACTTTATCCGCAAGCGCACAGATAAAATCTACCGATGTAGCACTTCACCGGAGTAACCCAGTTTTAATATCGAACCCAAAGGAACGGATAGTGTTAGGTCTTAAAGTCTAACCCCTGAGTAGCTAACAAGGACGGAGAATCTAGAAGCATAGAGGGGATCACTAAGGCTATCTAAATCCAACTTAAGAGTGATATGTTTATATTATTCTTAGTGGGGAAGTTGCCATAAAATGTCACAAACAGAGTATGAGTCTTTTATGCAAATGTATAATCCTACCGAGCCTACACACGGGTAAGTGGACTATAGAAGAATCAACAAGGCTATAAGAGTCACCCTTGCGAACAACCACTACTACCGGCGTTATAGGAGGCATTTATGAGCTATCAAGTCTAAGCACCACGCTTACACTATCCAACTACTCTAACTCTAGAATGACTAGAATTAAAGTACTCAAAAGAGAGTCACAAACCTTAAGAATAATAAGAACAATGGCTCAAACTTAAATATAGACGTTGATTACCGAAACAATCGCTGAAGCAAGTTGAAGATAAACTTGAATCCGCAGGTACAAGATGAAGAAGTTGATCCGACAGGCCGAAGCTCCTTCTTGATCTCTTCCTCTCTCTCTCTCTTCTAGTTCTAGTATAAGACTAGGTTCTACATCTAAACTAGAGGGGTAACTAGTCTTCTACTTGATAGCTGGCTCTTGAAGTCTCTTCTAGGGTTTCTGAATGAGGCATAGTCTTTTCTGAAGAGGGACTTGATCTGCCCTGGGGTCTGGGGGCCTGTTTATATAGCCCTGAGGGATCAACCACGGCCGTTAGATCAAACCGACTTCACGTAGGGCTGAGATGGATCCTCAAAGGCGATGGAGGAAGCTTGCAGAAGACGGAAGCCGGCGGGCCCGGGGGGAGACCGGTCGGTCTAAGGGTGGGACCGACCGGTCCCACCTGGCGGCCTCTCGCGGTGCCTCGCCTCGTGGTGTCCTCTGGTGTCCTCTAGATCCTTCTGGAGTATTCCTGACTTGGCGGTTGCGTTATCTCCCGTCGGTTTCCTTCTAGGGGAAGCAATCAGCGCTGGTTTCCTGGATAGTCCCTGCAGAATCACAATTCACCAAAACTCGTGGAATATTGTCAATTAAAACCCTAAACCTTTGTTGGTGATTGAATTCATGCCCTTTTCATATTTATTTATCCTTTAATTTTGATAGATAACCAGTGTCAACATGTACCATTCTCTTGTAAGCTTCAGTTGTGTTGTCATCAATCACCAAAAAGGGGGAGATTGTAAATGCAATCAAGCCCTAATTGTGGGTTTTGGTGATAATGACCACACGATTGGAGAACTGATGAGATTTATCAAGATGACAAGCAGGTTTATGTGAGAAAGGATGGTGCACGTGCGTTGGTGGACCCCTCATACTATATTTCATCGGTTCCGGACTCAAAGTGCTATAACGAGCTTTTTCATATGAATTTGAGTTATAGGATTGTCGTACTATCAAGGGGGAATGCAAATGTATCGCTATGGCTGAATGATATGTGCTCAAAACCAACCCTAGCCATCCTTGATTTCTAACCAAAGACAGCTGCACAAACTCTGATCTCTGTCTGTCTTTCTGGTAGGTGCGGCAGTGCCGGGCCGCGGCACTGCCGGGCTGAGGCCGACACTGTCGCGACTTGTTTCAACCGTTGGATGGCAGGGGGTATTTACTCCACTCTCCTGCCAACCCAACGGTCACCCACGACCATAACTCTTCTCCTACCTCCAAACAAGGCTCTCTCTCCCCATTGAAGGCTCTCAAGCTCTCTCTCACCTAATCTTTGATTCTCATTGATTCCAAGTGAGTTAGAGCCTCAGACCTTCACCAAAGAGAAGCCCTAGCTGAGATCTACTCCCTAGAGCACTTGATTTGAGCCATAGTCGGTGGATTTGCTTCTATTACTCTTGGGTTCTTGGAACCCTAGCTGGCTAGGCGTCGCCCTTGAGCTAGCCAACTTGTGTGGCGGCCTTGGGAGGTTTGTAATCACTTGTGCAGCTAGTATTATTACCCCTCACTTCAAGGATTTGGTTCCTTGACTTGAAAACGAGGAAGAGTTGCAAAGCTCATGACCTAAGTGATCAACCTCAACAACATGGAGGTAGGCAAGCCTTGGTGGCGAGCTGAACCACGGGATAAATCACTTGTCTCTTGTGCTTACTTGCATTTATCCTTCATACTTGTGAGCTTGTGATAGATTCTAGGGTTTGGCCCCGATCTATTTCATACACCATATTTGGCTTGGTTGAGTTGGTTCTGCTGGTTCAGGAAACCTAGTGTAACATTTCCATTGATATAGATTTGGTTTCCTGTGGCTGGATTTCGAATTGCAGGCTCGGAGAAGTATCTTGCGCGGCACTACCGGGCTGAGGCCGGCAGTGCCGGGGAGCGGCAATGCCGGACTCAGGGCGGTAGTGCCAGGCCTCACTAATTAAGTTTTGAGCTGTGATTTTTGACAGGCCTATTCATCCCTCCCTCTAGGCTACACAGGTCCTTACACTAAGTAAATAAATAAATAATTAACTAAAATACTAACCTACTTAATTAAATAATTAACCTAAACTACCAAAAAGGAAATAAAAAATGCGTTCCGGTCATGGAGGGTGGTGGAGAGGGTGCTGGAGGGGCGCGCCGGTGGCTGCCGGCCGGCCACCGACTGGCCTACCCGAGCAGGGGGCCTGGCCGGGCCGGGCCGGACGTGGCCGGGGCGGAGGACGAGCATGCCGAGGCAGCGAGGAGCCGCGGCGGCGGGGCGGTGCGGCGATGGGGCGGCGCGGCGGTGAGCAGAGCGGCGGCGACGGCGTTGGCGGAGCGGGTGATGAAAGAGGAGGAGGAGGAAGCTGCACGTGGCGGCCAGATCTAGATCGGCTTTGCGCGCCAACCCGTCTGGCGCGGCAAATCAGATGACCGCGTCAGGCCGCCTGGCGCGGCAAACTGACAAGCGGGCCTCATACGGTCCTGCGTGGCCGGACGGTGCCACGGTGGCACTTTTGCTGTGCCGCCATGCATGACGTGGCTAACGCTTTTGCCGCGTCATGCGGGACGGCGCGGCAAAAGGATTAGTTTAAAAAAAAGATGGTGTTATTTTTAAAATATCTTATTTAATTGGGTTATTAATAAAAAAAATCTATGTGGAGGAGTATCGTGTTGGTCGGTCCATGAGTGTGGAGCTCAGTCAGCCGCCCGAGGCTGGGTTCGCATGCCCACAAGCATGCAGCAGTAGGTCGCTTGCTCTCAGCTCAGTTGCTGCGCGGGGCAGGGTTGCGCGACGGGTCACGATCTATCGGTGTTCGTTTTAGTTGTAGAGAAGAGAAATGCTATTTATGTAGGAAAAATATTGTTGACAAAAAGTTTGTCTAAATGAGTCCTGTTTTGAAAATTTTATTTTAACATATACAATAGATCAGTATGCGATCAGAATTTATTTATACTTATTAGTTTTATTATTCTAACATATATACGAGTATGTAAATGATGATTGTTTTTTCCCGGATGCCTTACCGCATGGGCCAAGAAAGAATGTGCATCAGGGGAGGGGATGGTTCGGCAGCGTACTCCGTGCCGACCAGTTGGACCGGACTGAGAAGACTTGAAATTTGTTGTGCCAAAATACAAAATACAGATGGGTACGAATCTCTCCCCTCTCCTCCAAAAAAAAAAAAAAAGATCTCTTGAGAGTTGAGATCCTGAACTTCTTGTTTTGCTTTTGTTTAATAATAATTTTCAGGGGCGCAAGCCCCTTCTGTTTGTTTGTTCAAAAAAAAATTCAAAGGAATGGCACACTGGTACAACTGTGCAAGCACGGTCAGTTTTATGCACACGGTCAGTTTTAATGCGGTGTTACGAGAGTTTCATAAATAGAGTGACATGTCAGGAGAAACACCTATTTTGCATGTATCGACATGGCATGAAACTAATCAGCGCTGTTTCCAACATCTCGAAAGACGGATGAAACCTGCATTGAGCCGATTTCTTCGGTGTCGTCCGATCCGCTGTGCCCGCTCCGCATGCTGTCACCCGGCTGCTGCACACCCATATCATGCGTCGTATCAAATGTCTCTTTTTTCCTTCCGTCAAATCTCTGTTGCCTTTACGTTCTTTGGTCAGACAAATCTCGATGCCCACCAGCTAATATAATAATATGTTAGGTAAAAGTGTGATATTTTATACGTCGATGGATATGAGTGTATATAAAATAATAATATGTGGTGTGGAAGTATAATATTTTAATGTGCTAGTTCTTTAAAAAATAAAATAGGTTCATATGACACAGTTGATCGTAGCACCTTACACAAATTAAATGTTTATTCTATAAAACGGTGAAATGAAATTGTATATTGAGAGAGTCTATTTCATTCACAGTTACCTATATTATCACGTCTTGGAAAGAGTGTGATGGAATCTTTCACTGAAACTGGTGAGGACGGTGGATGGGTCTCGCCACCGCTTGTGGCACACTTAACTTGCATTTGAGGGTCGTCTTGAGCCGTGATAAGAACGCCTTGGTTTAATGGTAGGTGGAATCTGATCGCTTTTCCGCCGTCCTCTGGACTGGAACCAAAACCAAAGGGGATGGATGGTCGCGCGTCGTCGCAAATTGGGCGGCTGCAGCTCATTCACACGCGAGCATAAAAAGGCAGCAGCACATCGGCGAAAGTTTTCCCAGGATGGGCACTTTTTAATCGCCAACCGAACCGAACTGCATTATCGGTTTTTGGTTGTGGATTCGGTTTCTGTGTTTAAGAAATCCGGTGTTCGGCTTCAGTTGTTGTTTTCTACTCGAACGAAACCGAGAAACCGAAGCAAACAATGTACTCTACCAGCGACCTGCACAAATAGGGAAGCGCAAGCGGTGAGTGCACTAGGCAACCAGCGCCCCTCCTCCCCAACACCGTCGGCCCACCAGGTTCACCAAGCCGCCAGCCAGTCGTGCGAACCCTGACAACGCCCGGCCAACGCTCCTCCCACGATCAGCCTTTGCAAGGAAAGAAAATCAACGAGCGCCTGCAGGGAAAGAACACGCCGCTGCCTTCGCCCACGAATCGCTCGCTGATCCGCTCTCAGCCACGGTCGGTTGGTTTTGTTTATATCGGCTCGTCGTCCTGCCCACCCGTGTCATGCGATCTTTTTTTTGCGCTGACATATGGGCCCTGCTCTCTCGCCGCAGTCAGCAGCAAGTCGATCTCTATCTGTTTTCATACATCCCGGCTCATCATCGTGTGCCTGCGATCCGATCTCCAATAATTTGGAAAAAATAACTTCGTATATCTTCTCAAAAAAGATCTCTCTCTAACAATTTGGTATTCTAATAACTTGATAAAAACTAAAAAAAAAAAGTAGACCCACCAAAGAGGACATGCGCTTCCTCACATCCGTTCTTTCCAAACCACGTCTTGCGAAGCCACCGACGTGGTAAAGTTGCTTAGTAAAGATGCCATAACCACTTGACGTCGACAACAATCTGCTGCTCGAAGCCACCGACGTAAGCGTGGTGCCATTGTCGTGGCACCACGACGGTAGCAACGACGGGCTACTCCAAGCCCCCGCCCCCCAGCACCGTGGCCATTTGAGGTCAACAACGATCTACTACCCAAGCCGCCGACGCGTGTCCGGTGTTGCTATCGTGACCACTCGACGTGACAACAATCTACTTCTCCTGCTCTCACCGTTTCCCTCATGATATGCTTCTCGGTCAGACTGTACACAAGGCACAAGTCATAGGTAAGTGATGCTCAAAAAATTTCCCTAATCGCTAACACAAGTCCATAGTGATTGTAGTTGTAATGCACAATTTATATAGTTTTATAAAAAAATCCATAATCTTTCTCCATATATAGGTCCTTGGAATTAGTTGCATAAATTGATGGACTTATTAAATTAATTAGGCACAACTGTGTTAATTTTACAAACTTTGTTTTTTTTATTAAATAGTACTTTAATGTCGGTATTTAATTTCACGACAATCTTATTATGTGATCTATGTGTGTTTTAGTATAAAAGTTTAGTTATTTAGTAGCAACGTATGGACACAGAACGTAGTCGATATAAAAAGCGAAACCGAATTTGTTGGTTTTCATTTTTCAACTAGACCGATCGATTATTGTCATATGAAGTCATTAACTTCAGCAGCATATGATAACAAAATAAGGAGATGGCTTCAACCGGTCATCCCCTTCCTCTCGACACGGGCGACCCGGGTGCGGTGCACGGCGGTAGGGGATCGGTCACGTCTGACACCGGTCCCAGAGGGAGAAATCTGAGCGCGGTGCGAGCAGGTGGTACAGGAGATGAGGTGCCCGTGGAGGTAGGTGGGGGGGTGGGTTCGGGCACGGGTTCTGGTGGGTTCGGGGGGCAGTCGCTGGCAGTTGGGCCACGGGAGCACCCTTCCACAGGGCATTTTTATGCATCTAGGGCTCCCGGTCCACAATCTCAGAGCTCGGGGGCGACGCTTCGGTCTCCCGGGAGCGACGGCGGAATCCCTAGCGGCGCGTTTCGGGGGACGGAGGCAGGGGCGAAGGAAGGAAGGGTTGGCAAGCTCCCACACGAGGTATGTGACCACCCAAAGGCGGATTTGAGCGCGCGTTTGGTTCATCTATGGAATCATAGTTTGGTGGTGGGTGCTTGCGGGGCGATTGTGGTTAAGGATTTGGAGCCTTCTTCCCCCAATTCTCAGGTTGCATCTCCCCTTGGTGGGGATGCACGGAGATCTTCTGGTTGGTCAACTTTAGGTGGTGACACTAGATTGTTTTCGCAGGTTCTTCAGGCTCCTTCGCAGCCGGTGAAGTCCATGGATTGGCGTCCTCAAGCACAAGGGCGCTTCAATTAGGGGTATGGAGGTAACCGGGGTGGTTTTCGAGGGGGTTGGAACAATCAGTACGGTAGAGGCTGGGGGCCGAGAGGAGCTGGGCGTGGTGGTGGTCGTTTCCAGGGAGGTGGAGGTCGTGGGGGTGGTAACTGGGAACAGAGAAATCAGCCTAGAGCTGAGCCTAAGCAGGATCCGGTGGATGAGTCAAAAAAAATGAAAAGGAATCTCCTAGTCTAAAGGATGAGTCTATAGATGTGGATTCTGTCAATAACATGAAACAATCTGTTATGGGTAAGGAACAGTCAGTGGCTGACAAAGAAGTTGAGGAAAAAAAGGAATATACAGAGCAACAATTCTGTAAGAGATGTGGTAAGGTTGGACACTCTGCTAATAGTTGTCCTAACCCTGCTGTGTGCCCAAGATGTCATGCTGAGGGACATGTTGCTAGAGTTTGCACAGCTAAAATGCCATGGGAATATATTTCCCCTTTCTGTGGTTTTTCAGCATATGGTCAGGGCTTTCATGTGATTGAGAGTATTGTGTCTGAAGAAGGGATCAAGGACATGTCCACTACTGCCTTGATTACTATAACAGTTGGTCAAGCTTCCACCAAGGATATTGAGACTGAATTTAAACTAAAAGCTGGTCCTGCCTCAACTTGGAGATGGTATGCAAAAAAGATTGGTGAAAATAAGTTTCAAATGAGGTTTCCCAATACTCAAACTATAGAAGACTTAGCTTACTTCACTGAGCTGAGGATGAGATCCAAGGCTGATGTGGTTTTCAAAGTGGAGAAATGGAACCCTGCTGCTGGTTCCAAGGGGGCTCTTGATGTGGCTTCGTTCAGGATCAGTAACATACCATATGATAAAAGATCAGTCTCTAATGTTTGCATGGTGGCTTCCAAGGTTGGCCTCCCTCTTGAGGTGGATAAGGAGAGCCTGAACAAGAATGAGTTTGTAAGGGTTAAAATTGGGTGTAGGGATGTGACCAAAGTTCCAGCTTCTGTTGATGGACTTTTGGATTTTCATTTTTATGACTACTATTTCCAGAGAGAAGTGCCTCAAGATGGCTTCACTAATCCAGCGGGTAACAAGTGGATTAGAAATGGCAGAGATAAGAACAAAGAAGATTTCCCTTCACCCAAAAAGCAAAAGATGGACCCTACCAAAAAGAGTAATGTGAACCTTGAAGTGGGTACTAGTAAGAATACCAAAGAGGAGGGTGGCAAGAAAGCAAATGATGGTGAAACTGAGCACAAATCTGCTACAGTGGAGGAAGAGAGTGAAGATGAAGGGCTTAAAATAGAGGATTTGATTGTTCCTAGAACTGATCAGCTGAGATTTGGAAACTTTGAGAAAATAGAAATCAGGATGCTAAGCTCTATAAGGATGAATGACTCTGTCAAAACTTTGATCAATGAGTATGGGTCAAACTTTGAAAAGTCTCAATTTGATCCTCTCCAAACTATTGAAGCTAAGAGAGCTATATGTGAGAATAAAGCTCCCAAATTCTTTCAGTTGGAAGACTATGGTATTGGCACTAGCTGTGAGAAGACTCTTCCTATGATAAAAGAAGGGTATGAAGAAAGTCAATGTCTGGAAAGGGCTGTGTCAGTGAGCCCGGTCAAGGGCAGTCAAGGTGCACCAGATGTGGAATTATCCAGTCAAGAGGATTATGAGAAGAATAAGATCCAGGATATTGATTGGGAAGCCTTGCAGGAAGAGGAGGGTCCAAAAGAAAATGAATCTGTCAAATCTGTACAGAATTTTTCTGTCTCTGAGAATCCAATGAACAACCTGAGGGATATGCATGTGGAAGAGAATGTTGTTGCTTCAGATTCTGGGGAGAAAGAAGTAGAGAAACAGGGGATAGCTGAAGACAAGGAAGTTGTGCAAACTTGGGACAAGACAAGCTCAGAGATGACAACAGAGATGGTGTCTACACAAAAAAGGCATGAGGATTGGCCTGAGTGGCAGACAGTTAGGCAAAGCAAGAGGTTGAGAGAACTGGGGAATGAACAAGTTTAAGGTGCAGTAGAAAAGTCACCAGAAGCAGAGACAGGTAATAATGCTTTTAATCAGAACTCCTTTGCAGTTCTAGATAATTCCTGTATTGCTAACTTAGCCAATAAGATGGGAATTCTTAATTCATCCATCAATTGGGAAAAAATTGAGGTGCTTAAGGATTTGGAGAGGGCTAGAATGAATCTAAGCCTCTGTAATATTGATAATAATATCTTGGAGATTAATATGGGGGATGAAAATGTTGTGGTGGAGGAACAACAGGTGGTCACATGGGAGTCTAATGTGTCTGATGACGATCCCATAGTTTTATCTGCTAGCCTAAAAAAGAGTAGGCCTTCCAAAAAAATGTAAGGCTAAAGCAAGAAGCATGAAAGGTCATCCTGATGATGGTCCTGTGCAATGTAAAAAAGGTGATTCTAAGGTTAGCCCTAGATTCAACCTTAGAGATAGAAGAACCATAAAGAAAGTAATTAAATGATAGGAGTCATTTGGAATTGTAGGGGGGTGGCTAAGAAGGGTCTTAGCTCTTTTATCAAGGAGCTTATCTGGGATTACAAAGTGGAGTTTGTTGGTATCCAGGAAACAATGAAAAAAATCTTATACTGAGAAATTTTTCAGGAAGATTGACAATTCTAAAGAGTTTAGATGGCATTGGATCCCTTCGAATGGCAAATCTGGAGGTATGTTAAGTGGTTTGAAAAAGGATAGATTTGATGTGGAAAATTTTGATAATACTGAATACATGATTGTTGCTAATGTGTTTGACAAGAAACTGCAAAAACATTGGTCCCTAGTTAATGTATATGGGCCTGCTCATGATGAAAGTAAAAATGATTTCCTGGTTGAACTTGCTAATGTTTTTCATAAGACAAAATATCCAATGTTGATGGGAGGAGATTTTAATATTCTGAGGTTTAGTTCTGAGAAAAACAAGAAATTTGTGGATAATAAATTCTCTGAGATGTTCAATCTGATCATCAATTCTTATGAGCTCAGAGAGCTACACCTTTCTGGGGGGAAGTTTACTTGGAGTAATAATAGAAGAGATCCCACTTTAGAAAAACTGGATAGAGTGCTTATGTCTAACTCCTGGGAACAATAGTTTCCCCTTTGCAGTTTGAGGAAGATTCCTAGATACATGTCAGATCACAATCCTTTGATTGTGAGGACGGAGCTAGAACACAATATGGGGCCAAAACCTTTTTGTTTTGAAAACTCTTGGCTGCAACAGCCGGAGTTGGAGCCCAAGATCAGAGAAATCTGGAATAAAAGTATTAAGGCCAAAACTAATATTGATACCTGGTGTATCAAAATGGATAGAGTTAAAAAGTTTCTGAAAGGATGGGGGCAAAATATTAAGGGACACACAAGGAAATATAAGAATGTGTTGAAGGAGGAATTGGGAAAAATTGAAAATTTAGAAGAAGAATCTATTCTTCTTGCTACTATGCTGGATAGGAAGTCTTTTATCCAAGCCGAATTGTTGAGATTGGATGAAGAAGAGGAAAGTTACTGGCATAAGAGGTCTAACAGCCTATGGTTGTTGAAAGGTGATAACAATACAGCTTTTTTCCATAGAGTGGCCAATGGTAAAAAAAGGAAAAATACTATCTTTTCTCTTACTCACAATGATCAAGTGATTGAAGGGGATGCTGCCCTAGTGGAGCATGCCACCCAATTTTATAAAGATCTTTTTAGTTCATCCAAAACTTCTGGTTTGAGGTTGGATCAGAGTTGTTGGAAGCAGGAGGAGTTAGTCTCTGCGCAAGAGACTGTAGATCTTGAAAAAAACTTTGAGGAAGCTGAAATTAAAGAGGTTGTGTTCTCTCTAGAAAAAAATACTGCCCCAGGTCCTGATCATATTCCCATAGAATTCTATCAGCATTGCTGGGATCTTATTAAGAAGGATTTATGTGATTTGTTTCAAGATTTCTATAAAGGGCAGTTGGATATGGGCAGATTCAATTATGGAGTGATCACTTTGCTGCCCAAGGTAAAAGAGGCTAATAATATTAAATAGTTCAGACCTATCTGTCTGTTGAATGTGATATATAAGATCTTTACAAAGGCTCTAATGGTGAGAATGGACAAGGTAATGGGTAGGATCATAAACAAGAGTCAATCTGGGTTTTTGAAAAACAGAAACATTATGGATGGTATCATGGCTTTCCATGAGATCCTACATGACACCAGGGCTAAGAAGAGAGATGGGTTAGTCTTAAAGCTTGATTTTGAGAAGGCCTATGACAAGCTGAATTGGGACTTCCTGTTTGATTGCCTTAAACAACGAGGTTTTGGAGATACATGGTGCCGTTGGATTAAGATAGTTATGAGCTTTGGGACTGTCAGTGTCAGAATTAATAACTCCATTGGTAGATACTTTATGTCAAGAAGAGGGGTGAGACAGGGGGACCCCCTATCCCCTTTCCTGTTTAATATTGCAGCTGACACTCTTGCCAAAATGATTTCTACGGCTCAGGATAATAAGTTGATTCAAGGCCTGGTGCCTGATCTGGTGGACAATGGAATAGTTAGTTTGCAATATGCAGATGATACGATCTTATGTATCCAGGATGATAAGGAACAGGCATCTATTCTAAAGCTTTTACTGTATCTATATGAGGATATGTCAGGCCTGAAAATAAATTTCTCGAAAAGTGAATTAATCTTGGTGAGTCAGGACGCAGTTAAAAGTCTAGAGTTTTCAAACATGTTTAGCTGTGCAGTGGGGGCTTGGCCTATTAAATATCTGGGAGTCCCTGTGTCTGGCTCTAGATTACATATAGCAGATTGGCTTAGTTTGTGTGAAAAAATGAGCAAAAGGCTAGATGGTTGGAAGGGCAGCTCCCTAAGTTTTGGGGGTAGATTGACCCTGCTCAATGCTTGTCTTAATAATCTTCCTGTATATGCTATGTCAATGTATTTGATGCCTCTTACTATTTTGAGCAAAATGGATGTGGTCAGGAAAAGGTTTTTTTGGCAAGGAGGTGGTCTGAAGAAAAAATATCACTTAGTAAAGTGGTCCAAAATAACTAAGCCAAAAGAAAAGGGGGGTTTGGGAGTTAAGGATTTAAGGAGAATGAATATAAGCCTACTTTGCAAATGGTGGTGGAAAATAGAGATGGAAACAGGGATTTGGCAAGATATTATTCATAAAAAATATCTGCAGAAAGGGGTTCCTTCCCTAATCAAACAAAGTTACAAAAACTCTCCTGTTTGGAATGACTTGCTTAAAGTTAGGCCGATTTATCTGAGAAATAGAAGAATAGTTATCGGGGATAGGAAGAGTACAAGTTTTTGGCATGACAAATGGTGTGGAAGTGTCTCCTTGGCAGACAGATTCCCCCAGTTGTATGTCATTAACAATGAAAAGGAAGCATCTGTTCATGATATGAAGTTAAGAAGATGGCGGTTGTCCTTTCGACGATGGTTGTATGAGGATCAACAAGGCTGTCTGAAAAATCTCTATGACATCGTTATGCGTTTTGGCACCAATTCTGTCAAGGATTCTGCTATTTGGTGTCTGGAAAAATTTGGGAAGTTCTCTGTGAGATCTACGTATAAACAGCTATGTTGTGGAGATTATGATGCTAGTAATAAAACTTTGTGGAAAGCAAAGATCCCTCTGAAGGTCAAAGTCTTCATGTGGCTCGTTTTTCAGGATGCTATTTTGACTAAAGAAAACTTGGCAAAGAAAAATTGGAAGGGTTGTCCGAAATGTGGGTTTTGTGGGGACCTAGAATCCAATAATCATTTGTTCTTTGAATGTCCAGTTGCGAAATATGTCTGGAGTTTGCTTGCTTTTGCGCTGAATGCTGAATGCAGGCCTAGCAATGTGGGTCAATACTGGATCTGGGTTCAAAAAGTGCTTCCCCGGCTTTCGCAGATGCATATGTTTGGCCTTTCAGCTGTTTGCTGGGCCCTTTGGAAAACGAGAAATGATGTATGCTTTGAAAAGAAAAGGATCAAATCTCCAACTGAGATTGTTTGTCTAATGTGTTCTTTCTTGATATACTGGTCAGGTTTGCTGAAGGAGGAGTTAAAAGTACAAGTAGCTCAAGGAACTGAAGCTGTGAAGTCGGTGGCGCTCGCCTTCCATGCGCAAGACTTGAAGCTTCATCCGGAGGAGGATCAGCAGCTGGTCCCGTTTCGTCGTAGTTGATTGCTTTTGCTTGTCTGTTTTTTTGGTGAAACTGGAGTTGTAAAGGGAAGATCCCTGGTGGTGCGAGCGTTTAAAACTAGCGAACTTGTCTTTCGGGCTGCAGAGTTGCGGGTTTTTGGTGCCCCTGCGCGGTGTCTCCCTTTGTGAGCACTGTCATAGGGAGGTTGGCCTCGTTTCTGTCGCTGGTTCTTTTTTGGCGGTGATGGTTATCTGTTTCGGAACTTTGTAATTTCGTTGCTGCAGTAATGAAATTCGGCGATGCCGTTATGGAAAAAAACTAGACCAATCGATTGCTATTTCCGAGAATGTGTATGACAGTAAAATGACATGGGGGAAATGTACCGAACCGAAAATACGGTTTAAATCGATGCCTAGTCTAAGTTTTCACCGTTCGATTTTTTGTGAAACCGAACCGAACCGAAATTGCGGTTTATAATCCAAATGCCAGCGTGAGTTTTCACCGTTCTAGCCTGTCGCCAAAGTCGTCACGCGACCCCATCGTCAAAGTCGTCTCGGCCCACATGCCCCACCACGTACAGAAGACAGAACGTGATCTCCCTTCCAGATGCAGATCCCCGTCCCGGAGAGCCCGAGCCCGAGCCCGACGGCCGACGGCCGACAGGCAGGCAGGTCCACAACGATCGAGACCCGACGACGCACACGGCAAAGATTCGGAGATCCCATCCTTTTGTTCTGTACTACTCCGTAGTAGCAGAGGTAGTTCCCACAATCGCAAGCATATTGTTGGACGATGAATAGCTAGCTCCTCTCCTACTACAGCCGGCCTCCACCAATGGAGGCCGCGGCGGCGCTGCCCAACATGGACGCCGTCAGCCTTGACCGCCTAAGCACCGACCTCGAGCGTCTCCTAGACCCTGCTGCGTTCCCCAACCGCGCCGACACCGAGATCGTTCTCGCCTCCGGTGGCTCGGGCGGCGAACCCACCATCGTCGACGCGCACAGCTGCTTCCTCGTCGCCAGGAGCTCCTTCTTCCTTGAGTATTTCTCCTCCGTCCCCACCACTTCCACTGCAGCAGCAGCAGCCGGTGAGAAGCTTCGGCTGAACCTCGCCGACATGGTCCCCGGCGGCCGCCACATTGGCCGGGACGCCCTCGCTTTTGTTCTTCGCTACCTGTACACTGGGCGCCTCGAGGTGCCGCCTCAGGAGTGTGTGGACGACACGTGCAGACACGGGGCGTGCCGGCCGGCCATAGACTTCGTCGTCGAGTCCACATACGCCGCCTCTGGCTTCCAGATCCCGGCGCTCGTCTCCATCCTCCAGGTAAACAAACACCACCGAGGATACACCTTTTTTAGTAGCTAATATAGGCTATAAGATACGATCAGAATTTTGTTTTCGTGAGACCTTTTTTTTAGCTATATAAGATAAGATAAGAAGAAGTAACTGTGCCTGGGCTGATTATTGAGCCCGCGGCTAGCACAGCATGGCCCGCTAACTCAGGATGTGTTCATTTGGATTTGGTGTAGAATCAAGATCTGCAACCAATCCGGCCAGAACATCAAAATGTCACTAGGAACCGTTCCGAACGGCCCTAACCGAACGGGCCCTCAATTGACACCCGTGCCGGCCCTAACCGAACGGGCCCTCAATTGACACCCGTGCCTGACCTGGCCGAATAATATTTTTTTTCTAAATACAATTTGGACGCATTGACACTTTACATTCACCCCACGTGTACATACGTAAAGAAAGAGATCAGAAGACTTGTTGCAAGTCTTTGGCATCTCACTCACGAAGTAACCGTACGCTGGATCTTCAGTATGTGTGACGCTTCCTCGGCCCACCGGAGCTAATTGTCCTTAAGCCGATCGAACACTCACCGAGCCATGAGATGGACCGGCACCGGCTAGCCTTTATTTGTGCCCCCTTCAGGTTCTCAATAAAGATTAGCAAAAAGCCCGAGTCCTGATGGCACGGTCCGAAGCCTGGTTTTTTTGGCCCGACCCAAGCCCAGCCCCGCCCGGTAGCTACCGGGCCTGGGCCGCACCCTCGGCCCGACCCGATGTATATATATACATGGAAATATATATATATAAATATATTTGTAAATGCAAATATATATAAATTTCACTGGCGGGCCTGTTAGGCCCAGTGGGCCCGTAGGCCTTCGGGCCGGCCCAAGGCCTAATCAGACCGTGCTTGGGCCAATGGCGCGGCCTGGTGACCCGCCGTGCCTAGCCCGAGCCTGGGCGGCCCGGTTGCACATCTTTAGTTCTCAATGGCCCCCATCTTCAAGATCGCCGACATTTTGTCCGGGCTGGCTTCGATCACCTAGATGCACATCTGAATCATACATTCCCTAAAGTCCAGCGTCTAGACCGTATGGGCACGTGGTTAGACTACCCATCCAACGATCAATCAAGATTACTTGCTAGTCATGGAGTGGCAGTGTCTCTAGTGTCTAGGATAACACTACACTTTAATTAGCCACCCAAACAAAAAGATAAACCAACAAGGCACCACCAACTCTAATGAAGTTTTCCTGTTCCAATTCATAGTCACAAGAATTGAGTTTTCAATAGTTCAAGGTATAAGTATGGCTTCGTTGTCATTTATTCTGAAATTTTAATATTAACGCTATTATCTTCCTTTCTTAGTATAATGATATAGGAGTATATGCAGCTCTCCCATGTGCTCGAGGAAAAAAAACATAGTATCCATTTCCTTACTTGTATATATTAAAAAGTGTTATTAGCCTTGGCATATGTGGCAAAGTCCTAAACTGGCTTCTTACACTGATCATCTGAAATCAGAATCAGATATAAAAGTGGCTGTGCGTTAATACTTCTTGTCTAGAGACACTACATTGGTACAATGATATTAGAAAATTCCTCTATTGAAAATAGTTCAATTCTAACTGTGTGGTTCTCATGTTGCAGCGACGAATGGCTGACATCGTTGACATAGCTTTCTATGAGGATATAATACCGATTGTTCGTGTTGCTTCCAAATGCCAGCTTTCAGGCTTGCTCAGTCAGTGTATTCGAAGGGTTGCGTTCTCGACTCTGGATGACAATTTTCTTGAGAAGGAGCTTGCAGGTGATATTTACAACGAGATCAAGAAAGTTCGCCGATGCTTGCCTGTAGATGAATTAGATGCTTCCACTGTGGATCAAAAAAGCCAATTAGATGCTGACCGTGAGAAGAGGGTCACAGACATTCACAGGGCCCTGGATTCTGGTAATGTTGACCTTGTTTCCATGCTCTTAAAAGAGTATGGGGTCACCTTGGATGAGGCATTAGCCATACACTATGCTGCAACCTACTGTGAGCCCCACGTGTTGCAAGAATTGCTAAAACTGGACCACGCCGATGTGAATATGAAGAATAGCGGTGGATACACACCACTACATATGGCCTGCATGAGGCTCGAACCACACATCATCGTTGCACTCTTGGACAAGGGAGCCTCTGTACTGGAACAGACACAAGACCAACGAGATGCTCTCACTATCTGCAAGAGATTAACAAGACATCAGAAAGATGTTAACAGAGAGTTGAAGAAGGGTCGGGAAACAAGCAAGCCTTACTTGTGTATACTCCCTATATTGGAGGAAATCAAGAGGACCTTAACCGACCAGGGCTCTTTAGAGGAGGCAATTGCCAGGTTCACACCTTTGCGTGTTGATTACTTTTTCATGAGGCTTCTAGATTTTTAATATAGAGGTTAGATTAAATTCCGTCTGATCTTTGAGTTATTACCTGATATTTTGATATAGTTTTGTCGTAGCTGATTACTCACCCATTTGCCACTACCATTAAGCATCTACAGGGACATTTGTTTGAGAATAATAATGCCTCAAAAAGTAAAAAACTAAAAATGGCATCTGTTTTGGTCCTGAGAAAGAAGTTTAAGTTAGGTGATGTTTAGTTGAGAGGTGAAAAGTTTATGGATGTCACATCCAATGTTGCAGCACTAATTTAGTCGATCTATTAAAAATTATCTAATTAAAAAACAAATTTCATATTCCGTCAGAAAACAAAAATTACTGATAGGCGTAAACTTTAATGGTATTTTTTTTTGTTCTGATTGGATCCGCTAAGATCATGCCAAATGACAATGTTGGTCAGGCAGTCTTTCCTTCATTCTTTTTCTTTGTTAGACACGTTTGCCCCTAGCTAATTTTTTATATTTTGTTATATATAAGATCCAACGGAGTAATATAAGAAGTACACCCGATATATTAATGATAGTGATTTACCTTTCTGTATGGCTTTATGAGTCACTAACATGCGACCCTTGAATCATATACATGCCAATACTCGTAAAGTCACAATTCCTTGAGTCACCACTCCATTGAGTGTGCGTTACTGAATTATTCCATCTTGAATTGAAATGTAATGCGTAACTGGCTTAGTTTGCTGTAATGTTCAATACGCTATGCAGATCTTATTGGTTATATTCTTCGAGCACCGGTCAGAAGCATATAAAATCATTAATTTAAATATTTCTTTTGTCTTTTTTTTTGTGACTAATATTTCTTTTGTCTGCTTCTGTCCTCTTCCAGCTTGAGACTAAATTAGGACAATTGTTCTGAAGTTCACATTGCATGTTTATGCAGTTACATTTGCAAAACTATTCTTCCCTTCAGTAGCCCAGCTTGCTATGCGCATAGCAAATGCTGATTCAACCGAGGAGTTTGCTGGGGCTAAACTGAAGGATATTGATTTAAATGAGTCCTTGCACTGGAGGTTTCGCGAACGTTTTGATGCCTTAACAAAGACAGGTTTGTCAATTCCTATCACGCCTCTTTTGACATAATCATGCACTTTGTACTAAAATCCTACAACAGTTATTTTTTCGAGAACACGCTATATATGCACATGTTTCATTAAGAAGAAGTTAAGAAGCATACACGCGTCCAGCGTCACTACACGGTGAGGTACCATTAGTGCGAGGGTTAAACACAAACATAAGATCGACACCACTGGACGGTGGACACACGCGAAAATCCTACAACAATTACGAAAATCCTACAACAATTACGCTAGCTACAGTCTGTTTCATATATATATTTGTGTTATGCAGTGGAGCTAGGGAGACGGTACTTCCCAAGTTGTTCTGAAGTTCTTGATAAGTTCCTCACCGAAGAATCAGCTCTGGCCTTACTGGGGAATAGCACGCCAGAGGAGGAAAAGGTGAGGATGCACTTCTATGAACTCAGAAAGGAGGTACAGAAGGCCTTCGACGAAGATACCACCAGTGAAGTCATAAATTCAACGGGGCTTGCTACAGAACTCCCGTTACTCTATAAGAGGTATAAGATCTTAAACAAATGTTTTTTTAGATTTATCTTAAACAAATGTCAGCCATTGACTTTTATAATGCATAAAATCGTCATTAAGTAATTATTTAGAAAAAAAAAGAAAAAGAAAAATCTGACAATCTCATGGTAGAGCCTCCTTCCTTGTGAAGGAGATGCCGCCACCTTTCTTATCCTGCGTTGCACACAAATCGTCATGATGAGCCTGGAGTACTCCATGCCCGTGGCTACTATCACTGTTGAGCGTGAACCAATCCATATGATCACAGCCACGATCATAGGCGATAGCTAGCAGGACCGGATCGGTCAGTGGCTCTATGGATCGTCATCTATGGAAACATGTACACCCATTGTAGAGAGGTTTAGGAGAATCACCACACAACCATTGTGTGTGTGTGTGGGGGGGGGGGGGGGGGGGGGGGGGTTGCCTTCATATAGAGAGAGAGCGCCATGTACAAGTACAATACGTACAATATGCTAGCAGCTAAGAATAGACAATACGCTAGGTGTACAAAAACCTAATACTACATCCTACCTGTCTTACATGTTTAAAAAAATATCAAAGGATTTGATTCTTTGAGAAATTTTCCTTTTGATGTCTTTTGGTATTTTGGATCAAAGGACTGAGCAACAACAAATCCTATGTAATGTAACAGCTTGCTCTGTAAAAACTTTGGAGCAATTCCAGCATGTGGTTCAGCAGGTAAAAATAAATTTGGTCAGTAACCAGCCTTACTGGGGTTCCTCTAATTTTTTTCTTGATATGTTTACTAGTTACTACTCGGTTCAATAACATGTTTTTTTTTGTCAACCTCTCTCTTCAAGTTTGTGTTTTTCTTGCACACTAATGCTACGTAGTCTTATGAAAAGTGAGAAACAGGTGTTAGTTGTGTCACTATTAGTTGTTACAATCGATCAGTAAGACTACTAATTGATGTTATGTATGATTCTCCGTTGACTTAGAATGAAATATGTGGACTACTTGAGCTGTAGCTTCTACTTTTCAAGTGATTATCAAATTCTGTTTTCTCCTTAAGCATATGTCCCATAATCTGATTCTTGTTTCACTGTCTGCCGTCAGCTACTGATACGCATTAGCGATAATGACCCTGTCCATTTTTCAGGCGAATGTTGAATTTGGGTACTAACCCATCACAGGCTGAAGGTGCAGCTGATTCCACTAATGCACATGCACCGCCCTCTGGTCTCTCTATCCAAGCTCCCAGTGCCAGTACAGCCTCAAGGCAACTAGAATCACAAAGTATTGATGTTGCAGTAGATGACGATGTTGGTGTTGGATCTAAAAGAAAACTAAAATCTCCAGTATGGGATGAATTTAAAAGAGTTAAAACAGGGGATGATTGGTTTGCTATATGCATGTGGTGTCAGCAACGACTTAAAGCATGCTCGAGAAATGGGACCAATCACTTACATCGCCACCTAAATATTTGTCAGTCTAGACAGGCAACCAAAGGCCTTAACCAGTCCACTTTGAAAAATTAAAATTGGGTGCAACAAACTTTTGTGTCAACAATTGTGACATACTCCATGGTGATTGATTGATGATTGGCTCATTGCATCTCAATGGCATGGATGTGAAATTGCACACTCAACTCTATTTGCTTAATTTGCTTTGTCAAGAACTTCTGTAATAATGTACTTTGTTCTAGTTGGTTTGTCAAGAACTTCGCTCGTTTTGTTTTGAAGTAATCTCCTATTACCGTTTGTATGAACTTTTCGTCTTAATGAAATATGTGTCTCGGATGGAAGAAATTTAAGACCAAGCAGTACTGGCTTGAATGTCATGACTTATAAGTTGATTGATAAGCTGAAACAGTTGATTTGTATAAGAGAAAAATATTGTTCTACCGCTGATTTGTACGGATTAAAACCGACTTATAGCTCAAGCGAACAGAGCCAAAGAGAAAAGTTTGTTTGTCATTTGACTATGTGTGACTGAGTTTTCAATCCCCTTTATTCTTTTGACAACATTTTTCTCTCTCCAGGTGCCGGATCAAGGTGGCCGACCACAAGGGATAAATAGTCATTTCTAAAACTAGTATTGAATCTTAGCTAGAAAAAATAAGAATTAAACGAAACAAATGAAAATTAATTCTCCATGAGATGCATCCACGGAGTTACAATCACCAAGCCATCTAAGAAGTAGCAACCTTCAAGAGTAATAAGCCCGCACGCTTGTAAACTGATCACTAAAGCCACTACTAGATGTTCTCTCTTTCAAAAACAAATGCACTAGATCACTCCAATTTCACTACATATGAGACATCAACTAAGCATATATGTGAGTGGAGGTGTACGTTTGTGTTTCTTGGTATGTGATATGTTAGCATATCAACATAGGGATCCAAGAGCTTACTGCTTAGCCATGCGGCCCATGCCCAACTACACCCTCTATATATAGAGCCACCAAGAAACTAGCCATTACAACCAACAGCTATTTTCTGCACACCCATCGCAAGCTCTAGTACCACCACCGGAGAAAGCCCAATGGCTAGTTCAATGGTCACTAATATTGTATCAGAAGTAACAGTTGTTGGGACCTTTCCTTTGGTGCACTCTCTCCTGTGATCAACCACCGAAAAAATCTTGTGCCAATGCAAACCTCCAACAGAAAAATGTGTAGACCACCCACCGGGCACCCTATTCTTCGGAGCTCAAACCCTCGTGAGTGTCAGAATTTTCTGGCACCTCATCGCATTGTGCACTGTCGATCAAACCGATTAGGGTCAACAAGGGCCCTAAGCTTTGGTGCCACTCCCTCGGTGGGCACCAAACTTTTTTGGTGAGGCTGAAACCTCCAATAGCCCCTCTCTAAAAAACCTTTTCAAATGTTCTAACTCTCGATCCTTGTCCTACAAGACAACAACACCTTTAGTGCTGAGTTAAAATGTTCAACAGAGGTTTTCACTTGCTTCCTTGCCATGCCACTCAGTCTAATGCCCTGTAGAGTTAGATCTCACTTAGTGGCACTAAATAACTGATTAGCAAACACATTTGTCACTCTTGATAATATGTATATCTATCCTAAATCCGACAAATGCACTTTTCTAAACACCGTAGCCTTGTGAAATACCCTACAAATCATACATTTGTCTTCTCTATCCCCTGCCCGAGAAAGAAGAAAAATGAGCAAGGAGAGAGAAGGGGAGCCCGCGCGCGGCTTCTCTATCTCATCCTAGCGTGCAGGGTGGGTTAGCACGGTAGCTGCCTCGCCCGACGCGGTGTGTGACAGGGGGCATGTTAGTAGGACAGCGCGCGGCTAATCGCCACGATGACAGGGCGCCTGGTGCGGTAGTGAGCATTTGCTGCACCAGGGAGTTTTGTGCGGCCATAATAAGATTAGTTTTAAAATTTCATTTAGAAATGGTTTATTTTTTTAAAAAAAACTAGGCCCATCATATATATGGGGAAGCCGTGGAGATGAGGAAAAAATCACATTAGGCATTCGGAATGGGCAATTTTGGCCTCTTCGGCTAGGAGAGGAGGGGGAGGACTTGTAAAATGTCCTATGTTTGTTTGATACAAGAATAATAAGGGTGTGTTTAGTTGGAAGAATTTTGGGTGTAAAGTTCTTTTAGCACTTTCGTTGTTATTTGACAAACTTTGTCCAAATATGGACCAACTAGACTCAAAAGATTCGTCTCGACATTTACAAACAAACTATGCAATTAGTTATTTTTTTACCTATATTTAATACTCCATGCATGCGTCTAAAGATTCGATGTGATGGAGAATCTTGTAAATATTTGGGATCTAAACATGTCCTAAAGGTGTTGATACTTGTAAAATGTCCTATGTTTGTTTGATACAAGAATAATAAAGGTGTTGATACTTGTAAAATGTCCTATGTTTGTTTGATACAAGAATAATAATTTTTTTTTTAAAAAAAAGGTATCAAAGAATCATGCAGGTGTCAATTTTGAATGTAATCCTGGAATAAAAACTGTTTTTTTAATTTCTGAGCAGAGTATGTAGAGTAACCGCTTAGGTCCCCTTTGAAATGGAGGACAAACACCTGAAAAATGTAGGATTCTAATTCCTAAGAGTTTAAAGGCATTTGGTTTGTAGAAATAGGTCAAAGAAAAAGAAAAGGTTCATTTCCCTATGATTCGAAAATCATAAGGAAAATAAATCACTCATACTCCCTCCGTATCACAAATAGAGTTCGTTTTGGAAAAGGTTTCGGTCAAACATTGGGAATATAAATCATGAATAACTTTTAAATTATTGAGTTTAGAAATGTAAAAATTATATAAATAAATTTATCTTGAAAAGTACTTTCATAAAAGTATATATATACCACTTTATAACAAATATTTTTAAAGAAATAAGTGGTCAAAGTTACGCTTTGGAGGCCGTGTCGCTGTCCAAAACGAACTCTAATTGTGATACGGAGGGAGTACCTCATGAAATAGTTCCTATACACAACTCACAAGGAACGAGGACCCAGCAAAAGTCATAGTCCTACACAATTCCTATTATTTTCAATTCCTTAATTTTACACATGTATTCCAACATTATTCCTTTTTTTTTTGCATTTCTATGTTTTCTCGTTCATACCTTCCAAAGGGGACCATAACATGGTGCCGGTCGGCCAGCGGGTCAAGTTTGGTCGAAAACTCTAATTGGCCTAGGCCTGATTTACATGTCCAGCAGAGTGCCCCAATAATAAGCTTTCAGAGTTTTGCTCAAAAAGAAAAGGCTTTTAAGAGCAACTCCAAGAGCACTCTAAATCAACAAGCATTCAAAATCTATTTTGGTCTTTTATTTAGGTTTTTCGAGCAAATTTTTGACCTTCTGGTAAAAACGAACCCTTCATTTTGCTGTAAAATAATTAGACATCAGGCCAGCATCTCACTAAGCCCAATCATTTTCCCTGGGCCATGAGATATTTCATTGTTGGGCCATCATTCCATATTCGGTCCGTCCCTGATTCGAGGCCGCGAAACTCGCTAGCAGCGCCGCGTAGATTTGTTACCGGGATGGGAATAAATAATCAGTACGGGATGATCCTCCGTTTTTTCCGTTCCTGGCGCAGAACAAAATCCCAACAAACAGAGCGAGAAATCCAAAAGCCACACGATCCGGCGAGAGGAGCGAGGAGGTAGGGCCATGGACATGTCGGCGCTGCTGCCCGACGGCGTGCTCGCTGACGTCCTCGGCCGCCTCGCGGAACGGCACCTGGCCGTGTCAAGGAGCGTCTGCAAGGCATGGCGCGCCGTCATCGACGACTACGGCATTCTGCGCACGGAGCACCTCCCGCTCTCGCTCGCCGGCTTCCTCATCAACTTCAGCGAACGCAACGTCACCAAGTTCCTCGCGCGCCCGGGCCCCTCGAAGAAGACCCAACCGCCGTCCTCCTCCGCCTCCGGCAACAAGCGCCGCGATTTCCTGGCCGAAGGCGAGATCGGATCGTGGTCAAGAGTCCTGGACCACTGCAACGGCCTCCTGCTGACCGAGCGCTACGAGAACGACGGCGCCGACCGCGTCCTGCACGTGCTCAACCCCGCCACGCGGCGCCGCGCCCGCGTGCCTCCTTCCCCGTACCGCCGGCGACCTCGGGCGGGGAGCGAGACCCTGTTCGAGACAGAGTACCTCGCCTATGACCCCGCAGTCTCGCCGCACTACCAGGTACTCTCGGTCCCCTCCTTCGGCTACCGCACCAGTCCCAGCGAACAAGTGGAGACGAAGCTGGAAACGCCGCCGGCGACGTGCGTCCAGCGCGTGTTCTCGTCGGCGACTGGCGAATGGGAGGAGAGATCCTTTGTTCGGGTAGGAGAGGCCGCCGGAACTGCTTGGCCAAACGGCAGGCACAACGCTGCATACAGACGTGGAGAACTGTATATAAGGTGTTATGCTAATTTTGTCATGAGGTAAATCTACCCTCTTCTTCCTTCTTAAACAACGTTGTCATACGTCTCCGCTTTATTATTTGTATACTCCCTCCATATATGAAATAGATGATGTTTTGAACATCGACACGGTCTTTAAAATACAACTTTAACTATCTTTACACTATTTTTTTAAAAAGTGATATATGTATATTTTTATGAAAGTATTTTTTAAAACAAATCTATTCATATGATTTTTTATATTTTCAAACTCCACAACTTAAAAGTTATTTATGATTTATATTCTCAATGTTTGACCGAAACCATATCCAAACGTCATGTATTTTTTATATGGAGGGAGTATAGATCCATGACAAGATTATTCTTTCCTATGATTTTCTAACCATTAGTAGTTCAACAATTTGATTTTACAGAATATCCCTGTCAAAGGATGAGTACAGTGTAGTTAAACCACCAACGCAGGCAATAAGTCCACAATTCTATGTGGGCAAGTCAGAAAGGGGGGTTTATTGCGCATCGTTTCAGGGATGCAGGCTTCAAGTTTGGGTCCTTGACGACTGCAATTCATCTTCTTCGATGAAATGGGAGCTGAAACATGACCAGGACCTTCTTCAGCTGTTAATGAGATTGTCTTCAGCTTTTCACCCTGGTTATTTCCGCGTCCTTGGATTCCACCCGTACGAGGAGATTATCTTCTTGAGCCAGTCAACAACAAGCAGAAAACTTGCTTATCATCTGAAAAGCTCGACAGTTCAAGAGATAGGAAACTTAAACCCGAAAGGTTATGGATGCGTACAGGTGGTGGAATCATCTTTTCCGTACACACCATGTTGGACAGAACAGATTGGAGACGAACTTGGATCTACAGACCATTCTGGAAATTAAGAATTTTTTTTTTTTGGGGGGGGGTGGGGGGGGGGCGGGGGGAGGAAAGTAAGCGAATGTTGGTACTGCATGGTCTTGTAATCGTGTTCCACCAGCCCCCTCTGTATTATGCACAAACATTGTTCGGACAGATCCTTTTGATACAAACCAGGAGTATTGTTAGGTGCTACTATTATCTTTTTAGTTGAGTGAGAACCTGGTTTGCTGTTATATCTGCTGTTGCCACCTTGACGGCCAGATCGACATGCTCCTTTGATCGTGCAAGATGCTGTTATATCTGCCGATGCCGATTGCTTGTGTTGCTCTGCTTAGCGCGCTTCTGCAGTTTGCACACGCGCTGAGTTTGTTCTGGCTTGGATGGAGGTTGGGAAGCGCCTGCTGCTTTCGATGCTATGCGATTGTTTTGGGCGAGCACTTCGCTTCTCTCTCTCTAGGGTCGGCAGAGGTAGAGCCGTAGCAGCAGTAGACAGGGAAGGAGCTAGGATGAAAGCTTGCAGGGGGTGAAGTCCTCTGGTTCAACCTCTAGTCTCTCCTTCTCAAAGCAGCGATGATAAAAATTGTTGGAGAGGCTCTGGAGGGCTCCATAGAATCAGTGATGGTAGGGGGTCTTGAGCCCTACCCGCTTCACCACTGGATGATCTGGATCCGTCCCTAAGAGTAGTATTTGAGTTGTGAACGTTAGAAAGTGAGTTGCTTGTGTAATAATGTAGACCTGTGTGGTCTAAACAATAGGTGAACAAGCCTATGCCCATAAACTAGATTGATAAGCGCGCTTCGCGGCTTCGCCGCACCGATCTTCCTTCTGCATATGGTATATCAGAATTTTTTAGTTAAAAATGATAAAGGATTGTGATTTTTGTGATTTGTCCTAGGTGGTGATCAACAATGTCATAATCATACTGATTATAACCTGTAATATTTCGAAGGGAAAAATAATAAATTTGAACAACCTTTCAGCAATTATCATTTGTCCTAGTGTTTGGTACTTTATAGACTAATTTTAGTGACTAAACTTTAGTGGTCTTTAGTCACTATATAACCAAACATAGTCACTAAATTTTAGGGAGCACTAAACTTTAGGGGGCCTAACCAAACAGGGTCTTAGAGCATCTCTAAGAGATTAGCCAAATTGTTTTGTAAAGCTAAATTTAGCTATTATTAGACTTAAAACGTTTCCAACAGGCTGTCTAAGCGTCTCTCCAAATTTACATCCTCTCCAACCCGTAGAATTCGGTAGCTATAGATGGAGTCGAACCCTTGCTCGCCATCGCTCCTCTTGGCGCGCATGGCAGCCTCTTCCCGCGCATATGCGACTACCGCGCTATCTTCTGCTTCTCTCTTCCCCATCTTTCTTGTTGGTCCCCGTGCAGACATCTGTCATCGGAATCCCATGGCACCGTGTCTCCTTTCTGAGGTACCGGGGAGGACGTGTTGAAAAGGACAACATGGCGTGCAGAAAAGTCCACGCCATGATCGTCGGCCGATCGATCGACGTACCGATCCTGGCGAGAGCACAACTGCACGAGCGCGTGCGTTCCCATCGTGCAAGCTGGGCGTCGGGCGAGGGTGTTGCAGTATGCCAAGGACGTATGTCAGGCGGCGAGCCATGGCCGAGCAACGTCGTGTTGTGTTGCGTATCAAGCGCCAACGCCAAGGGCGTGCGTGCAGGTGGACTCAGATAGTCGCACGCGGACATCCACAGAAAAAGCAACCGGCTGCAGCGCTGCGCTGAATGCCGCCGTAGGCTCTCCCGGGTGCCAGACACTGAGCTTTGGACCGGCGAGAGGACGTTGCTATGGCCGCCCGCCGCAACGCGAGCAGGCTGCTGCGCGATGCCCCCGAAACTGTGGGGTTAACAGGACGTTGCTATGGCTGGCCCTGGCCACCGCGGGATCTCCGACTAGCTGGCTATGCCCCTTGCTGTGCAGTGCAACCGGCTGGCGACGTTGGCTACACTGGCCCCCACGAGCATTTGTTAGCTAGCAGGCTCCACATCGGCGAAGATGACTTCGAGGCGGTGCACGAGACGAACGACGAGATCTACGTGATCCGAAAAGATGAGAGCACAGGTGACGTGGCAAGTTTTTGAATAGAGAGTCTTAATTTAGATATTCTGCTGGAGTAGTCTAGTTTTTGTAAGTCAGATTTATTTTAGAAAAGAACTAAATCACTAAATTTAGATAGCTATTTTGGCTAATCTCTTGGAGATGCTCTTATATTAGTTAAAAACAAAACCTTGCAATAGAATAGTCAATGACCATGGTCCTGCGTCAGAAGGTTGAGAAAGCCTCAGCTATGAAGGCCCTGTTTGGTTACCCCTAAATTTAGTGTCCACTAAAGTTTAGTGCTCCATAAAGTTTAGTGACCATTTTTGGTTATATAGTGATTAAAGACCACTAAAGTTTAATCACTTTTAGCTACCTCTTCATGACTAAAGACCTCTAAATTTTAGTGGTCATTAAACTTTAGTGGGGTGTTTAGTACTTTAGGGACTAATTTTAGGGAGTGTTTGGTTCTACCCCACTGAACTTTAGTCACTAAACTTTAGTCCCTTTTAGTGGCTAAAATGCCAAACACCCCCCACTAAAAGGGACTAAAAAGCATGTTTAATCCATTTTAATGGGGGGTGTTTGACATTTTAGCCACTTAAAGTGACTAAAGGTTAGTGGGTGGAACCAAACACTTCTTTAGTGACTAAACTCTAGAGGAGCCTAACCAAACAGGGCCGAAGTTTAGATCAATTAAAAAATATTCTTAATGGAAGTATACAATAAGCATGACGTGTCCGTCCAATCGGCTAGCAGCAGTGCACGAGCATACGGTCGCAGGCCACGATGCGCTCCTAGAGCGCGGAATCTCCCTCGGGTAGAGATGTTTATATAAGGGCATATTGGTTTGCTTGTATCAATTGGCCATGCTGAAAAGACACAGGTTCACTTGGATCAACAACCTGATGCGGGACAGGTAGACGTGTTTGGTTGCCTGCAATTGGTTGGGCCTGGCTCATGAAAGCTTGTGTTTGTTTATATACTCCCTCCGACCACGAATAAATAGATTTTTAGAGTTGTCCTAAGTCAAACTTTTTAAACTTTGACCGAATTAAAAAAAACTATTAAGATTGATGATCTCAAATTCGTATCATTAGATATACCATAGAGTATATTTTCATAATATGTTCATTTTATATCATAGATGTTATTACTCTTTTCTATAAAGTTAGTCAAAGTTTAAAAAATTTGACTGGCACGGATAACGAATTGTAGGAATTGATTCTTTTGTGGACGGAGGGAGTATGTACGGAGTTAGGGGCCCAATCATCTCACTCTCACAGTTGCCTAAATATATATTAAGTCAAAGTTATTTCTCGAGAAGCGAAAACAACCGTTATTTAGAGATGGAAAAAGTATTTTTGTAAAATGAACCATAGGAAAGCAATCCTATTGATTTTTTCCTCCTTTTTTTTCTGTGAACCAAAAGAGTATATGTAGGAAATAATCCTTAGACAAATTCGCTCCCGTCGGATTGGAATAGAGTCCGAAATCATTCTAGACCAGGAATAAGTGAACCAAAGGGATTCACTTGATCTAGTTGTTTTTATTCCTGGTCTTAAGAGGTGAGGAACAAATCTGAGTCTTAGAGCATAAGAAATGAGCTAAATTTAAATCAGGTTATACCAATCCATTTAGAACCAAATTTCAACCGAATGACTATTTTACTATGAACCAGATTCAAAACCGAATGAGGTGAATATGGCCGAAATGGTTCCGTTCCGACGGAAGGAACAATACCTCAGGAAGTTGAATCCTACAAAAAAAAAAATTCCTCCAAAGGGCCGGGGGCCTAAGTTGAGTTATCGAGGGCTAGCGTGAGTAAAAAAAGCCTATCCGTCGGTGTAGGAAATTCCAGGCAGCTGGGCTTGCCGTCTTTTGTATCGGGCCTGACCGCGAAAGCCTGGCGGCCCTGGCCCATCCGCCGCGAATGTGGTCCACCACACCGCCAGCGCCGCCGCCCAGCTGCTCGCTCAGGGATGAGTCGATGACGGAGGCCCGCCCCTCCGAACGCGGCGGCAAGCCGGCACCGCATTTGAGGCTTGCGCGTACTGTACGTGGCCAATGCGTGACGTTTGCTCTGACCGGCTTCCCCGGCCGCGATGGTGCAAACGGAGCAGATGGACGAAATGCAGAGTTCACGGTCGACGGAAAGAACCACTGCATGCGTCACAGCGACAACACCACAATACGGCCCCACCACATCTCGAAGAGCAGTAGTCTCGCGAAGCAGAGAGCCAAGAGCTGACGCACGATCCAAGGCCCATCCAGGCCAGCCGCCAGCAGTCAGCCCCCCCAGGCCCCGCAGCGCACGACCGATCGAGAGGAACGAAAAAAAAAAGGAAAAGAAAAGACAAAAAGGCACGGTGGGTGTGGGTGGTCGGCGAGGCAAGCGATGAAGGCCTTTTGGTTTGGAGAGTTTTACGTGTGTGCCATTACGAAAGATGATAATTGTGTACATATCATTGAAAAGTTCGAGCGGTCATGTATGCCATCGTGCTAAACTTTTTTGCCGTCCATGCCTCTTCCGTCAGATTTGGCTCTAACGGTGTTAAACAGCCGGCATGAAAAGTCGAAAATGCCCTCATGTGTAAATATGTTATTAATTCTTTTTGAGCATCTTAATGACTTCAAATGAAAAAACTCAAAACTGGAAAGTTGTAGATCTCCTCGAGATCTACAGTTTACATATAAAACTTATTTTTATTTGATTTCATATAAAAGAATGTTTTTTTCTAAGATATATTAATCATATTAAACCATAATATTTTTGTACAAAATTAAATAAAATTAATTTTTACATGTAAACTGTAGATCTCGAAGAGGTTTACAACTTTCTAGTTCTGAGTTTTTTCATTTGAAGTCGTTAAGATCCTCAAAAAGAATTAATAACATATTTACACTTGAGGGCATTTTCGACTTTTCACACCGGCTGTTTAGAGCCAAATCTGACAGAAGTGGCATGAACGGCAAAAAAAAATTAGCACGATGACATACATGACCGCTCGAACTTTTGAATGGTACGTAAACAATTACCATCTTTCATAACGGCACACGAGTAAAACTCTCATTGGTTTGGGTTCCCTGTTCTGTGCATCCAGCACGTGCTGCAAAATTCCCGATTGGCGATTGCCCATCCAGTAGTCGGAGCGAGGTAGTGCCACTGCCACCTACTGGTACTCGTAGTACACACATCGATCTCGCATCATTGCCTGCGATTCCTCACACTGGACCTGCAAGGACGGCCGCCGTAAAAAGGTGGATACCAATCAATCAACACGGAAAGAGAAAGGGGTGGTGCCGTGGTGGGTATGTACAGTACCCCGTATGCGTGCGGCATCTATCCAAAGGTGGGAACGAGTTGAGGCCCCTTTGTTTCTTGCTGTTGCCTTGGCGGCTCATCAGACGGCCATGATTCCGTTCCCTTCCCGGTATGTTCCAGCAAATGAGCACCGCTTTTTAGGGTTCCAAATTTGAAGGGGTCCAAAAATGCTTCATTCTGGTCACGCAGAATTTAACTGTCGGCATGCATGCACGAATAAAACAGGCAAAAGCAAAGGTCTACGCGCGGCCGTTGCGCGGGTCACGCACGGGGGGCTTTTCGGACCGGTGTGCGCGTGTGCTTAAAAGACACGGAGTACTGTAGTAGTATCACACTCCATCAATCAATGCAACAATCTTATCTTAAACGTACTACAGTCTACAGTGCCAGACAGGCTGGAGTTTTATCTGCACTGTCGGTTCCCGTGGCTAAAATTGGCCACACAACACAAGCCGTATATACACACCCGAGTTATCAACAACAACGTTTTCCAATCGAAAATCGGATCGCTGTTGCTTTCTTCGTTTAGCTGGTCCTATACGTACTGTATACGTTTGTTTGTCTATCGCCTTCAGCTCTTCACTCTCACAGCGAAAATCGGCTACTGCTAACCTTGCATTGCTCTCCAGTCTCCAGCGTACGAGACGAGTCAAGTCGTCGGCCCGCCCCGCCGCGCGCTGATTCGGGCAGCGGCAGACCAAACCACCACCATCGCCCTCGTACGCGAACCCAGATGCGCTCACATCACACCTCCCCTCCCTCTCTCTCTCTCTCCCACTGCCTGGTGGTCCCCGTGTCGGCATTCACCATTCACCATTCACCATCAACTGTTCCCACGGTCAGAGGCTGCGCGACTTTTCTCTTGCCGACCCGGACCGGCCCGGGCTCGACGGCGTGACGTCACCGCCGTGACGTCGCGCGCCTCGTCACGCCGCGGCTTGATTACTTCACCGTCGTCGCCTCGCCCCGCCACTACCACCGGAAAGGCGCACGTTCTTCTCTCGGAAACGGCCAAGAACGTGGGGGCAGTAGGGATGGATGATGGGCAGATCCGCAGATAAATAAAAAAACGCGCGAGATTTCTCGACAAGGGAAAGGGGGACACGCTTCTGCCATCGCTTGGCTCCGCTCTGCCTCTGCGTGCGTTTTGGCTGTTGTTGCTGTTGCTTTGCTTCGCTCTGCCGGGTGGTACCGCGTGAGTTTGGGCTCCTGCTTCCCCTCTGCTGTGCTCCCGTCACGGCGATTATACCGATTTGGCCTTGCTCTCAATTCCGAATCTCTTCCGCCCCCCACCTGAATCTGAAATCCCTGCTGGCCTGGGTTGAGCTTGATGAGCAGCGTCCGTCCTCGTGCTCGGCGAATTCGCGGTGTTTACGCTCGGACGCCTCACGTAGCAGCCGCAGGATCCCCGAACAATTCTCAAGGCTCGAATCTCAGGCCGCCCAGAGCTCGATAGATAGAGCTCTGCTTGATTCGTGAAGCTCGGTAGCTTGAATCATGGACCACACGGGGAGTTCCACAACGTTCTAGTCGCCGCCGTGGGCTGTCCTCGTCTTAGCCCTGTATGGAGGTCTCCACCATCAGCTTCTCGTCGCCGTCGCCCCCCTCCCTGCCGCCGCAGCAGCAGCAGCAGCCGCGGGGGGCCACGCCGGCCGACCCCGAGGCCGTCGGGCTCCACCGCCTCAGCGACAACCTGCAGCGCCTGCTCGACCCGGCCTTCCTCAACTGCGCGGACGCCGAGATCGCGCTCGCCGCGCCCAAGGGCGGCGCCGCCGTCGGCGTCCACCGCTGCATCCTCGCCGCCAGGAGCGCCTTCTTCCTCGACCACTTCGCCTCCCTCCCGGCCCCCGCCGCCGGCGGCGGCGAGAGGCCCCGCCTCGAGCTCGCCGACCTCGTCCCCGGCGGCCGCCACATCGGCCACGACGCCCTCGTGCCCGTCCTCGGCTACCTCTACACCGGCCGCCTCAAGTCCCCGCCGCAGGAGGCCACCGTCTGCATGGACGACGCGTGCCGACACGGGACCTGCCGCCCCGCGATCGACTTCGTCGTCGAGTCCATGTACGCCGCGTCTGGCTTCCAGATCTCCGAGCTTATCTCCCTCTTCCAGGTACCCTCTCACCGCTGACCCAGCATATAATAATTTAGCTGCCAAAATGTGTAATAACGACACGCTCCATTGATCCACTGGTGCTTGCGAACTGTTTGTCTTTCCATGCCGTGAGTCTGTTTCCAAAATTGCAATTCTAACCACCACGAATCCTTCTTCTGCTGCAGCGCCGCCTCTCCGTCTTTGTTGGCGAAGCACTGGATGAGGATGTGCTGCCCATTATTCATGTTGCTTCCACCTGCGAGCTTCAAGAACTGCTCAATCATTGTATTCAGAGGGTTGCGCTCTCCACTCTCGATAGCCGATACCTCGAGAAGGAGCTCGCAGATGACATATACTGCAAGATCAAGGAAATCCGCCGGGCCACGTTCCATGACGAACCAGAGAATACCATTCTGGACCCTGAGCATGAGAAGAGGGTTAGAAACATCCTCAAGGCCTTGGATTCTGACGACGTTGATCTTGTCAGCCTGCTGTTGAAGGAATCGACAGTGACCTTGGATGATGCGTTCGCAATACACTATGCTGCAGCCTACTGTGAGCCCAAAGTGTTTGCAGAATTGCTGAAGCTGGATTCTGCTAACGTGAATCTGAAGAATAACAGCGGATATACACCACTGCACATAGCTTGCACGAGGAGAGAACCGGACATCATTCTTTCGCTCGTGGAGAGGGGAGCCTCTGTGCTGGAGAGGACCCTAGATGGGCGTGATGCCCTTACTATCTGCAAGAGACTGACAAGAGAGAAAGACTGCAGTAGGAAGTTGGAGAAGTATGAGGAGAAAAGTAAGGCTTACTTGTGTATCGACATATTGGAGCAAGAACTTAAGAGGAAATCCTTCATTTTGGACCCGATCTCTGTAGAGGAGTCGATTGCCACGCCTCTGTTGGTTGACAATTTTCACATGAGGCTCATAAACTTGGAAAACAGAGGTTTGCTTACGATCCCTCTAGTCTTAATTATTCGTTGATTAATACTTTGCCTTTTATATTTTGCCCCATTTGCCTCTCTAAGACCACTAAAAAGCAATTAGTAGGGGTACTTGGTGGAAAATAGTGCATTGTAAATCGAAACTACTTCTATTAAATCAAATTCCTAAAATGTTACTATTTATTTTAGACTCTGCAGGGGGGTATTTATCTTGCTTTTACCATTTTGTTGTTAATCATATCTGCAGGATTTAGACTAAGATTTGTACTCATGGACTGATTTTAGCTCAATTTGTGCTAACGAGGCATACCTTGAATAGACGGTGCTTTGAGAATCTGTTGTTAATCATATATGGTCTGACTGGCTTAGTTTGCGACATTCACACTAGGCTTTGTTTGCATTAATTCCATTGCTTCTATCATTCGAATAACGTATGCATCAAAGATTAGTTACTGGATGATAGAAGAGTTTCTGGGTATGTTTTGCTGTTATACTTGGCATGATATAGAAGTATTTCTGGGTATGTGCTGCTGGTTTGCCTCTTTCCTGATTGAAAAACTAAAGCATATTGTTCTGAGAATCATTGCTGAATTATATATGTTAATATCTATGCAGTTGCGTTTGCACGAATATTCTTCCCTTCTGAAGCCAAGCTTGTCATGCGCATTGCACAAGCTGATTCAACAGAAGAGTTTGCTGGCATCACAAATTTCAGCAAACTAAAGGAAGTTGATCTAAATGAAACCCCGACAATGCAGAATAGGAGGTTGCGCGAACGCCTTGATGCCTTAACAAAGACAGGTGCCAGCAATGATTATTTTGGATTTCTTTTTTTTTTTTTGCTAAAATGCAATCACACTCACCCATATAGTAATTGTTTTCTCGATACTGAATCTTTCAATGTATTTGGTCAGTATGCTACCGTTTTTAATGAGTCGTTTCTCATTTCTGCAGTTGAGCTGGGGAGACGATACTTCCCACATTGTTCAGACGTTCTTGACAAGTTCCTCAACGAAGAATCCACTGACCCGATCTTCCTTGAAACTGGGACTCCAGAGGATCAGCGAGTCAAGAGAATGCGCTTTTCTGAACTCAAAGAGGACGTGCGCAAGGCATTCACAAAAGATAAGGCAGCAGTGGCAGCCATAGCTTCCTCAGCATCCTCGTCTTCATCTCCGAGGTGTGAAGGGAGAGGTAGATCCAATAGGAAATTGAGGCCATCTCGGTGATATCAGTAGTTGAGGTGCATTCTGTTCAGGACACATGGCTCTGAGGACGGCGTCGAAGGACGGCTTTGCTGTATGTTGTTTTGACGACACGTAGCACAGTGAAGCAATTGGGCCCGGCTTGACGAGAATTCCCTGTAGCTGTTGTGTTTTCACATGTACGAGTAACACTGTTTCAGTAGATAATTTCCACGTGCTGATTGTCAGCTTTGCAGCCACTCCACTTGTCTTGCTCTTGCATGTTAAAACTGCTTTTGGGGTGGGAACTAGAACATTAGTGCTTGTGCTGATGTATCTCGATCCTCTCGTGGAAAATAGCTAGCTGTATGCATGCCGATATGTAAAAGGTACATACTAGTACGTCCTTATAGAACGACTTTGATAGAAACCAGAAGATTATTGCAGTCAAATAGAGGAATTTGGCAACCGTGTGTTTCAGTGGTTGAACTTGATAGAATTATTCAGTCTATAATAGTGTTTTTTGAGGCAAAATGGCAGGTGCAGTCTACTGTCAACTGTCTACCTTCTCAGTAAAGCAGTTATCCCAGCTCGAAGAAAGTTGGCTTCACTACATTAGACGAAGATGTCACTGAAATCGTCCTGTTAATCTGTTATCAATTTGTGCGAACTCTCGAGGGACATTCCGTGTCAGTATACGAAGATGTCACTGAAATTAAGTAGGATAGATACTTCCAACAGTCCATATTCTCCTGTGGCTTTTGGCTAATGATAGTCTATGTGACCAGAGACAATCTGGGCAAAAGAAAACATGTTGAAGACGTCACATGTTTGTTCTGTTCTGAACCTGAATCCACTATTCATCTATTTTTTTAGTGCTGGAAAGAGATCTCAGAAATAATTGATCTCTATTTAGGAGGAGATTTTGAAAGTATTTCTAGATGGTGTGTGTGTGCGCGCGCGCTTCTGCTACTTTAATAAGTGGTACGGTTGCAGTGGGACTGGACAAAAGGCACAAGTGGCGTCAATTCAGTTCATCAGGAACCCAAAGCCTGTACTCATGTGATGCATAATGCTTAATGCAGTAGTTTTGGAATGCTATGTAAGTAGTGTAAGCTGTCAGGATGCAGAGGTCTTTAGCCCTTTGAGGACTCCTATCCGCATGGTAATTTCGACGGGCGCGCCTCAAATACGTTGAACTCGGATCCTGAAAACTACGTTTTATTCTCATAATAAAACAGGGGAAACCTGCTTTTCTCAAAAAAAAAAAGTTGGATATTTCCATTTCAGGTCTTTTGTTTTAGCAAAATAAGTACTCCAGTAAGAGCATCTCCAAGAGTTTGGCAAATGAAGTTGGCATCTTTAAAAAATTGGCAAAACAAGAAAATTCCTTCTCCAACAGATTGGCAAATCAGGTTGGCATTTTTGCAAGCTTGGCAAATTTCCCCACCGCGCGCGTATCTTTCCGCGCGCGGACTCGGCTCCGCATCGCTTCCTCGCGCGGTGTCGCCGGTCTTCCCGCGCTGCCGATGAAATTTCCCCCTCCTTCCCGCGCGACGCCGTGCCTTCCCCCTCTCCTTCCCGCGCGACGCCGTGCCTGCTCGCGATAAAGTCCGGTAGTGTGCGGCCTCTCCTCCCACGCGACGGCGCCGTGCCTGCTCGCGAACCAGACCGATAGTGTGCCTGTTCCGTCTCCGTGGTGGTGATCAGAAGGTTCTCCGCCGGCCGACGCTTCTCCGTGGTGGCGATCTTCCGGCCGCTGTCTCCGTGGTCTCCGTGAGCACGAGTACCAAGGCTAGTACGTACTTCCTCTATCTCCCATGTTTCTCCATGCCTCCGCTGTTGATTATCATCTAGGGTTTTTTTTTCATCTTGGCGGCGGTTGGCAGTCATGGTGGTTCCCTTGATCTGCTAGTGAAACTACAGTTCATATGTTGTAGTACTAGTGCCCTTGATCTGGTAGTGAAGATATGGTTCATATGTACGTGCTGCTGATCTGTAATTGATAATCACGCCCTTAATTTTTGTTGTTCTGATGCCTTGTACGTTGGCACTGATAGTAGGATTGTAGATGGATTCTTGACAGCATTTTTAGATTTGCCAAATTTGTCTTATTTTTTGTAGACTCATTGGAATGGATGGAGATGCTTTTTTGTCGGACATTCTTCTGAACGGAGGTGATGGTGAAGTTGCTGGTCTGGAGGACCTTAACGTTGCTATCACACAAGACACTCCGGAAGTTGAAGTGCAAGAAGTGCAGGCAAGTCGTCGCAGTACAAATAAGGGTTCGAGGAGAGCAAAAAATTTCCATTTTCTGGAAGACGAAGTTGTATGTGCGGGCTGGTTGCACGTTAGCAAAGATCCCATCATTGGGGCCAATCAAGCTCGTTCCACATTTTGGGGTAGAGTGCATGCTTACTTTAAGAAGCACAAGAAAACTGAAGCTGTGAGAACGGAGAGTTCCATTATGCATAGGTGGCTCACTATTCAACTTCAAGTGAACAAGTATTGTGCATGCTATGAGGCGATTGAACGAAGGAATCAAAGTGGACAAACAATCCAAGACAAGGTACGTATTATGTGTTTAATTTTTTACCATAAATTGTTTTATTGGAGACTGATATATACATTATTCCTTGTACAGATTTCAGAAGCGGGCAAGCTGTACACGACACTAGACAAGGACAAAAAAACATTCACTCTTATGCCTTGTTGGAACATATTGAAGGGGGAGGACAAGTGGGCAGCCAAGAGGGTAGAACTTGCTGAGCTGGAGAAACAAGAAGCAAGAAACAAGAAGAAGAAGTCTGGCAAGGTGTCGAGGCCAAGGGATGAAGAAGGCACCAACAACGAACAAGCACTCACTGATGTTGTTGATCAACAAACCGAAGCAAGGAAAAGACCAGATGGGATAAAGAAGGTAAAAGAAAATCTTAGGCGAGGAGGTGGAGAAGCTTGCTTGGAGGCTTTGGACAAGATGTGGACAAAGAAGGAGGCTTTGGACAATGAAAAAGAGAAGGCAAAGCAGGAGAGGTTCATGGCTTCAATTGAGATAGATAAAGAAGCACTAGAGCTGGAAAAGAAGCGGGTGTCAATTGACGAAAAGAAAGCCGAAGCGGAACAAAGACAAGCTGAAGCGAACCTGATAAAGGAGGAAAAAGAAATTATGTTCATGGACATGACCTTTCTCAATCCGCAGCAGCGTGAATGGGTGGAGACGATGCAAAAGGAGATTGTCGCTAGGCGTCTTGCAAAATAATTTTGTTTGTTGTCATTTGAGTTCTAGAGTTATGGAACCGTTAATTTCATTTGTTATTCAGCACAACATTTGTTTTGATTCAGCAGAACCGTTTATTGAATTTCAATGTGAATTCTGGGATTTATTTCCACTCCATTTGAATCTATGTATGCATGAGTATGTAATTTGTTCATGTATATGCCTTGGATTCATTTGCATGGTACTGTGCTTCTCAAATTGATGTGCACCTTGGCTGTTTTGTGGCCGGAAAAAAGACCAGGTGTTGCTCTGTCAGGTGATCAGAGCTGCTGTTTCTGAATACGACGTGCATCTTGGCTGTTTCTGATTTCAGAGAATATATGAACTGATGGATAAAATAAATATAAGCTAATATTTGGGGATGTCTTATAAAATCAAAATCATGGAAAATTTGGATTAAACTGGATGTCTTATAAAATGTGTCCGTCACAATAAAATATTAATAAAATAAAATTACTATATGGCTAATATAAATCTGGATGATGGTTCCACAAGTGCTCGATGAGGTCTTCTTTTAACTGAACATGGGTTTCCTTGTCTCGGATCCTCGTGTGCGCTTCAATATATTCATCAAGTGTACGATGAGCTTGGCCACGAGCAGGTTCCACATTTTCACCACCGTACTCGAAACGCTCGTTAGGATTGACCATGAAGCCTTCATCTTCCACAATCATGTTGTGCATGATGACACATGCCCTCATGATCAATGCTAGTGTCTCAATATCCCAAATGCGAGCTGGTCCTCGAACAATGGCGAACCTAGATTGAAGAACCCCAAAAGCTCTCTCGACCATCTTCCTTGCTGCTTCTTGCGCTTTTGCAAAATATTGCCTCTTGTTCCCCATAGGAAGAGTGATGGATTTGACTAAAGTAGCCCATGAGGGATATATACCATCTGCAAGATAATAACCCATTGTGTAGTCATGGCCATTAATGGAATACTTCACTTCTGGAGCTCTACCTTCTGCCAGGTTATCAAACAAGGGAGATCTATGAAGAACATTGATGTCATTATGAGACCCGGGCATTCCAAAGAAGGCATGCCATATCCAAAGGTCGTTCGAAGCAACAGCCTCCAAAATGATAGTTGGCTTCTCCACATGCCCCTTGTATTGACCCTGTTTTTCATATGGACAATTCTTCCACGCCCAATGCATACAATCGATGGACCCTAACATTCCTGGAAAGCCTTTTTGCTCACCGATTGCAAGTAAGCGTGTTGTGTCCGCCTCATTGGGATATCTGAGGTATTCATCTCCAAAAATCTCAACAACAGCACCAACAAACCTACGTAGGCTCTCAAGTGCAGTACTCTCGCCAATGCGAACGTACTCATCTGTTGCATCAGCTGGAACCCCATAGGTGAGCATACGCATTGCGGCAGTGACTTTTTGGAAGCAACTCAACCCAAGAACATTGGCCGCATTCCTTTTCTGCACAAAGTAATCATCATGCGCTTCAACATCATTCATTATGCGCTTGAAAAGTTCTCTAGACATCCTGTACCTGTATAAAACAAAATTAATTTTTAACAACTCGAATAATATTTAAGCACATACAACAAATCAATCCAAAGAGAAAGAACAACAACCTTCGACGAAATATTTGAGGGTCGTATGTCGGATTCTCCGCCAAATAGTCCTGGAACATCCTTTCATGCCCGCCTTCTCTATCACGGTAAAGAACTCTATGACCATGGACAGAGCCACCGTGTCTTCCTTTGACATTGGAAAATGTTTCCACAATTTGAGTGGCCGATAATATCAGAGAGTCATCATCATCGGATGATGAATCCTCCAATTGTCTTCGAGCACGGGATCTCTTTCTAGGCATGATTCCTAGGGTTGGCTGGTGGAAGAGATGGGTCACACAAAGAGGAGGAGATGGCTGGCGTCTGTAGGTGAAGGCCGTCGGGTCGAGTAGATCGGCGGCGTGGCGGCGTTTTGGCATGGTGGCCTCGTGACTCGATGGCAGGAAAAGCTCACGACCCTGATGGCCTGACGACTCGACTAGATGAAACGACGCTCGCGATTGTTTTTTTACCGGTCAACAAAGTTTTGGTGGGCCTTTCTATTATTTAGTTTTGCCAAGACAAAAAATAGGGAACTATTGGAGAGAGACTTTATTTTAACTTGGCATATCTTTTAGCAACTTGGCAAAACACAAGATTTGGCAACTGAAAATTGCCAAACTCTTGGAGATGCTCTAAGGCAATACTACTGAACAAATGTTAGACCAAGAGATGCTCGCTGGAAAAAGATACTAGACTAACTGATTGGGACCAGAAACTAGACGTGGTCCGAGGAAAAGGGGAAGCACAGTCATGAAGCAAATATAGGGCCTGGTCTCCGATAACCAGCTCCTCGACTAGTAAACCTTTATGCTGGATAATTCTAGAGTCTTTTACCTGTGCGCCATTATAAAAGATCCAAATTCCCTACATACCATTGAAACTTTAGAAAGTGCTCCAGTACCTTGTCTAATTTTTTTTTACCCGTGTACCACTTCCGTTAGTTTGCCGTTCGAGTTTAACAGACCTGGGTCCCAACTCAACGTGAAATGACTCTATTGCCCATTAGTCTTTGTAGTCAAAGACCGAGCGCTCCCAATTCCTCCCCGAGGCTCTGGACCGACGCTCTTCTTCCTCGAATACTATTCTTCCTCAAGCCAAACCCTAGAGGCGACCTCGAGCGTCGGGGAGAGGCGACCGCGAGCCTGGCGTCGGGGGCGCTCGGGAGCGGCCGGCCGGGCGCGAGAGCGGCCGCGACCCTCGCGGAGCCCTCGCGGAGCGGGCAGCCAGGCGGTCCGGAGCGACGGCGGTCGGGAGCAGGCGGCCAGCCGGTCGGGAGCGGGCGGCCAGGCGCGTGGGGGGGGGGGGGCGCCCGGGGACCCTCGCCAGTAGCTTCGGGCGCGGGCGGCCAGGGCGCTCGGCCGCTCGGGAGCGGCGGTGGCCAGGCACTCGGGAGCAGTGGGCGGTTGTGCGGCCAGGCGCTTGGGAGCGGGCAGCCAAACGCTTGGAGGCCGGATTGGCGCTCGCCAGCCGGATTGTTGCACGGGGAAGCTGTAGGCGTGGTGTCAGAAAGGATGGCGGACGAGCGACCTGCTTGGCTTCCAGATGGGTGAGTTGTTCTTGACTCGCTTCAATTGCATAACATTAGTGCCATGTCAAGTGTAGTCCAGATTTTATTAAACTGTGTAGATCTATATGTTCATATGTAGGAATGATATCGAGACCAGTTTCAATCTAGAAATCAGGATCATTAGTCCAAATATGCGAGGACCATGGTTTGGCATTAACAAAGTTGTTGATTCAGACACCACAAATTTTAAAGACCTTGTTGATGAAATTCTGGATGAGTTTCCTTCCGGGTATGGTGACGTAGTGAAGCTGTTCTATTTCTCTACTGATAGCAAGTCCAACATACAAATTCATTCCGACCAAGACTTAATGAATATGTTTGTGAAACATATGAATTCCAAGTGTTGTTGCATGTCAATTGTATATCACAAACCTGATGCTGATCCACCGGAAATTCCATTATGGGACAATGTTGAAATCCCATGCACTCCATCAATGTCAGCCCCTAGCTATGTAGAACCTAGCAAGGGAACTCAAACTGAACCAGATAATGACATGTTAGAGCCAGACGACAATTATCTTATGAATCCTGAACCAGAGAATGAATATGTGGGGGTTGATGAGGAGGGTTTATACATTGTCATAGCACCTACTTTTCATGCAAATATTGACACATCTGAGAAAAAGGATGAAGATTATGATCCAGGTTCAAACTCTGAATCTGATTCTATGTTTGACTCCGATATGGATGATGAGGTAGATGAGATTGTTGAGGATAGATTGCCAACTCACATGCCTGAAGTTGCATACAACAAAGATGACCCTCCTATGGAAGAAGGGAGCATCTATCCAAACATGTCTGAATTTAAGTTGGCTCTTGCAACACATGCTATCAAGAATGAATTTGAATATAACATTGACAAGAGTGAACCAGGGAGGTATCGGGCATACTGCACGGGATTTGTAGATGGCTGTAAGTGGAGGATTCATGCATCGACAATGGGTGATAATGTCACTGTGCAGGTAATTTCTTTGTTCATAACTTGTTCATAATTTTTTTTAATTTCTCTTGTCAATTTCTAATTCAAACTGAATTGTGTAGGTCAAGAAGAACCCAACATACCATGATGAGCATCCTCATGTCTGTCATAGTACTAGGAGGAGTGGGAGAGTGAAGCATGCAACCAAGTTTTGGGTCGCTGAGAAGATCAAGGATTGGTTAGCTGAGGACCAAACTGTTGGTCCTACAGAACTTGTGAGAAGACTGAAGGATGATTACAAGGTCAATATTAGTTACAAGAGAGTGTTTGATGGCAAGGAACTTGCTATGAAGGAGTTGTTTGGTGACTGGCCAAAAAGTTTTGACAACCTGTACAGGTTTAAGGCACAGATAGAACAGTCCTGTCCTGGCAGCTATGTTGTAATTGATCATCACACATTACAAGATAAGATCAGATTCAATAGGCTGTTTTTTGCAATGAAACCTTGTGTTGAAGGTTTCCTGAGAGGTTGCAGGCCCTATTTGGCTGTTGATAGTACATTCTTGACTGGAAAATTTAGAGGTCAGTTATGTGTTGCTTGTGCAGTTGATGGGCATAACTGGATGTACCCCGTTGCTATAGGAGTCATTGATTCTGAAACCAATGAAAACTGGATTTGGTTCATGGAGAAGCTTAAGGAAGCTATAGGTATGCCACCTGGTCTAACATTTTGCACAGATTGTGGTCAGGCAGTGATGAATGGAGTTAGTGAAGTATTCCCAAATGCAGAGCATAGAGAGTGCATGTGGCACTTGGTGCAGAATTTTAAGAAGAGGTATAGTGGCAAAGTGTTTGATGAACATCTATGGGCTTCTGCTTATTCTTGGAATTCATATATGTTTGAAAAGCATATCAAAGCCATGGCTGAAGCAAACCCAGCAGCAATTATGTACTTGCAGCAAAACCACACAAAATTGTGGACAAGAAGTCAGTACTCTACATTGCCAAAAGTAGACTATGTCACTAATAATTTAGCAGAAAGCTTCAACCATTGGATTAAAAATGATAAGGGGATGCATCTAGATGACTTGATGGATACTATAAGACAAAAGCTCCTTATCAAGTGGAATCAGAGGAAAAAAATTGCACACAAAATGGAAGGCAAAATTTTGCCACACATCATAACTAAGTTGAAGGAGCAAAGTAGGAACCTTGACATTGATGTCGTCACTAGCTCACTTGATGGAATTGCAGAGGTTATGGCAAGGGGAGGTTCTACTTACAGGTTTGTTGTGAACCTACAAGAGAGGACATGTTCATGCAGAGCATGGCAAGTTTCTGGATTACCATGTAAGCATGCAATTGCCTTCATCACCTCTATACCTGGAGAGAAGATAGAAGATCATGTGGACAGCTACTACTCCATAGAGAGCTTTAGGGCTGCCTATGATGGTACAATCCCTGCTATACCAGATAAATCCATGTGGCCCAAAGCATGCCATGGTTTCTTCATGCATCCTCCTGTGTTGAAAGCAACATCTGGAAGGAGAAGGCAAACAAGATACAAGGGAGCAGTAGAGGGTGGCAGCAAAGGATCTAAGGGTAGGCATCAGTGTCCAATTTGTCAGCAATATGGACATCATTGGTACACTTGCAAGAATGGCGACCCAGCGGACATAGCAGCAATGCTTGCTGAAAGGTAACATTTAATCTAACTTTATATTGCTGCAAGTTGACATGACTGCACTAGCATATTTGCAAGTTTACATATTTGCTGACTTAGATTTATTCAATGTTTGACCTCATTTAGAGTAAAATATCCGACCTATATTGTAGCAAAGTTTGAGATACACATATAGATACTCTTTAGTCCCTGAAATTTCCCATTGAGATAGATATCTACCTATGCAGAGGTCCTCCTAAAAAGAAGAAAAAGAATGTAGCACCAGCTACTACTGAGACTAGCATTGTGCCTACAGCACCTGCACAAAGGATGATATTTCCCATCCTACCTACTGTTGCTGATCTACCAAAGAAAAGGAAGAAAAAATCATCCTCATCAACTGGTGCAAAGAAACAAAAAAGTGTTTCCAATACTTCAACTACTGAGGCTAGCGAGCCCTCTGTGAGGTTAGCTAATTTCTTCTTATCATGTCTAGCTGCTTCTATGTACAAATTGTTTTTCACTCATATGTATTTGTTTCAGAGGATCTGGAACAGGATCTAATCATTTAGATCCTTTATCGATTACATACCCTTCTGGACCAATTGAGCAACAGATAACTCACAAGAGCACAATTGAACAGCAACACAGGAAGAAGAAGGCCATCAAGAAAAAACTTTCTCCAAACAAAGGTAGTCCAGCCATGTCAACTCGCAGCAAGGTCCCTACTTCCCCTTCTAGTCCGGCCATGGGAACTAGGAGCAAGAAAAAACTCGATCTTTGTTGAATATGCATCTCTATGGCATGCTTTTGTAGTACATGAAGTCTGTATGACCAAACACTTGTATTGAGGTCATCTTTTGTAGCCATGAAGTCTGTATGGCCATCTTTTGTGTGTAAACATGCTCTGCTGACTATGCATGTGAGATGAGAAATTTGAACCTCTTTTATGACTGGATCTATATGCTTATCCAGCAGCAAACTTCATTTAAATACTTATTTTGGTGTTGTGATTGTCAAATTTTTTGGATGCATTTTATTGTATTTATTAGAATTTTTTATGTGCAAAGTTACATGTTTCAGTGGCACAGACTATCATGTGCACATCTACATGTTTCAGCGGATGAGAATTTTAAACCTCTGTTATTAGAATATGTAGTGGTACAGAAGGGAAGTTTATTTTTTTGAACACGGCCTGCTTCAGTGGCATCGGAGAAAAGAACGAAATTTTTTGTCCATTCTACAACTAAGGGCAAAATAGTCTTTTTCGCAATCTGTTAGCTGCCGTTACAGACTAATTTGACGGAAGTGGCACACAGGAAAAATAAACTTTAGACAAGGGCGCTCAAGAAACTTTTATTTTTCTGATGGTACACAGGGAATTTGAATGTTTTATAATGGCACACAGGTAAAAGACCCATAATTCTACGGTTTAGTTACCACGCTGCACCGGTTATCTGTGGCTGTGGGTGGCTATCTGATTGCGACAGTGAAGACTGATGTTCTATGCTCAATAGTGACCAACGTAAGCTGTGTGAATGTTTTCGAGAACGACGAGAAAGGTGAGGTCTATTCCAATACTCAAGAATAAATGCAGAGAGAAGTGTAATATAGGAAACAACGTCCACTTATTCAAATCGTACACCTTAATCTTAACGGGCAATTGTACACTAGATGGCTACAAAATGTCATCAAGAACGACCATGCTACTCTCGAGTCCTAGCCCTACAAGCTATAGAGAGAAGTTGTCTTGGAGGTTGGCCAGCACCCGTAGGATGGTGTCCACGATGACAGGGTCGGCGCCCAGCAGCCTGTGCAACTGCGCCTCGACCGGCCGCGACGCGCCAGAGCCGAAGACGTCGCCGACGAACCTGAACACCAGAGCGAAGCGGGGGTCATCCGGAGACAGCGGGAGCTGAACCGTCTCGACGTCGGGCGCCGAGGCACCATCATCGTCGGCGCACCAGGGTGCCGGGCACGGGCAGCCGGTGACGGTGAGCCGCCGCCGATTGCCGGGGCCGGCACCGGCGGAGCTGCTGCGAGGGTGCGGCGGCGCCGCCGCGAGGCCCAGGCCCAGCTTCTTATGTGCTCTGAGGAAGTGCTTCTGGGCGTGGCTGCGTATCTGCGTGGCCGTCTTGGTGGCCACGAACGCCTGGACGCTCTTCCAGTCGCGGCCGAACAGCAGCAGGGCGTGGAGGAAGCGGTCGTGCTCGTCGGCGGTCCACCTCTCCCGCGGCCTGGTCGCCACGTACGGCTTCCGGGGCTTCTTCCCCGCCATCCCGGCCGACGACGACTTCACTGCCGCTGCCATCTGTTTCTCTGTCTCTGAGTGTAACTGTGTATGGTATGGGTATGGGACGACGATGCTCTTGAGAAGTTGAGAGTCCTACTAGGCGAGAGCTCCTTTCCTTGCCAGTGATCACTGATGATCAGTAGTGTTCGAATGCATATCTATATATAGGTTTGCGAAGACGAGTGCTGGAATGGAAGCGCAGACAGACTACCGCGTGGGCATTGCAGCGCACGTTCCAAACGAACTGCGCGCGTGTTAGGCGTGCGCCGGCCTGCCGGTTATGCGATGCCGCGGGTTTTTAGGCCGGATCTGGATGTGGAGTTAGGCAAAGACATGGACGGGACGACGCAGCATTTCCTTCAGGTTCTTTCTTGTTGATTTTTGATTGGTCGATCCGCTTGCAAGACCATCCCATATAGTAGATTGAAGTGAATAGATGAGGTAGGCTCTGCTGCCACCGTGTGGCACAGCCGTAACATCCAGCTGCCTATGACCCTGTTTGGTTCCACTTATGTGAGTCTCGCTTATAAGCTAAGCACGATTACAAGATACTGACCGTGTGAGAGCATGAGGAGTTCCAGGATGTAAAATCTGAGTCGAGCGTTTGGTTGTCCTGATTACTTTTACTGTGACTAATTCCGGTCGTGCTAGGAAATTCTGACCGTGTGAGAGATGAGGAGTTCCAGGAGTGGGCCGGGGGAAGGAGCTCCGGTGGCGGACGGGTGGCGCGGAGCCCAGGAAGAGGAGGAAGCGCGACGAGCGATGCGAGGACAAGCGGGAGGAGCACCAACGGCGCGCTTGCTCCAGGTGAGCGAGGGGGGGAGCGCTGCCAGTGCGCGGTCTTGAGGCAGAGCAGAACACGACGGCGCCGGCGGCAGCGCGGGTCGGGACGAGCGAGAGGAGCACCAGCAACGCACATGCTCGAGGCGAGCGGCAGAAGCACCGACGGAGAAGAGCACGACGTTGGGTGGTCGCGAGGCGGCGTGGAGCTATAGCGCCGACATATTTGGGTTAGGGGAGCGTCGACGACCACAGATCTGGGCCAGGGAAGCTCCAGCGGCGGTAGCTCCAAGCGGTGCGGTGGCTGGGGCAGGCACAGCGTGGCTCACGTTTTCTAGATCACAGACCTTTGCTCGTGTTACGAATCACCGTTGCGTGAGGATAGTCCATCATGAACGTTGTGTTTGCGTTACGGCCACTACAACCCGTTTGGCGGGATTTTCCGCGATGGGCGATCGTCAACGTCAACGCGCGTATGGGTGAAACCAAACGGGGCTATATGCCATAGCCACGTCAGATGATGGCACTGATGTAGTGAATTTTTGACCGTTGGTGTACGATCGACGCCAGTAGATTAAAGACCTAGATGGTAGCTTTTCTTATTTCGAGAATCAGATGGAAACACTCGAAAAGTTTGAGGACCAACATTTTACTCTAACAATAAAATAGATTATAAGCTACGCCATACTTGTTGCGTTCATGTCAATGCATTACTTATTCTTGTATGCTTATCCTTCCACAGTTTTTCTAGAGTATTCAGGTTTCCTATAAAAAGGAAAATAGTTTCATTTATTTTCTTACGCAGACTATTTTCGGCCCTCTCTCTGCTCTCCATCGGCCTCGGCCCAGTGCTCACCCAGCAGCAGCCCACGCCGCACTCCCTCTGTTCTCGTCCGCCTACGCCTAGGCCCGCGACCGGCTGCTCCCACCGGCACGCAGGAACTCGAGCATCCAACCGCAACCGGCACGCCGATTGATTCTAGAGTCCTCCTAGACCGAGTCCGGCGAGCCGGAAGGCATCCGTCCGCCTACGCATCTCCTCCCCTCCTTCCTTTTTGGATACTCCAATACCCGCAGGGATACCAGAGACCGGTTCTCGTCCAACGCCGCACGGGAGTTCTTCTGCCGCCGCTTTCCCCGGCTGACCACGACCGAGCCGCCCGACTGTTACTGCTCACAATTTTTTAGGCTCCAAATTTGCCGAGTGTTTTTTTTCTGGCACTCGGCAAAGAAAATCTTTGCTGAGTGTTTTTTTTGGCACTCGGCAAAGAGCTCTTTGCCGAGTTTTTTTGACACTCGACAAAGCCAGTTTTTAAATTACATTTTGAAGCAGTAAATTAATCCAAATGAAAAAGTTTTCAACTACAAAGTTGTTTAACTTATCAAGATAAACAATTTTTGTTTTGGTAATTTCTTCATTTGATAAACTTAAAATAAATTCATTCACAAATCTTACATATCTCTCTCCGGTAGTCTATGAAACTACAAAAGTGATATATAATGTTTGTGAATAATATTAGAACCATAATGCCATATGCATAAATGGTCAAATAACCAAAATAAACTTTGTAGATCTTGACAAGTTATGAAAATTTGTAGTTGATAACTTTTTAATTTGAAGTCATCTAGTTATGCAAAACTGCGTTCGAATTTGAAAAATTTAAAATTCGAATTTTTAAAAATACCTCGGATGGAGAAATGACCAAAATGAAATACCTTGGTAGAGGTGTGTGTAGTGCAGTGGTAGAGGAAGCTCCGCGCGAACAAGAGGTCATGAGTTCGAATCTTGCTGACTGCGTGAGAGAAAATTGCGTGAAAAATACCATGACACGGGTGGGCGCTGCCCAGTGGGCCATCCACCAAGTTTTTCTCTATTTTTTTGGATTTTTTTCGTTTTTTCTTTGTTGAGTGCCAGACAGTGCAAATGGCTCTTTGCCGAGTGCTGCCAGCACTCGGCAAAGTCTGATCCTGCTGTAGTGATATTAAGTCCACGATGACAAAAGCTCCACACCTCCACCGACACCGACGTGTGAGTGTGTGACATAGCACGATTATGGCACCTGGAATTACTGACTCTTAATCTATGTAATTGAGCTCTAAATAACAATGAATAGTGCTAAAATTACTGTTGGCTTAATGAAGATAGCGACGTGGGCTATGGCCCGCTATGGCCTTAACTAAGCTCCTCTAATGCTCCTAAGATAGCTCTAAGTATTTTTTTATATATTTTAATAGAATAGAGAGAAAAATTAGCTTTTGATTAAGAACTAATTCTAAGATTATATGAGTGGCACGTATTATACCGTTGTGGGCAGTCCGGCTCTCGCAGCTGATTCAGTCCACGATCGATTAGTATTTGGTTATTATTTTGATCAAGGGTAAACCAATACAATACAGCAGGTCGTGACGTGCTGCCGTCGAGTCCACGTAACGTAACGTAACGTAACGTAACCCCCGGCCCGTAACCAGCAAGCACCGATCCGGATCCACCGGAGGATTTGATTTGGCTTTGTGTGACCCCTGACCCGCACAACCAACGGAAGTGCATGCAGATGCAGATGCAAGCAGCAAGCCAGCCGGGGAAAACGAAAACTGGTACTGGTACCGGTAGAGGTAGTGGTAGCGGCGCGTCGCAGGCGTACGAGCAAAATCTGCGACAGGAACAAGCTTGCACACTGCAGTGAGCACGTACGGTACGGACAAATAAAAAAGTACAGAAATAGCAACAAGTTTTGTACAGTTCATCGTCTCCAAGTAGGTGTAACAACGGCAGAATAGCACTTTTCGTGCCAAAAGTGGCCGCTCACGCACTGTCAAACTGAAAATATTGTACTCGCTCGCGTCGCAAAAAAAAAAAGAAAAAAAAAAGAGAGAGACTGTACTCTCTCGGTGGACGTACACATTGAGGCTGCCCCCTTACATCCTGGTGAGCCTATCTCATCAAGTGATGAGCCAGTCATGTGAGATGTATTCCTTTGTTCAAAAAAGAAAAAAAAATGTGTTTCTTAGTCTAAGTGAAAGAACTTGTAGCCTGGTGGTTACAAGAACTTTATCACCTCAGATCCTAAGTAACTCCACGTAGAAGCGAATTTAAACAAGTTCACTTCGTGCCTATGAGTTGGTAACTCATAGCGCATTGTTAAAGAAATCCCCTCGCCCTATATGGTTAAGGTCTTCTATCTTAATTACAATGTTCTTAAGTGGTTATACCCTCCGACGGGTCAAGTTTTATTACTTCTCAGATTAAAAATAAGAATTATATTTTTTCAAAAAACACACACTTTTAAATTTAACTACGTCTACAATAATAATAATAATAATAATAATAATAATAATAATAATAATAATAATACTAAATAAATACCACTAGAATAATCATGAAATATATTTTATAGTACATCTGTTTTCAGTCATAATACTAATAATATCTTTTATAAGTTTAAATTAAATTTAGAAAGTTTGTCTCAACCTAAATCTTCTAAATGTAGTTTTTGTCTATCAATAGTTTTGATGCTAAATGATTACTTGAGGATGTCTTGATTACTTGAGGATGCCTTGGTACAGAATCTTGGTTGTTGAATCTACCCTACTAATGCACCATCATAGATCTATGCTAAGTCTACCCAGAAAACGTCCCCCGCTGAGATGGTCTGACTAAATCCACACACGAAATTGTACTCAGGAAACCAACTCCATAAAAATTGACGATCCAGATTTAATTCGTAACATTCTCTCTCCTACTCACTCACATCTAACGGACGAGATTTTCTTTATGGTATATCCCTCATCCCTCACTCACATCTCCACCAACAGAAAAAAAATGCGGAAGGATTATATTACGGGGAACGCGAGATGTTTTAGGAAGGAAAAACATTCGTCGTTGCGGAAGGAGGAGGGGACGAGATTTTTTACGGAAGGGAACAAAAAAAATGTAGAAGGATTATATTAGGGGGAATGTGAGATTTTTTAGGAAAGAAAAAACATTCGTCGTTACGGAAGGAGGAGGGGACGAAATTTTTTACTGAATGAAAGGAAAAAACATTCGTTACGGAAGGAGGAGATTTTTTATGGAAGTAAAAAAAATCATAAAAACATTCGCTCCCAAAAACATGCCGGAAAACGCCATTCACGACCTCCGCCTCGACGCCGAAATTCACCATTCACGACCTCTGTCTGGACGCCGCTGACTTCTGCCGCAAGACCACCTGAAAGACCTCGCCGGAAATCACCATTCATGACCTCCGCCTCGACGCCAGTGACCTCTGCCGCAAGACCGCCTGCAAGACCTCCGCCTCGACGCCGATGACGCCATCCACCGCAGGCCCACGACTCTGCCGCATCCACCGCACGCTGGTGACGCCATCCACAGCAGGCCGACGATTGCCGCAAGACCGCCACACCGCACGCACGTGGTGTGCCGCCGTCCACCGATATCAGCGCGGCTGCCACCACACCGCACGCACGCGGCGTGCCGCAGTCCTACGAGATCAGCGCTCAGGCCGCCGTCCACCGAGATCAGCCCAGTTGCCGCCACACCGCACACACGCGGTGTGCCGCCGTCCACCGACATCAGCGTGGTTGTCGCCTTGACACACACAAACTGATGGAGCTCATACATCCTTCAACATCGTACCAGTAAGAAAATATTGCTCTCACCCAAATTACATTGTATCGTATTTTTAATTAGCTCATCATCGGTTTCACTCCAACCCAGATGACTAAATTTGCTCCAATCCGACGACGACTACAACCTCCTCTTGAACGCGACGCGCGCCGGCTAGCGATCGCGGTACGCTCGTCGGCCCTTGATCACGGTGCACAGCGGGAGACTCAGGAAGCAAAAATGGGAACCCCAAGTGACGGTCGCACACCACTCAACGATATAATGAACATCCAAACTACATGTATATATAGTCATACACAGATTGCCATAACAAATGTAAAATTAATCATGTAAATGACACCATATAAAAAAAGTGATTTCAAAAGAACAACGAAAGCGGAATGAGAGGAACAGAAAACAACGTGAGAACCGAGCGAGGATACGGGTTCAAGAGACCGATGCTGAGCGGGATGTGATAAGATAGGCATGTGAAAACAAACGGTATACACAGATTGCCACTCAGCGGTGTTGTGACAAGATAGAACACAACAAACTAGCAAAAATACTTGAATGCTGGCCCAATATGGACTATAATATTATTAAAGACTGCAACACTGTAAGTCATCATATTCAACCCTTTCTATACACATATTGTCATTAAACACTAAAATTATTTTTACATGTGTTTGTTTGTAGGTTCTGCTGCCATATTTTCAAGATAGGCAATATATTTTATTCATAATAGACAGGACAAAACAAATTATGCATATGATGGATCCCTTTCCTCCAGATGCATGTTTCAAGGGTCATGATACAAACATGTCATATATAGCTACATTACACAATGGAGCAAAAACAATTGAATCTCGCTATGAAATTGGCCAATCATGCAAGTAAGAACAATATATATTTTTAGAAACGTGAATTTTTATGTGTTCCACAAAATAAAGACTGGTAATTACGTACTTATAATAATATATGTTTTAGTTTTCTTATCAAATAGTGATTTGATTTTGTACATGACACAATGTATGCTCTTCTCTAGAAAATTAGGAGGTTTCCTTATATACCGTTTCATGGAGTTCTGGAACGGTGTGAGGTTGCCACTGATCAACACTGTGAGTATATAACTTATATATTATTGTGTTATATTATGTTATTATATCTGTCACTCACAACTTCTTTCTATCTTCTACAATTCATAGCAAAATAATAAATTATTTTACTATTTACCATGCACAAGAATCAGCTTCACTAAGAATAGAATTCTTAACCGATATTTTAAAGAGCCGTGTGAATGAATGTTTTGACAGATTCACTGAAGATCTCCAAGATATGCTTAAAACCTGTCACACCCCAACTTTAAGAACAAAATTGGAGCACAATATATGTATGCCAGGATCAATATTCATACATATATCAGACATCATAGTAAATATCAAAACAATGTTTTTATTAATATCTCGAACATTATTACATAAATGACCCTCGGGTCTGAAAGAAAAGTACAGACTCTCATGATAACTGACTCTAATGTAAACTCTGATGAAGTCGCGGAAGATCTGGACTCCACTCCACACGAAGGTCGACCGGGGGTAGCGCCATCCTAGTACAGGTTGTCAGGGTCGTAGCCACCGTCCTCTGGATACTCCGGCTCCTCGTAGGCGTAGTCTCCAGCGTCTGGGTGGGGTAGCAGGGGGACAAAGAGGAAGGGTGAGTACATCGAAATGTACTCCGCAAGTGTAGGAAATATATGCTTATGAGGCTTATAACAAAGGTAGGCTGACCCCGTTTAACTCATGCACCTAAAGCGACATATCCTATTAATCCTATTAATCCTATGCACCTATTTACTAGGTTATAGACACAGACACTGTAGAAAAGTAACAACACTCGGAGTCGCACCGAGCAACCAACACTTGGAGTCACACCAAGCAACCACACTTGGAGTCGCACCAAGTACCCACACCTGAAGTCCATCAGGCAACCGCACCTGAAGTCCATCAGATGACCCGAACCAGTAACCAGTAACCAACTAATCTCAAAGAAGTCCAAGCCGCTCGTGACCGTGAGCACGACTGATATATCAGTTTTACACTCTACAGAGGTTGCACATCGTTACCCATGAGTCGTGCAGTTCCCGTCACGCTAAACACTGCCAAGGTGCATAGCGGGTTGCACTGCAAGGCCTTTACAAAGCCCCCTCCAAGCCCGTTCCACACGTACCTCTAAGGTTTCACCCCGTACAAAGGTCTACGACCCCCAGGGCCCCCTCTTGAGCCACTAAAACAAACCCCATGTGGACCCTCAACTTAGAGGTAACTAATTAATTAGCCAGGTCCAGCCCATCCAGATCTCATGGCTGTGCTGTGTAACCGGGTTACATGCTCCGAGAACCGGGTCCTAAGGATCCAGACAGGATAAATCTAGCACAAACCCAGAACCAAAAACCAAAAGCAGCTGCCGAGTCCCACGGCACAAAACCACCATTACGGTCCATCCTGCCGGATTTACCTAAACACCATGTTGCTGCAAAAATTACCATGTCCACATTGTTTCATAGTCTATTAATCAGAATTATTAATATTTAACTCCCGTCCCATCCATGACTGCCGGGCTAAGCAACGACACCTACCCGAACATCCCAAAATAGGCGACAAGGATGATATAACAAAATCTAGTAAACCATAACATAAGATTCAATTTAATGACCAGCATGCAACTACAGGATCTAAACTACTCTAATACCAAAAGTAAAAATAAATCATAGGTGCAAGATGTTCAAGAACACTTGCCTGCGGGCTGGGTCGAATCTGCAAGATCACAGGGATAGTCAGGAGCGTCCTCGAACTCCGCACTCTCTGGCCCAATCATCATACATGGCATAATACAACAAAATAAATAACAGTACAACAAATAGTATCAAAACAGTAAACTAACAGATCTACTGCGTAGATAACGAAATTATGAAACTAACGCAAGTTGAATGGGTCAAAACGGAGTTAAAATGAGCAAGTTATGGGCATTTGAATTTGAGTGGCAAAACTGTAAATAAACTTAAGTTATTTTCGGGTTTTAAATAAATAAAACTGAAAAAGAGAATGGCGATGGACTAGGCCTCATTTAGGTGGAAGTGCAGGGGCTAGATCGCAATATTTTGGATGACTCAGTATACTGTTCCAGTGGATGGCGGGTTGATTTCAAGGAAGGCGAGGGGTTCTTTTGCAAGATGACGCGGACTGCTGATGCGGCGCTTGCGTGGTGCTGACGGTGCGCCACGTGTCGCCCGTGGATTGGAGCGGTGCGCCACGCGGCCGGTGAACCAGCTGACGCGGCTTGTGTGGACTGGGTCCATGGTGCTATGCACCTGGTGCATACCGGTTCGAGTTAGGATCTAATCTGGGCCATTCAGAGGAGATCGGACGGCGCCGGATAGAGGAGTGGGGGTGCTGGCGGCGCCGGTGAGACCGTGCGCGACGACGGTGGTGTCTGGGCACGGCGGCGCCATGAAGAGGGTCGCCGGAGTTCGCTCGGATGACGTCCTAGGGCCGGTAGAGAACTCGAAAAGGGTAGGGGAGGTTAGTTGGGTTCACTGCTAGGCCGGAGGTGGCGTTCTAGTCGCGGTTTAGGGTTGGAGAGGGGCATGTCCACGGTGGCGCCATGGCTCTGCTTGGTGGGAGCTCACCGGCGTCGGCCGGAATCGCGCTAGAGAGCGCGAGAGACCTCGGGGTAAGGCGCAATGGGGAGAGGAGCTCACCGGGATTCGAATGGAGGACTTCTTGCTGTCGAAGATCAACCGGAGGGGGAGAACGACGGCGGTGGTGAGCGATCTGGGTCGGAGCTCCCGCGTGCGGAAGGAAGTCGCGGCACGGCCACCCGTCGGTGCGTCGGAGCGGCTGGGCGAGGTCGCGACGCTGCTGCGACACCGGAGAGGTGGACGGGTAGTCGAGTCGGTAGGTGGAGCTTGGCAGTTCACTCGGTAATGGCGGATGCTGGCCGGAGGTGGAAAGAGGAGGATCTGGCACGTGGGGAGGGGTTAGGGCTTTTTGTAAGCAGAAGGGAGGGCGGCGGCGCATTGGGGTTGTTGCGGATCGAACCCCGGAAGAAACGGAGGGGTGAGGGCAGCCCGGTTGCGCGTAGATGGCGCTCGGGTTCGGTGCGGTGCGGGGATTCGGCGCGGGAGGTTGGGGCCGGAGCTGACATGTGGGACGGGCTTGTCAGCGGCAGAGGGGAGGGGGAGAGCGCCGGGAAGGCTGGGCCGGCGGAGGTGTGGGGCGGGCCGCCGGGGAGGAGAGCGCGGTTGGGCCGATCGCGCGGCTTGGGCCGAGCGAGGGAGGAGAGGAGGTGGGCGCGGGAGGAGTAGCGCGGGCCGGTGTGCTGCGCGCGCAGTGGGCCGCGTGGGGGAAGAAACGGCCCGGGAGGGAGAAGGAGAGGGGCGCTCGGGACGGGCCGCCGGAGCTGGCCGGGCTGAGCGAGAACGGGCCGAAGGAGAGAGGGATAAAGGAGAAGGGGTTGGACCGGCTGGAGAGAATGGGGAGGTTTGAGGAGCGGGCCAACTGGGCCAGGAGAAATGAGAAAGGGAGGAGGGGAGCCCAAGCCAGGTTCTGTTTCCTTTTTGTTTTGTTTTTCCTTTTCAAAATCTTTTTGAAATCAAATTCAAATCTATTTGAAATTCAAAATCACTTTGAAATATTTTAAAGATATTTTCCTAGGTTTTGTAAATAAAATTTGAGTTTAATTTTCTAAAACTTTTAGAAATCTTTTATTTCTTTTCTAAATATAATAAAACCGATTCGCCCTAACGGGTTTAATAAATTTATTTTTCACTCAATAAAAATATGCAATGGCATGAATGCAACATGAAAATGATAAATAAATTTTATTTTCCTCCTCTAAATAAATAGCCAACCTATTTAATTTCTAAATCCTTTAATTAATTTGGGGAAAATTTAAATCAGTGTGTTACAAAACCCTAGGCAGAATGTAAATTAGATAGCTTATGCAATAAATAACTATTTTCTATCTTTTAATAATTATTATTTTATGGATTATATCAAAGACATTATAATTGTTTCTAAAAGTTAAACTATGTCAAATCTCTGGATATTGAATTGTATTCAAATATATTCCTAAAATAAAACCGTGACGTTAACACGGACACTAAACTTGTATGGTAACATGTCATCAATGTGCAGCTGCTCATCGAATGCAGGTTATCCGGATCCAGCCTATCATAGTAGTGACCAAACTCTACTACCAGCTCACAGCAACGCTCACAATCTGGTTGGAACTGGATATGGCCAAAGTACCGCTGAAGCTGAAACTGCCATGTCAAATGACATTTCTGTCCCTCCCCTCCCTCGCCAGACTTTTCGGTTCTCAGGCAAGGCAATGATTAGCTTCCTCACGCCGAATAAGAAAGGTTAATAAGGGTTCACAATGCAGACTCCATCATAGAGTCTAAACCTATTTATTACACTCATATTTATTGTATTTTTCTGATGTGACAGTGTAGTTATTGAAGAAAGAGGAAGAAAAAACAAGACTTCAAGTCTTATTTAGACTTCAAGTTTATGATAGCTTCGAGGTAATAAATGGACTTAGACTCTAAGTAGAGTCTGTATTGTGAGTGCCCTAATACAACCAACAAGCTGACTGTAAGGTTTTTTACAGCCTTCTCCTAACCTGATCATATAGTAGTTAGCTCTTTCTAATTAATACATGCTCACTTATCTCTCACGTAATTTCTTGATTCTTGTATCTGAGCCGGCTGTAAGCTTACAACCCGCTTCTCCTCTCTCTTCTCCACCTCAACATTCAGCCAGATAGCCCGTCTTCTTGGTCTGACGAGGGGAAAAAATGTAACAAGCTGTGTGTGCCTAGTGTCTTCGCACAAAATGATTTCTCAACTAGCAGATTAAGCATTTAATGCTGGTGTGTTAACCAAGGCGCAAACTTTAATCAAGAGGGTGGTTGCAAATGAGGCAACCGCAGAGCAAAAAGCTCGGACCGGACGGTGGCACGCCGCAGCTACCTCTCCCCTCCCCCCTCGCCGCCAAGGCCAACAGCACAACCAGCGCACCACCCAAGAAATGGAGCTGAGCCTGCCCCTCCTCCTCACCGGCACCGCCTCCCAGGCTCCTGCTCCGCGCGCGTAGCCGCGCCGCACCTCCCAGTCCGAACACGCCCGCGAGCTCCGCTCCCCGCGCGAGGTACTGCTGGCCCGGTGGCCCCCCCGGCGCTGATCGTCGTTTGTTGGCGTTTGTTTCGGCCTGTTTTGTTTTCCCTCCATTCGTTCTTGGTGGGGTTGGGCTGAGTACTTGAGTTGACCCTATCCGGCGGATCTTAGGCTTTACTGCTTTCCTGCGATTTGGGGGGGATTTCTTGTTCTCGGGTTCTTGTCGTCGGTGGCGTTTCTTGATGAATCGAGTCCACTGTGTTTTCATCATTTGCTGGCAGGTTAGGTACATTTTGTTTGCGTAGCATGTGGCCCTCCTATTATTTGGTTTGGTGCTGGTGTGCCTGGCCATGGAGATCTACTTGTGTCACCGACACCGAGCCGACCCTGATGATGTCTTGTAGTATTTGTGCCATGGCGACCTGTTTTAGAGTTTGTCGGTGTGATCATTGACTCGGGTTGCGCAATGGCGTGTTGTGCTTTGTCCCTTTTGATAGGCATCGAGTTTTATGGGGGGTGTAAATGCTGGACCAAGTTGCTAATACCTGTTAGGAAATGCTGCTGATCAATCGGGGTTAAAAACTGTGTTGCTAGGTGTTTGAGAGCTCCACAAGATCCAGCATTAGCAATTGTTCCTTCGATGCCGGTTGATCTTAGTAAATGTCTTGTGGTGCAGGTGTTGTTTGAGCCGTGAAGATGGCGACGATGACTGCTTACAAGTATCAAGCTCAGGCGTTGATGAGGGACTACTTGCTAGCTGATCCACTCGTTCCGTACACCTCTGTGCTCATTGGCATTGTCCTCTGCAAGATGGTAGGTTGATTTACTGTTCCGCTGCCCAAGTGGTTGACTTATGCTTCACGATTGCATTGGGTAATCAAACTTGATGTGAATGCTGATCCCGTGCTTGTAGCTTACTAGTATGCCCATTATGATTACCTTCTTAGAGATTATTTACACCAAATGGAAGACTTTTTCTACTAACCCAAATGAGTAACATCAGCTTGTACCCAATGGTGTGAAAGCCTAACTACCATGGATATGACTAGTTGCTGGCTTATTAATAGAAATGAGACGAACTGAGCTTACAATATTCTAAATATAGTTTTTGTCTCCCATATTCTCATTTCAGTTACTGTACTATCAATAGTTTTGATGCTAACTGTAGTTCCCTAACCAGCAGTGTTGACTGAACATTTCGACTTTCTCCCTTGCAAGGTTTATCAATAGAGAGAAAATGAAATGCAACCACAGTATTTATTAGTGGTTCCTTCTTTTAAACCATTGACCATTGATTCTAATGTAACTTTGTCCCCAACGTTGTTGACAACCATCAGACCTCTCACTCTCACTTAAGTTATTGTACCGTTGATGAATTAATGCTAACTGTAATTTCCTAACCAGCAATGTTGACTGAGCACTTCCATTTTTGACATAAAGATATACTCGAACAAGTTTTAAACAAGTGGTTTAAATCAGTTTGCCCAAAGTTGAGCAATGCTAAGTCCACTATATCCTCCATCTCGTGTCATTTTTCATCCTAAAGAAAAAAATGATCATGCAAATCAAGGATATAGAAAACGTGTGGCACCAGTTATAACTATTATCCAACTCTCGCCATCCTTCAGTAACAACAAAACAACCCTTTAGAGTAATTTATGTATGCGACAGAATATATGGCTGCAGACCTTCACATTTCTGGACCTTGTGTCTCACAATAATAAGTTCTGAATTATTCATATCCATGCTTCTAGTTTGTTGTTTTGACTAATGGCATGCTTTCTCCTTCAGGCTTATGATTTCACTCGAATACTTAGCTCCTTTTATTTCAAGAGCTATACTTCATTGACAAAAATACAGCGCATTGAATGGAACAATAGGTCAGTATTGTGTCAGAGATAGTACACCTATACACATGTTCCATCTTTCATTTCAGAAACTTCATGCTGATGATCAACTATACTTGTTTTAGGGGTATGTCCAGCGCACATGCAATTTTTATCACGGCTGTATCATTATATCTTGTCATGTCGACGGATCTTTTCTCCGACCGCGTCAAGGGACCTATTACATTCCGTAATTCGATAATATCCACTTCTGCCTTGGGGGTACTGAATATCATTTATTATGATACATCACATTTCTTTTATTCTTTATATGATGTACTTACATTTCATCTTTGAGTTAACGTAATTGTGTCCTGGATGTATTGCTTGACAGGTTTCTGTTGGCTACTTCATCACTGATCTTGCAATGATCTTCTGGCTGTATCCTTCCCTTGGTGGAATGGAATATGTAGGTGCCAACTTAAGCATTAAACTATGTGCACAACAACCAATATTCATAAATTAGTCTGATTTAACATAACATTTTTTCAGTATAAGCTCACATGCTATCAGTTTTGCAACATGCTAGAATATTCTCAGGTGGTCCCTAGCTAGCATTATCTTATGGTTATGTGTTTGCCATTTCAGGTCCTCCACCATACTCTTTCCCTGGTTGCAATAGCTTACACAATGTTCTCTGGGGAAGGGCAGTTTTACACATACATGGTTCTCATTTCAGAGACAACCACCCCTGAAATCAACTTGAGATGGTGAGAAATTGAATAGTTTTTTTCTTGAAGTTAATTATTAATCGTCAACATTATTTGATTCTAATGTTCTTCTCTTTTAAGGTTTCTTGACACTGCCGGACTGAAGAAATCAAGTGCTTACTTGGTTAATGGAATTCTGATGTTTGTTGCATGGCTGGTATGCAACATTTAGTATATATAGTGTTTCTTGAATTGAAAGGAGCTTTTCTTTCCTTTTTTTCAGTTATTGATTGTTCATTGGAAACATAATGCAAATGTCTGTGTGAAGCTTCGGTACGCAAAACCAAAAAAACGGAGATATAAGAATAGAACACATGAAAATATAATCATATCTACGTATTAAATAAAGTAGGGGAAAGGGGCATATATGAGCTTGTGAGTCACTGCACCCATATAATCACATTTTTATTTGAAAATTCCTTTTTTATGAGACATGAATTTTGAATTGTCTCAGCAATTGTTGTACTAGGTTGTTTTCTTTTTTAACAACAACACTTGCTTGGTTTAGAAAAGATCCATTTTTCCTTGATATTAGTGCTTGGCTCATCATAGCATTTGTTCATATTTCCTTCAGGTGGCAAGGATATTTTTGTTCATGTATGTATTTTACCACATCTATTTGCACTACAGTCAGGTACTAAGATCTTCATCCGAATGCATTTAGTCTGTTTTATACAATTATACTCAAGTATGAACGTCTTTGTCTCTTTGTGCCATCTGACAGATAATGCAGATGCATGCCTTTGGGTACTACCTGACATTTGTCGTGCCATTAGTGCTCTTTGTAATGAACACAATGTGGTTCATGAAGATCTTAAAAGGTGTGATGAAAACACTGGCAAAATGGCCATGATGCATGACGCCAAGAGAATCCCAGAACTATCAACAGGATTTGGTCTTTCTGGCATCATTGCGCGACCTTAATCTGTAAAGTTATGGATATCAGCGTAACTAGAGAAAGTTAATATGTTAAGTAGTAGGAAACAAGCTAGATTAGGTGAAATTGCCCTATTTTCAGCAAAGCTGGAAGTTCATAACCAGTTTGGTTTGTACCGGAGATCCAGCAAGCTGTTCTGCTTACCCCATCTGTGCCATGTGTATATCTGAAGAGCATTTTAATGGATAGTTTGTTTGTTCAACAGTACCACCATCCCGGTGCTCTGTACTAAGCATTTGTGATATTCAGCAGTACCCACGACAATACAATTATTCTTAAAAAAAATACTGGTTTGGAAAGTGACAAAGCACCATTTATATAAGGTAAAGACTTGCTCCTCTCCCCTCCGGCGACGGTGGTGCCAGTGAGGTCATGGTGGATCTAGCGGTGGCCATGGTGGATCTAGCGAGGTAGGCTTCCTCCTCTTCCTGACGAGTTAGGGTTTCGGTGAGCTCTCCCTCTCGTCTTATAAAGGAAACATTATTGGAAAAAGTCTACTTTACCCCATCACCTATTAAGGGTTATCTACTTAATATCTCAAACTATGAAACCGTCTGTTTTAGCCCCTGAACTTTATAAAACTGGTCAAATTACCCCCTCAGACGGTTTTAGACGGTGGTTTTGCTACAGTAACGGCAATTTTGTTTTTCTTTTTTATTTATTTTGGTTGAACCTTTAAAAAATCATAGTAAATCACAGAAAAATCGTAAAATGGAAAATTTAATTTTGTTGGACTCCACATGAGTAGATCTACACAAAAAACATATAATATCATATTCTTTAATATAAAGTTTTTGTTGTAGATTTAGGTCTATTCTTTTTTATAATTAATTGAAATAATTCATAATTATAGTCTGTATGGTCTAATTGTAGTCCAATTTTTATGGTGGCCTAATTATTGTATGCTTGAACTATAGTAAAAATTTTATACTCATTGGATCAAGTATAATTTAGTTATAGATTTATTTAGGGTTTATGCTTGTTAAATCTAAATAAATCTATAACTAAGTTATATATGATCCAATGAGTATAAAATTTTTGCTGTAGTTCAATCATACAATAACTAGGTCACCATAAAAATTTCACCATAAATGGACCATAGAAACTACAGTTATGAATTGTTTCAATTAATTTGAAAAAAGAACAGATTTAAATCTACAACAAAAACTTTGTACTAAAGCATATCATATTATATATTCATTGTGTAGATCTACTCATGTGGAGTCCAATAAAATTAGTTTTTTATTTTACGATTTTTGTGTGATTTATTATGATTTTTCAAAGATTCAGCCAAAATAAATAAAAAAGAAAAAACCAAAACCGACGTTACTGTAGCAAAACCACCGTCTAAAACCGCCTAAGGGGTAATTTGACCGGTTTTATAAAGTTCAGGGGCTAAAATAGACGGTTTCATAAGTTGAGACATTAAGTAGACAACCATTAATAGATGAGGGGATTAAGTAGACTTTTTCCAAACATTATTAACGGGTCACCTTTCTCTTCTTGGTTGCTGCAGCAGTGTCGTAGCTGAATTTACCATGCTTTACCAAGTCAGGAGGAACTCGCGGTGGATATAGCATCGGTTCAGTAACCAAGTTAAACACTTAAAATAAAACTCTACCTTGTGCATATGCAAATTTGAGAACTTAAAGAGGGGCGTAATCAAATGATACGAGCACAATCAACATTTTGGTTACACTTCTGTCCATGCAGTAACATTCTAGTATTGGCATGTACATGACAAACATGTGAAAAGAAACGAGGAGCAGAAGGGGAGCACATCATCCTGGAAGGCAGCCACACAGGCGACATGGTATATTTTGCTTAACCGCCTCTGGTACATTTCATAACGGCACTGTGAGGTTGAAACACAGCTTCAAGAGCAGCATGAAGAAGAGCTGACCATCCTCTCGTTTGGTCTCTGATTCAGAACCATTCCAGCCTGTGGGCTTGGAGTCTGTTGCCCTTGAAGCAATCTCTTTGCTGCCATGGGAACAGATGACAATTAATGTGTAAAAAGATAGATATAGTACTTAAAGCTTAAAGATCCACCTGTACAACTGGTTTTCAGCCCATGGCCCACACTACCAGATTAGGATGGTACTCAACTCACCAATCTCATAAAATATGTCATTCACATTGATTGCAGTTTTAGCAGATGTCTCCATGAAGAAGAGACCATTCTCCTGGGCATACGTCTTTGCTTCCTGCATCGAACCAACACCGTGCACATAAATCAACAAAATTGAACTGATCATAACACCCATAGGCCATAGGCTACATCAAGCAAGCAAGATTTTACAAACATGAAGAAGTTGGCAACATAACTAAGCTATACTTAATAGCATGACTCTTAACCATATATACATCATTTATATTGATGCAGCAAGCTAAAAAAGAATGCAGATATGTCAATCTTAGAATAAAAGTTATGTTACGCGACAGCACAACATCTTTTGCAGTATGATTTTTAAAGAGCTTTTTGAAGAACAAAAATAAGCAGGCTGCATTAAAATCCACTCCCAAAAGGGGTTTACAGTGTGGCCAAACTGTCATACACACACAAAAAGGGCAATTACATTCTACGACACGGTGATGAGTACATGCGCTGCTATAGTGGAAAAGAAGACCTGAACGACTAATTGGTCACATAGGTACATATTAGTTTCATCATAAGATAACTAATTAGTAACTGCAAATATTAGAGATAAGACAGGGTGGAATGGATGTGGAAAGGAAGAAAGACAGGGAAGAAGGGATCACATACTTCTGCTGGCACCTGCCTCGCATCTAGCATATCAGCCTTGTTTCCAGCGAGAGCCACTATTGTATTCGGATTTCCTACACCAAAGCAAAGGGGGAAAACATTATTTGTGTATCAACAACCTATGTAATTATCAATTCGCTTGGTTTTGCTGCCTCTTCACATTGTCATCAACCATACCCAAAAACTCAAGCATGAAAAGGGGCAAGGGAAATCAAGCGCTGAGGGAAAAATAAATTCACAACAATGTAAATAAGCAATGCATGATTCTTCCAAAATGATTAGCAGTGCCGGGAAGTATGAAATAAAAAAAATAGCATACAAGGGGTAAATTAAATGAAGTACAGGTTGAAAAAAGTTAGGCTGGAGAGATTTTAATTTTTTTTCTTGAATACGCAGGAGCTGTGCATCACTACATTAAGGGGAAGAAAGTTCTAGAAATACAACACACAGCAAACTCTCAAAGTTACAGACGTGCCAATGAAAAAAGGATCGAAACGACCAACTTAACCAGCAATCCGCTGCAATCAATCCATGTAAAGCTGTGCTAATGCCCTAGTACTGGCCACCCTAGAGATTTGCTTCCTCTCTAGCTAATTCCAGCCACTAGCAACACATCAGGTAAACCCCATTAAAAAACACATCCTTTTCAATGTTTCCAAAGCATCCATGCCCCAGGATGACAAGTGAGTTCAGACCCTCAATGGCTCGGTGATCATACCATTGATCTTTATCCACCAATTACTAAACACTACTAACAATACAGTTTGGGGGATTTAAATTTAAATAAAAGAAGGCGACCAGATACACAATCAGTGAATACTGAAAACCAGAGACACTGGGTGATGAATGCCATATAGGTAAGTAGGAGTATCAACTATAAGTAGCAGTTAGAAGGATCATGTTTTCATTTTTTTTAACATAACAAATCATTTCTTGGCAGGAAAAATAAACTAAACATAGACGGAGTATCCTCACTCCTCAGTATTCATGTAGAAAAATGAAGTACCTTGAGCTTGAAGTTCTTGAACCCATTTCTTGGCACGGGTGAACGAGGCCTAAAGGTAAACACAATAATGCTTAAGTACACAGAAAGAAATGAACTTGGGTGGAGTAATTGCACTTAAGATGGGGATAAGAAATAGAAAAGTTGAATGATTGAGTTAGAATATTATATTGCTTCTCAATTCCTTTATGAAGTATGAACAAACAGGGACCAATAAGAGAGATCAACAAACATCTCATGGTAGAAAGTGTTCATCGTTGGTCGGGCAGACAGGCTAGACATAAATACACAATGATTAGTGCAGAGCACTGAAGGGCGTATTGCCAACTATGTATTATATCGAAATTTGCCAACAAATATAAATATGAATGAACATGCATAATCATGGGCTACACCAATGGTACCTCTTAAACACCTACATTGCAAGTTCAACCATTTTTTGCGCTACAATACGGATGATAAACTAGAACTTGTCTCTAGCCATATCCCAATCAACATCTAGTTTAAACTGTTTGCCTCACAAGTACACCATATTCCAATCACAAAACTTTTGCTAATTGCGTTTATGGTATCTCAGTAAAAGAAAGTTTTAACCATTTTGCATTAACAAAAAGCCATCCACAAAATTACAAGCTTGGTAAAACTACCTCGAATTCCTAATTCATTAGTTTATCTACAATTAACAAAAAAAAAAACATCCACAAAATTACAAGCTTGGGAAAACTACCGTGAATTCCTAATTCATTAGTTTATCTATAATACAGGGAATCATTAGTGTATTACTAACCGGATTTGTGATGTCATAGACAACAATGGCAGCGGCGGCACCCCTATAGTACATGGGGGCCAAGCTATGATACCTCTCCTGCCCAGCAGTATCCCAGATTTCAAACTTAACAGTCTCATCATTTACCGCTAAGGTCTGGGAAAAGAAAGCTGCTCCAATTGTTGATTCCTACAAAGATGGACCAATGTATCAGAACAAAAGCTAATGATCCACTCTCTCAGCGCGGGAAGTATTTCAATAGGTTCACCTGGAATTCAACAAACTGTCCCTTAACGAACCGCAGAACCAAGCTAGATTTGCCAGCGCCCACATCTCCAAGAAGAACCTGACAAATCGAAATATAATGAAACACTAGCATTCACTTGATGAATGATTAAAATGCAAACTGCAAGCTCCCTAAAACCTGAAGCAACGGATTTATCCATGAACAGGGATCATTTAGCAGTTCAGTACTTCAGTTACCACCAGTCCACCAGCATCGAAGGTCAACTAAACTGATCACCCTACATTTGACAACCTTACCAACTAAAAATACTATTACTGTCTCTCTGCGTATAAATTACCAAGAAGCTTTTATCCAGAAGCATAAATTGGAAAATTCGCAAAAAAAAGGCATAAATAAATTCATAAAAAACTACTACCAACAACCACAAACGCAAGGACCCCATCTATTTGTCCCAGCGCAATAATCCACAGGCAAAAGAAGTATACGATCGTAGCAACCCCACGCGCTAAGCACCATATAGCCCAGTACCGGCGATCAAGATCCCGCCGGCCGCGATTCGATCTGCGGCGAAACCAAGAACTGAAATTGAGCGGTCGGGACAGGAATTCGCACCAGCTTGGCGTTGCGGATCTTGCTCCCGGCGTTGGCCGCCATCGAATTCGATGGCGGATTGGGGAACCGCGGCCGGGCCTCCGACGAGATCAAATCGCACGCAAGGAACAGGGCTGGGGAATTTCTAGTTGTTTGCTTCCGTCGTTCTCGTTCCCGTGTTCCGCTGATGCTATATGCTTCTCCCTTCGTTTTTTTCCCTTAAGAAGAAGGGTTTTCCACTCTAACCCTTGTAAAGTTACAAAATTACCCCGGGCCTGTTCAAGCTACTGAAAAGGATCGGTTGTGTACTACTTGTGTGAATAGATATATGAACACACTTGGAGGGTCAGGTACGGCTGCAGTTCCAAAACTGCAAGTAGTTGCAGCCAGCTTAACAAATGCAATGTGTTACTGGGTCCAAGTCCAATGTTTTATTCAATTCAATTGTTCAAAAATGTAAGTTTGTCAATGAATTCCTACATTTGTTTCAATTTGACCATCAATATGTAAACAATTACATAGATTGACTGAGATTGATCGTAATCAATCAAAAAAACACATTATTACAGCAATATTTAACTATCTCTATTTGAAATTTTTAATCTAAAAATAAACTACTAGTCAGAGTTTCACCTTATATACCCAGCATCATGTATTTTTAATTGAAGGGAGTGCATAAAACATTTCAAAGCATTTACATTTCATTAACTTTCTAGAGCATTTCCACAAGATTCTCTTTCATCTGTCTCTTAAAATTTGCTATACAAAATTGAGAAAAATATAATTTGTAATTTTAGGGGATGGTTACTCCAACAATTAAAAGAAAATTATATCTCCACAAGATTCTCTTTCATCTCTCTTAAAATTTGCTATACATAATTGAGAAAAAATAATTTGTAATTTTGGGGATGGTTGCTTTAATAGTTAAAGAAAAATCATGTCTCATTTGCATCCTTGCACGCGAGACCCACGTGTAAGTGATCCATTTTTTCTTCTTCATTAGTCTCCAGGTAGCTCTCTCTCTCCTCCCTCTTCTCTCTCCCTCGTGTTCTTCTTCTCTTTCTCCCATGGACCAGCAAAGCATGGCGCAAGGAGGCAACCCACCCACAACTCGACATAGGGGGTTTAGTGGCCCACTCGAATACTCAACGTTGGGTTGAGTGGAGCGGGGCGGTGATGTCCAACCCATAACTTGACATGGTTGTGAGGTCATCTTGTTCGATGGCTCAAGATGGGCTACAAGGGCCGAGATGTCAATGTGTGGAAGGAAGAAAGAGAACTAAGGGAAAAAAAATTTGGTTTCTCTTCATTTTTACATTGATCTCCTTTATTGCTTGTTGTAGGGAGAAAGGATTGATTTTAGTCAATGATAGAGGTGCTCTCAGTTAGTAGGCACTCCTGACTCATTTGTGTAGCTTAACAAGTATTTTTTTTGTAGTGTTTCACATTCTAGCTTCTTGTGAATTTTAGAAAAGATCCTTAACAAACACCAACTTTGTCTAGAGAAATCAATAAACCTTACCAAACTGCATCTAGGCAGAACTAGATACTCCTTGGTTTGTACTCAAAAGCGAGAACAAGAAATACCGGTTTCTTATAGTTTCTAATAAACCAGAAAATTTTCTTAAACAAAACATATTGCCTACCAACTAGGTCCCTAGTTTGGAAATGTTGTTTTTTGAATAATTTTTTATGTTGTTTCCCAATCGGGAACATAAAGGGATTTTTTTTAAAAAAAAATGGTACATATAGTATTCATTATTCTCTTCATTCTAGATTATAATAGGCACATCATTTTTTATTGGGAACGTATACTATGCAAACTCTAATCAAGATCACAAGAATCTAATCTGATGACTGGTAATTTTAGCACTCAAATCCCTCTACTCATGGGGGTGTTTTGCAACAGCCGGATAGGATGAGTGGGGGGTTGAGTGCTAAAATTATCAGCCATCAGATTAGATTTATGTGATCTTGATTAAAGTTTGTATAGTTTGCACAGGAGTCTAGTTTGCATAGCATACGTTCTTTTTTTATTATGCATCTAGATATAATGTATATGTTAGCATATAGTTTTAAAAATATATATCTATAGAAAAAAAATATCTAATAACTCGAAGAGCAAGTAAGAACATCGATGTGCATATACGCCATACGCGGGAGTGTGCATCTATGGCACATTGGCATGTGTAAGCTAAGAGTCACGTTCCCTAGCTGCTATACTACATTAGTACACTTTTTATGTATACTTTCGCTTGATGAAGTCATCTTGTATCCTTTAGTTTTATTGGTGGTCATACAGAGTGAGTTTACTATCTTTGCTAGCTTTTATCTGTATAAAAATGCAAGTTTTGCACGGCTTCTTTTTTTTAGATGGCGAGTACCATCAAGATTTGTAATCTCACCTACACATCGGCATCTGTACCCTGTCCCTATGGCGACTATGGCGACTTTTGTCACAGTCTTAGAAAGTTGTTTTTCAGCTTTTCCTATGAAATAGGTCTAGATAAAACAATTTTTTTTCTGTAAAAACTGTCTTTCGGTTCATCTCATATCTCATAGTACAAGAACCAAGGTAAAGCTCACAACTAGCGAGCTTCCCCAGCTTTCTCTATGCCCTCTTCTTTAAAAACTGTTATACCAAACTTTTTTTAAAAAAGAAAACAGCTTTAATTTTATCTCGATCCGGAGCTGCTTTATGAAACCGAAGATGACGAGAACTGATTCTCTTCACTTCACGAGACATCAGGCGATACATTAGAGTAACGTGATTTTTCCCAAATAAAAAAACATCAAAGTAATACTTCATCCGTCCCTAAATAAGTGTCGTTCTCGCTTCCCGAGAAAAAGCTACCGACAATTATATATTAAAATATATTAATATTTATACTAAGTAATTAGTATCATCGAAAAGATCTTTACATCTAGTTTTTTAACAAAATTATTTGAAGATATAAATATTATACATATTTTCTACAAATTGAGTCAAATATGTGACACGTACACCAACGGCGATACTTGTTTAGGGACGGAGGGAGTAAGTGAGTAACGTAGGGCCTGTTTGGTTCGCGGACGAGCTTAGCCTGGCTCGCATAGAAAGAGCCTGGTTCTGGGTAGCCAAGCCCAATACATACAAGAACGTGGTGTTTGGTTGTCTGTATGCACGAGACAGGTTGAGCTGAGAAGCTGTTTGGTTGCTCGTATGAGAACGAGTTGCATGAGATAAAAATATATAAATAATCATCATCGTGACATTTATTACGGACAACTATTATCGAATAACACTTAGTTTATCTTAATTCTCCTTAATATACTTCAAAATATATTAATATCATTTAATATATGCTAATAATATATTAATAACGTCATTAGATGACTAATTACCTGCACCGCGCGAGCCTGGCCCGGCAGAAACGGCCGATTTCTACGTTCCTCCAGAGCCAGGCCGCGGGAGGAATCTTGCACGAGCAGAGCCTGGCCAGACAGATACGCGAACCAAACAAACGCCTGTTCTCGCATCTGTGGAGCCTGGCTGAGGGGTGGTGCAGCCAACCAAACACACCCGTAACGTAGCAACACAACAGGAGCAACGCAGAAAGAGATGGGCAACACCAACACACACAGGCCGCGGCGACTGTCACCGCGCCTCCGGCCGGCGGATCCCCCGCGCGCGCTGAACGCGCACTGCACGGCACGTATGAACGAAAGCGCTAGCTGCCGGCCACGACGTGCGTCGACGTCGACAATAGCGGAGCGGCTCCCGGTGGAACAGCAGCTAGACGAGACGAGAGTGGTTTTCTCTGTCCACTAGGGGCGGGACGGGGACGGGGACGGGGACGGAGGGAGGAGGACGAGGGGTCGCGGTCGCTGCCGCTGTTTTGGACACGAGCGGGCGGGCAAGGAGTGCAGGACGTACGATGGGGATTGCGGGGCAGCCCAGCCCGGGCAGGGCTCGCTGAGCGGCTCGACGTGCCATTCGCCATCGCGCGGCAGGCGGCAGCGATGGCAGTGTCTAGGGGCGCTGATCCCTTTGACCGCGCTCCAGTCCTCCCTCGCTCGTCGTCGTCTCCCACTACTAGGACGAGCTAGCTAGCTATCCTCTGCGCTGCGCTGCGCACAGCCTGATGAGCCTGCCGAGAGGCTCAGGTAGTACTCTCCCCCCTCGCTCGGTCCTCTGTTTGTGGTGTACAGTACTCTTGCATGCATCAACAACGTCAAGAAACTGATCGAGTAAGGACACACGGATCGGAGCCACCACCACTCCCTCTGCTGTGCTCCTGGTTCCGCCGCTGCATCAATGCAGCAGCATTGCCCCGCCAGTCGTGTTACTGTGCAGTAGGTAAGCGGCACGTACGGCACAGTAATAATCTTTCCTCCCGTCCATCACAGTCGTTCATCTTGACGTACAGTCTATCTCGTCTCCCTCACGGCCCACACCCCGCACGCGATTTTTTGTCCCCCCGGCGATCGATATGCATATGCTGCTGCCATGGCACTCACTGGCTACTAGTACTCCCTCCGTCGAACAAAACATGCAATTCTCGCTTATCGAGAAGTCAAACAATTCGAACTTTGACCGAAGTTATATAAAAAAATACTAACAATCTTGATACAAAAAATATATCATTAGATTAATAATACAATATATTTTCATAATAATTTCATTTACCGACATAAGTACTGATACCTTTTATTATAACCTTGGTCAAACTTCAATCAATTTGACCGGCACGAATACCATAATTGCATGTTTTTAATGGACGGAGGGAGTATCTCGCAGGCCGGCCTGCTCCCTGCTGCTGGCTTTGTGTGGCCGGCTGGCCGCCGGTGTCCAGTTGTCACTGGCTGGTAACTAGGGTAAAACAAACTTTGTTTGTCGTCCGGCTGGGGGGCTGATGATGATGCGTTGATGCCTGCCTGATGCTGATGGCTGGCCGCCTGCGTGTGTCGTCTGAGCGACGGACTTGGACAAAAGCTTTCCTTCTCTTCCCTTGTACGTAGTGCGTCTGCCGGCCCGGCCCGGCCCCCTAGCTAGACGTACTAGCTCTGTGACTCGCGCTCTGATCACTGCTCGTCAGTTTGCTATGCTTGCAACCCATGCATGCATGCGGCGCTGGCCGTTTCTTTCCTTGGTCCCTTGCCCTTGGCCCCGACTGCTTGGAAAGTTGGAATCACTGATTCACTGCATGCATATGCTCGCTTTTCTCCTAGATATATACCCGTCGACGTCCGTCCGTCCCTACATACTCCACCTCACCTACAGTACATGCATGAGCATGATGCATCGAAAACAGATTTTTTTTTTTACTACTCCTACAACTGATGTTGTCAACCGATCCATCGATAGCTAGCAGTAAGAGCGCATGCATGCACAATTTTAAGCATGCATGCATGCATGGCAATGATGCTAGCTTGCGAGTTGCTAATACTACATGCACCTCGGACGACATGCACTGCAGCAGCCTTTCCATCGCATGGCAATGACATGCATGTATAACGACGATCACTACCTACGCTACGACAGGGTTAATTGGCAGCACGTAACAGATCGACACATGCATATGAGTGTGCTCTCTTTTGCTCAATTATGAATTAATGGGAGTGAGACAACAGTGCGTGCTCATGGATCTAGTATCTAGCTATCAGTAAAGCAGGAAAACCATATATATATTCTGTGACGACAGAGATCGATCTTTACTTCACATATATGCACAAATGCTGCGTACCATGCAGAAAAGTTTTCGAGTCCTGCCCTGTGTCCTTACGGCTTTATATGGGTAGGTTTTTACCAAACTGCCATCCAAGCGGTGTTTCGTGAGATTTCCTAGCTATATAATAGGTCGTACTTCAGCTCATTCTCTCTCACAGAATACTATTGAAACAGCCAAAATCAGCCATAAAAATGACCAGCCGAACAACACTAGTATCTAGATACATTAAATATATGATAAAAGCTATATAAAGAGGAACCAAAACGAATTAAAATTTTGAACAGAAAAGTATATATATAGTTCCAAAAAGTCTTGATGATATGTTTTTTTTATAGTTGTGCAAGATGCAGATCTAAGAAAAATAATCAAGTTAGAAGAGGTTTCTCTCTCGTCATCTTCCATTTTAACATCTTCTTTCAAGTTCTCATAGGTGCAAATTTATAAGGGGACTTCAGAGGTTCCATGCTTGTAAGAACAAGGCTAATAGTATAACCTTCAGCTGGTTGTATAGACCTTACAATCCACTTATTAGCTAACTCACCCCCTTCTCCCGCAGAGTTATTTGGTTCTTGTGCTTTAGCTAGATGTAACCTTACAGCCCACCTTACTTATCTCTCTTTTTTTCTTTTTCTTCCACCTCAGCATACAACCTACTAACAACCTTCTATTATACTTTGCTTGCTCTAAGGATAGCAGGGGCTTAAGCCTACTCTGATCCCGTGCTAGATCCACACATGCATGCAGTACTTGAAGCACCGTAAAAACTCTTGTTTAGGCCTTTGTTATTGCTAACTGGTGGCAAATGGCTAAAATATAATACATGGAGGGTAGTAACATTATTAGTTTTGTTAAAGCTTTCTTAACTTATTTTCATGGTAAACATATTATATGCACGAGGTAAACAGAAATTTATGTGCGTACAATTTGTAGCTTTAACTATTATGTCTCGGTTTGGAAATTGGAAATTGTATGCGCGCACGAGGTAAACCCAAATGTTCACTACTGGAGAAACAGCCTCACTACTAGAGAACAGGCCTTTGGACGATCTATCAACTGAGCTTTAGTCTCGACAAAATTTTGCGTCCGGGGCTAAAGACCTTTAGTCCCGGTTGGTAACACCAACCGAGACTAAAGGTGAATCTTTAGCCCCGGTTGGTATTACCAACCCGGACTAAAGGTAATGACCCTTTAGTCCCGGTTAGTAACACCAACCGGGGCTAAAAGGACCTTTAGTCCCGGTCGGTGTTACCAACCGGGACTAAAGGTCCTTTTAGCCCCGGTTGGTGTTACCAACCGTGGCTAAAGATCCTTCCCGAGTGGATTCAAAAGGAAAATGTCCAGAACTGTATCACGTGGGTTGTGTAGCTCAGTTGGTAAGCGCGCCTGAGGCTAGATGTGTTGAGTTCGAATCTCACACAACACATATTTATTTTTCCTCCCTGGACCTTTAGCCCTGGTTGGGAAGGGATGTTCCTAACCGGGGCTAAAGCCTTCCACGAGAAAAAATAAATGTGTGTCTGTGAGATTCAAACTCAGCACCTCTCGCCCCCCGCACAACTGACCTACCAACTGAGCTACACAACTCACATGATACAGTTCTGGACGTTTTTCTTTTGAATCCACCCGTGAAGGACCTTTAGCCCCGGTTAGTAACACCAACTGGGGCTAAAAGGACCTTTAGTCCCGGTTGTTATTATCAACCCGGACTAAAGGTTTGTCCCGGTTGGTAATACCAACCGGGACTAAAGGGTGACCCTTTAGCCCCGGTTAGTGTTACCAACCGGGACTAAAGGTCTTTAGTCCCGGACACAATTTTTTGTCGAGACTAAAGCTCAGTTGATAGATCGTCCAAAGGCCTGTTCTCTAGTAGTTGTTTCTCTCTCCTCTCTTTGCCATCTTCTTCAACTTCGGCGAGATAAACTTAGGGTTAGGGATTTGGGGTTCATAGTTTTATAGATTTGAGAATGGAAGGTTGCTACATGGTGGAGATCATCAGTGGGCGGAATTGAAAAACAAGGCATCGTACCGGATGATCAATGGGATGAGTTGCATAGGGGCAGCTCACTCCAACTATTTCACGTGTGGTAGTGGTCTAGCTAGTGGATCCAACTATTTTGCGTGTGTCAGTGGTTCCATACTTCCATTGGTGTGCCACCAAAGCTAGGCGAAGGATGGGTCGGGGTGAGAGTTTGGTGATGGAGAGAAAAGCATGCTGCTAGGGATGAAAAAACATCAAAGGTGGAATGAAAATGATCCCATACATATATAACCACTGAATGTGTGTAGCAATATCTATGAATGAGGGGGCCGGGTGATTGATGAAAAAGATCTCTCTAATAAGCTTGTATGACCACATTTTTTGAGCTTTGAATATGCTTCAAAATCTGATGAATTGCATTTTCATACCACTAAAACTATATCCAATAAGGATGTACTAATTTTGGTACTTGCTGCACCTCTAAGAGCAACGGGGTAATAGACACTAGTAGAGAAATGATTTTTCATCTCATCCGATTTTTGGCTTTAGCCCCAGCAAGAGTTGTTCGAAACTAAATTGTTTACATTAGTCCCGGCTGGTGTTATCAATCCGGACTAAAGGCCTTGACCCTTTAATCCCGATTTATAACATCAACCCAGACTAAATTAAAGGTAGACCCTTTAGTCCTAGTCGGTAACACCAACTGGGACTAAAGGTCTCCCACCCGGGACTAAAGGTCCCTCATGGATCAATTCAAAAGGAGAGTGTACAAGACTCTATCACATGTCGTGTACAACTGAGTTGGTAAGAAGTTTATGCACGAGGCGAGAAGTACTGAGTTCGAATCCACACACTGCACGTTTATTTTTTTCTCCTGAGATGAGCTTTAGTCCCGGTTGTGCACCTGGGACTAAAGGCGATCTCGATCTTTAGCCAGTCCCGGTTGTGCACCTGGGACTAAAGGCGATCTCAATCTTTAGCCAGTTACCTAGGACTAAAGGCGATCTCGATCTTTAGCCAGTTCCCAACCTGGACTAAAGCCCTTGACCGTCTGAGTCTACATTCCTGCTGAAATTACAAAACTATTTATTTATATTTCTGATTGTTCATTGTTACCATATTAGTGCAAAACTACTCCAAACCATTCATCAAACTACTCCAAACCATTCATCATGTTATGTTGATGGACAACTAAAACATTAACACATGATGAACTGATTTAAGTTACCAACTAACAAGAGGAACTATGCATGAACCGGCCAGTTTTTTGACACCATAAATTAACCGAGCAAACTAAAAGGTTCTCTACCATGCATGGATGCATATATATACATCCTGCGACAGTAGTCTAGACCTGTCAGATTCAGGACGACGATCAGAAGTTCAGAATGAAAGCAACCCAGCGACGAACGACGAGCTCTAGCTAGTCACATGCACGCAGAAGCGGATCGGAGAAGGGCCAGGGCCAGCTAGGCGCGTCTAGGACTCGCCGCAGCACACGCGCGCTGACGGTCCTCGACCTCGAGCTGCGAGACGAGGGCATCGCCACGCCCACGCAGCACTCTGGCTGTCTGGCAGGCGCAGGATGATCTCGATCTCTGGTCGAAGCCCACTCGATGGCCCGCCGCGTGCGCGGATCGGAGCAGCAGCTAGCTAGCATTCTGCTGCACACACGGCGGCATCATCATGAGCGACGAGACCCGGCCCGCGGCCCGGCCCCCCTAGCGCTCTCCGCTTGACGATGATCTCGCCGTCGATCTCACTTGGGCGGCGCCGCGGGGCCGCCCTTGTCCTTGTGCTTGGCGGCGGCGAGCGCCAGCATGGACCCGGCGAGCCGGTTCACGGCGGCGGCCAGCCCAGCCACGCACTGGTCGCCGGCCTCGCGACGCGCCTGCCGCGCGCGGCCGCGCCGCTCCTCCACGGCCATCACCTCCCGGTGCCGCCGCTCCTCCGCGGCCTCCCGGCTCTCCAGCGCCTCCGACAGGATCTCCGCGCACCGGCCGATCGCGCCGCTCAGGACGTTGTAGTCGTCGTCGTCGGCGGAGTACTCGGATTCGGAGCTCTCGTCGTCGTCCCCGTCCTCCTCCTCGCGGTGGCGTCCTTGTTCCTCACGGTGGCCGGCGCGCGTTCCGGGCGCTGACGGCGTGCTGGTCCCTGGCCGCAGCTCGACGAGTGACGGCCTCCTCCTCTTCCTCTCCGGCGACTCATCGGGGCTAGAATGCGTCGCGCCGTGCCCGTGCGTCTCTTGTTCTTGATCATATCATATGGACGGAGAAAGAAAACAATCATACGTATTATGCAGTGTCTCGTCGTGGACCACATCAGAAATGGCGCCCAAGAAACAGAATTCAGATCGACAGTGACGACCAACGAGTACATACCTAGAGCAGGCAGCAGAGGTCGTGGCAGGACTTGAGCGAGCGGGGAAGCTTGCATGGGGACGTCGAGTAGGCTGGAAGAAGACGCCGGCGCCGTGAACAACGCGCCGCCGGGTCCGCCGCCGCCACTGGCGCCGCAGCCCATGATGCTCATCCTCCTCTCGATGACCTCGCCCATGGCGTCGTATATCTCGCGGAGGAGGTTGCTCGGGAGGGCCCTCTCCTTCCTCTCCGCCCTGCCCATCACCCAGTAGCTGGGCGCTCTGCCGCCGCCGCCAATGGCCCCAGCGCCGCCGCTGAGCTCGTACGCGCGCACCTTCTTGTAGTCCCGCATGAGGTTGTCCCAGCGGTCGTTGCACTGGTTCTGGCTGCGCCGGCAGCCGGCCCGCCAGCAGTAGTCCTCGACCCAGCGCCACCGCGCCAGGCCCTGGTCCCCTGGGTGCCGCTCCTCGTGCACCTTCCGCTTGGCCTCGATCAGCAGCATCGTCTCCGGCAACGTCCAGTTCCCCCTCCGGTAGTCCCTCGCCACGGTCAGGGCACCGGCGCCGACCACGACGTTCCTGGTCTGCTCGTCCTCCTCTCGCGCTTGGCCGAGCAGGCCACGGGTGCCGCCCATGGTGTCGTCCATGGCTCTGCTTCTGGTGCTAGCTCTGAGATAGGTGGATGCTGAGATCGATCAGCTCGCTATTTGTAGTGGGAAATGGCCAGCTGGGAAGGAAGACATGGTGAGAGATAGATCAGTGCATTATTTGATGGTGGTGATGGCATGCTAGGATCTCATCTCTCACAAGAGGAGAGGAGGAGGGGATCCATGGAGCTCGCTCCTAGGCTAGCTAGCTAGCTAGGTGACCATTGTTGTTAGCTCCTAGCTAGTAGGTGGGTGCCATTGTCGGTGGAAGGTAAGCTATATGAGGAGGATTGCATCGATCTTGCATGCATGAGGTGATGATGGGTGAAGTACCACCAAGGCAATAACTACTTCTACTTCATGCTTGTATAGTACAGTAGATTGTAGAATCACATGACATATTGAGATAGAAAGGACCGAGAAAAGTGGCATCTATTTGGCTCTATGCATTGCCTTTTCATCCTCACGTCTCTCTCTCTCTCTCTCTCTCTTCCCTTTCTTTGGGCATTTTTGACCTGGATCGCGGTGGGGGCCTATTCAATTTGACTGCCTTTTTTTTCTCCTTCGTGGGCTCCTGGCTCTATCTGCTCAGCAGGCCAGCACATGCATGTGGGAGGAGTTTAAGGTTAAAAAGCCATGAAGCCTTGATTTGCTTAGGGCTTCCTGCATAGTAGAATGCATTTGGATGTCTTTTTTGTTCTCCCAGCTTAATGGAGACTGATCTGCTAGCACTGTAGCTCTCTGTGATAGAAGTACTTCTGTTAAAAGGCTGGTGTTTTGGGAAGTGGACAGAGCTACTACTGCAATCATTTGCTGAGGCTGGGCAGAGAGTGATGGTGTCATACTGTCATGCATGTAAGAGGGTAATCAGACCCCATGTTAAGGCATAATTGCCATCTTATTTTGGTAATGTGAGATGATGTGCAGGTGACTAAATTAACATGGTCTTGGCCGGGGAGCAATTGTACGACCGATATCAGAGGCATCACATGGAGATGGAGGGTGTGGTGTGGCAGGGGAAAAGGCTGAAGAAAAGGAGGCTGGGTTGTAGTAGATTGATTGCAGCTACCTAGCTCAAGGCTTTTAGGTGCATGTGATCTTTCAAGTTAGGCCTTATTTAGTTGGGAAATTTTGCAAAAAAATTTCTTGTAGCACTTTCGTTGTTATTTGACAAACTTTGTCCAAATATGGACTACGTAGACTCCAAAGATTCGTCTCGACATGTATATACGAAAAGTACAATTAGTTATTTTTTTTACCTACATTTAATACTTCATGCATGCGTCCAAACATTGATGTGATAGAAAATTTTGCAAAATGGGGTAACTAAACATGCATGGCTTTAGAAAGTATTTGCACCGACTGACAGACAAAGGTTTATTTGACCATTGCTCTGCCCCCATCCCAGTCACGAAATATATTGGTGCGATTGGATCCTTGCATTAGTCTTAGCCTACATTAGACCCTATGCAATAATATATAACCTAAACCAGGGTATCAGTGTCTTGGTATTCTGTTGGCACACAGAAAACCACATTTGATAAAATTGTATTTGGTTGTTTATATTTTGTTGCATGCATCAGTCACCTCAATGTTCTAGTTGAGGTCTCATATTTTTACTAGATACAGAGTATGGAAAAATTTCACTTTTGTGTGCATGTCGGCTTATGAAAACCTGTATTGTCTAATAATGCAACAAAATATGGTTTACTAGCCCATCATTGGGCCTGCTTTTGAGCACTGTGCAAAACTGCATTAAAAAATATGCTGGCGACCAAACACGAGCAAAAATTACACTGCACAAGTCTAAAAACAAGCTAATAAAAGACAACTAAACCCTAAATTGTTTGGATATATATACATATATGATATGATGTTCGGAGTCACTGCATATTTATCTGATGAATTCTAGCGGACTTGCATTGTGTCGAGTGATGAGTGTTATGCTTGGGAGTTAGGACTAGCTAGATTAAGAGTGTTTGGTTTCTAGCCATACTTTTATGCATGTTTGAGTAAGTTAGCAAGTGTTTTTAATTAATAACTAAACTTTGACAAATTTCTTTTAGACTCTACATGTCATAGAGTAAAAAAGTATGGCTATATTTTCTTAGGTAGGACAAAGTACGGCTCTAAATTGTCTAGCCATACTTTCTTTAGCTTCTGAGCCTAAAATAGTTGTGGCAACCTATAACTAGGAGCCAAACAGCCCCTAATACAAATTGATCTATTTCATCTTCTAAACTATAGATTACTCATTGGTAAGATCTTCACATTCAATTAGTAGCAAGTTATATGGTACAACCTTAACATTAATGGTGAGGTTCAAAAAAGAAGATCATGCTGGAAGATCATTAAGCTTATAATCTGCAGCTTATAAATAGAAGATTATTATGACGTTAATGGTATAGCCTTAACAAATTGTTATATTTAATTTGGGGTTGAGAAATATATATAATAATTGAAGAAGATGATTCAAACTTTGATATGCTGCAGATTATAAATCTTGATTGTTCTGTCTTAGTATTACTAATTAGATGTGTGTAACAAAGTCTCCAAGTATTCCTCACGAGATATAATAGTAAAAGGAAGATAAATTCTAAAAATACCCACAACAATAAAAATTGGTCTTTAATCTAGACTATAATCATATCATTAATAGTGACCATTGGATCAAATATGTTTTTTATAAAAGATTGTCTATCACTACCACTATGAAAAAAATACAAAACTACATAATTCTAGGGCTAAAGTTTAGTGCGATCTGAAAGCCCTAGTTTAGTTTTGGTTAATTGATAAAACTTATTTGGTCTAATCCTATTGCTAAGCATGTGTGTAGCTAATGAGAGAGGATTGTGACCAAGCCAAGTAGTGGAGCTAGCAAGGTGGCAACCATGAAGGATGGTGATCGCCATATGCAACTCAAGTGATCAAGTGCTCTACCATTGGTGAATTATGAGAAGAAGAGATGGAGCAAAGAAGCCCGAAGACAAAGGTATAACCTATAGGGCTCTTTGTTTCGGTGATCAAGACACTTAGTGAGTGTGATCACATTTAGGATAGATAGCCGTACTATTAAGAGACAATTCACGGTTTATGTGCGGTGTTCAAGTGCCACTAGGAGTTCTCTAACAAATTGATGCAATAGACCTAGTGAGTGACTAACAAAACCATTGGAAAAGGATTGAGAAAATGCTAACACTCATGCACATGGTGTTATACACTTGGTGGTGTTGGCACATTTGCAAAAGAAGGTGAAAAGGTGTTGTGGAGAATTGGGAGAAACTCGTGTATAGTCCATCTCCATCCCGCCGAGCTTGCGAGGTAGGATTCAGCGTTTTCGGAGGAGAAGTGGTGTGCCCAGAGAGCATCGGACGCTGGTCCGAGAGGCATCAAACGTTGGGCCGAGCATCCGATGGCAAACCCTAGTTCTGACAGATGTTGAAGGAGCATCGGACACTGGCAACAGACGCTGAGAAAACACTGTTGTAGAGTCCGATGTTGAAGACGTAGGTGAGCATGCTTGTCAGGGTGCATCGGACGCTGGCCTGCGTCCGATGTGGATCCATCAGACGTGTTCGATGTGATTCTGACCTCTCTGGAACCTCTCTGCATGAACGTTGGGGTGTAGCGTCCGATGCTAAGGGCTCGGAGCGTCCGATGTAGCATTGTGTTGTGTTGAGATCTGTGTGAGGCATCTGAAAGGATCAAGATGCCCAAGAGGGGGGGGGGTGAATTGGGCTTTTCTAAAACTTCTTGCAAGAATTAAAACCTATCAAGCCCAATTAACCCCCTAGTGCCTAGAAGTGTGTGAGCAAGAATCAACCGTACAAAAAGACTATTACTACACCATTTCTACTCTAGCATGGCAATTCAATTCATGAAAGAACAACAAGTAAATGCAGAATTGAATTGCTCAAAAGTAAATGCGAAGTAAAGAGAGTAGAGATGACATGACGATCTTTTTGCCGAGGTATCGAGGTGTCGGCACACCCCCCTAGTCCTCGTTGGAGCACCCGCGCAAGGGTATCGCTCCCCCTTGATCCGCGCAAGGATCAAGTGCTCACTACGAGCTGATTCTTCGCCACTCCGGCCCGGTGAATCGCTCGCTACCGGTCACAACATGGCTTGGGTCATCCACAAAGCCTCCGGATGATCACCAAGCACTCCGATCGCCACCAAGCCGTCTAGGTGATGCCGATCACCAAGAGTAACAAGCTAGAACTCTCACTTGACCAAGACAAGGCCAAAGAGATGGATGGATGCACACTTGCTACTCAATTCTCACTAGGAGGTGTCTAATTCTCACAATTAGCAAATCACTCAACCTCACTAGGGCTCTTGCTCTTTCTCACACTCACAAGGTGTCTCTCAGCAGATGGAAATGGCAAGAACACTCAAATGGATGGAGAGAAGGAAGTATATATACCACCCAACCCCGACCATCCAAAATCAGCACAAGACAGGTATTTTGCGGGGGCATCGGACGCGCCGATGCCAGGCATCGGACGCTCCGATGACCCCGTCCAACGGTCTACTGTACCTTCTTGTCAGACATGATTATGGAGCATCGGACGCTGGGGAGCGTCCGATGCCCCTGCATCGGACGCGTCCGATGCCGAAAAGACCTCTCTGGAACCTCTCTGCATGGCCATCGGACGCTGGCCCTCAGCGTCCGATGCCGACGTCCGATGCCCTGCACAGTTCACTCCCAAGTGAACAGTGACACCGGACGATCTGATGTGGCACCATCGGAGCCTCCGATGCCACGCACCAGACCAAACCCTAGGTCGGTGTGGGCATCGGAGCCTCCGATGCCCACTGATGCAACATCCGATGCCCATACCAAGGGCAAGATCAACTCGGATCGCGACGCGGTCTTAACGACTTTTGTTCCTCTCGACATAAGGCATCTCTCTGAGCTACCTAGGGCTATGAAATAACAAGTGTGCACCACACCTACCTCAATAGACTCATCTAGGTCAAGCTACTGATTCACACCCCTCTTCATAGTACGGCCAAAGGAAAAACAAAGACCTAAGACTACCTCACTCTTCATAGTACGGCCAAAGGAAAAACAAAGACCTAAGACTACCTCAGTGTCCTCCAACACCATGCGACACTTAGCCTAGCCTACCACCGTCTTCGTCGTCCATCCTTTGAAAACCGAAACGATTTCCATCGCCAGGGGACATGAACTCCATATGCCCGTATCGTCGCCATTACCGTGACCTAACTCATCTCTGTTTCTGCAAAACACACGTTAGTCACAGTAATCTTGTGTTTTATCCAATCACCGAAACCACTAGGGGCCAAGATGCGTTCAATCTCCCCCTTTTTGGTGATTGATGACAACACGAGATCGAGTATAGAGAGAAGAGGTTTTTAAATCATGACATGTATGAACTTGCAATAAATAAGAGAAAATGATTAGGGGCAAGTTCAAACATGTCATGCCATCATCCTGCACTCAACAAGTTAGAGTGAATAGCAAGTGCAAGAGTAAAGAGCTCATATACATAAACAAGTGAGAATTAAGCACAAGTAATGAGCGAAGCGAAATGACATGTCATATATAAAATCATAGTGAGCACAAACATGTCATGAGATCCATAGCATAAGTATATAACATAAATATGCACAAAAGATGCGATAAGTAAAGAGCGTATGTGAATATAACACATCAAAAGACACAAAGCCCTCTCACAACACTCCCCCTATCGCTATACTCGGCCACTCTCCCTCTTTGGCATCAAGCGCCAAACTAAGCGTCGGAGGGCGGAGGTGGTGCAGACGAGTCAGGAGCCGTCTCTGGAGGGCGCTGAGAGAACTCAAACTGCTGTAAGTACTCCTCTGAGTCAGAAGAAGTGGTGCCAGTAGCCTGCTGTCCCTCGGAAACTGGAAGCTGCTGCGAAACGGTCGGGGTCTGCTCTGGCACTAGCAGCTCTGCCTGCTCTGACTCTGGCACTGACTCTGTCGCAGTCACGGTAGTAGTGTCAAGCTGAGTAGTGGAGTGCGGAAGCTCATGTATCGGAGGTAACTCAGCCTGCACGGTCGTCGTGGTCTCGGACTGGACGGGCTCCGTCTGCTCTGAGGACGCTACTGAGCTCGGAAGAGTCTCGGTAGTAGAAGTGACTGGAGCTGTAGACGTCCGGACTGGGTCCTGCAGATCTGGCATGGGGAACCCAGTGAGCTCGCTGAAGGTGGCCGACAGATCTCGAGTCACAGAGGTCGTCGTAGCGTAGAGCGACTCTGTCGGCCTGGGAGTGAACCCTGTCCGTAGCGGACTGAAGAGCGGGGCCCCGCCTGGAGTAGTAAAACTCGTGAACTGCGAGGAGCTGGGGCCCGGAAGCTGCTGCTGCTGCTGACCAAACTGCGGTGGCTGACCAAACGGCTGAGGAGGGACGAGAGGCTGCCACTGGAGCTGCTGCTGAGGTGGTGGCTGCTGCCACTGCCACTGGGGAGGACCGCTGGCCAGTCTCTCCATGAAACTCAAGGTCTGCTGCTGGAGGGCCATCATCTGACGCTGCAGGGCGTCTGAACGCTCCTGAGCCTGCTGCTGTGCAAGTGCCTGCTGCTGGGCCAACCGCTGCTGCTCCTGTGCAAGCCTCTGGACGTCCTGAGTGACAGTCCTCTGCTGCTCCTCCATCCGTGCTAGAATAGCCAGGAGCGCTGGATCGGAGGAAACAGTATCGCTGGACCCTGCCTGGTGGTCGTGTGCACGCGGCTGGTAGCGAGGCGGGAGCTGGTAGTCCTCATCTGAGCTGTCCGTGGGATCCGAGGCCACGTGTGGGTCACCACCCTCGAGATCGGCAAGCTCCTGCTCCGCGAGCGCCTGAACGGCCTCGTCCTGCTGCTGAGCTGACTCTGGCACCTCAGGTCTCTGACGTGTGCTAGTCTGTGCCTGCTGCTCTGGCTGTCTGCGGTCCCGACCGTATCCCAACAACTAGCTCATGTTATACTCGGGGAATACGGTCGCGGACCCTGTGAGGGTCTGACTAAGGCGAGTACCTGTAGTGGCAGCTACCTTCCAAAGAATGTAGGAGATCCAGTGCGCGTACGGTAGCTGCCTGCGGGCCTTAATGCCCTCTGCCACTGTGTCCTCTATCTCACACAAGATGATGTCCCAGACGTCGAATTCCTGCTGCCTGACCATATATGCAAGAAGCCATAGCTGCAGCCGTGAAAGTCCCTCTCCGAAGCCGACCCGAGGAAGTAAAGTCCGTCGTAGGATCGCGTTGAGGATCCGAGCCGTAGGGGTGAGATCCCTCGGAGTGCGGCTCGAACCCTCACCGAACGGCTCTGTGAAGCATGGACGGACCAAATCTGTCGAAGGCTGGGCGCCACCGTGAGGGCGACGGGGTGGCTCTGTCCGGTCGTAACACAAGTCGTGGATCCGGGTCTGTGATCGTGTTAATCCAAACCAATCCCGGATCTCGGACGAGAACAGTCTGTAGTGGTCCCCCTCAAGTGCAAACTCAATAGTCTCTCGGTCGGGGTGCACCCACAGCGAAGCGTAAAACTGAAATACCCAGTCCTCAATATAGGAGCCAGACCGCCCCAGTAGGTCTGCCAGACCAGGTAGGAAGGTGAGTATGGGGCGAATCTGCTCTCCGGCTGCGCCTACAACTGCCTCAAGTGAGCAAACACGTTGGGGCCGCAAAGAGATCTCAGCGTTCCTGTATCCCTGGTAGAAGTCCTCCTACAGCACTGTATAGAAGGACGGACCAGCCTGCTCCTGTCGCTCCCTGGGAAACCACTGCTCCACTGGCACAAGTCGAAGGGTCTGGATCTGTGAGCAAGTGGCGCCCCTGAGGTCCAGTCGCGGTATCGGCGGAGGTGCACGCCGCGACGGAGGACGAGCTCCCCGCAGAGGGACGTCGGGCCGGGGTGGCACCGCAGTCCTGCGACGGGTCGATCGGCGTCGTGGAACCTCCTCAGGAACCTCCTCCTCTGCCTCTGCCTCTGGAGCCTCTGCTACCTCGGCCTCTGCCTGGCCCTGCCCTGAGCTCTCGGGCTCAACGCCGGGCGAGGTGAACGTCGTCCGACGACCGGCAGCCATGAGCGTGCCAGTCGACGAACCGTGGCGACGCTCGACCTCCTCGATCGCTCTGCGCTGCTCGGGGGACAGCTGATCCTCAATCCTAAGTCCGCCCGCACTGCCACTTCGCTCTGCACACTCGGCGGCGTCTGCCACTGCCTGAGCCTGAGCTGCCTCTCGCTCCTGACGAGTGCGCTTCCGACGCACGATAAGCTTCCCCTTCCCAGGCCTCTGACCAGAAGGGGGACGACGGGGAGGAGAGTCGTCGGGGCCACCACCAACGTTCTTGCAGCGCATGGCTGACAAGAACGAGAAACTGAAGCTCTGGACTGGCGCTGACAGACAAACTGCCACTGAACAGAAACAACTGACACTGAAAGCCCCTGACAATCAACTGACAAGAAAACCACTGGCACAAACTCCCACTGTCACTCACAAACGCTGCCGCTGTCACTCGCGAGGCTTGGCCTCGAACCTTACCCGCGGGCTTGGCCCCGGGTTAACTGACACTGCCCACTGACCAAGCTGACAACTGCACACTGACTCGCTGCGAGAATAGAAAGGATATAGAAGCATACATACGCTAGAGATGAGAAATCCTATCAGAAGCAAAGCAAGGAGATAAGGAAGAGAAAAGGCTTTGCTACCTCGCGATTCGACGAAACGACCCAAGAAGGAGGAGAGCACTGACGTTCCTGGATCCACACGTCACACGAAAGGTGTCTGCAGAGAGTTCGGGTGAAAATCGGGTGTCAAAACTTGAGTAACGACCTTTGAGACAATACGTCGAGCATCTGGGGAGGGCAGCAGTTAGGAAAAGGGGTGGGATGCGCACTGGAAAGAATCGGCCGACTAAGGAGATCGCAGGAGGGGAGGTAAGCTCGGGGACGATGGAGAAGACCTCCGGCGAGTGGGCTCAATCGCCGGCGAGGAGGTCCGGCGAGGTAGCCCGAGGCGCCCGCGGAGCACACTAGCGGGTGAGGCGGCGGCGGAGCACGGCGGCCGGCTGAGGTGAAGCGGCCGGCGAGAAGGGGCACGGGCGCGGCGAGGCTGAAGCGGCCGACGGCAAGGGTGCTGGAGGGTGAGCGGCGCTAGGGTTAGGGCGCGGCGGCGCTGAGACGGGCTCAGTCGGGTGGGCGTGTGGAGAAGACGAAGGAGGTATGACATGTGGGACCCAATCGTCAGCTATAGAATTCATGGCGCCGCTTAAAGGAGCATCGGACGCGCCGATGAAAACACATCGGGCGCGCCGATGCCCATCCAAAGAGCTCCAGAAACGCCGAAAGCGCATCGGATGCGTCCGGTGCCTGACCATCGGATGCTGAGAAGCTTCCGATGGGGCATCGGAGGCTCCGTTGAGAACACATCGGACGCGGGCAATTCACTGTTTCAGCCGGGGCTGCCTACAGTGCAGGCATCGGATGCTGAACCAGCGTCCGATGCTGCATCCGATGCTCTATGTGAGCAGTTTCGAAGATCTCCGTTGCGGCTCCCTCTCCCAACCAAGTTCCAACTCAAATAAGAGATAAATAAACACCGGTTGGAACCTAGTATGAGTATCCTCGCATAAACCCTTTATTTTATAAATATTTTGCCATAGGCTACATATCATTTTTAGATAAAATAGGCAATAAAACTCGAGGAGACAACATGTGGCCACCAAAACTAGGGGTCATAACCAATTAGAGCCTCAAATGCTCCCCCTAGCGGTGGACGAACACAGCGGTTGCTCAATGCATAACCGAAAAGAAACGACAAAGCAACAACCATGCAAATGCAATGCATTACCGAAATTGAATCTAGGGTGCTTGTCAAGTTTGCTCATGGGTAAGCTTCTTCACACGCTTTTTAGGGCGGTTATCTTAACCACGTCTGACAAGCCTATTTGCATAGCATAATTTAAACATGGCATATTTTACAATGCAATGCAAAGACAACCCCTTTCACCTTTTAACAAAGTTACTTAGATCAAGCACATTAAGCTCACTTCGCAATCTACAAAGGGTGTTCTCATCTAGGGGTTTTGTGAAGATATCCGCCAATTGATCTTCGGTTCTAACTCCCTCTAAGGATATATCTTTCTTGGAAACATGATCTCTAAAGAAGTGATGGCGAATATCTATGTGCTTTGTGCGAGAGTGTTGAACCGGGTTGTTAGCAAGCTTAACCGCGCTCTCATTGTCACACAACAAAGGTACCCTTTCTAGAACTACACCATAGTCTAAAAGGGTTTGTTTCATGTAAAGGATTTGTGCACAACAAGCACCTGCGGCTATGTATTCCGCCTCGGCGGTGGACAAGGCCACACTATTTTGCTTCTTTGAACTCCATGACACTAGTGATCTCCCAAGCAAATGGCACCCTCCGGATGTGCTTTTTCTATCAATTTTGCAACCCGCGTAATCCGAATCGGAATACCCAACGAGTTGGAAGTTAGCTCCTTTGGGATACCAAAGGCCAATGCTTGGGGTGTGCTTTAGGTACCTAAGGATTCTCTTCACCGCTATGAGATGTGATTCCCTAGGATCGGCTTGAAAACGAGCACACATGCACACACTAAACATGATGTCGGGCCTAGATGCGGTCAAATATAACAAACTACCAATCATAGAACGGTAGAGAGTTTGATCAACCGGGTTACCTCCCACATCTAGGTCGAGGTGTCCGTTGGTTGGCATTGGAGTCTTGATAGGCTTGCAATCATCCATGTTGAAGCGCTTGAGGAGGTCTTTTGTGTACTTCTCTTGAGATATAAAAGTCCCCTCCTTCAATTGCTTGACTTGAAAGCCTAGGAAGAATGTGAGCTCGCCAATCATAGACATCTCGAACTCCTTCGACATCAAGTCACCAAATTCCTTGCAATAGGCTTCATTTGTTGACCCGAAGATGATATCATCGACGTAGACTTGACAAATGAAGATCTCTCCATCAAGCTTCTTGGTGAATAGTGTGGTGTCAACCTTCCCAATGGTGAAGCCCTTCTCAATGAGGAAGTCCCGGAGGCGCTCGTACCACGCTCTAGGGGCTTGCTTGAGCCCATATAGCGCCTTGGACAACCTATAAACATGATTAGGATATCTAGGGTCTTCAAACCCGGGAGGTTGATCAACATAGACTAGTTCATTTATGAAGCCATTTAAAAATGCACTTTTCACGTCCATTTGATATAATTTAATGTCATGATGTGATGCATATGCAAGGAGGATACGAATGGCTTCAAGTCTTGCAACCGGTGCAAAGATCTCTCCAAAATCCAAGCCTTCAACTTGAGAGAACCCCTTTGCCACTAGCCTTGCCTTGTTTCTAACAACCTTGCCTTGATCATCTTGTTTGTTCCTAAACACCCATTTGGTTCCAATGACTCTTGCACCTTTGGGTCGCTCTTCAAGTGTCCAAACTTGGTTGCGGGTGAAGTTGTTCAATTCTTCATGCATAGCATTCACCCAATCCGGATCACCTAGAACTTCATCTACAATGGTAGGCTCAACAAGAGACACAAAGGAGTGATGTTCAATAAATAAAGCAAGTTTTTGAGATCGAGTCATTACACCCCTTGTTGGACTCCCTCTGATGAGATCTTGAGGATGAGCTTGTAGTAGAGGAGTAGTCCTTTGATCAACCACTTGAGGGGCCGCTTGTGGAGCATCAACATCTTGAGCTTGTACCACCATTTGATCATGGGAGACATGAGTATCTTCAAATGGATCTCTCCCTTCTTTGTCATCAACATGTGATACATTGGATGATGATGGCTTGTCAATGACTTGCACATCATCATCATCATCTTTAGGCTTGATGGCTCCAACCGGCATGTTCTTCATGGCTTCCCTCAATGGTTCATCACCTACATCATCAAGATTTTCATGCTCTCCTTGAGAGCCATTAGATTCATCGAATTCCACATCATATGTTTCTTCTACCATCCCGGTGGCATGGTTGAATACTCGATATGCTTTGGACTTCAATGAGTAACCAACAAGAAAACCAATATCACATCGGTGTTGAAACTTCCCTAGGTGTTGGCGCTTCTTGTAGATGTAGCATTTGCACCCAAACACTCTAAAGAATGATACATCCGACTTCTTGTTGTTGAGTAGCTCATAGGGGGTCTTGCCAAGGAGACGATGGGGGAACAACCGGTTTGATGCATAGCAAGCGGTGTTGATTGCTTCCGCCCAAAATCTTTCCGGTGTAGTGTACTCATCTAACATAGTCCTTGCTAGGGTGATTAGTGTTCGGTTCTTCCTCTCAACTACCCCATTTTGTTGTGGTGTGTAGGTTGCGGAGACTTCATGCTTGATCCCAACTTCATCACAATATTGCTCAATGTGGGTGTTGTCAAACTCTCTTCCATTGTCACTTCTTATCTTCTTGATCTTCAAGTCAAACTCATTTTGGGCTCTCTTGGCAAACTTCTTGAATGAAGGGGTTGCCTCGGATTTGTCATGAAGAAAGAATACCCAAGTGTATCTAGAGTAGTCATCAATAATCACCAGGCAATAGAGATTTCCACCCAAGCTAGCATATGTTGTTGGTCCAAATAGATCCATGTGAAGTAGCTCCAACTCTCTTGATGTTGACACAAAGGCTTTGGTTGGATGTGTATTAGCAACTTGCTTGCCGGCTTGACATGCACTACACAATTTGTCCCTCTCAAATTTGACATCCTTCAAGCCCCTAACCAAATCCTTCTTCAATAGCTTGTTGAGAGTGTTCATTCCAACATGTGCTAATCTTCTATGCCATAGCCAACCAAGTGATTGCTTAGTGAACAAGCATGTCTTCAAGTTGGCATCTTCGGAGGTGAAATCAACTAGATAGAGATTGTTGTATCTAAAGCCTTTGAATATCACTTGTGTATCATCTTTCTTGGTTACAACCACTTCCTTGTCGGTGAACAAACATTGAAAGCCAAGATCACATAGTTGCCCAACGGATAGCAAGTTGAAGCTCAAAGATGCAACAAGAAGCACATTGGAGATGGTATGGTCATTTGATATAGCTACTTTGCCCAATCCTTTGACATTGCCCTTTGAGTTGTCACCAAATGTTATCTTTTCTTGGTCATCGACATTCTCTTCTAGTGAGGTGAACATCCGGGGATCTCCGGTCATATGTTGTGTACATCCACTATCAATTACCCAATGTGATCCACCGGTCTTGTAGTTCACCTACACACACAAGAAATCAAGCTTGAGCTTTTGGGACCCAAACTTGTTGCGGTCCCTTAACCTTCTCAACTAGTGACTTAGCAACCCAAATTTGCTTTGGCCTACTCTTGTTAGGTGGCCCCATAAACATAACCTTCACTTTGCCACTAGAATCTTGTCTAAGCATGTAGTGAGCATTGAAAGCAAAGGGCCTAGCATGCTTGGGCAAGGGTGTGGGCTTTGGTTCTTCACAATCACGAGCAAAGTGTCCTTCCTTTCCACACTCATAGCATCTTCCAATCTTCTTCTTCTTTGGCTTAGTGATGCTCTTGCGTTGCTTCATCTTCTCTTCAAGAAAGCCAATGCCATTTCTATTTGTCTTCATGACGGTGTTCATGAGAAGCTCACTTTGAAGACATTGACCCTTGGTGAAGTTCCTCAATCCGGTGGTGAGGTGTTCTTTTTCCTTCTTGAGCTTGTCATTCTCTTGTTGAAGCTCTAATTGAGATGGTGTCATCTTGTAATCTCTCTCCATCTTCAATCTCTTGTTCTCTTCTTTTAACATGTCAAGCTCAAGCGTCACGCTATACTCATCATCTTGGGTCTCAACAATGACTTGCTTTGTGGTTGTAAGCTTCTCTAGATCAACTTTGAGCTTTGCATTCTCATTCTTGATCTTGATGTAATCATCATAGTGATCGGCCACAACCACACTCTTGCCTTTGCCACTAGCTCTTTGCTCATCATGCTCACTAACCAAGTCCTCACAAGATGTTGCTATGTCACACTTAACAACAAGGTTAGGAGCATCATGTGTCTCATGTGAAAGCATATCATAAGAAATGGTGAGAGCATCATAATCAACTTTCACTTGAGTGTATTGTTCTTTTAGCAAGACATAACTAGTGGTAAAGTCACTATGCATCTTATCAAGTTTTTCATTTTTAGCTTTGAGCTCCTTGTTAGAGGACTTGAGCTCCTTGATAGTGGATGACATAGTAGCAAGTTCATCTTTTAGTTCATCACTAGCATGAGTAGCATGATCACATTTTTCAACAAGAGATTCATTTTCATTAACAAGCTTCTCATTTTTAGCTCTAGTCTTTCTTATGATTTTAGAGTAGTCATTTAGCAATTTGACAAGTTCATCATAAGTGGGAGCCTCAAATTCACCATCACTATCACTATCACTAGAGTCATCATCGTTTTGTACCTTCCGGTCACCCTTGGCCATAAGGCATAGGTGTGTAGATGATGATGGCGATGGTGGTGGTGGTGGTGTAGAGGAGCCAATGACTAGAGCGGCCACCTTCTCCTTCTCATCATCACTATCTTCATTTGATGAGCCACCGGAGGAGTCAATGTCGGTGAGCCAATCACCAACAATGTAAGCCTTCCCACCTTTCTTGTGGTATTGCTTCTTCTTGCCATCTTTCTTCTTGTATGACTTGTCATTCTTCTTCTCATCTTCGCTTGATGAGTCATACTTCTTGCTCTTGTTCTTGTTCTTGTAGCTCTCTTTCTTGGGCTTGGTGCATTGATGAGCAAGATGGCCAAACTCACCGCAATTGTAGCAGTCCATTTCGGAGATTGGTCTCCTCTTGCTACTTGTGAAGAACTTCTTCTTTCTTGAGTCAAAGTTGACTCCATTCTTGTGAAGCTTCTTCAACATCTTGGTGGTCCTTCTCACCATGAGAGCAATGTTGGAATCATCTTCATCATCGCTTGTGCTCTCATGATGCACCTCAATAGCCTTGGACTTGCCCTTCTTGTCATGGCTTGCTTTGAAGGCCAAGTCCTTCTTCTTGTCGTTGGAAGAGCCACCACTTGGTGTGATGTGCATGTACATCTCATGAGCATTGATCTTCTCTAATACTTGTGTTGGTGTGGATGTGGAAAGATCACCTTGATGTAGCACCGTCACAATGTGTCCATATTTGTCAATGGGAAGGACACATAGAATCTTCCTCATAACATCGGATGGTTGCATTTGTGTGAGGCCAAGACCATTGAGCTCCTCTACAAGAACATTCAAGCGTGAGTACATTTCATTTGCATTTTCATGAGCAAGCATTTCAAAAGAGTTCATCTTTTGCATAACCAAATGATAACGCTCCTCACGCTCACTCTTGGTTCCTTCATGGAGCGCACAAATGTTTTCCCATAGATCATGGGCATTTTTGTGGTTCCGAACGCGATTGAACACATCTTTGCAAATGCCTCTAAAGATGATGTTTTTGGCTTTTGCATTCCATTTCTCATTTTCCTCCTCATTAGGAGTAAGGCTCGTGCCTTCCTTGGGCTTGGCAAAGCCGGTGATAGCGGCATCGCGGCGTTTAACATCAACCGCTTCTAGGTACGACTCCATACGGATTTTCCAATATGGAAAGTCGTCTCCCTCGAACATGGGCGGTGGTCCATCAGCCCCGGACATCTTAACTCTTGGCGGTTAAGCCTAAATCGAGAGCACGAGGCTCCGATACCAATTGAAAGGATCAAGATGCCCAAGAGGGGGGGGGGTGAATTGGGCTTTTCTAAAACTTCTTGCAAGAATTAAAACCTATCAAGCCCAATTAACCCCCTAGTGCCTAGAAGTGTGTGAGCAAGAATCAACCGTACAAAAAGACTATTACTACACCATTTCTACTCTAGCATGACAATTCAATTCATGAAAGAACAACAAGTAAATGCGGAATTGAATTGCTCAAAAGTAAATGCGAAGTAAAGAGAGTAGAGATGACACGACGATCTTTTTGTCGAGGTATCGAGGTGTCGGCACACCCCCTAGTCCTCGTTGGAGCACCCGCACAAGGGTATCGCTCCCCCTTGATCCGCGCAAGGATCAAGTGCTCACTACGAGCTGATTCTTCGCCACTCCGGCCCGGTGAATCGCTCGCTACCGGTCACAACATGGCTTGGGTCATCCACAAAGCCTCCGGATGATCACCAAGCACTCCGATCGCCACCAAGCTGTCTAGGTGATGCCGATCACCAAGAGTAACAAGCTAGAACTCTCACTTGACCAAGACAAGACCAAAGAGATGGATGGATGCACACTTGCTACTCAATTCTCACTAGGAGGTGTCTAATTCTCACAATTAGCAAATCACTCAACCTCACTAGGGCTCTTGCTCTTTCTCACACTCACAAGGTGTCTCTCAGCAGATGGAAATGGCAAGAACACTCAAATGGATGGAGAGAAGGAAGTATATATACCACCCAACCCGACCATCCAAAAGCAGCACAAGACAGGTATTTTGCGGGGGCATCGGACGCGCCGATGCTAGGCATTGGACGCTCCGATGACCCCGTCCAACGGTCTACTGTACCTTCTTGTCAGACATGATTATGGAGCATCGGACGCTGGGGAGCGTCCGATGCCCCTGCATCGGACACGTCCGATGACGAAAAGACCTCTCTGGAACCTCTCTGCATGGCCATCGGACGCTGGCCCTCAGCGTCCGATGCCGGCGTCCGATGCCCTGCACAGTTCACTCCCAAGTGAACAGTGACACCGGACGATCCGATGTGGCACCATCGGAGCCTCCGATGCCACGCACCAGACCAAACCCTAGGTCGGTGTGGGCATCGGAGCCTCCGATGCCCACTGATGCAGCATCCGATGCCCATACCAAGGGCAAGATCAACTCGGATCGCGACGCGGTCTTAACGACTTTTGTTTCTCTCGACATAAGGCATCTCTCTGAGCTACCTAGGGCTATGAAATAACAAGTGTGCACCACACCTACCTCAATAGACTCATCTAGGTCAAGCTACTGATTCACACCCCTCTTTATAGTACGGCCAAAGGAAAAACAAAGACCTAAGACTACCTAAGTGTCCTCCAACACCATGCGACACTTAGCCTAGCCTACCACCGTCTTCGTCGTCCATCCTTTGAAAACCGAAACGATTTCCATCGCCAGGGGACATGAACTCCATATGCCCGTATCGTCACCATTACCGTGACCTAACTCATCTCTGTTTCTGCAAAACACACGTTAGTCACAGTAATCTTGTGTTTCATCCAATCACCGAAACCACTAGGGGCCAAGATGCGTTTAGCATCAACACGTCTGATGCCTAGGCGTCAGTGCGTCTGATGCTACTTTAACCGTAGCACGAAGATATATGACCGTTGGGATCGAGCGGCCTGAATTCGTATCAGGGGGACACGTGGCTCCATCCGAAGCTGATGGACGAGCATCGGCGCGTCTGAGGCCCCCTATTTTAGCCCAACGGCTAGGCTGTCTTGTGTGGCCTATTTAAGTTGCTTGGCCGGCTCACATGAGCTCCTTCTTGCACATTTTGATCCCTAAGCATTCTTGTGAGTATAGTCAAGCCTCCCACTCATCTCTAGTGTTGATTCGATCATTTGCTAGTGAGATTGAGTGATCCAGTGGTAAGATTTGAAAGAGTTCATTCTAGTGGCACTAGTTCTTCGCATCGGCTTTGAGTTTCTTGTTACTCTTGGAATTTGCAGGTGCCTAGACAGCTTGGAGGTGTTGAGGTGGTATTGGCAAGATTGGTGATTGTTCTTGGTCACTGTCGTTCGTGATTGTGAGAGGTTTTGGAGCCCCACCTCACCGGAGCGGCAAGAGGCATCCCTAGTGGATTGCTCGTGTCATTGAGCTACCTCTCTTGTGGTAGATTCTCATGGGGCTTATGTAGCTTGGCGTGATGCCAATTACACACCGGATCATCAAGAGTTGGTCGACACAATGAGGAGTAACGTGCCGACAAGCAGGTGAACCTCGAGATAAATCATCGTGTTCTGTGTGCTTGATTGTATTGGATTAATCATCTTATTGATTGGACTTCATTTATATCTTGGTGATTGGTTCTTGACTTCAGGATTCTTACCGGTGATTGGCTCTTCATAGGTGTTCCCGAAGGCTCGGTGAAAAACTCTCTACTAGCTCTTTGCTCTCTACATTTCATATTCATTGAGCTAGTCTCTTGTATTTATTGTGCAATTACTTTTGCTATACATATATATCTTGTGTGGATATTGTTTTTGTTCATATACCTTGTATAGATAGCATCTAGTTAGATTATCTCTCATTCTTAGTATATATTTTGTGTAGACTATACTTGACAATCTATTTAGTTGTGTCATATCTTATATCTCTAGTGTAGCTTACTTGATTGTGTGAGATAGAGATATTAGGTAGAATTATTGGATAGGTCGCTTGCAACACACTATTAGGCTAGTGTAAAAGCTTCGCCATTTGTTTTACTAATAGTGTTTGTCTAAGTGCTTTTGTAGATTTTTAATTAGGCTATTCACCCCCCTCTAGCCATTCGGACCTTTCAGTATCACCTCGGATGTTGCGGAATATATCACCAAATACTAATTAACAAGATGAATTTATTAAGATAAATTAATCCATCATTAGCAAATGTTTACTATTACACCACATTGTTCGTTCATAGACTAATTAGGCTTAATAGATTCATCTCGTGAATTAGCCTCCGGCTGACAAATTAGTTTTGTAATTAGTCTATCTTTAATAGAATAAATTAGGGCTGCAACATCAGATGTGACAGGAACTAAACTTTAGCTCTGGAAACCAAACATAACATAGCACTCTTAAATTCAATGTAATAAATATAGATGTTGTGTCACTATATATACAAGTAACATACATACATTAGTGTGGCACACACACGCCCATTACAATAAATATATATTTACGATACATTTGTTATTGTAAATTATGATGATACTACCATGGTATTATAGTAAAACACTTAGGAAAAGTTATAGTAATATCATAAATTAGTACAATCGTTATGGTAATTCAAAGTGGTAGTAGAATAAGTTATTATATGTGCCTAACTACAGAGAAGTATTTATAAAAACCTTTTCTACTCCTAGGGTCTAGCTACTCCTATGCGCGTGTCTTAAGATTTAGAGTGTACATGGCTTGATGAATTATACATATATGAAGTATGTGACCATACTAGACCATATGAGTAGTATGTGCCAAGTATGGAAATATACCTAGAGTATTTAGTTATACTTAATCTATATACTACTATTGATAATATTATAACAATGTACAAAAAAGTGACTCCTTTGATTTTTTTTCATATAGTAAGATTTACAAGTATCTTACAATAAATATATAAACATACTCGGATTGATAAACGACATGTACTTATACATAAAATGGTTTATTTTGGTCTATAGATAATAGTAATTATATCGAAGAGTAAGAAAAACTGATGTTAAAACTAATAATTTACTTTAACTCATTTTTCATATTCTAATGCACTAAGGGCCGTTTGGATCCCTTTATTTTGGAGGAATTGGAATTCACTCAATAAACTAGGCTATTTACCTTGGAATTTAACATTCCACCACTTTTCAATGTTCAAATATAAACCTGTCTCAAATTCAAAGAGCGAGAGAAAGAAGTGGATTCTATAGATCATCATGCTATATTTCTACTTTGCAATTTATAACACTCTCTTCAACTCACTCCCCTAAAGTAGAAATGCAACAAATGGATATCTTTCTCATATAACAAATAATAATATACAAATATAATCCATATATAACCATATTAATTTAATTACAAGGATCCAAATGAGTCTTAAGACTAATTGTTACCTTAAAAAAACATGCTAATGCCCTAGCACTAATAACATATTCTAAATTATATTTAAATATACTATTAATAATACAATCGCAGTGTAATTCTACGATAAAAAATTTCAACATCTTAAATTATTATGGTATAGACTGAATGATCATTTACGTCACAGCAAAAAAAAAAATCGATGCAATCGTGAGAATCACCTTCTCATTTTCATATTCTTGGATCTAGAAATTATCCATACTACTGTTTGTGTTTTCACCCCACGTATGATAGGCAGGATAAGAACAGTTCAAAGACAGATCACGAAACAACAAGAGACTGCGCTCCCACCGTGCCCCCACAGGCCACAACCACAAGCCAAGCAACAGCTGGGTCACTGACACCCGCGACCTCGCCGCAGGGCCCACACTACATGACCGACAGCTCGCGTCGCGGGTTGTGCCCGCCAGCCTGCGTTTCCGGCAGCGGAGGTTTCCTCCTCCCATCGATCTGTACGCCCTCCCCACCCCACCGGCCGGTCGCGCACCTCCACCAACCTACCTGCCCGCCCCGCCCGTCGCCGTCGTCGACTCGCCGTCCGTCTCCGCCCTCCAAAACCCTACTACCCCTTAGTCTCCAGCCCCGCGCCCGCCATGGCCACCAACGGCAGCTCCTTGGTACGCGCGCCAAGGCCCAGCACGCCCCTTTCTGTTTTAGATTGGCGGTGTTTGGGCTGATATTTTTTTTTGGGGGGGTTGGGTGGGATTTTGCAGAGGGTTCGGGACACGGAGAGCAGCCTGGAGAAGGTGAAGCGGCAGCTGTCGTCGGGGTCCGGAAGGTACCTGCTGCAAGGGCCCCTGCTCAAGCGATCTGAGACGGTATGGCAATTCCTGGCCCAAGTCAAGTCGTTCATACGGTGATGGATCGTATTTGTTTAATTACGCGTGTGAGTATTTGAACTTGGTGCTAGATTTTGCTAACCGTAGGGCCGAGGCTCTCAAGGGTATGGGGTTGGTTGCGGGGGCTTCTTTGGGGTATGACTTTTTAGTGTGTTTTGTAATTGTCTTATAACGAATTGTGTTTTTCTCAGAATTTTGTATTACAATTTTGGGTTCTAACATGGAGGGACCTTATGTTCATAGTCATCAATAATATCCAATCCGTATAGTGTGACCTTTGTTGTCCTAGCCCTAGGAATAATAGAATTGATTGAAATTCAGGCTGTTAATATTGGGGATGTATCGTTAGATTGTGATGGTGGAAGCGTGAATGGTTGGAGATGACTACACATTGCATAGGAACTCTGTTGGAAAGTGCTATTGGGTGATTCACCTTGGTCCATTGTTTCCATATACACAACTGTATGATCGTAGTGAACATAGCTTTTTTCCCCATTTCCTGAATCCTGGTTAGGTTGACCTTATGATTCTTATCTAACAATTTCATCCTCCAAATTCTTATGATCTTTCAAGCAGTTACGGAAATGGAATGAACGTTGGGTCATATTGGATCCAACATCTGGAAAGATGGAATACAAGTATGGAACCTTGCCCGTTTAATATCCAGGAATGCCAAGTAAATTACAGCTAGTACCTAATCAGTAATCATTGATGTATTGGTGCAGACTCCGGAGAAATGAAACTGCCATTAAGGGGACCATTCTGTTTGATGCCTCAAGTACCATTACTTTATCTCCTGTGAACTTTCAGTAAGATAGCCTCACGAACATAACCTTTCCTTAGTACGCCGTACCTAAATTTTTAGTGTTATAACTTATAATCTACAATCATTGCACAACTTTCTGCAGAGGGATGCCAAAATATGATGGCTGCTGTTTCTGTATCCTATTTCTCTATATTTCAGTCAAAAGAGATTGTTTCACAAAGAGCTTATTAAATAGTTATATATAGAGGAATCACATGTTTTAAGGTTTTACTGTTCCTTTACTTTATTTAGATATTGGAACTCCTCAAAAGAAGGATTACTTTCTTTGTGCTGAAACTCCTGGTGCCGCCAAAGCTTGGGTATCTACATTACAGTAAGCTTTCTGACCCCTAACTACATTCAAGTATTGTTTGACTCTTCTGTCTGTTGTATATTAGTAGGCAAAGTACCTAGCAAACCTTTATCTCAGTGCAAGAAATTTGGTAATTGAATCATAGCAGTGTTCCAGTCGAAACTACTGTTTCTAATTTCCAAAGATGCAGATCTAAAGGATGTGATCTACTTCAATGTTGATCTGACAATTCTCGATATGAGCCTTCATGATTAGACTAGGGATTCTCTATTTTTCAGTACTCTCACAAACCAGAAGAACCGTTCAATGTGACCAGATTTATGTGTTCTGGTGTTATGGTGAAATCTATTTATTCTTTTCAGCTACACATCCTGCATCTTACTAGTTCCTAATTTAGCGTAGTGTAGTGTTATGGGGAAATCTACTTTGCGTGATTTAAGCTACTCAATGTTGAGTTCTATCCCTGGTGCTGCATCCTGTAGTTTTGTGTGCTTTGTTGCTATGGTAGCATCTCCTTTGCATGGTTGTCATTGGATTCAATCTCATTGCTGCATCATGACTAGTTCTTTGTTTTTATTAAACAGTGCAACTCAGTTAGTCTTACGAGCTCATAAAGAGGCAGTAAATTCTTTGGCTGGGAATGGCTCTCCGGCTACATTAGGCACAGTTGCTACTGCAGTTGCTAATGCTAATGCAACAGCCATGGAGGCTACCAAGGAGATAGAAGCTGCACTAAAGGTTTCAATGAGGGCAGCTCTTGGGTTGGGTACAAATAACTCCAACGAGGGCCAACTTGATGACCTAACAATCATGAAGGTCTGCGTTCATCTCTTAATGATCCACTTCATATTTGTTCAAAAATACTACCGTGGAGCTTTTTAACTTCAATTTTAAATAAGAGGTTGTGATAGAATCTACATTAAGTTGCAATCCCAGAAATATAGCTGCTTAGAAGTTAAAAGTTTACTTTTATGGTAATTATAATGCTATACGGGCATCATTTCTTCAGTATTTTGATACCATAAGTGTAGTTGAGATGCCTGAGGTGAAATACAATGCGCTCAACAAATTTAGAGAAAATTTGTCACTGGAAGAACTGAATGCTCCATACATGAAGTTGAATTTGGTTTCTTTGTGAATATAAAAATGTTTTTGTGTCTCATCTCATCCTTCTTATTGTTTGCTCATATAATAATTTCATTATTTACATTGCCAAACTTTTTTCAGATGTATTTGTGCAGCGACAAACGCAGATTAGTGCAAGAGTCGTGACTGGAACATTCTTAATTGTATCATGCTTTGATCAATCCTTCTTACTCTGTTGTTTGCTCTCCCAGGAGACTCTACGAGTGAAAGATGAGGAATTGCAACATTTGGCTAAGGATATCCGTTCTCGAGATGCTACAATAAAGGAAATAGCAGACAAATTAACAGAAACTGCAGAGGCTGCAGAAGCTGCTGCTTCGGCAGCTCATACAATGGATGAACAGAGGCGACTTTTGTGTTTGGAGATTGAGCGACTAAAACAAGCCTTGGAAAGACAAGTAGAACAATCAATGCTTAAGGTAAAATTCTTATATTATTTTTTATTTGTTAATCCTCTGAATACATGATGGTAATATGGTCTTGTGGACATTGCAGCTTAGACAATCTGAAGAGAAGGTTATCAGCCTGAGCAAGGAGAAGGAGCAGTTGATGAAGGAAAGAGATGCTGCATTTCAAGAGGCTCATATGTGGCGCATTGAACTAGGAAAAGCCAGGGAGCAAGCAGTGATACAGGAAGCAACTATTGCCCGCGCGGAGGAGAAGGCAAGAGTTTCTGAAGCAGATGCTGCAGCTCGGATTAAGGAAGCTGCTGAAAAATTGCATACTGTTGAGAAAGAAAAGGAGGAGCTTCTAGCGCTGGTTGGTGTTCTCCGATCACAAGTCCAGAGGTTTGTTCTCACTCCTGCAACATATACACATTAAAATGTGTAATGTACATGGAATATAAATGTATTTTTTTTACACTGTGATGGCTTGACCAAAACACAAATTCACTGATGCAGAGAGCAGAGCAGCACAAAGCAAGTATGCGAGGAGAGGTCTGAATCATGTTCAGGTGCCGACAATTCCCCTCCCTTAACAAAGCATGTTGATGCATCGGATGATGATGTGGACAAAGCCTGCGTAAGTGACTCTAGATCAGTGCTGGTTTCGAGCGATAGCACTGAGGTCCAGCTGGCTGTGGATGGGGTGGACATCCGTCCTGTTGGCGATGCAGAGTGGGATGGCTTCCAGCAGTCAGAATCGCTGATCGCTGATGTTCGCGAGGTCTCCCCAGAGGCAGATGGCGGCAGCTTGGATATTCCTGTGGTAAACCCCCCACCAGTCAGTGATCATATCCAGGGAGGCGCAACTCACCCCTGAAGGCCTGTGTGTGGTCTGCTGGCCTGTTGCTACCTTCTGAGATTGGTGTGATTGCTGAGAAACTGATAGGGATGTCAAAATCTGGACAAAATCGCCGTTGAGGGTGTATTGCATCGATGCGGATTGTATGCCCATTGTATTCAAGTATACGACTGAATAAAAAGATAGTAGCTCTGTGTGTCTGTGGGATTGTAAATTATTCGCCTACATGGTACTTCTCCCTGCGGCATTTCGTGATGAGATATAAAGGTACTTTACCTGCGGCATTTCGTGAAATGTGTGGCGCTGAGTATTAGGCAAAATCAATGGTAATATGAAAAATAAAACTAAGCGATTGGAAAGCATATCATGAGCTATATCAGATGTACTCGTGACAGATTCATAGCAAAAACGAGTATTCAGGTTGGGTTGAGGATTAAAAATGTGTACTGCAGACAGCAAAACTATTCAATTTACAGAGCATGTCAATTTGGTCACGCAGAAGTTTATGTAACGGAAAACAGCAATCGCCAGCAAGGAACATAAGCATGTCTTTGAGCTCACCCGAATGACCACATGCTATAATACTTGCAATGGAGGCGAAACGCAATTACAATATCAAAACCTTACACCTTCGATGGATTAGAATTAGAACACGACAAGTTGTAACTTAGTAAAATAAATAAAACTTACACACTGTCACAGAATACTTAGCACTACGCCTCTACAGGACTGGGCCCTCTCGGGCTGCCGGCACTGCTCTGTTGCTCATACTCCTGACTTGGAAAAACATCAGGCAGCAAACTAGTAGAGATGTTGTTCGCGTGAAGCCACGTCAGCTCCCACAAGCTGTCACCCCCAATCGTGCTCCTCTTCGCAAGGATGCCCTTGTTCTTCATCACGAGTAGAATGTTCTTGAGCAGGTCCGGGATCACCTCTTGCAGCTTGTCACTACGCTTGCCCCGGACCTTGATCTTGATGTACTTCTCCATCCGGCTCAGGACTCCCAGCCACAGTTTGCAGAAACTGCTTAGGCCAAAAAGGTCCGGCAAGAGTTGAAGGTACACTTTTGCAACTAGTTTCATGGCAAGCACAAGGGACCCTTCCATGTTTCTGTAGTCCTTTTGGGAGTGATTCTGACTGATTTCCAGCAAGTCATCAAGCAAGGAAAATATGACAAGGTCGAAGGCATGAGACCATGTCGCGGACTGGAGGCAGATTTCTTCTGTCGCTGTTAGGCATCGTTGGAGAGAAGCCAACGCATGATTTCGCACCTCCTCTCTCTGATCCAGGCTCAATTTTTTCAGTGCTTGCAACAGTTTGAGCCACATCTCTCTTATCGCCTCCATCCCTTTATCACCTTCTTCACATGCTGCTTTTATCTCTTGGGACCACAAGGCAAGACTTCTGACAGAGTCAGACATCAAGTCCAGGGCACGGACAGACCTATCAGCTAAACCAACTCTAGACTCCGCAAACTGCCGTGATGCTTCGATGCAGAAGCCATAATTCGCTAGTGAAAGGTGAGCCCCCTCTGTCATGATAAACACGATAGCCTCAAAACCAACTTCAGAAGCATCCGGATGGCGAGCTGTAATGGAGAGCAGCAATATTACTGTTCTCCAGCCCATCTGTGACTTTATATGTGACGCATTTGCTTTGACGAGCCGTGCAACCTCCTGTGTGATGTTCTCACAGTATGCATCTGCTACGCGTGCATCGAGCTTGAGAACTAATTGCAATGACCTCAGTAATTCATCAGCAAGATTCTCCTTGTATGGTAGTAACCTCTGGCATATCCTCAGGAGTCCAAAAATAGCTTTCTCCACAAGAGCACACGGCATAACTGTGGACTGAACTATGTTCGAAATATGCTCATATACACCATGCCAGAGGAGCACAATTCGGTCTCGATTATTAAGGGTTATGGCAATCAGCAGTTCCAAGCAGAAAACAGCTGTATCCTCATCATCTGGCGAACTGGTAACCTTTTGAGGTCGGCCTGCAGCCCAAATCAGAGCCCTGGCAAGTTGCAGTAGTGAATCAGGCTGCAAGAATTTGCTCTCTGTAAATATGCTATCAATGCGGCATTTCTGAATTGTCTGAAGAGTCCTCTGGTGAGCCGCAAGTTGCTGCTCAGTTGGTTGTGATCTTGGTTCTTCACTGTCAAGAGAGAGCAGCTGACTAAATCTTCCCATAAGCCCAGAGGATTTGCGAGGTGTACCCATCACTGGAATATGAGATGGGGGAACTGCGCTAGGAGCAGCCTTTCCTTGGACTGCTTCAGCAGAAAGTTCGGAATCATCAGCTGCATCACTAGCAACACGTGCAGGGAGAAGCCCTAGTTTATGCAGCCTCAGGATGCAATCCAATACATTCCTCCAGCCAGTGCGTATGTAATCCCCATATCTGTTAGCTATAGTAAATAATGTCTCAGTTGCCAACCTAGCTTTAAGGTCATCTCCAAAGGCAGTAACTGGCTCCTCAACCAAAGAAGTATTCAACAGAGTGGTGAATTTGCATAAAGAAACAACAAGATCGTCCAGAACATCCTCAAGATGATGAAATGCAGAGATCTTTGCAACACCCAAAAATCCTTCTACACAAGTCAAGAGAACTTCTTCATGCTCTGAATGATCAAATACCACCGCAATGGCAGCAATTGTAGGGCCAGACATAACAGCAAACATATCATGGTCGAGGAAAGGTTGAGAGTCGCCAACAATATATGGGGACGTAGACTTTGACTTCCGCATTAGATCTATCCAACGACTAGGAGACATTTCAAAATATCCCAGACCCTGCTCAGGTGTTGTCTTAATCTCATTTCGGCAGATTGAGTGGTATAGCTCAGACAACATCTCACGTGGGAGATCACTGCCCCCATTTATGTTCCTGTTGTTCTTGATGAAGTCCTCCTCAGTCATCTTCTTCTTCACTTGCATGTTATGCTGATCAGTGTTCAGCATTATAATGGAATAGGACAGCAGTAGAGCAGTGTCCTTGTTTGCGAAAGACTGAGGGGATTGCTCGTAGTATCTATCTGAGAAGGCCTCAAGAACCCTCTGTATCTTCTGAGATTCACCAGGAAGCCGGAAAGTCTCCAAAAATAGACGCAGAGCTGTATCCAGGTTCATCTCCTGGAAATCAAAGGTCTGAGCAAACTCATGAAGCACCTGAACACAAAACTCGTCATGATTGCCTAGGAAATCTCCAACAAGATTCTTATCCAAACCAGCTGTGTAGCGGAAAAAACAAGCCACACTCTGGGGATCAAGCTTCTCAGGCAACAGATGAGTGCCTTGAAGAAATTCCAGACCTTTCTTTGGGTCCCGGTTGAAGTGATCAGCACCAATCATTAGCCTCCTTTTGACATACTTCCTTTGACGGACAAACTTCACCCAATGCCGAGGATCAGAAAAGTTCTCACACTTAACAGTCCAGAAAGGAGTGTATTCATCAAGCTCCACAGGCAGGAGCTCAGGGCGTGAGGTTGCATTACCGATACGATCAGCCATCCCCTGAATCACAGCAATCAAACCTTCTAGAGCAAGAATGTGCATGGAAGACAAGGGGCAGTTGATAGGAAAAGCACTCTTCGATAGAAGATTTGCAAGCTCCTCAAAAACATTCCTGCAGGTTATATCACAGTCAAGATTGGCATACATCTCCACCATAAAATTTTTCTGTCGAGAGAAGTCTACAAGAGCTTCCATTGCAACCTCCTGCTGATGATATGTTGCTCCAAAACGAGGTTGCGCAAGCCTTATAATTATACAAGAAAAAAAAGCCTCAAGCTGCAGCTTCAGCTCAGTCCGGAGATGATGGTAAAGGTTCAATGCAATACTGCATACTATTGAAAGGATGAGTGGACTCATCGACAACCCAAACTGCATTAAGTTTCTGAAAAGCTCATCTTGCACTAAGGACAACAGCTTTGGATGTTTCTGAATTGAAGACCCACCAAGCTCAATCGCTGAATTGATCAATTTAAGAGCAAACAAAGGAAGATCTTCATCTAAGCCAATCTGTTCAACAACATTGAGGAGAGAGCATAGGAAATGAAAGATTTCCACCATGCAAGGGACTCCATAAGGCTCTACAACAAGACCACTGCCATCTGCAGAATTCTCATCAGTTGCACTTGTCTCGGACAGATAGCTTCCATTGCCATTTTCTATTTGCCTGATACCAAAAGGATGATTCATATCCATGCCACCCATCTGTCCATAACATGCAAAAAAACAATTAATAAACCTTTTCCATCGAGCAAAACTGTTAGCACATTGCACATGCAATCATACTGTACTTGGCAACAGTTCATAGTAGGGAAACAGACACCAAGGCACACTTCAAACATCTAAAAGCCCTTTTTGATAATCAAATGAGCGAAACCTTTATTAGGGTTAGACAAGACCATGTTTGTTTTTGTTCCACCTGGATAAAACTCAGATATACTCCCTCCGTCCCAAAATAGAAGACGTTTTGGGTGTTCGTGCCACAAGTTTGACTAGATTTGTAGAAAATATGTGCAATATTTGTTTCTCCAAATAATTTTGTTAAAAAACTAGATTCAAAGACCTTTTCGATGATATTAATTATAATACTAATTGTTGATATTATTATTTATAACAATTGCCGGCAGTTGTTTCTCGGGAAGCGAAAACGACTTCTATTTTGGGACGGAGGGAGTATGCACATATACAAGTATCAATTGGGTTACTTAACTGTAAAACCAACTTACTTGTTTCACTATATGGATGAAGCAATCTCTGTGTGTTCCTAATTTTAGCTATAAACATCAATATCCATGACCTGAACAAGATTTCAGTTGGAAATTCAACGAGCCAGTTGAAACTTGAAATGCATAAAAACATCTCACTAAACTAAAACCTGCATGACCTTGCTCTCCTCTCACAACCACACATAGAAAGTCAATTGGTAGTGAGCTGGTAGAGTTGCAGTGCCAGTAGCTATCATGATTTCAAAGTGACTAGGTGTCTGGGCAAGAGCTGGGTGTGCCTGGATGCCTAGGCGATAATGCACCACTATCCCCTAAGGCGAGCTGGGCACAGTTAGACACATAGGCAACACCATTGAAACAGGGGTAGTTATGCTTATGCACAGTATTGGGTGAGCTCAAAGATGAAAGGGGGCCAAGAATGCTGCAGCATTAGTCACATAGGCCAACTGTGTTGCAGCAATGTCTCATCAATTGTGCATGCTGTTGTCTGAGGAAAGCTACATTAGCAAAAGATACAATGCCCTTGCAGTGGTGATGTCAACTTATAAACACTTGTTATGTTAGCAGAGTTGACCTGATCGGATTATTAGCTTAGGAGCACCTGACTGAGTATTGGGCATGTTTCTCAAGTCAGCTGATTTTGGTTCTGATGAGGGGTCACTTTCAAGAGTTCAAGGGCGAAGATCTTCCAAAACTTGCTGTGACAAAAACTAAACATAGCCATATATGCAGCAACATTGTCATATTTAGTCTGTTTGTACATTTTATCTAGCATAAAAGTTAAACAATCACCATTTCCCTGCCTCTCAGATGTACCTCACTGTTTCTACCATATAGTTTCATTTGCAATTTTCAGTATGCAGGGCACTAGACAGGCATAGCTAAGAGAAGTTATAACAGATCTGAAGTTACATGGCTCAAAAACTGCAACCTACATCAAGACATTGATTTCTAAAAACTAGTATTTGGACTAATAACAGCATGAAAGGTAATTTCCATCCCACACGTGCCATTTGTACTGCCATTTGCCCATTTCTACCACGCTAGTTTAAACCTACACAAGCAAACCCAAAGGCTCTGCTCAGAATGGTCCTGAATTTGCTACTTAATTGTGAAATGCAGTTCATAGGATGCTACTTTGTGTGTTGGATGCTACTAATGTCTTGTAGCATCCAGTAAACTTGTACTAGTCAAGAGTGAGATACGGGTTTGACTGGCATTTGTAAGCTCAACAACGCATGAGGAGTGACTATTAATAGCAGAAGCAAGCACTGTTTTACCTCTGCTTTGACAGCAGTGTCAACTCCATCAGCACTGCCTATCTGCGGGAGGCGTGCGAAGACGCAGCGGATGAGCTCGTGCATCGCGTGGCGCGAGAACCGCTGCAGGAGCTCGCCCTTGGCCGCGGCCTGGTGGACGACGCGGAAGCAGGTGTTGACGGCGGTGCAGACATGCTGGTCCCCGAGCGCGGGCGCGGCGGGCGCGCGGAGGCAGGCGAGCAGGGCCTGTAGCATCCTCATGAGCACGGCCTCCTCGGAGGCGGGCTCGGCGCCGGCCTCGAAGCGGCAGCTGGCGACGGCGTCGACGACCTCCCGGAGCGCGGCGCCCGGGAGCGCGGGGCCCGTGAGGGACATGACCTCGTGGAGCGCGGCGAGCGAGGCGGAGGTGACGGCGGCGCCGGCGTCCTCGGAGCGGACGGCGTCGAGGAAGGGCCGCAGCGCGGCGGCGGGGAGCGCGGGGGACGGGGGGCAGAAGGCGAGGCGGCGGAGCGCGCGGAGGGAGGCGACGAGCGGGTGCTCGGCCGCGGCGTCGTCCGCGGCCGTGGCGCGCGGGTGCCGGAGGCCCCGGCGCATGACGGCGAGCACGGCGCTGGCCTCGGCGGAGATCGCGCAGGCGAGGGCCGCCGGGTCGGGCCCGAGGCCGCCGTCGGCCGGGGAGCGCGCGTGGTGGTGGGGCTCCTCGGCGATGGGGTCGATGCCGCCGGCGGCGCCGAGCATCCTGGGGCGGCCCATTTTCGGGGCGGCGCCGAGCGGCGGGTGGGCCCGGGCGGCTAGCGGCTAGTAGGGTGCGGTGCCGGGAGCCGGCATGGGCGGCGGATCTGAGGAGGAAGGGATCGGGGACAGCGTGGAGTAGAGCGGGGCCGTGCCCCGGTGGAGACGGCGAGGCGAGGAGGTGTTGGGAGTAGGACGGGAGTTCGTGCGGGGGCGTGCCTGCCTGCCTTTTTCCTCGTGTCGGCTTTTTAATTTTTCAGCGCCGGCGCCGCGACGTGAGGCGAGACGGAGCGAGGGCCGGCAGAGATCGGTGGAGGTGGGGGTTGTGGGTTGTCAAGACAGCCGTCAAGGCCCCTGTGGTGTGGTGGATCGTGCTTGGGAGCTCCAGCAGTCCAGCTAAAGAAAAGTACGCAAACCTCTCTAGCCAAAGCGAAGACTTTGATTTCTGCAGACGGTCTTTGGTGCTCCCGTTTGATGGTGAATTTCGTTGTGGCACCGAGGACAGCGCCGAGGATCTTCTCGGCTCAACCCAAATGGTTAGATGGTGCGTGTGCACCCGTAACGATAGCGACACACGTGGTACCGTCAATGGTGTCCTCATCGCCCGGCCGTGGCCGCGGCGGTCCTAGGTTAATGTTAGAGAGCTTTTCCGACCATAGTTTGTCGGCCGGCTGGCCTGGCGACGGCCATGATCCAGCGGTGGTGTCAAACGGTTTAGCTGACATGGTTGAGTAATATAATTAAAAATTCTTTTAAAAATATCTCTTTGTTTTTACCCAAGGACCTTTTCTGCCTTCATGCATCATCTTCGTTCTTCGAGTCTACATAGTAAACACACCAGTTCATACATATGTGTACCAGATTACTGGCCGCATTTTTTAGCTAGATACACTAGGCAGAGTTAACACTTTGAATTTTACGACCACAAAAATTTTGCGACCACAGACACAAAAGGTAGCCCAAATATTCTCAACTTTGAGAGTCTGGACTACGTCGCCGATAACTCGATCGGTCCAGCAAGCTTCGCCTCCGTGGAAGGAAATCACGCCCCCGGCATCTTCTCCTCCAGGCGGGCTCCTGTGGGTCAACCCGGCGTTCTTTTCTTACTGGATCCGTCTTGGGTTGGGCCCAAACCCAACCGAGCGTCCATCACCAACTCATCACCGGGGACTCGGGGAGGACCAGAGGAGCTGCCCCCGACTGCATTTTTTCTGTTTTTGTTATAGCAGGCTACAGAGGAGCTCCGCATTCGCTCTGTTTTTTTTTACATTCGGTAGAACACAAGAACTCTTGGACAACTAGCCAGTGAATTTGGAAGATGAAACAATTCAGGTAGGAAAGCTGCCGATGATATTAAAAAACCCGACTAGATTGGACAATACAACAAAGCAAGAACAAACCCAAATGACGAGCTAGCAACAACGACGACGACGACGACGACGGTAGACAGCAACTACAACAACAAAGAAAGCAAGCAACCTAAAGCAACGACCCCTAAAGGTGAACGACTAGGCAATAACAATTAACAACCACAAAGAAGTTGCAACGATGATGGCGATAACAGAGATATGCTAGAACTAAGAAGTATACATCTAGACTACTGCTAGTACTAGCATCTTGTATTTATTTGTCCAGCAGCTTGGGTATCTTCAAGGGCTTCGTTCACGTGCTCCAAACGAATGACTCTTTGTTGCACGGACGGAGCTTAGGCAAGACCAAACTGGAGCACGGCCCCCCTGGCTTCTGAAATTTCTTTAATCAGTATATAGTAAACTGCCCTCTTGGTTTGTGTAGATTGTTAATGGCCCCCCAATGTACCCATGGGCCTTAAGTGGCTGGCCCCCGCCCACACTCTCAGCAACCAACATGCACCCTGCGGCTTCCAGCAACAAACTTCTGTATGCTCTACTATGCTTGTATACGCGGCGTCGTGGCCAATGGCCCTTGGTCCTTGCCAAAGTCTGTACAATGTCGCTTTTAAATATTTATAGCACTTCTAATTTTTGAACTTGCGTAGACAGTGGCCCCCTCTGAGATTTGTTCAAGCTCCGCCACTACTTTGCTGCTCAGCATCAATCCACTTCTGAGAAAAGAGTCCATTAATTAACAGTTAGGTTTTCATAGCCATAGTTGGTCAGCAAGAAAAAAAAACGAGAAACAAGCATACAAAACACACAAAGACATGATGAAATAGAACAAAGTATATATAAAGAGAGAGCTTCAACCTTGGCAGGAGTGAAAGCCCTAGTTTGGTTTTGGTTAATTGATGAAACCTATTTGGTCTAATCCTATTGCTAAGCATGTGTGTAGCCTATAAGAAAGGATTGAGACAAGTACAAATCAAGCAAATGAAGAAAGACACATTTGTTAGTCAAGGCAAGTACATCAAGGACATGCTCAAGAAGTTTGGGTTAGATGAAGCAAAAGCAATAACCACTCCAATGGGCACAAATGGACATTTGGATAATGATTCTAGTGGTGACATGGTGGATCAAAAGCTATATCGGTCAATGATTGGAAGCCTATTCTATGTGACCGCATCTAGGCCGGATGTCATGTTTAGTGTGTGCATGTGTGCAAGGTTCCAAGCTTCACCAAGAGAAAGTCATTTGAAGGCAACCAAAAGAATATTGAGATATTTGAAGCACACTCCTAATGTTGGACTATGGTATCCCAAGGGCTCTCAATTTGAATTGATTGGATACTCAGATTCCGATTATGCGGGATGCAAGGTGGATAGGAAGAGCACATCGGGCACTTGTCAATTGCTTGGAAGATCACTTGTCTCATGGTCATCAAAGAAGCAAAATAGTGTTGCACTCTCTACCGCCGAAGCCGAATACATATCCGCGGGTAGTTGTTGTGCACAATTGCTATGGATGAAAGCAACATTGCAAGATTATGGAGTCAAGTTTGGACAAGTACCATTGCTATGTGATAATGAGAGCGCCGTCAAAATAGCCACCAACCCGGTTCAACATTCAAGAACAAAGCACATTGATATAATGCATCACTTCATTAGAGACCATCAAGCCAAGAAAGATATATCTATTGAAAGTGTGGGCACCGATGATCAACTTGCCGATATCTTCACCAAGCCACTAGATGAGAGAAGGTTTTGCAAGCTAAGGAATGAATTGAATATCCTAGACTTCTCCAACATGAGTTGAATGCACCCCCACTTATGACATGCCTCTCCTCCAAGAAAGCAAAGGTGAAATTGTTTGTCATGTGCATTCATTCTTATTAGGTTATGTTCTAGTTCATATAGCCATCACATTGCTTATTTAGGCTCATTCATGGTAAATCAAATAAATTTGAAGTATATATGGTACCACTGTTGCTTCTATGTTTGACTTGATCTAGTGGTAGAATATAACTTGCTTGTGAGCTTGTAACTCTAGTGCTTGGTCTAGTAAGTGAGCAATGAGAATTTAACCAACGTGAGTAAGATAACCATTGTAAGATGTGTGAAGAAGCTTACTCTAGAGCAAACCGTGTTAAATATCTTATGCTCATGAGCTAGATTAAGCCATAACTTGACCTAGTTTGATCCCCACACATGAATCTCATGGCACAAAGATTGTCTCCTTTCATTAAAACTTGCCTCACTTTTATGATAATTGTTGACAAAGGGGGAGAAAATGATGACAAAGATATAAAGGAGAAATGCTAAAAATGCTAAAGATAAAAAGAGACATACTAAGTAAACCTTCAAATAGGATCGGAGCATACAAATAGGGGGAGCAAGCTCATAAACATGTATGTTGCATTTGAAATGTGCATATTCATATGTTTGATTGCAATACATAAGCTACTTATTTTGATATTTATGCTTATATGGTGAATGCTAGTGTTAGAACATGATTGATGATATGACTCACTAGCATAAATAGGATGATAACTAGACATACTTGTTTTTAAGTGGTTCAAGAGCCTTATTATTATGTTGATCTCACGGGGTTCTTGAGTTTTGATGTATGTCTAGTGACATATGATGCTAAGGATGGTTTAACATGTGCACTCCGATTGGTATCACACTTCAAAGGTCCATTCTTATGCCTTAGCATCATCATTGGTAGTATTGCTCACCCACCATCCATATCCATACATATGTGCAAAATTTAGAACCAAATTCTATAGCACATATGTAGGGGGAGCAAATACTATCAATGTGGTTACTCAAATTTAAATCACATATCTTTGTATAGGCTGTCATCAATTACCAAAAAGGGGGAGATTGAAAGCCCTAGTTTGGTTTTGGTTAATTGATGAAACCTATTTGGTCTAATCCTATTGCTAAGCATGTGTGTAGCCTATAAGAAAGGATTGAGACCAAGCCAAGTGGTGGAGCTAGCAAGGTGGCAACCATGGAGGATGGTGATGGCCACAAGCACTCAAGAGATCAAGTGCTCTACCATTGGTGAAACGAAGAAGAGAAGAGATGAAGCAAAGAGGCCCGAAGGCAAAGGTATAACCTATAGGGCTCTTTGTTTTGGTGATCAAGACACTTAGCGAGTGTGATCACATTTAGGTTAGATAGCCGTACTATTAAGAGGAGTTGATTCACGGCTTATGTGATGTTCAAGTGCCACTAGGAGTTCTCTAACATATTGATGCTATAGACCTAGTGAGTGACTAACAAAACACCTTGGAAAATGCTTTGCAAAATGCTAACACACTTGCATACAATGATGTACACTTGGTGGTGTTGGCACTTTTGGGATAAGGGGGTGTTAAGGAGTTGTGGAGAAGTGGGAGAAACTAGTGTTTAGTCCTTCTCCCTCCTGCCGAGCTTGCGAGGCAGGATTCAGCGGATTTCGGAAGTGAAGTGTCATGCTCAGGGAGCATCAGACGCTAGTCCGAGGAGCATCGGACGCTGGTTGAGCATCCGATGGTTAACCCTAGTTTCTGTCAGAAGTTGAAGGAGCATCGGATGCTGGCAACGGACGCTGAGGAAACACTGTTGCAGAGTCCGATGCAGGTGACGTGGCGCGAGTTAGTTTTCCAGGGAGCATCGGACGCTGGCATGCGTCCGATGCAGATCCATCGGACGCGTCCGATGTGATTTGGCCCTCTCTGGAACCTCTCTGCATGGTCATCGGATGCAGGGGTTGAGCGTCCGATGTGAGAGTGCCGGAGCGTCCGTTGTGGCGCAGAAAAGTGCTAAATCAAGCAGTGGCATCGGAGCGTCCGATGTCTGGCATCGGCGCGTCCGATGTCACATTAACCGTGGCACGAAGAAATATGACCGTTGGGATCTAACGGGCTGAATTCATATCAGGGGACGCGTGGCTCCATCTAGAGCATCGGACGCTAGGGCAGCGTCCGATGCCCCCGATTCTGGCCCAACGGCTAGGCCGACTTGAGTGGCCTATTTAAGGGGCTTGGCCAGCTCACTTGGTGTCTCTCTTGCACATTCTGATTCCTAAGCATACTAGTGAGTATTGGCAAGCCTCCCAACTCATCTCCCAAGTTGATTTGATCAAACCAAGTGAGATTGAGTGATCTAGTGCGTGATTTGAAAGAGTTCAATCTAGTGGCACTAGTTCTTCGCATCGGCATTGAGTTTTCTTGTTACTCTTGGCATTTGCCGTTGCCTAGACGGCTTGGAGGCATTGAGGTGGATTTGACAAGAGAAGGAGATTGTTCTTGGTCACCATCGTTCGTGATTGTGAGAGGTTTTGGAGCCTCACCTCGCCGGAGCGGCAAGAGGCATCCTTAGTGGATTGCTCGTGTCATTGAGCTACCTCACTAGCGGTAGATTCTTGTGGCGCTCTTTGTGAGCTTGGCTTTGTGTCAATTAGCCACCAGGTCACCTAGTGTTGGTCGACACAACGGGGAGTAGCGTGCCGGCAAGCACGTGAACCTCGGGATAAATCTTGGTGTCCCGTGTGCTTATTGTGATTGCTTCCACATCTTGGTGATTGGTCTTCATATTTATATTCTTGGTGATTGGCTTCACAAGTGGGTTTCACCGGTGATTGGTTCTCTACGTGGCGATCCCAAAGGCTCGGTGAAATCTCCTCTATCTCGCTCTTTTATTTTGTGCATTTACATCGAGCTATTTATTTGTGTACTTCTATCACTTGTTGTATATCTTTTGTCATATACCTTGTGTAGTGATATTGTGATTAGTTTTCATAGTTCATTCTTAGCACACACTTGTTTTTCTTCTATCATCTTGATAATAGTTGTGCTAGAGCTAGTTTATTCCGCATTAGTTTCTAGCTGAAAGGATCAAGATGCCCAAGGGGGGGGGGGGGGGTGAATTGGGCTTTTCTAAAACTTTTGCAAGAATTAAAACCTATCAAGCCCAATTAACCCCCTAGTGCCTAGAAGTGTGTATGACAAGAATTAACCGCACAAAAAACAATCGCTAAACCATTTCTACTCTAGCATGGCAATTCAATTGGAATGAACAACAAGTAAATGCGGAATTGAATTGCTCAAAGGTAAATGCATAGTAAAGAGAGTAGAGATGACACGACGATCTTTTTGCTGAGGTATCGAGGTGTCGGCACACCCCCTAGTCCTCGTTGGAGCACCCGCGCAAGGGTATCGCTCCCCCTTGATCCGCGCAAGGATCAAGTGCTCACTACGAGCTGATTCTTCACCACTCCGGCCCGGTGAATCGCTCGCTACCGGTCACAAGCTTGCTTGGGTCATCCACAATGCCACCGGATGCTCTCCAAGCTTCACGATCGCCACCAAGCCGTCTAGGTGATGCCGATCACCAAGAGTAACAAGCTAGAACTCTCACTTGACCAACACAATGCCAAAGAGATGGATGGATGCACACTTGCTACTCAATTCTCACTAGGAGGTGTCTAATTCTCACAATTAGCAAATCACTCAACCTCACTAGGGCTCTTGCACTCACTCACACTCACAATGTGTTTCTCAGCAGATGGAAGTGGCAAGAACACTCAAATGAATGGAGGGAAGGAAGTATATATACTCCCCCAATCGGCCATCCAAAAACAGCACAAGACAGGCATTCTGCGGGGGCATCGGACACGCCGATGCCTAGCATCGGACGCTCCGATGACCTCGTCCAACGGTCTACTGTACCTTCTTGTCAGACTGTTCAAAGGGACATCGGACGCTGGGTAGCGTCCGATGCCACCACATCGGACGCGTCCGATGTGGATTTACCCTCTCTGGAACCTCTCTGCATGCCCATCGGACGCTGGCCCTCAGCGTCCGATGCCTGCATCCGATGCGGCCTTCAGTTCACGCACACGTGAACAGTGGCACGGGCGCGTCCGATCCCACGCACCAGACAAACCCTAGTCGGGGTGAGCATCGGACGCGTCCGATGCCTACCTGGCCAGCGTCTGATGCCCTTTACAAGGGCAGACTTAGCTCGGATCGCGACGCGACCTTAACGACTTTTGATCCTCTCGACTTAAGGCATCTCTCTGAGCTACCTAGGGCTATGAAATAACAAGTGTGCACCACACCTACCTCAATAGACTCATCTAGGTCAAGCTACTGATTCACGCTCCCCTTTATAGTACGGCCAAAGGAAAAACAAAGACCTAAGACTACCTAAGTGTCCTCCAACACCATATGACACTTAGCCTAGTCTACCACCGTCTTCGTCGTCCGTCCTTTGAAAACCAAAACGATATCCATCGCCAGGGGGCATGAACTCCATATGCCCGTATCATCGCCATTACCGTGACCTAACTTAATCCTGTTTCTGCAAAACACACGTTAGTCACAGTAATCTTGTGTTTCATCCAATCACCGAAACCCACTAGGGGCCAAGATGCGTTCAATCTCCCTCTTTTTTATGATTGATGACAACACGAGATCGAGTATAGAGAGAAGAGGTTTTTAAATCATGACATGTATGAACTTGCAATGGATAAGAGAAAATCATTAGGGGCAAGCTCATACATATCATGCCATCATCCTGCACTCAACAAGTGAGAGTGAATAGCAAGTGCAAGAGAAAAGAGCTCGAATACATAACAAATGAGAATTGAGCACAAGTAAATGAGTAAGGCAAAATGACATGTCATATCATATATCATAGTGAGCACATACATGTCATAAGATCCATGGCATAAGTATATAACATAAACATGCACAAAAGATGCGATAAGTAAAGAGCGTATGTGAACATAACACATCAAAAGATCCAAGACCCTCTCACATCGCTCCCCCTATCGCTATACTCGGCCACTCTCCCCCTTTGGCATCAAGCGCCAAACTAAGCGTCGGAGGGCGGAGGTAGTGCAGACGAGTCAGGCGCCGTCTCCGGAGTACGCTGAGTGAACTCAAACTGCTGGAGGTACTCCTCAGAGTCAGAAGACGAAGCACGAGTAGCCTGCGGACCCTCTGTAGCTGGAAGCTGCGGTGAAGCGGTCCGGGTCGGCTCGGGCACTGACTGCTCTGGTGCGGTCTACTCTGCCTGCTCAGAATCTGTCTGCTCTGTCTCTGTCGCAGTCTCAGTCTGTGTAGCTGTAGCCGCCTGAGCCTCGGAGTGCGGAAGCTCTGGAATCGAAGATAGCTCAGGCTGTGCTGTCGTGGTAGTCTCAGACTGGACTGGCTCGGTCTACTCAGAGGACACGACGGAGCTCGGTAGGGTCTCTGTGGTGGAAGTCACAGGAGCCGTCGACATCTGAGCGGGGTCCGGAAGGTCTGGAGTGGGAAATCTGGTAAGCTCGCTAAAGGAGGCTAACAGGTCGCGAGTTACTGAGGTAGTCGTCGCAAACAGAGACTCTGTCGGCCTAGGTGTGAAGCCTGTCCGCAGCGGACTGAAAAGCGGGGCCCCGCCTAGAGGAGAGGTGAAGCTCGTGAACTGAGAGGAGCTGGGGCCCGTAAGTGGCTGCGGGAACTGAGGCGGCTGACCAAACTACTGTGGAGGGACTGGTCGCTGCCACTGGATCTGCTGCTGGGGGGAGGCTGCTGCCACTGCCACTGGGGAGGGCCGCTGGCTAGTCGTTCCATGAAGCTGAGCGTCTGCTGCTGTAAAGCCATCATCTGGCGCTGAAGAGCATCAGACCGCTCCTGTGCCTGCTGTTGTGCGAGGGCCTGAGCCTGGGCCAACCTCTGCTGCTCCTGGGCAAGCCGCTGGACGTCCTGAGTAACTGTCCTCTGTTGCTCCTCCATCCGAGCGAGAATAGCAAGTAAAGCGGGATCGGAGGAAGCAGTACCACTGGACCCTGCCTGTGAGTCGTGAGCACGCGGCTGTTAGCGAGGCAGGAGCTGGTAGTCCTCGTCCGAGCTGTCTGTGGGGTCGTCGACCACGAAGGTGTCCTCTCCCTCTAACGCTGCAAGCTCCTGCTCGGTGAGTGCCTGGACAGTCTCGTCCTGCTCCTGAGCGGACTCTGGGACCTCAGGCCTCTGTCGGGAACTAGACGGGGCATCCTGCTGCTGCTGCTGCCTGTGATCCCGACCGTGACCCAACAACTGACTCATGTTATACTCGGGGAACACGGTCGCAGAGTGTGTAAGTGACTCAACTGGACGTCCCCCTGTAGTGACAGCTACCTTCCAAAGGATATATGAGATCCAGTGTGCGTAAGGAAGCTGCCTACCGGCCTTGATGCCCTCTGCCACAGTGTCCTCCATCTCACAAAGAATGACGTCCCAGACGTCGAACTCCTGCTGCCTGACCAAGTAAGCGAGTAACCACAGCTGCAGTCTGGAGAGGCCCTCTCGGAAACCAACCCTAGGAAGCAAGGTCCGCCTAAGAACCTCGTTGAGGATCCGAGTCGTAGGGGTGAGATCCCTAGGCGCGCGACTCAAACCCTCACCGAAGGGCTCAGTGAAGCACGGACGGACCAAGTCCGTCGACGGCTGGGCACCACCGTGAGGGCGGCGGGGTGGCTCCGTCCGATCGTAGCACAAGTCGTGGATCCGGGTCTAGGAGTGTCGCAAGCCGAACCAACCCCGGATCTCTGACGAGAAGAGTCTGTAGTGCTCCCCCTGAAAAGCGAACTCAATCGTCTCTCTGTCCGGGTGCACCCAAAGGGAGGCGTAGAACTGAAACACCCAATCCTCGATATATGAGCCAGATCGCCCCAGATGGTCTGCCAAGCTGGGAAGATAGGTGAGTATGGGGCGGATCTGCTCTCCTGCTGCTGCTACAACTGCCTCCAGGGGACAGACACGCTGCGAACGTAAGGAGATGCCGGCGTTCATGTAACCTCTGTAGAAGTCCTCCTGGAGCACGGTGAAGAAGTCCGGACTGGCCTGCTCCTACCTCTCTCTGGGAAACCACTGCTCCACTGGTACTAGTCGGAGTGACTGAATCTGTGAGCACGTGGCGGCCCGAAGGTCCAGACGCGGGATCGGCGGGGGCGCACGCCTCGACGGAGCACGTGCTCCCCGCAGAGGGACATCGGGTCGGGGTGGCACCGCTGTCCGACGACGCGTGGACCGGCGCCGGGGAACCTCCTCGGGGACCTCCTCCTCTGCCTGTGCCTCTGGTGCCTCTGCCTCGGCCTCAGCTGCCTCGGCCTCTGCCTGGCCCTGCTGCGAGCTCTGGGGCTCGACTCCTGGCGAGGTGAACGTGGTCCGGCGACCGGCAGCCATAAGCGTGCCAGTCGGAGAGTGGTGGAACCGCTCAACCTCCTCAACTGCCCTGCGCTGCTCTGGGGACAACTGATCCTCGATCCTGAGTCCGCCAGCACTGCCACCACGCTCAGCACGCTCGGCGGCGGCTGCAACCTCTCGGGCCTGGTCTGCCTCCCTCTGCTCTCTGGTGCGCTTCCTGCGCGTGATCAGCTTCGCCTTCCCAGGCCGCTGACCGGGAGGGGGACGAGGAGGGGAGTCCCCTGGGCCACCACCGACGTTCTTGCAGCGCGGCATGGCTGACAAGAACGAGGTAACAGCTGCCGCTGAAAAACTGGACTGTCACGGAAAGATCCACTGACCCTGAAAACCAAGCTGACAACCCAACCGACAAACTAAACAAACAACTCCCCCTGACACTGATCCTCAACTGCTGGCGCTGTCACTCGCGAGGCTTGGCCTTGTTCTGTACCCGCGGGCTTGGCCCCGGGTTAACTGCCACTACCAACTGTCAACTAATCACGACAACAGACTCGCTGCAAGAACAGATGGGAGTGTATAAGAATATATAACTAGAGACGAGAGAACCTATCGGAAGCAAAGCATAGGGGATAAGAAGATAGAAGGCTTCGCTACCTGAACGAACGACGAAATGAACACTAGAGGAGATGAGGATCGACATTCGGGCACCCACACGTCACGCCAAGGGGAACTGTGAGAGAAACGGGCGAAAACGGGGTTACAACAGTGAAGAAACGACTATTGGGGCATTCTGTCGAGCACCCTGGGGGCATGGGTTATGGAGGTGGGTGGAGATGCTCACTGAGTGGACTTGGAAGCCGGGGAGAGATCGCCGGAGAGGAAGGAGAGCTCGGGGACGAGGAACAGGCTCCAGCGAACGAGGCCCGGGCTCCGGCGATGAGCTCCGGCGGTGGGCTCCGTCGGTGGAGGATGGCTCGGGACGAGGCGGTCGCGACGGGGAAGGCCGCACGCGGCGGAGAGCGCGGAGCGCGGCGGAGCAGGGGCCGGCGGCGGCGAGGAACGCGGTGGCTGGGGGCGCGGATGGATGGCGGTTAGGGTTAGGGTGCGGCCGCGGCGAGGAGTTGCGTGGGTCGGGCGGGTGGGAGCAAGGAGGAAGACGACTGAGTAATGACGCGTGGGACCGATCTGTCATAGAAGAAGTCAACGCGCCGCTTAAAGGGGCATCGGACGCGCCGATGAATTCGCATCGGACGCTCCAATGCCTGTGCAGAGAGCTCCAGAACGACCAAAATCACATCGGACGCGTCCTTTGCCTCGGCAGCGTCCGATGGTCATCGGACGCTCCGATGGGGACACATCGGACGCTGCCCTGCCACTGTTTCAGCCGGAGCTGTCTACAGGGCAGGGCATCGGACGCTGGGGGAGCGTCCGATGCCGCATTTTGAGCTGTTTTGAAGATTTCTGTTGCGGCTCCCTCTCCCAACCAAATTCCAACTCAAATAAAAGGTAAATAAACACCAGTTGGAACCTAGTATGAGCATCCTCACATAAACCCTCAATTTTATAAATATTTTGCCATAGGCTACATATCATTTTTAGAGAAAATAGGCGATAAATCCCGAGGAGACAACGCGTGGCCACCAAAACTAGGGGACTCAACCAATAGGAGCCTCAAATGCTCCCCCTATCGGTGGACGAACACAGCGGTTGCTCAAAACATAACCGAAAAGAAACGACAAAGCAACAACCATGCATATGCAATGCAATACGGAATTTGAATCTAGGTTGCTTGTCAAGTTTGCTCATGGGTAAGCTTCTTCACACGCTTTTTAGGGTGGTTATCTTAACCACGTCTGACAAGCCTATTTGCATAGCATAATTTAAACATGGCATATTTTACAATGCAATGCAAAGACAACCCCCTTTCACCTTTTAACAAAGTTACTTAGATCAAGCACATTAAGCTCACTTCGCAATCTACAAAGGGTGTTTTCATCTAGGGGTTTTGTGAAGATATCCGCCAATTGATCTTCGGTTCTAACTCCCTCTAAGGATATGTCTTTCTTTGAAACATGGTCTCTAAGAAAGTGATGGCGAATATCTATGTGCTTTGTGCGAGAGTGTTGAACCGGGTTGTTAGCAAGCTTAACCGCGCTCTCATTGTCACACAACAAAGGTACCCTTTCTAGAACTACACCATAGTCTAAAAGGGTTTGTTTCATGTAAAGGATTTGTGCACAACAAGCACCCGCGGCTATGTATTCCGCCTCGGCGGTAGACAAGGCCACACTATTTTGCTTCTTTGAACTCCATGAAACTAGTGATCTCCCAAGCAAATGGCACCCTCCGGATGTGCTTTTTCTATCTACTTTGCAACCCGCGTAATCCGAATCAGAATACCCAACGAGTTGGAAGTTAGCTCCTTTGGGATACCAAAGGCCAATGCTTGGGGTGTGCTTTAGATACCTAAGGATTCTCTTCACCGCTAGGAGATGTGATTCCCTAGGATCGGCTTGAAAGCGAGCACACATGCACACACTAAACATGATGTCGGGCCTAGATGCGGTCAAATATAACAAGCTACCAATCATAGAACGGTAGAGAGTTTGGTCAACCGGGTTACCTCCCACATCTAGGTCGAGGTGTCCATTTGTTGGCATTGGAGTCTTGATAGGCTTGCAATCATCCATGTTGAAGCGCTTGAGGAGGTCTTTTGTATACTTCTCTTGAGATATGAAAGTCCCCTCCTTCAATTGCTTGACTTGGAAGCCTAGAAAGAATGTGAGCTCTCCAATCATGGACATCTCGAACTCCTTCGACATCAAGTCACCAAATTCCTTGCAATAAGCTTCATTTGTTGACCCGAAGATGATATCATCAACGTAGACTTGACAAATGTGGCGGAACCGTCCTGATTATAAGAGCTCAAGTACCGTCTTAGTCAAATCCGTCTGACATCGACTCATACTTGAACCCATATAACCCCGGTAGTCCAGAAATCTCGAAGGATTTCTATCATCATACACGTACAAGATCGCATCGTCCAAGAGTTACATTCGCAAGGATACAATACAGAATAATCGAAACTGAATTTGAAACATCAGAGTGCGAAATTATGATAGAGTTATTACAATACCGAATTTAAAGTGCGGAAGCTTAAATAAGTTTTGAAGCACGACCACCACACATGTGGTCCAATAAAACATTGTTTGATAAATCCAACTCAACACAACTCACTCTTCCCTTTTTAGATAATGTGCCACTAGAAGTCTCAGACCAGCAAAAGAAAAAGGGAAGCTTCTGGACGACCCTGCCCTGGGCCAACTCCTCATCACCTTCCACCGGGTAGAGGCAGTGCTTACAATAGCCAAAGTAGACCTGGCCATCTGCAACAAGCGGGATAAACCCTGAGTACGGGAATGTACTCAGCTAGACTTACCCGTCCAACTGAAAATAAAGACACCAAGGGTATGCAAGGCCTTTTTGGGTGGAGTTGGGATGTTTAGTTGCGAAAAGCTCAATTTAGATAAGAGGTAATTAATGAAATTGATGAGCTGTCACTTTTTAGACCTATTCCTTATTCTAGGTTTGCACCTGAACTAATGCACACACTTGAGTCTAACAAGCAATAATATAACGTATCCAGTTGACTTATCCACATTTTAGTTGAACCTTTTACACATCACATGGAGTTGCATCGTGGTGAAGCTCGCCATAGTTTCCCACTAACCGGGGGAGACGGCGACTCAAATCGAATTCCAAACCAGCTGGTGAAAGACCTTTAATACCAGCCCACACTTTCCCCGTCGGGTCCATGCATTGGGCAACCGCTCGATGCTTGTTCGTGGTGGTAATCGTCGCGGCTCACAGCACGGACCGCCCAATTGGAACCTGGCGATGGCCTCACGCGGCAGATCACATTTCCATACTATAGGGCACGACACGGGTTGAGACCGGCCCGAACAGCTTCTAACCGGCTTTGGGGTCGATGATTACGGCACCGACATATCCCTAAGTAAAAGGGCGCGTTCAAAAATGAACGAGGGCCAACATCGATACAAACCTACACGATCTAACGGACGGACTGCCCCAAGTTTCCAAACTTGTGCCTTGCCTTCCAGTTGACCGTATTTCATTACTACTCAGGTTCTTTTCCACGATAGCAAATATAGCCAACCGTGATCCGGTAAATACCCATCAGGGGTATTATGGAAACATCCTTAACCACTACTTTTATTAAGCAGACTAAGCAATTCTACATTATAAATAAAGAACAGGATGACAAGGCAGGTATTACTCAATAACAAGGAATGGTAATACAGCAAGTGGGATTCAACCAACTCCTATGCCTAATGCATCACAATATAAAAGAACTCAAGCCATTTAATTGTGAATAATAGGAGACTTAGAATGCTCCGGGGCTTGCCTTGAGAGAAGACTGAGGCCTCGTGGGATGGGCACTCAGGCAGGTTAGTGTCGGCTTCCTCGGCTTGATGCAGTTCCGGGATCTCCTGCTCGGCGCTTGCCTCCTGCTCCTGGTCGGGTTCCGGAAGAGTCGATCCTATTGCATGCGGAGGATAATAATGAATAAATAATGCGGGGCGCGAGATATGGTGATATGAAAAGCAATATTTCTTGCAAACCAACAAAACCAACTTGTTGAACCACTTTTGACATTGAGGTAAATACTTATTTATCTCATAAAACAAAATCCATTAATTCACCTATTTCTTATTTAATAATCCAAAAGAACTCAGGTTTGAACTGCAAGTGCATTTTTATTAACTCAGAAAAATACACAAAAATTTCAGAAGGCAATTAACATCTGCTGGACTTCACTGAACAAATTTCACCCAGAAATAAAATAAGGAACAATAGATATAAAAAGAACAAATAAATTGCTCAAAAGGCACTTTGAACTAGCTTTTCACACAAAAAGTGTCAAAGAGCAGATTTCATAATTTTCCTAGCTTCATCTACTTATAACCATTCTACTGTAGAAAATTTACTGTCAGGACATAAATATACAAGCCTACACAAAATAAACAAATCTATTCCAAATCAAACCATTTGAACTACAACCCTACTGGAAAAGGGTGCGAAACTCATTTTCATATTTTTTCCAGATTCTACTCCACATTTTATACTTATCAAGAAAGTTCCATGAACAGAAACATTATATTATTTCTTACATGAATTTCCAAAGAAACACACAGAAAAGTACATTTGTAAGGCAACTCTATTTTTCTTCACATGACCAACCCTGCTTACATTTTTCCTCACTAAAACATCATACACAAAGACTGTATAATTTTTCCCATAATTTACTTTTACACATAAAGCACCTTAACATTTATTCTAAGAAATTAGCCAAAAAGAACTTTTAATCATAACAGAAACTTTTTGCACATAAACAGTGCATCATATATTTTTTCACAGATACATAACATGATAAGAAACCTACACAAAATTTTCCATGAATTATCTCAACGAGAAAACATATATAACCATTTATCCAAATAAAAGCTCATAAACTGAATTAAATGAAAACAGTAATAAAAACTTCTACCAAAAATACTTTCATATTTTTCTATGATAGATCTACTCACAAACAGGCTAACAAAACTGAAAGTGCTTTATTTGAACTTTTAAAATGAGCTACACAAAAATAACAAGCATTTCTGGAAAATAAAACCAAAAAGAAAAACTTTTGAATCCTCCCGGCTCAGCCTTGCGTGAACGTGGTCCATGGACCGGGTGAGGCTAACGCGCGGGGTCCGCTGGTCAACGGGGCCCACCCGTCAGAGAGGGCGAAGCAGGGGTGAGGTTTGACCGGCGATTGCTCGCCGGCGGCGAGGTCTCCGGCGGCGGTGTGGTGCTGGATCGACTCGTCTCGACGAGGCGCATCGGGTGATGTGGATGGTTTGGCCAGCGCACGGCCGCAGCGTGCCGGCGACGAGCGGTGGCGGACGGCGGCGACATACGGCTACGCCGTTTCCGGCGGTCGCCGGTGAAATTACCGGGTGCGTCACACTTCACTAACCCTAGAAGGATAGGCTAGGTGGTTGGTTTGGCTCGGGAAGCTCCGAGGAAGCTTGGCCACGCGAGCGGCCATGGCGGACGGTGGCGGTGCTCGGTCGGGGAAGAAGAGGTGGTGAGAGCGGTAGCGTTGAGGCTAGTCGGTGTTCTCACCTTGCCTTGGCTCGGTGATGCTCGACGGAGAAGAGGGGACTCAGCGGAGGCTTGGTTGGGGACGAACGGCTCCGGGCTCCGAGTGGCGCTGATGACGACCGCGGCGGCGCTCCTCGGACTCCGGTGTCGGGGGAGCTCGGGAGATGGTGCTAGCGTGAGCACCGGGTGTCCGGGGTGTAGGCGGAGTGGCTTGCGCGAAGAATCGGACGGCGAGGCTTCGGCGTGGCCGGAACGGTGAAGGGAAAGGTGGTGGCGAGTGCGGGCGCTGGCTCTGGCGTTCGGTGGAACGGAGATAGGCGAGCGCGAACTGAGTGAGTGAGTGAGCGAATGAAGGAGGGTGCTCGGGTTTTGTTCGACAGGGCGAGAGAGCGGCCGAGGCTTTGGCCGTGGCCTTGGCCGACCGTTGGTGGTGGCGGGGCCCGGCGTGGCGTGCGGCGGGCGACGGCGCGGCGAGCGAGGGTGGCGCGGCAGGCGAGGCGAGCGCGGAGTGGGCGAGCGGGATCGCTTGCTTGCTCGGGCACGCGAAGATCGAGCGGGGAGTTGCGGAGGCGGATACGGCGTAGAGGCTGGGCGCCACGCGGCAGGCCGGCCGGCGTACGGTGCGGGCGTGTCAGCGGCGCTATCGGGGCCGGCGTGGGCGGCGCGCGCGAGCGCGCGCGGGAGCGGGCGAGCGCTGGGCCGGCGCGGTGCGGGGGCGCGCGTGAGCGGCGTGGGCCGGCGCGGTGCGGGTGGGCCGAAAAGGCTAAGCGGGCCGAAAGCGAGGGCGCGGGAGGAAAACGAAATCCTTTTTCTTTTTCTAAAACTTTTCAACTTTGACAATTCAAAAACAGTTTCAAAAACTCCAAACCAGGCTTTGACCCAAAAATGAAAGTTGCTCAAAATAATTTTCTCTACAACTTTCATATAAGACACTTTTTCTGAAAACCATTATGACAATCTTCACATAAATAAAGCCAATTTTTAGATATAAACCATTTTGTTTAACTCATTTTTATTTGATAAACTATTTTGAACTAGGTCAAAATGCCAACATGAAAAGCACTCTACTCAATAATCTTTATTTTATAAAACTATTTGCCAAGTCAGAAAGTCACTCAAGCAACCAAGTCCATTAGAAACCCAAAATCCAATAAATAAACAAAAGGCAAAAACACACTTATGCACATGAAATGATGCAATGCATTGCTTATGCATTTTGACATCTAAATGTGGTTCCTAATGCAGTGCTTGACACTAGGGTGTCACAACAAATGAAGAACTCTCCATCAAGCTTCTTGGTGAATAGTGTGGTGTCGACCATCTGAAAGGTCCTAAATGGCTAGAGGGGGGGTGAATAGCCTAATAAAAATTTCTACAAAACACTTAGAGAGACTTGTTAGACAATTACAAAGCGAAGCCTTTTGCACTAGCTCTACTAAGTGATGCAAGCCACCTGACAAAACAATTCTAGTATGGTATGATCTCTAAGGCACACAATATCTATGTCACTACTCTCTATTCTAGTGAGCTAGCAAGAACTAAATACAACGAACTAGAGAGCTACTTCTAGCAACAATTATCTCTACACAAGAAATAAAGAATGTAATGCAAAGATAGAGAGATATACCGACACCGGCAAGAGATGATCAACCACAATATGAATACCAATGGAGTCTGGGAGATAGCCTAATAGACAAGGGACACAAAGATTTTCTCCCGAGGTTCACGTGCTTGTCGGCACGCTATTCCCCGTTGTGTCGACCAACCACTTGGTGATTCGGTGGCTAATAGGTGTTCACAAACCTAGCTCAACACTTGAGCGCCACAAGAACCCACCCACAAATGGAGGTAACTCAATGACACGCACAATTTACTAGAGTTACCTTTTGGCTCTTCGCCGGGGAAGGCACAATACCCCTCACAAATCACCGGGAGATGGCCACGAACAATCACCAACTCGTGCCAATGCTCCTCCGCTGCTCCAAGCCGTCTAGGTGGCGGCAACCACCAAGAGTAACGAGAAAACCGCAGCAACAACGATCCCCAAGTGCCACTAGATGCAAACACACAATCAAATGCACTTGGAATCACTCAATCTCACTTTGATTCGCGCTATCAACCAAGGAGAGGAGTGGGAGGGAGTATGTTTAGCTCAAAGGGATGTCCAAGATGTTAGAATACCAAGAGAGACCTCCCAAAGCCGGCCCACTCATATTTATATACCCCCTCAAACAAATAGAGCCGTTACCCCTTCACTGGGCACTTTTCGTACTAACCGGACGCGTCCGGTCATTGCTTCAGTAGCGTCCGGTCATTGTTTAAGTAGTGACCGGACTCATGTTTCACTAGCGTCCGGTCAATTGTTTCACTCAGCGTCCGGTCAAACATAGAGAGGTTCCAGAGAGGGTTTTCATCGACCGGACGCGTCCGGTCACTATTGACCGGACTCACTATGCGTCCGATCACTTCAATTCAACCGTTGCCTCTCGTGAACAGTGGTACAGGCGAGTCCGGTCACTTGTTCCAGTAGAGTCCGGTCAGTGTTTCAATAGTGACCGGACGCACGTTTCAACAGCGTCCGGTCGCTGTTTCAGCGTCTGGTCAGGCCTGAAAACCACGTTTTCAACTCCGGCTTCTTCCCCTTTGCAAATGTGCCAACACCACGAAGTGTACATCACCTTGTGCAAGTGTGTTAGCATTTTCCAAACATTTTCCAAAGGATTATAAGTTAGCACACTAGGTCCTAATGCATATGCATGTATGAATTCACCTAGTGGCACTTGATAACCGCAATCACCGAGATAGTCCCCTCTTAATAGTACGACTATCGATCCTAAACACACTCACACCCTCTATGGTGTCTTGAGTGCCAAAAACAAGATCCCTATTTATACCTTTGCCTTGATCTCCATAGGGTTTTGCTTTTCTCTTCTTCTCTTTCGAAATGTGGAGCACTTGATCCATCTTTTGGTCATCACCACCAACATCATGGTCATCATCTAGCTCCCACACTTGGTGTGTACCAACCTAGCTAATGAACACTTCATGACAAAGGTTAGTACCCAAGGTGACATCAATTATCCAAAACCAAACAGGGACTTTCAATCTCCCCCTTTTTGGTAATTGATGACAACCTTCCACAAAGATATGTATTTGAAAATTTGAGTCACCTCTTTGTTAGTATTAGCTCCCCCTACATATGTGCTATAGTGTTTGGTTCAAATTCGGCACATATGCATAGATATGAAATGTGGGAGAGTAATACTATCAAATGATGCTAAGGTGTAAAGAATGGACCTTTGAAGCGTGATAACAATCGGAGTTGCCAATGTATACCATCCTTAGCACCATGGTTAGCTAGACTTTACAAAAAAACACTAGATACCTCATGAGATCAACATTATATGAAAGGCTCTAGTACCACTTGTAAGAACAAATTACATCTAGCTACCACCTATGCATGCTAGTTTGCAAATCACCTTTCGAAATCTATTTCTAGCATACACCACACAAGCATGAATATCAAGTTAAGAACTTGTGCAATGCAAGCAAGCATGTGAACATGCACAAATCAAAATGCAACAACCAAGTTCATGAGCTTGCTCCCCCTACTTGTGTGCTTGAAACCCCTTCATTTTATTTTTATCTTTGTGACTTTCTCTCCCCCTTTGTCATCTATTTCCATAAAAGGTTTGCATAAAAAGGTTCAAATTGTCTAGGAGAGAGTTAGTTCTTTCACATTTGGTTCAATCTAGATCATTTGCATGAGATATTTAACACGGTTTGCTCTAGAGTAAGCTTCTTCACACATTTTGCAATGGTTATCTTACTCACGTTGGTTAAACATTCCATTGATCATTCTCTAGATTAAACACTAGGATTGCAAGTCCATAAACATGTCATATGTTACCACTAGATCATATCAAGCATAGAAACAATAGTGGCATCATATAAGCATCAAAATCATTTTATTTTCATGAATGAGCCTAATGATTGTGAGGAATGACTAGATGCACTAAACATGTCCCTAGCAAAGAATGGATGCATATGTCAATCAACTTTTACCTTGCTTTGTCGAAGGAGAGGCATGTCATATAAGTGGGGGTGCATCAACACATATTTGAGAAGTCAAGTATGTTCAATTAATTCCTTAGCTTGCAAAACCTCTTCTCATCAAGTGGCTTGGTGAATATGTCAGCAAGTTGATCATCAGTACCAACACACTCAATTGAAATATCAAGTGGCGTGGGCCAGCGCGGTACGGGTGGGCCGAAAAGGCTAAGCAGGCCAAAAGCGAGGGCGTGGGAGAAAAACGAAATCCTTTTTCTTTTTCTAAAACTTTTCAACTTTGACCATTCAAAAACAGTTTCAAAAACTCCAAACCAGGCTTTGCCCAAAAATGAAAGTTGCTCAAAATAATTTTCTCTACAACTTTCATATAAGACACTTTTTCTAAAAATCATTTTGACAACCTTCACATAAATAAAGCCAATTTTTAGATATAAACCATTTTGTTTAACTCATTTTTATTTGATAAACTATTTTGAACTAGGTTAAAATGCCAACATGAAAAGCACTCTACTCAATAATCTTTATTTTATAAAACTATTTGCCAAGTCAGAAAGTCACTCAAGCAACCAAGTCCATTAGAAACCCAAAATCCAATAAATAAACAAAAGGCAAAAACACACTTATGCACATGAAATGATGCAATGCATTGCTTATGCATTTTGATAGCTAAATGTGGTTCCTAATGCAGTGCTTGACACTAGGGTGTCACAGCCCTTCCCCCCTTAAAGAAATCTCGTCCCGAGATTTGAGTTACGTACCAATCTTTATAAAAAGCGGGATAGTTCACTCGCAAGTACTCCTCGGTTTCCCAAGTCGCATCGTTGGGTCCGTGGTTGCTCCAGAGAATCTTGTAAGTCCTCACTGTTCGATTGCGAGTTTCTCGGGTCTTGGTGTCCATTATCTCCTGAGGTTGTTCATAGTATTCCAGATCTGATCTGATAGTAACATCTGGAATCCGAACTTCTTCCCGTTCTGGAACTCGAAGACACTTCTTCAACTGGGACACATGGAACACTGGGAAGACTGCGCTCATCTCTGGGGGTAACTGCACTTCTTATGCCACTTCTCCCTTTTTAGCTACGATCTGATACGGTCCCACATATCGAGGTGCTAACTTCTTCTTAATTCCAAAACGTTGGACTTTCCTCATGGGTGAGACCTTGAGATAAACATAGTCTCCTACTTGAAATTCCAAGGGTCTCCTTTGTGTGTCAGCATAGCTCTTTTGTCGGGATTGTGCTGCCTTGATGTGTTGCTGTACTGTTTGCACAATCTCTTCAGCATCCTTTACGTAATCTGACCCATAGAATCCTCGATCTCTTGCTTCAACCCAACTTACCGGGGTTCTGCATCTTTGTCCGTATAAAACCTCAAAAGGTGTCATTTTTATACTTTCCTGGTAGCTATTGTTATAAGAGAACTCGACCAGGGGTCACCACTTTTCCCATGGCTCTTCGGAGGATAAAACACAAGCTCTGAGGATATCTTCCAAGATTTGATTCACTCTTTCTGTCTGTCCTGCGGTTTGGGGATGATAAGCGGAACTTCTTACCAGCTTGGTCCCTAGTTCCTTGTGCAACTGTTCCCAAAAACACGCTATGAACTGGGGTCCTCTATCAGAAACAATCCTCTTAGGAACTCCATGTAACCTTAAGATATTCTGAATGTACAAGTCTGCATACTGATGAGGTCGGTGGGTAGTTTTAACTGGTATGAAGTGAGCTACTTTAGATAACCGATCCACGATAACCCAGATAGAATCATTTCCTTTTTGAGTGGTGGGAAGACCTGTGATGAAATCCATACTAATCTCTTCCCACTTCCACTCTAGGATAGATAACGGTTGCAACAATCCGGCAGGTCTTAGGTGTATAGCTTTTATCCTGCAGCAAGTATCACACCTTGCGACAAAGCTGTTTTTGGTATATCCTCTCTTCTGATCTTAATCTGATGGTAACCTGACCTCAGGTCGATCTTGGAGAACACTTTTGCCTTTGATAACTGATCAAACAAGATGTCGATTCGAGGTAAGGGGTACTTGTTCTTTATAGTTACTGCATTCAACGGTCTGTAATCCACACACATCCTCAAAGTTTTATCCTTCTTCTTCACAAAGATGGCGGGACATCCCCAAGGTGACGAACTAGGGAGTATCAAACCCTTATCCAAAAGCTCTTGCAACTGAACCTTAAGTTCGGCTAACTCTTTAGCGTGCATCCTATACGGCCTCCGAGAAATGGGTGCCGTTCCAGGGATTAACTCTATAGCAAACTCCACATCCCTATCCAGTGGTAGTTCAGGCAACTCATCAGGAAAAACATCTGGAAACTCACATACTACTGGGATCTCCGCTATCTGTTTTGCTGTGATATTGAACAACACTCCGATCTCGTGGGGGTTTCGGGGTAACTTAAATCGAAAGGTAGACCCACTGCGAGGGCTAACCATAGAAACTACTCGCTCTGCGACGTCAAGATTGACCTTCTAGAGTTTCATCCAACCCATACCCAAGATCACATCCAAACCCAGACCAGGGATTACGATGGGATCCACTATGGCCTTCTTATCCCCAAAAGTCATTTCTACTCCTTTAGCCATTTTACGCGCGGAGAGAACAACTCCGGCGGAACTTATCTGATATCCCCGATCTAACTCTACCAACTCAAGATTACTTCTCAAAACAAAGTTCTCACTTATGAAAGAATGCGATGCTCCAGAATCAAACAGCACAACTGCGGGACATTGATTAACAAGAAACATACCAGTGGTGACAGACTCTCCTTCCGGCACTTCCTCCACGGTGGTGTGATGCACATGACCTGCGCGAGGTGGAGGCTGGGTGTACTGCTTCTTCGGGCGGGGGCACTGACGTGACAGATGTCCAGTCTGGCCACAGTTGTAACATGGCCCAATCACATATGGAGTCTTGGGACCTCCTGCACTTCCTGCCTTATTGTTGTTCTGCATCAGAGGAGCAGTGTAGGGCTTCTGAAAACCGGGACGGGGACGGTTGGTGGTGATCTTCCTCTGCGGGGGTCGGAACCTTGCTCCAGCCACTGGCGGGCGATACGGGGCGCGTGCTCTGAAAGGGGCCCTCTGTTGAGACGAACCTCCTTCGTTCGCACGACGACGGTTTTCTGTTGCCAGCCTGCTGTCATTGGCCTCTTGATTTAGGCAGTCACTGACGAAGTCACTGAAGGTAGTGCGGTAACTGTTGCCCATTTTTGAAAGCATGGCGGCACTCATTCCACGCTTGAAGCTTGCGATCTTCTTGGCCTCAGTGTTGACAAAGTCTGGGGCATAGCGAGCTAGGTTGTTGAAGCTGTGCAGATACTCGGACATAGATCTGGTTCCCTGAGACAGCCTCATGAACTCTGCAATCTTCATTTCCATCAGACCACTAGGGATGTAGTGGTTGCGCATAGCAGTCGAGAACTGATCCCAAGTGACACGTGCATTTGCAAACAAGGATGCACGGTACTGGGCCCACCACAAACCTGCGGGTCCTTCCAACATGTGGGCGGCGTACTCCGCCTTGAGCTCTTCCGTCAGACGAAGCAGACAGAACTTCTGGGTGATGGAGTTGAGCCATTCATCAGCTTCAAGCGGTTCGGTGACTTCCTTGAACACCGGGGGACGGGTGTCCAAGAAGTCACGGTAGGAGCTGTACTGGTTGGGCTCTGGGCCTTGGCGTTGATGATGCTGTTGCGCCGTGTTGTTAGCGATATTGCGGAGGGTGGCCTCCATGTGCCTCTGCATTTCTTCCATGTTCCTTTGGCTGCCCAAGAACTGGCCGAAAAACGCTTCCGGCGTCATTGGCGGCGGTGGGGGAGGTGGCAAGTTCTCCTCCTGTCCTGCCCCCTGTCCGCGTTGGCTGCGAGTGTGTGCCAACATCTGCATATGCCATCAATAAGCAACCATTAGGTGATGTCACATTGATCATGAATAAATACTGCGCTGTACGTAATTCGAAAATTTAGCACACGACCAAGTATAATTACTCATTTCCATACAACATCACAGAATAATTGCTCGAAATTAGACATGCAAACGACGAATCTCCATAAAAGATGCTAGATCAAAGTCTGGACTTTGTCCAAAAGCCATACATGACATCAAACATCTAAAACATAAAACCAACACATGTTTAGGGTGTTACATCATTAGCGAGCGTGCTCAAGCTATACAAAAGAAAACGGCTCCTAGCGAATCTAACGCTCAGGCGTCTCCAGCGGCGGATGCGGCGTCCTCTGCGTCGGCGTCGAACATAGGCTCATCAGCATGAGCCTCCTCTGGTGGGACATCGGGACCAAGGACCTCTCCGTCCTGGGGATCCTGGGCCTCGGCCGCGGGAACCTCGGCAGCTGCTGGGGCGGCGGCCTCCTATGCGGCGTGGTGCATCTGGTGGACTGCCTCATGGAGCTGGTCGATGTAAGCCTGCTGTCCATGGATCTGCTGTATCAAGAGGTGAGCTCCCTCTCTGAGCTGGTCGAGCGCGGTGCGGGCCTCATCCCTCTGAAGAGCGGTAGTCAGGTACATCTGCTCTGCAACGGTCCTGGCAGTGGCCTGTGCTGCGGCTGTAGTACGGGCGTCGTCACGCTCAAGGGTGATCTGCTGAATCTTCTCTTGAAGACGGGCTACCTCGGCGTCAAACTCTTCCTGTAGCTTCCTCTTGCTCTGGTAGGTGGCAGTGAGGGTGAAGGACACGCTCTCGAGAGTGTGCTCCAAACTCTCACATACACCCAACAAAGCTCCGGTGGCGCTCATCGCAGGCGTCTCGCAGTAGAACCTCTCCTCTGGGCTCCCTGTCAAGACTGACTCCAAAGTCTGCTTCTAGCGCAATGGAAAAAGTGATCCACGGGGGAACACTCCTACCATAGCACTAGCTAGATCGGCGGGGAAACGGGCGATGATATCCTTCAGCACAAGATACGCTGCCCTGTTGGCTCCATCCTTGGCACATGTGCCTCTGGTGATCTCCGTCCATCCTGTCCAGTGAGGCTTGGCGGGCAAAGCTTTGACTTTGATCTCCACCATGACCAAGGAATCCTGCCCGTAGATCTCCTTCTGCCATGAGTACCTGGGCTCCTGTCCTTCCTCATAGCCCACGGCCTGCAGAATCCTCCAAAGGATAGTCGGCAACCCGAAGTAGGTCAAGAACGTCTTCCGGGTCAGCTTGGTGGCCAAGCGATGACACGGATCTCCTCTTCCTCCGGTGGCCTTGCGAGCAGTCAGCTTAGTCCGGGCCATCTGTAGAAACAAAAAGGGTTTCGAACTCTCGTGAGACGGATATTAAGTTGACAAATTTTATAGAAAAGAGACAACTTTTAATTAAGGGGAGGTAATGTAAATGCAAGAATTTAAACATGATGCATGATCGTACTTACGTTCTCACTCACTAACATGACTCGTGAGTCCTAACGTTCTAGTCGGTGGCAAGAACGATCTCTCATGCGTTATCTACACGTTCTACTCGATCGCATAGTTAGTGTACCTGCAGAAGATTCATTTCAGCCCAAAGAAATCCCAATGGTAAAATAACTGAGTATTAGCTAATATGCGCAAAATACATAGAAGCCAACACTAAACACCATGCACCAACATAGAAAACACCCTCAAAACATTGATGCCCTCGTATGTGTCTGCGTGGAGCTCGCACATACTTGGTATAAGAACTCTCACCTAGACCGACGGTTGGACGGTCATGCTCTCATATCTCACAAAATCATTTTATGCATGTTTTCGCGATCGACGCATTCTCTTTTTCCCGAGAATGGACCAGCAAATAAAGATCCAGCATGAAGCAAAACCCTGAACCCTGTTAGCAGTTAAGCCACCTGAATCCTAGTATAGGGCTTAAGGACGTGTTGGGGGCCCGCAAAAGGGGTACCCCCAATCAACGCAAACAAATCAGGTAAACCTGGAACACCGGTTAAATAACGGACCTAACTAGTCTAACCCCCTAAAAAGCCGACCCCTCGAGGCCTACAACGCTGGCCCACCGAGCCGAGCCCTCCAAGCCAGGCCTCGGGCGCACGCTCGCTTTCTGTCTCGCCCGAGCCCTCCAAGCCAGGCCTCGGGCGCACGATCGTTTTCCGTCTCGCCCGAGCCCTCCAAGCCAGGCCTCGGGCGCACGATCGTTTTCCGTCTCGCCCGAGCCCTGCATGTCAGGCCTCGGGCAAGCGCTCCACTACCCTTCGAGCCCCCCACAGCCGAACACCACACCTCGAGACCCCACGCGGGGACCTCGAGCCTCTCTGGCACAGCGGTCTATCCCTCGAGACGCGTTATGCCTCCCTCGAGCGGCGCGGACATCGGATGCCAGCCCCATACCGCGCACTTAATTCATCCACCTACTCTAGTCACGTCCTCTGTAACACAACATGTGCCACAGTGGTCTGGGGCAGAGTCAAGTCTCGTTTTCACCACAAGTATGGGCGAAAAGGCACCAATGAAGCACTGTTAACCCACGCCCTACACTGTTGCACGTCCAAGCCATGCCTCGAGGCCCAGATGCCTGCCGCTCAATCGATTTTCACGGGACTTGCCCATACCTGCGGGGACTCGAGCCCCCCGTAGGCGCCGCCTCGAGGCCGGCTCCGCGCCCCTCGAGCCCTAACTACTTTCATGCTATTGGAGGACAGGTACCCCAAGACCCGGAGGGACTCCGCCGCGTCCTGTACGTTCCGGGATGGGTGCTGTACGGCTTCCACCTCGCCGCGCCTCCACGTCCGCGCCCGGGATGGAGGCCACGCTTCAAGGACGCTTCAACAGCAACGCCCACGTCAGCTACAATGTCTTCGACAAGACAGGGTTCCTACCCTTCTTCGCAAGGGACACAATACACCCCGACACCTGTAATACCCTTGTGTAACCCTGGCCTCCCCTTGCTCTATAAAAGGGGACACCAGGGCCCTCATTCCCTCTCGGGGGGGGGGGGGGGGAGGGGGGGACAGACACGTTAAGACACAAGTCCACACACACACGAGTCCGGACTCCGGTCCACGCTCACTGAGCTTGTATTCGCCCCTGTACAAGCACTTAGGTGCAAGTAATACAAGAACATCCTCCCCCCGCTGGACGTAGGGCCTTCTTTGCCCGAACCTGGATAAATCCTTGTGTCCTCTTGCATCACCATCCAGGAAGAGAAGCACGCGATCATATTACTCGTTGGTGTCATACCCCCGGTTTCGAAACACCGACAGTTGGCGCGCCAGGTAGGGGCCTTCGCGTGTCGAGTCGGTTTCTCGCCGTTTCCTGGATGGCTGCTTCGAGTCCTTCGTTCTCTGCCGGTGCCGTCATCTGGTTCGGGAGCCTCGAGTTCCTGGCCACTGACAACGGCAACGAGCTGACCTTGCTCTCCACGAAGGGCCCGAGTGGAGGGCGTGTCGCGCCGCCCCGTGCGAGGAGCATGGCACGTCGCCCACACCATCACGCGTCGCCACCCCGTGAGCGGCGCCGTCGTCATCATCGTCGCCAGGCACAGGCGGTGTCGGCGACATACACCCACTTCCCCGCGGCCGGCGCGGAGTTCCCAAGGAGGAGCTTGCCCGGCGCACGGCCGGAGACTTCCCGGGCGCGCCCGCGCCCGCCCAGTGACTTCGCGTTCATCATGCGCACGAACCAGGAGCCAGGCCAGAGGCCTCCGAGCTGTGCACCGTCGACGCCGCCCAGCCTCCTCCCGCACGGGGTGTACCGCGCTCGACGCCGGCAGCTCTCGTTCGGCCTCGACAGCTCCGCGGCAGCCTACGCCCGCCAGCTCAACGAGCGCAGTCGGGGCCGACAGCCGGCGGAGCAGGAGGAACGCCCGGGCGTGCTGCGGCAGGCCATGGCCAACCTGGAGATTGTCCACCCTGCACGCGTCGACCGCGGCCTCTCATGAGCCGTCGGGCCACCTCGTCAAGCCACCTTCGGGGAGTGGTACCGCGAGCTGCAGCCCCGGCACGAGCCAAGGCGGCGCGGCATCACCAGCTCTGACTCCGACGAATACGACTACCACGACCCCGACCTCCGGGATCCCACCAGGGAGTGATTCCAACTCGAGGAGGTCGTATGCGACACCGAGGACGAGGGCGACGACGGCAGGCCGACGCTCAACCTCGAAGGGCCCGGAGACGTGGTTGCGGCAGGCGGGTCATGTGTTCACGGGAGGAACGAACCCCCGGCACCGGCTGCACCATCCCAGCACAGCGACGACCGAGCGGCGCAGCTTGTGCAGCTGCGGGAGGCCATCGCCAAGGCTGAGGAGGACCGACAACGCCTGCTGCAGCTCGAGAAAACCCTAGCACAAGAACCAGCCCAGCCTCGAGGTGCCGGCGCTCGTGGCCGAGCTCGAGAGGTCCACCGGCAGATCCTCGAGGACGGGGCGCCAGCACGCCCCGAGGTGCGTTTCCCGCGAGCGGGACAGAACGTGGTGGCGGCGACGATGCTGCTCCGCGATCTGCCCGCCGTCTCCAACCCTGACGCCAGGCGCATGCTTAGGGAAATGAAGAACCTCCTCGAGACAGCCGCTGTACAGCAAGCCGAGAGCTCGGCGTCACGACGACGCGGAGCAGCCTCGGGGAAGCCGGCGGACACGCCCCGCAACGAGCGCGAGGCATCCGTCCACCAACCTGACGCCTCTCGAGCTAGGCCAGTCCGCGAACGGATCATCGACAACCGGCCACCTCGAGACCCCAACGACGCCCGCAACGACATCAACCGCCGGCGCAAGGACAAGGGGGCCCAGGAGCGTGGCTATAGCGCCCATCGAGGGGGGAGCTACGACAGCGACGAGGACCGGCAAGTCCTCGAGCCCCCGGGCCCCAGAGTCTTCAGCCGGGCCATCCGCAGCTCAACCCTCCCCGACCGCTTCCGACCGCCGACCAACATCATGAAGTATGACGGGGAGGTCGAGCTCAAGCTCTGGCTCTCGGACTTCCGCCTAGGCTGCCAACTGGGCGGAGCGAAGAACGACGACCGTGTGATCATACGCCAACTCCCACTTTACCTCTCGGACACCGCCCGCCGGTGGCTCGAGGGGCTCCCGCCGGATCGGATCGACGACTGGGCCGACCTAGTCAGGGTCTTCGACCGGAATTTCAAGGGGACGTGCGTGCGCCCAGGCAACCCCTGGGATCTACGGCGTTGCAGGCAGGCGGCGAACGAGCCCCTCCGCGATTTTGCTCGACGGTTCTCGAAGCAGCGCCTCGAGCTCCCCCACGTGCCTGATGAGGACGTCATCTCAGCGTTCCTCGCGGGCACGACATGCCAAGAGCTAGTCCATGAGCTAGGACGCTACCGTCCCAGGACAGTCGAGGACCTGATGGATCGTGTCACCAGCTTTGCCTTAGGCGACGAGGCAGTGGGGGCCTTCTTTGGCCGTTCCACGGACAAAGGCAAGGCGGTGGCCGCGCCGGAGGTCACGAACAAAGGCAACAACGCCAAGAATGACAACAATAACAGCAACAAAAAGAAGAAGAACAAATGCAAAGGTCAGAAGGCGAAGCGCGATGCCAATGACGACGACGACGAAGAAGTGCTCGCAGGCGCCCTCGAGCCTAAGAAGCCCCGAGGCCCCCCTGACGGGGCTGTTTTCGACCAGATGCTCGAGGGCCCCTGCACTTATCACAGGGGCCCCGTAAATCACAAGTTAAAGGACTGCCGACTGTTGAAAGGCTACTACTCCAAGCTCGGCAATAAGAGAGAAGACGCGCCTAAGGGCAAGGATACCAATCGACGCGGCGGTGGGGACGCGGACGGCGACTTCCTCCCGGTGCGCGACTGCTACATGATCTACGGGGGGCCGACCGTCGGGCTCTCGGCTCGAGAAAGAAAGAAGGAGCGCCGGGAGGTCTTTGCACTCTGCCACGACGCCCCCCGATATCTTGACTGGTCTGATGCGCCGATCACGTTCGACCGTGACGACCACCCGGACCGTGTCATAAACCCGGGGGCGTACCCCCTCGTCGTCGACCCCGTCATCGTCGACGTACGGTTCTCCAAGGTGTTGATGGATGGGGGCTCGAGCCTCAACATCATATACCTCAAGACACTCGACCTCCTGGGGATTTCAGAGGGTCAGCTCCGGCCCAGCGTCGGAGGGTTCCATGGAGTCGTACCGGGGAAGAAGGCCCACCCCCTCGGGCGCATCGACCTGCCGGTTTGCTTTGGCACGCCGGCTAACTTCCGCCGGGGGACGCTCACCTTCGAGGTGGTTGGGTTCCAAGGGGCCTACCATGCCATCATCGGCCGGCCAGGCTACGCCAAGTTCATGGCGGTTCCCAACTACACGTACTTAAAGCTCAAGATGCCGGGGCCAAAAGGGGTCATCACCATCGACACCTCCTACGAGCACGCATACCACTGCGACGTGGAGTGCGTCGAGCGTGGGGAGGCCAACGTCCACCTCGACTCGCTCGAGGCCCTAGCCGCCCTGGCCACCGAGGAGGCTCCTGAAGCGAAGCGTCACGCTGGCAACTTCGAGCCGGCGGAGCACACAAAGCGGATACCCGTCGACCCGACCTCGACCGATGGCAAGACGCTGGCCGTCAGTGCCAGCCTCGAGCCTAAATAGAAAGCAGTGCTCGTCGACTTTCTCCGCGCGAACATCGACATGTTTGCGTGGGGCCCCTCAGACATGCCGGGCATACCAAGGGAAGTCGCCGAGCACGCCTTGGAAATCCGGGCCGGTTCCAGACCGGTGAAGCAACGCCTGTGCCGCTTCGACGAGGAGAAGCACAGGATCATCAGCGAGGAGGTGCACAAGCTTTTGGCGGCCGGGTTCATCAAGGAGGTATTTTACCCAGAGTGGCTAGCTAACCCTGTATTAGTTAGGAAAAAGAATGGAAAAATGCGGATGTGTGTAGACTACACTGGTCTGAATAAAGCATGTCCAAAAGTTCCATTTCCTTTACCTAGAATTGATCAGATTGTCGATTCCACTGCTGGGTGCGAAGTGCTTTCGTTCCTTGATGCGTATTCCGGCTACCACCAAATTAAGATGAAAAAATCCGACGAACTCGCAACCTCTTTTATCACGGCATTTGGATTGCTACGTTACGATGCCCTTCGGCCTACGAAACGCCGGGGCAACGTATCAACGATGTATGCAGCACATCCTTGGCGAGCACATAGGCAGGACCGTCGAGGCTTACGTCGATGACATCGTGGTTAAAACCAAGAAAGTCGGGAACCTCATCAGCGACCTCGAGACCACATTCGAGTGCCTCCGGGCCAAGAATGTGAAGCTCAACCCCGAGAAGTGTGTCTTTGGTGTGCCTCGAGGCATGCTACTTGGCTACATTGTCTCACAACGGGGGATCGAGGCAAACCCTGAAAAAATCTCAGCAGTCACGAGGATGGGCCCGATTCGAGACCTCAAGGGTGTGCAGAAAGTGACTGGCTGCCTAGCCGCTCTCAGCAGATTCATCTCGAGGCTAGGGGAAAAAGCGCTACCCCTCTACCGCCTGCTGAAGAAGACGGAACACTTTGCGTGGACTGTCGAAGCCGAGGAGGCCTTAACCAAGTTGAAGGGGTTGCTGACTTCCGCACCAATCCTCGTGCCACCGCGACCAGCCCAGGTTGGCGATTCCCCTGAGCCTCTCCTCCTCTATGTGGCCGCAACCACTCAGGTGGTCAGCGCGGTCGTAGCCGTCGAGAGGCACGAGGAGGGTCATGCCTTGCCGGTCCAACGACCGGTGTACTTCACCAGTGAGGTACTCTCCGAGGCCAAGGTCCGGTATCCGCACATCCAGAAGCTGCTCTACGGCATCATCGTCACAAGGCGCAAGCTCCAGCACTACTTCCTCGCTCATCCCGTAACGGTGGTGTCGTCCTTCGCCCTCGGTGAGATCATCAACAATCGGGAGGCCACGGGGCGCATCACCAAGTGGTCCGCCGAACTAATGGGGGAGACCATCACCTACGCCCCGCGAAAGGCCATCAAGTCGCAAGCGTTGGCGGACTTTGTTGCTGAATGGACCGACACTCAGCTCCCGCCGGCGCAGATTCAAGCCGAGCTCTGGACCATGTACTTCGACGGATCCCACACGAAGACGGGGGCAGGCGCAGGCCTGCTCTTCATCTCACCCCTCGGAGTCCACATGCGCTACCTGCTACGCTTGCACTTCCCCGCCTCCAACAACGTCGCCGAGTACGAGGCCCTCGTCAATGGGCTGCGCATGGGCTCGACCTTGTGGGTCCCCTCAAAAGGACAAGTGGAGGGTACACACACGTGCTCGTGGCCATCGACAATTTCACCAAGTGGATCGAGGCTAAGCCGATAGGAGACCCCACCTCCGAGAAGGCTGTCGAGTTCATCGCCAACATCATGTACCGGTTTGGAGTGCCTAACGTCATCATCACCGACAATGGCACCCAATTCACGGGCAAAAAGTTCACCAACTTCTGCGATGACAACAACATTCGTGTAACCTGGGCCTCGGTCGCATACCCTCAATGCAACGGGCAGGTCGAGCGCGCCAACGGCATGATACTCCATGGGCTGAAGCCGAGGCTGTTCAAGACTCTCAAAAATTTCGGAAAGGGATGGGCCGCAGAGCTCCCCTCGGTGCTGTGGGGCCTCAGGACTACGCCGAGTCGAGCCACCGGGTTCACTCCGTTTTTCCTAACTTACGGCGTCGAGGCAGTCTTGCCTATGGACCTCGAGTACGGCTCCCCTCGACTTCGAGCCTACAACAAGCAAAACAACGACGAGAGGCTTGCCAACGCCAAGGACCAGCTTGAGGAGGCCCGAGATGTGGCGCTCATCAACTCCGCACGCTACCAACAATCACTTCGACGCTACCACGACAAGTATGTGCGCAAAAGAGACCTAGCAGTGGGGGACCTCGTGCTTCGACGGCTTCAAGACAACCGAGGGCGCCACAAGCTCACCCCTCCATGGGAGGGCCCATACACCGTGGCTAAGGTGCTCAAGCCAGGAACATACAAGCTCTACGACGATCAAGGCAGAATCCTGGCGAACGCGTGGAACATATCTCAGCTACGTCGCTTCTATCCTTAAGGGCCTCAAGGCCTTGTTCATTTTGTTGCTTTGTACAAACATGTCAAATATGAATGAACAATCTCGTGCGTTGTCTTTCATTTTGCTTAGCAGCATAAGGTAGCCTCGACCCTGCCTTGCTCAGGGTCGAGCCTCCCTCGGGGGCTGACAGGGGGGTAACCGCCCCCTAGACTCCGGAAAAAATGCGTGTTTTCTTTTCAAAAAATTCGACCCTCATCTCGACTCGTGCCTCGAGTGAACTAGCGACGTCTAAATCCCAAAATACCTCGAGCCTCCAAAGGTCGGGAGGCGTCGACGTAGATGGCCACCTACGCCCCCGGGCTACGGTACCCTACCTACGCCTCCCCTCGAGGGGCTCGCGACGTATCGAAGGAGTACAGACTAAGTTAGCAGAAACTCGAGCTTGCAACAAAGAGAAGTGGTCAAACGCATTTTAAAAGAAAACAACACCTTTAAACAAACAAGTCATATATACAAATGGGTCTCGACGGACCCTCATCCATGCCATAAAATTCTTACAAGGGCCTCGACGCCCAAATTTGGCACGCAGGCCCTAATCTTCGTCGGTGTGGTACTCCTCCCCAAGGTCTTCCACGGCGGGCTCAGCCTCGACACCCGAGCTAGAAGGAGGAGGGCCCTTGACACCGCTGCTGGCGTGAGGAGGCAACACGTCCTCCTCGAAAATCTTGGCGAGCGATGTCCCCGGCCTCTCCATCTTCTCCAAAATTTTGTCGACACGGCGGTTGTTCCACTCCTCGTCCTTCCCCTCGATCTCAATGAAGCCGTTGGCGACAACGTGGACCGGGAAGCGGAAACCAGAGCGAACGACCGCGAGCGTCTGCTTGACGCCATGATGGAGAGCTTGCCGGACACGGTCCCGCGCGGCTGCGTCGAAGAAGCACAAGGCGTCGACCAAGGCGTCGCCTCGGGCCACCTCACCTTCTGCCGCAGCCACTGGAGGAGCACCCCACATGGGGCCAAGCCGGTCGAGGGAGGTGCGAGCCCGCTCCGCCACCATCGTCTCATCTTGGAGTTGGTCCAAGAGAGCCTGGTTCGTCCCGCGGAGCTCCTCGACCGTCTTCTCGACCCCTGCGCAACGAACAAGGAAGAGTGAGACTGCGGCGTAACAAAAAACTTCGAGACCCAAACAAGAACAAGGTGTAAGCCTCACCGTCGCAATGTTGCCCCAGTGCGGCGAGGTCGCTGGTCAGGCCCTCAGCACGCTGCTCAAGCCTGCGCTTCTCGGCCAACATGAGGAGCCTCTCGGACCTAAGGTCCTCGATCAGCCGGCCCGCCTCCACAAGGGCCAGATCCTTGCGGATCACCTCCTGCCGCGCCGCCCCCTCGGCAGCTCGGGCGGTGGCAACACCAATCTCGGCGTCTTCGGCCTCTTTTGTCGCTGCCTCCGCTGCGGTTCGGGCGGCGGCGGCCTCGCCACGGGCGTCAGCGGCCTCCTGCTTCGCCGCCTCGGCTTCAGCCCGGGCGGAGGTGGCCTCGCTTCGGGCGTCCACGGCCTCCTTCCTCGATGCTTCGAGAGCGGCGGCGGCCTCCTCCTTGGATCGAGCGACCTCACCTCGAGCCGCCCGGACCTCCGCCTCCGCCTCGTTGAGCCGGCTCGCCATTTGGGCGTTCCGGCTCAGCTCAGCGCGGAGATCTTGAAGCTCCGCCTCAGCCCTCGCGAGGGCGGCCGACACCTGTGTAACACCTCTAGTGTTTAATCTGTAATTAACCTGACATGTCATCATCATTAGTCATTAATCATTCTTGCCTTGCATTTATGTTTGCTTAGTACTTGTGTAGCAATCTCTTTTCAAAAACCCTAAAGCCCAAATCTTCCTATAAGGGCAAAAATGGTAATTTCAACTTTGTGCCTAGTCTTGTGTATTTCTTGTTCAGTTTAGTGTCTTGAAGCTTTGTTGTGTTGTTCAAAAATCGAAATCAAAAAATCAGATTTCAAAATCCCTTTGAAAAACCCTAAATTTCCAAACCCTGGTTTTTACCCCTCTTTTAATAAGTTAAAAACTATTCAAAATTTGGACTTGGTTCAAAAAGCAAAGTTGTAGATCTTGTCAAGAGGAACAACTTTGGTATTTACATATTTTCAAGTTTCTATATAAAATCAAAAGTAATTTTGAAATTATTCAAATCTTAAAAGTGTTCCCTTTTCTGTTTTCGAATATAATTCAAAAACTGTTTGGAATTTGAAAATGTTCTTATTGACAAAGTTGTAGATCTCCTTTTTTGCACAACTTTGGTATTCTGAGTTTTTCCGTGCCAGTCAAGTTTTGGAGTATTTGCAAAATACAGAAAGTCAAACCCTAGACCTAGCCCTGTTCATCTCCTACCTAGGGTCAGAGCAGAGCAGGGAGGGGGCCGGCCATGGCCGCTCGCCGGAGCTGCGTGCGCCACGCGCCTGGCAGCGCACGCCCGCCCCCGAACTTGTCGCCTGTGACCGCGCCATCATTCTGCCCCGCACGCGCAAGCGCTGACCTCCGCCCCAGTCCCGCACTGCTCCCCGACGTCGCCGCCGCGTGGCCGTCGCCGGCAAGCACGACGCCCGGGTCCCAAACTGATTTCCGTCCCTTCTTCATCATGAGATCATTAGCACGAGCCACGGGCATTCTTATTCCACCCCCCGAGCGCTCCCTAACGGCCCCTGGCCGCGGCTATATAAAGGCCCGCCGGCCGGCCGGAGCTCCGCACTCACCCCACCACCGTCGCCAGCTCACTCCAGAGTCTCCGCCGCTCCACCACCTAGCCCAGAAGCTCCGCTTGAGCTCGCGAAGCTCCCAGCCTCAATTTTACCTCCGCCGCCTCCAATCGCCCGGCGTAACCCCATCTTCCCAAACTCCGGCGAAACACGGTTGAGCTCGGTTCGGGAAATCCCCACTCTCCGGCCATGATCATTTTTCTCTGACCCCTGCTTCATCTTCCTTGCCTTCTTGCGCCCCTAAACGGCTACTGGTGGCCGTGCCTGGTGTACAGGGTCGCCGGATCGCCGGAGTGCCGCCGCGGTCGTCTCCTTCTCGAGCCGCACCCTCGACCGTATCGAGCCCCAAGCCTCGGGCGAATCGCACTACCCTCGAGCGCGTTCCCGAGCCACACCCTCGAGCACATCCTCGAAACCCCGCCCCTCGAAGCAGCCGAGTCTAGCCTCAGCCTCGGGCGAATCGCAACTTCCACGAGCCCAAAGCCTCGAGTGAGCCGAGGCCACCCTCGAGAGGCTAGCCGCAAGAGAACCCGCCGAGGCCTCGCCGTCGAGCCCTCTTATCATCCGCCTCGCCGAGCCTTGCCTCTGACTCTCGGTGAGCCCAGCCTCTGTTTTCTCAGCCGAGCCTCGAGCCTCGACGTCGAGCCCAATCCGACTCGAGCTCAGTGCTCTTTTCCTTTTCAGAAATATGAATAGTTGTTATTTCATCTTTTTGTATGATTTTCTGTATTGCTCTAAAATTCTGAAAATTTTACAGTTGAGTCTTTATACTATGTAGTATTTATAAAAATATGAAACTTGACTTTTCTGCAAGAATTTGAAAATGTAAAATCCCTCTTTTAATTAATAAATGGATGGTTTGGATTTTTAGAAAATCATTTATAACTCCAAAATCATGAGATAAATTTTGTGAGCTTCCTATGCCATGTTTAGTCTCTGGTGAAATTTTGAAGTCTTTTGGAACAAGTTGATTTTGAGCATTTATCTTTAATTGTTAAATAGTGCTTTTTGTTAATTAATGTCTGATTTTATTTGAGCACCTTAATGACCTCCAAAAATTATGAAATTTTTTTTGCCATCTATCTACACCATAATGAACTTATGTGATTAATTTGGTAATTTTTGGAGCAACTGCATAAAATGACTTTTTAAATAATTAAGAAAAAAAGAAAAAGGTGATTAAGGTTCATGTTGTATGCCCTGTGTTGCATTGTTCATACTAGCATACTCATGAGCATGAATCATTGCATTCGTATAGTCACCGAAGAAGGCGTCAAGATCGAGGCAGCCGCCGACGAACCTGTCCCTGAGGCTACCCCGAGCTCCGACAACTGCCCTGCCGCCCTCGAGCCTGCCCTCTTTGCTCTTCAAGGCAAGCCCCGGTGCATTTAACCCTTTCCTTTCCTTGGATTTATAAAATGTTTTCCTTAAATGCTTTTGAGTTAAATTATTGCATTAGGTTTATAGGAGTTGTGTGCTATCCTAATTGATGCACTATCCACCTTGACCACTGATACACCCGATACCTGCTTTTCAAAAGTATTTGAAAAATGCTTAGCAATGCTTATTGAATTAGACTTTGCAATAAAATGCCATTTTCAAAAGTGTGATCACTTAAAGAACATTTATGGGCATTTGGCTTTACTCCCTGCCTGTTGGCTAAGTATCTGATCCATACCTAGTCAACAGCGAGGGAGGTTGTCCGAGCGTACGGTGCCGTCATGTTGTAGTCCGGGACTCAACAGTTGACACCGACCGGGACAGGGTTGAAAAACCGACAGGACCTGTACTCTTGGGTTAGAGTCCCGAGGTGCTTGTTGCTGACGGAAAAACTTTAGGGACCATCCGTATGGGGGCCTGCTGGTCAAGACTTGTAACTATTCACATACTTCGGAAAGCTCTGGCTCCGAGGAATCCTTTATTGGACCGACAACCGCGCACTGGGAGTGGAGAGATGGCGGAAGTAGCATGTACCCACGTGGTCGTCGTACCTGGATAGGAGTGGTGTACTGTACTTCCGGGTGGCGTAGGACCGGGTCCAATCTTGGAGGAATCGTGGTAGACGAGTTGGCATATGCAAGCTTGGGTGCTACATATGCAGTGTGGATAGGGATCCTCAGCTGAGTATTATTTATCCGGATTAACGTTGCTCCTCGGTTATGGAGACTTGGTCCACTGACTGTCAACGGAGAGTGGTTCTCAACTAGGAATGTTTTTGAAATGTAAAATGAATCATGAACGATGAAGAATTGAGGAATACTGAATCTTTCCAAAATAAAATAAGGTTTACAAAATGCTTTTCTGCAAAATACTTGATCTTGCTTAAACCTTACCTTGACTACCCTAAGCCTCTCATTCCTGAGTCTTCTCCCTTTTTTTAGTCGGGTAAGTCTTGTTGAGTACCCCAGTACTCAGGGTTTGTTACCCATGCTGCAGGTATGACAGAGTCCCCGATGTGTCTTGCACCCTGCTGCGTGACCATCGTCCAGGAAGAGGCCGATGAGGCCGAAGAATAGTTGTACACCCTCGGGCTGGGTGATTATAAGTATCTTTGTTGTTCTCCACTATGTTGCCTATGTCTATCTCTATTATCAGAACTTGGTTTGTAATAACTGCACCTTAATTTCTATTTGGAACCCTGCTTTGTAAAACTATTGTTATTTAAGTCTTCCGCTCTTTATTCCGATGTTATTTGTAAAAGTATGCAATGCTGTAACCGAATTGTGAGATGATCCTGCGGACATTGGGCACTGATGTAGCCCGGTGGCGAACAGGTCTTAATCACATGGAACATGGGTTCGGCTGTCAGAGGTTGACAGGGACACGTGGGCCATGAGATTAGGGCCGTTCCGTCACAGAGTGGTATCGGAGCATCTCACTTTAACGTTGCAGTGTTCGTTTTTGCGAAAACTTCAAAAGACCTTTTGAGTCCAAACAAACTAAACTTGACTATTTTGAGTCCAAATTGCTTCTCTCATCTTGTCTCTCATATGGCAACACTAGCTAGTGGAACAACATATTTTAAGCCCTATGTACCTTATTTATTATTGCATTGCTTTGTTCCGTAGGAACGATTCATGCATCATGTCATAATCACTTAAGTTAACATCCTCTCTAAGTTCGTTGGGGTAGTATGCCTTTACCTGTTCTTGCTAGCCTTTCTCATCCATCTATCTTATCTTGTCAGACATGGCCCGTATCAAGCTGACTGCCCGCAAGTCGACTGGACCGCATGGTGTGCCACGCCACCAGCTGGCACCTCGCGTTGGAGAAGAGACTGCCGAATCTTCCAATGGTCGTCGCTTTCCCCGCCGCACCCGTAAGAACCTGAAGGAGGAGATCAAGGATCTGAAGGCTGAGCTGAAGAACTTGGAGCATGACTTCTACCACTCACGCCTGGAGTTTTATGAGGCACGAGCTTCCCTGGAGCAGGCCAACCGGAACACGGTTCGCGCTATCGAGCAGCGCAATGATGCTTGGATCCGCGAGGACGTCACCAGAGCCGAGCTCCACGGACTGCAGCAGTACACAGCTCAGATTGAACAGTTCAATGATATGCTTCATGAGGAAGTGCATCAGCTGTATGATCAACTCCACCCCTTGGTACCCCCGGTTATGGAAGACCCTGAGGACGGAGTAGTGGAAGAACCCGATGTGGAACAAGAGCCAGACGTGGACGAAGAAATTGAACCTGCTGAGGACGTCCACGCTGAAGACGAGGACGAGGAGGAAGAGCCTGAGCTCATCCTCGAAGAAGACGACGACGAAGAAATGATCATCATCGATGAGGACTAGACCCGTCTTTAGGAGATGGAGATCCCGTGTGTCTGTACCACCTGCTTACCTAAAACCTTAGTCTAGGTTTGGGAGCGTTAGTCTGTCTTTTGTTAAGTCAGTCTGTATCTTTCTTTTCGTACCTTTTTTTCCCTTATCGGTCAGTTGTGTCTGTCAGAAATCTTTATCAATCTATCAGTCTTTGTATCAGAAGAAGCTATCAGTCTGTTGATTTCAGAACCCTATCTATGAATGCTAAGTTCCAAGTTGCTTAACAGATGCCTGTGAACACTCGCACTGGAGCTGGAGGTTCTGATGATGCCAACCTTCCAAACCCTCCACCTGTTCCTGCTACCCTGGCAGATGCCATTGCAGCCTTGGCAGCCGCTGCTAACCTGATGGCTCAAAATCAGGGCAGCAGAACAATGGTCACCGTGGTCGTCACGACATCAACCGTGAGACTACATATGTGGATTTCACCGAGACCGTCCACCCGTCCACTTTTCACCAAAGCAGATGAACCCCTGGAAGCTGATGATTGCTCCGCACTATGGAGCAAAAGTTCAGTCTTCTCTCGCTGTACCGACATCCAGAAGCCCCGGTTCGCTTCCCAGCAGCTTCGTGGTCCAGCAAGCGCTTGGTATGCCAACCTGTTGGCTGCCCAGCCAGAAGGTCATCAGTTGACCTGGGAAGAGTTCCGCACCGCTTTCCGTGCACATCACATCCCTTCGGATTAATGAAGATGAAGCTTGATCAGTTTCTGGCACTGCAGCAGAAGGACTCCACAGTAATGCAGTACGTGGGTCAGTTCAACCATCTTAGCCAGTATGCCTCAGAGTATGTCAACACAGATGAAAAGAAGAGGGATTGTTTCCTTAGAGGTCTGCATCCTAAGATCCGCAGAAGTCTGTCCAATAACCTGACCGGTTCGTATCATGATGCTGTTGACCGGGCTGTCGCTTTGAAGAGAGCAACCGTCAGTATCAAGAGGAAAAGAAGAAGAAGAAAGCAGGATCCAGCAGTTTCTCTGGCGGTCACAAGCGCCAGAGGATCATATACCACCCCAGTCACCACCAAAATCGCCTACCTACCTTACCCCACCAGCAAGTGGTCGTCCGTACCGCGGCCACCACCCATAATGCCAACCAGCAGAGTGCCACACAGCCGAACGCCCCAGGTGTTCGTATCACCACTCCACAAACAGCCTACAACCATCCCTGCTACAACTGCGGCCAGCTTGGTCACTGGTCTCGTGAGTGCCCAAAGCCCAAGAGGTATGCCCAGAATACTCAGAAGAATCCTGGAGGATCTCAGCAGCAGCAGCACCGTGCACAGCAGCAGCATGTTCAGAAAGGCAAGATTGTCAAGAAGCACGGGCAAGTCTACTACACCACTGTCGGCGACATCCCAGACCGACTCCAATCCACTGTCGCGACATCTGAAGGAGAGCCCGTCATGGATCGGTAGGTTTCCCGGTTGCCAAATCATCCTGCAGTTGTGTTGTTTGAAATGGTGCATCGCATTCCTTCATCAGTCGTTACTTTTGTCATCAAGCATGAGATATCAATTGAGGATTTGAAAGAAAGTTTCTGCATTTTTTCGCCTAGAGGCGTATAAGTACTAAGGAAGTGGTTCGCAGTATACCAGTAATGTTGGGGGAAACATGATTTCCTACCACCATGATAGTGCTACGTGATCAGGGGAGATAGATGTCATTTAGGCATGAATTGGATGTGTCGTATAAAGCCATGATCGACATCCTGAATAGATTTTGTGAGAGTGGACATTCCCAACAGTACCTCCAAACTCCTTCTCCAACTCCCCAATGCCTCAAAAACCAGCAGCCACACTTTGAACACCGCCTATGTTCTGGAAACCAGAGACATCCCCGTGGTCTGTGAATTCCCTGATGTTTTCCAGAGGACTTACCTGGTCTGCCTCCTGACCGTGATGTTGAGTTTGCCATAGAGCTAAAGCCTGGGACTGCTCCTATATCCCGCAGAGCTTATCGAATGCCATCCCCAGAGAGTGGCAGAGCTAAAAATCCAATTACAAGATTTGTTGGACAAGGGTTTCATTCGCCCAAGCTCGTCTCCTTGGGGCTGTCCTGCAATCTTGTAAAGAAGAAAGACAAGACTCTCAGAATGTGCATTGATTATCGCCCCCCTCAATGAGGCACCATCAAAAATAAATATCCCTTGCCTCGTATTGATCTTCTCTTTGACCAGTTAGCTGAGCCAAAGTATTCTCCAAGATCGATCTCAGATCTGGCTACCACCAAATAAGATTCGTCCTGAAGATATTCCTAAAACAGCTTTCACCACCAGATACGGCCTATATGAGTACTTGGTCATGTCCTTCGGTTTGACCAATGCCCCTGCTCATTTCATGTACCTCATGAACTCTGTGTTCATGCCAGAGCTTGATAAATTCGTGGTCGTGTTCATTGACGACATCCTTGTCTACTCAAAACCCCTGAGATCATGCCGAACATCTTCGTATCGTTCTATCCCGTCTCGAGAAACATCAGCTGTATGCCAAGTTCAGTAAATGTGAGTTCTGGTTAGATCAGATACAGTTTCTTGGTCATGTCCTATCCGCTGAGGTGTGTCAGTTGACCCTGGTAAAGTGGCAGACATTCTGGATTGGAAGCCACCTACCACTGTTCACAAGTCCGCAGCTTTATGGGAATGGCTGGATATTATCGTCGATTCATCCCGGATTCTCCAGAATCGCCAAGCCTATCACCGAGTTAGTAAAGAATTCTGTGAAGTTTGTCTGGTCACCAGCCTGTGAGCAAGCCTTTCAAACTCTGAAGAAACTGTAACTACATCACCAGTGCTAGCCCAGCCGAACATCGAGAAGCCCTTTGATGTCTACTGTGATGCATCTGGTACTGGTTTGGGCTGTGTTTTGATGCAAGAAGTCGAGTGATCGCTTATGCCTCCCGAAAGCTTAAGCGACATGAGAGAATTATCCAACTCATGATCTCGAGTTAGCAGCAGTGGTGCATGCCTTAAAGATCTGGCGTCATTATTGTTGGGCAGTACCTGTAATGTGTACACTGATCACAAAAGCCTGAAGTATATCTTCACTCAAGGAGAGCTGAATATGAGACAGAGAAGATGGCTTGAGTTAATTAGGACTATGATCTTGAAGTGCATTACCATCGGTAAGGCGAATGTGGTTGCCGATGCGCTCAGTCGCAAGTCATATTGCAACTGTCTGATGATGAAACCTATGATTCTTCTTTGTGTTATGAGCTGGAAAGGTTAAATATTGAAATGATTCCACAAGGAACTCTGAATAATATCAGAATAGAAACCCCTATCAAAGAGCAGATCATCGCTGCACAGAAAGATAACCCTGGAATCAAGCACATCATCGAAAAGGTCCAATCCGGAAAGGCTGATTGTTTCAGGATTGATGATACAGGAGTAGTATGGTTTAAGAATCGGTTAGTAGTTCCTAAAGTGCCTGAGTTAAGAAGTTAATCCTTGATGAAGCCACACTTGACTAGATTCTCCATCCACCCCGCAGCAGCAACAAGATGTACCCAGGACTTGAAGCAAAGGTTCTGGTGGACAAAGATGAAGATTGAGATCGCCGTATGTCGCTCGGTGTGATACTTGCCAGAAAGTCAAAGCCGTGCACATGAGCCCGGAGGAGAATTGCAACCTTTACCTGTACCTGCTTGGAAATGGACGATATCAGTATGGATTTATCAATGGACTACCAAGACACCAAAAGGTTTTGATTCCATCTGGGTGATCGTGGATCGCCTCACTAAGCAAGCTCATTTCCTGCCAGTCAAAACCAGCTACCACCCCCCCCACATATGCCACTTTGTACAAGAACCACATAGTGAAACTCCATGGCATACCCAAGACCATTGTCTCTGATCGTGGTACTCAGTTTGTTGCAAAGTTCTGGAAAGCGTTCCATACCTCACTTGGACCAAGCTCTTGCATAGTACGGCATATCATCCGCAAACAGATGACAAACTGAGCGAGTCAACCAAGTGCTAGAGGATATGTTGAGAGCCTGCGTGCTCACCTTCGCAGATACTTGGGATAACTGTTGCCCTTGGCAGAATTCTCATATAATAACAGTTACCAAGAGAGCATCAAAATGGCACCCTTTGAAGCACTGTTACGGTCGCCGTGTCGTACACCTCTCAGTTGGTCTGAACCTGGAGAAAGAGAATTCTTTGGATTGACCTGTGAAAGATATGGAAGAAAAAGTCAAGCAAATACAAGAGAATATGAAAATTGCGCAATCTCGACAGAAGAGCTATGCCGACAAAGACGTCGACCTCTGAAGTTCAAATCGGAGATTATGTGTACCTGAAAGTCTCACCCACCAAGGAGTCACTCGTTTTGGAGTTAAAGGGAAGTTAGCGCTCGCTATATTGGTCCTTTGAGATTCTGAATGTTGTGGCAAGGTAGCTTACAAGCTAAGTTGCCGATCATCTTTCAGCAGTTCATAATGTGTTTCACGTCTCCAACTCAAGAAGTGTCTCCGAGTGAGTGCCCGAACATGTGGTAGATGTTGAAGGTGTTGAGTTAGAACCTGATCTGTCATACTCTGAATATCCATTCGTGTGTTGGATTACAAGGACGTGTTACCGGAGGACCCCCCACCACAAGATGGTACAAGATCCAATGGACCAACACTCTGAAGAAGAGCCACTTGGGAATTCGAAGACTTCTTAGCAAAGAGCTATCCCGACTTTCTCGATACTCTTTAGATATAAGTTTTACCCTGTCCTTCTTAGACGCAGAATCTGGGGCGAGATTTCTTTTAGGGGGGAAGGTTGTAACACCTCTGGTGTTTAATCTGTAATTAACCTGACATGCATCATCATTAGTCATTATCATTCTTGCCTTGCATTTATGTTTGCTTAGTAGTTACTTGTGTAGCAATCTCTTTCAAAAACCTAAAGCCCAAATCTTTCTATAAGGGCAAAAATGGTAATTCAACTCTGTGCCTATCCTTGTGTATTTCTTGTTCAGTTTAGTGTCTTGAAGCTTTGTTGTGTTGTTCAAAAATCGAAAATCAAAAAATCAGATTTCAAAATCCCTTTGAAAAACCCTAAATTTCCAAACCCTGGTTTTTACCCCTCTTTTAATAAGTTAAAAACTATTCAAAATTTGGACTTGGTCCAAAAAGCAAAGTGTAGATCTTGTCAAGAGAAACAACTTTGGTATTTACAGATTTTCAAGTTTCTATATAAAATCAAAAGTAATTCAAAATTATTCAAATCTTAAAAGTGTTCCCTTTTCTGTTTTCTGATATAATCAAAATGTTTGGAATTTGAAAATGTTCTTATTGACAAAGTTGTCGAGGTCCCTTTTTTGCACAACTTTGGCATCTGGTTTTTACCGTGCAGTAAATTTTTGGGAGTAAGAGTAATTTGCAAAAATACAGAAAGTCAAACCTAGACATAGCCCTGTCATCTCCTACCTAGGGTCAGAGCAGAGCAGGGAGGGGGCCCGGCCATGGCGCTCGCCGGAGCTTCGTGCGCCACGCGCTGCAGCCGCACGCCGCCCCCGACTTGTCGCCTGTGACCGCGCCATTCTTCTGCCCCGCACGCGCAGCGCGGCCTCCGCCCCGTCCCCCACTTCTCCCGACGCGCCGCCGCGTGCCGTCACCGGCAAGCACGACGCCGGGTCCCAAACTGATTCCGTCCCTTCTTCATCATGAGATCGATAGCACGCGCCACGGAGCATTCTTATCCACCCCGCGCGCTCCCTAACGGCTCCTGGCCGCGGCTATAAAAGGCCCGCCGGTCGGCCGGAGCTCCGCACTCACCCCACCACCGTCGCCAGCTCACTCCAGAGTCTACGCCGCTCCACCACCTAGCCCAGAAGCTCCGCCTTGAGCTCGCGAAGCTTCCCAGCCCCTCAATTTTACCTCCGCCGCCTCCAATCGCCCGGCGTAAACCCCATCTTCCCAAACTCTGGCGAAACACCGGTGAGCTCGGGTTCGGGAAATACCACTCTCCGGCCATGATCTTTTCTCTGACCCCTGCTTCATCTTCCTTGCTTCTTGCGCCCCTAACCGGCTACTGGTGGCGTGCCTGGTGTACAGGGTCGCCGGATCGCCGGAGTGCCGGCGCGGTCGTCTCCTTCTCGAGCCGCACCCTCGACCGTATCGAGCCCCAAGCCTCGGTGCGAATCGCACTACCCCTCCGAGAGCGATCCCGAGCCACACCCTCGAGCAATCCTCGAAACCCGCCCTCGAAGAAGCCGAGTCGAGCCTCAGCCTCGGGCGAATCGCAACTTCCACCGAGCCCAAGCCTCGAGTGTGAGCCGAGCCACCCCGAGAGGGCTAGCCGAAGAGAACCCGCCGAGGCCTCGCCGTCGAGCCCTCTTATCCATCCGCCTCGACGAGCCTTGCCTTGACTCTCGGTGAGCCCAAACTCTGTTCTCAGCCGAGCCTCCGCCTCGACGTCGAGCCCGCTCCGACTCGAGCTCTAGTGCTCTTTTCCTTTTCAGAAATATGAATAGTCTTGTATTTCGTCTTTTTGTATGATTTTCTGTATTGCTCTAAAAATTCTGAAAATTTTACAGTTGAGTCTTTATACTATGTAGTATTTATGAAAATATGAAACTTGACTTTCTGCAAGAATTTGAAAATGTAAAATCCCTCTTTTAATTATAAATGGATGGTTTTGGATTTTAGAAAATCATTATATAACTCAAAAAATCATGAGTAAATTTTGTGAGCTTCCTATGCCATGTGTAGTCTCTGGTGAAATTTTGAAAGTCTTTTGGAAACAATTTGATTTTTGAGCCTTTATTTTAATTGTAAATAGTGTCGTTTGTTAATTGATGTCTGATTATTTGAGCACCTTAATGACCTCCCAAAATTATTGAAATTTGTTTTGCCATCTATCTACACCATAATGAACTTATGTGACTAATTTGGTAATTTTTGGAGCAACTGCATAAAATGACCTTTTTTAAATAATTAAAAAAACAGAAAAGGTGATTAAGGTCATGTTGTAGGCCCTGTGTTGCATTGTTCATACTAGCATACTCATGAGCATGCATCATTGCATTCGTATAGTCACCGAAGAAGGCGTCAAGATCGAGGCAGCCGCCGACGAAACCTGTCCCTGAGGCTACCCGAGCTCCGACAATGCCCTGCCGCCCTCGAGCTGCCCTCTTGCTCTTCAAGGCAAGCCCCGGTGCATTTAACCCTTTCCTTGGATTTATAAAATGTTTTCCTTAAATGCTTTTGAGTTAAATTATGCATTAGGTTTATAGGATGTGTGCTATCCTAATTGATGCACTATCCACCTTGACCACTGATACACCCGCTACCTGCTTTTCAAAAGTATTTGAAAAATGCTTAGCAATCCTTATTGAATTAGACTTTGCAATAAAATGCCATTTTCAAAAGTGTGATCACTTAAAGAACATTTATGGCATTTGCTTTACTCCCTGCCTGTTGGCTAAGTATCTGATCCATACCTAGTCAACAGCGAGGAGAGGTTGTCCGAGCGTACGGTGCCGTCATGTTGTAGTCCGGGACTCAACAGTTGACACCGACCGGGACGGGTTGAAAAACCGACAGGACCTGTACTCTTGGGTTAGAGTCCCGAGGTGCTTGTTGCTGACGTAAAAACTTTAGGGACCATCCGTATGGGGGCCTGCTGGTCAAGACTTGTAACTATTCACATACTTCGGAAAGCTCTGGCTCCGAGGAATCCTTTATTGGACCGACAACCGCGCACTGGGAGTGGAGAGATGGCGGAAGTAGCATGTACCCACGTGGTCGTCGTACCTGGATAGGAGTGGTGTACTGTACTTCCGGGTGGCGTAGGACCGGGTCCAATCTTGGAGGAATCGTGGTAGACGAGTGGCATATGCCAAGCTTGGGTTGCGACATATGCAGTGTGGATAGGGATCCCAGCTGAGTATTATTTATCCGGATTAACGTTGCTCCTCGTTATGGAGACTTGGTCCACTGACTGTCAACGGAGAGTGGTTTCTCAACTAGGAATGTTTTGAAATGTAAAATGAATCATGAACGATGAAGAATTGAGGAATGCTGAATCTTTCCAAAATAAAATAAGGTTTACAAAATGCTTTCTGCAAAATACATGATCTTGCTTAAACCTTACCTTGACTACCCTAAGCCTCTCATTCCTGAGTTCTTCTCCTTTTTCTTAGTCGGGTAAGTCTTGTTGAGTACCCCAGTACTCAGGGTTTGTTACCCATGCTGCAGGTATGACAGAGTCCCCGATGTGTCTTGCACCCTGCTGCGTGACCATCGTCCAGGAAAGAGGCCGATGAGGCCGAAGAATAGTTGTACACCCTCGGGCTGGGTGATTATAAGTATCTTTGTTGTTCTCCACTATGTTGCCTATGTCTATCTCTATTATCAGAACTTGGTTTGTAATAACTGCACCTTAATTTCTATTTGGAACCCTGCTTTGTAAAACTATTGTTATTTAAGTCTTCCGCTCTTTATTCCGATGTTTTATTTGTAAAAATATGCAATGCTGTAACCGAATTGTGAGATGATCCTGCAGACATTGGGCACTGATGTAGCCCGGTGGCGAACATGTCTTAATCACATGGAACATGGGTTCGGCTGTCAGAGGTTGACAGGGACACGTGGGCCATGAGATTAGGGCCGTTCCGTCAAAACCTGTGCGGACCGGCCCGCCTCATCGGAGCAGGACCGCTCCGCCTCCGCCATGAGCTAGGCCACCTCCCGAAAGATGGCCCGCACCTCGCGCGGAAGCCCCGCTGACCGGTCGCTCGACGTGGACCATGGCAAGGGGCGGGCTTGGCGCGTCAGGAAAACGGCCATACTGGTCGGTCAAGCTCGATGTCGGGCTGATCCTCCTCCGTCCCGAGCTGCCCCAGCTGCGGCCCGCCGCCCGACGGCCACGGGCCTCGGCTCTTCCCTGGCCGGGCCCTCATGCGCTCGTCAGCACTGTCCGGCGCCTCGGGCGCCTCCACCACCGCAAGCCCGCGACGAGGGGCGGCTCCTGCCTCCAGCTCATTCAGGAGGTCCTCCATCGTCGGGGCCTCGAGGGGCGCAGTCTCCTCGGCCCCGACACGGCGGGGCTGTGCTCGCCCAGGCGCTTCCCCCGGAAGGAACAAGCCGTTGTAGCGGGGGGAGAGGTGGCGCTCCCGACAGACGCCATGCAGGAGGAGAAGGGGAGACGGCAACGCCTCAGTAAGCATGGTAGCGGCGGGCTCGATGCCGTGAGCTGAGGCCCCTGCAATACGAGATGACATTGAAATCAGAAATCAAGAGGAATGCCTCGGACCCCTGCGGTCGACGGCGACGGCCTCACCAAAATTCGCGACGATCATCTGACCACCTTGGCATGGCAGCTCGAGCCTTCTCCAGCCAAGCGGCTTCTCTAGTGGAGGAGAGTGCCATACCTCGAGTGGTGCTTGTGCCTAGACGGGGCTCGAGGCCTTCGCCGCTTGGACGCAGCAAGGTCCACCTCGGGTAGGAGCGCTTTCCCCTGAGAGACCAGAGATGGCATGCATCATCAAAAGTAAAGAGGTCAAGCCTCGCTGCCGACGAGGTCCAAGAAAATTACTCACCCAAAGCGGCGGCTGGGCTTCTTCCCAGAATCGCCGGACCCACTCGGGGGCTTCGTGGCCCACCCCACGGCTCGAGCCCTGCGCCTGGGCCATCTCCGCAGGGCTGGTGGGATGGGGGGAGGGCTCTCGACGCCTCCCTGGCTTGACCTCGAGGGAGAGCCCTCCTTCCGCCCCACGTCGGGGAGGGCGACCTACCTCCCTCGTGCTGTCGTAGTGGCGCCCGCCCCGCGCAGGGCTCGGACCCGCTCCGGCGCTCGCGTGGCGGTCGCGCCCTCCCGCGTCCGCTTCTGTGTCCCGGCGGCGGTGCGGCGACGGACTCCGGGGACGCTCAGGCCCCTGGTCACGAGACGCCCGGGGGCTCCTCCCCGAAGCTCGTGATGGCGCGGGCTCGACGCCTCCTCCTGACGCCTGCTCCTCCGCGGGCTCGACGGCGCCCTTGACGGCTCGCGGCGGTCGGGCCCGAAATCCTCTCGACCTGTCGGCCGCTTCTCGAGGCCCGGCCTCCTCCAGACCTCCCGCCTGGGCTGGCGGGGGGCGGCCTCCGTTGGTGCTGTGGCGGAGGCGCTCCGGGTTCGGGGCTTCCTCACGACCGGGGGCCACGTCCGCCGCAGAGCACGACGGACCTCGGGCCCCCGACGAGGCAGGGATCGGCGCCGCCTTCCGCGGCTGCGTCCCGCGCGGTCCCTTCGCCGGGGGGACCTCCAGCATACCCTCCTGCACAGAGGAGCGGTCAGCCCTATCATCGACGACCCCCGCGCGCCTCAGGCGCGCATCCATCCCCTCGTCGTCGCTCTCCTCCTCATCACCACTCTCCTCCTCTGAGCTCGAGGAGCTCAGCTCGGGGGACCCATCTCCAGGCTGACGGTTGCGACGAGCCTTCGCCAGTCTCTGCTCCCGAGCCAAGCGACACAGGTTTTTGTTTTTCTCTTTCTTCTTCCTGGATCCTTGCTCTCTTGTCTTTCTGAGCAGAAAGGTGCCTCACCTGAGTATCCGCAGCGTCCTCCCTCACCGGGGGCCTCGACGCGCGACAAGTAAACGCCCCCTGAAAAAAGAAGAAGCGTGATGAGACAAAACCACAAGAAGAATGCAAAAGTTCGAAGGAGGAGAAAGGGGAGGGGGCTCGGAACAGCTCAGCTCGAGGGAGGCTCACCAGGTCGAGGCACCCCTCGTCGGGTGCCATGGCAACCAGGTGGGTGTACTCAAGGATGAACGGCCCCTGGATCGTGATAGACACCCGGGAGACGCCCTCGTTCCGGGACAGCCTCTCCTCGGCCATCCTCGATCGATTAAGCGCCTCGAGCTTGGCCTTCGGCCCCATCTCGTGCATAAGAAGGGGGCGGTCCGCCAGCGGGAGAACTCTTCGCTGGTGGAACGCCCAAATGACCGCTTGCACGGTCAACTTCTTCTCATCCACAAGCGTCTTCATCATCTTCATCAGCGGGGCCAGGTGGCGTTGCCTGTCCGCCGCGACGCCCAGGTCCACTTCTCCGGGCGTTGAGCGAGGACCCTGCGGTGTACTGCGGAAAGAGACCATCTTCATTCCGCAGATAGAACCAATGGTCGTCCCACCCGGCGGCTGGTTGGTGGAAAGTTGTATCGCAGGTATTCACGGGGACGTTGGGCCGACGATTCCCAGCCCTCGCAGTGTGATGGTAAGGGAGCCCATTGCGCACGAGCCGCCTCCCGCTGGGCTTTAGGGCCTTGATGAAGAGCTCGCCCCGGAAGAGATGGACGAACATCTCCCAGTGCGGCTCCATCTTCAGGTACCCCTCGCACACGCGGCGAATATGGCGGCGTGCGAGATGGAGTTAGGGGAGAAGTGCGCAGCTCTCCACTCGAAGTGGTGGGCCAGCCCCTGCATGAAGCGGCTCGGCGGGACGCCGAGCCCCATACGGTGGTAGCGCGTGAAGCTCACCACGTACCCCTCGGCGGGTGCGGCTCCAGTGCTCCGCCGACGGATAAAACACCACGCGGGTCCCTCCTCCGAGTTGGGGCGCAGAAGCCCCTGGGCCACCAACGAGTCCATCTCGCTCTGCGTCTGTCGGTGGTACGAAAAGGGGTACCCCCAATCAACGCACACACCCGAACGCTCCGTCTCCGTCTCGCCCGAGCCCTCCCAGCCAGGCCTCGGGCGAACGCTCCGTCTCCGTCTCGCCCGAGCCCTCCCAGCAAGGCCTCGGGCGAACGCTCTATCTCCGTCTCGCCCGAGCCCTCCAGCCAGGCCTCGGGCGAACGCTCTGTCTCCGTCTCGCCCGAGCCCTCCCAGCAAGGCCTCGGGCGAGCACGATCGCTCTCCGTCTCGCTCGAGCCCTCCAGCCTGGGCGAGCGCGCCCTACACCTCGAGCCTTAACGCACGGACCTCGAGCTGCACAGACAGCCGTACCACCCATGCCACGCATTTAATGCCTTCACCTACTCCGGTCATGTCCACCAGTGCACAGCATGTACCAGTGACTCGGTATAAAGGTCAAGTCTCGTTTCACCACAAGCATGGGCAAAAGGGCACCAGTACGGCACTGTTCGGCCAAGCCAGGCACTGTAACCCCTCGAGGCCGGCTACGCGCTCCTCGAGCCCTGCACTGTAACACCTCGAGGCCGCTCCGCGCCCCTCGAGCCCCCGTGGCACCACCTCGAAGCCGGCTCCGCGCCTTCGAGCCCTAACTACTTCATGCTATTGGGGACAGGTACCCAAGACCCGGAGGGACCTCACCGCGTCTGTACATTCCGGGATGGGTGCGGTACGGCTCCCGCCTTGTCGCGCCACCACGTCTGCGCCCAGGATGGAAGCCACGACCCAAGGACGCCTCAACAGCAACGATCACATCGGCTCCAGTGGCCCCGACAAGATAGGGTTCCTACCTTCTCCGTATGGGGCACCATACGCCCCGACACCTGTAATACCTTTATGTAACCCTGGCCTCCCCTTGCTCTATAAAAGGGGACACTAGGGCCCTCATTCAGGGAAACGAACACAACACACGAGTCCACACACACAGGCACGAGTCCGGACCCCGGTCCACGCTCACTGAGCTTGTATTCTCCCTGTACAAGCACTTAGGTGCAAGTAATACAAGAACATCCCCCCCCGCTGGACGTAGGGCCTTCTTTGCCCGAACCAGGATAAATCCTTGTGTCCTCTTGCATCACATCCAGGAAGGAAGAGAAGCACGCGATCATATCACTCGTTGGTGTGATACCCCCGGGTACGAAACACCGACAGTTGGCGCGCCAGGTAGGGGACTTCGCGTGTCCGAGCCGATTTCTCGTTGATTCCTGGATGGCTTCATCCCCTCTTCCGTTCTCGGCTGGTGCCGTCGTCTGGTTCGGGAGCCTCGAGTTCCTGGCCACAGGCAACGGCAACGAGCTGACTCTGCTCTCCACGGAGGGCCTGAGCGGAGTGCGTGTCACGCCACCCCGCGCGGGGGGCGTGACGCGTCGCCCGCACCCCCACATGTCGCCCCATCGCGAGCGGCGCCGTCGTCATCGTCGTCGCCGGGCGCAGGCGGTGCCTGCGGCAAATGCCTACACCCCGTAGCCGGTGCAGGGTCCCCAAGGGGAAACCAGCCCGGCGCGCGGCCGGAGACCTCCAGGGCGCACCCGCACCGCCTAGCGACTTCGCATTCATCATGCGTACGGACCGGGAACCAGGCCAGAGGCCTCCGAGCCATGCGCCGTCGACGCCACTCAGCCTCCTCCCGCACGGGTCGCGCCGCGCTCGGCGCCAGCGGTTCCCGTCGGCCTCGACAACTCTGCAGCTGTATACGCCCACCGCCTCGACGAGCGCCATCAGGACCAGACGATGGCGGACCGGGAGCAGCGTTCGGGCGCGCTGCTGCAGGCCATGGCCAGCCTGGAGATCGTCCACCCGCGTGCTCGACCGCGACTTCTTGCGACCCTTCGAGCCACCTCGGCGAGCCACCGTCGGAGAATGGTACCGCGAGCTGTGGTCCCAGCATCGGCCAAGGCGGCGTGCCGTCAACAGCTCCGACTCCGACGAATACGACTACCATGACCCCGACCTCTGGGATCCCACCAGGGAGTGCTTCCAACTCGAGGGAGTCGTATGCGACACGAGGACGAAGGCGACGACGGCAGGCCGGCGCTCGACCTAGAGGGACCTAGCGACGTGGCCGCGGCAGGCGGATCACGCGTTCAGGGAAGGGACGAACCTCCGCACCGGCTGTGCCGCCTAAGCACGACGATGCCGGGCGGCGCGACTCGCCCAAGTGCAAGAGGCAATCGCCAAAGCCGAGGAGGAACGGCGACACCTGCTGCAGCTCCGGCAAACCCTGATGCAGGAACCACCCCAGCCCCGAGGAGCCGGAGCTCGAGGCCGGGCTCGAGAGGTCCACCGGCGGATCCTCGAGGACGGGGAACCAGCACGCCCCGAGGTATGTTTCCCGCGAGCTGGCCAGAACGTGGTGGCGGCGGCTATGATGCTCCGTGACCTGCCCGCCGTCTCCAACCCGATGCCAGGCGCATGCTCGGAGAAATGAAAAACCTCCTCGAGACAGCCGCGGTACAGCAGGCCGAGAGCTCGGCGTCACGCCGACGCGGAGCAGCCTCGGGGAGACCGGCGGACACGCCCCACAACGCTCGCGAGGCATCCGTCCACCAGCCGGATGCCTCTCGAGCTAGGCCAGTCCGCGAACGGATCGTCGACAACCGGCCACCTCGAGACCCAACGACGCCCGCAACGACATCAACCGACGGCGCAAGGACAAGGGGCCCAAGAGCGTGGCTATAGCGCCCATCGAGGGGGGCGCTACGACAGCGACGAGGACCGGCAGGTCCTCGAGCCCCCAGGCCCCCGAGTCTTCAGCCGGGCCATCCGCAGCTCAACCCTCCCGACCGCTTCCGACCGCCGACCAACATCGTGAAGTATGACGGGGAGGTCGAGCCCAAGCTCTAGCTCTCGGACTTCCCCCTTGGCTGCCAACTGGGCGGAGCGAAGAACGACGACCGCGTGATCATACGTCAACTCCCACTTTACCTCTCGGACACCGCCCGCCGGTGGCTCGAGGGGCTCCCGCCGGATCGGATCCATGACTGGGCGACCTAGTCAGGGTCTTCGACGGGAATTTCAAGGGGACCTGCGTGCGTCCAAGCAACCCTGGGACCTACGGCGTTGCAGGCAGGCGGCGGACGAGCCCCTCCGCGACTTTGCTCGACGGTTCTCGAAAGCAGCGTCTCGAGCTCCCCCACGTGCCTGACGAGGACGTCATCTCAGCATTCCTCGCGGGCACGACATGCCAAGAGCTTGTTCATGAGCTAGGACGCTACCGTCCCGGGACGGTCGAGGACCTGATGGATCGCGTCACCAGCTTTGCTTCGGGCGACGAAGCAGTGTGGGGCCTTCTTTGGCCGTTCCACGGACAAAGGCAAGACGGTGATCGCGCGGAGGGCTCCAGCAAAGGCAACGACGCCAAAACGACAACAATGACGGCAACAAAGGAAGGAAGAAAAACAAACGCAAGGGCCAGAAGGCGAAGCGTGGCGCCGATGACGACGACGACAAAGAGGTGCTCGCGGGCGCCCTCGAGCCTAAGAAGCCCCGAGGCCCCCCGATGGGGCTGTTTTCGACCAGATGCTCGAGGATCCCTGTACCTACCACAGGGGCCCCGTAAACCACAAGTTGAAAGACTGCCGACTGTTGAAGGGCTACTACTCCAAGCTCGGCGATAAGAGGGAAGACGCGCCTAAGGAAAGGATACCGATCGATGCGGCGGAAGAAACGCAGATGGCGACTTCCCCCGGTGCGCGACTGCTACATGATCTACGGGGGGCCGACCGTCGTCGGACTCTCAGCGAGAAAGAAAGAAGGAGCGCTGGGAAATCTTTTTGCTTGGCCACGACGCCCCCCGGTATCTTGACTGGTCCGACGCGCCAATCACGTTCGACCGTGACGACCATCCAGACCGGGTCATAAACCCGGGGGCTTACCCCCTCGTCGTCGACCCCATCATAATCGACGTTCGGTTCTCCAAGGTGTTGATGGATGGGGGCTCGAGCCTCAACATCATATACCTCGAGACCCTCGACCTCCTGGGGATTTCAGAGGGACAGCTTCGACCCAGCGTCGGGGGGTTCCACGGAGTAGTACCAGGAAAGAAAGCCCACCCCCTTGGGCGCATCGACCTGCCAGTCTGCTTCAGCACGCCGGCAAAACTTCCGTCAAGAAACGCTCACCTTCGAGGTGGTCGGCTTCCAAGGGACCTACCACGCCATCATCGGCCGGCCAGGCTACGCCAAGTTCATGGCGATTCCTAACTACGCGTACTTGAAGCTCAAGATGCCGGGGCCAAAAGGGGTCATCACCGTTGACACCTCTACGAGCACGCATACCACTGCGACGTGGAGTGCGTCGAGCGGGGGGAGGCCAATGTCCACCTCGACTCGCTCGAGGCCTTGGCGGCTCTGGCCACCGAGGGGGCCCAGAAGCAAAGCGTCATGCCGGCACACTTCGAGCCGGCTGAGCACACCAAGCAAATACCCGTCGACCCGACCTCGGCCAATGGCAAGACGCTGACCATCAGTACCAGCCTCGAGCCCAAATAGGAAGCAGTGCTCGTCGACTTTCTCCGCGCGAACATCGACATGTTTGCGTGGAACCCCTCGGACATGCCGGGCATACCGAGGGAAGTCGCGAGCACGCCTTGGAGATCCAGGCCGGGTCCAGACCGGTGAAGCAACGCCTACGCCGCTTCGATGAGGAAAAGCGCAGGGTCGTCGGCGAGGAGGTGCACAAGCTTTTGGCGGCCGGATTCATCAAGGAGGCCTCAGTCTCGTCGGTGCGGTACTCCTCCCGAGGTCCACGATGGCAGGCTCGACCTCGACGCCCGAGCTCGAAGGAGGAGGCTCCCGACACCGCTGCTGGCGTCGGGAGGCAGCACGTCCTCCTCGAAGATCTTCGCAAGCGACGTCCCCGGCCTCTCCATCTTCTCCAAAATTTTGTCGACACGGCGGTTGTTCCACTCCTCATCCTTCCCCTCGATCTCGATGAAGCCATTCGCGACAACGTGGACCGGGAAGCGGAAACCAGAGCGAACAACCGCAAGTGTCTGCTTGACGCCGTGATGGAGAGCTTGCCGGACACGGTCCCGCGCGGCTGCGTCAAAGAAGCACAAGGCGTCGACCAAGGCATCGCCCCGAGCCACCGCACCTTCTGCCGCGGTCACAGGAGGAGCACCCCACATGGGCCGAGCCGGTCGAGAGAGAGCGAGCCCGCTCCGCCACCATCGTCTCATCTTGGAGTTGGTCCAAGAGAGCCTGGTTCGTCCCGTGGAGCTCCTCAACCGTCTTCTCGACCCCTGCGCAACAAACAAGGAAGAGTGAGACGGCGGCGTAACAAAAAACTTCGAGACCCAAACAAGAACAAGGTGCAAGCCTCACCGTCGCAGTGTTGCCCCAGTGCGGCGAGGTCGCTGGTCAGGCCCTCAGCACGCTGCTCCAGCCTGCGCTTCTCGGCCAGCGTGAGGAGCTTCTCGGACCTAAGGTCCTCGATCAGCCGGCCCGCCTCCCAGGGCCAGATCCTTGCGGATCACCTCCTGCCGCGCCGCCCCCTCGGCAGCTCGGGCGGTGGCGGCACCACTCACGGCGTCTTCGGCCTCTTTTCTCGCCGCCTCCGCTGCGGTTCGGGCAGCGGCGGCCTCGCCACGGGCGTCAGCAGCCTCCTGCTTCGCCGCCTCGGCTTCAGCCCGGGCAGAGGTGGCCTCGCTTCGGGCGTCCGCGGCCTCCTTCCTCGACGCTTCGAACGGCGGCGGCCTCCTCCTTGGATCGAGCGACCTCGCCTCGAGCCACCCGGACCTCCGCCTCCGCCTCGTTAAGCCGGCTTGCCATCTGGGCGTTTCGGCTCAGCTCCGCGCGGAGATCTCGAAGCTCCGCCTCAGCCCGCGCGAGGGCGGCTGACACCTGGCGGACCGGCCTGCCTCCTCAGAGCAGGACCGCTCCGCCTCCGCCATAAGCACGGCCACCTCCCGGAAGATGGACCGCACCTCGCGCGGGGCCCCCGCTGGGCCGGCTGCTCGATGGGAACCACGGCAAGGGGCGGGCTCGATGGGACGGGAAACGGCCATATCGGTCGGTCGAGCTCAATGTCGGGCAGATCCTCCTCCGCCTCGAGCTGCCCCGACAGCGAACCGCCGCCCGACGGCACGGGCCCCGACTCCCTCCGTCCCTCCGCCGGCACTTCCTGTTGCGGATCGATCGAGGGAAGGCTCGACCGGCCGGGCCCCGGCCGGGCCCTCGGCGCCTTGTCGGCCTCTCGGCTCGGCACCTCGGGCGCCTCCACCGTTCTCGAGCCCGCGGCGAGGAGCGGTCCTGCTCCAGCTCGTTCAGGAGGTCCTCCACCGTCGGCTCCTTCTCCGCCGACGCCTCCACCCCCCTTCCCTCCTCCGCAGCCCGGCCCGTGCTAGTCGGAGCCACAAGGGGCGCAGTCTCCTCAGCCCCAGACGCCGGCGGGGTCGTGCTCGCCCCAGGCGCTTCCCCGGAACCCGTCGTGGTGAGGGGAAGGATGGCGCTCCCAGTTGGCACCATCGCGGGAGGAGGAGGAGGGGGAGGAGGCAGCGCTTCGGCGGATACGGTGGTGGCAGGCTCGATGCCATGAGCTGAGGCCCCTGCAATACGAGATGACAGAGATGTCAGAACCAGGAAGAGTACCTCGACCCCCGTGGTCGATGGCGACGGCCTCACCAAAATTCGCGACGATCATCCGGCCCCCTCGAGCCATGGCAGCTCGGGCCTTCTCCAGCCAAGCGGCTTCTCTAGCGGAGGAAGGTGCCATACCTCGAGGTGCCTGTGCCTCGACGGGGCTCGAGGTCTTGGCCCGCTTGGACGAAGCGAGGTCCACCTCCTGGTAGGAGCGCTTCCCCTGAGAAGATGGAGATGGCACGCGTCATCAAAAGCAAAGAGGTGAAGCCTCACTACCGACGAGACCCAAGGAAGGAAACTACTCACCCGAAGCGGCGGCTGGCTTCTTCCCGGAATCGCCGGACCCACTCGGGGGCTTCGAGCCCACCCCACGGCTCGAGCCCTGCGCCTGGGCCGTCTCCACAGGGCTGGGATGGGGGGAGGGCTCCCGACGCCTCCCATGGCTCGACCTCGAGGGAGAGCCCTCCTTCCGCCCCACATCGCGGGAGGGCGACCGTACCACCCTCGTGCTGACGTCGTGGCGCTCGCCCCGGCTCGGGCTCCGGGACCTGCTCCGGCGCCCGCGCTGGTGGTCGCGCCCTCCCGCGTCCGCTTCCGTGTCCCCGGCGGCGGTACGGCGATGGGCTCCGGGGACGCTCGCGCCCCTGGTCACGAGACGCTCGGGGGCTCCCTCCCCGACGCTCGTGATGGCGCGGGCTCGACGCCTCTTCTTGGCCCGCCCCTCCGCGGGCTCGACGGCGCCCTTGACGGCTCGCGGGGTCGGGTCCCGAAACCCTCTACCTGTCGACCGCCTCTCGAGGCCCGACCCCTCTCGAGACCCCCCGTCTGGGCTGACGCGGGGGCGGCCTCCGTTGGCGCTGTGGCGGAGGCGCTCCGGGTCCGGGGCTTCCTTACGACCAGGGGCACATCCGGCGCGGAGCTCGACGGACCTCGGGCCCCCGACGAGGCAAGGATCGGCGCCGCCTTCCGCGGCTGCGTCCCGCGCGACCCTTTTGTCGGTGGGACCGCCAGTGTACCCTCCTGCACAGAGGAGCGGTCAGCCCTGTCATCGACGAGCCCCGCGCGCATCAAGCGCACATCCATCCCCTCGTCGTCGCCCTCCTCCTCATCACCACTCTCCTCCTCCGAGCTCGAGGAGCTCAGCTCGGGGGACCCGTCCCCAGGCTGACGGTTACGATGAGCCTTCGCCAGTCTCTGCTCCCGAGCTAAGCGACGCAAGTTTTTATTTTTCTCTTTCTTCTTTTTGGCATCCTTGCTCTCCTTGACCTTCTGAGCAGAGAGGCGCCTCACCCTGAGAACCCGCGCGTCCTCCCTCACCGGGGGCCTCGACGCGCGACAAGTAAATGCCCCTGAAGAAAGAAGAAGCGTGATGAGACAAACTACAAGACGGATGCAAACGGATCGAAGGAGGAGAAGGGGGAGGAGGCTCGAGATAGCTCGACTTGAGGAAGGCTTACCAGGTCGAGACACCCCTCGTCGGGTGCCATCGCAACCAGGTTGGAGATTCAGGGACGAACGGCCCCTGGATCGTGATCGACACCCGGGAGACGCCCTCGTTCCGGGACAGCCTCTCTCGGCCATCCTCGAGCGATTTTGAGCGCCTCGAGCTGAGCCTGCGGGCCCATCTCGTGCATAAGAAGGGGGCGGTCCGCCAGCGGAAGAACTCTTCGCTGGTGGAACGCCCAAATGACCGCTTGCACGGTCAGCTTCTTCTCATCCACCAGCGTCTTCATCATCTCCATCAGCGGGGCCAGGTGGCGTTGCCTGTCCGCCGCAACGCCCCAGGTCCACTTCTCCGGGCGTGGGTGAGGACCCTGCCGGTGTACTGCGGAAGGAGGCCGCCTTCGTTCGCAGATAGAACCAATGGTCGTCCCACCCGGCCTGGTTGGTGGAAAGCTTGTATCGCAGGTACTCGCGGGGGACATTGGCCGACGAGGTCCCCGCCCTCGCGGTAATGCAAGGGAGCCCATGCGCACGGGCCGCCTCCCGCTGGGCTTCAGGGACTTGATGAAGAGCTCGCCCCGGAAGAGATGGACGAACATCTCCCAGTGCGGCTCCATCTTCAGGTACCCTCGCACACCGCGGCGAATATGGCGGCGTGCGAGATGGAGTTGGGGAGAAGTGTTGCAGCTCCACCTCGAATGGTGGGCCAGCCCTCGCAAGAAGCGGCTCGGCGGGACGCCGAGCCCCATACGGTGGTAGCGCGTGAAGCTCACCACGTACCCCTCCGGCGGATGCGGCTCCCGGTGCTCCGCCGACGGGATAACCCACCATGCGGATCCCTCCTCCGAGTTGGGGCGCAGAAGCCCCTGGGCCACCAGCGAGTCCATTTCGCTCTGCGTCACCTTCGACGGGCTCCAGTCCCTCGGCCGGCAGCATCTGTGTCTGGGCGGCCATGACGGTGGCGCGGCGCGGATCCGAGCAGCGGATGGGCGGCCGGAAATCCCCAATCGACTAGCTCGAAGGAGAGGGTGCGTAAAGGCTACGGCGGCGGCGAAGGCAAGGCAAAGTAAGGGTTCTTTTTCCCCTCTTTCGATATTTATAGGGGGAAATCCAGACGGGCGGGATCTCCCACGACGTAAAAAGGTAACCGAATGCATTCAATGCGCCCACCTAACCACGTCTCGAGCCGGATGCTGGATACACGGGTTACCTCTCCATTCGCTCCACTGCCCGGGCCCGCCACGACCGTCGCTCCGGCTTCGCGCCCGCCGCTCTCCCCGACGGTTTCCGCCTAAAAAGGCGTGCCCAACGGGCAGAAGGATTCCCAGACGACGGAGGCTTCCTCATAAAGGTAAAAACGGGCCCCGGCCCTAAGTCTCGAAGCAACGAAGGCTGGCCCTCGAAAAGGGTTCGACAGCTGGCTTCGAGCACCCGAGTCAGGGACACCAAGGGGCGCCACTCGCGGCATTACTCGAGGGCCGAGCCCTCGAGGCCCCTCACGTGTATCCAAGGCGGGGAGCTCGACGTGCAGTGAGATCCCCTCGGAGGGAGGCATCGAGCCACCGGGTCCTATCGAATGGACCCGACACTCTTGCAGACTGAGTCCCCATGCTTTATGAGACCGCCTCCGGGCCACAGTCGACCCCTAACGAACGGGCACGAGCTCTCACTTGGATTCCCCGTTACCAGCTCACCGGGAACCTCGATACTCGCCCACTCGGGGTAGTACGAGGCATCCCCCTCGCATCCCATCGAAAGGACTCGCGGGATGACAAGCCAGGGCAATCGACATGCCGAACAGCTCGAGGAGCCGACCAGTCGGTTCAGCCTGGCACCCCTCGACGAAAGAGGGTCTAAAAACTCGGACAGTTACGACTAATCTCTTTTCTTGGTGTGAGCATGAGATTTTCAGGCCTCGGGCAAACGCTCGTCCTCCATCTCGCCCGGCCCTCAAGGCCAGACCTCGAACGATCGCTCGTCCTCCATCCCGCCCGAGCCCTCGAGGCCAGACCTCGAACGATCGCTCGTTCTCCGTCTCGCTCGAGCCCTCCGAGCCAAGCCTCGGACGGAGTCTCCCACGAGAAAGGAAAGGTAACCGTAAACATTTAATGAGACTACCAAACCACATTTCGAGCCTGTTGACAGGTACACACCGGCGCCGCGATCTCCGCTCCCTGACAATTTCCGCCTAAAAAGGCGCGCCCCGCTGGGCAGAAGGTTCCCAAACGACGGAGGATTCTTCAGGAAGCCCACGAGGGGGTTCTAACCACTCCCCCACGGTCTCGGAGGCTACACCCACGGAATTAAATCGACAAAACCCTCGAGACCCGTTAGCTATCCATCGAGATCCCAATCTGGAGCCCCTGCTCGAATGCAAGCACTCAAACAAGGGCTCGGGGGCTACTGTCGGTGGTACGAAAAGGGTACCCCCAATCAACGCACACACCCGAACGCTCCGTCTCCGTCTCGCCCGAGCCCTCCCAGCCAGGCCTCGGGCGAACGCTCCGTCTCCGTCTCGCCCGAGCCCTCCCAGCAAGGCCTCGGCGAACGCTTTATCTCCGTCTCGCCCGAGCCCTCCCAGCCAGGCCTCGGGCGAACGCTCTGTCTCCATCTCGCCCGAGCCCTCCCAGCAGGCCTCGGGCGAGCACGATCGCTCTCCGTCTCGCTCGAGCCCTCCAGGCCTCGGGCGAGCGCGCCCCCACACCTCGAGCCTTAACGCACGGACCTCGAGCTGCACAGACAGCCGTACCAACCCATGCCACGCATTTAATGCCTTCACCTACTCCGGTCATGTCCACCAGTGCACAGCATGTACCACAGTGACTCGGTATAAAGGTCAAGTCTCGTTTTCACCACAAGCATGGGCAAAAGGGCACCAGTACGTACGGCACTGTTCGGCCAAGCCAGGCACTGTAACCCCTCGAGGCCGGCTACGCGCTCCTCGAGCCCTGCACTGTAACACCTCGAGGCCGGCTCCGCGCCCCTTGAGCCCCCGTGGAACCACCTCGAAGTCGGCTCCGCGCCCTTCGAGCCCTAACTACTTTCGTGCTATTGGAGGACAGGTACCCCAAGACCCGGAGGGACCTCACCGCGTACTGTACATTCCGGGATGGGTGCTGTACGGCTCCCGCCTTGTCGCGCCACCACGTCCGCGCCCAGGATGGAAGCCACGACCCAAGGACGCCTCAACAGCGACGATCACATCGGCTCCAGTGGCCCCGACAAGACAGGGTTCCTACCCTTCTCCGTATGGGGCACCATACGCCCCGACACCTGTAATACCTTTATGTAACCCTGGCCTCCCCTTGCTCTATAAAAGGGGACACTAGGGCCCTCATTCAGGGAAACGAACACAACACACGAGTCCACACACAGGCACGAGTCCGGACCCCGGTCCACGCTCACTGAGCTTGTATTCTCCCCTGTACGAGCACTTAGGTGCAAGTTATACAAGAACACCCCCCCCCCGCTGGACGTAGGGCCTTCTTTGCCCGAACCAGGATAAATCCTTGTGTCCTCTTGCATCACCATCCAGGAATAGAAGCACGCGATCATATCACTCGTTGGTGTGATACCCCCGGGTACGAAACACCGACAGCGTCACCTTCGACGAGCTCCAGTCTTCGGCCGGCAGCACTTGTGTCTGGGCGGCCATGGCGGTGGCGCGGCGCGGACCCGAGCAGCGGACGGGCAGCCGGAAAATCCCCAATCAACTAGCTCGAAGGAGAGGGCGCGTGAAGGCTACGACGGCGGTGAAGGCAAAGGCAAAGTAAAGGGTTCCATTTCCCCTCTCTCGATATTTATAAGGGGAACCCCGACGGGCGGGGTCTCCCACGACGTAAAAAGGTAACCGCATAGCTTTAATGCGCCCACCTAACTACGTCTCGAGCCGGATGCAGGGAACACGCGGCAGCTCACCGTTCGCTCAACTGCCGGGACCCTCTGCGGCGCGCCGCTCCGACTTCGCGCCCGCCGCCCTGGCGCCACGATCTCCATTCCCTGGCGGTTTCCGCCTAAAAAGGCGCGCCCAATGGGCAGAAGGATTCCAAGCGACGAAGGCTTCTTCCGGAAGTAAAAAACGGGCCCCGGCCCTAAGTCTCGAAGCAGCGAAGGCTGGCCCTCAAAAAAGGGTTCGATAGCCGGCTTCGAGCACCCAAAAACGGGCCCCGGCCCTAAGCCTCGAAGCAGCGAAGGCTGGCCCTCGATGAAAGAGGGTTCGACAGCCGGCTTCGAGCACCTGAGTCAGGGACACCAAGGGGCGCCATTCGCGGCATCACTCGAGGGCCAAGCCCTCTTGGCCCCTCACGTGTATCCAAGGCGGGGAGCTCGACATGCAGTGAGATCCCCTCGGAGGGAGGCATCGAGCCACCGGGTCCTATCGAATGGACCCGACACTCCTGCAGACTGAGCACCCATGCTTTATGAGACCGCCTCCGGGCCACATCGAACCCTATCGACGGGCACGAGCTCTCACTTGGATTCCCCGTTACCAGCTCACCGGGAACCTCGATACTCGCCCACTCGGGGTAGTACGAGGCGTCCCCCCTCGCATCCGATCGAAAGGACTCGCGGGATGACAAGCCAGGGCAATCGGTGCGCCGGACAGCTCGAAGAGCCGGCCGGCCGGTTCAGCCTGGCACCCCTCGACGAAAGAGGGTCTAAAAACTCGGGGGCCTGACACCCCCTAACCTAAAAATTGCAACTAAAACTCGCAAAAAGCCCACGAGGAAGTTATAACCACTCCCCCGTGGCCTCGGGGGCTACACCCGCGGGTGTCGCTCGCACGACACCCACGGAATCAAATCGACGAAACCCTCGAGACTAGTTAGCTAACCCACGAGATCCGAGTCGGGAGCCCTTGCTCGAGTGCAAGCACTCGAACAAGGGCTCGGGGGCTACTGTCGGGGGCCCGCAAAAGGGGTACCCCCAATCAACGCAAACAAATCGGGTAAACCTGGAACACCGGTTAAATAACGGACCTAACTAGTCTAACCCCCTAAAAAGCCGACCCCCCGAGGCCTACAACGCTGGCCCACCGAGCCGAGCCCTCCAAGCCAGGCCTCGGGCGCACGCTCGCTTTCCGTCTCGCCCGAGCCCTCCAAGCCAGGCCTCGGGCGCACGATCGTTTTCCGTCTCGCCCGAGCCCTCCAAGCCAGGCCTCGGGCGCACGATCGTTTTCCGTCTCGCCCGAGCCCTCCACGTCAGGCCTCGGGCAAGCGCTCCACTTCCCTTCGAGCCCCCCACAGCCGAACACCACACCTCGAGACCCCACGCGGGGACCTCAAGCCTCTCTGGCACAGCGGCCTATCCCTCGAGACACGTTATGCCTCCCTCGAGCGGCGCGGACATCGGATGCCAGCCCCATACCGCGCACTTAATTCATCCACCTACTCCAGTCACGTCTCTCTGTGTAACACAACGTGTGCCACAGTGGTCTGGGGCAGAGTCAAGTCTCGTTTTCACCACAAGTATGGGCGAAAAGGCACCAGTGAAGCACTGTTAACCCACGCCCTACACTGTGGCACGTCCAAGCCACGCCTCGAGGCCCAGATGCCTGCTGCTCAATCGATTTTCATGGGACTTGCCCATACCTGCGGGGACTCGAGCCCTTCGTAGGCGCCGCCTCGAGGCCGGCTCCGCGCCCCTCGAGCCCTAACTACTTTCATGCTATTGGAGGACAGGTACCCCAAGACCCGGAGGGACTCCGCCGCGTCCTGTACGTTCCGGGATGGGTGTTGTACAGCTTCCACCTCGCCGCGCCTCCACGTCCGCGCCCGGGATGGAGGCCACGCTTCAAGGACGCTTCAACAGCAACGCCCACGTCGGCTACAATGTCTTCGACAAGACAGGGTTCCTACCCTTCTTCGCAAGGGACACAATACGCCCCGACACCTGTAATACCCTTGTGTAACCCTGGCCTCCCCTTGCTCTATAAAAGGGGACACCAGGGCCCTCATTCCCTCTCGGGGGGGGGGAGGGGGGGACAGACACGTTAACACAAGTCCACACACACACGAGTCCGGACTCCGGTCCACGCTCACTGAGCTTGTATTCGCCCCTGTACAAGCACTTAGGTGCAAGTAATACAATAACATCCTCCCCCCGCTGGACGTAGGGCCTTCTTTGCCTGAACCAGGATAAATCCTTGTGTCCTCTTGCATCACCATCCAGGAAGAGAAGCACGCGATCATATTACTCGTTGGTGTCATACCCCCGGTTTCGAAACACCGACACGACGAGACTGGGCACACTTAGTAATTGAAAATAGTTTTGAAAATAGTTTTGAAATACCCATTTTAGTTCGAAAATAGCTCTTTGCGGATGCAATAACTTGAACCATGCTCTGATACCAGCTGTGGCGGAACCGTCCTGATTATAAGAGCTCAAGTACCGTCTTAGTCAAATCCGTCTGACATCGACTCATACTTGAACCCATATAGCCCCGGTAGTCCGGAAATCTTGAAGGATTTCTATCATCATACACGTACAGGATCGCATCGTCCAAGAGTTACATTCGCAAGGATACAATACAGAATATCGAACTGAATTTGAAACATCAGAGTGCGAAATTATGATAGAGTTATTACAATACCGAATTTAAAGTGCGGAAGCTTAAATAAGTTTTGAAGCACGACCACCACACATGTGGTCCAATAAAACATTGTTTGATAAATCCAACTCAACACAACTCACTCTTCCCTTTTTAGATAATGTGCCACTAGAAGTCTCAGACCAGCAAAAGAAAAAGGGAAGCTTCTGGACGACCCTGCCCTGGGCCTACTCCTCATCACCTTCCACCGGGTAGAGGCAGTGCTTACAATAGCCAAAGTATACCTGGCCATCTGCAACAAGCGGGATAAACCCTGAGTACGGGAATGTAATCAGCTAGACTTACCCGTCCAACTGAAAATAAAGACACCAAGGGTATGCAAGGCCTTTTTGGGTGGAGCTGGGATGTTTAGTTATGAAAAGCTCAATTCAGATAAGAGGTAATTAATGAAATTGATGAGCTGTCACTTTTTAGACCTATTCCTTATTCTAGGTTTGCACCTGAACTAATGCACACACTTGAGTCTAACAAGCAATAATATAACGTATCCAGTTGACTTATCCACATTTTAGTTGAACCTTTTACACATCACATGGATTTGCATCGTGGTGAAGCTCGCCATAGTTTCCCACTAACCGGGGGAGACGGCGACTCGAATCGAATTCAAAACAAGCTGGTGAAAGACCTTTAATACCAGTCCACACTTTTCCCGTCGGGTCCATGCATTGGGCAACCACTCGATGCTTGTTCGTGGTGGTAATCGTCGTGGCTCACAGGACGGACCGCCCAATTAGAACCTGACGATGGCCTCACGCGGCAGATCGCATTTCCATACTAGAGGGCACGACACGGGTTGAGACCGGCCCGAACAGCTTCTAACCGGCTTTGGGGTCGATGATTACGGCACCGACATATCCCTAAGTAAAAGGGCGCGTTCAAAAATGAACGAGGGTCAACATCGATACAAACCTACACGGTCCAACGGACGGACTGCCCCAAGTTTCCAAACTTGTGCCTTGCCTTCCAGTTGACCGTATTTCATTACTACTCAGGTTCTTTTCCACGATAGCAAATATAGCCAACCGTGATCCGGTAAATACCCATCAGGGGTATTATGGAAACATCCTTAACCACTACTTTTATTAAGCAGACTAAGCAATTCTACATTATAAATAAAGAACAGGATGACAAGGCAGGTATTACTCAATAACAAGGAATGATAATGCAGCAAGTGAGATTCAACCAACTCCTATACCTAATGCATCACAATATAAAAGAACTCAAGCCATTTAATTGTAAATAATAGGAGACTTAGAATGCTCCGGGGCTTGCCTTGAGAGAAGACTGGGGCCTCGTGGGATGGGCACTCAGGCAGGTTAGTGTCGGCCGCGGGGTCGGCTTCCTCGGCTTGATGCAGTTCCGGGATCTCCTGCTCGGCGCTTGCCTCCTGCTCCTGGTCGGGTTCCGGAAGAGTCGATCCTATTGCATGCGGAGGATAATAATGAATAAATAATGCGGGGCGCGAGATATGGTGATATGAAAAGCAATATTTCTTGCAAACCAACAAAACCAACTTGTTGAACCACTTTTGACATTGAGGTAAATACTTATTTATCTCATAAAACAAAATCCATTAATTCACCTATTTCTTATTTAATAATCCAAAGAACTCAGGTTTGAACTGCAAGTGCATTTTTCTGAACTCAGAAAAATCCACAAAAATTCCAGAAGGCAATTAACACCTGCTGGACTTCACTGAACAAATTTCAGCCAGAAATAAAACAAGGAACAACAGATATAAAAAGAACAAATAAATTGCTCAAAAGGCACTTTGAACTAGCTTTTCACACAAAAAGTGTCAAAGAGCAGATTTCATAATTTTTCTAGCTTCATCTACTTATAACCATTCTACTGTAGAAAATTTAGTGTCAGGACATAAATATACAAGCCTACACAAAATAAAATCTATTCCAAATCAAACCATTTGAACTACAACCCTACTGGAAAAGGGTGCCAAACTCATTTTCATATTTTTTCCAGGTTCTACTCCACATTTTATACTTATCAAGAAAGTTCCATGAACAGAAACATTATATTTTCTTACATGAATTTCCAAAGAAACACACAGAAAGTACATTTGTAAGGCAACTCTATTTTTCTTCACATGACCAACCCTGCTTACATTTTTCCTCACTAAAACATCATACACAAAGACTGTATAATTTTTCCCATAATTTACTTTTACACATAAAGCACCTTAACATTTATTCTAAGAAATTAACCAAAAAGGACTTTTAATCATAACAGAAACTTTTTGCACATAAACAGTACATCATATATTTTTCACAGATACATAACATGATAAGAAACCTACACAAAATTTTTCATGAATTATCTCAATGAGAAAACATATATAACCATTTATCCAAACAAAAGCTCATAAACTGAATTAAATGAAAACAGTAATAAAAACTTCTACCAAAAATACTTTCATATTTTTCTATGATAGATCTACTCACAAACAGGCTAAAAAAACTGAAAGTGCTTTATTTGAACTTTTAAAACGAGCTACACAAAATAACAAGCATTTCTGGAAAATAAAACCAAAAAGAAAAACTTTTGAATCCTCCCGGCTCAGCCTTGCGTGAACGTGGTCCATGGACCGGGTGAGGCTAACGCGCGGGGTCCGCTGGTCAACGGGGCCCACCCGTCAGAGAGGGCGAAGCAGGGGGAGGTTTGACCGGCGATTGCTCGCCGGCGACGGTGTGGTGCTGGATCGACTCGTCTCGACGAGGCGCATCGGGTGATGTGGATGGTTTGGCCAGCGCACGGCCGCAGCGTGCCGGCGGCGAGCGGTGGCGGACGGCGGCGGCGGCGACATACGGCTGCGCCGTTTCCGGCGGTCGCCGGTGAAATTACCCGGTGCGTCACACTTCACTAACCCTAGAGGGATAGGCTAGGTGGTTGGTTTGGCTCGGGAAGCTCCGAAGAAGCTTGGCCACGCGAGCGGCCATGGCGGACGGTGGCGGTGCTCGGTCGGGGAAGAAGAGGTGGGTGAGAGCGGTAGCGTTGAGGCTAGTCGGTGTTCTCACCTTGCCTTGGCTCGGTGATGCTCGACGAGAAGAGGGACTCGGCGGAGGCTTGGTTGGGGACGAACGGCTCCGGGCTCCGAGTGGCGCTGATGGCGACCGCGGCGGCGCTCCTCGGACTCCGGTGTCGGGGGAGCTCGGGAGATGGTGCTAGCGTGAGCACCGGGTGTCCGGGGTGTAGGCGGAGTGGCTTGCGCGAAGAATCGGACGGCGAGGCTTCGGCGTGGCCGGAACGGTGAAGGGAAAGGTGGTGGCGAGTGCGGGCGCTGGCTCTGGCGTTCGGTGGAACGGAGAGAGGCGAGCGCGAACTGAGTGAGTGAGTGAGCGAATGAAGGAGGGTGCTCGGGTTTTGTTCGGCAGGGCGAGAGAGCGGCCGAGGCTTTGGTCGTGGCCTTGGCCGGCCGTTGGTGGTGGCGGGCCCCGGCGTGGCGTGCGGCGGCGACGGCGCGGCGAGCGAGGGTGGCGCGGCAGGCGAGGCGAGCGCGGAGTGGGCGAGCGGGATCGCTTGCTTGCTCGGGCACGCGAAGATCGAGCGGGGAGTGGCGGAGGCGGATACGGCGTAGAGGCTGGGCGCCACGCGGCAGGCCGGCCGGCGTACGGCGGCGTGTCAGCGGCGCTATCGGGGCCGGCGTGGGCGGCGCGCGCGAGCGCGCGCGGGAGCGGGCGAGCGCTGGGCCGGCGCGGTGCGGGGGCGCGCGTGAGCGGCGTGGGCCGGCGCGGTGCGGGTGGGCCGAAAAGGCTAAGCGGGCCGAAAGCGAGGGCGCGGGAGGAAAACGAAATCCTTTTTCTTTTTCTAAAACTTTTCAACTTTGACAATTCAAAACAGTTTCAAAAACTCCAAACCAGGCTTTGACCCAAAAATGAAAGTTGCTCAAAATAATTTTCTCTACAACTTTCATATAAGACACTTTTTCTGAAAACCATTATGACAATCTTCACATAAATAAAGCCAATTTTTAGATATAAACCATTTTGTTAACTCATTTTTATTTGATAAACTATTTTGAACTAGGTCAAAATGCCAACATGAAAAGCACTCTACTCAATAATCTTTATTTTATAAAACTATTTGCCAAGTCAGAAAGTCACTCAAGCAACCAAGTCCATTAGAAACCCAAAATCCAATAAATACAAAAGGCAAAAACACACTTATGCACATGAAATGATGCAATGCATTGCTTATGCATTTTGATATCTAAATGTGGTTCCTAATGCAGTGCTTGACACTAGGGTGTCACAACAAATGAAGAACTCTCCATCAAGCTTCTTGGTGAATAGTGTGGTGTCGACCATCTGAAAGGTCCTAAATGGCTAGAGGGGGGGTGAATAGCCTAATAAAATTTCTACAAAACACTTAGAGAGACTTGTTAGACAATTACAAAGCGAAGCCTTTTGCACTAGCTCTACTAAGTGATGCAAGCCACCTGACAAAACAATTCTAGTATGGTATGATCTCTAAGGCACACAATATCTATGTCACTACTCTCTATTCTAGTGAGCTAGCAAGAACTAAATACAACGAACTAGAGAGCTACTTCTAGCAACAATTATCTCTACACAAGAAATAAAGAATGTAATGCAAAGATAGAGAGATATACCGACACCGGCAAGAGATGATCAACCACAATATGAATACCAATGGAGTCTGGGAGATAGCCTAATAGACAAGGGACACAAAGATTTTCTCCCGAGGTTCACGTGCTTGCCGGCACGCTATTCCCCGTTGTGTCGACCAACCACTTGGTGATTCGGTGGCTAATAGGTGTTCACAAACCTAGCTCAACACTTGAGCGCCACAAGAACCCACCCACAAATGGAGGTAACTCAATGACACGCACAATTTACTAGAGTTACCTTTTGGCTCTTCGCCGGGGAAGGCACAATACCCCTCACAAATCACCGGGAGATGGCCACGAACAATCACCAACTCGTGCCAATGCTCCTCCGCTGCTCCAAGCCGTCTAGGTGGCGGCAACCACCAAGAGTAACGAGAAAACCGCAGCAACAACGATCCCCAAGTGCCACTAGATGCAAACACACAATCAAATGCACTTGGAATCACTCAATCTCACTTTGATTCGCGCTATCAACCAAGGAGAGGAGTGGGAGGGAGTATGTTTAGCTCAAAGGGATGTCCAAGATGTTAGAATACCAAGAGAGACCTCCCAAAGCCGGCCCACTCATATTTATATACCCCCTCAAACAAATAGAGCCGTTACCCCTTCACTGGGCACTTTTCGTACTAACCGGACGCGTCCGGTCATTGCTTCAGTAGCCGTCCGGTCATTGTTTAAGTAGTGACCGGACTCATGTTTCACTAGCGTCTGGTCAATTGTTTCACTCAGCGTCCGGTCAAACACAGAGAGGTTCCAGAGAGGTTTTCATCGACCGGACGCGTCCGGTCACTATTGACCGGACTCACTATGCGTCCGATCACTTCAATTCAACCGTTGCCTCTCGTGAACAGTGGTACAGGCGAGTCCGGTCACTTGTTCCAGTAGAGTCCGGTCAGTGTTTCAATAGTGACCGGACGCACATTTCAACAGCGTCCGGTCGCTGTTTCAGCGTCTGGTCAGGCCTGAAAACCACGTTTTCAACTCCGGCTTCTTCCCCTTTGCAAATGTGCCAACACCACGAAGTGTACATCACCTTGTGCAAGTGTGTTAGCATTTTCCAAACATTTTCCAAAGGATTATAAGTTAGCACACTGGGTCCTAATGCATATGCATGTATGAATTCACCTAGTGGCACTTGATAACCGCAATCACCGAGATAGTCCCCTCTTAATAGTACGACTATCGATCCTAAACACACTCACACCCTCTATGGTGTCTTGAGTGCCAAAAACTAGATCCCTATTTATACTTTTGCCTTGATCTCCATAGGGTTTTGCTTTTCTCTTCTTCTCTTTCGAAATGTGGAGCACTTGATCCATCTTTTGGTCATCACCACCAACATCATGGTCATCATCTAGCTCCCACACTTGGTGTGTACCAACCTAGCTAATGAACACTTCATGACAAAGGTTAGTACCCAGGTGACATCAATTATCCAAAACCAAACAGGGACTTTCAATCTCCCCCTTTTTGGTAATTGATGACAACCTTCCACAAAGATATGTATTTGAAAATTTGAGTCACCTCTTTGTTAGTATTAGCTCCCCCTACATATGTGCTATAGTGTTTGGTTCAAATTCGGCACATATGCATAGATATGAAATGTGGGAGAGTAATACTATCAAATGATGCTAAGGTGTAAAGAATGGACCTTTGAAGCGTGATACCAATCGGAGTTGCCAATGTATACCATCCTTAGCACCATGGTTAGCTAGACTTTACAAAAAACACTAGATACCTCATGAGATCAACATTATATGAAAGGCTCTAGTACCACTTGTAAGAACAAATTACATCTAGCTACCACCTATGCATGCTAGTTTGCAAATCATCTTTCGAAATCTATTTCTAGCATACACCACACAAGCATGAATATCAAGTTAAGAACTTGTGCAATGCAAGCAAGCATGTGAAACATTTTGCAATGGTTATCTTACTCACGTTGTTTAAACATTCCATTGATCATTCTCTAGATTAAACACTAGGATTGCAAGCCCATAAACATGTCATATGTTACCACTAGATCATATCAAGCATAGAAACAATAGTGGCATCATATAAGCATCAAAATCATTTTATTTTCATGAATGAGCCTAATGATTGTGAGAAATGACTAGATGCACTAAACATGTCCCTAGCAAAGAATGGATGCATATGTCAATCAACTTTTACCTTGCTTTGTCGAAGGAGAGGCATGTCATATAAGTGGGGGTGCATCAACACATATTTGAGAAGTCAAGTATGTTCAATTATTCCTTAGCTTGCAAAACCTCTTCTCATCAAGTGGCTTGGTGAATATGTCAGCAAGTTGATCATCGATACCAACACACTCAATTGAAATATCACCCTTTTGTTGATGGTCTCTTATGAAGTGGTGCCTAATGTCAATATGCTTTGTCCTTGAATGTTGCACGGGGTTGTTTGTGAGCTTCACCGCACTCTCATTGTCACATAGCAATGGCACTTGTTTAAATTTGATTCCAAAGTCATCCAAAGTTGCTTTCATCCAAAGTAATTGAGCACAACAACTACCGGCGGATATGTATTCGGCTTCGGCAGTTGAAAGTGCCACACTATTTTGCTTCTTTGATGACCAAGACACAAGTGATCTTCCCAATTGACATGTGCCTGATGTGCTCTTTCTATCAACCTTGCAACCCGCATAATCGGAGTCCGAATATCCAATCAACTCAAAGTTTGACCCCTTTGGATACCATAAACCAATATCTTGTGTATGCTTCAAGTACCTCAATATTCTCTTGGTTGCCTTCAAGTGACTCTCTCTTGGTGAGGCTTGGAATCTTGCACACATGCATACACTAAACATGACATCCGGTCTTGATGCGGTCACATAGAGTAGGCTTCCAATCATAGACCGATACAACTTTTGATCCACCATATTGCCACTTGCATCACTATCTAATTGTCCATTTGTCCCCATAGGTGTGCTAATGGCTTTTGCATCTTGCAATCCAAACTTCTTGATCATGTCCTTTATACACTTGCCTTGACTAACAAATGTGCCTTCCTTCAATTGCTTGATTTGTAACCAAGGAAGTAGCTAAGCTCTCCAATCATGGACATCTCAAACTCATTTGCCATCAATTGACCAAACTCTTCACAAAAATCTTGATTGGTTGAACCAAAAATGATATCATCAACATAGATTTGCAACACAAACACGTCTTTTCCAATCTTCTTGGTGAAGAGAGTAGTATCAACCTTTCCCATCTTGAACCCTTTAGAGAGGAGAAAATCTCTTAACCTCTCATACCATGCTCTTGGTGCTTGTTTCAAACCATAAAGTGCCTTCTTGAGCTTGTAAACATGGTTGGGCTTCTTGTCATCTTCGAAACCGGGTGGTTGCTCAACATATACTAACTCATTGATGTAGCCATTGAGAAATGCACTCTTGACATCCATTTGATATAGCTTGATATTGTGGGAACAAGCATAAGCTAATAAGATTCTTATTGCTTCTAATCTTGCAACCGGTGCATATGTTTCACCAAAGTCAAGACCCTCTACTTGAGTGTAACCTTGTGCTACTAATCTTGCTTTGTTTCTCACCACGATGCCATCTTGATCTTGTTTGTTGCGAAAGACCCATCTAGTGCCAATCACATTGTAGTTCTTCGGCCTCTCTACCAATTCCCATACTTGATTTCTTGTGAAGTTGTTAAGCTCTTCATGCATGGCATTTACCCAATCGACATCTTGTAATGCTTCTTCAATCTTGGTTGGCTCAATGGATGATACAAAGAGTAATGTTCACAAATGAAGCCAATCTTGATCTAGTTTGCACACCACTTTGAATTCCACCAATGATTTGATCTAATGGATGATCCTTGCCACATTGGTTGGTTGGAGCACTTGGACTTGATTGCTTGTACTTGTTTGATCATTTGGTTGGGATGAACTAGCCACTTGTTGATTTTGCAATTGAGAACCACTAGCTTGCACAATTGGAGAAGTGAGCACTTGATCTTTGTCATCTTCAACATCAATCACCTCCCTAGGCCGAATATCACCAATATCCATATTCTTCATTGCATCTACCAATTGAGTTCCTCTCACATCATCTAGATTTTCTTCTTCATCTTGAGAGCCATTTGTTTCATCAAATTCACATCATGCACTTCCTCAAGAGTACCACTAGCCAAATTCCAAACTCTATATGCTTTGCTTGTAGTGGAGTAACCAAGCAAGAAGCCTTCATCACATTTCTTCTCAAACTTGCTCAATCTAGTGCCTTTCTTCAAGATATAGCATTTGTAACCAAAGACTCTAAAGTATGCAATGTTGGGTTTTCTTCCATTCAATAGCTCATAAGGTGTCTTCTCCATCATGGGGTGACAATAGAGGCGGTTGCTACACTAGCAAGCTGTGTTGATAGCTTCGGCCCAAAATGAATGACTCACATTGTACTCACTAAGCATAGACCTTGCCATATCAATGAGAGTTCTATTCTTTCTTTCCAACAAGACCATTTGATTGTGGAGTGTATTTGGCCGAGAATTGATGTCTAATTCCAAATTCATCACATAACTCATCAACTCTTGTGTTTCTAAATTCACTACCATTGTCACTTCTCACTTTCTTGATGGTTGTTTCAAACTCATTGTGACATCTCTTGACAAAAGATTTGAATGTAGCATATGTATCACTTTTGTCACTTAGAAAGAACACCCATGTATATCTTGTGAAATCATCCACTATCACAAAGCCATATTTGTTTCCAGCAATGCTAGTGTATGTTGTTGGTCCAAATAGATCCATGTGCAACAACTCAAATGCTTTGCTAGTACTCATCATGCTCTTTTTAGGGTGAGTGTTTCCAACTTGCTTTTCGGCTTGACAAGAGCTACAAAGTTTATCCTTTTCAAACACCACATCTTTCAAGCCTCTAACTAGATCATGCTTAATCAATCTATTCAATTGTTTCATGCCAACATGACCAAGTCTTCTATGCCATAACCAACCCATGCTAGATTTGGTGAACAAACAAGTTGAAAATTGAGCTTCACTAGCATTGAAATCAACTAAGTATAGATTCTCATATCTAAAGCCTTTGAGATCAAATTGAGCCATCTACACTTATGATCTCAACATCATCAACCCCAAATATGCATTTGAATCCAAGATCACACAATTGAGCCACGGATAGCAAATTGAAGTTCAAGCTCTCTACTAGCAATACATTGGATATGCTCATGTCATTTGATATAGCAATCTTACCAAGCCCCTTGACCTTGCCTTTGCCATTATCACCAAATGTAATACTATCAATCCCATTGTCATCATTCTTGTTGATTGAATTGAACATTCTTGCATCTCTGGTCATGTGTTGAGTGCACCCACTATCAAGCACCCAATGCCTTCCTCCGGCTTTATAATTGACCTACAAGAAAAGATCAATTCTTTTTAGGTACCCAAACTTGCTTGGGTCCTCCAAGGTTAGTCACTAAGCTCTTGGGCACCCAAATTGCCTTCTTCTTTGGGCCAACAATGGGAGCACCAATAAACTTAGCCTTTACACCATTGACACCCTTGGTAAGCAAATAACAAGAATTAAATTGAATTGAGGATACATTAGCATTCTTGTTCTTGTTCTTGCAATATTGCTCTATGTGCCCGGATTGCTTGCATTTGTTGCAAAACCGACCATTGCTTCTCACAAACTAGTCTTGTGAGTCACAAAAGCCGTCTTGCCATTCTTGAGGTATAGCCTAATCCCTCTTTGTTAAGAGAGAACCGTTGGCTACCCAAGCACTTAAGCAAGCGGGCATCTCCACCATAGACATTGCCTAAAGCACGAGTGAGCTCATTGACCTCATTTTTCAAGGTCTCATTCTCCACCATTAGTGAGGCATCACAAGTGAAACCATCACTCATAGTAGAAGTAGTAGTGGATGAGCTACATGAGGGGTTAGTGGGAGCAACAACAATAGGAGTATAAAATGATTCATCAAGAATATCACAAGTTACTCCTATGTTACATGTTGGAACATGTCCTCAACCTTGACTTGATCAAGGAGGGAGGAGTGAGCTTTTTCAAGCTTGGTGTGAGCCTTGCCAAGCTTCTCATGGGCTACCTCTAGCCTCTCATGAGTAGACTTGAGCTCATCAAGGGTTTGCTCAAGAGCACTAAGCTTCTTGCGCAAATCCTTGCACTCCTTCCTCTTCATCTCAAAGCAAGTGTGAGCTTGCTCCAACATGTTCATGAGGTCCTCCTTTGAGTGCTCCTCATCCTCATCACTCTCACTATCACTCTCATCATCGGATTGTACCTTAGTTGGCTTAGCCATGAAGCATGATGGAGTGTCAAATAGAGAAGGCTTGTTGTTGATAGCAATACTTGCAAGTGCCTTCTTCTTGGTGCTCTTCTTATTATCATCATCACTTGAGTCTTCACTATCGGATGATGCATCACTATCCCATGTGACAACATATGAGCCACCCTTCTTCTTCTTGAAGCTCATTTTCTTCTCTTTCTTCTCCTTCTTATCTTTCTTCTTCTCATCTTCATCATTGTCACTATTGTAGGGACAATCCACTACAACATGATCCTTGGTCTTGCATTTGTAGCATCTTCTCACATATTCTTTGCTCTTGTTGTAATCTCTTCTCTTCCTTGCACCATAGCCCTTCTTCTTCATGAACTTGCCAAATTTGCGCACAAAGAGAGCTAAGGCTTCATCATCAATGTCACTAGCTTCTTCATTGTCACTTGATTCTTCCTTCTTGGACTTGCCCTTGCTCTTTGATGAGGTGGCTTTGAATGCCACACTTTTCTTCTTCTTGTCCTCTTCCTTGACCACTTCTTCACTATCTTCATTGTATTGATCCTCGGTCATGACATCACCAAGCACCTCATTTGGAGTCACATCTTCAAGCCTCCTCTAAAGATGATGGTGCGAAGTGTCTTGAATCTCTTGGGCAAGCAACTCAAGAACCGGTGAGTGAAGTCTTCATCTTGCACCTTTTCTCCCAAGGACTTGAGATCATTGATGATGACTTGCAATCTATAGAACATTTCCGGAATTGATTCATCATCCTTCATCTTGAAGTTGGTGAGCTTGTCCTTGAGCATATACAACTTGGCACTTTTACTGTTGAAGTGCCCTCATATGTTTCTTCTAATCTTTTCCATAATTCACTTGCATTGTCAAGATCTTTGATTTGCTCGAACACCTTTGGATCAATGGCATTGTATATGGTGTTGAGTGCCATTGTTGCATTGCTTGTTGATGGAGTCATTTGGTGTTGGATTGGTAGGATCAAGAATCACAAACTCATTTTCTACCACATCCCACACCTTGTCATTGATTGAACCCAAATACATTCTCATCTTTCTTTTCCAATAATCAAAAGTTGTGCCATCAAAGAACGGTGGTTTGCCCCCAACATGGTTGAACACAATTTGAGCCATTTTTAACACCGAAGGTTGTTAATCCTTATGCAAACGGTGACCACGGCTCCGATACCACTTGAAAGGTCCTAAATGGCTAGAGGGGGGTGAATAGCTTAATAAAAATTTCTACAAAACACTTAGAGAGACTTGTTAGACAATTACAAAGCGAAGCCTTTTGCACTAGCTCTACTAAGTGATGCAAGCCACCTAACAAAACAATTCTAGTATGGTATGATCTCTAAGGCACACAATATCTATGTCACTACTCTCTATTCTAGTGAGCTAGCAAGAACTAAATACAACGAACTAGAGAGCTACTTCTAGCAACAATTATCTCTAGCAACAACCTTGCCTTGATCATCTTGCTTGTTCCTAAACACCCATTTTGTTCCAATGACTCTTGCGCCTTTGGGTCGCTCTTCAAGTGTCCAAACTTGGTTGCGGGTGTGAAGTTGTTAGTTCTTCATGCATAGCATTCAACCAATCCGGATCACCTAGAGCTTCATCTACAATGGTAGGCTCAATAAGAGACACAAAGGAGTGATGTTCAATAAATAAAGCAAGTTTTTGAGATCGAGTCATTACACCCCTTGTTGGACTCCCTATGATGAGATCTTGAGGATGAGCTTGTAGTAGAGGAGTAGTCCTTTGATCAACCACTTGAGGAGCCGCTTGTGGAGCATCAACATCTTGAGCTTGTACCACCATTTGATCATGGGAGACATGAGTATCTTCAAATGGATCCTTCCCATCTTTGTCATCAACAAGTGGTACATTGGATGAGGATGGCTTGTCAATGACTTGCACATCATCATCATCATCTTTAGGCTTGATGGCTCCAACCGGCATGTTCTTCATTGCTTCCCTCAATGGTTCATCACCTACATCATCAAGATTTTCATGCTCTCCTTGAGAGCCATTAGATTCATCCAATTCCACATCATATGTTTCTTTCTACCATCCCGGTGGCATGGTTGAATACTCGATATGCTTTGGACTTCAATGAGTACCACAAGAAAACCAATATCACATCGGCGTTGAAACTTTCCTAGGTGTTGGCACTTCTCGTAGATGTAGCATTTGCACCCAAACACTCTAAAGAAAGATACATCCGGCTTCTTGTTGTTGAGTAGCTCATACGGGGTCTTGCCAAGTAGACAATGGGGGAACAATTGATTTGATGCATAGCAAGCGGTGTTGATTGCTTCCGCCCAAAATCTCTCCGGTGTAGTGTACTCATCTAGCATTGTCCTTGCTAGGGTGATTAGAGTCCGGTTCTTCCTCTCAACTACACAACACACCATTTGTTGTGGTGTATAGGTTGCAGAGACTTCATGCTTGATCCCAACTTCATCACAATATTGCTCAATGTGGGTGTTGTCAAACTCTCTTCCATTGTCACTTCTTATCTTCTTGATCTTCAAATCAAACTCATTTTGGGCTCTCTTGGCAAACTTCTTGAATGAAGGGGTTGCTTCGGATTTGTCATGAAGAAAGAATACCCAAGTGTATCTAGAGTAGTCATCAACAATCACTAGACAATAGAGATTTCCACCCAAGCTAGCATATGTTGTTGGTCCAAATAGATCCATGTGAAGTAGCTCCAACTCTCTTGATGTTGATACAAAGGCTTTGGTTGGATGAGTGTTTGCAACTTGCTTGCCGGCTTGACATGCACTACACAATTGTCTTTCTCAAATTTGACATCCTTCAAGCCTCTAACCAAATCCTTCTTCAATAGCTTGTTGAGAGTGTTCATTCCAACATGTGCCAATCTTCTATGCCATAGCCAACCAAGTGATTGCTTAGTGAACAAACATGTCTTCAAGTTGGCATCTTCAGAGGTGAAATCCACTAGATAGAGATTGTTGTATCTAAAGCCCTTGAATATCACTTGTGTATCATCTTTCTTGGTCACAACCACTTCCTTGTCGGTGAACAAACATTGAAAGCCAAGATCACATAATTGCCCAACGGATAGCAAGTTGAAGCTCAACGATGCAACTAGAAGTACATTGGAGATGGTATGATCATTTGGTATAGCCACTTTGCCCAATCCCTTGACATTGCCCTTTGAATTGTCACCAAATGTTATCTTTTCTTGGTCATTGACATTTTCTTCTAGTGAGGTGAACATCCGAGGATCACCGGTCATATGTTGTGTGCAACCACTATCAATCACCCAATGAGATCCACCGGTCTTGTAGTTCACCTACACACATAAGAAATCAAGCTTGAGCTTTTGGGACCCATACTTGTTGCGGTCCCTTAACCTTCTCTACTAGTGACTTTGCAACCCAAATTTGCTTTGACCTATTCTTGTTAGGAGGCCCCATGAACATGACTTTCATCTTGCCACTAGAATCTTGTCTAAGCATGTAGTGAGCATGTAACACCCTAAAAATTGGTTTCTCAAATTTAGTAATTAAATTGAGCTTTATTTAATTTTTGGTGCATATAGCATAGGCTAAAACAATAATTTTTGAGTTATTAAAATAAAACCTAGGGTTTAGAAACATGTTTGTTGCATTCATGCCGGTGCATAATATTTTTGTTTGAGTGTAGGGCTAGGTTGGTTGTGGTCAAATTCAATTTTGTTTGAGTTTGAACAAGTTTCAAACTCTGAAAATAGCAAAAGGCTTTTCTTTTTAAACCATCTCCTTTCCTCTCCTTCTAGCCCAACACCAGAATCAGCCCACATCTTTTTTTCCCTTCCCCCTTTCCTCATCCGCGCGGCCTGCCCCAGCCCGCGCCGCATCGCCCCTCTCCTCCCTTCTCCCGCGCTCGACCTGGTCCGCTCGGCACTCGCGGCCCATCTCTCCCTTCCCTTCACCTGTGCGCGCAAGCCCACTCGGCGGCCTGCTCAGCCGCGCCCGCCTCCACTCCTCCTCGCGTGCAAGCCTGCTCGCGCCCCGTTCGGCAAGCTGAGCCGCGGCCTGCTGCAGCCACGCGCGCCACTCCCTCTATCTCACTGCGCACGGGACCCCGCATGTCAGCCGAATCGGCCCCGCAGGCCCCACACCTCTCTCTCTGCTCTGTGGCCCCCGCTCGTCAGTGACTTCCTCTTCTTCCTCCCTCAACCGCAGACATCAATGGCTAATGCCATTACTCCCGCCGGGAGTTTATGGCCTTCAAGGAGGTCTTCAAGCCCGGTATTGATGTCGGGGCAGTAACCGCCGTGCCGTCCCCTCCCCTACCGAGTCCCATCACCCTATAAACCCCCCTGCCGAGCTCTCCCTTTTTCCCTTTCTCCCTCTCTGCTCTCGCACACGCGCTACCGCCGCAGGTTCCCCGGTTGGAGCCCCCAAACGACGCCGTGCTTGTGCCTAAGAGCTCCACCGTACTCCTCCGCGCCCGTTGGTGCCTTCTTCTTCCTCTCTCGACTCTGTTCCGAGCCGATTTGGCACTCACCGCCCTGTTTTCCCTTTTGCAGTCGCCGCCGTCGCGGTGTGAGCTCCGGGACCCCTCCTAGTTGCCACGAGTACCTCCTTCGTGCCCGCGGTAAAGCTTTAGTCCTCCCCGACCTCTCGTCTTTGTGAATCGTGGCCGTAGTCACCATTGGGGCGAGCTCCAGTGGAGCCGGTCATGGCGCCGCCGCGATAGGGTGCCCCTCTGGCGACTGTCCATCCCCCTTAGACCCCTACTCAAGTTCGCCTCGCCGTGCTCGCCTTTTCTGTGTGTCTGGGGTCGAGAAAGACGGCCGGAAACACCGTTCCGGCGGTCCGCCGCCGTACTCCCGGCCGGCGCCCATGGCGCGCCACCGTGGGAGCGCCGCCCGCCCGACCTGTTCCATCCCCAACCTTTCCTCGCCGTTGATCTGCTCGTAGACGGCTGAGATCGCGCGATACCCCTTCGGGGATTGTAACCGGCGCACGGTGCGCCTGTGGACTTGGTCCACCGCCCCAGTTCAGCGCGTCCACGCCACGTGGTAGACCCAGCCACTCCCGTCGCTCCGCGTGGCAGCCATGTAGGCGGCGACGTGGTCAACCCGACTGCGCAGGCGCCGTTTTGCGAAAAAGTCCTCGCTCTTTTCCGAAAATAACCCGCACTCCACCGCAGTTGTAAAACACCTTGTTTTTATTCAATTTAGCCCCTGTAGTTTCCGTATATAGGACCCGCCGTCCATACCGTATAGAAAATCAGGTTTTTATTTGTTTTAATTCAAAATCAAGTTTGATTTATTTACAGAAATGCCATTTGAACCTTGTTTTCAACATAACTTTTGATTTAAAACTCCGATTAGAGTGATTCTTTCTTTACGCTCACGTGTTCGTAGAAATGCGTAGAATAGTTTAAGAAGCTTTTTATCTTATTTTATACTGTTTGGTGTACTGTTCTAATAAAATACTATTTGTTTGCTTGTAGTGATTGGATTGGATGCTTGTATGGTGATTTTGTCCGCGTTTAGGGTGTGATCTCTCAGTGTTTATCAAGGAGCAAGTGTTTGGACTTTGAGATCAGCAGTGAGCTAAGGATTTAAGACATGCAAGTGTAACATGAGATCCCTTGATACCTAATAACCATTTAATTACCTTTTCATGTGCATGTGTCTAATTTGATAAACCCTAAGGATTTACCTAGAAACATTGTACCTTGTATTCCTTGTTACCTATGGGTTTGTGCATATGATTAGACTGCTTAGTTTGCTATCACCAAACATCTTAATGATCTGTAATATTGATTAATGAGATAAGCAACTATTGATTAAAATATGCTTTTAGCAACATGGATATCAGGGGGATAGAGCATTGGGCCTTTTTGGGGTGCTCTAGTCTGCCCTCCGTATGGACTCAAACTTAAAGCGACAACCCGGATTTGAGTGCAACCACAAGCCCTATGGCTCTGGCTGGCTAAGTATCAGACTTCTACTAGTTTGTGGCAGCTTACCGAAAGGCGCAAAAGGGGCTCCGATTTGTTTGATCTCGGTCTATCAAGGGGTACAATGTGGTTTCTTGTACACCTCTTGTAGAGGGGATCTTACTTCTTGATGGGGAAACCTATAGCGGGTTGCTACCTGTTAGTGGGACCTGTGAATGGACTCGTAGTGAAACCTGCCTGCTACCTTGGAAGTGTTATGCGGGATCGCGACCCCGGGCAAATGGGAATCACGACTTGTGGGTAAAGTTGTACACCTCTGCAGAGTTATAAACTGATATATCAGTCGAGCTCTCAGTCATGAGCGGCCTGGATCCTTTTTGAGACAGTTCTATGGATGGTTCTGGGTGATCATAACTTTGATGATAATTAATTATACTTACACCATGGGAACTTAAGCATAACCTAGAGACATAGGTTTAATAAATAAAATATGACCAACTAAAAATGCTTACCGCAGCTCAGCCGTGTCTAGCCTTTGAGCCTTGCATCCCCTCATGTTATACTTGTTGAGTATGGTGCGCTCACACTTGCTTTACATACAATCAATAAAAATCTCGGATGGGTACCAGATGGTGGGTTCAAGTAAGGAGTTACAAAAGATGTTTCAAGAGCACTAGGCGAGTGTTCCCCAGTCAACCGTCCTGTGAAGTTTGGAGGACCGAAGAGTAGTTATAAGATAGTTTCCATGTTGCTTTGTAATAGATGTAGTCTTGTGTAACTAAGTTTCGATATGAATAAAGATTGTCTTTGGGAAATTCCATATTTTTGCTATATGTGTCTTGTGGACTTCCTGGCACACACAATAGTTGGCGCTTGGTAGTCTTCGGAAAACTGGGTGAGACAGAGCATTGAAAGCAAAGGGCCTAGCATGCTTGGCCAAGGGTGTAGGTTTAGGCTCTTCACAATCATGAGCAAGTGTCCTTCTTTTCCACACTCATAGCATCTTCCAATCTTCTTCTTCTTTGGCTTAGTGATGCTATTGTGTTGCTTCATCTTTTCTTCAAGAAAGCCAATGCCATTTCTATTTGTCTTCATGACGGTGTTCATGAGAAGCTCACTTTGAAGACATTGACCCTTGGTGAAGTTCCTCAAATCCGGTGGTGAGGTGCTCTTTCTCCTTTTGAGCTTGTCATTCTCTGTTGGAGTTGCAATTGAGATGGTGTCATTTTGTAATCCCTCTCCATCTTCAATCTCTTGTTCTCTTCTTTTAGCATGTCTAGCTCAAAGTGACATGCTATACTCATATCATTGGGTCTCAATGATGACTTGCTTTGTGGTTGCAAGCTTCTAGATCAAACTTGAGCTTTGCATTCTCATTCTTGATCTTGACATAATCATCATAGTGATCGGCCACAACCACACTCTTGCTTTGCCACTAGTTCTTTGCTCATCATGCTCACTAACCAAGTCCTCACAAGATGTTGCCATGTCACACTTAACAACACGGGTTAGGAGCATCATGTGTCTCGTGTGAAAGCATATCATAAGCAATGGTGAGAGTATCATAGTCTACTTTCACTTGAATGTATTGTTCTTTTAGCAAAGCATAACTAGTGGTAAAGTCACTATGCACCTTATCAAGTTTTTCATTTTTAGCTTTGAGCTCCTTGTTAGAGGACTTGAGATCCTTGATGGATGATGACATAGTGGGCAAGTTCTCTTTTAACTCATCACTAGCATGATAGCATGATCATATTTCTCAACAAGAGATTTATTTTCATCAACAAGCTTTTCATTTTTAGCTCTAGTCTTTCTTATGATTTTAGAGTAGTCATTTAGCAATTTGACAAGCTCATAATAAGTAGGTGCCTCAAATTCACCATCACTATCACTATCACTAGAGTCATCATCGCTTTGTACCTTCCGGTCACACTGGCCCTAAGGCATAGGTGTGTAGATGATGATGGCGACGGTGGTGGAGGTGGTGTAGAGGAGCCAATGACTAGAGCGGACCACCTCTCCTTCTCATCATCACTATCTTCATTTGATGAGCCACCGGAGGAGTCAATGTCGGTGAGCCAATCACCAACAATGTAAGCCTTGCCACCTTTCTTGTGGTATTGCTTCTGTGGCGGAACCGTCCGGATTATAAGAGCTCAAGTATTATCTTAGCAAATCCGTCTGACTTCGACTGATACTTGAACCCATACACCCCGGTAGTCCGGAAATCTCGAAGGATTTCTAACACCATACATCATACAGGATCACATCGTTCAAGGATTACATTCGTAAAGATACATCATAACGAAAACGAAACTGAATTTAAATATCAGAGTACGAATTTAAAACGGAGTTATTACAATACCGAGTTTAAAGTGCGGAAGCTGAAATAGTTTAAAACGCGACCACCACACATGTGGTCCAAATAAAACATTGTTTTGATAAATCCACTCGACACAACTCACTCCCTCCCTTTTAAGATAATGTGCCACTAGTAGTCTCGGTCCAGCAAAAGAAAAGGGGAAAGCTTCTGGACGACCCTGCCCTGGGCCTACTCCTCATCACCTTCCACCTGGTAGAGGCAGTGCTTACAATAGCCGAAGTAGACCTGACCATCTGTAACAAACGGGATAAACCCTGAGTACTGGAATGTACTCAGCTAGACTTACCCGTCCAACTGAAAATAAAGACACCAAGGACATGCAAGGCCTTTTTGGGTGGAGCTGGGATCTTGAATTCGCGAAAAGCTCAATTTAGATAAGCGAAGTATTAGTGAAGTTAATGAGTTGTCATCTTTTATACCTATTCCTTCTTCTAGGTTTGCACTGAACTATTGCACACACTTGAGTCTAGCAGACAAATAATTAACCATATCCAGTTGACTTGTCCACATTTTAGTTGAACCTTTAGATATCACATGGAGTTGTATCGTGGTGAAGCTCGCCATAGTTTCCCACTAACCGGGGGAGACGGCGACTCGAATCGAATTCCAAAACCAGCTGGTGAAAGACCTTTAATACCAGCCCACACTTTCCCCGTCGGGTCCATGCATTGGGAACCGCTCGACGCTTGTTCGTGGTGGTAATCGCCGCGGTTCAAGCACGGACCGCCCAATTGGAACCTGGCGATGGCCTCACGCGGCAGATCGCAATTTCCATACTAGAGGGCACGAACGGGTTGAGACCGGCCCGAACAGCTTCTAACCGGCTTTGGGGTCGATGATTACGGCACCGACATATCCTAAGTAAAAGGGCGCGTTCAAAAATGAACGAGGGCCAACATCGATACAAAACTACACGATCCCAACGGACGGACTGCCCCCAAGTTCCAACTTGGTGCCTTGCCTTCCAGTTGACCGTATTTCATTACTGCTCAGGTTCTTTTCCACGATAGCAAATATAGTCAACCGTGATCTGGTAACTACCCATCAGGGTATTACGGAGACATCCTTAACTACTACTTTTATTAAGCAGGCTAAGCAATTCTACATTGTAAATCAATAACGGATAACAAGGTAGATATTAATCAATCATCAAGGAATGGTAATGCAGCAAATAGGATTCATTCAACTCCTAGACCTAATGCATCACAATATAAAAGGACTCAAGTAATTTTAATTGTAAATACTGGGAGACTTAGAATGCTCCGGGGCTTGCCTTGGTGAAGACCGAGGCCTCGTGGGAGGGGCACTCGGGCAAGTTAGTGTCGCTGGCGGGGTCGATTCCTCGGCTTGCTGGAGCTCCGGGATCTGCTGCTCAGCGTTTGCCTCTGGCTCCTGATCGGGTTCCGGGAGTGTCGATCCTATGGCATGGACGAATAATAATAAATATTTAAATGCGGGGTGCGAGATGTGTGGTATGAGAAAGAGCATTTCTTGCAAACCAACAAAACCAACTTGTTGAACCATTGAGGTAAATACTCATTTAATTCATAAAACAAAATCCTTTTATTCACCTATTTCTCATTTAGTAAATCAAAAGAAGCTTAGGTTTGAACTGCAAGTGCACTTTCTGGACTCAGAAAATCCACGAAAATTCCAGAAGGCAAAAACAGCTGCTGGACTCCACTGAACAAATTTCAGCTAAAAAATAAAATACAGAACTGCAGATATAAAAATAACAAGCAAAACGGCCAAAAAAGTACTTTGAACTACAACCCTACTGTAAAAGGGTGCACCACTTATTTCATATTTTTCTCAGATTCTATTCTCATTCATTTTATGCTTATTAAGAAAGTCCCATGAACAGAAACATTATATTATTTCTTACATGAATTTTCAAAGAAAACACAGAAAGCACTTTGTAAAGCAACTTCAGATTTCTCACACAATAGGTCATGCTTAATTTTCTTAGCTTGAACCTTATAAACAGAGACTGTAAAAATTTTCCCACATTTTATCTCGACATATAAAACACCTTAACCTTATTCAAAGAAATCAGCCAAAAAGGACTTTTAACCATAACAGAAAGTTTTTCTACATAAACAGTGCATTATATATTTTTCACATGTATAAAACAGGATAATAAACTTACACAAAATTTTACAGGAATTATCTCAACCAGAAAACATATAAACCATTTATCTTAGCAAAAGCATATAAACTGAAATAAAAGAAAACAGTAAAATTAACTCCTACCAAAATACTTTTATATTTTTCCAGGGTAGATCTACTCATAAACAAACTAGCAACAAATGAAAGCACTCCCATTTGGACTAACAAAACAGGATCTACAAAATAAACAAGCATTTACGGGAAAATAGAAAAACATTTTGGAAAAACGTTTTCTGGAAAACACTCGGCGTACGGAATAGGTGTGCTCGCTCGAGGCCCGGCTTGAACGAGACAGCGCCGAGGGGTTCGCTCGAGGCCTGGCGCGAAGGCTCGGGCGAGGCGGACAACAAACGCCCGTCCGAGGCTGGCTCGAGGGCTCGGGCGAGACGGAAAAACAAACGCCCGTCCGAGGCCTGGCTCGAGGGCTCGGGCGAGACGGACAACAAACGCCCGTCCGAGGCCTGGCTCGAGGGCTCGGGCGAGACGGAAAAACACACGCCCGTCCGAGGCCTGGCTCGAGGCTCGGGCGAGACGGAAAAACACACGCTCGTCCGAGGCCTGGCTCGAGGGCTCGGGCGAGACGGACAAACACCGCCCGTCCGAGGCCTGGCTCGAGGGCTCGGGCGAGACGGAAAAACACACGCCCGTCCGAGGCCTGGCTCGAGGGCTCGGGCGAGACGGAAACAGGGAGAGGTTTGACCGTCAATTCCTCGCCGACGGTGAGGTCGCCGGCGGGTAAGCTAGGCTTGCGAACTCGTCTCGACGAGGCGCATCGAGTGGTGCAGGTGGTTTGGCTAGCGCGGGGCCAGAGCATGCCGGCGGCGAGTGGCGGCGCACGGTGATGGCGGCAACGCGCGGCTACGCCGTTTCCGGCGGCGGCCGGAGAAATTGGAGGAGGCAAAAGCTCGAGAGAACCCTAAGGAGCAAAGCTACGGGTTGGTTTGGCTCGGGTGGCTCCAGAGGAGCTTGGCCACGAGCGAGGTCCGCGACGGACGGCCATGGCATTCGGCCGGGGAGAAGATGTGGGAGAGAGCGTAGCGTTGAAGCTAGGTGGTGTTCTCACCTTGCCTTGGCTGGTGAAGCTCAAGGATGAAGAAGAAGAGTCGGTGGAGCTCGGGTTGGGGAAGAACGGCGTTGCGGCTCGGCGCGGTGGCGACTGACGGACCGAAAGAGGCGCTTCGTCCTCCGGCGGCGATGGGGCTCGGTTGGGGACGACAACGTGCGCACGGCATGTGCACGGTGTAGGCGGAGCGGTGTACGGAGGGAATCGAAGGGAGGTGCTCCGACGAGGTCAGAACGGAGAGGGAAGTTTGCGGTGGAGGTCGCGGCGAGAGCGAGCCGAGCGCTTGCTCTGGCTTGGTGGCGAGGGAGGAGAGTGCGAGCGAGATTGGGAGAGTGTGTGCGGGTGAGCGAGGGAGTGAAGGGGTGCTCGGGGTTTTGATCGGCTTGACCGGCCAGTGGTCGTGGCGGGACCACGGCGGCGCGGTCGGCGAGGCAGCGCGGTGATGCCGTGCACGGCGAGCGGGTGCGGCAGGCGAGGCGAGCGGAGAGTGGCCGGGGGAGATAGCTTGCGTGCTCGGGTGAGAGAGGATCGAGCGAGGAGTGGCCGGCGAAGATCCTCGGCAGAATGCAGCAGCCACGTGGCGGTTGCGGCCGGCATACGGCGCGGCAGGTCAGCGGCAGCAGCGCGCGGCGCTGCGCGGGCACGCGGGCGAACGCTGGCGAGCGGCGAGGGGTGCGCGGGCGACGCGGGAGCGGGCCGGCGCACACGAGCGGGCGAGCTGGGCCGGCGCGCGCGAGTTGGGCCGAAAGGTGGGGCGTGGAAGAAAATCGTTTTCCTTTTTCTTTTTCCAAATTCTTTTCAAACTTTGACCACTCAAAAACAGTTTCAAAAACTCCAAACTAGGTTTTTGACCAAATATAAAAGTTTCTCGAAATAATTTTCTCTAAACTTTCATATAGGACACTTTTTCTGAAAACCATTTTTAAATCCTCCACATAAACAAAGCCAATTTTAAAGTATAAACCATTTTGTTTGACTTATTTTTATTTACAAACTAATCTGAACTAGGTCAAAACTCCAACATGAAAAGCACTCTACTCAATATTCTCTATTTTATAAAACTCTTTGCCAAAACAGAATCCACTCAAACAACCAAGTCCAATAGAAATCCACATCAAATAATAAACAAGACAAAACACTCTCATGCTCATGAAATGATGCAATGCATTGCTTACGCCTTTAGTAGCTAATTGCAGCGCCTAATGCAGTGCTTGACACTAGGGTGTCACAGCCCTTCCCCCTTAAAAGAAATCTCATCCCGAGATTTGAGTTACGTACCAATCCTTATAAAAAGCGATGTAGTTCACTCGTAAGTATTCCTCAGTTTCCCATGTCGTATCGTTGGGTCCGTGATTGCTCCAAAGAATCTTGTAAGTCTTCACTATTTGGTTACGAGTTTCTCGTGTCTTGGTATCCAAAATCTCCTTGGGTTGTTCGTAGTATTCCAGGTCTGATCTGATCGTGACGTCCGGGATTTGAACTTCTTCATGTTCTGGAACTCGAAGACACTTCTTCAATTGTGAGACGTGAAACACTGGAAAGACTGCGCTCATCTCTGGGGGTAACTGTACTTCATATGTTACTTCTCCCTTCTTTGCTATGATCTGGTACGGTCCCACATATCGAGGTGCTAACTTCTTCTTAATCCAAAACGTTGGACCTTTCTCATGGGTGAGACTTTGAGGTAAACATAATCTCCTACTTGAAATTCCAAAGGTCTTCTTCGTGTGTCGGCATAGCTCTTTTGCCGGGATTTGCTACCTTAATATGTTGTTGTATTGTTTGCACAATCTTTTCGGCATCCTTTACGAAATCTGACCCATAAAATTTTCTCGATCTCCTGATTTCAACCCAATTAACCGGGGTTCTGCATCTTCGTCCATATAGAACTTCAAAAGGTGCCATCTTATACTTTCCTGGTAGCTGTTGTTATATGAAAACTCAGCAAGGGGCAACCATTTCTCCCATGATTCTCCTGAAGATAGAACACAAGCTCTCAGGATGTCTTCCAAAATCTGATTTACTCTTTCAGTTTGTCCTGCGGTCTGGGGGGTGATAGGCAGAACTCCTTACCAACTTAGTTCCTAGTTCCTTGTGCAACTGTTCCAAAAACGTGCAATGAACTGGGGTCCTCTATCAGAAACAATCCTTTTCTGAACTCCATGTAACCTCAAGATATTCTGAATATACAAGTCTGCATACTGATGGGGGCGGTGTGTAGTCTTAACTGGTATGAAGTGAGCTACTTTAGACAATCGATCCACAATAACCCAGATAGAATCATTTCCCTTTTGAGTAGTGGGAAGACAGTGATGAAATCCATGCTGATTTTTCCCATTTCCACTCTGGAATTGACAATGGTTGCAACAGTCCGCAGGTCTCAGGTGTATAGCTTTATCGGCAGCAAGTATCACATCTGGCGACATAGGCTGTGACTTCTTTCTTCATCTTTGACCACCAATACCTGGTTCTCAAATCCTGGTACATCTTACTGCTTCCTGGGTGAATCGATAGCTTTGAATTGTGAGCTTCATTCAGAATTCTTCTTTCAGCTAGGTGTCTTTAGGAACAACCAACCTCTGATTATACCATAGAATTCCCTGCTCATCTGTCCTGAAGTTCAAAGAACTACTGGTTTCCATCCTCTTCTTAATCTGACAGATCATCTTCATCGGTCTTTTGTCTCTCGATGATGTCACTTCCAAGGTGCACTGAAGAGTGATGTTGTTCACCATAACGGGGTGCATAAGGTTAAATCCATCTTCCAAAAGTGGTTGTAGGGAGTTGCAATGAGTCTTGCGACTCAAGGCATCGGCTACAACGTTGCTTTTCCAGGGTGGTAATGCACTTCCAGGTTCTAATCCTTAATTAGCTCTAACCATCTTCTCTGCCTCATGTTCAACTCTGGCTGGGTGAAGATATTTCAGACTTTTATGATCCGTGTACACATGACATAGATTTCCCTAAGATAATGTCTCCATATCTTGAGTGCATGCACGACGGCTGCTAGTTCCAAATCATGAGTGGGGTAATTCTCTTCGTGCGGTTTCAACTGGCGAGAAGCATAGGCGATAACTCTTCCATTTTGCATGAGTACACATCCAAGTCCAATCTTAGATGCGTCGCAAACACATCAAAAGGTTCCTCTAAGTTTGGCTGAGCCAAAACAGGCGCGGAAGTCAACAACGTTCGCAGGGTGCGAAAAGCTATTTCACACTCTGGAGTCCATTCGAACTTCTTGTTCTTCTGCGTTAAACGGGTCATAGGCTTGGCTATTCTTGAAAAATCCAGAATAAACCGACGGTAGTATCCGGCCAAACCCAAAAAGCTGCGTACCTCATGTACGGTGGTGGGTGCTTGCCAATCCATAACTTCATGTACCTTAGAAGGGTCCACAGAGATTCCTTCCTCTGAAAGGACGTGACCAAGAAAAGGTACCTTCTTCAACCAAAACTCACACTTGCTGAACTTAGCATACAACTTGTGCTTTCTAAGCCGGGTTAGAACAACTCGTAGATGCTCAGCATGGTCCTTCTCATTCTCAGAGTATACCAAGATATCATCGATGAACACTACAACAAACTTATCCAACTCTGGCATGAAGACCGAATTCATCAGGTACATGAAATGTGCCGGTGCATTGGTAACCCAAAAGACATAACTAGATCGTAGAGTCCATATCTAGTGGAAAAGGCTGTTTTCGGTATATCCTCTCGTCTGATCTTGATCTGATGGTATCTTGACCTCAGGTCGATCTTGGAGAACACTTTCGCCTTCGCACAACTGATCGAACAAGACATCGATTCGGGACATAAGGGATATTTGTTCTTTATAGTTTTTACTAATGCTTCAACGGTCTGTACCACACACATCCTTAAAGTTTTATACCTTCTTTCTTCACAAAGTAGCAGGACATCCCGAAGGTACGACATAGGGCGTATCAAAACCGACCCTTATCTAACAGCTCTTGCAACTGAACTTTAGCTCTGGCGATTCTTTAGAGTGCATTCTAATATCTATCGTCTGGGGCGAGATATGGGGCCGTTCCAGGGACACTAACTCTATAGCCAACTCCACATCTCTGTCTGGCAGTAGTCCAGACAACTCATCGAGGAAAAACATCTGGAAACTGTGACGGTTCTTAAGTATCAATTATAGCTATCAAATAAATAAAGAAAAGGACCTATATGCAAGCAACACCTATAATTAGGGTTTGATCTGACAGAATTCCACGAGTTTTGCTGTTTATATCTATTTCTGCAGGGGGTTATCAGATAATATGGAAAATAGGCCCACATGTCGGATTAATGACGGGATATTAACTTGGCGGCCAATTTTCCTCGATCAGGAAGAGTCCAAAGCAACACGACCGAAGCGGAGGCGGAACGGGCCCACAGGCAGGGCGCCCGCCCTACCCCCCCCAGGGCGCCCGCCCTGTGCCTGCAGCCAATCAGGCTCAATCTCGCGGATTATGCTCCACCGCCATTGAGGATCAAGGAAAACCGTCCTTTCCTTCTAAGTCGGTTTGATCCAACGGTCCAGATTCACCGAAAAGACTATATAAGCAAGGCCCTGGCCCCTGGCACAGGAGACCCCAATTCATTATTCAGTTGCATATCAAAAGTTAGGGTTTAGAGAGAGAGGTTCCTCTAGGTTCCCACTCTAGGGGCGTAGCATCCATGTGAAGTAGAATTAGTTCTACTATTAAGAGAGATAGAGTGGAGGTGTAGATCGGAGGAAGCCGGCCTGTCGGTGTCTACTCCGAGGTTGTACCTGCGGGATCAAGTTCTCCTAGCCCGAGGCTTGTTCTCAGGATTCTTCAGTATTTCGACTTCTAAATTCTAGTAAGTTCTTTGTTTTATTGTTCTTTGGTTTATGAGTTTACTTTGATCTCTTCGCGTAGAGTTTAGAGTAATCATCTCTGGCGTAAACGTGGTGTTTAAGCTAGGATACTCATAGATATCCCCTCGTCTAGCTGGATCGTGGTAGTAGCGAGGAACGTGACATTTCCGAGTTACCTTTGGATTCCATATCCCGTTAGCAGGATCGATAGGGTTTATAGGTGCGGGTTGAACATCCTTGTGGGTGTCTAGATTCCGTCAGCCTCCCCAATAGAACAATAGATCATCCTTACCAAGGTTAGAAGAAGAGTGCGGTTGTAGTCTTCTCTATATCACTTATATCGAGTCATAGTGGTTTTAGCCTAAAGGTTAGTAGTAATAGATTTGGTTAGTCAGATGCACCTTTTCTCCTAGTGGTAAAAATATAAATACGATACCCAGGACTTATTCTCGGGTGAAGTGCTCACCGATATCCGTGCGCTTGCGGATCCTATTTCCTAATTGCGTTACCAATATCAACAAGCATTTCTGGCGCCGTTGCCGGGGAGAAAGACGGTTTGCTGAGATAACTTTAATCTTACTACTAGCTTGTATCTATACTTTTATCTTTTCTTATCTTTTTCATTCTTTACTTTCCTTTTTCTTTTTACAAAAAATGGAAAACCAAGATTCTAGATCCATCTTTGATGCCGCAACACCTTCAGCAACTGACCTTTTACCATGGGAGTCATCACAACCTATCCAAACAGCCCAGTATAAGTTAAGTTCAAGGTTGATTGCGATGATTCAAAACTTATCTTTTTCGGGAAAGGAAGACGAAAACCCTTACCTTCATATTAGAGATTTTGAACAGACATGCGATTGTCTTCGCATTGATGGCATCTCTGATAAGACTTTACGTTGGAAGCTTTTTCCTTTTTCTTTAAGAGGAGAAGCTAGACGATGGTATAGTCAGAAGGTAGGTCAACAACAAGGTGAATGGGGAGTTTTAAGAGCCAACTTTTGTCTAGATTTCTATTCCCTTGACCGTACGGGCGACCTTAGACTCGAAGTCCTATCTTTTAAACAAAAAGATAATGAAACTTTGGGAAAATCCTGGAAACGTTTTTCTGATCTTTTAGAATCTGGTCCAAAACTTTTGCTTGAAGACACTGTTCTTTTATTTCACACTTCTTTAGAGGTCTTCAAAAAGAAAATAAACAAATGCTACATACTATGGCTAGAGGTTCTTTCTTTCGAATCCCTACAGATGAAGCTAAGGGGATTTTGAATAGAATCTTAGAAGCCGAGATGGATAATGCCCTCCATGACAAAACCGACGAAGCCGAAGTAGACACTCTGCCAATTTTTCATCTACTTTAGCTATCCCAGGTTCTGAGTCACAAAAGGAAGAAATTCCACCACCTGATTTCATACTGGACATAGAATCCGATCTTTTTGCCGATTTTGGAAATATTTCAAACTACCATTCTATAGACCGACCCAAAACGGCCAGTTTAGTATTTGTTTACCAAGTGAACGTCAATTGAGAGAGCTTATCTCAGTTATGAGTAGCGAATGGTTAGAGGAGTCAGAGCTTTCCTCTGAAGTAATCCGATTGGATACACCTTCTATAACTATACGCTGTGCTTATAATTCTGATCAATTTGACGCTCTCTATAATCCTGTTGTGGGGATCAATATCATGTCTGAAGCTTTTGCACTCAATTTATTGGAAAACTTGTTTTAACCCCCACAACAAAAGTCATGAAGGAATCTTCAGGACGATTAGTCCCCAGTCTTGGAATTATTAATGTCCTACCCTTTATGGTAGAAGGCTCCATGGTTCATTTGAACTTTTATATCTTTGATACATGGGACTTCAACCTGTTGATAGGACAACCTTTCAGAAGACTCCTTTATGAAGGTCAAACTGGAAAGCTACACATTTCTTTAGGGAAGAATTTTAAACTTCCAATCACAATAACTCATTCCTTGAATAATAAGACCGAGCCATATCTTTTGCCTGATCCTATGGAGGAGGTTAAGGCTGCATCTCAAGAGCTTTTAGATGACCCAGACTTAGAAGAGGAAGCTCCTTTCTTCATTGAAGAAGAGGCCGAACCTTCTGAACCTGAACCTTTAGATGAGTTTGCAGAAACGCCCAGACCCCCATAGAACTTAAACTTTACCACCTGGTCTTAAATATGCTTTCCTAAACGATAATCCAGAGTTCCCTGTGATCATTAGTGATAAACTCACTCAGGAGCAAACTCTGCGATTAATGACCGTTCTTGAAAAACACCACTCTGTTTTCGGCTACTCACTCCAAGATCTCACAGGAATCAGTCCTATGATTTGTACTCATCGTATTCCAACAGATCCTTCTATTACACCCTCTCGAGAACCTCAACGTAGACTTAATAACGCGATGAGAGAGGTAGTTAAAAAGGAAGTTATAAAGTTGCTGCATGCAGGGATTATATATCCTGTGCCGCATAGTGAGTGGGTGAGCCCAGTACAAGTTGTGCCTAAAAAGGGAGGCATGACTGTTGTCACTAATAAGAAGAATGAGCTAATTCCTCAACGCACCGTCACTGGGTGGCGGATGTGCATAGACTATAGAAAACTCAATAAAGCCACGAAAAAGGATCATTTTCCTTTACCTTTCATAGATGAGATGCTAGAGCGATTAGCAAACCACTCGTTCTTCTGTTTTCTAGATGGATATTCAGGGTATCATCAATCCCTATCCATCCTGATGATCAAAGCAAAACCACTTTTACATGCCCATATGGAACGTATGCTTATCGTAGAATGTCTTTTGGGTTATGTAATGCACCAGCTTCTTTTCAACGATGCATGATGTCTATATTTTCTGATATGATTGAAGAGATTATGGAAGTTTTTATGGATGATTTCTCAGTTTATGGAAAAACTTTTGAGAGTTGTCTTGAAAACTTAGATAAGGTTTTGCAAAGATGTGAAGAAAAGCACTTAATCCTTAATTGGGAAAAATGTCATTTTATGGTTAGGGAAGGTATAGTGCTAGGACACTTAGTGTCTGAAAGAGGTATTGAGGTAGACAGAGCTAAAATTGAAGTAATCGAACAACTACCTCCACCTGTGAATATAAAAGGAATTCGAAGCTTTCTTGGCCATGCTGGTTTTTATCGCAGATTTATAAAAGACTTTCATTTATTGCTAGACCACTTACTCTTTTGCTAGCCAAGGATGCTCCTTTCGAATTTGATGATGCATGTTTAACTTCTTTCAATTTATTAAAGCAAGCACTCATCTCTGCACCAATCATTCAACCCCCTGATTGGTCGTTTGCCTTTTGAAATTATGTGTGATGCTAGTGATTATGCTGTGGGGGGCAGTTTTGGGACAAACTAAAGACAAAAAGCATCATGCAATTGCTTATGCAAGTAAAACTTTGACAGGAGCTCAACTTAATTATGCAACCACTGAAAAAGAGCTTCTGGCTGTTGTCTTTGCCATTGATAAATTTAGATCTTACTTAGTTGGAGCTAAGATAATCGTTTACACTGATCATGCTGCACTAAAATATTTGCTCACTAAGAAAGATGCTAAACCTCGCCTGATTAGATGGATTTATTACTCCAAGAATTTGACTTAGAAATAAAAGATAAAAAGGGAGTAGAAAATTCTGTTGCTGATCACTTGTCTAGAATGTACTTTAAGAATCCACAGGAACCCCCCATTAATGACTCACTCCGGGACGACATGCTTTACGGGATTAACAGATCTGACCCCTGGTATGCAGATATTGTTAATTTTATGGTTTCAGGTTATGTACCACCCGGAGCAAACAAGAAGAAGCTTATTCAAGAAAGTCGTTCACATATATGGGATGAACCTTACCTCTTCCGAGTATGCGCTGATGGCTTACTCAGAAGATGTGTGACCACCGAGGAAGGATTGAAGATCATCGACAGATGTCACTCATCACCATACGGAGGTCACTATGGAGCATTCCGTACGCATTCAAAAATCTGGCAGTGTGGATTCTACTGGCCTACAATGTATGATGACACGAAGCAATATATCAGAAGATGTGGGCCATGTCAAAGGCACGGAAATATAAATACAAGGGATGCCATGCCACTCACCAACAACCTTCAGATTGAGCTCTTTGATGTCTGGGGAATAGACTACATGGGTCCATTTCCCCCATCAAAGAAGTGTGAGTTCATCTTGGTGGCGGTTGACTACGTCTCCAAGTGGGTAGAGGCACTACCTTGCAAACATGCTGACAACATCAGTTCAAAGAGGATGTTTGAGGAAATTATTTTCCCAAGATTTGGAGTTCCTAGAGTAGTAATAAGTGATGGAGGATCACACTTCATAGACAAGCGCTTCGAGCACTATCTATCAAGACATGGAATCCGTCACAACGTTGCTACTCCTTATCATCCTCAGACAAGTGGCCAAGCAGAAACTTCCAACAAGCAAATCAAGAACATTCTTCAGAAGACGGTAAATGAGATGGGAACGGCGTGGAAGGACAAGTTACCCGATGCACTCTGGGCTTACCGGACAGCATACAAGACCCCAATTGGAATGTCTCCATACCAATTGGTGTACGGGAAGACTTGCCACCTACCTGTCGAACTTGAATTCAAGGCACACTGGGCCATAAAGAGATGGAACATGGACCTAGACATCGCCGGAAATTATAGAAGAATGCAATTATCAGAGTTGGAAGAATGGCGGGAAAAAGCATATCACAATTCAAAAATCTACAAAGAAAGAGTCAAAAGATGGCATGACAAGAGGATCAAGAAGAAGGAGTTCTCGCCCGGAGATAAGGTATTACTTTTTAATTCCAGGGTGAAACTTTTCGGGCATGGAAAGCTCCGGAGCAAATGGGAAGGACCATTCAAGGTAATTCATTCATCATCTCACGGAGCTATCACACTTCAAAATGACGAAGGTACGTTATTCAAGGTAAATGGTCAACGTCTTAAATTATTTTTAGAGCCCAATAAAGAATTAGAAGAAATAGACGTGATCAATTTTTACCTTCCAATTAATAATTAAAGCCCGACATTTTTAATCTGACGTTTTTGGGCCAAAAATATATTTTTCGGGATAAGAATATGGTTAGAAACACGCTAGAGGAAGCGGGCCCGCAGCGGAGACAGAACACAGGGCGGGCGCCCTGAGGATGAGGGCGGGCGCCCTGCCTCTGCCTCCCCTCGGCTCCGGACTTCTCCCACGCGATAACCTCGCCCGTTGCTATCTGGAAAACTCCATTGTCGGTGACAATGGAAGAGACTCCCGACCATCTACAAGGCAGTTTTTACCCCCTATATAAACAAGCCCCCTGACGTCAGCTTTTAGCACAAATTCTTTCAAGCCTTCTCTTCTTCCTCAATTAGATCTAGCTTAAATCCCTGCTGCTCCAATGGCCAAAGAGTACCACGACGATGGGAAGTCGTTCCCTACGACCTCAACAAGAAGCCCAAGGAAGATCCCGACGCCCTCGCTCTCACCCGGCCAACACCGAGCGTCAAATAGAAGCCATACCACCACGCCAGCGCAGCTCTGCCCAATCCTTCTTTGCTCGCCCAGTCCTTACTGCACCTACGCAGCCCCTGCTTCTTGAAGGCTCCTCTTCATCATTGAAGGGGAAGGAGATCGTCAAGGTGTCCGCCGGAACAAAGATCTTGCCGCCACGACCCAATGAGCGGTCGTCGGAGTGAAGACCAACCGGAGCGGCGAGATCTCCAGCGTCCGCTACACCACGGAGGAGAGACCTTACTTCGAGGGCGTGAGGGCAGCTCAAGTTCGCTTCATCCCACCTCAGGAGGCGTCCAAGCATGGCCTCCGAGCTCACGACATGCCTCCCAAGCGCCGCAGGACCATTGCAGACGTAGATGTCGAGCTACGGGAGCTAAAGGACCAGGTCATAAACATTCAAGGCTCCCACATCTCCTTAGAGCGGAAGGTCAACAACCACAACACTACAATCCTAAGGCTAGATAGGGAGATTGCCGAGCTAAGAAGGCAAAACGTCGACTTAGAGAAGAGGGTTAGGAAGCTTGAGCGTCGCTGAGCTATCTAGAGTAGATCTTGAGGCTATTTATCTTATTATTAGATTCTATTAGGTTCGCTTATATTCGGTTTAGATCTATCACTATAATTCGGTTATTATTATTATTCGGTTGTAATAAATGCCTCAAGATTAATAAAGATTATTATTAGTATGTTTTGTGTCTCTACTTTACTTTTGTGCAAGAAAGCAGAAAAAAGTATGGGGGAGATCCCCCGACATGCTACGCACACTTCGATCACACCACTCCACGATTCAGGTACACACTCTGCACACTGTTATTATGCATTCATACACTCACTATAGTTGTGTAGAATTATTGTCTCTCTTTTAACATAATGAACTAAAAAGATAAAAATACTCATAATCATGATCTCACCCTGTGATCCTTCCTGAAAACCTGCAATTATTAAAATTATTTCAAAACCCTGTATTGCTAAAGTCATTGTGGAATGTAAGATGGCAAGAGTATGAGTACCTTATTCTTAATATCTTTGTTGCTTGGAGAATTTATTTCAAAAACTTTAAAATTATAGCTACCATCCTCATGTTTTATAAGCTTGCTAAACATAACTATAGCTATCTACTTTGTATTGAGTTTGCTCAAAATGAGTTAGACCCTTGTTGAGAGATTTATCATACTCCCAAGATCAAGACATTTTTATTCAGAAAGATTCACTCTTCCGAAGTATTATTGCGTTAGAGGCATGGGCTATGCAAAATTATGAATATATCGAGGAAATAAAAAGGAGCAAGTGCTCGACAACCTCGCAGAAAAAAATGGACAAGTGTCCGGCAGTAGAATTAGGGGTACCTCGGTATCCACCCAAAAAGAAAAAAAATGAGATATGATAAAAATATGATGAAAAGAAAATGATAGCCCATGGTCCCTCTAATAAGCAATATGCCAGTAAGAGTGACAAGTTTTTAATTTTCGAAGTCTTTGATCTAAGAGTATGGCATTCCTCTTCTCGGATCCCGTTTTGACCATACAATAAATGCAAGGTATGTATGCTTAAAGAATTGTTGCAAAATCAAAACAGCCTCAGTGAGATATATATAAAAAGATAATGAGTGATTCTGAGAGCACCTATGAGGATAAAGGTATGCTAAGTTTTCTTTTCAAAAATATGCAAAAACTCCAAGTGACAGAGTTGAGAAGAAGAAAGGCTCTCTACTCTAACCATATATTTCCCTGACTACAGTGCACAGTGGATTTTTACAACACCCTGCAGGTATGAAAAGAATGCTTTGCAAAGTTTTTAACCCCAGATGTTTCTTAAACCAACCTTTTCTCGAGGACGAGTAAAAGCCTAAGTATGGGGGTGTTTGTTGACGGTTCTTAAGTATCAATTATAGCTATCAAATAAATAAAGAAAAGGACCTATATGCAAGCAACACCTATAATTAGGGTTTGATCTGACAGAATTCCACGAGTTTTGCTGTTTATCTATTTCTGCAGGGGTTATCAGATAATATGGAAAATAGGCCCACATGTCGGATTAATGACGGGATATTAACTTGGCGGCCAATTTTCCTCGATCAGGAAGAGTCCAAAAGCAACACGACCGAAGCGGAGGCGGAACGGGCCCACAGGCAGGGCGCCCGCCCTACCCCCCAGGGCGCCCGCCCTGTGCCTGCAGCCAATCAGGCTCAATCTCGCGGATTATGCTCCACCGCCATTGAGGATCAAGGAAAACCGTCCTTTCTAAGTCGGTTTGATCCAACGGTCCAGATTCACCGGAAAAGACTATATAAGCAAGGCCCTGGCCCCTGGCACAGGAGACCCCAATTCATTATTCAGTTGCATATCAAAAGTTAGGGTTTAGAGAGAGAGGTTCCTCTAGGTTCCCACCTCTAGGGGCGTAGCATCCAATGTGAAGTAGAATTAGTTCTACTAGATTAAGAGAGATAGAGTGGAGGTGTAGATCGGAGGAAGCCGGCCTGTCGGTGTCTACTCCGAGGTTGTACCTGCGGGATCAAGTTCTCCTAGCCCGGCTTTGTTCTCAGGATTCTTCAGTATTTCGACTTCTAAATTCTAGTAAGTTCTTTGTTTTATTGTTCTTTGGTTTATGAGTTTACTTTGATCTCTTCGCGTAGAGTTTAGAGTAATCATCTCTGGCGTAAACGTGGTGTTTAAAGCTAGGATACTCATAGATATCCCCTCGTCTAGCTGGATCGTGGTAGTAGCGAGGAACGTGACATTTCCGAGTTACCTTTGGATTCCATATCCCGTTAGCAGGATCGATAGGGTTTATAGGTGCGGGTTGAACATCCTTTGTGGTGTCTAGATTCCGTCAGCCTCCCAATAGAACAATAGATCATCCTTACCAAGGTTAGAAGAAGAGTGCGGTTGTAGTCTTCTCTATATCACTTATATCGAGTCATAGTGGTTTGCAGCCTAAAGGTTAGTAGTAATAGATTTGGTTAGTCAGATGCACCTTTTCTCCTAGTGGTAAAAATATAAATACGATACCCAGGACTTATTCTCGGGTGAAGTGCTCACCGATATCCGTGCGCTTGCGGATCCTATTTCCTAATTGCGTTACCAAATATCAACAGAAACTCACACACTATTGGGATCTCAGCTATCTGCTTTGTCGTGATATTGAACAACACTCCGATCTCATGGGGGTTTCGAGGTAACTTGAACCGAAAGGTAGACCCATTCCTGGGACTAACCATGGATACAACTCTTTCTGCAGTGTCTAGATTAACCTTCCAGAGTTTCATCCAACTCATACCCAAGATTACATCCAAACCTAGACCAGGAATGACTATGGGGTCCACTACGGCCTGTTTATCCCCAAAGGTCATTTCCACTCCTTTAGCCATTTTACGCGCGGAGAGAACAGCTCCGGCGGAACTTATCTAATATCCCAGGTCTAACTCTATCAACTCAAGATTACTTCTTATAACAAAATTCTCACTTATGAAAGAATGCGATGCTCCAGAATCAAACAGCACAACTGCGGGGCATTGATTAACAAGAAACGTACCAGCGGTGACAGGCTCTCCTTCTGGCACTTCTTCCACGGTGGTGTGGTGCATATGACCCGTACGAGGTGGGGGCTGAGTGTACTGCTTCTTTGGGCGAGGCACACTGACGTGACAGATGTCCAGTCTGACCACAATTGTAGCATGGGCCAATCACATAAGGAGTCTTGGGACCTCCGGCACTTCCTGCTTTGTTCTTGTTCTGCATCATAGGGGCGGTGTAGGGCTTCTGAAAGCTGGGACGGGAACGACTGGTAGTGATCTTTCTCTGCGGGGGACGGAATCTTGCTCCTGTGACAGGCGGGCGGTACGGGGCGCGTGCTCCGAAAGGGTCCTCTACTGAGACGAACCTCCTTCGTTCGCACGACGACAGTTTTCTGTTGCCAGTCTGCCGTCGTTGGCCTCTTGGTTCAGACAGTCACTGACGAAGTCACTGAAGGTGGTGCGGTGACTGTTGCCCATCTTGGAAAGCATGGCGGCACTCATTCCACGCTTAAAGCTTGCGATCTTCTTGGCCTCAGTATCAACAAAGTCTGGGGCGTAGCGAGCTAGGTTGTTGAAACTGTGGAGGTACTCGGACATAGACCTAGTCCCCTGGGATAACCTCATAAACTCTGCAACCTTCATTTCTATCAGACCACTAGGGATGTAGTGGTTGCGCATGGCAGTAGAGAACTGATCCCAAGTGACACGTGCATTTGCGGGCAAGGATGCACGGTACTGGGCCCACCACAAACCTGCGGGTCCTTCCAACATGTGCGCGGCGTACTCCGCTTTGAGCTCTTCTGTCAGACGAAGCAGACGAAACTTCTGGGTGATGGAGTTGAGCCACTCATCAGCCTCCAGCGGTTCGGTGGCTTCCTTGAACACAAGAGGGCAGTGTCCAAGAAATCACGATAAGAGCTGTACTGGTTGGGCTCCGGGCCTTGGCGCTGATGGTGCTGCTGCGCGGTGTTGTTAGCGATGTTGCGGAGGGTGGCTTCCATGTGCCTCTGCATTTCCTCCATATTCCTTTGGCTACCCAAAACTGGCCAAAGAACGCTTCCGGCGTCATCGGCGGCGGTGGGGGAGGTGGCAGATTCTCCTCCGGTCCGGCTCCCTGCCCACGTTGGCTGCGAGTGTGTGCCGGCATCTGCATATCCCATTGATAAGCAATCATTAGGTGATGTTACATCGATCATGAATAAATACTGCCTGCTGTACATAATTCGAAAATTTAGCACACGACCAAGTATAATTACTCATTTCCATACAACATCACAAAACAATCGCTCGAAATTAGACATGCGAACGACGGATTTCCATAAAAGGTGCCGGATTGAAGTCCGGACTTTGTCCAAAAGCTTACATGCCATCAAACATTTTAAACATAAAACTAGCACATGTGTAGGGTGTTACATCATCACTTAGCGAGCAAGCTCAAGCTATACAAAAGAAAACGATCTCTAACAGCTAACGCTCAGGGGTCTCCAGCGGCGGGTGCAGCGTCCTCTGGTGGGGCGTCGGGACCAAGGACCTCTCCGTCCTGGGGATCCGGGACCTCAGCTGCTGGGGCGGCGGCCTCCTGTGCGGCGTGATGCATCTGGTGGACGGCCTCGTGGAGCTGGTCGATATAGGCCTGCTGTCCGTGTATCTGCTATATCAACAGGTGGGCTCCCTCTCTGAGCTGGTCGAGCGCGGTGCGGGCCTCATCCCTCTGAAGAGCGGTAGTCAGGTACATCTGCTCTGCAACTGTCCTGGCAGTGGACTGTGCTGCTGCTGTGGTGCGGGCGTCGTCACGCTCCAGAGTGAGCTGTTGAATCCTCTCCTGCAGACGAGCAACCTCAGCGTCAAAGTCCTCCTGAAGCTTCTTCTTGCTCTGGTAGGTGGCTGTGAGGGTGAAGGACACGCTCTCGAGAGTGTGCTCCAAACTCTCACATACACCCAACAAAGCTCCGGTGACGCTCATCGCAGGCGTCTCACAGTAGAACCTCTCCTCTGGGCTCCCTGTCAAGACTGACTCCGAAGTCTGCTTCCAGCGCAATGGGAAAAGTGATCCACGGGGAAACACTCCTGTCATCGCACTTGCCAGGTCGGCGGGGAAGCGGGCGATGATATCCTTCAGCACTAGGTATGCTGCCCTGTTGGCTCCATCCTTGGCACAAGTGCCTCTGGTGATCTCAGTCCATCCTGTCCAGTGCGGCTTGGCAGGCAAGGCTTTGACCTTGATCTCTACCATAACCAGGGAATCCTGCCCGTAGATCTCCTTCTGCCAGTACTTGGGCTCCTGTCCTTCCTCATAACCCACTGCCTGCAAAATCCTCCAAAGGATAGTCGGCAACCCGAAGTAGGTCAAGAACGTCCTCCGGGTCAGCTTGGTGGCCAAGCGATGACGCGGAACTCCTCTGCCTCCGGTGGCCTTGCGAGCAGTCAACTTGGTCCGGGCCATCTGTAGAAACAAAAGGGTTTCGAACTCTCGTGAGACGGAGACTAAGTTGGCATATTTTATAGAAAGAGACAACTTTTAATTTAAGGGGAGGTAATGTAAATGCAAGAATATAAACATGATGCATGATCGTACTTACGTTCTCACTCACTAACATGACTCGCAAGTCCTAACGTTTTAGTCGGTGGTAAGAACGATCTCTCATGCGTTATCTACCCGTTCTACTCGTTCGCATAGTTAGTGTACCTGCAGAAGATCCATTTCAGCCCAAAGAAATTCCCAATGATAAAGCAACTGAGTATTGACTAATATGCGCAACACATAGAAGCCAACACTAAACACCATGCACCAATATAGAAAATACCCTTGAAAACATTGATACCCTCGTATGGGTCTGCGTGGAGCTCGCACATACTTGGTATAAGAACTCTCACCTAGACCGACGGTTGGACGGTCATGCTCTCATATCTCACAAAATCATTTTATGCATATTTTCGCGATCGACGCATTCTCTTTTTCCCCAAGAATGGACCAGCAAATAAAGATCCAGCATGAAGCAAAACCCTGAACCCCTGTTAGCAGTTAGACCACCTGATTCCTAGTATAGGGCTTAAGGACGAGACTGGGCACACTTAGTAATTGAAAATAGTTTTGAAATAGTTTTGAAATACCCATTTTAGTTTGAAAATAGCTCTTTACGGAGGTAATCACTTGAACCATGCTCTGATACCAGCTGTGGCGGAACCGTCCGGATTATAAGAGCTCAAGTATTATCTTAGCCAAATCCATCTGACTTCGACTGATACTTGAACCCATACAACCCCGGTAGTCCGGAAATCTCGAAGGATTTCTAACACCATACATCATACAGGATCACATCGTTCAAGGATTACATTCGTAAAGATACATCATAACGAAAACGAAACTGAATTTAAAATATCAGAGTGCGAATTTAAAACGGAGTTATTACAATACCGAGTTTAAAAGTGCGGAAGCTAAAATAGTTTAAAACGCGACCACCACACATGTGGTCCAAATAAACATTGTTTTGATAAATCCACTCGACACAACTCACTCCTCCCTTTTTAAGATAATGTGCACTACTAGTCCTTCCAGCAAAAGAAAAGGGGAAAGCTTCTGGACGACCCTGCCCTGGGCCTACTCCTCATCACCTTCCACCGGTAGAGGCAGTGCTTACAATAGCCGAAGTAGACCTGACCATCTGTAACAAACGGGATAAACCCTGAGTACTGGAATGTACTCAGCTAGACTTACCCGTCCAACTGAAAATAAAGACACCAAGGACATGCAAGGCCTTTTTGGGTGGAGCTGGGATCTTGAATTCGCGAAAAGCTCAATTTAAGATAAGCGAAGTATTAGTGAAGTTAATGAGCTGTCATCTTTTATACCTATTCCTTCTTCTAGGTTTGCACCTGAACTATTGCACACACTTGAGTCTAGCAGACAAATAATATAACCATATCCAGTTGACTTGTCCACATTTTAGTTGAACCTTTAGATATCACATGGAGTTGTATCGTGGTGAAGCTCGCCATAGTTTCCCACTAACCGGGGGAGACGGCGACTCGAATCTAATTCCAAACCAGCTGGTGAAAGACCTTTAATACCAGCCCACACTTTCCCCGTCGGGTCCATGCATTGGGCAACCGCTCGACGCTTGTTCGTGGTGGTAATCGCCGCGGTTCAAGCATGGACCGCCCAATTGGAACCTGGCGATGGCCTCACGCGGCAGATCGCAATTTCCATACTAGAGGGCACGACACGGGTTGAGACCGGCCCGAACAGCTTCTAACCGGCTTTGGGGTCGATGATTACGGCACCGACATATCCCTAAGTAAAAGGGCGCGTTCAAAAATGAACGAGGGCCAACATCGATACAAACCTACACGATCCAACGGACGGACTGCCCCCAAGTTCCAACTTGGTGCCTTGCCTTCCAGTTGACCGTATTTCATTACTGCTCAGGTTCTTTTCCACGATAGCAAATATAGTCAACCGTGATCCGGTAACTACCCATACATATATTACTGGGTTTACGGAGACATCCTTAACTACTACTTTATTAAGCAGGCTAAGCAATTCTACATTGTAAATCAATAACAGGATAACAAGTAGATATTAATCAATCATCAAGGAATGGTAATGCAGCAAATAGGATTCATTCAACTCCTAGACCTAATGCATCACAATAAAAGGACTCAAGTAATTTTAATTGTAAATACTGGGAGACTTAGAATGCTCCGGGGCTTGCCTTGGGTGAAGACCGAGGCCTCGTGGGAGGGGCACTCGGGCAAGTTAGTGTCGCTGGCGGGGTCGACTTCCTCGGCTTGCTGGAGCTCCGGGATCTGCTGCTCGGCGTTTGCCTCTGGCTCCTGATCGGGTTCCGGGAGTGTCGATCCTATTGCATGCGACGAATAATAAATATTTAAATGTGGGTGCGAGATGTGTGGTATGAGAAAGAGCATTTCTTGCAAACCAACAAAACCAACTTGTTGAACCATTGAGGTAAATACTCATTTAATTCATAAAACAAAATCCTTTTATTCACCTATTTCTCATTTAGTAAATCAAAAGAAGCTTAGGTTTGAACTGCAAGTGCACTTTTCTGGACTCAGAAAAATCCACGAAAATTCCAGAAGGCAAACACAGCTGCTGGACTCCACTGAACAAATTTCAGCCAAAAATAAAATACAGAACTGCAGATATAAAAATAACAAGCAAACTGCCCAAAAAGGTACTTTGAACTACAACCCTACTGTAAAAGGGTGCACCACTCTATTTCATATTTTTCTCAGATTCTATTTCATATTTTATGCTTATTAAGAAAGTCCCATGAACAGAAACATTATATTATTTCTTACATGAATTTTCAAGGAAAACACAGAAAAGCACCTTTGTAAAGCAACTTCAGATTTCTCCACACAACAGGTCATGCTTTAATTTTTCTTAGCTTGAACCTTATAAACAGAGACTGTACAAATTTTCCCACATTTTATCTCGACATATAAACACCTTAACCTTTATTCAAAGAAATCAGCCAAAAAGGACTTTTAACCATAACAGAAAGTTTTTCTACATAAACAGTGCATTATATATTTTTCACATGTATAAAACAGATAATAAACTTACACAAAATTTTACAGGAATTATCTCAACCAGAAAACATATATAACCATTTATCTTAGCAAAAGCATATAAACTGAAATAAAAGAAAACAGCAAAATTAACTCCTACCAAAAATACTTTTATATTTTTCCAGGGTAGATCTACTCATAAACAACTAGCAAACTGAAAGCACTCCATTTGGACTAACAAAACAGGATCTACAAAATAAACAAGCATTTATGGGAAAATAGAAAATATTTTGGAAAACGTTTTCTGGAAAACACTCGGCGTACGGAATAGGTGTGCTCGCTCGAGGCCCGGCTTGAACGAGACAGCGCCCGAGGGTTCGCTCGAGGCCTGGCGCGAAGGCTCGGGCGAGGCGGACAACAAACGCCCGTCCGAGGCCTGGCTCGAGGGCTCGGGCGAGACGGAAAAACAAACGCCCGTCCGAGGCCTGGCTCGAGGGCTCGGGCGAGACGGACAACAAACGCCCGTCCGAGGCCTGGCTCGAGGGCTCGGGCGAGACGGAAAAACACACGCCCGTCCGAGGCCTGGCTCGAGGGCTCGGGCGAGACGGAAAAACACACGCCCGTCCGAGGCCTGGCTCGAGGGCTCGGGCGAGACGGACAACACACGCCCGTCCGAGGCCTGGCTCGAGGGCTCGGGCGAGACGGAAAAACACACGCCCGTCCGAGGCCTGGCTCGAGGGCTCGGGCGAGACGGAAACAGGGGAGAGGTTTGACCGTCGATTCCTCGCCGACGGTGAGGTCGCCGGCGGGTAAGCTAGGCTTGCGAACTCGTCTCGACGAGGCGCATCGAGTGGTGCAGGTGGTTTGGCTAGCGCACGGCCGGAGCATGCCGGCGGCGAGTGGCGGCGCACGGTGATGGCGGCAACGCGCGGCTACGCCGTTTCCGGCGGCGGCCGGAGAAATTGGAGGAGGCAAAAGCTCGAGAGAACCCTAAGGAGCAAAGCTACGGGGTTGGTTTGGCTCGGGTGGCTCCAGAGGAGCTTGGCCACGAGCGAGGTCCGCGGCGGACGGCCATGGCATTCGGCCGGGGAAGAAGATGTGGGAGAGAGCGGTAGCGTTGAAGCTAGGTGGTGTTCTCACCTTGCCTGGCTTGGTGAAGCTCAAGGATGAAGAAGAAGAGTCGGTGGAGCTCGGGTTGGGGAAGAACGGCGTTGCGGCTCGGCGGTGGCGACTGACGGACCGAAAAGGCGCTTCGTCCTCCGGTGGCGATGGGGCTCGGTTGGGGACGACAACGTGCGCACGGCGTGTGCACGGTGTAGGCGGAGCGGTGTACGGAGGGAATCGAAGGGAGGTGCTCCGACGAGGTCAGAACGGAGAGGGAAGTTTGCGGTGGAGGTCGCGGCGAGAGCGAGCCGAGCGCTTGCTCTGGCTTGGTGGCGAGGGGAGGAGAGTGCGAGCGAGATTGGGAGAGTGTGTGCGGGTGAGCGAGGAGTGAAGGGGTGCTCGGGTTTTGATCGGCTTGACCGGCCAGTGGTCGTGGCGGGACCACGGCGGCGCGGTCGGCGAGGCAGCGCGGTGATGCCGTGCACGGCGAGCGGGTGCGGCAGGCGAGGCGAGCGGAGAGTGGCCGGGGGAGATAGCTTGCGTGCTCGGGTGAGAGAGGATCGAGCGAGGAGTGGCCGGCGAAGATCCTCGGCAGAATGCAGCAGCCACGTGGCGGTTGCGGCCGGCGTACGGCGCGGGCAGGTCAGCGGCAGCAGCGCGCGGCGCGCGCGGCACGCGGGCGAACGCTGGCGAGCGGCGCGGGGTGCGCGGGCGAGCGCGGGAGCGGGCCGGCGCACGCGAGCGGGCGAGCTGGGCCGGCGCGCGCGAGTTGGGCCGAAGGTGGGGCGTGGAAGAAATCGTTTTCCTTTTTCTTTTTCCAAATTCTTTTCAAACTTTGACCACTCAAAAACAGTTTCAAAACTCCAAACTAGTTTTGACCCAAATATAAAAGTTTCTCGAAATAATTTTCTCTACAACTTTCATATAGGACACTTTTTCTGAAAACCATTTTTAAATCCTCCACATAAACAAAGCCATTTTTAAAGTATAAACCATTTTTGTTTGACTTATTTTTTTTACAAACTAATCTGAACTAGGTCAAAACTCCAACATGAAAAGCACTCTACTCAATATTCTCTATTTTATAAAACTCTTTGCCAAAACAGAAATCCACTCAACAACCAAGTCCAATAGAAATCCACATCAAATAAATAAACAAAGACAAAACACTCTCATGCTCATGAAATGATGCAATGCATTGCTTATGCTCTTTAGTAGCTAATTGCAGCGCCTAATGCAGTGCTTGACACTAGGGTGTCACAGCTTCTTCTTCTTGCCATCCTTCTTGTAGTAGGGCTTCTCATTCTTCTTCTCATCTTCACTTGATGAGTCATACTTCTTGCTCTTGTTCTTGTTCTTGTAGCTCTCTTTCTTGGGCTTGGTACATTGATGAGCAAGATGGCCAAGCTCACCGCAATTGTAGCAATCCAGTCTTTCGGAGATTGACTCCTCTTGCTACTTTGAAAACTTCTTCTTTCTTGAGTCAAAATGACTCCATTCTTGTGAAGCTTCTTCAACATCTTGGTGGTCCTTCTCACCATGAGAGCGATGTTGGAATCATCCTCTTCATCACTTGAGCTCTCATGATGCACCTCAATCGCCTTGGACTTGCCCTTCTTGTCATGGCTAGCTTTGAAGGCCAAGTCCTTCTTCTTGTCGGTGGTGGAGCCACCACTTGGTGTGAGGTGCATGTACATCTCATGCGCATTGATTTTTCCCAAGATTTGAGTTGGTGTAGCGGTGAAAAGATCGCCTTGATGTAGCACCGTCACAATGTGTCCATACTTCTCAATTGGAAGGACACAAAGAATCTTCCTCACCACATCGGATGGTTGCATTTGTGTGAGGCCAAGTCCATTTAGCTCTTCTACAAGAACATTCAAACGTGAGTACATTTCATTTGCACTTTCATTAGCATGCATATCAAACGAGTGAAGCTTTTGCATAACCAAATGATAGCGTTCCTCACGCTCACTCTTTGTTCCCTCATGGAGCGCACAAATGTTATCCCATAGATCATGGGCATTTTTGTGGTTCCGAACACGGTTGAACACATCCTTGCAAATGCCTCTAAAAAGGATATTTTTTGCTTTTGCATTACATTTCTCATTTTCCTCCTCATTAGGAGTAAGGCTTGTGCCTTCTTTGGGCTTGGCAAAGCCGGTGATCGTGGCATCGCGGCATTTGACATCAACTGCTTCTAGGTACGACTCCATACGGATTTTCCAATATGGGAAGTCGTCTCCCTCGAACATGGGAGGTGGTCCATGAACTCCGGACATCTTAACTCTAGGCGGTTAAGCCTAAATCGAGAGCACGAGGCTCCGATACCAATTGAAAGGATCAAGATGCCCAAGAGGGGGTGAATTGGGCTTTCTAAAACTTTTGCAAGAATTAAAACCTATCAAGCCCAGTTAACCCCTAGTGCCTAGAAGTGTGTATGACAAGAATTAACCGCACAAAGACAATCGCAAAACCATTTCTACTCTAGCATGGCAATTCAATTGGAATGAACAACAAGTAAATGCGGAATTGAATTGCTCAAAGGTAAATGTGTAGTAAAGAGAGTAGAGATGACACGATGATCTTTTTTGCCGAGGTATCGAGGTGTCGGCACACCCCCCTAGTCCTCGTTGGAGCACCCGCGCAAGGGTATCGCTCCCCCTTGATCCGTGCAAGGATCAAGTGCTCACTACGAGTTGATTCTTCGCCACTCCGGCCCGGTGAATCGCTCGCTACCGGTCACAAGCTTGCTTGGGTCATCCACAATGCCACCGGATGCTCTCCAAGCTTCACGATCGCCACCAAGCTGTCTAGGTGATGCCGATCACCAAGAGTAACAAGCTAGAACTCTCACTTGACCAACACAAGGCCAAAGAGATGGATGGATGCACACTTGCTACTCAATTCTCACTAGGGGGTGTCTAATTCTCACAATTAGCAAATCACTCAACCTCACTAGGGCTCTTGCACTCACTCACACTCACATGTGTTTCTCAGCAGATGGAAGTGGCAAGAACACTAAAATGGATGGAGGGAAGAAGTATATATATACTCCCCACATCGGCCATCAAAAACAGCACAAGACAGCATTCTGCGGGGGCATCGGACACGCCGATGCCTGGCATCGGACGCTCCGATGACCTCGTCCAACGGTCTACTGTACCTTCTTGTCAGACTGTTCAAAGGGACATCGGACGCTGGGCAGCGTCCGATGCCACCACATCGGACGCGTTGAAAGGTCCTAAATGGCTAGAGGGTGTGAATAGCCTAATAAAAATTCTACAAAACACTTAGAGAGACTTGTTAGACAATTACAAAGCGAAGCTTTTTGCACTAGCTCTACTAAGTGATGCAAGCCACCTAACCAAACAATTCTAGTATGGTATGATCTCTAAGGCACACAATATCTATGTCACTACTCTCTATTCTAGTGAGCTAGCAAGAACTAAATACAATGAACTAGAGAGCTAATCACTAGCAAGATAAACTACCACTACACAAGAAGTAAAGAATGTAATTCAAGTGGTAGAGAGATATACCAACACCGGCAAGAGATGATCAATCACAATATGAGTACCAAGAAAGTCCGGGAGATAGTCAAATAGACAATGGACACAAAGATTTTCTCCCGAGGTTCGCGTGCTTGCCGGCACGCTACTCCCCGTTGTGTCGACCAACCACTTGGTGGTTCGGTGGCTAATAGGTGTTCACAAACCTAGCTCAACACTTGAGCGCCACAAGAACCGACCCACAAATGGAGGTAACTCAATGACACGCGCAATCCACTAGAGTTACCTTTTGGCTCTTCGCCGGGGAAGGCACAATACCCCTCACAATCACTGGGAGATGGCCACGAACAATCACCAACTCGTGCCAATGCTCCTTCGCTGCTCCAAGCCGTCTAGGTGGCGGCAACCACCAAGAGTAACGAGAAAACCGCAGCAACAACGATCCCCAAGTGCCACTAGATGTAAACACACAAGCAAATGCACTTGGAATCACTCAATCTCACTTTGATTCGCGCTATTAAGCAAGGAGATGAGTGGGAGGGAGTATATTTAGCTCAAAGGGATGTCCAATATGTTAAAGTGCCAAGAGAGGCCTCTCAAAGCCGGCCAACTCGTATTTATATACCCCCTCAAACACATAGAGTCGTTACCCCTTCGAATGGGCTGTTTACGTAGCGACCGGACGCGTCCAGTCATTGTTTCACTAGCGTCCGGTCGTTGTCTCAGTAGTGACCGAACTCTTGTTTCACTAGCATCCGGTCATTGTTTCACTCAGCGTCCGGTCAAACTCAGAGAGGTTCCAGAGACGTTTTTCATCGACCGGACGCGTCTGGTCACCATTGACCGGACTCACTCAGCGTCCGATCACTCTATTTCAACTGTTGCCTCTCGTGAACAGTTGTAGTGTCGCGTCCGGTCGTTTGTTTCAGTAGAGTCCGGTCAGTGTTTCAATAGTGACCGGACACATGTTTCAACAGCGTCCGGTCGCTGTTTCAGCGTCCAGTCAGGCCTGAAAATCACGTTTTCAACTCCGGCTTCTTCCCCTTTGCAAATGTGCCAACACCACCAAGTGTACATCACCTTGTGCAAGTGTGTTAGCATTTTCCAAACATTTTCCAAAGGATTAGAGGTTAGCACACTAGGTCCTAATGCATATGCATGAATGAATTCACCTAGTGGCACTTGATAACCGCAATCACGAGATAGTCCCCTCTTAATAGTACGGCTATCGATCCTAAACACACTCACACCCTCTATGGTGTCTTGAGTGCCAAATCAAAATCCCTATGTATACCTTTGCCTTGATCTCCATAGGGTTTTGCTTTTCTCCTCTTCTCTTTCCAAATGTGGAGCACTTGATCCATCTTTTGGTCATCATCACCAACACCATGGTCATCATCTAGCTCCCACACTTGGTGTGTACCCACCTAGCTTATGAACACTTCATGACAAAGGTTAGTACCCAAGGTGACATCAATTATCCAAAACCAAACAGGGACTTTCACGCGTCCGATGTGGATTTACCCTCTCTGGAACCTCTCTGCATGCCCATCGGACGCTGGCCCTCAGCATCCGATGCCTGCGTCCGATGCGGCCTTCAGTTCACGCGCACGTGAACAGTGGCACGGGCGCATCCGATGTGAACACATCGGCGCGTCCGATCCCACGCACTAGACAAACCCTAGTCGGGGTGAGCATCGGACGCGTCCGATGCCTACCTGGCCAGTGTCCGATGCCCTTTACAAGGGCAGACTTAGCTCGGATCGCGACGCGGCCTTAACGACTTTTGATCCTCTCGACTTAAGGCATCTCTCTGAGCTACCTAGGGCTATGAAATAACAAGTGTGCACCACACCTACCTCAATAGACTCATCTAGGTCAAGCTACTGATTCACGCTCCCCTTTATAGTACGGCCAAAGGAAAACAAAGACCTAAGACTACCTAAGTGTCCTCCAACACCATATGACACTTAGCCTAGTATACCACCATCTTCGTCGTCCGTCCTTTGAAAACCGAAACGATATCCATCGCCAGGGGGCATGAACTCCATATGCCCGTATCGTCGCCATTACCGTGACCTAACTTAATCCTGTTTCTACAAAACACACGTTAGTCACAGTAATCTTGTGTTTCATCCAATCACCGAAACCCACTAGGGGCCAAGATGCGTTCACTAGCTCTAAGTGCTTGTGTGCTATAGTTATATTAGGTAGAATTGTTGGATAGGTGGCTTGCAACACACTATTAGGCTAGCGCAAAAAGTTTCGCCATTTGTTATACTAATAGTGTTTGCCTAAGTAATTTTGTAGATTTTTAATTAGCCTATTCACCCCCCTCTAGCCAATTCGGACCTTTCAAGGAGTCTCCTGTGTGAAGGTCTACCGAAAGCACTACAGCAGGATCAGACTTTGTCGAGTGCTGGCAGCACTCGGCAAAGAGCCTTTTGCACTCGGCGAAGGCTTCGCCGAGTGCCGCACTCGGCAAAGAGCACTAGGCAAAGAAAATGTCAGCAAAGGGCTCTTTGCCGAGTGTTGGCTCTTTGCTGAGTGCCAAATATTAGGCACTCGGCACACACCACATGTGTAGATGAACTTGAGAATGCTAGGGCTGAAATTGATGAGACAAATTCTAGGCCTTGTAGCTCATGCTCTTTGAATAAAAATGTTTGCCTTACTTCTTGTGCTATTCGTGATTCTTTGCTTGATGTGAATGGTGATGTTTCTTCCACCAATTTCATTTGCACATCATGCATTGATTTGAAAAAAGAAGTTTTGGCTTTGAAAGTTTTGCGCGATGATATGAACGCCAAGTTGGTTGAGCATAATGATATGAGTGTCAACCTGGAGAAAGAAATTGAACTCTTGTGTACCACATATGCCGAGTGCATTAGAGAGGAGATGAAAAATCTGAAAAATGCTCCTTGTGGTACTTGTGATCGCTCATGTTTGAGAATGAGGTTTTAGCCAAAGATGCAAGAGTCTTTGTGCTAAGTCGTTTGATTCACGCATTTCTTGCAACTCCGATGTTGGTGTTTCCAAGTCTGCATCTTTGCAACCGGAGTTGAGTTCTTATGTTGCGCGTGAGTCCTTTGACTGTAACATTAGTGTCAAGGTTTCGGATAGCTCTTTCATAGCTACTCCTAACCTTGTTGTTTCTTCGAGTGATGTCCAAGGGACGTCTCTTGACAAGGGTGCTTCTCACATTTTTGGAACTCGTGTTCCCAATCCGATATTCCATTGCACCTTTTGCAAGAAGGATGGACATTCACTCGATTTTTGTTTCCGCCATGTCAAACACGAGCGACGTATTCGAGCTAAGGCTTTTAGGAAGCCACGTAGCCTTTCCCATGGCACGTGTGCTCCTAGTATTGGCACCAAGTTGAACGTTAATGCTTCTTGTTCTAAGTCCCAAGGGACTTCTCACTTGTCGGAGAATGATGTGCTTTCCAATAGGCCTTTGTACCATTGCTCTTTTTGTGAGAAAGATGGGCATCAAGAAAGCTTTTGCTATCGGCGTGCCAAACGCTTGCGCCAAGCTCGTTCTTCTAGGAAGATGGTGGTTCGTAGCCCTTCTCATGGCATGAACGTTTGTGCTCCTAGTAAGAAGCCCCTCTTTATTGATGGGTTTTATGACTCCTTTTCTAGTGGGTTAGATCATGATCGTGGACATGCCTCTAGTGTTTCTTCTCTCGGTCCACGTCATGCTTCTCATGGTGCTTCTATTGGTTCTTCTACAAAAACTTTGGAAGATTTTGCCTCTTTTCTCTCGTGGTATGACTTGTTCTTCTCCTCGGTTGTTCTTTTAAGGAATGCTTCCAACGGTGTTTCAAAATTGCATTTGAATCAACATTTGCATCATGCTTGCTAACCCTTCGGGATCCAAGACTCGGGTTATTTTATCCTCTTGTGTGTAGATATGAGGACGCGGGGTGGAGAACATGCGCCTGATGGAGCTTGATCTTTTAGATGTGATCAAGAGCTTATGGTTCTCTACGCCCCGCTTAGATTTGCCTCCAAAGAGGCTTTTGCAGTTTGGTGAGCCTTCTTTTACACTCATACATTGTACATTCATGATCTATTCTCTCGAAATTGCAAGTCCTGATATTTTTCACGCAATTTTCTCTCACGCAATCAGTAGGATTCGAACTCACGACCTCTCGTTCGCGCAAAGCCTCCTCTACCACTGCACTACACATATATGTTCCATCTCCGTTTCGGTTACCCATATATTATACTAAACCGAGTGTAACTTGCTTATTTGAGGCTCTAAACGAATTCAAATCAAAAAGTTGTCAACTACAAAGTTTTCTAACTTTTTTGAGATCTACAACTTTTATTTTGGTAGTTTTTTCATCTAAGGTTGTTTATAAAAATTTTAATTTCAAATTTGACAATTTGAAACGTAGTTTTCGTTGACAAGATGATTTCAAATCAAAAAGTGGTCAACACCAAAGTTTCATAACTTTTCGAGATCTACAACTTTCATTTGGTTATTTCTCCATGCGAGGTATTTTGAAAAATTCGAATTTTAAATTTTTAAATCAAACGCAGTTTTGCATAACTAGATGACTTCAAATAAAAAGTTAGCAACTACAAATTTTCATAACTTGTCAAGATCTACAAAGTTTATTTTGGTTATTTGACCATTTATGCATCTGACATTGTGGTTCTAATATTATTCACAAACATTATATATCACTCTTGTAGTTTCATAAACTACCGGAGATATGTAAGATTTGTGAACGAATTTATTTTAAGTTTGTCAAATGAAGAAATTATCAAAATAAAATTGTTCATCTTGATAAGTTAAACGACTTTGTAGTTGAACTTTTTCATTTGGATTAATTTACTGCTTCAAAATGTAATTTAAAACTGGTTTTGCCGAGTGTTTTTTTTCTAACACTCAAAGAAAATCTTTGCCGAGCCGAGTGTTTTTATTTGGCACTGAAAAAAACACTTAAGAAAAAACACTCGGCAAAGATTGGTTTCCCTTAAAGACAACCTAGGCAGATGGGGTACATCTCCAAAACCTCCTGGATGTCAAGCCCCGTGGCGATGAAGGCAGGCTCTCTCGCTACGCGGCAGAGACAGGGCACTTTCCCTTTGTCCCCGAACCCAATGCCGACGGACGCCAGGACCATCTCGCAGCAGGGAAGACGGGGTTTGTCTAGGCCCCCTACACAGTCGGAAACCATTGCAGCAATGAACCTGGTGCTGCACGCCTGCGAGAAGGGCATTGCAGGAAACAGCGAGGAGGAAGAGGAAGAAGAGGATGAGCTGCCTCCTCTGCATTTTTTGGACTAACGTTTTACACTCCTAATTGCTAGCTGCGGCAGCTTTTGGTGAGCTCTCTCTATCTTTATGCATGCAGGCTGCCAGGGCGAGAGGACATGTTTTGGAAGCAGGAACGGCTCTGGCAGGTTGGTGCTGCAACCATTGGTGTGAGCCGTGTGTAGGTACAAATGCGACATGTATGAGTGAACCAAAAGACCATGCATCCTATGTGAGTATCTGCCCCAGGAACAGAGCAATTGGCATGATTTTTTTTTTCTAGACCAAGGACCATCGGTCCAGTTTCTATTGAAGGCTTAAGACCGTTTGCCAGATAGCCTAAGGCTACTGATCACGCAAAGACTGACAGCACAAACTTGTTACCCCTGCTGCCCTGCGGGGTTTGGCAAATTACCTTGGGGGTCCGATAAACTGGTTGGAATTCCTGACCAGCGGCTGCACCCAGCACTGAACCGAAGCTGACATGGTTAAGCAATCAAGTTCCTTCCACTACTTGAACCATTGGTCTCTTGCTCGGCTTAGCAGCCCGGCAGCCCCAGCCATCCTGCACACGAAAAAAGAAGAAGACGACGTGCAACCCCGTAGCTCAAGTTAATTTGTAAGAGATAGCTTTAATTCAAATTGTGAATTGAAATGCAGTGTGGATATTTGATGCAATAATTACCGAAAGTGGCACGTACTATGGCAGCGTGTCATCGCCGCTGGACTCTGAGCTCTCCAATACACTCTCGGTAGTCGGTACAACAGCAGTTAGTCACGGTAGTCTAATTTAGCGTCAACAATACACCAATCAGTTTAATCAAAAACCTAATTTGTTAAAAAAAAGACAAGTCACTTGTATCCTGCAATTTGTAACCGATCCAATAAACTTGTGGTGATTGGCGATTCTTCGTTCCGTTGAGGATGCGATTCACCCGCAGCTCGTGCACCGGTGCACGTCCTAAGCTAGCTCCTCCGAGTTCATGAGCATGGCGAGGACCGAGGAGGAACACGTACTACAATGCTACTAGCAGACGATATGATCCAGGTCTTTGAGGCCCAGCACTTCCCGAGCGCCACCAAAGCCAGCACGCGTTGAGGCCGTCGTCGAAGACAAGGCCGGAGATGCGCGTCCTACCGGCTACCGCGGAAAACACGAACGAATAGGATTCCTAATTCCGTTGCCCCGACGACTGTGTAGTTAACCACAACGGCGGAGTTCTTATCGTGGCAACGGAGAACCCGTTGTAGTTCTCCATCATCGCGACTACGGCGGGGCCACACAGATACAGCCGCATTATAATATTATTTTATTTATTTTTATACATGATTGCAATACAATGTACTACTTTCGGTACACAGGTACAGGCGTAAAAGCCGTGCGTCTACGTTTCAGATTTCGGGATTTCATTCAGTTACCCCACGAATAAGATTTCCCTTTTCGTGGTCTCTCTAATAAGCAGACCCAAAAAAAAGATAGATCAATCCGGCGCTATATATATGCCCGTATCTTCGTCGCTGCCAACGGTTTCTGTCATCAACGAACTCCAACCCAACATAATGTCGACGACGTCCTGCTGCAGCAGCTGGGCGTCGTCTTTGCCCGACGATCTGGTCCGCCTGATCGCGTCGCTCCTACTGGCCGTCGACCTGCGGGACTACGTCCGCTTTCGAGCTGTTTGCTCCGCTTGGCGGTCCGGCACGGCGTCCCCGCGCGGCCGCGGCGTGGTCGACCCGCGCTTCCACCCGCGGCGCTGGATGATGCTGCCCGAGGGCAACGGCCTCCACCCAGGCCACCCGGAGCTGCGCGGCTACGTCCGCTTCTTCCACCTCGACACGGGGGCCTTCGTCCGCGCCCGCGTCCCGCTGTTCCAGGACCACTGCGCGCTCGACTCCGTCGACGGCCTCCTCGTCCTGCAGCGCGACCGCGACGCCGCGGTCCGCCTGCTCCACCCTTTCACCGGCGACGTCGTCGACTTCCCGCCGCTCACCACCCTCCTCCCGCAGCTCCGAGAGGTCGCCGCTGGACGTCCCGCGCGAAGGAAGCTGGCGATCATCAGAAACGTCTTCGCCGCCGCCACCTTCGCCGCCGATGCTTGCGATGTCGAACGTGTACCGTGCAGCCCTCGCGAGCTCACGGGACCGGCGGTGGACCGTGTCCGCGTGGTGGTACGGGCTTTCTCGGCCATTATTGTCATCTCAGGGCAAGATCTATGTGGCGTGTGTGAAGCATGCCAACAACATGAAGACGGCTGATGAATTACAGATTCTGCGGATAGACACGCCCTTACCGGATGATGATGAGGGACTACAGCCGCCAAAGCTGATTGCCACGTGCACGCTTGATAAGCTCTGTGAACCTGTCTATCTCGTGGAGTGCTGCGACTCGGAGAGATCGATACTGGTGATGGGCTACACCGACGATGTTGTTCCTTGGCCTTGTCGGTCCTTGACGGTAGTTTACAAGCTCGCAGAAAAAATGGTAGTTTATAAGCTCGCAGATCTCATGATGGGAACGTGTGCTCCCCTGGTCAGCATAGGGGAGGACAAGGGCATCTTCATTCACGAGAGGGCGCTCTGTGTCTCCGCCAAGGCATTTCCGACCGTCACGGGCGACACCATCACGTGCACCAACCGGGTCAGACCGTTGTCTTGCTCAGTACCACCCTGGCAGTGGCACCTGGTCGCCAGCCATGGATCAATGCAGCTTGGATGGCATTCAACCGGGTCCCTGCAGCTTCATTCACTACATCATTACATGTTGCACACGTGCATTCTGGTAAGCTAGCTAGTAGTAAGGTTTTTTATACTCCCTCTAGTTTGGTGAAAGAAGTCGTTTTGGACAGCGATATACGGTCTCCAAAACGTAACTTTGACCACTTGTTTCTCTAAAAATATTTATTGGAAAGTGATATATGTATATTTTTATGAAAGTACTTTTCAAGACAAATTTATTCATATGATTTTTACATCTCTAAACTCAACAATTTAAAAGTTACTCATGATTTATATTCCCGATGTTTGACCCAAATCTGTCCAAAACAACTTCTTTACCAACTGGAGGGAGTATATATACAAACTGTCGTTTTCCCTACACGTACTCCTTTAATTTCTTTTCATTTGTTACAGTTGCGCATGTTTGATTTTTCCTATTTCATGTTAGTATATACTCAATTCATCTCAAATTATAAGGCGTTTGATTTTTTTTAACACTAAATTTGATCACTCGTCTTATTCAAAAAAAAATGTACAAATACCACTTCTTTTGTCGTGACTTATTTGTTTATTAATAAAAGTTCTTGGAGAATGATTTAAATTTGATTATATTTGTATAAATTTGTTGAATAAGATAAGTGATCAAATTTGAGGCCAGAAAGTCAAGCGTCTTATAATTTGGGACAAAGGAAGTATGAACTAACGGATTCATGTTTTTTTTGCCTATATGTACTTATTACAGGAACAAAGGACTACTAATTCGTCGGAAAAAATACGCGCGGATGGCCGGCCCGCTCGGCTTCGATGGCTTCGATGGCCGGTGGCACGACATCTTCGTTGCGGGGTTAGTATTGTACCTTATCTGTTTCAAATTATAAGCTATTTTAATTTTTTTGGATACATTTATTATACTATGCATCTAGATATAATAGTATATGTCTAGATACATACGTACTCCGTTGAGGCATCAGCATCTGTTTTCTCCACAATTTAATTGAAAACCATTGTTGTTACGCATATTGCTCAGAGCTAACTCACTGCGTATTTCAAAATTGTTACAGATTTTTTTTCCAGAAACCATAAGTTTCTGTTTTGTATAGTTTATCTTCTTTTTAACTTTACCAGTTATTGTATAGGCAATCTGACACTAGATTTTCTAACCTTCCCCTTTCACTAATCACTAGGCGTGAGCAAGCAACGAACGAAATTGGGCCTGATGCGAACTCAGTTTTCACAAGATAAATGAACTTACTGTCAAGCGAAGGATATTGGGAGTTTGAACGTACACATTTTAAGGCAAGAGCAATATCGGCTGTACGGCAGAACCACAGGGGGCGTCCAGTGGCGGAGCTTCAACAAGATGATAAAGGGGGCCAAGTCTCATATGATCAATAAAAGGAGGGGCCATCTTAGAATTTCTTTACCAAGTAAATGGTGAAATTAAATACTCTCTTAAGGAATTGTTAATATAAGGGGGTGCCATGGCCCACTTTGGCCCTAGAGAAGCTCCGCCCATGGGGGCGTCCATGGCTAGCTAGGAGCGTGCCTGTTCACTCCAACTGTTCAGTCCATGTGCAGCTACACTATTAGGGGGTGTTTGGTTTTCACCCCCTAGAGTTTAGTCACTAAAGTTTAGTCACTTTTAGTCACTAAAGTTCCAAAAACCCCCACTAAAAGTCACTTTTAACACTACAACTCTAGTGACTTCCACTAAATTTTAGTGACTAAACTCTAGGGGGTGGGAACCAAACACCCCCTTAGTTGGTGGTTATTACCAGAGAATTCTAAATTATTGGGTACATAAGTTGTCAGAGTTGATTTCCATGAACCAACTGAATAACATATATTTTGAGCATGTTATGGTTATTAATGTTTACATATTATTTTGTGTTTCGCAGCTAGTTTGTTTTTTTGATTTCCATACCTACTTTGTTAGTGTGCACAAACGACACATGCTAGCTACCTCTACGCCCTAGCAATCAAGGCATAAAACAATCCCACCTTTTCCAGTTTCACAAATTGCATGCAAAATTTACTATTCATATAACAACCTCAGTTCAAAACATTAAAAGAATATGTCAACTCAAAAGATCAGAAATTTCCCGACTAACATCTCAATTCAAAACATCTAGAAAATCATTTCAATTCAAAGATCAAGAAATTTCACATGATTAAGTACAATCTCATTTATGCATGGATTTATCTCTTCTCTTCACCTAAAAAATCACCTAAACATACTATGCATGGATTTATCTCTTCACCTCAAAAATCACCTAAACCTATCGTTGGGTCGCGTCGACAGGACCGTGACGAGCACGGACGCGGCGTCTGCTCAGATACCCCGTCCGCGCCACAGGAAGGAAGGAGACAGCGGCACAGCACACACCACCGTCCTGCCACTTCCCCGCCCTTGCTCCCTCCATACGATCCAGTAGGCACGAGCCATACCACCACGTCCTCTCAAATGGATGAGGACAGCCTGACCACTCGGGACATGGTTCCCCTTGCTTGCCTTCGCCGCCGCTGCCTCCAACCACCGATTTGGTCCACGTTGATTCGTCAGCTGGAGGCCTAGGGCCGTGGTTTGGCAAAAGAAACCTCGATTTGGTTCAATAATCTGATGGAATTTTGATTTCTGCAGAGAAGAATGTGAAGGGGAGAGGAGGGGCCGCAGGCATGTTTGGTTCTGCGGTCACGGTTCGTTTGAGCGAGAAATGCCTCGCGTTGGATGGCCTTGCGCAACGGCGGTTCAGAACACGGAGGTACCGTTAGGCTGCGATTTGGGATTATTTCCACTAACCACAAGGACACGTATCAACTCATTTTATAATTGATCAAACAACAACCAAGTTTGTAGATTGTGCATACCCTAACATAATAGGCAACCATGATGACTTTGTTAGAGAAGGTTAGGTTATGGCCCAAAGGTTTCGAGGGTCTAACAGCCCCACCAATATTTGGTAAATGACATCACTATTAACAAACACCTGGCTAGTTATCTCTTGATTAAGAGCTAGTCTGATGCACACAACACATGTCATATTGGGCTCTTTATATTATGATGAGGTATGTGCTAAAAAAATAATACCATTGAAGAAGCTGTCTTAGAGCATCTCCAATTGTTTGGAAAAATTGACTTGAGAAAAGTTGTTATTTAGCAACTTGCTAAAACTTTTGGCAAATAAATTTTTCATATATCTCCAATAGTTTGGTAAAAATAACATAGAAAAGTATTTCAACTTGGTAAAAATAAAATAGAAACGTCGAATAGCAAGTGAAGCTGACTTGGTAATATAGCAAGTAGATGACCTCCGATTCCAACTTGGAAAAATTTAGCAAGTCATATACCAATCTGTTAGAGAACGTTTTTTCTTCATTTCCCAATAAAACAAGGATAGCAAATTATTTTTCAAACTATTGGAGATGCTCTTAGGGCTAATAACTATCTCATACTGTTGAGGGTGCCCTACCCCGCTTTATACAAAAAATAAAAGTCTCGTTATTGACCCCAAAAAGGCCAGAAATTTCTGCGCTGTTCGAAACAAATGAACCATTCATGCATTTCCAGCAGCAAATTGATACTTGACCAACAAAGGGCCACCAGGATGTGCTCGAGATAAATTACACCGATTCAAAAACTAGGGCATTGCCCACCACGGCAATGTTTTGAACTAACATGTTGCTGAATATACCAATTGCCATTTGCATGTCATGACTTCAGTTGATCAAATGCCGTCAGAAGACTAGTCTTGTAAGTTTGGATCTCAGCATATTCTCCAGAGTTGGGGGTGGAACTGACTATTGCATAGGCACCTGTTGTCCAAAATCCTGCAGCTTCTTCTGTACATTACAAGAAAAAAATGTTACAGGATACTGTACATAAAAGGATAGTTCAAAAACACTAAGGGTCTGTTTGGATGTAGATATTGGAAACCTTAGAATTGAATTGACCCCAATACCAAATCAGACTTATATTGGAAATCGGTACCAATGCCAATGTGGTTGTTTGGATGTAGATACAATTGCTAGCTGGAATCAAATGCAGTGCCGAAAACAAAATCATGTTTGGATGTACATACCATGAAATTCGGAATTGACTCATCTTCTTCCCCTACTCACCCACGGACTAGTCCCTACCGGAGGGGCGCTGCAGGAACATGCCATGGGGGCCGCCCAAACCAATCACCTGCGCATGGGGGATGTATAGTCGTTCTACTTCCGGGCAGATGGGGATGGCGTCCAAGACCTTGAGGAGGTCCTCGTTGCCCTCATCTTCGCGGAGCGGGCAGAGGTAGCGGAGGGCATGGTGCCGCCCCTCGCCGGAGTCGGAGAAGATGTTGCGTTTTGCTGCCCTTGCCGAAATAGGAGAGGATGGAGGGGGGGGGGGGGGGGGGACGGGGGGAGGGCCTCCGGCGAACAGGGGGAGGGGGAGCGAGGGGGGACTCCGCCTAGGGGGGAGCGGAGGTGCTGCCGCCGAGGTGCTCTTGCGAGGCCGCGACAGCGCAGACGCTCGAGGGTGCGAGGAGTCTCGAGGCCGCACGGGGAAGGGAGGTGCGTGACGACTGAGCAATTCCAACCAATACAGAGCTTCTTGGCTCGGTATTGTTTTTGGGCTGGGCTAGGCAAAGTGAATGCCGCAAGGAAATGAGGCCAGATTCCAGACTACAATGCCATGACCATCCAAACACATGGAATTCGGGCCAGCCATTTCCAATACCAAAGTCTAGGCCTCAATACAGACATCCAATGCAGTCTTCATATATGCTTGTTGGAACCTTTGGAAGGAACAGAACAGATGGACCTCCAAATGAACTCTGTTCAAGTGACATTTTAAACATGGCCTGAGAGCAATCTTTGGTCAAAATAAGTGCCCTCTGCCCTGCATATGACTTAAGGTTTGTGTGTATTTGGCCCCAGCTCGACAAGCTAATTGATGGCTCACCAAAATTTGGCCCGCCATCCTGAGTTCTACCTGCAGTTGGCGAGAAAACCAACGGCAGCATGAAACGAGTTTTGGGTTGCCAATTCTTGGCGTCTATCCAAACAGACCACGCCAAGCATATTAAAAAAACCAACAGCAGCATGAAGCGAGTTTTGGGTTTCCAATTATTGGCGTCCATCCAAACAAACAGCCAAGCATATTCAATTGCATACATGTGGCATGGCAGCGATTGACATCGATCCAAATGAGCCCTTAGTCTATACACCTACCACAGGATGATCTGGTGCTTTCTTCCTAGAGATTTAAACTGTTATAGGTTTCTCTGTTGTTTTCTTCTTGGCATATTTTGATGTTGTGATTTTTTTTTTGTTTCTACTGCATCTTTGATGAAAACTAAAATAACAAATAACAAATGGGTCACAGTATGTACATACAAGTTTTAAATGCCACAAAATAGTGTCATTTTAGCAACAATGATGAATACATGCACCCCTAGAGCTATGAGTAAAAACACTCAACCTGCAGGGAAAAGTGTGCCCCCACAATATTGCACTTCAAATTTCCCGCGTGAAGGCCGAGAAGCACCCTGAAGGCCTGCTGCCCTGGATGTGCCAACAAGTGTCGAGGGCAAATGCCTGCGGCCATGTGCATCTCGACGAAAGTGACTCATGTGGTTACACATATAACTCAAGGACCATAGCTGACAGCGGTGTTTTTTAACACAGGCCTGTTTAAATTCACTCCCAAAGAGAGTTAAACCAGGACCTGGGTTTTACCTGAGCTCTGCCAACCAGTCAGGTAGCAAGCTCGTTCGCCCAAGAGCCATGATTCATGAGAGCTAGACCAAAGTGGCAATCCTACATGATCAGTTAGAAGATCACAAAGTTGAAAGTAGAAATCGAAGATTTTGATATTCTTGGCAACCTTAGGTAGGCATGGTTCTCTTTTTTGGTGTGTAGTATCTAGAATGAGCATTCAAAACACCAACCATCAAAATCGAACTTGTAATCATTGCAGACGACCTAGATGAAGAGGGAAACTAGTGGGAAGTTTGTTACTGGTTTCTCATTTATACAAAAGTTAATCAACAGCCACATGATTCCAATCATGAGAATATGTAAATGTAAAGTAAAGAAAAATGCAAAGACATAGCAATATTCAAATGAACCAACCACTTTGGAGCGACAGATAAGACAAAGTAAACTAGGACATAGGGATGGGAGGTGGCTAGTATGTTTTTAACTCACCAGATTTTGAAAGTGCAGAAAGAGCTTTTAGAGTTTCTTTTCGTGTTTTATCATCTTTAGCACCTTCCAATACATTAAGAAGTTCCTGAGCTCCACCCATCTCTACCACCTTCATTCTTCTTTTGTCTGTGCCCAAAGGAAATCAGTAAGTACATTCCATAAAATAAAAAGAACTAAAGACACATTGCAATGGATGTTTAAGGCAAGCGAAGACTGAAGTTAATGTCATGTTATAGGAAATAGAATGGAACATTTAGCCTAGACTTGGAACTACAGGACACCATTTTTATATTTCTAGGTAGAGTTAGGACTTGGAGTATGGAAGCAGTCATATGTAGCTATTGGCAACCAGCCAATCACACTCAGATTATGGTAGCAGTGATGTATGGCTATTGGCAATCACACTCAGATTATGGAAGCAGTGATCAATAGGTATGGGCAATCGGCTTAAATTTCGGGACTTGGCCAAGATCATACAGTTACGGACCACAGCAAGTGGATAATTCTAAGACAAGACAATGTGAATGGCAACAGCCAATGTGATAGACTGATAGAGACCTTTAAGTATGATATCTGACAGAAACATTTTTTTTTATAGCTAACTGAATTTGAATGATAATCTGGACCAAAATTAAAATGTGTAAACAAAGTACTATACTCCTATCAGATCTAAAATGCAATCAAATGAGGCAAGCCAACGCTGTAATGATTAGACCTAAATCTTAAGCACCAGTACAAGAAAACAGTAGAAATTCAATTTTGCTACAAGACATAGTTAGGAAACCAATACTTTGTATACAAGTGCTAACATTCTCAGTCTATGGAATAAAGAAACAATGCCACTGACCAATAGACTGTACTTTTGTGCAATTTTCCAACAATTATAAGAGCAGCATAAAAATATTAATGTTATCATAAAGAAAACCATCACCAATACAGTAACAATTGTAACACGCATCTAAAAGCAATTATATTGAAGTACTATATAGCAAGTTTGGTTATTTCTCTCTAAACAGTTACTATCGTTTTGTTAAGACCAATACGCATTAGATGACTCACTTAACACCGGTAAGTATGATTAAACAAATTAATTACCATCCACTGCAAAACGAGCCAAACGGGAAGCTCCCATCCGCTTGAACAAGGGATCCTTGACACGCAAAAGCGAGATAGATTGCTGAACTAGGTTATCCCCTGAAAACTTGTCAGGCAAAGTAACATTTTGAGGCCAAATAAAATATCCTATGCAAGTAATTCAATCCCAGTAGAAAAAGAATCGGTACCCATGTACGGAAAGAATTGGTAACCAACTAGGCCAGCAGTTCCTAGGAAGAATATCTTCAATATCCACCCAAATTTCTTCTCAGCTTCTTCCTCAAGTGCCCTGTCATCTGTGCACCATTTCAGTTCATGCAAAAGGGCATAACATAATATATATTAATATTTTCCCAGGACAAAATTTTAAAGAACAGAAAAATGAATAAACTTCATATATTCTTGTTGATCATATTGCTTCGAGCCCGGTTATGTCAGCATCACACCTGACGTCCTGACTGTAGTTCGAAACTAAGGACATAACCTTAACAATATGTGAAACAAGTAGTCCAGGGAAACAGCATTGATCATGCCACTGAGATCCAGTGAGGAAATTCTACGAAGACCAGGGTAGGGTGGAGAGCTCAAAACTAACTTGTGCAGAAAATATCGGTTATGCGCTTCATCAGAGAAAGTAATACTCTCAAGACAAAACTAGGCATTCCTAATTATCTCCACCAGAACGATGAACCACAGAAATGAAGCCACCAGGGCCCGGATGGCCGGATGTACCTCTCTCGTCGTAGGTGCAGAGCCTTCGAGCCAACCGGAGCCCCGAGCCGCTGCCACTCCATCCGTTCGCTGCTACCTAATGCGAAATCGCAAGCATCATAGGAGCAGAGAGTTCGTCAAGGATGGATGGAACCCCAACCCCCCAAAAATCTAAAAGGGGATCCGAGAGTTACCCCAGAGACACCACCCCGGGGTAGGAGGACGCCGCCGCTTCCGGAAACAGCCTCCGCAGCCACTGACGCGGACCGGCGAGCGGCCGCGGTAGCGGACGGCGGCGACAGGAGGCGGCGGAGCGCGAGCTGCGAGACCCTCTGCATGGCGACGCGGTGTGGTGGAGCTTCAGGGCCCAGTGGGCCGTGAGGGTTTTGAGGAAAGCCAGAGTGCACGTCAGCACGGGCCTCCCAGGCAAGCATCCGGCCAGGCAAGCATCCTGGCCCCAGGCGTCCAAAATCGGACGCCTGGGAGCCACGCTCGCGCCAGGCAGGTTTTCCACGCGCTAATCCAAACAGGCCCTTTACTTTCAGAGCTATTCTATTTTTTCACCGCGAAATTTTGCGCGCTCGGCCCGTGTGAAGAAGTTAAGAGGACGCACGGCCCATGAACAAGGCTTCGCTCTCCCAAACGTGTTCTGATTTCTGCTCCCCCACTCCCATGCCCAGGAGTCCAGGACCCATGTCCCATGATCCCATCCCCGTCGGCCGTTGCGCAGTCAAGTGCGACGGCGACGGACCACGTGCCATGCCATGCCGCGCACGCTCTCCAAGCGCGGCGACGACGCTGCCTCTCCGATACCTGACGCCATGATGCTCTCGCAATCCATGAAATGGATTGGCAGATGCATGTGTCGGTCACTCGATCGTGACGGGAGCTCGCCGTCTGAAAGGTTGTAGTCTGGCAGCAGGAGATGCAGGCGTCCCCGGATCACGCGCGCCCGCCAGGTGCTTGACGGATTGCGCGGGCACAGGAAGACGCACACCGCAGGTGCTTGCTCTCTGTACTCGAGTGTTAACTTGTGGCGAGCGCACCATGCATTGTCTCGCTCCTCTGTTAGTATTTCCCTTTCTTAATCATGTGAAATCATTACGGAATGACCCACGACTTCTGGTGCTTGGGTTCTGGACGGCATGGTCGTTTGCAACGGTGCACTGCCACTGCACGTCAGTAGCATTACAGTTACAACTACAACCGTCTGTGCCAGTTCTACAGCTTATATGATAGCTACTCTATCCGCTGCAGCATCTGAAATTCTGGATCAACGTTCCTGAAATTAGCTTGCATATAGTATTACAGTTTGTGTCAGACTGTCAGTGCTATGGTTCGCAATTGACATGGTTTTTCATGCGGTTAAATGGAGCTTACTGGATGATTCACAATTGAAATGCATCGTTCAATTGTATTAATTGACTACAAACACCTCTAGTGCTGTGTTTTTAGGTCTGCACTTTTCACCTTTGACCTCACTGGGCATCACACCCTAGAAAAAATAGGTAGCAGTTTTGCAGCCATAGGACATGAATAATTGACACAAGCAAGATCATAAAGAAGATAAACTACTCTGTTCCATGAGCAGTTGTCCAGAATGGTACCTAAACCATAGCAGTTGTCCAGTATTCAGATAACTAGATCACAAGTTGAACTGTTATAAAATCACAGTATCACAACTATGTTGCTAACTAGAGTTTCACTTTATCCAGAACCATCAGTTGCCATTGCACACTGGAAAAGACTTCTCCAAAGGTTATAGTTGTGTAAATACTACCTATGTAATACACTATGCATGAATGCCTTTGGTGTTGCAGACGAGTTTCAGAGAGAAGAGAACAGCATTGTGGTGCAACATGCAACCACCAGCTAGGTAATATGCATGGATCCCTTGATGGTGTAGTGTCCACATCACGCGTCAAATCAGATTGAGCAAGCTTGGCGACCTGAGGTGTTAACAATACTGCTTGCACATGCCAACCATCTCCCCCTTTTTTGTTAGGTCCCAGACAGAAACAGATTAGTACATCTAAGCATATCTTATCAACTCAATGATTGTGTTGTGAGCACAGAAAGAAGGCCAATTCATCAAACAGCCAGCCATTACTAGTTTCTATTCGCATGAATATTATGTACATTCCAAGCATGATAAGAACATACAGCAAACTGACAGGTGGTGGAAGAGATTTCAGCCTGAGAAGAGGGCTAGGCGGCCTACAAGCCTTAGGATGGTTTAACTCTTCAATACAGTGTCAGTGATGATTCGTCTCCAACTTGCGAGGTGCTGTACTTCTTGGCTGATTCCGGTTTTGACATATTACCAGACCGCCTCCGGAGCATCTGGCGCATGCCGTCGGCCACACAGACGGCGGGGTTCGACTTGAACATCTTGCAGAACGCCATGTGAGCTCTCACAGCCTCCTCTACTCCTGGGTGAGCCTTCTTCCTGCATGCCTCATCTCTGACAGCCTCACAGCACAGCCCACACAGCCATTGGCCATGGAAGCCAGCTCTCACGCTGGCAATGTAGTCCGGGGTGCAGTCCTCCCTCAGGCCACAGCACTCACACTTGACCGACTCTATCTCCATTGCTTGCTTGCTGCTGCTGATGCTGCTTTGTATGCGCCTTGTTTCCTTGGACTGGAGGCTATTTGTAGGGAGGTTATTATGGTTTGTGAGGGGCAGTGGTGGGGAGGGGTGGGGTATTTATTGATGTTGAGGTATTGGTGCATGTTCTTAGGTCGGAGATTTGAGACAGAGTTAGTTGGGTGTGAGCCTCATTTGCTGGCCTTTTCCTGGCATTTAAAAATTCTGGCGTCAGTTGGTGGCTAGAGGGGACGGGGCTGCTGGTGCTGTGGGAATATGGGGGGCCACAGGAAATGCAAAGTTTGTCCCTTTGCTGAATTCTGAGAAAGAGCATGCTTTCCCGTGCAAATCGACCCATCTTGCCACCTTGTACTTTTCTTGGTTAAGCGTTTTTTCGTTGGGCCTTTCTCGAGTTTCAGTTTTCTTCAATCGTGGTCCTGTAATGTTTGGACTTCAAACTTTTTGTTCCTGATGATAATATAAAGGCCAACCATCTGTCAAACTGAGGACACCCCACCCTGCTACTGGATTAGATTCTATGAAAGTATGAACTAACAAAAATTCTGTCATATATTCATAGTAGAGTGCTGTCATCACTCATAAAGGAATTTAGGCTGGATGTTGTTGTCAGCATATTGGTCATCCTTATTTTGTTTGAGATAAAGTTGATTCAGAGCAATGTTTTCTGGTTGTCCGATTAATCATCCTAATCGGTCCCTGGTGACCGACTAGGGGTAGTGTCGACTTGTCCAAGTCGTCCGATTAATCGTCCTAGTCGGTCCCATGGCGACTAGGTTTGACTGGATGACCGGAAAACATTGATTCAGAGTTGGTTCTGGAGATAAACTATTGTGGTCCTATAATTCTGAGCCTGGATGTCTAAAAGGAATTACATGTTAGCATTATCTTTTGTAAGCCTTTCGTCGTGACATGGTTTATGAATAGCTTTAGTCGGTTGGTGCTTCTTTTCTTGAAGGATGGCAAAAGATGGCTCCTACGATTTGGACTGTCCCATGGAATCTTGTGCCGTGCTGAGTGTTTTCTACTTTATTCTTATCAAATTGAATTAGTTACTGCATTATGGAAGTACGTAGACTGATAGGGGACATTAACTATAAATATGCTTTAACTGTTGTGTTTTGTATTGCTGAAGTTTATGTTCTAAGCAATTGATATTCAAAATAAGCAATGCGAGAACTAAAGGAAAAATTAAATGAAGGCTCCAGAGAAGAATTCTCATGAAAAGGTGAGTCCATTTGGGCCTTTCAGTCCTTCAGTTTTCTTTCTATCTTCGTGCAATGACACGCAGCTCTCCTACGTGTTCGAGAAAAAAAAAATCTAGACCAACCCGAGAGGAACTAGGTGGCATTTTATTAAGAAGAATATAGGCACCCTATTTGTCTTGATGAGTACTTGAACCCGGAGGAACTAGGTGGTCTGGGTATACATCAACCAACTGATCTAGCTCAGCTTCCTTAGTCCTTCAATTTTCAACTTGATAGTTCAAAAGATGACCTATTTGAGTATCATCATTTTATTGGTTTATTTGAATTGTTTGATAATCTCATGTTACATATTAGGTGTCACAACTGCCATTCTCTACGTCCTGTATTTATGATTCACTGTGTGGCAACATGGGCTAATGCTAGTGACAGAAACTGAAATCCTCAGTGCCCAATTTATTTTGATGTTGACTTGATGCTCATGGTTTTGAAGTTTGATGGATTAGATGGAAGTACTGCTCTAAATCATCAGAATTTCATTACCTTGAGAGATTATTGAATCAAAATCTATAGTTCCAGGGCCAATCTTCCTCTTTGTTGGCCCTATGCTGTAGTTCCAGGGACATCCAGTTACCTGGAGAAGATTTCTTTCCTTTGCTAGTTCCAAGAAGAGACTTTTTTTTGTGTTAGTAGTTAGTATCGCTTTTGCAAGGGTGTTATTATACCATGTTTGGTTTTGAAGGGGGCTTTGGGCCCCAAGTGCCCCATGTACTATATACATAATCATATAGACATGGGGTCTACAATACTAAATACGACAAAGGTTAAGCTAAGAGAGAATACAGTGTGGCTTAGCCTTAAGGAAGCTTCAATCTGATACACATCCCACAATTATTTAAAATTTAAAATACTAAACTCTTGTAAAAAATGTGTAGGAGTCAATAGGTGACCATAAGAACTTGTACAAACCCAATTGATTGCAAATCAGAAACTGACCCCACCTCCCCCCTCCCAACCATAAAAAAAACAACTCACATTATACTCCTTGTATTGCCCTATTGAATCCATCTGTACTGCCTTTGCGAAAGGAATGCCATTATTCTGCTTTGTACAGTGCACAAAAAAGATCAGGTCCTTGGAAATCATATTATCCTGCCAGTATTACCTTTTGTTTCCAATTGCCATCTTTCGGTGAAGGTTACGGCACTGGTTTATATTGTGCTTGTCATTTTCTGGTGTTCTGGCTGACACTTGTTGACCTATTATCCACTTACCTTTGTCTTATTTTCTGATATTTCTAAGAGCAATAGAGCTTTTTATTGCTAGCTGGAAGAGCCATTGTCTACTGCCATATTATCTTACCTTTTTCTTGCTGACTAAATAGAACTGCATATATTTGATCTTTTGCAGGTAAACTTTCTGAATTCTTGGTACAGTGCAACTGGCATTCTAAATTCACATATCACAATATATGTTAACCATGCTCTGGTTGCTGGATAAGTTAAGAAGTCATAGACCAGCTGTCTCGATCTTCCATTTAAATATCATTTATAAGCACATGGTGCTTCTTCTTTTTGTAATTTGATTGACCACTAGTATCAAAGGCTGCAGTTTAGGTTGGCCATAGGCAATCTCATCCGCGCCATGTAATGATTTCGTCCCGGAGATGATGCTCGTCCACATTGGCACATCGTGTTCTATACGGTACAAATGTAGTTCTCAATCAATTTTAGTATGGTGTCATGAATTTTGTATTCCCTGTCATGCCATATGACATTCATTCCCCTGCACATGATGCTACTCAATTGCATATCATCTTCTGTGAGTCGATAGTGTTTTTTTATTGGATACCATACATGCAACTGTGGAGAATATTAAATAGTTCACCACTTAATAAGATTGCCTATCGGTTTTCAGGTAGATTACTCAAGTACTTAGAGGTAACGTGGTCTGTCCATGTGTTACTTTAATACTTAGTTCAATAAAACCTGGAAGGTTCTTCAGTTTTATTAAAATTAGATAATTGAACAGATATAGACCAATGATGAGATCAACAAAAGACCAATTTTCCATCGCAATTACACTATTTAAGGCTGATAGTTCTATTATATGTTCCAGTGCTACCAAAGGTATAGGTACCTATGTGATCACGTATAGGCAGTTTAAGTTCGTTCTTGAATGATTAATGTATGAAACTCATTTTGGTACGAGATCCAAAGCTAAACGTTTGGTATCTGCTTGGTCCCTGCATGAACATGTACTTTATGAAACATTCTGCTTGGTAGCAGCCATGCTGAAGTCTTATTATGCTAAGCGCGGAAGCGCCTAAGCAAAAATTCACAGTAAGTTGCAACTATCAGTAACATATGAGGCTGCTCTGGCAGCTGAGTATTTGGTTGTTATATTATATCTACTCAGTTACTCTGTTTCTCTCATGAGGCTGCTTACCCTTTTTAAGTTCCAATAGCATAATGTAAGAAGAGGACAGTGGAAACTATATACTATCTCAAATGAGCTAGGTTAAAAGATTATAGTCTAGGTCAAAAAGTCTATGTTAGGTGGCTAAGTCTGACTGTGATAATCACTTGAATCACAAAGATTGGAAGTCATGTTTGAAAGCGCATCATTGATAGTTGATACAGTGGAGGTCAGAATCATACATCATTTTTTTCCCAGTTACTGTATTTCCTTTTTTTCTTAATAACATTTTGATATGGTATACATGTAGTTTATTTATTTTATATGGTATCTTCTTAATCATCGCCAGTTCATACCTATAGCTATAGCTTAATGAAATTATTGCTGGCTGGTATTTTTTTACCTGTGAAAGCGTAATTAATCACCATGTGTCGTCAAATAAGGTTACTGAATAGTGAATAGAGAAAATGAGAAGGAAAACAGCCTCTTATATATAGAATAAATATAATTAAGAATGTTATGTACAATAATCTTACACCATGCCAATCAGTGTTAGCACTTCAAATGTTCTTATCATTCGTTTTGCGATGTTCTCCAGGGGATTGGAATGAAAGATTGACAAAGACACAGTGGCAGTGAGACAGATCATGGGATATAGATATACTGGTGGTTGCATTTCACCGTCATTCAGTAAGTACCACATGGCGGCATGACCGCAGCACCACTAAACATGTTATCCGATTCCATGGCAATTCATTATTGCTGTTCATCCTTGGACACAGGAGAAGATGAGTCAGTGATGTCTTGTGGCGGCACCGATAGGGACCCCGGAGCTCACCGGTGGATCAGCTTCAGAGACAAGATCGGACATGCAGCCATGGCGTGTCGCCGCTCTATGTGCTCCGAGACGAACCGTCCCTGTGCGGCATGGGCCACCAGCACGCACAGATTTGCTGCGAGAGTGATCGAGGTCGAGGACATGTGATGTGTGCGGACGCCGCAAGTTGCAACACGCAGCTGCGTGCATCAGGCCACCAACGCATGTGGGGCTCAGTGTTTGTTGTACGTGAGCCGTCTGAATGAACAGGGCGGGCAGATGGCACTGTCCGTTTGCCATGTGATCGAACTGTTGTCGGGCAAGGGGAAGACGGCTGCTCGCAGGACGCCGGCGGTTTTCCGGTGAGCTGTTGGCCGGTACGCTGCATGCATGCGTATGGAGCTGCTGATGCTCTCTGCACAGAAGGTGCATGAACTGCTCATACTTTCTCGTCGTCTTTGATCTTTCTTTATGCATGACTTTTGTTCGTGTGTTGGTGAATGGTGATTCTCATGTTACTGTGGTGGCTACGTGCAGGTCACAGGATTGGCAGGGGCTGCAGGAAAAGAGGGCTGCTGCGCCTGCTCTGGGCTTTTGATAATACTACTGAGGAGATAATGAATGTGGTGGCCGAGGCTCACATGGTAATGGTGATGCTTGTCCTTCTCCGCTTCTCCCACAGCCGCATGAGAGCCTGCTGCTGTGCTGCATTTATCATCGGGGTTATCCGGGACCGGGGCTAGGAATTTATGAGGTTTGTCACTTTCTGGCAGATATTCTGGCAACTGAATATCTGTTATTCATCCCAAAAAAAATGGACTTCTGTTCGAGAGAAGGAAAAAAGGGAAACAGATGAAAATCATTACACTACATAATACATATGCCAGGTAAACAACTTAGGCGTCCGCAATGGTGTTCAAATCGCTAGCTATTTGGTCTCTAGGAAGAATGTTATTGGCTCTCAATGACAACTTACAAATAGCTAGCTAGATGAGACATATAAATAAATACTATTTTGATGAGACAACTTACCAAAGTAGCACTCTTATTGGCTATCGAGAAGAGAGATCAAATAGCTAGCTATTGAGAAGTCGCTAGCTATTTGATCTCTCTCCTCGATAGCCAATAAGAGTGCTACTTTTATATTATTTTTATACATCATCTCGCTAGCTATTTGTAAAGTGCTATTGAGAGCCAATAGAATTTCTCCTAGCTAGCTATTTGACAACCATTGCGGATGGCCTTAGCAAAATATGCATTCACATGATCGTCCATGTTATGGCTACTTGATTTATTCTTTCAGATGAGGTTTAGCCCCCATGAATAATCTGACTTTGGTCTCCTAATCATTAGAAGTTAGTAAGTACGATTTCTTTTTTTAAAAAAAAAATAGAAATAGTAAGTACACAAACCTCTTCTTGATATCCTACGAATTTGATAAGTCTCTTATTAGGTTTCATTTCTTTAATTGCTTTGTCATAGGGCTCCATTTCTTTTAGTTGATTTGTCTTGACAGTATCCATGTTTCAATGCACAGGTCAATGAGTGGGCTGTGGGCACATGGGAGTTGCTAGCTACGGGTAAGGTCAGGTAAGGTCCCATGATCATGCTTCTATCTCGTTTGATTCTGGATATCATTGGTTCAGTACTGTGTCGACCATGATTTGTTTGTGTCCATCCACATGCAACCCCAGGATCCACATGCTATTCTATTAGGAGGAAAAACCACATGCCCTTGCTCTTGCCTAACATTTTGGTTTCCTGGCTCGTCAGTCACCAGGATACACACGTAGCTGTGTCTACCAAATGCCAGGCTTCTACCAATGGGTCTCTAGTCCCAAAAGTGAAAGATACATTAGCTCATCTTAGCTCAATGGTTTCGTATAGGCTCATTTTGTGTCAATACATAATGTAGAAACTGTCTTTGCGTAACAGTTTCTTTTTGCACATCTTTTTTTAATGAAAAGGAAGATAATGCCACTAGGTATTCCAAGTTGTTCATTTATTCCTGATAGAAAACTGTTATGTTTTTTGCAACTGCATTCTTGTCAGCTACAGCTACTTCCTCCGTTTTAAAAAAAGTGCAATTTAGGTTTGAACCCAGTCAAAAAGATTTAGTTTAACTAAGGGTCGAAAATAGTACCAACATTTATGTCTTCAAATAGATTTACTATTTAAAAATGCATTCCATGATTAATCTATTTTATTTATTTGGTATTGTAAACATTATTTGTTATACAAATTTGGTCAAACTTAGATTCTGACTGCTCAAGAAACGAGAATTGTAGTCTTTTTGGATGGAGTCAAGAAATAAAGCTTCTTTTGAAATGTGGGAATTTTTCTTGTTCCTGTATTTTTTTGTGAAATTTTTATACAATTCTTGTAAAATTTCCTAAGTTCCAAAAGGGCCTAAGGCCCTAAGATGGTGGGAAACCAATCAGATGACTGGACTGTTAAATGTGTCCCGTTGATGATGATGATGATGATGATGGATTGATGGCCCATATATGGCCCCAAAGGGCAGGTCCCGCTAGATTGTGCGGGCTTCAGTTAAGAGATTATGAATATTAAGCTGGTCCTAAACAATCTCTGAATAAATTGAAGCCCATCAGAGGCAGCACAACAAAAGCTGACTTGTGGCACCGGCCCATTACAAAAGTTGAGCTAGATGATTACCTGCTACTTATGAGAGATGAGAGATATGCACTGCCCTTTCTCAGAGACAGAGCGAGAGAGATGTGCACTGCCTCACCATGGTACCAAAATGAAGTAGAGTTTGCTTCTTGACGCTGTAGGTTTCATGAGAGCTTGCCATTTACAGTTGAGAAGAAAAACATCATCATATTCAACAGAATCGTTACACTTTCAAATCCATTTCCCAGAGTTTTCCTTTCCTTCAAGTGCAAAAAACAGACAGAGGGGAATGGGCACAGGTCTGCAGGTAAACGAAGTTCAGAACCTTTCCATCAGCAATTCCACGAAGAAAATGGCTGGCATGCCCTTCCGGCTTCCGCTCCAGGCCTAATAGAAAATCACGAGAACCTTTACTGCTACTGCTAGAGAGTCCATGATGAGCTGAGCTTGTGCTGCTGCTGTACTACAGCAGACATGGTTGGCAGGGAGACGATGGAGGAAGAGACATGCATGCGAGTGCTGTGGATCCTGGAAAGGGCGCCAAAAGCAGACGGGCGTGATCCACAAATCCCAATAAAAGCGTAGCAGTTGGAGTGAGGTCATGTAAAAGTGACCAATCCTTGTCCTCTTCGACCAAGAGCACCTATCAGCCCTCAGCATGATGCCATTCATCTGTTTGTTTACAGTGGTAAAAAGAAAAAAGAAAAACAGAGCTGAGCTCATGACAGTTCAGTTCATGTTAAGATTGTGATGATGAGCAGTACGTGATGCCGTCAACTTGCATCCATACTAGGCCATAGCCCATAGCAGCAGCTCCGTTCAAGTGATGATTCCCTCGTCCGGTGCAAAAGTGACTGTGGACCTACTGTATTATGATGAACATTCAGCAACAGCCCATGAGCTTGGATGGAGTCATATACTCATATCATATGAAGAAATGCAGATATTTTTGTCAGACATGAGTAATGGTTTTATCAGTAAGCAACAGCTGGATATCATTTCGTGTACTCACTCTATTGGGCAAAGCAAAATAACCTTGATACCCCTAAAAAATACTAGTGCACAATGATAATAACTGATAAAAGATGCTGAACAATGTCAATACAATGTATCAAGTAGTGGTGTTATAGTGTCTTTGGAGATAAACCTTGACCGTGTACTCGTGGGTGGGGGGGGACACACGTACCGTACGCGCTAGGTTCCAAGAGCAAAATGTACAGTAGTAGTACGTGTGTTTTTATTCTTCGTTCGTGGGTGCCTGCGTGGGGACTGAGCGTGTACCAGGAGTACGTGTGTTTCCCAAACCATGACCCTCTTTTCTTTTTTACAGATACCGATCGAAACGACAGGACACCAGGACAGCCCTGGCGAAGGGAATCTTCCCACGCCCTCTCATTTCTCTTTGGGCATCAGTGCTGTGCTGATCCTGATCGTTCTCGGGCCGGCGATGTGATATCCAATCCAAAGCACATCAGGCGGCACTCACTTTTCTGCTCCATCGGTGTCCCGATATGATGCGCGGTTGCCCAATTCATCGGGATCGATCAGGCCGGCGTGAGGTGTCGACGATGCATGGCTCGATTCCATGGTGTTGCACGCGCAAGTGCAGGTGCCCCCGGCGGCTGCCGGCCTGGTGGACAAGACTTTGCGAAATGCAGGTTCATGTATACTATGCTGTTGATGATGATACAAGACAGACAACCAAGCATCTCGGTCTTACGGCTGTTGCATTGCTCGGACGTTTTGATACTCTTTTTTTTTCTTTGTACTTAATCATTACCGAGAAATGTACGTTGGTCAACAAATAAAGCTTCGAACGTGAAGCTAGCTTTAGGCTCGAAATTTTGAACCTGGTGAGAAGAGTCAGAAGAGTTAGTGTGTACTCCGTATGCTACTCCCTCCGTTGACAGAACATATGACCACCGGACAGCAACCCCCCAAGCGGTGGAATTTGGAGGTGATGAGGTCTGCTAGGTGGAGATGAATTTCTCTGGCCAAGTACTTGCCTGGCACCAGGGAGGGCTCTCCAACCTAAACAGCAACGAATTGAGCTGCCGGCCGGAGCTCCATCGTCGAACCGGGTCATCTCAGAGTGCATGCACGCAATGCAAGTCGCCAACCATATATTGCAGATCAATCATCGTTCGGCCCCTCTCCAGTACGTCTCTCGTCTCATGGTCTCATCAGACCCAAGTCGTTTGTAGTACATCAACCAACAGGCCGGCCGGCCGGCCGCCGGCGTCCACGATCGAGTCCATCGTAGCTCTCACCTCAGTCTGTCGTCCTCGCTGGCGTGGCGTGGTCATCTTCTGCGTGTGGGGGTGTGCGAGACAAGATGCTGCGTGCCGAGCTGAGAGTGCCAGGCAACGCGCAATGATGCGTCGTCGATGAGCGCCTCCTCCCACCCACGTCCACGTCGTCCAGGATCCATGGCTAGCTGCGCAGCGCTCGTGAGGTGAAGGTGACCAGCGAAAGCTGCATCTGCATGCGCCCATTACCATTACCATTACGCTCGGCTCGGCTCGGCTGAGGTTGGGGTTGGGGCACGGTGTCCATTCCATCACCACAAAAAAAAAAGCTTGTGTTTTTCTTTTTCACGTACAGTACAGTACTTTTCTTCTCTGTGCCTGGCCCATGGGGGCATGGGGCCATTGGCTACTGCTCCGGGCACTGGATGGCAGGCATCGCATGCATGCACGCACGGCACGGATGATGGAGCACATACTCGGAGGAGACACTGCCATACTCGTTGTACGGAATACTGGCATGCATGGCTCAGCGTGGCTGCTGCAGCCTTGCAGTCACTAGTAGCAGTAGTGCTTTTTTCCTTCAGCCTACGGACAAAGAATGGAAAGAAAACGTGTGCACACGACGTAATAGGCAAGCTATACAGGCTAGTGGCATCTGTTTTTTTATTAAGAAACTGCGTGCTTTTTCCCTCAGTGTGATATGTTTTTTTTACCTTGTTTAGATGCATGGAATTTGGCAAAAAAAAAATACAAAATTACTGTAGCATTTATAAATCAAAGATTAGGAGGACTAAATATGATGTAAATATAAAACTAATTACATGGATGGACGGAAAATCGCGAAATCTATCTATTAAGCCCTAATTAATCCATTATTAGAGATTGTTTACTGTAGCACAACATTGTCTAATCATGACTTAATTAGACTCATAGGGGGGGCGTTTGGATATCTTTATTTTAGAGAAATTAGAATCCACTCAATAAACTAGGTTATTTGACTTGGAATTTGACATTCCACAACTTTCTAAAGTTCACGTATATAAGTCTATCTCAAATTCATAGGGTCATAGAAAAAAATGGATTCTATAGATCATCATATTATGTTTCTACTTTGTAACTTATAACACTCTCTTCAACTCACTCTACTACGATAAAAATACAACGCGTGAGTATCTCTCTCGTATAGCCAATAATAATAATATACAAATATAATCCATATACAACCATATGATTAATATATGTCTAAATTATAACTCTTAAAATAAATTCAATTCCAAGATCTAAATGTCCCTGTTTATTTTTTATTTTCTTAAAGTAACACCTACAGCTCTAATTCTATTCCCCTTTGTGTTATGGTGATATATATAACCCAATGCAACAGCACCTAAGTGATACTAGTGCATTAGATAGAAATATTATAATGTGCATGTGTAATAGTAATGTTCCTCCTAATGCGGGACGATAAATCTGTAGCCGGTTCAGGAAAATTATCGTGACTAATATTTGATACTCCCTCCGTCCACGAAAGAATCAATTCTTGTAGTTGTCTTAAGTCAAACTTTTTAAACTTTGACTAAATTTCTAGAAAAAAATATCAAGATTGATGGTACCAAATTTACATCATTACATATATTTTCGAATATATTTTCATAATATGTCCATTTCATATCATAGATGTTATTATTATTTTCTATAAAGTTAGTTAAAGTTTAAAAAGTTTGACCGGCACGGATTCTAGGAATTGATTCTTTCGTGGGCAGAGGGAGTACTCCGTAGTGCATAACTCTTGCGAGACATATTTAACGTGAGTGGTAAAAGATACTCCCTCCGTATCACAAATAGAAGACGTTTTGGAAAATGTTTCGGTCAAACATTGGGAATAAATCATGAATACTTTTAAATTCTTGAGTTTAAAAATATAAAAATTATATAAATAAATTTATCTTGAAAAGTATTTTTCATAAAAGTATATATATATATATCATTTTACAACAAATATTTTTAAAGAAATAAATGGTTAAAGTTATGCTTTGAAGACCGTGTCGATGTCCTAAACGTCTTCTATTTGTGATACGGAGGGAGTATTACATTAAAAGAGTAAACATTTGATACTCCGTAGTGCATAACTCTTGCCAGACATATTTAACGTGAGTGGTAAAAGATATTACATTAAAAGAGTAAACATTTGATACATCATTTATTGCTACTAGGACGATTTGTGTTTCTATGATAGGACGCTTCGTACATTAAAGGCCACTAGCTCAGAATTAATTACTCTGCGCTCAAACAACATCATGAGATCGATTTACCACTCGAGGCTTGAAGAGGACAGCCTCACAAATGAAATGAGCGTGCTTCACTGGGTCTCGCTCTCAAATGGTACGTGAGTCGTCATGGTGGTCACACAATATAATGTCCACATCCATCTTTGACTTATTACCTGCTGATAATAGATAAACTAATGACCTGAAGCTTGAGAAAAGCTTGCATTCTTATCAGCAAACTACTTCATTTCATGAGCCACATGGCATGCATTTATGCAGTCATATATTTACCACTGGCAGATCATAATCATTGGTGCATGCATGCATGGATTTGCATGATTATTGCTTTATGCATGGTTGATTCAAATCAGTGGTGGAACTATGTTTTTCTCTCGATCTATAAACCGGCTTTAATCCATATGTATCAGTCGTGGAACAATGTTTTTTTCTCACAGCAAATCAGTCGTTTCAGCTTAATTATCAGTCGGCTTACAAGTCATGCCGAACAGAGCCAAAGTTTCAGCCTGTTGCTAGACTGGTTGAAGGAACATTTTTCACCATGCATGTACTTAGTGTACAATATATCACTTTCAAATTGAGTCAAAATTACCTGAAATCATGGCCGGAGACATGGAGTAGGCTCCAGGCAGCAGGAGCACTATGAACTAGTAGGTTGCCCCTAGCTACACTTATAGAATCTAGATCCTCTTATTTCCTCCTTTCTCGTTCAAGGCTTTTTGTTAGCATATTAGGCATCATCATCAGTGGCCATTGATTCTAATCCACTTGACCCTCTAGCTTTTGTCCTTGGGCCTGGGCCTACGCTAAAGCACCAAACAAAAACACACAAGATAAGACACCACACCACTAGGTGGTAGTCACTACTGTATGGTGCCCTATCCCTTTTGCTCCCACTCCCACTAGAGAAAATCTCTCTCCTTCTTGCATTGTTAAGGCCAAATCACCAAACCGGCCAGCAGAAGCAAAGCAGTGTGTCGTGCACGATCTCTTCCGTTTCCTGCAAAAGTTTCTTCTGTTGGGTCACGTACAGTACGTCTCTGGCTTACACTGGAGAATACTCCGTATATATTTTGCACATACAAGTCATCACAGCTCCAACTGCCAGGCCTACCTCTTCCAAACCTCAAGACTTTGGATGACACAACTTAAATATATAACAAATAAAAATCAGTCATGTAGCTGTCATTACGAGGTTGAATCAACTAGTTATATAGTATATGTGAATTAAATTGGGTGCACCCGGGCTGCACCCACCCAGTACCTGTACACCTCGATGGTGGATGCACTACAGGAAACACAGGCTTCGCCGAGTGCCTGCCAGTTTGCCGAGTGCCAAATTTCGGGCACTCGGCAAACAGCCTCTTTGCCGAGTGCCGGAAATCTGGCACTCGGCGAAGACTGAGCACAAGGCAAAGACTGCTTTGCCGAGTGCCCCACACTCGGCAAAGAAAAGCACTCGGCGAAGTGACCTCTTTGCCGAGTGCCGCACACTCGGCAAAGATGAGCCCTTGGCAAAGTGTCGCGGACCAGACGACATCCAGGGTCGTTTGCTTTGCCGAGTGCCCGCCGTCTGACACTCGGCGAAGATCCCCTCTTTGCCGAGTGCCAGCCACCTGGCACTCGGCAAAGCGTGGGGCCCCGTTCTTTGACACGTCAGCTGTTCTTTGTCGAGTGCCACGTGGCTGACAATCGGCAAAGAGAGCATCTTCGTCGAGTGCCGGCCGACGTTCTTTGCCGAGTGCCACGTGGCTGGCACTCGGCAAAGAACAGCCCACGTTCTTTGCCGAGTGCCACGTGGCCGGCACTCGGCGAAAGATCCCTCTTTGCCGAGTGTCAGTCCACGTGGCACTCGGCAAAGTTTTTTTTTTGGATTTTCGACACCAAATTTTTTGTGGATCATCCCCACAGTACTATGGCCAACATGTTTACCTTTGATAGTTTTTCAAAACTTTTTGTTATATTTTTTTACTTTATTTCGTTTTCTTGAATTTTCCCGGAAGACGCAAGTTTGAACTGCGGGTGCATCGAATAATGGATTTTGATGATTTAAAAAATGTTATTCTTGTTCTTAACCGTATGTTGAGGCCAAATCCAAAACCTGACCCGAGGTTTCGATCAACGTGCTCACGGGGCAACGCCTCCAAATTACGTGCGGGCGGTTTTTTAATTATAGAAAATGCAAATGAATTCCGAAAATCGCAAAACTTGGCGAGATGTTGTTACATCATATGCGTATGCCGAGAAAAAAATTTGAGAAAGTTTCGAGCAAGTTATCACGTACGATGCTTACAAACCACATATATCTTTGCATACTTCTACTAATATTACTACTTCTACTACTAACACAACAACAACTACTACTTACTACTACTAACTACTTACTAATATTACTACTAACTGCTTACTAATATTACTACTAACTACTTACTAATTACCTAGTCGGCGACGAACGATGACGTTGACAACGGCAAGATGACGACAGGGACGTCCTTCTCCTCCTCCTCCTTCCTCTTCTCCTTTCCCTTCTCCTTCTCTTCTCCTCGGTCTGCCTCCTCCTCCCTCCTCTCTTCCCTCCTCTTCTTCCTCCTCTAACTCCTCCTTTCCTCCCTCCTCCTCGATCGAGGTGCGGGCCGGCGGCGGCCGGGCCGGGGCGCGTGGGGACGGCGGCCGGGCAGCCGCGGCTGGTGCGGCGGCCGGGGGCGGGACGGCGCGGTGACGGGCGCGGGGGCCGGGACGGCGCTGGCGCGACGGCGGCGGGCGGGGCGACGGCGGCGGGTGAGCGGGTGGCCTGGTGTGTGTGAGTGTGTGCGTGTGTGGGTGGCGGTCGGACCGTTTTGTATTTTTTTTTCTTTTCGAACGTCTATTGCCGAGTGCCAGATCGGACGACACTCGACGAAGTGACCTCTTTGCCGAGTGCCACGCGATCTGGCACTCGGCAAAGAGTGTCAGGCCCACATGGACCTATTCGCCGAGTGTCAGCCCGGCACTCGGCAAAGAGGGAACTTTGCCGAGTGCCAGCTGGCCAGGCACTCGGCAAAGAGCCTCTTTGCCGAGTGCCAGGGCTGACACTCGGCGAAGTTTTTATTTATTTTTTTGGTTTTTGCCACCAAGTTTTTTTTGAGGCACTTCCACACTACCACTGTCAACATGTTCAAATTTGACAGTTTTTCAAAACTTTTTGTTATATTTTTTTACTTTATTTCATTTTCTTGAATTTTCGCGAAAGACGCAAGTTTGAACTGCGGGTGCATCGAATAATGGATTTTGATGATTTAAAAAATGTTATTTTTGTTCTTAACCGTATGTTGAGGCCAAATTCAAAACCTGACCCGAGGTTTCGATCAACGTGCTCACGGGGCAACGCCTCCAAATTACGTGCGGGCAGTTTTTTAATTATAGAAAATGCAAATGAATTCCGAAAATCGCGAAACTTGGCGAGATGTTGTTACATCATATGCGTATGCCGAGAAAAAAAATTAAGAAAGTTTCGAGCAAGTTGTCACGTACGATGCTTACAAACCTGGACATCTCAACATGTGCACGACAACGGTCCACGACAACGATGCGTATGAGGAGAAGAAGAAGAAGGAGAAGGAGAAGGAGAAGGAGAAGAGGAAGGAGGAGGGAGGAGAAGGACGTCCCCGTCGTCATCTTGTCGTTGTCAACGTCATCGTTCGTCGCCGACTAGGTAATTAGTAAGTAGTTAGTAGTAATATTAGTAAGCAGTTAGTAGTAATATTAGTAAGTAGTTAGTAGTAGAAAGTAGTTAGTAGTAGTAAGTAGTAGTTGTTGTTGTGTTAGTAGTAGAAGTAGTAATATTAGTAGAAGTATGCAAAGATATATGTGGTTGTTGGCCTTCGTGCTGACGTTTTCTGCAGGTTTTGGGAACCTCGCCGTGCAGGGGAGGTGCTGCCGAAATTTTTGGTCGAGACTAACCAATTGCTCTTTTTTTGGCAGGAGGAGGACCCGTCGGAGGGACTCGGTGACCCGATCGTCTTCGTCGGCGTTGCGGGTCTGCCTGCACCGCGTCGTCTCGCCACTGCCCCGACTCACCACTGCCCCGCTACCCTGACCTCACCGACACCTTAGGTATAACCCCTCTATCCGTATCTTTAGGTATCTGATCATTGGTCGCGTAACCTAGTAAAATGTCTCCCGTTCGAAAGAGATACAGTCTTAGATATACAGACCTTTGCATATCTGCGACCGTATCTCTTTTGGATTGTCCACGTATTTTGGACAACCCGTGGATGCGTAGATGAGCTAGTTTCCATGTTCTTCTCCTGTCAGAGTCAGAGTTTCGGCACCACCTCCTCGTTGTTCTCCGGATACACACTCTCCCTGCCAGGACGTGTATCGGGAGAACAGCGAGGAGGTGCTGTCGAAATTCTGTCTCGGGTAGGAGTAGAACATGGAAACTAACCCATCTGCGCATCCTCGGGTGGGATTAGGACCTATCCTTCACCTATTAGATGGTAGGAACGCCGTGTAGATGCAATTGCTAGTTTTATTACTCGCTTACATATGTATATGCCAGAGGATGGATAACCATGACTGGATGTACACGGGCCACGCAAGTAAGAGCACAGAATGGGTTACTAAGACAAATGCTTTCTTAGAGCATGCGTTTGGTCCGGCTGCTAAAGGGTTGAGTCGGATGCCGTGTCCCTGCAGCAAATGTGGGAACAAGAAAAGAAAATATAAGAATAACGTGGGGGTAGATCTTTATAAGTACGGATTCGTTGAAAACTATACTTGTTGGGTCCACCATGGTGAAGCCGATCGGATTAGAGAGGAGGTGGTGAGACAACGCCTCGAGGAGTATGATGGAGATGCCGGGGTAGCAGACATGATGGGAGACTTTCAAGAGGCACAATTCGGTGAAGGATTGGAGGAGCCAGAGGACACCGCAAAGGCGTTCTACGACATGATGTCTTCGGCACAGAAGCCCCTTCATGAAAAGACAATGGTTTCACAACTGGATGCCATTGGACGCCTAATGGGGTTCAAGTCGCAGTATAGCTTGAGTCGAGACGCCTTCGATGGCATGTTGGCAATTTTGGGCACCCTATTGCCGGAGGGTCACATTCTGCCGAAGAACACGTACGAGTCACAGAAACTTCTTCGTGCACTTAAGATGCCGTATGAGCAGATCCATGCTTGTCCAAAAGGGTGCGTCCTATTCAGGAAAGATCACGAGAAAGCAACACATTGTCCAAAGTGCAAAGCCTCTAGGTATGTGGAGGTAGACCATGGAGATGGCAAGAAGGAACAACTTAATATCCCCGAGATGGTCCTACGGTACCTTCCTTTCATACCTAGGATCCAACGACTGTACATGACAAAGGACTCTGCGAAACAGATGACATGGCACAATGTTGACGGTTCTTAAGTATCAATTATAGCTATCAAATAAATAAAGAAAAGGACCTATATGCAAGCAACACCTATAATTAGGGTTTGATCTGACAGAATTCCACGAGTTTTGCTGTTTATCTATTTCTGCAGGGGGTTATCAGATAATATGGAAAATAGGCCCACATGTCGGATTAATGACGGGATATTAACTTGGCGGCCAATTTTCCTCGATCAGGAAGAGTCCAGAAGCAACACGACCGAAGCGGAGGCGGAACGGGCCCACAGGCAGGGCGCCCGCCCTACCCCCCAGGGCGCCCGCCCTGTGCCTGCAGCCAATCAGGCTCAATCTCGCGGATTATGCTCCACCGCCATTGAGGATCAAGGAAAACCGTCCTTTCTAAGTCGGTTTGATCCAACGGTCCAGATTCACCGGAAAAGACTATATAAGCAAGGCCCTGGCCCCTGGCACAGGAGACCCCAATTCATTATTCAGTTGCATATCAAAAGTTAGGGTTTAGAGAGAGAGGTTCCTCTAGGTTCCCACCTCTAGGGGCGTAGCATCCAATGTGAAGTAGAATTAGTTCTACTAGATTAAGAGAGATAGAGTGGAGGTGTAGATCGGAGGAAGCCGGCCTGTCGGTGTCTACTCCGAGGTTGTACCTGCGGGATCAAGTTCTCCTAGCCCGAGGCTTGTTCTCAGGATTCTTCAGTATTTCGACTTCTAAATTCTAGTAAGTTCTTTGTTTTATTGTTCTTTGGTTTATGAGTTTACTTTGATCTCTTCGCGTAGAGTTTAGAGTAATCATCTCTGGCGTAAACGTGGTGTTTAAGCTAGGATACTCATAGATATCCCCTCGTCTAGCTGGATCGTGGTAGTAGCGAGGAACGTGACATTTCCGAGTTACCTTTGGATTCCATATCCCGTTAGCAGGATCGATAGGGTTTATAGGTGCGGGTTGAACATCCTTTGTGGTGTCTAGATTCCGTCAGCCTCCCCAATAGAACAATAGATCATCCTTACCAAGGTTAGAAGAAGAGTGCGGTTGTAGTCTTCTCTATATCACTTATATCGAGTCATAGTGGTTTGTAGCCTAAAGGTTAGTAGTAATAGATTTGGTTAGTCAGATGCACCTTTTCTCCTAGTGGTAAAAATATAAATACGATACCCAGGACTTATTCTCGGGTGAAGTGCTCACCGATATCCGTGCGCTTGCGGATCCTATTTCCTAATTGCGTTACCAAATATCAACAAGCATTTCTGGCGCCGTTGCCGGGGAGAAAGACGGTTTGCTGAGATAACTTTAATCTTACTACTAGCTTGTATCTATACTTTTATCTTTTCTTATCTTTTTCATTCTTTACTTTCCTTTTTCTTTTTACAAAAAATGGAAAACCAAGATTCTAGATCCATCTTTGATGCCGCAACACCTTCAGCAACTGACCTTTTACCATGGGAGTCATCACAACCTATCCAAACAGCCCAGTATAAGTTAAGTTCAAGGTTGATTGCGATGATTCAAAACTTATCTTTTTCGGGAAAGGAAGACGAAAACCCTTACCTTCATATTAGAGATTTTGAACAGACATGCGATTGTCTTCGCATTGATGGCATCTCTGATAAGACTTTACGTTGGAAGCTTTTTCCTTTTTCTTTAAGAGGAGAAGCTAGACGATGGTATAGTCAGAAGGTAGGTCAACAACAAGGTGAATGGGGAGTTTTAAGAGCCAACTTTTGTCTAGATTTCTATTCCCTTGACCGTACGGGCGACCTTAGACTCGAAGTCCTATCTTTTAAAAAAAAAGATAATGAAACTTTGGGAAAATCCTGGAAACGTTTTTCTGATCTTTTAGAATCTGGTCCAAAACTTTTGCTTGAAGACACTGTTCTTTTATTTCACTTCTTTAGAGGTCTTCAAAAAGAAAATAAACAAATGCTACATACTATGGCTAGAGGTTCTTTCTTTCGAATCCCTACAGATGAAGCTAAGGGGATTTTGAATAGAATCTTAGAAGCCGAGATGGATAATGCCCTCCATGACAAAACCGACGAAGCCGAAGTAGACACTCTGCCAAATTTTTCATCTACTTTAGCTATCCCAGGTTCTGAGTCACAAAAGGAAGAAATTCCACCACCTGATTTCATACTGGACATAGAATCCGATCTTTTTGCCGATTTTGGAAATATTTCAAACTACCATTCTATAGACCGACCCCAAAACGGCCAGTTTAGTATTTGTTTACCAAGTGAACGTCAATTGAGAGAGCTTATCTCAGTTATGAGTAGCGAATGGTTAGAGGAGTCAGAGCTTTCCTCTGAAGTAATCCGATTGGATACACCTTCTATAACTATACGCTGTGCTTATAATTCTGATCAATTTGACGCTCTCTATAATCCTGTTGTGGGGATCAATATCATGTCTGAAGCTTTTGCACTCAATTTATTTGGAAAACTTGTTTTAACCCCCACAACAAAAGTCATGAAGGAATCTTCAGGACGATTAGTCCCCAGTCTTGGAATTATTAATGTCCTACCCTTTATGGTAGAAGGCTCCATGGTTCATTTGAACTTTTATATCTTTGATACATGGGACTTCAACCTGTTGATAGGACAACCTTTCAGAAGACTCCTTTATGAAGGTCAAACTGGAAAGCTACACATTTCTTTAGGGAAGAATTTTAAACTTCCAATCACAATAACTCATTCCTTGAATAATAAGACCGAGCCATATCTTTTGCCTGATCCTATGGAGGAGGTTAAGGCTGCATCTCAAGAGCTTTTAGATGACCCAGACTTAGAAGAGGAAGCTCCTTTCTTCATTGAAGAAGAGGCCGAACCTTCTGAACCTGAACCTTTAGATGAGTTTGCAGAAACGCCCAGACCCCCCATAGAACTTAAAACTTTACCACCTGGTCTTAAATATGCTTTCCTAAACGATAATCCAGAGTTCCCTGTGATCATTAGTGATAAACTCACTCAGGAGCAAACTCTGCGATTAATGACCGTTCTTGAAAAACACCACTCTGTTTTCGGCTACTCACTCCAAGATCTCACAGGAATCAGTCCTATGATTTGTACTCATCGTATTCCAACAGATCCTTCTATTACACCCTCTCGAGAACCTCAACGTAGACTTAATAACGCGATGAGAGAGGTAGTTAAAAAGGAAGTTATAAAGTTGCTGCATGCAGGGATTATATATCCTGTGCCGCATAGTGAGTGGGTGAGCCCAGTACAAGTTGTGCCTAAAAAGGGAGGCATGACTGTTGTCACTAATGAGAAGAATGAGCTAATTCCTCAACGCACCGTCACTGGGTGGCGGATGTGCATAGACTATAGAAAACTCAATAAAGCCACGAAAAAGGATCATTTTCCTTTACCTTTCATAGATGAGATGCTAGAGCGATTAGCAAACCACTCGTTCTTCTGTTTTCTAGATGGATATTCAGGGTATCATCAGATCCCTATCCATCCTGATGATCAAAGCAAAACCACTTTTACATGCCCATATGGAACGTATGCTTATCGTAGAATGTCTTTTGGGTTATGTAATGCACCAGCTTCTTTTCAACGATGCATGATGTCTATATTTTCTGATATGATTGAAGAGATTATGGAAGTTTTTATGGATGATTTCTCAGTTTATGGAAAAACTTTTGAGAGTTGTCTTGAAAACTTAGATAAGGTTTTGCAAAGATGTGAAGAAAAGCACTTAATCCTTAATTGGGAAAAATGTCATTTTATGGTTAGGGAAGGTATAGTGCTAGGACACTTAGTGTCTGAAAGAGGTATTGAGGTAGACAGAGCTAAAATTGAAGTAATCGAACAACTACCTCCACCTGTGAATATAAAAGGAATTCGAAGCTTTCTTGGCCATGCTGGTTTTTATCGCAGATTTATAAAAGACTTTTCATTTATTGCTAGACCACTTACTCTTTTGCTAGCCAAGGATGCTCCTTTCGAATTTGATGATGCATGTTTAACTTCTTTCAATTTATTAAAGCAAGCACTCATCTCTGCACCAATCATTCAACCCCCTGATTGGTCGTTGCCTTTTGAAATTATGTGTGATGCTAGTGATTATGCTGTGGGGGCAGTTTTGGGACAAACTAAAGACAAAAAGCATCATGCAATTGCTTATGCAAGTAAAACTTTGACAGGAGCTCAACTTAATTATGCAACCACTGAAAAAGAGCTTCTGGCTGTTGTCTTTGCCATTGATAAATTTAGATCTTACTTAGTTGGAGCTAAGATAATCGTTTACACTGATCATGCTGCACTAAAATATTTGCTCACTAAGAAAGATGCTAAACCTCGCCTGATTAGATGGATTTTATTACTCCAAGAATTTGACTTAGAAATAAAAGATAAAAAGGGAGTAGAAAATTCTGTTGCTGATCACTTGTCTAGAATGTACTTTAAGAATCCACAGGAACCCCCCATTAATGACTCACTCCGGGACGACATGCTTTACGGGATTAACAGATCTGACCCCTGGTATGCAGATATTGTTAATTTTATGGTTTCAGGTTATGTACCACCCGGAGCAAACAAGAAGAAGCTTATTCAAGAAAGTCGTTCACATATATGGGATGAACCTTACCTCTTCCGAGTATGCGCTGATGGCTTACTCAGAAGATGTGTGACCACCGAGGAAGGATTGAAGATTATCGACAGATGTCACTCATCACCATACGGAGGTCACTATGGAGCATTCCGTACGCATTCAAAAATCTGGCAGTGTGGATTCTACTGGCCTACAATGTATGATGACACGAAGCAATATATCAGAAGATGTGGGCCATGTCAAAGGCACGGAAATATAAATACAAGGGATGCCATGCCACTCACCAACAACCTTCAGATTGAGCTCTTTGATGTCTGGGGAATAGACTACATGGGTCCATTTCCCCCATCAAAGAAGTGTGAGTTCATCTTGGTGGCGGTTGACTACGTCTCCAAGTGGGTAGAGGCACTACCTTGCAAACATGCTGACAACATCAGTTCAAAGAGGATGTTTGAGGAAATTATTTTCCCAAGATTTGGAGTTCCTAGAGTAGTAATAAGTGATGGAGGATCACACTTCATAGACAAGCGCTTCGAGCACTATCTATCAAGACATGGAATCCGTCACAACGTTGCTACTCCTTATCATCCTCAGACAAGTGGCCAAGCAGAAACTTCCAACAAGCAAATCAAGAACATTCTTCAGAAGACGGTAAATGAGATGGGAACGGCGTGGAAGGACAAGTTACCCGATGCACTCTGGGCTTACCGGACAGCATACAAGACCCCAATTGGAATGTCTCCATACCAATTGGTGTACGGGAAGACTTGCCACCTACCTGTCGAACTTGAATTCAAGGCACACTGGGCCATAAAGAGATGGAACATGGACCTAGACATCGCCGGAAATTATAGAAGAATGCAATTATCAGAGTTGGAAGAATGGCGGGAAAAAGCATATCACAATTCAAAAATCTACAAAGAAAGAGTCAAAAGATGGCATGACAAGAGGATCAAGAAGAAGGAGTTCTCGCCCGGAGATAAGGTATTACTTTTTAATTCCAGGGTGAAACTTTTCGGGCATGGAAAGCTCCGGAGCAAATGGGAAGGACCATTCAAGGTAATTCATTCATCATCTCACGGAGCTATCACACTTCAAAATGACGAAGGTACGTTATTCAAGGTAAATGGTCAACGTCTTAAATTATTTTTAGAGCCCAATAAAGAATTAGAAGAAATAGACATGATCAATTTTTACCTTCCAATTAATAATTAAAGCCCGACATTTTTAATCTGACGTTTTTGGGCCAAAAATATATTTTTCGGGATAAGAATATGGTTAGAAACACGCTAGAGGAAGCGGGCCCGCAGCGGAGACAGGAACAGGGCGGGCGCCCTGAGGATGAGGGCGGGCGCCCTGCCTCTGCCTCCCCTCGGCTCCGGACTTCTCCCACGCGATAACCTCGCCCGTTGCTATCTGGAAAACTCCATTGTCGGTGACAATGGAAGAGACTCCCGACCATCTACAAGGCAGTTTTTACCCCCTATATAAACAAGCCCCCTGACGTCAGCTTTTAGCACAAATTCTTTCAAGCCTTCTCTTCTTCCTCAATTAGATCTAGCTTAAATCCCTGCTGCTCCAATGGCCAAAGAGTACCACGACGATTGGGAAGTCGTTCCCTACGACCTCAACAAGAAGCCCAAGGAAGATCCCGACGCCCTCGCTCTCATCCCGGCCAACACCGAGCGTCAACTAGAAGCCATACCACCACGCCAGCGCAGCTCTGCCCAATCCTTCTTTGCTCGCCCAGTCCTTACTGCACCTACGCAGCCCCTGCTTCTTGAAGGCTCCTCTTCATCATTGAAGGGGAAGGAGATCGTCAAGGTGTCCGCCGGAACAAAGATCTTGCCGCCACGACCCAATGAGCGGGTCGTCGGAGTGAAGACCAACCGGAGCGGCGAGATCTCCAGCGTCCGCTACACCACAGAGGAGAGACCTTACTTCGAGGGCGTGAGGGCAGCTCAAGTTCGCTTCATCCCACCTCAGGAGGCGCCCAAGCATGGCCTCCGAGCTCACGACATGCCTCCCAAGCGCCGCAGGACCATTGCAGACGTAGATGTCGAGCTACGGGAGCTAAAGGACCAGGTCATAAACATTCAAGGCTCCCACATCTCCTTAGAGCGGAAGGTCAACAACCACAACACTACAATCCTAAGGCTAGATAGGGAGATTGCCGAGCTAAGAAGGCAAAACGTCGACTTAGAGAAGAGGGTTAGGAAGCTTGAGCGTCGCTGAGCTATCTAGAGTAGATCTTGAGGCTATTTATCTTATTATTAGATTCTATTAGGTTCGCTTATATTCGGTTTAGATCTATCACTATAATTCGGTTATTATTATTATTCGGTTGTAATAAATGCCTCAAGATTAATAAAGATTATTATTAGTATGTTTTGTGTCTCTACTTTACTTTTGTGCAAGAAAGCAGAAAACAAGTATGGGGGAGATCCCCCGACATGCTACGCACACTTCGATCACACCACTCCACGATTCAGGTACACACTCTGCACACTGTTATTATGCATTCATACACTCACTATAGTTGTGTAGAATTATTGTCTCTCTTTTAACATAATGAACTAAAAAGATAAAAATACTCATAATCATGATCTCACCCTGTGATCCTTCCTGAAAACCTGCAATTATTAAAATTATTTCAAAACCCTGTATTGCTAAAGTCATTGTGGAATGTAAGATGGCAAGAGTATGAGTACCTTATTCTTAATATCTTTGTTGCTTGGAGAATTTATTTCAAAAACTTTAAAATTATAGCTACCATCCTCATGTTTTATAAGCTTGCTAAACATAACTATAGCTATCTACTTTGTATTGAGTTTGCTCAAAATGAGTTAGACCCTTGTTGAGAGATTTATCATACTCCCAAGATCAAGACATTTTTATTCAGAAAGATTCACTCTTCCGAAGTATTATTGCGTTAGAGGCATGGGCTATGCAAAATTATGAATATATCGAGGAAATAAAAAGGAGCAAGTGCTCGACAACCTCGCAGAAAAAAATGGACAAGTGTCCGGCAGTAGAATTAGGGGTACCTCGGTATCCACCCAAAAAGAAAAAAAATGAGATATGATAAAAATATGATGAAAAGAAAATGATAGCCCATGGTCCCTCTAATAAGCAATATGCCAGTAAGAGTGACAAGTTTTTAATTTTCGAAGTCTTTGATCTAAGAGTATGGCATTCCTCTTCTCGGATCCCGTTTTGACCATACAATAAATGCAAGGTATGTATGCTTAAAGAATTGTTGCAAAATCAAAACAGCCTCAGTGAGATATATATAAAAAGATAATGAGTGATTCTGAGAGCACCTATGAGGATAAAGGTATGCTAAGTTTTCTTTTCAAAAATATGCAAAAACTCCAAGTGACAGAGTTGAGAAGAAGAAAGGCTCTCTACTCTAACCATATATTTCCCTGACTACAGTGCACAGTGGATTTTTACAACACCCTGCAGGTATGAAAAGAATGCTTTGCAAAGTTTTTAACCCCAGATGTTTCTTAAACCAACCTTTTCTCGAGGACGAGTAAAAGCCTAAGTATGGGGGTGTTTGTTGACGGTTCTTAAGTATCAATTATAGCTATCAAATAAATAAAGAAAAGGACCTATATGCAAGCAACACCTATAATTAGGGTTTGATCTGACAGAATTCCACGAGTTTTGCTGTTTATCTATTTCTGCAGGGGGTTATCAGATAATATGGAAAATAGGCCCACATGTCGGATTAATGACGGGATATTAACTTGGCGGCCAATTTTCCTCGATCAGGAAGAGTCCAGAAGCAACACGACCGAAGCGGAGGCGGAACGGGCCCACAGGCAGGGCGCCCGCCCTACCCCCCAGGGCGCCCGCCCTGTGCCTGCAGCCAATCAGGCTCAATCTCGCGGATTATGCTCCACCGCCATTGAGGATCAAGGAAAACCGTCCTTTCTAAGTCGGTTTGATCCAACGGTCCAGATTCACCGGAAAAGACTATATAAGCAAGGCCCTGGCCCCTGGCACAGGAGACCCCAATTCATTATTCAGTTGCATATCAAAAGTTAGGGTTTAGAGAGAGAGGTTCCTCTAGGTTCCCACCTCTAGGGGCGTAGCATCCAATGTGAAGTAGAATTAGTTCTACTAGATTAAGAGAGATAGAGTGGAGGTGTAGATCGGAGGAAGCCGGCCTGTCGGTGTCTACTCCGAGGTTGTACCTGCGGGATCAAGTTCTCCTAGCCCGAGGCTTGTTCTCAGGATTCTTCAGTATTTCGACTTCTAAATTCTAGTAAGTTCTTTGTTTTATTGTTCTTTGGTTTATGAGTTTACTTTGATCTCTTCGCGTAGAGTTTAGAGTAATCATCTCTGGCGTAAACGTGGTGTTTAAGCTAGGATACTCATAGATATCCCCTCGTCTAGCTGGATCGTGGTAGTAGCGAGGAACGTGACATTTCCGAGTTACCTTTGGATTCCATATCCCGTTAGCAGGATCGATAGGGTTTATAGGTGCGGGTTGAACATCCTTTGTGGTGTCTAGATTCCGTCAGCCTCCCCAATAGAACAATAGATCATCCTTACCAAGGTTAGAAGAAGAGTGCGGTTGTAGTCTTCTCTATATCACTTATATCGAGTCATAGTGGTTTGTAGCCTAAAGGTTAGTAGTAATAGATTTGGTTAGTCAGATGCACCTTTTCTCCTAGTGGTAAAAATATAAATACGATACCCAGGACTTATTCTCGGGTGAAGTGCTCACCGATATCCGTGCGCTTGCGGATCCTATTTCCTAATTGCGTTACCAAATATCAACACACAAGAATGGCAAAAGATACAATCCTAACAAGATGGTACACACATCGGATGGTGAAGCATGGAAGCACTTCGATGCCATGCATCCTGGCAAAGCTATGGAGGCTCGAAATGTACGTGTGGCGCTGGCGACAGATGGGTTCAACCCGTATGGAATGATGGCGGCCCCGTACACTTGTTGGCCTATGTTCGTGATCCCCCTCAATCTCCCTCCCGGTGTTATGTTTGACCCTAAGAACGTATTCTTGTCACTGATAATTCCTGGACACCCGGGGAACAATATGGGTGTGTTCATGGAGCCTTTGTTGGATGAATTGTTCGAAGCTTGGGAAAACCCGGTACTGACATATGACCGAGCAACAATGAAGAACTTCAAAATGCATGTGTGGTACCAGTACTCCCTGCATGACTTCCTGGCGTATGGCTTATTTAGCGCTTGGTGTGTTCACGGGAAGTTCCCATGCCCAATATGCAAGGCAGCTGTGAAGTTCACTTGGTTGAAGAAGGGAGACAAGTATTCTTCATTCGACCAGCATCGTCAATTCTTGCCTCTTGACCATCCGTTCAGACGTGACATCAAGCACTTCAGGAAAGGTGTTCAAGTCACCAACCCCATTCCTCAGTTCAAGAGCGGTTCCGAGGTCCGTGCCGATATAGAGGCTCTGAAGTTTTATAAAGACAACGGTCGTTTTTTCGGGTACGGAGAGGAACACATGTGGACTGTTGACACTGGTTAACTATCATAATTAAGAGATAAATAAATATGAAAAGGACAAGAATATGATCACCAACAAAGATTTAGGGTTTCAACTGACAATATTTCATGAGTTTTGGTGAGTTATGATTCTGCAGGGACTAAACCAGGAAATCGGCATCGATAGCTTCCCATAGAAGGAAACCGACGGGAGATAACGCATTCGCCACGTCAGGATACTTCCAGAAGACTCCAGAGGACGTAAGAGGACACCACGACGAAGGACATCACAGGAGGCTGACCTGTGGGACCGACCGGTCCCACAGGGCCCACCGGTCGGTCGGCCAGGGAGCCTCCACGCTTCCGTCTTCTGCAAGCTACTTCCACCGCCTTTGAGGATCAATCTCAGCCCTACGTGAAGTCGGTTTGATCTAACGGTCGCGGATCATCGCCTAGGGCTATATAAACAGACCCCCGACCCCCTCTCCAGAGAACAGGTTTTCAGGCAATTCATTCATCAGGGTTAGACCAACCAGAAGGAGATCAATCAGAAGCTTTAGGACTACATCTACCTAGATTAGTAGATAGAATAGGATTAGAGGAGGCAAGCTTCGCTTGGATTCCTGATCTAGTCACGAGAAGGCTCGGTAAACCCAAGATCTTCTCTCTTGTATTAACATTATGGATCTATTTCATAATTGCTCTTCTAGTTCATCATTGTTTTTCATAGTTTATGTTCTAGTTCATCATCTAGTTCATGTTCATCATCTAGTTCATAATCTTATTCTAGTTCATGTTCTAGTTCATACTTTAGTTCTTATCGATGATCTAATTCACCTTATTGTTCATTATTGTGTTCTCGATAGCAATACAATTGGTATGATTAAGACATCAATGATTATATTCTTAGTTATAATGCTTATAGTTTGCTTTGATTATATATTTGGCATAGATAGTTCATCTTTATGTTTATACTCATGTTCGTATAGCGCTCATCTTAAAGTACGACGGGTGGGTGATGAATGCTGTGTAGGCATGGTGCCTATACACTATTTATCTGCGAATACACCCTATGTTCCGGATAGAGTGGTAGATCGCGGGTGTGACAGACCTGTTGAGTCCTCTGTATTCCACCTCCCGAATATAGTGTTCAGTATGGCTCAGTTAACTCATGGTTTAAGGGTTACTATGTTTAACACCTTAGCTATGGAGTTGCCTCTTGATTATAAATATGATGTGACCTAGCCAATGATTGCCAAATATAATTGCACTAATCATTGTATGCTATGACTTGTAATTAGAATAACTTAGGAATATTCCTTTTTAATACCTGTTCTAATCATCATCTTGCTAGGCAGTACTGTTCTAAGTTTATCCTTGATTGATCTGATCTCTGTTATCCTTTATCAATTATTTATTATATCATTTACTCTGTACCTGGTTCCTGTTCATAGTAGTTAGTGTGTTATCAGTCTTATTATAAGTGTGTGCCATGATACATGCTGTTAAGTTCTTTCAATACTATCATACCTTGAATTGATTAGTCTCTAGGCTAAAATATAAATAACGATACCTGAGACTAGCTTGGGTGAAATGCTCTACAACGGGTATGTTTATCTGTGCGCTTGCGGGTAAATATCTATCTCTTAATCCAGTGCCCTGATATAATTACATTGCTAGCTTCATGTTGGGGATGACAACTTGACGTTAAGTGAAGTTAGTAGTGTCCCGTACACTCTTTCATGCTTTCACTAGTTTATTATTTTATGTGACTCATTCTTAGAGTGGATCCATTAAGGAGTGTCAACATGGACCCATATATCGGGCTTGACTAGACTCCCATATTTCAATGACCTTCTTTGTCCGCACTACATCGATGTAATGCACACAGAAAAGAATATCGCTGAGGCACTCTTTGCAACACTCATGGACACAGAAAAGTCAAAGGACAACGTTAAGGCCAGACTGGACCTACAAGAGATGTGCGATAGACCAAAGCTAGTGATGAGGCCTCCTAGTGCTGGCAAGAAATGGAAAAGAGGTCCGGCCGATTATATATTGAAAAGAGACCATAGAAAGAAAGTACTACAGTGGATCCAAGCGTTAAGGTTCCCTGATGGGTATGCGGCGAATCTGAGGAGGGGAGTGAACTTGTCTACTATGCGAGTGTTAGGGATGAAGAGTCATGACTACCACATATGGATCGAGCGGCTCCTTCCTGCGATGACCCGGGGATACCTCCCTGAGCCTGTGTGGCGTGTGCTGGCAGAGTTGAGCTATTTCTTTCGCTAGCTTTGTGCCAAGGAGCTATCTTATGACGTGATTACTAACCTAGAGGAAGTGGCACCTGTGTTGATCTGCAAGTTGGAGATGATCTTTCCACCTGGCTTCTTCCTGCCGATGCAGCATCTGATTTTGCACCTACCGTACGAGGCACGGATGGGGGGCCCGTGCAGTGCCATTGGTGCTTTCCAGTCGAGAGATGTCTAAAGGTTCTTCGGAAAAAGTGTAGAAATAAAGCCAAAATAGAGGCTTCCGTGGCAGAAGCATTTATTCTGGAGGAGGTGTCGAACTTCACAACAACATATTATAAGGATAACCTTCCTAGCATGCACAATCCACCCTCTCGTTACAACGTCGACGAGAGTTTATCGAACCTCAGCCTTTTCAAAGGCCAACTCGGAAGAGCAAGCGCATCGAGGACCAAGATGTTGTGGCATGATGAGTGGCACACTATCATGTTGTATGTGCTGTTGAACCTTGACGAAGTGACTCCTTATGTGCAGTAAGTTCTCAACAAGCTTGTTACATGCGCCGTCACTATCTTCAATCTATTGATTCGACGTCCTTGTTTTTAAGGAAATTTATTGATGAGTACTGGAGAGAGGATAGGGAACCTTCCTCTGAAGAACAAGACCATCTTCTAAAAAATGGTGTGTCCGATTTCATTTCGTGGTTTAGTACGAAGGTACCACCCAACTAACCTTGTATTTCATTTCATTTCTTGTTTCATTTGATGAAACGATCTACCCTGTCTCAACTTACAGGCCCGCACAGATGCGGAAATGATGGATGAGTTGAAACAGGTTGCCAATGGCTTTGACTATAGGGTCAAGTCATTCACTGTTTATGATGTGAATGGCTATCGCTTTCACACAAGCAGCTACGAGCAGAGTCAGCCCAATCGAAAGACCTCAAATACCGGAGTTCGTACGCCCGGCACCGATGAGCGCGACTATTACGGCATAGTCGAAGAAATATATGAGCTCAACTTTGAGGGTACCAAAGCTATTAATCCAGTGGTATTCAAATGTCATTGGTTCGATCCTGATGTCACGAGAAGAGCCCCTGAGATTGGGCTAGTCGAAATTCGACAGGACACCGTTTACAAGGGAGACGATGTCTATATTGTGGCTCAACAGGCCACACAAGTTTATTATCTCCCATGGGCATGTCAAGAAGACAAAAATCTTATGGGTTGGTACCTTGTGCAGTTAGTATCGCCGCGCGGTAAAGCGCCTCTCCCAAATGATGATGACTACAACTTCGACCCAAACACATATAACAGAGAGTTCTTTCAACCTGAGGGGCTAGAAGGGAGGTTTGACATTGACATTTTTGAGCTGATGGACACGGAAGAAGACGATGACAATGATATTGATGAGGACGAGGGTGATGAGGTGCACAATGCCAAGGACTTAAGAATGCTTGAACGATTACAGTTTGGTGGTGACATTGATGAGGACGAGGGTGATGAGGATGATGGAGACGACGCCGATTGTTTCGACAGTATTGACAGTGATGACGACACACGTGTGCCACGAGCCAACACACGAGGGGCACTAGCCACTGACAATCGCGGAGATAATTTTTAATTCATGTAATGCTATATTGTTATAATTATTTTGCAATTATGTTTCGTTCATTTTGTATCTCTTTATAAATACTTATCGTTTATTTATGCTAATTGATTTTATCTTTGCAATGACAGGCACTCAATAAAATGCCGGGCGGAAGGCGGCAACAGCGACGGGTCAACTCGCTCTACCAGAGGTCCAGCTCACCACCCACCGCAGCCGAGGAGCCGTCGACGAGGAGGGCGAGGACCGGCCGCCCCCGCGGACGTCCTAGGAGGGAGCCGACTCCCGACCCGGCGCAGACCTCCTCGGACGACGACCAGGGGGACGCCAGAGGGACGACCAGGAGGACGTCGGACGACGACTCCACTTCCTCGGAGCGTCGCCAGGGGGACGAGATCGTAGGTGCCTCAGGAGGGGGTTCCACTTCCTCTGCTTCGAGCAGAGTCTACTTGCGCTGCCCCTCACTGCTCCCGCAGCAGCGGATCGCACCTAGCCGCCGCCCGGTGATTCGACCTTACGGCGACAAGTAAGTTACCATTAATGTTTTCACTACTTGTTCACATGACATGTTCAAAATTGAACTTCTGACTAACAGTTGTTCTTGATGACTCATGCAGGAACTGGGAACTTGTGGCAGGGGGCAAGACACGTCATATCAATGGCACGTTAAGTCTTCTGATTCGGAAGAACTACCCTGGCTTGGTCACCTACGCCGGGGTTAGGTCACCGCCCTGGACGTGGGACCACTTCGGTGCTGCCGAGGACCCCACGTACACCACCGTTGCAGCGCGGATTAGGGCCAAGTTCTGGGTGAGTCTTGCTCGCACAACATTTCTCAATGATACGTATTTGTCGGATGTTCTTGAAATAATGAAAGGGTACATGTTGTCTTTATGCAGGAGTACTTTGCGTGCGAGGCGGGGAGAGAGGCCGAGGCGATGCACGTGCAGGACAGGGTCTGCAGGTCCCGGCTCGCGGATATGTACCACGAGGCGCGGATCCAGTGCGTCATCAACTACAACGCCGACGTGTTAGGGACGGCGGTGAAGAAGACGGATGCTAGGCAGATGATGCTGACCAGAGAGACCGACCTCACTAGGGAGCAGTACATCCAGGTACGTACAAAACAGTAATACTGATTGGTCCATCCATCACTTAGCAGCTCTTCTAATATATTAAATACTTATTGTCTTGCAGTTCTGTCCTGGTTGGTGTGCCAATCACCTAGACTGCTGGTTGGCCATCGTGGACAAGTGGAAATCGGATGAGTGGTACGAGAGGCACAGTGCTCGCCGAGACTGCCGCCTGCAGATGCCTGGGGTGCCACACCACCAAGACAACCTTAGCCTCGCTGCGTACGCCGACAGATGGGTATGTGTAACACCTCTGGTGTTTAACTATAATTAACCTGACATGTCATCATCATTAGTCATTAATCATTCTTGCCTTGCATTTATGTTTGCTTAGTACTTGTGTAGCAATCTCTTTTCAAAAACCTAAAAGCCCAAATCTTCCTATAAGGGCAAATATGGTAATTTCACCTCTGTGCCTAGCTTTGTGTAATTCTTGTTCAGTTGGATGTCTTGAAGTTTTGTTGTGTTGGCCAAAGTTCAAAAATCAAAATCAGATTTCAAATCCCTTTGCAAAACCCAAATTTCCAAACCCTGGATTTTATCCCTCTTTTTGTAATTCAAAAATTATTCAAAATTTGAGGTTGGTCCAAAAATAAAAGTTGTAGATCTGGCCAAGAGAAACAACTTTGGTATTTACAAATTTTCAAGTTTCTGTACAAAGTTTGAAGTAAATCCAAATTCATTCAAATTCCAGTTTTTGTCCCCTTTTCAGTTTTCAAAATTTATTTAAAAACTATTGAGTTTCAGAAAAAGGGTATATTAGCAAAGTTGTAGGTTTTGATAAAAGAAACAACTTTCATATTTGCAGATTTCCAACTTTCAATGTAAAATCAAAAGTAATTTTGAAATTATTCAAATCCTAAAAGTGTCCCCTTTTCTGATTTCGTATTTAATTCAAAAACTGTTTGGAATTTGAAAATATTCTTTTTGACAAAGTTGTAGATCTCTTTTTTCTGAACAACTTTGATGTTTTGAGTTTTTGCTGCTCAGTTCAAGTTTTGGAAGTAATTTGCGAAATACAGAAAGTCAAACCCTAGACCTAGCCCTGTTCATCCCCTACCTCTAGCCGGCACAGAGCAGGAGGGGGCCCCGGCCATGGCCGCGCGCCAGCGCCGCTTGCGCCACGCGCGCCTGGCAGCCGCACGCCCGCCCCCGACTTGCCGCCTGCGCCCGCGCCATCATGCCGCACCCGCACGTGCGAACGCTGACCTCTGCCCCCGTCCCCTACAGTGCCCAGGGCGTCGCCGCCGCGTGGCCGTCACCGGCGAGCCTTCGCCCAGGCCCTGGGTGCACGCCCGTCCTCCCGCCGGCTTGCAATCGAGTGCGCACGCTTCGGCCGAGCTCATCCACACCATCCCGTGCTCTCTACCGTCCCCGACCGTGCCTATAAAAGGGACCGCCGGCCGGCAGACCTCCTCATCCCCTCCGCCACCGTGGCCAGGCCAGTCCAGAGCTTCCGCCGCCCAACCACCTAGCCCGAAAGCTCCGCCTTGAGCTCGCGAAGCTTCCCAGCCCCTCAATTTCACCTCCCCCGCCTCCAATCGCCCGGCGTAACCCCATCTTCCCAAACTCTGACGAAACACCGGTGAACTCGGGTTCGTCAAATACTTCCTCTCCGACCACGATCATCTTCCCCTGACCCCTGTGTCAGCTTCCTTGGCTCCGCGCGACTCTAACCAGGCCCTTGCGGTCTCGTGTGTTGCGCAGGATCGCCGGATCGCCGGAGTGCCGCCGCGGCCGTCTCCTTCCTCGAGCCTCACCCTCAAGCACGTGTCGAGCCTCAGCCTCGAGCCTCACCCTCGAGCACGTTCCCGAGCCACACCCTCGAGCACGCCTGCGAACCGCGCTCCCTCGAAGCAGCCGAGCCCTGCCTCCGACCCGTGGTAAGCACCCGAAGCCTCCGGTCTCTGCTTCCACTCCGTTTCGCCCGAGCCTCCAAGCCAGGCCTCGGACGAAGCGATCGTTCCGTCTCGCCCGAGTCCGCTTCGCCCGAGCCAAGCCTCGGCGAGCGCATGCTCTCCGCTTCGCCCGAGCCAGGCCTCGGCGAACACATGCCTTCCGTCTCGCCCGAGCCTCCGAGCCAGGCCTCGGACGAAGCAGTTGCTTCCGTCTCGCCCGAGCCCGTTTCGCCCGAGCCTCGCGAGGAAGGAGCACAGCGCTCTTTTCTTTTTCCTTTTTGAAAGAGTGTGAATAGTGTTCTGTTTTCTCTTTTTTGTGTGAATTAATCTGTAGTTCCTTAAATCCTGATAAAATTATGGTATGCTCCATGCACTGTGTAGTATTTTATAAAAATATGAAACTTGACTTTTCTGCAAGAATTTGAAAATGTAAAATCCCTCTTTTAATTAATAAATGGATGGTTTTGGATTTTTAGAAAATTATTTATAACTCCAAAAATCATGAGATAAATTTTTGTGAGCTTCCTATGCCATGTTTAGTCTCTGGTGAAATTTTGAAGTCTTTTGGAACAAGTTGATTTTTGAGCATTTATCTTTAATTGTTAAATAGTGCCTTTGTTAATTAATGTCTGATTTTATTTGAGCACCTTAATGACCTCCAAAAATTATGAAATTTGTTTTGCCATCTATCTACACCATAATGAACTTATGTAATTAATTTGGTAATTTTTGGAACAACTTCATAAAATGACCTTTTTAAATAATTAAGGAAAATAGAGAAAGTGATTAGGGTTCATGTTGTATGTCCTGTTTTGCATTGTTCATGCTAGCATACTCATGTGCATGCATCATTGCATTCGTATAGTCACCGAAGAAGGAGTCAAGATCGAGGCAGCCGCCGACGAACCTGTCCCTGAGGCTACCCCGAGCTTCGACCTCTGCACCTCCAACCCTGAGCCAGCTGTCTTTGCTCTTCAAGGCAAGCCCCGGTGCATTTAACCCTTCCTTGAATTTATAAAATGATTTCCTTAAATGCTTTTGAGTTAAATTATTGCATTAGGTTTATAGGAGTTGTGTGTTATCCTAATTGATGCACTATCCACCTTGACCACTGATACACCTGATACCTGCTTTTCAAAAGTATTTGAAAAATGCTTAGCAATGCTTATTGAATTAGACTTTGCAATAAAATGCCAATTTCAAAAGTGTGATCACTTAAGGAATGTTTATGGGATTTTGGTCTTACTCCCCGGCTGTTGGCTAGGTATCTGATCCGTACCTAGTCAATAGCGAGGAGAGGTTGTCCGAGCGTACGGTGCCGTCATGTTGTAGTCCAGGACTCAACAGTTGACACCGACCGGGACAGGATTGAAAAACTGACAGGACTATTACACTTGGGTGAGATATGACCAAGGTATAGTTCTGGCTGGAAAATTAGGGACCATCCGTATGGGGGCCTGCTGGTCAAGACTTGTAACTATTCACATACTTCGGAAAGCTCTGGCTCCGAGAAATCCTTGATTAGGACCGACAACCGCGCACTGGGAGTGGAGAGATGGCGGAAGTAGCATGTACCCACGTGGTCGTCGTACCTGGAAAGGAGTGGTGTACTGTACTTCCGGGTGGCGTAGGACCGGGTCCAATCTTGGAGGAATCGTGGTAGACGAGTTGGCATATGCAAGCTTGGGTGCTACATATGCAGTGTGGATAGGGATCCTCAGCTGAGTATTATTTATCCGGATTAACGTTGCTCCTCGATTATGGAGACTTGGTCCACTGACTGTCAACGGAGAGTGGTTCTCAACTAGGAATGTTTTGAAATGTAAAATGAATCATGAACGATGAAGAATTGAGGAATACTGAATCTTTCCAAAATAAAATAAGGTTTACAAAAAATGCTTTTCTGCAAAATACTTGATCTTGCTTAAGCCTTACCTTGACTACCCTAAGCCTCTCATTCCTGAGTCTTCTCCCTTTTTCTTTAGTCGGGTAAGTCTTGTTGAGTACCCCAGTACTCAGGGTTTGTTACCCATGCTGCAGGTATGACAGAGTCCCCGATGTGTCTTGCACCCTGCTGCGTGACCATCGTCCAGGAAGAGGCCGATGAGGCCGAAGAATAGTTGTACACCCTCGGGCTGGGTGATTATAAGTATCTTTGCTGTTCTCCGCTATGTTGCCTATGTCTATTTCTATTATCAGAACTTGGTTTGTAATAACTGCACCTTAATTTCTATTTGGAACCCTGTTTTGTAAAACTAATGTTATTTAAGTCTTCCGCTCATTATTCCGATGTTATTTGTAAAAGTATGCAATGCTGTAACCGAATTGTGAGATGATCCTGCGGACATTGGGCACTGATGTAGCCCGGTGGCGAACAGGTCTTAATCACATGGAACATGGGTTCGGCTGTCAGAGGTTGACAGGGACACGTGGGCCATGGGATTAGGGTCGTTCCGTCACAGTATGCTCTACTGATTTTTTTTATTCTAACACTCAATTACTCATTACTTGTAACCATCTGTGTTTTCCTCGCAGTCCCAGTCGCATGGTGGTGAGGAGTGCCTCCCTTTCAAGGCGTACCACTTGTCACACCAGGGCAAGGCGACTGCAGCGAGCACCCAGTACAACCCAAACGTCGGGCCCGAGGCGTTCACTAACACGAACGCCTACACCAAGGTCACCGAGTACACCATGGCGGCTCGCGAGCGCCATGGGGACTTCGATCCGGCCAGCCAGCCCCTAGATACAGACCTGGTGATGAGGCTGGGAGGAGGGAAGCAGCACGGCCGATACTGGATAGCCAACAACGCAGTTGACTCGTCCTCTGTTCCCAACCTCGCCGAGATTCGAGCTGCCAGCACGAGCTCCTCCGTCCTCATACGACCTCGGCAGCCGACCTCACAGCAGATGATGGCAGCACTTCAGGTAAATACTTGTTCTATTCGTCGTTCATTGCTTTTACACATATACCTTGTATTTGCATTGTTTAAACCTTACGGGACGAATTTTGCAGGCCCAGATGTAGGCCCCAGGACCAGGTGCAGAGGTTGCAGGCCATGCACGAGGCCCAGGCGGCGGCCCATCGTCGCGAGTTAATGGTCGTCCAGCAGCGGGAGGCGCAGAGGACGCAGGACATAGCTCACTTCTTTGGGAGCCTGAACATCCCGGGTGTTGTCGTGCCTCCCTCGCTACTCACTCCTTTTGTGCCTCCTGTTACTCCTTCGACAGAGACTCCAGTGAGTATATATGGTTGTTTATATTTCTTTAACTTTTACGACCGTCCTCCAGGTGCTAACGAATTTGCTTCTCCTTTGTGCACTCACAGTCGGAGGGTTCGGCACCGACTCCTCAACCTGGCGTTCCTCCGCACACTCTGCACATCACTGGTGGCCCTCCTCCACAGCCTGGGTGGCTCCCCGGTGGCCCTACTCCGCCCTATGGGTGGCCAGGTTACCTTCCTGGCCAGTCGGGGTACACCGGGTGGCCATCTGGACCTCCGCCGCCCGTGTGGCAAGGTGGTCCTTCGGGCGGGTCATGGGACGCGTGGCAAGGTGTGGGTTCTTCACAATCTGAGCACCAAGGTGAGCAGTGAGGGCCGACTTAGATTTGTCATGGACTTATGAGATGGATGTGATGGACTTGTGAACTTGTCATGAACTTGTAATAAACTTGTGATCTTGTGATGCGTGGAGACTGAACGTGTGATATTCGTCTGAAATGGATATGCATGTGATATATGGATGTGTGATATATATGCATGTGATATTTGTCTGAAATGGAATATGGATGTGTGATATGTTTTCTGTGTAGGAAAATGAAAACAGAAAAAAAATTCCATTTTTCCCAGCTTTGCCGAGTGCCACACTCGGCAAAGAGGTCATGGCACTCGGCAAAGCTGGGCAAATTTTCCCCAGCTCGGCCTCTTTGTCGAGTGCCTTGACCATGGCACTCGGCAATCTTTGCCGAGTGCCAGCCCACGTGGCACTCGGCAAAGAGGCCGGCCTACGTGGCACTCGGCAAAGCGGCCCCCTTTGCCGAGTGTCAGCCACGTGGCACTCTGCAAAGGGGCCCTCTTTGCCGAGTGCCAGCCCACGTGGCGCTCGGCAAAGGGGCCCTCTTTGCCGAGTGTCGGTCCACGTGGCACTCGGCAAAGAGGCCGTCAAGTGACGGCTCCCGTTTGCTTCGCCGAGTGCTGACCTGGCACTCGGCGAATCCTTTGCCGAGTGCCCGATATTTGGCACTCGGCAAAGATATCGTTGCCGACAATTTCTTCGTCGAGTGTCGTTCGCCGAGTGCGAGAGACCCTTCGCCGAGTGCAGCCAGCACTCGGCAAAGCCGGCGTTCCCTGTAGTGATGATTGACACGTGACAGAAAAGAATATCATGCGAACATTAGACATCATACGTGGAGACTAAATTTAGAAAATCGCCCGCAACATGTGCGAGGACTCAGTTATTACAAATTTTGTTGGAGTAAGATTTAATTCCCTAGAGACACGTGTCAATCATCCACTATGACGGTGCACAGGCATTGGGTGCACCCCAGGTGCACCCAATTTAGGCCTTGTTTAGATGCATTCATTTTGCAAAATGGAACACTGTAGCACTTTCGTTGTTATTTGACAAACTTTGTCCAAATATGGACCACGTAGACTCAAAAGATTCGTCTCGACATGTACATACTAAAAGTACAATTAGTTATTTTTTTTACCTATATTTAATGCTCCATGCATATGTTCGGACATTGATGTGATGGTTGATGTGATGGAAAATTTTGGAAAATGAGGGCATCTAAACAAGGCCTTAATTCCTATATACATGTGCCCAAAATGATCATATGCAGAGCATATATTCTCCTGCGGCTGGCTGTGTCCTTATTGGTAACATGCATGCATATGCAACAGATCGGAGAGAAAGTGGCAATATGACAACAAAACCACGGCAGTAGCTAAAAGGTCCAGAGCGGAACAATTCTAGATTATTTCCGCTTTCCAGTGCATGAATTGGCATCTCTTATTAGCTTGTTTTTCCGTAAATACAAAGCATGTGAACTTTTCCAACTGGCATTGTGTATGTTTCTCTCGTGCCCTTTCTGACTAATTAAATTAGGGTGTAGGCTACACCGATCTTGCAATTATTCAAGCTCTGCATGCTGACAAGGTGGTTTTCAGTATTTTGTCGGCACCTTAGCTTAACTGCAGAATAAAATAAGAGAATAGTACTGCATATATAAGTGCATAACACCATTATTTTACCAGAGTATATATTGAAGGCCAGGTGTATATGATGTTCCTTTTCTTAAGGATTAAGGACCGTATTTTGAGAATAAGTAGGGTGTTTAGTTCCACACGTAAAAACTTTTCAACTATCACATCGTATGTTTAAACACATGCATTAAGTATTAAATATAGACTAAAAACTTTGTGAGATGATTTTTAAGTCTAATTAATCTATGATTTAATAATGTATTGTTGTGCTAAAATAAACATGTGTTAACGATGAATTAATTGGTCTTAATAAATTCGTCTCGTGGTTTTCTGACGGAATATGTAATTTATTTTTTATTAGAATATTTTTAATAGACTAAATTAGTGTCGCAACAGCTGATGTGATACCTAAAAACTTTTTAACCACCAACTAAACACAGGCTAATTATTTTCTCGAGTATCTATAGCATATGGGTATGTCCCTCCGTATATGAAATAGATGACGTTTTGGACAAAGTTTCGGTCAAACATTGGGAATACAAATCATGAATAACTTTTAAATTATTGAGTATGAAAATATAAAAACCATCTGAATAGATTTGTCTTGAAAAATGCTTTCATAAAAATATACATATATTACTTTTTGATAAATATTTTTTTTATAAAGAAAGTCAAAGTTATACTTTGGAGACTGTGTCGATGTCCAAAACGTCATCTACGAAGTATTTCATGTGCACATAATGGTTTGGTTTACTGCCTTGTCAGTGTCGTTCTCTAAGAGGCAATAATTGCTGCATAGAAAGATTGTTAAAATACTAGTCACCAACAGAAATATTCTGTTGCATGTATTATGGCCTTGTTTAGATGCCAAAATTTTGCAAAAAAAATCACTGTAGCATTTTCGTTGTTATTTGACAAACTTTGTCCAAATATGGACCAACAAGACTCAAAAGATTCGTCTCGACATGTACATACTAAAAGTACAATTAGTTATTTTTTTTACCTACATTTAATGCTCCATGCATACGTCCGAACATTGATGTGATGGAAAATTTTGGGAAATTTTGGCATCTAAATAAGGCCTATATTGATGCGGTCAAATCTCTAGATTGATAGGTCCGGTCACTGTTAGGGAGGAGCAAGTAGAAAAAATTATTTGTGCCTAATCAATGTTTTCATTAGAGATTTAGGACATGGTGGTTTAGGAGTTGTCTGGCCAAACAGGCCTAGTGCGATAAGATGCTATGGCTACATGGTGCTAGGATGGACACTATTTTCGTTTATATTATGCATTTTATCACTGAAAATGGGAACAAAAAGAAGTAATATATGTGTAAAAAATAAATACAGACGGGAATACAAAAAATAATCTAAGATTATCATATGCTTAGTATGCCTATTCGTTATTTTAGAAGCATTGTTAAACTTCCCACATGCTTTAGGTCTTTCAGGTAGACTTTCTAATTTCTTGAACTAATATTCACTGTAAAAAAAACCATAATGTCTAAAGGTTACCTTAACAACTCTTAAAGCTTATTTTGAATTTCAATATTTCCTTCATAAATGTGGAAAATAAGATTTTCACAAAAATAGACAAAAAGCAGCTCACGGGACGAATCTTTAAGTCTAATTAGTCTATGATTTAATAATATAGTGTTATAGTAAACATTTATTAATGATAAATTAATTTAGTTTAATAGATTTATTTTATTAATTATTGTATGGTGGTGTAACTAATTTTATAATTAATCTATTTTTAATAGATTAAAATAATATCGCGATATCTGATGTAACATATTCGTCGGCTAAAAAGAGCCGGAAGAAGCTTAGCAAAGAAACCTTCGGTCGTCGTAAAATACCGGCGTGAAAGATTTTCAGCATCACACCGACGCCCGGGTTCCATGAGCCGTGGGCTGTGGATCGGGAGGCCCGTGACCGGCCCAGGGATCCGCGGGGCTAGGCAGTCGGGCTGAACCCTGTCCAGGTCCAGGGGACAGCGAGCCAGCATTTGGCCCTGCCCGGACGCGCGGCATAATTATCCACTGCGCCGCCTCGGAACCCGCGCCCCAGTAAAGTGACCGGGATGGCGGGCCCCACCCTGACGGCGTCGGGCCTGTCCGTTTCCACCCGACATGGGGGATCAGCAGCGAGCAACAGTAGAAAAAAGAAAGGACTGTACTGCTGCGGTGCTGTCACTCCATGCTTTTACTACCACCGCCTGTGCACGTATAAATGCGAGCTCAGACGATCTTGTACACCATTTCTTCATTAAAAAAAGACGATCTTGTACAGTAGTACTACTCCGTATTCTCAACTGCGTATTCTTGTATGTACGTACACCCTGAGTGTGCACTTGTCAACTCCAAAAACTGTACTCCTACCTGGCTACCTTGTTATATTATTATTGAAAAACTCCAAAACTTGTACCCTCCTCGTAAAATAATGTACACCTCGCATTTTGAGAAGCCAATTAATTTCAATTTTTTACTAGTTTTACAAAAGAATACTATCAAATTTTTATATATAAGTAGTACGTGCATGTTCGCATATCGCTACGCACCTTATACTACAACTACAACAGAGAGGCCAGTCAGGTCTGCTACAGTCGTGCAGGTACGTACGGCTACTTTTGTGTCATCGCCGGCCAAGCACAGGATGCATCAAGGAAAGTTTGAAGTTTCAACGCAAGTGCTCGCGTGCGTGTAGGTAGTACTACGTCTCCGTTTGCTCGTCGTTTACGCCCCAAGATGATGTCACTACTGTACTAGATGTAGTCAACCAAAAAAAAAAAGACTATGGGAAGCCTAAAATTCAGAGTAGACTGTGTTTGGGTCTACAGTAGCTGATAGTAGATACAGAATAGTTATTATCTGATTTGGTCCAGCTAGTGAGATTATTGTTATCTAGAGTTTCAATTAATAACTATCTAGTCCACTATTTATATATGTTTGGATTCAAAAGTGATAATTATTAGCAGATAGCTACTATCTATGTAAACCAAACATAACCTTATACTAGACCTTTACAATATTCTGTTGAATTTTTTGGTATCAACTTTTTTAATCCCTCTTAAGCCCCATCGGAATGTGGAAATGTTTATGAATCCTATGTTTCCAGATAAAAATAAATGAATTTATGTGATTTTTGGATGATTTTTATGATTTTTTTATGTTTCAAAGGACCCTTAATTAAATCATTCATCCTTCTGCTTTGTGATGAGCGTCGTCGAACCCTTATTTATAGTTTGATTTGATGCTCTTCTGTGACGAAGGCCATACAGATCAAAAGGACAGGGGACCGCATGTACACGATGCCCTCATTATTAATTATTAATGCCTGACTGCACAGATAAAATACTTTACTTCATCCCAGTACCAAATCTCAAGTCTAATCAGGCCATATATTTTTAGAGAAAATTTAAAGATTATCATTATAATTTTGCTAAATTGGAGATATGTCATCCTGACCCATATATCATTGACTTATTTATATATCTTTAACTTTGTAAAATTATAGCGGTATGTTTCAAATTGTCCCATTTTTCTATAGGCAACCTATCTGAATGTACCGAGTATATCACCAATCGATGTGATGAGCCTCCGTAGCCAGATGAAAATCCTACCGCGTCGCAGCGAGAACACACGTTTTCTTAGACGAAATAAGAACTATATTAGATTATAATTAGGTACATCATTATGTTACAAATAGTGTGAAAAAAATATGTATTCAGAAACTGATTTTCATCTATATTATATCTACGTTGTGAATAGCTCCATCTCTCAAATCCAAACTTGTTAGATGCTTGATATGGATGATCGTACAAGCAAATACTCGACAACAGTTATTTTAGGCCTGAGAATGAGGAAGACGACCAATATTACTGCAGGTGGAGTTGATAAACTTCTTCTTCCTTGTGTCTTCCTTCTTCTTCTTTCTGCCACCGAAGAATGAGGAAGACTAATGTAAAAGTTATTCTCTCTAGTCCTTCGTCGTGGCCAGATTTAACCACAACAAAGCAAAGAATAGAACAGAGAAAAATATTCCATAGCGGTGATACAATCTCCGTCTTCATGCCGTTGTCCGAACACAAAAGTCTTCATGTCGTTGTGTCGATGAAGATGTTAACGTCGAAGTTGTCGCCCTTTTTTTTATTAACAGAGCTACCATAGAGAAACTAGATCCACCCTACTTTCTCACCGTCACTGGGAAGAAGGAGAAGGAAATAGACTTCCAATACCAACAAAGACATGGAGAAACTCTAACCGTAGAGGAGTCAAACTATTATAAAACTTATTAAAACAATGAATCCTCACTCCTCCGGCCTCCGGCGATATATCGAAGGGAAGAGAGGGGACCAACGGTTAAGAAGTAACCCATAAAGTTAAGTCCACTTATAGAATTGTTTATAGATTTGTAGATAAATCTGTTTGAAATAAATCTTAGGTGTTGTTTGGTAATATATTGCATCGTTAACTTAAATCATGGAATAGAATTAAAGTTGTGGACGTTACCGTAAGACGTACCATTTGAACTATTTTATTTCCATTTATGTTAATGTATCACGAAACAAACAGCATACTTGGGGCTATTGACGACGCTATTCTCATCGGCACCACCGCCCCGTGCCACTGCCTATTCTCATCCTCTATCGCGGAATCCTCGTCCTCAGTGACCTTGACGACGCTGACTATTGCGTGATGCCACTGCCCGTTCTCTTCCCTCTATCGCGCAACTTTCGTCCTTTGTGGCCTTGACACGTCGGCTATTGTGCGAGTCCCCACCCTCCTCTTTGCCGGTGTGAAGCATGAGGAGATCGGTATGAGTGTGAGTGGTGGAGTCCAGAACAAAGAAGTCACCGCAGAGAGGGCGTCGCAGGCATGGAAAGTGAGTCCACCCTTCTCGTTGGTGTAGTCGTGGCAGTAGAAGAGGATGGTGTGGACAAAGGTGGTACATGTCAAGAACGGAGGAACCAACGCTGGTGATGGAGGCTTGTGCTAGCTACGGAGAAAGGCCTAGTCGATGAGGATGGAGGGAACGAGTGATGGTGGATCAAGCATCGACGACACGTCGACGCAGAGGTAGCAATGGATTGGATGATACCTGAAGGAACACGGGAGAGAAGGATGAGGGATCAAGGGCCCTTATTTTTTTAGATAGGAGTAGGAGCCTTCCTCGAGAGCGGTTTTTTTTGCACATGGACCCTCTCAAATATAAGGTAGGTTGTTGCGTGACCTAAGCCACGCTGATAACAGTTCACAAATAGCTTTTCACCACATAAAGTATTTGTATCTAGCTTACTGTATAAGAGACATTACTCCTTCATTCTAAATTATAAGATGTTTTGATTTTTTTAGATATATTATTTTTATTATGTATCTAGGCACAACGTATTTTTTTCATCCAAACATACTTGTCGTTTTCGCTTATCGAGAAACAATTTTGAGTAAATGTATTTTTAAAATTATTAAAATTTTAGGTACATAATTAGTATGTCCCGAAAGATTTTTAAATTTAGTTTTTAACAAATTTATTTGGAGATATAAAGATTGCATTTATTTTTCAAAAATCGAGTCAAACTTGTTAGAATTATATGGGCTTGGCCTATTAACAAATTCTGAAATTCATAATAAATCTCAAAGGCTCATTCATGTGTGAGCAAAGAGGGGAAGTGGAACTCTTTAGTCCCACCTTGCTAGTGGAAGGGGAGGAGGACTTGCTTAAATATGGAAGTCCTCTCCACTTCCTCAAGTCTAGTGTGAGAAGGAGAAAGAGAAACCCATAAGCGCGCTTGCTCGCCTCGCCTCGCCGGGCGGGGCGGGGCGTGGCGACTTGCGCGGGTACGCGGCACCTGCGTGAATGGTCCGCCGAAATCCGGCTCTTCGCCTTGCGGGAGCGCGGTCTCCTTTTGCAGTTTTAGTTTTTGGTTTCTTGGCCTTCAAGTTGCAGAGTCCTAAACAGTTACGACTCAAGAGTCCTAAACCGATTTAGATCGTGATCGCGACACGAGGTCGGTTCAATAGGGCTATATAAGCAACCTATCGGCCACGCCAAAACGTATCTCAACACCTCTCGAGCTAGGGTTTGCCTCATATCGCTTTTGCGCTGCCGTCTAGTCGTCTCCAGTCCGTTCGCTTGCGTGCACTAGCGACCGGGCGAGCAGGTCTCCGGAACCCTCGTCTTTGCGATCCTGCACCGGGAGAAGGCGAATAAGGTTTTTGGGAAGCGCTCGTCGCGCGACTGCTCTCGTCTTCAACAATGGGTCGTCTACCGTCCAAGTCAGGCGGCGCTGCGTCAAGACGTACTCATCGTCAACTGCTCCGAGCTCTTCCTCCAGCGCTCATCGAGGATCGTCCAGCGCCGACTCTGCCACCGTCTTCTCCAGCATCAGAAAGGTACGCCGTTTGTGATCTAATTTCTATGCTTATATCAGGTCTTATGCCTTTGTTCTTGCTTTTTAATCTATCTGGTGTACGAGCTATGTTTACACCGGTTGTCATGTATGAGATCATGTTATGCATGTTTTGCTATGCTAGTAAACAATACAATCTGAGATATCTAGATCATCATTTTATCATGATTTATAATTTGGTTTTAATCTGGAAATGGCCTATTCTTTTAACAATCCAAAAACCTTATTATAGGTTTCCAGAATTAACTATGGCTAGTTTTGTTGATGCGCTGAAGCCAGAAAAATTTTCTGGAGAGCACTTTAAGAGATGGCTAGTTAAGGTCACCAATTGGTTGACGGTCATGAAAGTGTTCTCGGTGAGTGCTGGTATGCCGGAGGGAAATATCTCTGAAGAGGATCAGAGAGCTTTCCAGGATGCCAACCAAATCTTTGTGGGAGTTGTGCAGAATGTCCTTGCTGATCATATCTTTGATACAATTCTGCACATTAAAGACGCAAAGACTTTGTGGGATTATCTGGCAGCTACCTTTGGTGCTTCAGATGCTGGCAAAGAGTTGTACATCATGGAGACTTTTCATGACTACAAGATTGTTGCGAACAAATCTATAGTCGAGCAAGCTCATGAGATACACCATCTGGCAAAAGAGCTTGAACTCCTCAACTGTGTTATACCCGATGAGTTTGTGGCTGGGTGCATTATTGCAAAGCTACCTTCCTCTTGGAGGAATTTCGCCACAAGCCTTAAACACAAGAGACAGAAAATATCAGTTGAAAACCTGATAGCATCTTTTGATGTTGAAGAGAAGGCTCGGGCTAAAGATAACACTGAGAAGGGGAACGAGGAAAGAGCTAGCGCCCACTTCGTCCAGAAAAACCATGGCAAGTACAAAGGAAAGCCTACGTCTTTCAATACCAAAACTACTACTACATTTAAGAAGAAGAAGAAGAATAAAGCAGAGTTGTCGTGCTTCACTTGTGGAGAGCTTGGGCATTTTTCCAAAGAGTGTCCGGAGCGAGCGGACCGCAAAGGGAAAAAGAAGAATGTCAATCTTGTGACTACTAGCGATACAGATGACGGGTATGGTAATTTTCCTACTGTACTATCAGTATTTCAATCACCAAATTGGTGGGTTGATACAGGTGCTAATATTCACGTGTGTGCTGATATCTCTCTGTTTTCTTCTTATCAGGGGCTCCAAGGTTCCTCCGTCCTAATGGGGAATGGATCACATGCTTCTGTTCGTGGTGTTGGCACGGTAGATCTGAAGTTTACTTCGGGGAAGATCGTGTAACTGAAGAACGTGCAGCATGTCCCCACTATACGCAAGAACCTTGTTAGCGTATCTCTTCTTTTGAGAGATGGTTTTAAAGTAGTTTTAGAGTCCAATAAAGTAGTTATGTCTAAGCATGGACAATTTATTGGTAAAGGCTATGATTGCGGAGGCTTGTTCCGCCTATCTTTGGCAGATTTTTGTAATAAGTCAGTAAATCATATTTGTGACACAATTAATGATAGTTCTAATATTTGGCATTCTTGTTTATGTCATGTGAACTTTGGTTTAATGTCACGTTTGTCTAGCCTGAGTTTAATTCCAGATTTCACTATTGCCAAAGGTTCTAAGTGCCATAGTTGTGTGCAATCAAAGCAACCTCGCAAGCCTCACAAGGCAGCGGAGGAGAGAAACTTGGCACCTCTAGAACTCATACATTCTGATCTTTGTGAGATGAATGGTGTGTTGACAAAAGGTGGAAAGAGATATTTCATGACTTTAATTGATGATGCAACTAGATATTGTTATGTTTACTTGCTTAAAACTAAAGATGAAACGCTAGACTACTTTAAAATCTATAAGGCTGAAGTTGAGAATCAACTAGAGAGAAAGATTAAACGTCTAAGGTCAGATCGTGGTGGTGAGTATTTTCCTATGCTTTTTGATGATTTCTGTATGAAACATGGTATTATTCATGAGAGGACAGCTCCCTATTCTCCTGAATCAAACGGGATTGCCGAGAGGAAAAACCGCACTTTGACTGACTTGGTGAACGCCATGTTAGAAACTGCTGGTCTTTCTAAGGCATGGTGGGGGGAGGCTTTATTGACTGCGAGTCATGTCCTGAATAGAGTTCCAAACAGAAATAAAGAGACAACTCCATACGAGTATTGGGTTGGAAGGAAACCATCACTTACATACTTACGCACGTGGGGATGTTTGGCGAAAGTCAATGTTCCAATTTCTAAGAAGCGTAAGCTTGGACCAAAGACCATGGATTGCATCTTTCTAGGATATGCACATCATAGCATTGCCTATAGATTTTTAGTAGTAAAATCTGAAGTACCTGATATGCATGTGGATACGATCTTTGAATCTCGTGATGCTACATTCTTTGAGAACTTTTTTCCTATGAAAGATATGCGTAGCAATGCTAAGTTTTCCTCTGAATTAACTCCTGATTTTACTACACCTATTGAGTCTCCGTTTAAGTCATTTGAACAACCACTTAATGAAGTCCTTGAGGAGGATGACAATGAAATTCCTGTGAGGAACAAGAGACGAAGGATTGCAAAATCCTTTGGTGATGATTTCATTGTGTACCTTGTGGATGATACTCCTACTTCTATTACAGAAGCATATGCATCTCCAGATGCAGATGATTGGAAAGAAGCTGTTCGTAGTGAGATGGACTCGATTCTCTCTAATGGTACTTGGGAGTTATCTGAGTTGCCTTTTGGTTGCAAACCTATGGGTTGTAAGTGGGTGTTCAAGAAGAAGCTTAGACCTGATGGTACTATTGACAAGTACAAGGCTCGACTTATGGCTAAAGGTTATACTCAAAAAGAAGGCGAGGATTTCTTTGATACTTATTCACCTGTTGCTAGATTAACCACTATTCGAGTATTACTTTCCCTGGCTGCCTCATATGGTTTTCTCATTCATCAAATGGATGTGAAGACAACTTTTCTTAATGGAGAGTTGGATGAGGAGATCTATATGGATCAGCCTGATGGGTTTGTAGTAAAAGGTGAAGAGCAAAAAGTGTGTAAGTTATTGAAATCTTTGTATGGCTTGAAACAAGCACCTAAACAATGGCATGAGAAGTTTGACACTACTTTAATTAGTGCAGGCTTTGTTGTTAATGAAGCTGATAGGTGTGTGTATTATCGACATGGTGGGGGTCAATCTGTTATATTATGTTTATATGTTGATGATATTCTTATTTTTGGAACAAATATTGATGTTATTAATGAGGTCAAGTCTTTCCTATCAAAGAGTTTTGATATGAAAGATCTGGGTGAAGCTAATGTTATTTTGAACATTAAGCTGATTAAGGATGAGAGTGGGATTACTTTATTACAATCTCACTATGTTGAGAAGGTTTTGAGTCGCTTTGGCTTTATGGATAGTAAACCTTCTCCAACACCTTATGATCCCAGTGTGACTTTGAGAAAGAACAGAAAGATTGCTAGAGACCAACTGAGATACTCTCGGATTATTGGTTCACTCATGTATCTAGCGAGCGCAACTAGACCAGATATCTCATTTGCTGTGAGCAAGTTGAGTAGGTACATGTCTAACCCGGGTGATAATCATTGGCATGCACTTGAAAGAGTTTTGCGTTATCTCAAAGGTACAATGAGTTTTGGAATTCACTATTCTGGGCACCCAGCTGTGCTAGAGGGATATAGTGATGCAAACTGGATTTCTGATATTGATCAGATCTACGACACTAGTGGGTATGTTTTTACCCTTGGAGGTGGTGCAATGTCATGGAGGTCTTGTAAACAGACTATATTGACTAAATCAACCATGGAAGCAGAACTTGCTGCTTTGGATACAGCTTCTGCAGAGGCAGAGTGGCTGCGTGAGCTCTTGTCTGACTTACCGGTGGTTGAAAAACCAATACCGGCTATCCTTATGAACGGTGATAATCAAACAGTGATCACTAAAGTGAATAGTGCTAAGGATAATGCGAAGTCAACAAGACACGTTAAAGGATAATGCGAAGTCAACAAGACACGTTAAAAGACGTTTGAAGTCTGTCAGGAAGTTGAGAAACTCCGGAGTAATAGCTGTGACTTATGTGCAAACAGACAAAAACCTGGCAGATCCCTTTACAAAAGGGTTATCACGGAATGTGATAGAAATCACATCAAGGGAGATGGGTATGACACCCATATGAGTTTACAGTAGTAGCAACCCAACCTTTTTGATCGGAGATCCCGTGACTAAGGATCTGGGAAGAACAAGCTATTGGTAAACTGAGGAGAGTAACCTCTAAACCCTCTCTATGTGAAAGATGCAATACTCTCATTGCTATGAGGCACTGTATGGAAGGTTGGCAAAGGCCTTAATATGTTCTATTGGTTTTTAAAAGCAAAGATGCTGTCCTACAGAGTATTCTTGAAAGAACATACCTATATGAGCCATGACTGTTAAACGTCGCAGTCTATGAGATTAGGGTGATCTCTAGTAAGCTCATGAAGAGACCATGGAGTATGACGTATATGCTCCACCCACGAAGAAAGGCTATTGGCAGCCAGGTACTAGTTTAACCTTGAGTAAAACTTGCTTCACGCAAAACTTGCAATTCAAGGCATAGTCCATTGTTCAAGTTGTGAATAAGTGTAACTTAAGGTTATAGGCGGAAGTTCAACTTAACAGTCTCTGCTAAACACTAGTATATCAAACAGTAGCGGGAACAGGCAAAACTCTAAATGGGAATTTGAGATCTGGTGGGGGATTGTTAGAATTATATGGGCTTGGCCCATTAACAAATTCTGAAATTCATAATAAATCTCAAAGGCCCATTCATGTGTGCAGCAAAGAGGGGAAGTGAAACTCTTTAGTCCCACCTTGCTAGTGGAATGGGAGGAGGACTTGCTTAAATATGGAAGTCCTCTCCACTTCCTCAAGTCTAGTGTGAGAAGGAGAAAGAGAAACCCACACGCGCGCGCTCGCTCGCCTCGCCTCGCGGGGCGGGGCGTGGCGTGGCGACTTGCGCGGGTGCGCGGCACCTGCGTGAATGGTCCGCCGAAATCCGGCTCTTTGCCTTGCGGGAGCGCGGTCTCCTTTTGCAGTTTTAGTTTTTGGTTTCTTGGCCTTCAAGTTGCAGAGTCCTAAACAGTTACGACTCAAGAGTCCTAGACCGATTTAGATCGTGATCGCGACACGAGGTCGGTTCAACAGGGCTATATAAGCAACCTATCGGCCACGCCAAAACGTATCTCAACACCTCTTGAGCTAGGGTTTGCCTCATATCGCTTTTGCGCTGCCGTCTAGTCGTCTCCAGTCCGTTCGCTTGCGTGCACTAGCGACCGGGCGAGCAGGTCTTCGGAACCCTCGTCTTTGCGATCCTGCACCGGGAGAAGGCGAATAAGGTTTTTGGGAAGCGCTCGTCGCGCGACTGCTCTCGTCTTCAACAACGGGTCGTCTACCGTCCAAGTCAGGCGGCGCTGCGTCAAGACGTACTCGTCGTCAACTGCTCGGAGCTCTTCCTCCAGCGCTCATCGAGGATCGTCCAGCGCCGACTCCGCCACCGTCTTCTCCAGCATCAGAAAGGTACGCCGTTCGTGATCTAATTTCTATGCTTATATCAGGTCTTATGCCTTTATTCTTGCTTTTTAATCTATCTGGTGTACGAGCTATGTTTACACCGGTTGTCATGTATGAGATCATGTTATGCATGTTTTGCTATGCTAGTAAACAATACAATCTGAGATATCTAGATCATCATTTTATCATGATTTATATTCTGGTTTTAATCTGGAAATTGCCTATTCTTTTAACAAAACTTACAGCCTAAAAACGAGAAGCTACAATTAATTAGGGATGGAGGGATTATTATTTTTAGATAAAGTATTAAAGAATCTGGCCTTATGGTAGAATTAGACCGCTTATATTATTGAAATTTTGAACCCATAGCCCAAGCACAAACGTGTCCAAGCTGAAATTAAACAAACACCAGAATTACATTAATAAGGATCAATCTGACGAGTAGATAACCAACCAAATAACCCCAAAGAAAAAAAAAGCAACACAGCTTCCTCTAGTAGCCGAGCAGCCCGTAGGAGCATCTTTTTATCCTCATGCCGCTCTAGCTTACTGTATATAAGTGCAGCAAAAGCTAGAAATCTAGAAAAAGCCAAAATATTTTGTGGCAGGGGCAAATGCCGCAATTAACCAACGGTGATTAAGCCATTGCACTGGCGGCATACAGTAATCAACAAGCGTCACATCCAACAAGCCAATCAGCGTGAATTCAACTCGACCAGAAAAAATAGCAAAAATTCCTGACGACCTGAATGGAGATGAGCGCGTGCGCGTGCAGGTTTTAAATAGCAGCCCCCCTGTCAGCCTCCCTCCTCCCCTGAGAGAGAGACGGAGAAGTGGATTAGTGGAAGGAGCAAGAAAACCTCTCTGAGTCTCTGCTGCTGCTCAAGAACAGTTATCCCCTCCTCCCTGGGGGGAAGAGAGATTAGCAGAGGAAACAAACCCAGGCTTCCAGCTTGTGTATGTATAAATACCCAAACCCCACCCAGCCCCCAAGAACCGCATAATCGAGCAGGAAGGAGACGCCTTTCCGGGGTTTTCCCTCCCCAACTCGGGGGTTTTCGATCCGGGGGCGGTTTCCGGCGAGATTTTTGACCCGGCCCGGTGGTTGGTTCCATTGATTTCCGTCTGCTATTCCTTACTCGTTCTCCTTGGTTGCCTTACCTTCCCATTCCCTGATCGGAGCCTGTCGCCGGTGGGCTCCTCGTGTGAGTTTGCTGCCCGTTACTGGGGGAAGAAAGAGCAGAAGGAACAGAGAACAAAAATCTTGGGTTCTGATCGGATCCGAGGACGGGGCAATGTGGTAGGAGCGGCCATTACTGCCGGAGTTTGATCCATCCAAGGAGGCCGCTTTCTTTTCTGGTGAGCTTTTTGGCCTCTGCGCCGTCTCTGTTCATTCTTTAAAGCTACTACTACGCAACAAAAGCGCTCGCAGAAGTTGCCATCTTTTTCCTTTCATCATTGCTGATGGCATCGCCTGCCTGCTCACACCTTGTTTAGTTTCCTCAACTTCCCCTAAATATTTCTAGATCCTCTGTCACATCAATTTTTAGCTGCATGTATGGAGCATTAAATGTAGGTAAAAAAAAGTAACTAATTGTACTTTTAGTATCTACATGTCGAGACGAATATTTTGAGTCTAGTTAGTCCATGTTTGGACAAAGTTTGTCAAATAACAACGAAAGTGCTAGTGCAGATTTCAAATATTTATCGGAACTAAACAAGCCCCGCAGAAGCAGAGGCCGGGCGAGGACGGGCTCTCGTGGCGCTCGCCATGCTGCGCAACAGATCGAGAAGGGCAGTTGGTGCTGGTGCCGGTGCCAACCAAGGAGGAGCAGGTGGCCTCATGGCTGCTGAGCTCCCCGCTGCCGTTGCCACTGCCGCCCAATCGCCGAGGCGTCCTTCGTCCTCCTCCTCTTCTGCTGCCGCTCCTGTGTTCCCTTCCGCAAGGCCGTTCGTGGCGATGGCGCTGCCCCAGGCCGGGCTCCTCCTGGACGGGTCCTCCGAGGGCCCCTCGTCAGCCGTGAGCCCCACCTCCATTCTCGAGACCAAGCAGTTCTGCTGCTCCGCGCTGCCCCCGTTCCTGTCGGAGAGGAGCCTCCGTAGGGCGGCGCACACGGACGCGGCTCCGGAGCCCGCCGGCGTCGGCCTCGCCGACGTGCTCCGGGACCACGGGGACGCCAAGGTCGCCGGGGGCAAGGTGGTGTTCGGGTCCCAGCTCAGAATCCAGGTCCCATCCGGTAGGGCCGTCGAGCTGGTCTCCTCCCCGATCGAGTTCGGCGCCAAGAACAGGGACGCGCAGCTCGCGGTGCTGTCGCCGGCCAGGAGGTTCCTGCCGGAGGTCGTGAGCTCGCCGTCTGCCCGGGTGTTCGCCGGCGGCGTGGCCGTCGTGCCCTCAGGGGAAATGGCCATGTCGGAGGACTACACCTGCGTCATCTCGCGCGGCCCGAATCCGAGGACCACGCACATCTTCGAAGACTGCATCGTCGAGAGCTGCGGGGATTTGCTAGTCGAGAAGGCTGACAAGGCCGCGGCCGCCGTCGCCGGCGGCGCAGCCGTGGCGTGTGGCTTCGTAATCTCTTGCCATGCATGCAACAAGCAGCTTGGACATGACAATGACATCTTAATCTATCGGTGAGTATTGATCTCTGATTTCCTTCTGTTTCCGCAGTAACGATTTTCTGAATGAAAATCCATTTGTGCTTACTGTAGATCAGCAGAACTAATTGCTGTATTTTCAGTAATTGATTTAGATTCCTCTGCTCCTTGCTCGTAAAGGACAAATCGCTGTCAGACTACTGCCTGTCCTAGAGGAAGCATGAATGAAAAATACATAATGATCTTTTGATTTTAAGAGTAGGACTTAGGACACCAACTTTGACAGCATGATCTGCTAGATCTGAACCACACAACATTCAGACTCGCAGTATATGTGTTACCAGTTTATAAGACCTGCAGCAAAATAACACATCCTTAGAATTTAGCTTCCTATACTAAAATTGACAGCACCCTGTGTTCTCACAGTGTAAATATTTTCCCATTAGTGACCCAGGAATGTAAAATAACGCTGATTTCATAACTCCTGCTTAGATAGATGATAAAAAGTACACCAATATGTCAGATACGAATTGCCATAGGTTCGATACCCTATGAGAGTGAATTTAGGCTAGTTAAAAAAGAAAATCCCCTCACCAGCAAAGGCAGGGTTAGGACATTTTTTAGGCTAGCAACGATGAGTTCTTTTACTGTACCTTAAAAGCAATGCCGTGTGGAGAGTTTTGATTATGTACTGTTATTTGACACGAAGTTGGCTTTCATCATTGCCAGGGGACCTTGTGAGTAGTTCTAACGTTGGAGTCGTTTATGACTTTCTGATTGGAGTGTGGATCATACGATACATATTTAGTGGATCTTATCAAGATTATATCAGCTTTAACGTGACCAATCTTCACTGATAGTTTGATACCCTTTTAAATTTAATACTGTACACTGCTCATCGGAAACATGTTGCTTGCTCATTTGAGACTGTGACGCCTCGATTCCCTGTTGCTTTCGAAGGGAAACTTGCTCCTTGTTTAAGCCACATATCTAAATTTAAAATACAGTGTCACCGTGCATCAAGAGGTCCCTTTGTATGTTTACTTTGATTAGCTGCTTGTAAGATTTAGAATTCCAGATTGTTACCTTTCGCTTTCACATCGAAAACTATGCAAAGGAGTTCATTATCCTATGGCAGGGGTTTCTATATTAGCAATTTGCAAGGGACTAAATTAATTTGCACCCATTGATGTTGCTAAATGAGGTCGACGTCCCAAGCTTGTGATGGTCTTGGTGCTCCTACTCCTAACTCCTGACCATGAGCAGGACCAGACATCATCGCCAAAACAAAAGTTTCAACATCGTAGTTGCGAATTTGACAGCCTCTTGATACCAAAAGATATACCGAGTTTGCTTGGATAAGACGGCGAAAGGGATTTCCGCCTTGTCTTGTTCTCGTCTTTCCTTTGCTTGCTGCATATGATCCATGGGAGGTGCTAAACGCTAGCTTTGAGATGTGCTCCCAAAACATTTTTTTTGGTTCGCATCTTTCTGGTTCTCTAATTCCTCGAGCACAGTAGTTTTATTTGTGGCTGTGCTGTTCAGAAAGACGTGCTTCTCTTGAAAAGCTGTACGCGTTTTATAATCCATCAGTTAGGTCATCACTGTTCTGTTATGATATAATTGTTTCTTTTCTCTCTCTCTCTTTTCTGCAGAGGTGATAAAGCATTCTGCAGCAGTGAGTGCCGGTACCAGGAGATGCTTTTCGACGAAGCAGTGGACAATTTGCGCTAGGCGATGAGCCGATGAAGGGAAAAGAGGGTGTTAGTGGAGGAGAAGAGAAGGCATGATGATCCTGAATAACCGAGACGAGATTTCTTTCTTCTTTTTTTTTGCCCCCTTTCTTTTGTTTCCTTTCGCTCTGTCACCTTTGCGAGATTGCATGCTGTTTTTGGTCATGGAGGAGGAGGAGGGGATGATTTAGTCTTTTGCGGATTAAAGACCTTTGGCGCCCACTTTTGTAAGAGGTTGAAGATTGGTGACCTGGGCTTCTTGTTCATGCAACTTTCCAAGTTAGTTCCGAGCTATGATGCTCATGTTCTGTTCTGCTTCGATGCTTGTCCATGTGACTCACTCATTCAGAGTGTGGATTCTTTCTGAAGTACTCCCTCCATTCCAAATTATAAGACGTTCCAAGAATCTTGGAGAGTCAAAGTTTTTCAACTTTGACCAAAATTATAGAGAAAAATATAAAGATTTATACCATCAAATATACATATTATGAAAATATAACTAATGGAGAATCTAATTGCACTTAGTTGATATCATAAATATTATTATCTTATTATATAAATTTGGTCAAAGTTGAAAAACTTTGACTCTCCAAGATTCTTGGAATGTCTTATAATTTGGGATGGAGGGAGTAGTAAATTGAAAGAAAAAAAACTCTTTGGCCCTGTTTCTAGGTGTCCATCATCACATTCTGTGCTTGGTAATCCATCATAATCAGATTGGTACTGTCTAGGACAGTAGTACAGTATTTCCGAAAAGGATGATTCACAGAAGAAAAGAAAAACACTCAAGACTTTTTCAGTGATTCAGGGTTAAAGAAGGGGTAGAGTGGAGCTCGGTGTAGCAGCTAGGCTAGCTCATGGGGGCCCGGCCGGCCAACCATCAGCCCAGCCAATCACTTGTAATAAACTCGAAGGGCCCCCCCACACAAGTATACTACTAACATCTCAACAACCCCTAATCATCATAGTGTTTTCTGTAATTGGATGATGGATGGAGCCCTGGGAGTGTGCTGGACCGATGCTAGCTGATTGTGATTTGTCCTGGCGTTGTTTATGAGTTCATCTCCACGCTTTGCCCCGCAGACGGTCTGATTCTCTCTTCGCTTTCCTTTCCTTTCCTTTGCTCCTGCTTTTGGTTTGCTTGCTGCTGCTGCTCCTACTCTACTGCATTATTGCGTCGGCACAGGCACAGCGTATGGAATTATTATTGTGAGGAATGAAGCGCTCGTGCTTTAGCAGTTGTTAATCATGGCAAAGGACGCTGCAGCTTTTGACCCTGGAACTGTTCTGGGAGACATTCAGATGGACGGACGCTTGTGGCCGGCAGCTTGGTTTGTGCAAGCAAAACTGACTGGTAGAGTGTGATAGGGTGATCTTTGGGCTCATCAGTATGGCCCGTCAGTCTCAGCCGCTCAGTGAAAGATGCAGTTCTAACTTCATCTGCTCGTGCTTGCTATTGCTAGTGTCTCTCTTCTCTGAAACGAAGGCGTCAGTGCTTGTTTCCATGGATCCATGTTGCAGACTTGCAGCCAGGCCATCAACTCTGGACAGCTAATGCGCGCTGCACCTATGACAAGATTCTCGGTGTGCATGGAAGAGAATAATATGAGGACGGATATTTTAATGGGTCAAATAATTCCTCATTATCTTAGGTCATTTGTTATGAGGACCATACTAGCATTATTCAGACTGTCTGAAATATTCGTACTTGATGATGTCGAACGTTGCTTATTAAGAAATGCTACATTCTCAAACTAATGTTTCAGAAATGTTGACAAGGTCATCTACTAGTCTAGCCTGATACCCTTACCCTGTCTATATCATTCATTGGAGCTACGCGATTCCTCTATTGTTTTCTCTGATACCCGAGTATATAATATGTGTCAAGTGACAGGTTACTTGTACTTAGCAAATACAAATTCTGGGGGTGCGTATTGCACAAAACAAGCATTTCTCTCATTCACACGCTCTCTGTAATTAACTATGTACTCCCTCCGTCCCAAAATAAATACAATTCTAGGATTAGACATAGTTACCAATACACCAACAAAATTACCAAAATAACCCTATACAGGTGCAATTATTACGCTTTGAAAAACGATAAAGTACAAAATGACGAATGAAGTTTTTTTGTATTTGGACAAGGTTTTGGTCAAACATTGAAAATATAAATAATGAATAACTTTTAAGTTATTGGATTTTAAAATGTAAAAGCTATATGAATAGATTTGTATTGACAAATATTTTCATAAAAGTATACATATATCATTTTCTAATAAATATAAAAATAAGGAGTCAAAGTTATACTTTAGATAGAGACCGTATCATTGTCCAAAACGACTTTCTTTTCCTATATGGAGGGATTATCTAAAATTGCAATTATTTTAGAGAAAAAAATGAATTCTGGAATTACATTTATTTTAGGACTGAAGGAGTACTATTTTTTTTTTTAACAGCACCTGCTGTACTTCGATCACCCGAAAATGGTGCTTGTTCCGTTGACGGGCTCACGCCAGTGAGGTTTTTGAGGCCTGGTGCCACCTGAGACTGCTATATGTTCTCACAAAAAATTGCAGAAACATCGGCTCGATCTGCTTGAGCTTATTTCGGTTATTTCAATAGTATTGTTTCTTCGTATTGTAAAAAACCGTCACTCCGTCAGTACCAAGTTGCAATACGCAAATTCTAGAACGCACATCACAGAACAGAACACAGAACCATCTTCAGGGAGCGCAGCTATCAGCGTCCGCGACGACTCCGAGTCACGCGCGGTCGTCGGACGACAGGAAGCTATAGATCACCGCGTCCCTGGCCTCGCCGCCGCCGCGCCCGGCGATGTAGCGGCGCAGCACCCCCTCCTTGCGGAAGCCGGCCTTCTCCAGCACCCTCTGCGACCGCACGTTCTCCACGTCCGTCAGCGCCTCCAGTCGCTCCAGCCCCGGCAGGTCGTCGAACACCCTGCCCACCACCTGCAGCACACGCGCACCGCACCCGGCCGGGGCGCATCACGGAGACACGCGATCACGAACGACGCCATGCATGGCCAAGAACGCCCCGCGCGCGCTGGCTGGTGGAGTAGTGACTATACCATCCTGATGGCGGCGGCGACGATGCCCCGGCCCCACTGGTCGTGCGCGAGGGCGTAGCCGATGTTGGCCCTGCGGCCGCCCTCGTCGGCGTACGGCCACACGGACACCTGCCCCACGGGCACGGGGCGGCCTTCGCCTTCGCCGTCGTCGTCGCCGCCGACGCAGACGGCGCGGAACCACGGGTGGCCCAGCACGGTGTCCCTGATTTGCGCCACGGCCTGCTCCCGGGTGGCGCAGAGCGGCCGCTTCAGGTACCGCATCACGCGGTCGTCCGACGCCCACGCCATGAAGGCGTCCACGTCCGCCAGGCCCAGCGCCCGCAGCGATACCACCGGCGCGGCGTGCTGCTGCCCTCCGTCCCGTCGCTGCCCGTGCACGTCGCCGTCGGCGGCCGGCTCCATCTCGTCGTTGCTCGGCGCTGCTCTGCCTGAGCTTAGCTTAATTTTGCCTCCCAGCCCCAGGCAGGGCGTGTGCGCATCGATCGGTGCTACTGTATACGACTTTGATGTGTCGCGGTCAATCGGTCGGTCATATGGATAAGAACATGATGCGACGACTAATTAACAATGTTGCGCACTACCTGAATGATCTCCTTTTGACTTTCCAATTCATATTCAATTTTTTCTCCAGACCAAAATTATCACTCGCACAAGATATCACGGACTTCAACGAAATCTCAGCCATAGAAAACTAATTGATTAACATATAACAAATCATCCGACAGATGGATAGAAATTCTATTTTTTTAGCGAAAAACACTTACATCATACGTGACGTATGCGCAACAGCGAAAGGCCAGGAAGATCATAGCATCGTAGCCCACCACCATCTACGGCCCATCGGGCTTGTCCTCCTGCGGGGGACGGTCACCGACGACGATGCTGAACATGACCATGTCCCTGGGCCGGCCCTTGAGCAGGACGTACCTCCGCAGCACGCCCTCCCTGACGAACCCGGCCTTCTCCAGCACGCGCTGCGACGCCGGGTTCTCCACGTCGGCCACGGCCTCCAGGCGCAGCAGCCACGGCCACGCCGCGAACACGGCCTCGGCCGCCGCCCGCACGGCGCGCGTCGCCACGCCGCGGCCCCAGTGCGCGTGCGCCACGCGGTACCCCACGGACGCCCTGAGCAGCCGCCCGTCCTCGGCGGGGCCCGGCTTCACGGAGATGGACCCGACCACGGGCAGGGGCGCGCCGGCGCCGGCGCAGATGGCGCGGTACCACGGGTGCGGCAGGACGTGGTCGGCGATGTAGCGGCGGGCCTGGTCCACGTGCTCGTAGGCGTCGCGGCGCTGGAAGCAGACCACGCGAGGGTCCGCCGCCCACGACATGAACGCCTCCGCGTCCGCGTCCGACAGCGTGAACTCGCGGAGGGAGACCTCGAGCTCCGCCGCCGCCGCGGCAGGGGATCCTGCCTGCTGGACCTCCATGCTCTTGTCGTCACCTCAACACCTCGAGGTCGAGCTGGCGCTAGCGGGGCTGTCACGTAACGTAGACTCTCCGATCCGGCGTGTCTGCTCGACTGTATTACTATAGGTGTATATGTAGCCGGGTCTTGGTCTCTTCTTGGATGAGCCGGCAAGCTTGACCAGACACGACGGAGGTGTAGTAGTAGTAGTCCATGGTGTTGACTTGAGCATTCCGAGACCATGCGCCGCCGCCTCCAAACTGACGTGCAGCTTGGGGCTGCGGTACACATCAGCATGGTTACAGCGGTCGGGGTTGCTGAGATTCTGTTTGCTACGGCGGCGCACGGACGCGCATACAACAGGACGCGTACCCAGGACACACCACGAGGATGCTCGGAGCGCTCTGGTCGCTGCTTCGACCCGCCGCGGGTTCGGACACCAGGTGCGTTGCGGGCTCTGACGCTCGCGCTCTACCACCGCCGCGGGGTTGCCCTCTGCGAAGTGAAGCCCGACAACAACCTCGTCGACGCAACCGCCGGGAACGTCGGCGAGGAGGAGGAACAGGACGACGGCGAGGTCGAAGCGGAGACGGAGATGACGGAGGCACCGCGCGTGCGCCTGGCGGTCTTCGGCTCGCTGTCGTGGGTGGGCGTCGCCGGTCTCGGCCGCGACGTGGGCTTGAATGGGTCGCTTCACTACATGGCGTCCGAGGTGGTGCCCTGTGCCGAGTTCGACGCCTTGGCGGTTGGGTGCACAGCGCTGCTCTCCGGCAGCGCACTCCTCTTCGGCGGCGAGCCCAAGCCCCAGGTCCTGCTGCTCTGACGAAACGGGCTAACGGGTTCAGGCTGCACTGTTCCAGTAATGGGTGCAAGCAACGACAACGGGCTAACGGGTACCGGCTGCGCTGTTCCAGTAATGGGTGTGGGCAACGACAGCGGGTTTGGGTCCAGCATGGATCCCTTGGAGCTCCAAGTGATGAACAAATATACAGCAAAAAGCAACACCTATGCTTCGACTCCGCTAATTTTTCGAGACTTCTTTCCCCTGCAAGAATAGAAACCATAATTCGTGCTTCGATGATCCATCTAAATCGCTTTTCCGCCAAAAGTATTCTTCTGAGTCCGGTGTCGCTTCTTCTATATCTACGGCTCAGTCTTCAACCTCTGCAGCTTCTGTGCTTGCGGCCTTCAATGGTCTGTGCTACCAATAACCGGTGAGATCGTTGTGTTCCTTTTGGGGCACGTTATGGACTCATCGACTCTTTTGGGTCGATCGCGTGCAGATATCCTGTTTAAAATACCTTGTTCAGTTTTCGCTCTTGGGCTAGAATCTCTAAAAGTAGTTTCTCTTATCTTGGCACTTCGTGGTGCCTCTTGTGTAATTGGGTTGTTCTTACCCAACCTCTTGTACTCCTTTTCTTAATATAATATATGAGGTTTTTGTTAAAAAAACAGTACTCATGTTACTTCATATCTATATTAGTTATCGTTTTTAGACAAAATTTAAGTTAAAATTAAAAATATAAATCATCAATAATTATTAAGTTTTATTTTATAAATATAAAAATTATATGAATAAATTTGTCTTAAAAATACTTTTATATATATATATATTACTTTTCTATAAATATTTTTATAAAAACAAGAGGTTAAAATTATGTTTCGAAGACGTGTCGCTGTTCTAAACGACAATTAATATGGATATGGAGGGAGTACTACCCTAAAACTCCAGATCCTTTTAGGTTAGGTGCAATGTACAGTCTTATTTGGCTGCAAACAATAAACGCAATTCTAGAGTTTAAAATTGGTCTCAAAATAAACGCAATTCTACGTATAAAACAAGAGAACTATATTTATCTTTTTGTATTTTTCAAAGCGTAAGGATTGCACCTTTATAAGGGTATTTTGGTAATTTTACTGGTGTATTAGTAACCATACCTAGTCCTAGAATTGCATTTATTTTGGGACAGAGGGTTACTCCCTCCATATAAAAAAACTTGACGTTCTGGGCATGCAAGCTGTTTTCACAAATCTAGTCGTTTTGGGTTGGTAAGGGTCATCTTGGACGAGTTTGCCCCTGCCACGCATGCAAAGTAATTTCCCTCTTCCCGCCGCTTCGTTAGCCGTGCATGCACAGTAATTTCCGTTGGGCACTCGCTGCATGCCTACATGCAAGCTAGCATAAAACAACAAAATAAAATTTGACAACTCAAAGCGCCTCAATACCCACCGTGCTAACCAATTGAGTCAGAAGACTTTTATGTTTAGCATACACCTGCAGCCCTATTTAATAAGGGTAAAACTAGAAGAATACCCTCTAATTAATCACTTCTTGGTTACTACAAGCATGTCCTAAACGTCAGGGTTTTTTATATATAGAGGGAGTACAGAGTACTCGACTGGCGTGCAATTTGGGGCCGCGGTACATGTACACATCAGCATGGTTACCGGGTGGGGTTGCTGAGATTTTGTTTGCTACGGCGGACGCGCCTACAATAGGTGCTGAAACTCATGTCTGAACGGAAGAGGGCGAAGGTTAGGGCGTCCCCAATGACACTTTCCTAGCTAGCTATTTGCCTACTTAGAGGAGAGAGAACATGCACAATTCTAGTCACTAGCGCTTCGCTCGTTGCTTAGCTCGCTCGGTTCCCTAGAAACCTACAGTTGCTGCATGCATGACCCCACTTTCTTCTAATCGGATGGCTGGCAGTTTTTTCCTATTTTTTATTCCTGGCAGCCGGTGATTTGGACTCGCTCATTGAGGACGCCCTTATCGTGACGTCGTCGTCCTCCGACCACCTCAGCTCAACGGACATCATTCTCCGTCTACTTAGATTGCCGCCTAAGACGATTTGCACTAGGAACGGGATATGAGAACGGTAAAGTGCCACATGAGCATGTAACGTAAAAAAAGGCTGCAACGGCGTCCTCTATCCGGTCCGTTATCATTCAGCAAGCGCTAAATTTGGCGTCCTCTATCAGTTGTAGCAGATGAAGCGCAAGGGGTCAGCCGTGCTAGAGTGAGAGAGAGGAGAGAGTACGTAGTCGTCATGTGACAGATGCTTGTTTATGATTTTTGTTGTGGTTGTGATGGAGTCGTTGCCGTTGTGGCTGTGTTTTCTTGTTATTGATGTGCATTTTTTTTTTCTCTGTATTTTTTCTTGCTCTATTAACATATGGCCATTTTTTTTACCAATATTTATTTTTTTAAAAATAAATAAAAAGAGCTAAAACCCAAGCATGGCCCCTATGCATATTATCCTAGAACAAACTACATACAAGACACGTCAGATGTGTTGACAAACAAAACTGACCTTTATGAAGTTATCAAAACTTAAATAAACTTCATCATTGTGTTCCTTTCGTGAAGATGGTTAAAAATATATATATGAAACGTCCAATTTGGAGTCCAGATAAAAGAGTCGTGACCTAAAAAAGATGGCCTACTGTCGGAAGTTGTGACCCATGTCAGAAGTTCTGCCTTGTAAGTTTCGACAAACGTGTGGATTTCCGGAAAACCTGAAAAAACTATTCGGATGCGTAGGGTCGTCCCCATGTCGGAAGTTTCGACGAAGGTCAGAAGTTCTAACCAGCGTTAGGACTTTAGACAAACCTAATAAAAACTCCAGATCAGATCTAGCCTTTTGGATTCTGATCCGGATTGTTCCAAACTTGGAAAATAAGGCTTAGAAAGGTTTCCTATTAGGATAAGACCACCCCCTCTATATATATGAGAGGATCATGGCCAATTGAGATCGCATCTATCCAATTGATCAAAAACACATCTACTCAACCCTTTACCTCTCCTCTCTCTACCATGTTATTCGTCGCATCTCCAAGCGAGATTCGACAACGTTTTAGGCGGTCTTGCTGGTCCTATTGCAACCTCCACGTGTTCCTCCTCGATGAGTCTTCCTGAGAGAAGTTCGGGACTCATCAACACAAGGAATCAAAGCCCTAAATCGGTCTAACCGGTCTCTAGATCGGTTTCGTCGGTTTATTCAAGTTCCTTGCTATTTTTTAGGTTGACTTGTAACCTCTTTAGGCGTGCTAGCCCTACTGGTATGTGATTTGCATAACTTACAACCTCTTTAGGATTGATTAACTCCGTGGTTACAAATTGCCTAACCAAGCAAATGTCAAATCTATAGTACCGTTTGATTGGTGACCTTGATACAATGCCTGAATGGCTAGAGGGGCAATCACTAGTTGATAGTTTGTATGTGTCCATTGATGTTGGGGTAATGATAAGTGACCAACTGAGCATTAACTAGAGCCAGGCAACCCCTAGGACTAGGAGATTCAGGCGATCGATTTCGAAAGGAGCCAATTTCTTACAAGCAATTATAAAAAATCTAAGTTCTTTGACTCTTTTGAAGGACTGGCACCAAGCAGCACATACGCTTTTTTTTTTCAGGTACAGTCGGGCAATAATCTCAGGCAGAGATACCTGCTGAGCATTTCTTGTCAGGGTTCCAAACGCTTGTGTCATTCATTTGCCTCTCGCTTCTTGGATGCCAAACGTTCGCATTGGGCTACAAGTGGGCCTAATCAATGGGTTTATCTAGCATACAGCCCAGCCCAACCAGTTACTGAGCTCAACCGAGGCAGATCCAGTCCATCCATACAGCCAGCCAGGGCACACAGGCAAAACCCAAACCCAGGAGGCGCACAGCATCGCCGGCGACGATGGATCCCCTCTCCGTGCTCCGCGACTACGCAGCCCGCAACGAGCTGGACAAGATCATCTTCTCCGGCGAAGAGATCCACTTCGGCTCCGACTACACGTTCCCAGCCTCCACCCCCACCGCCTTCGCCTCCAAGCAATCAGGCCGCCCCTACCCGCTCTCCGCCGCCGTCTTCCTCGCGCAGCACCACGACCTCAAGCACACCGACTTCATCCAGGCCGCGCGCCTCCGCCGCATCCCGCCAGTATCCCTCCCCGACCGCAAGACCTTCCTCGACTTCCTCCGCTTCGGCCACAACTCCCTCCCCTCCGCCGACCCGCTACTCCCATCCGCCTTCCAGCCGCAGGAGGCCCACCTCCACCCGCCCTCGCCGCCGCCCGAGGACCCTGCGGCCACCGAGGAGGCCACAACGGGGAAGCACATCCGCGCGCTCGAGCGGCCCTTCAAGGACCGCAACGCGATCCTCGACGCCCGCGGCCGCGACTTCCTCGCCATCTTCCAGGCCGCTGCGCGCCGCCAGGACGAGCAGCGCAAGGGCGGCGGCAAGGACGCCGCGCCCTCTTCCCGCCCCGACTCTGGCTCCGCCGCTGCAGCCCTGGCCAAGCCCAAGGTGCTGGACAGGTCCCTGGGCGACGGCGTCGTCCCCATCATCCTCGTGCCCAGCGCCTCGCAGACGCTGATTACGATCTACAACGTCAAGGAGTTCCTCGAGGACGGGGTGTTCGTGCCCAGCGAGGAGAGGATGCGGGCGACCAAGGGAGGGAAGCCGGAGAGCGTCACGGTGCAGAAGAAGCTGATTCGTACGGAGAGAGCTGGCAGCGCTGGGGGTGCCGTGTCCTTCGAGGTTAGGGACAAGCCGGCTTCGCTCAAGGCAGACGATTGGGGGCGGGTTGTGGCCGTGTTTGTGCTCGGCAAGGAATGGCAGTTCAAGGACTGGCCCTTCAAGGACCATGTAGAGATCTTCAACAGAGGTGTGCCTCCTGCTCCTTTTTTTGACATACATGGTACATGCATATGCAATTTGTTTTTGACATGGTGGTGTAGCTTCATTATGGATGAATTTTATGTTTGTAGCTTCATTTGACATGTACAATGTTCTATCTGTATTATAGGATGGTCTCATTTCGTTAGGAGCTACCTTTTTGTCACAAATGAGTTAAAAGATACATCATTTGTGGCTTTGAGCAAGAAATTGGGTTTTCTGCAGTGTTTGTTTCCACTTCAGGAATTAAACAGTAGCATGTAATAGTTGAGCTTCCTTGTTTAGCTTCTTTATACTAGATATAATTTTTATGTTTGGATAATCTAAAATGAGAGAACTTGTTTTATGCTTGACACAAGAGCCCTCCTGAAAAACAACTCTGTCAGAAGCTAGATTAGCCAAAAATGGAATGGAAAAAGCGAATGACAGAAGCAAGATACAGAATCAAGTAAGAATTACATGCATGAAGTAAGAATGGGACAGACCTTTGATTCTGGCGATGGCAATGCTCCGGCCTACGAGCTATGGGGGCACTCCAGTTAGAGTTAGAGTTAGAGTTTAGTACTTGGGTTAGGGGTTCGGGTAGGGGATTGGGGAAATTGGGATAGGGATTTGTGCATGCTCCAGGCAATGCTCCAGGGGATGGGGTGGCGCTTGAGTTAAGGTTAGGGGTCAGGGTGAGGGTTCAGGTGGGGGATGAGGAATAGGGATTTGTTATTGCCGTGCCTACACTGAAGGTTGGGGAGATTGCCAGTTTGGCGATGGCTGGCAGCAGTTAGGACAGTGAGGCGGTGAGCGTGCCACCTGCTGCAGTGGCAGAGGAGGCTGGATAGAAGGGTTGGCTGCTGGGGAGGCTCACCGGTGTGGTTAGGATAGGGCGGGTAATAGGGGCAGTGGTGCGTATGGGTGGTGATGGCACCTAGGGTAATGCCGGACACTGGGTGTGGTTGGTGGGGGTGTTGGATGATGGACATGTGTAATCATGTAGACAGCGAGCATCTGGTCCTGCTTGTCTTTGTGGCAGTGAGTGAGGAGAGTGGGGGAGGTGGAGGAAGGATGAGATTGGGGCGACGTTCGTTGATCCTAGATAGTTTTGCGTTAGCATTATTATCTAGAGAGTGCTTTCTGCCTTTTTTTTGTTCTTTTAGTCACAGCTACTAGGCATTACCAAACACCCTACTTCTGAAGGGGTCTATCTATTTTATTTAGTACCGGAGAAATGCTTTAACAACTGTAAGTTCAGATCACCACATTCTGTTATAGACTTTCAATTACTGTATATTTACTCGTTATATGCTTAAATCACTGCTTGATATGTACCATCATTTTTGTAGACATGAGTAACTTGGTAATTAAATGTTGTCTTGAGTGCAAAGAAGGAAGTCACTAGATTTTTCTTATTCTCATGCCAACGATGTAGGATACTATTTGTGCAGTTTAACATCTTGAAACTTTGTCAGTTATTGGTTTCTATGTGCGCTTCGAAGATGATAGTGTGGAGGCAGCCAAGGTGGTGAAACAGTGGAATGTGAAAATCATATCTGTAAGTCTGCGATAAAAGTCGGTATATTCTTGGCTACAGACACTTCAACACTGCAGTGATTACGTCTACATGGTTGTGTTATGGTGCAGATAAGCAAAAACAAAAGGCATCAAGACAGAACAGCTGCTCTTGAAATATGGGAGCGCTTGGAGGAATTTATGCGGGCTCGTACATAATTGATGTGCAGTCCTGTAAGCCTTTTTTTTCGAACAGTCATGTAAGCCTTCTGATTTCACCTTTAATATAAGCCTTCTGATTTCACTTTTATTGAGTTCTAACAGGATTGGATGTCATGTTCTGTATGATTAAATTGATTGCTCAGTAACCAGAGGGAATAAGCGATACATTTGTATATACTAAAATTTTATTTGGTTTATAGTATATTACTGTGGAATGACCAGCTGACTTTGGTTACATAGTCAAGGGTATACCTTTAGTTATGTGCACTTTCTATTGCTAGTAATTGAACGAACTAGTTTCATTAACTGAATAACTTTCTTGTCTATTCCATCTGTAAAGTGTTAGAATATGTGTCATGAATCAGTAAAATAGGACTTGTTAAATGTTGCAAAGTTAATTTATTTGATTTTGAGCCTTGTTTGGCTTGTGGACAACAGCTCATGTCCTTAAGTGACTAAGTGCCAATTTATGGTATTTTAGTGACATTCTATAAGGATTTGTTTAACTGTGCAAATGTTACTCTTTTTGTTTTTTGATTCAGCTGTGCTTGAATTACTTAGCTTTTGTGCAAGTTAAATTAAGATATATTTTTCTGACATAATTTATGATGTCATCTATAACCTCACCAAATTTGATATTAAAACTCAACTTATAGGTGGAGAAACAAAAATAACAAATCATGTTAAGGGGTAAACTAAACTAACTGAAATAGTTGGAGGGAGTAAAGTGAGCCAAATGTTAGTTTAGGGGGTTATCTGGACATAGGTTAAACTTTGGGGGTTGTAATTTGGACTTTTTCCTATTTTCTAATTGATGGTCTTTGGCTCATCCTTGCTGAAGGATCCTTCACCTATTCATTGTTGGGAAAATCCCCTATATGCCATCAAAACTTACAAGTGTCTCTTACTTGCCATCGTAAATTATACATTCCCTTAAAAGCCATCAATATAAATTTATGGTCCCTTATATGTCATTGACCGTCAAACCACAGTTATGTTGTTGTTAAGTGATGGATGAAAAGACAATTATACCCCTATGAAACGTCCTTCTTAGAGGCCCAGACCAGTACTGCATGCACGCACGCTCCTTGCGTGTGTGCGCGCACCTGGCGCGCTGCTCTTTGTCGTCTATGAAACTTGTCGTGCTCGCATCGATCTAGCTTGATCGTAATTAATTACATCATGTAACCAATTGCAGGATTTACATGTTGATATTATAGTACGTACAATCTTGCATGCATCGTGTTTGTTCGAGCGAGTACGTCCACGAATGAGACGGCCGGCCTGGCCGATTTAGTGTCATTTATTTGAACCCTTTTGTCTAGGTACGGTGTGACACACACTGCCTTGCCAGCCATGCATGCATGACTAATTAGCGAACAGTATATAACCCACTAATTGAGCCGGAGTGTACGTTCAGATCTCGTGGGATCGTCGATCGGATCAGCCCTGCCGGGTTGTGGTCTGACGAGAATGTTCCTGTTCATCTCCCTGCACACCAATGTACGTAATGCATGGTCAGATGAGACTATAAAATTAATCTTCATTTCGCAATAGGGGTATAATTGTCTTTTCATCCATCACTTAACAGCAACATAACCGTGGTTTGACGGTCAATGACATATAAGGGACCATAAATCTATATTGATGGTTCTTAAGGGAATGTATAATTTACGATGGCAAGCAAGAGACCCTTATAAATTTTGATGGCATATAGGGGATTTTCTCTTCATTGTTAGGGCAGTATCGCGTCATATTTCTATCAAATTTGATGAAACATTTCCCATTATCTAATACTTCTCAGTGACATTGGCTTCTCAATGTTATTTTCAGTGTGACTGTTAAACACCCAAATGTTATGTTGATCTGGAGGCAGACTTTGTGCTTGTTGAATTACTGACTGGCAGAATGACTTTATTTTTATTAAAGGGAAAGGATAAAAGCCATTTTCCTAGATTCGATCTCAATATTGGTCGGTGACAGTAGATGGCAGAATGGAATGGCTGGAAACGCATGAAGACTGCAATCTGCCAATCTTTGTACGCTAGGATGTATTTGTAATGTTGTACTTGCAAAAAAACTGCTAACTTCTTATTTTTAGGCAAGTATACTAGATAATTTTGCAATTTGCGACTTAAAGTATATTCTCTTTCTACTCTATGGTGAGGGGTTGCTTGCTGTCAATATTTTCATGCACCTGCCATTTTATGAGGCCTGATGTGTGAATTTCATAATCTGATTTCTGGGGCACCTGCTTTGCTTTTGTAGATTCTGTACAAGGGAAACGTTTTTATTGTAACTGTACAACAGTAGTGTGCAGTTTCTACTTATATCTATCTACGTCTCTTATAAAGCTAATCACGCTACAAATCTATCTCAACATGCAAGTCATTCACGCCATATTTTCACTAATAGCCATGTCGTTCCACTAACTTTCAACATTTTAATTGCGAGCAATCCACATCATCTCCACTTCATTTTATTCCAAATTCTTCACAATTCCCGCAGCAACAACTTGCAGGGTATCTTGTAGTATAATGTTACAATCAGCGCATTTGGTGTTCTAATAACAGCTTAGCAGACTACAGTTACACATACATGATTGCAAGTGCAGCAAGGAACACAGCGACGAGTACAGTGCCTGCAGCCATGTCTCTGGAGCTTGTCGCGCCCGCCGCATGCAGTAGTTCCGGGAGCTTCGATCCAGTGCCTGCCGCCGGCGCCATTGCAGTTGCAGTGGCCGAAGCATCTTCCGTGGGTGTCGGCGGTGCTCCTGCCGTGCCTGGATCAGCAGCAGCCGGCGTGCCCGCCGACGGTTCAGTTGCCGGAGTCGTGTCAGACGGGGGCGAAGTGCCTGCTGCCGGCGGCGTGGAGCCCTCGCTGCCAGCGGCGGCTTCTGCAGCGCATCGCAAGAGAAATATGGCAACAAGCTTGTCAAGCTGCTCGTTAGCTGTTGGTGCGAAATCATGCATAATATAATGTACTGTACCATCGTCGCATGGGCTGGGCAGGTCGCAGACGTTGGGGATCATGGCCTGCGCCTGGCCGAGGAAGAGCCCGATGGGGCTGGGCGCGAGCTTGGACGCGGCGCAGAGGCACGGCGCCTGCGCCTGGAGGAAGCCCCGGAGCTGGGAGCAGCAGGAGGCGAGCGTCGCCGAGCCGACGCCGAAGACGTAGCCGATGCACGGGGACAGGCTGAGTGGCGCCGGCGGGCAGCTGGGCAGGGCCGGGAACGCCGCCACCGTCGTCTGCTGTGCCGAGGACAGTGTCGCCGTCGCCGTCGTCATCGCCGTGACGACGGCGAGGGCCAGAGTCACCTGGAGCCACCGCCGGGCCATGGTGTGGCCGATTGAATGACTCTATGACTGGGACTGACGGTGCGGGTTTTCGGTGAGGACGACGACGGCGAGTAGGCGAGTAGGCGACGGTGGTTTATACCGCGGGCTGTTGGGGAAAATTGGGGGGCCGGGATGGGTATGTGGCAAAAGATTTGTGTGCCTTCACCTTCACACGCCCAGGTGGATGAGCCGGTCTATCTAACTCGCTTTTGTACGGTGTCTGAGCATGGATCGGTTTGCATGCTGCGAATGCGACCCGGTGTTCTTTTGCAGAGTTGTCGGTGAACTGACAGGAGAATATATGTATGCGTCTGCCTCCACGACTCCATGAGAGGTCTCTCCCACTCTCTTGCATTCCTGAATTTGGCTGTTCGTGTGTTGACCTCAGCTACGCTCGGGTTGGTGATCAGCCCTCTAAGAAGGCGTCGCAGTTCATGGTTTTGGCCACTAGAGGCAATAAGGTTGTGCACCTTGCCCGGCTCATTTTCTGCATTTGTGCACCTCAGCTACGCTCGATCTGTTTGGAAACTGAAGCGGCTCCAGAGTAGGTTGGTGGTGTCACTTGTGTGAATCGCGTGTGGTACTAGACAATTCTTGTGAAATACAAACGCGGCATGCATGAGTGTAACTAAGAGCTCGTTTGTGGATCCACTAGTACTAATAATTAGCAGCTAAAATTAGTACTACTGAATCAAAACAAACTTGCTAATAATAGACCAACTAATTGCATTGTTAGATAGGGATCGAGCTGCTAACTAGTTCCACTGATAATATGTGTCAACTATCTATTAACAACATATTAATAGGTGGATCCAAATAGTCTCCCGCTAAAAAGTAGCTAGCTGCTAATTAGTAGCTATTAGCTAGCTAACTATTACTGCTGGTAGATCCAAACGGACCCTAAATTACATTCTATTGTATCCTGCGTTTATGGTATGTTCTTAAACCCTGAGGCTCCATTACCCACACCCATGATGCCCTATGGAGATTGCTCTCTATAGGAGCGGCGCCATTATAGTTAGACTAGACCAATCTAGTTAATTTGCCAATGTGTATCATCGTCAAGCCCACTTTTTTTACATAATGGATAAAAAAATATCCGGCTTCATCTATCGAAGGATAGACTCAGGCCAATTATTACAAACAAGTTCCAACCTCATAAACTGGCAACACGGCAACGAACAAAGTTTTGACAATTACAAACCAATCAAACTACTAGATAACCATCCAAAAGGTTTAAAAATTGCAAGGCGGCGGTCTCCAATCTTTTGGCCGCAGCGACCAAACTATCCCGAACGTCTTCATGCCGCTGTAGCTTTGCCCACTGCCGAAGCCAGTAGGTTCCCCTGAATAGTATCTGCAGAAGAGATTTTGGTTTGCTTTTGTCAGAGACTACTTCGTTTCTTGTCAGCCAGATACTCCAACAAATAGACGACGCAGCGGTCAATACAAGAGCATTTAAATGTCTATCCCCTCTCCTGGACCATGTGTTGAACATGTCGTCCATGGTATCTGTGACGGACCAGGATGTCAGAGATATCATCAGAAGATAAGTACTCGGACTAATCCTGGATGGCACGGGAGATCCTAGGACGTGATACGAAGTCTACATGGATTAAGACTCTCATTGTAACCTAGTTGAGTTCTTAAAGGAAGTCTTGTAATTAGAATAGGATTCCTTTGTTGTAACCGACTAGGACTTGGTCTATGCTATGCTTCACCCGGATATATAAGGGGAAGCAGGCGCATGCTCTAGAGAATTGAATCTTGAATCATAACACAAGGCACACGCCGCACTGGACGTAAGTTATTACGCTATTTAGCGACCTGAACTAGTATAAATCGCTGTCCCTGTGTACTCGCCGAGTTCTACGAACGCCGATCCCCACCGAACAAACCGTCTGAGATCCCTCAAGACGAGTTGCCGGTTAACAAACACTGATAGCTAGCGCGCCAGGTAGGGGATCTCGGCGATTCGATGATCAAGAGCTCAACGAACCACGTCAACATGTTCTCGGCGGGATCAATTTTCGTTTTTGGCTCGTGGATTTGCATCGCGGACGATCAAGGGAAGCTACATCGACAACTTCACAACGAATCAGAAGCGCAAGCTGTGCCAAAGATGGATGATCTCACCCAGAATCTAGCAAACCTTGCAATCCAAAGTCCGCAAGATTCCGAAGGTCAGGCCGAAGCTTCCGACTCCTATTCAGGCTCTAATTCTGAGATCGAAAAGGACTCAGACACCAGACCTGGCGTTACTTTGGGACTGCGGAACTCGGCTAATTGCTTCAAAAACTTAATTAATGCGAAGTTCAAGGAGTGTCAACAGATCCCCTTGATCGGAGCCCAACAAGGACTTGTCTTCAGCTCAACCGAGGAAGGCAGCATCGTCCATTGGCCACTACAATCAGCCCCGGTTAGATTGATTGGCACGATTGAACAAATTCTTCCGTACCAGCACGGGCATCAACTCCCCTCTGAGGAACACGGCACCTCAACAGAGCTAAATTCCAGTGCCTCTACTCTGGAGTCGGTTACACCGGGCCCAACAAATCAGGGCTATACTCGCGAGGTTTTCATGGCAGGACACCAATCATCTCTACGACCTCCAACTCCTCCAGATGTCCTCCGAGATGACAAAACCCTGAGTATGATATCTGATAATGATCCAGAAGGACCCGGAGAAACCGAGTCTATGAAGACTGAGAGAATTAGGAGGAACCAGGCCAAAGAAGCCCGCAGGAGGCGAGCAAATCATCGAAAAGAGGCCATGGAACGTTACCAAATACGGCTTGAAGAATATAATAGCCGGAGGCATCTGGAAGAGGAAGCGGAGCGCCAAGCTCGCACCCAGCATGATCAGGAGAATCAATCTCAGAATGATCACAATCGACGACGAGCCGATTGCTCCCGCAACCTTGAACCTGAGTTCATGAGGGTTGCTGGTCACAAGGTCTACCAGACACCTTACCAAAACATCATCGCCCTAGCTACAGAGATGGGAGCTAAGAACAATCGCACCCCCGAAGAAGAGCGATGGCTAGTCATGCTTCAAACTACCGCGCTACAGCTCAAAGGGCGAAATCTTGAGTCTTTGGCCGACGAACAAGCATCATCCCATCCAAGCCAGAGGCGACCTGTTCATGAACGACTCGGTCGGGCTCCAGCAAGGAGTCGCTTGGGCAACCGAGTACCCGATCAGGCTGAAGGAGGAGCCGAATCATCATACCGAGGAGTCGCAATCGCAGCATCCGACGCAGTCGATCGCTTCCCCTGTTTTTCTCAAAGACTCCAAGCAGTCCCATTTCCACGAAAATTCAAACCCGGAAACTACTCAAAGTACGATGGGAAGACAGAACCAAAACGCTGGCTCAGGATGTACGCTCAAGCAGTCGAGTTGACAGGAGGAAGCAACGACGTCAAAGAACTTTTTCTCCCCATGGATCTAGAGACAATGCCACTAGCATGGTTTGACAGGCTTAAGTCCGAGTCCATTGACTCCTGGGAACAACTCCATCGTATCTTCATAGAGAACTTTGCGGGTGTCCCCGAGAGATCCGATCCCCGGACTAAGCTCAGGACATGCAAGCAATAGAAAAATGAGACAATGCGGGAGTACTACAATCGCTTCTCAGAAATTCACTCCACAGTTTCTGACATCACGGACAGAGAAGTAATTGACCTTTTTGGCAACGGAATTTGCGAAAGATACAATTATAAAGATTTCATCAAGCATGACCCGACCACCGCCGACGAGTTTCATCGGGCAGTAAATTCCATGATGGTGACAGAAGAACACACACAGGAACGCTTTCCCGAGAGGAACACGCAGGGTGATCGAGGAAACAATCAGAGAGGCAATCAAGTTGATCAGCAAAACACCCGCAAGAGAACAAGGGACAACACCATTGTGGCTATGGAGCCTCAGAAGAAAGGAAACAAGCCATCCACCTTTGACAACTTGCTCAACGGACCGTGCCTTTTCCATCCGAAAGGAGGACATCAGGCTAGACATTGTCGACAGCTCAAGGAGCGAGGCTTGAACTCTGACTTCAATAGAAACAAGAAAGATAAAGGGAAGAAAGTAGCTGATGACCCTCAGCAGGACGCCCGCCGGTGGTTTCCAACACCCCAAAGGGACCATCAATGTCATATTTGGAGGAGTAACCACCAGCGACAGCAAACGTCTCCAGAAACTTTCCCTATGCCAGATCATGTCTACAGAGTCGGCTACCCCTAGATACCTTGATTGGTCTGAGTATCCGATCAATTTCTCTCGATCAGACCAATGGACCAACGTCTCCAATGCAAGGCATTACCCGCTAGTCTTGGATCCTACGGTCACCGGGTTCAAACTGGGAAGAGTACTCATTGACGAAGGAGCAGGACTCAATGTTATCTTTGCAAGCACCTTACGCAAGATGAACTTGGACCTCACAACTCAACTCACACCATCAAACGCCCCCTTCTACGGCATAGTACCCGGAAAGGCGGCTGTACCACTCGGAAGGATCATACTACCCGTCACTTTTGGAACTCAGACCAATTACCGGACTGAGTACATCAATTTCGAGGTAGCTGACTTCGAGTCATCATACCATGCCATATTTGGACGACCAGCTATCGCCAAATTTATGGCAGTACCTCACTACCCGTACCTTCTGCTGAAGATGCCGGGTCCTAAGGGAATTCTAACCTTCAGAGGTGACTTGAAGCGATCATTCGATTGCGACACAGAGGCTGTTCAAATTGCTGAAAAAGCTCAACTCGCCCTGGAAGTACAAGAACTCGCACAGATGGTGCATAACACCAAGCCTGGAGATTCAGAAATCTCAACCAAAAAGGCGAGTGCTATCCAACCATCAGCAGAAGTCTCTACAAAGACAATTGACCTGGAAACCGGTGATCCATCAAAGACAGCGGTTATTAGTGCTCACCTATCTGAAGAATAGGAACTCGCGCTCACCAAGTTCCTCAGAGCAAATAAAGACATATTCGCTTAGAAACCGGCTGATATGCCAGGGGTTCCTAGGAGCTTGGCTGAGCACAAATTGGAACTAAAAGAGGGCTCTAGACCCATCAAGCAAAGACTGTGACGATTCTCACCAGAAAAGAAAGAGGCAATCAAGAAGGAGATAGCTAAACTACTGGCGGCCGGTTTCATCAGATAAATTCTCCACCCCGAGTGGTTAGCTAATCCAGTGCTAGTCAAGAAGAAGAACTCCGCCGAATGGCGCATGTGTGTCGACTACACAGACCTCAACAAGCACTGCCCAAAGGATCCATTTGGATTACCAAGGATAGACCAAATAGTCGATGCCACTGCAGGCTCGGCTCTGTTATCCTTTCTAGATTGCTATTCCGGGTACCATCAGATTGCTCTCAAAGAAGAAGACCAACCCAAGACATCATTCATAACTCCCTTCGGAGCCTACTGTTACAAAACCATGTCCTTCGGGTTGAAAAATGCAGGGGCTACTTACCAGCGTGCTATCCAAGATTGTTTGGGCGACCAAATTGGCCGTAACGCAGAAGCTTATGTTGATGATGTGGTCATAAAGACGAAGGACCCGACTACCCTCATAAAAGACCTGGAGGAAACTTTTACCCGGCTACACTCATACCAATGGAGGCTCAACCCCACAAAGTGCGTATTCGGAGTACCTTCAGGCCAGTTACTCGGATTCCTTGTTAGCCATCGGGGCATCGAGGCTAGTCAAAAACAGATCACAACCATCATCAATATGAAGCCACCTACATCAGTCAATGATGTTCAGAAACTCACCGGGTGCATGGCTGCGCTCAACTGATTTATCTCACCGCTGGGAGAAAAGGGACTGCCTTTCTTCAAATTACTCAAAGCTGGTGATAAATTTCAGTGGACAGTAGAAGCAGACAGGGCCTTTGAACAACTCAAATGATACCTCACCACTTCACCCATACTGACGCCACCAGGACCCAGGGAGCCAATGATGCTTTATATTGCATCTACCACACACGTTGTAAGCACGACAATTGTGGTGGAACGCAAAGATGACAAACACATCTATAACACCCAGCAACCAGTATACTACATCAACGAAGTACTCTCCGATTCAAAGGTCAGGTACCCGCAAGTACAAAAATTACTCTATGCTCTACTTATATCTTCAAGAAAGCTACGACACTACTTCGAAGCTCATGAGATAACAGTGGTAACGGATTTTCCATTGGGAGAAATCCTTCGCAATCGCGACGCTACCGGAAGAATTTCCAAGTGGGCAGTCGAGTTAGGGGCGCTCAACATCAAGTTCACTCCAAGGAAAGCAATCAAGTCACAGGCTCTAGACGATTTCGTCGCTGAGTGGATAGAAATACAGCAGGTCTAAGACAACGCTATTCCTGAGCATTGGAAGATGTACTTCGATGGGTCCTTAAAACTCGGTGGAGCAGGAGCCGGAGTGCTACTTGTATCGCCCGCCGGAGAGCAGCTCAAATACGTCCTCCAGATAATGTGGTCTGCTACCAACAATGAAGCCGAATATGAAGCACTACTTCACGGGCTCAAGCTAGCAGTCACATTAGGTATCAAGAGACTACTAGTCTACGACGATTCTTCCGTGGCAATCCATCAAGTTAACAAAGATTGGGACTATACCAAGGAAACAATGAACGCCTACTGCACGGAAGTCTGTAAGCTGGAAAAACACTTTTCAGGGCTGGAACTCATTCACATTACTCGGGACCTTAATGTGGCAGCAGATATCCTAGCAAAATTTGGATCCGATAGAGCAATGGTTCCCAGTGGTACCTTTGTGCATGAGTTATCCAAACCTTCAATCCAAGAGAAGGAAGAGGTTGACCCAGGACCCTCCGCTCATATTCTAGCTCTGGCACCCGACTGGACACAAGTTTTCATCGACTACTTCAAGGAGCACAAATTGCCTAGTGATAAAACTGCTGCAGAGCAGGTCACTAGACGTAGCAAAAATTATGTTCTAGTCGGAGACAGGCTATACCGACGCGGTGCTTCATCAGGAGTCCTCCTCAAGTGCATCTCACCAGAAGAAGGTAGAGAAATCCTAAATGAGGGTTCACTCCGAGTGTTGCGGCAACCATGCAGCATCAAGGACACTAGTCGGAAAAATCTTCAGATCCGGGTACTATTGTCCCTCAGCCTTGAAAGATGCAGAAGACTTAGTCCGTCGCTGCCAATCATGTCAGTTCTTCGCCAAACAGCAGCATGTACCTGCACATGAGTTGATCTGTATTCCTCTGTCATGGCCCTTTTCATGCTGAGGACTCGACATGGTGGGTCCCCTTAAGCGTGCTCCAGGCGGATTCGAGTACATCTACGTTGCAATCGACAAATTTACCAAGTGGATTGAGTACATGCCGTTGGTCAAGTTCAATGCATCCAAATCAGTACAATTCATGCAGAGTATCTTCCACCGATTTGGGATGCCTCACAGAATTATCACTGATCTTGGGTCTCCCTTCACGGCTATCGAGTTCAAATCATGGGCCAGCGACTGTGGAATTAAGATAGACTACGCATTAGTAGCTCATCCACAGTCAAACAGTCAAGTTGAACGAGCAAACGCCCTCATTCTCACCGGGTTAAAACCAAGGCTATTCGACCTTCTAAAAGATCATGGCGGGAAGTGGATTGAAGAGCTACCTAAAGTAGTCTGGGGGCTACGGACACAGCGAAGTCGGGCAACAGGCCAAACTCCTTTCTTCCTGGCATATGGCACGGAAGCAATCCTCCCGGCAGACCTAATCTGGAACTCCCCACGAACAAAGCAGTACAATGAAGGCGAGGTTGATGATACAAGGCGACTAGAAGTCGACAGTCTTGAAGAGGCCCGATTAGCCGCACTCTTTCAATCAGCAAGATACCTTCAGGGGATGAGGCGATACTATGACAAGAACGTCCATCACCGTACTTTCCAAGTAGGCGACATGGTTCTGAAAAAGATTCAAAACACCACAGGACGCCACAAGCTTATGAGTCCATGGGAAGGACCCTACATCGTATCTAAAGTAACAAGACCCGGGTCATTTGAGCTAATCACTGAGAATGGTACTCCATTGCCAAATTCATGGAATATTGAGCATCTGAAGAAATTCCATACCTAAGGACTATGCTACAAATCAGACCCAGGGCAAATGTACTCATTTCTTGAATATTAATAAAGTTTGGATTCATAAAGAACAAGAGCTTTATCAATCATCCTTTTATTGTACTTTATCACGGCTATTCAGTCGAATAAAGACTTTCAATGATACAATAAGCTTTAGCTATTGTATTCCACCAACTAATATTATATGGATGGTTCAGCGGCAACCACCTACGAGTTACGAGCTCCGAGCTCAATATAACTCAACAGGTAGCACGGTTTAATACCCGACTATCAGCCTATAGCGAATATGGTACCTACAAAAGTAGGTACTAGTTCCTATAAGGTATAACAAGGAGAGTAGTACTCACCCTGTTACATATTAACCGGACAGAGGTCCAATACACTCTCGCACTCAAGCTGTGACTACCAAGAGGATATGATTCACCCAGCAGGAACCATCGTTACGGTCCTTCGGAGGTGCTTGATCAAAATTATCCCTTGACCAAGGGTACTAAGAGTAGTACTTGGGCAGACTAATTTCTCTATACGATCGTTAAACGACTACTAGAGAAACGAAGTCATATGACCCAAACCTAAGTGCTAGAGAGCACCCAGATAGACCCGTCTACTAAGACACCTGGTCACACATCCATATCAAACAAAGCGACCCATTGACAAGACATTCCTTGCAATGCCGAGTCGATTATATACGAAATTCACAAGACTCAAAAGTAACTAATACGTTGATTCTTTATGCTTAACATTAATTATTTACAGAGAATACAAGTTACCAAGGAAGCTAAACTACTCTACAAGATCAAGAATCTGAGAGTACTCCTCCACCATGGGCTTGACCTCCTCCTGCATCGCCATAAGGTCCTCATCATTCTTGCCTTCCGGGAGCGTCATAACGGACGACAGATCGAAGGTCAGCAGATGCAGCCGCAATGTCGCCAGCAGACCCTGAACCACTGAAGTTGCCATGTCCTTGATGTACTAAGCCAGCCGCCCGGGCGCAGCCTTGGCCCGATCAATCAAGGACTCGTCGATTCCTTCAGGGCGCGGGATCATATCCAGCACAGGCTCAACAGCAAGCTCTAGCGCCTTCAGTTGCGCTTGAACCGCTTCAAGAGCCTCCCGTGACTCCTTTGTCGACTTCAAAGCCTGCAGAAGGTCCCGGTCAGCACCCTCACGCATCAATTTGGCCTCTTGAAGAGTACTTTGTGCATTAGCATATACCTCCTTGACTTCCACCTCCTTCCGGTTCAAAGCATTTTGCCACCCGGAAGCCAGCGTATTTGCATCTGAAAACGCATCAAACAGATAAACATCATCAGTCTGCAAGAACAATAAGGACTCGGGATAGTACTTTCAACTTACCAGCCAGCTGCTTTTTGGAAGACTTCTTGAGCTCCTTTATTTTCTGCTCCAAGGCAGCATCCTTGGCTATCAGTGCAATCTCTCGGTTGTTGGCAGCATCGCGCTCATCAACAACAACCTTGAGACTGTTCTGAAGCTCATTTATGCGGTTATTTAAAAGCTAGGTGGCCACCTTTTGGCTAATTTGATCTTGGACGATGTAGTCTTTGAGCTCTTGATTCTCACGAGACATCTCTTAACGAATTCGAGTGATTTGCTCTTTGACCTTTACACCAAAACCCTGCGCAGAAACAATACAGTAAGTAATCGAAAGAGACTACAACACATGAAGAGGACTTCAAGAGAATTACCTCAACAAATTGGCGAAGCGTCTCGATAGGTCTCGCCACTTGCTCACTCAACTCTTTCAGCCGGGTGAGGTCCTGGTCATACCCCAGAACATCAAGTGTTGCTCCTTGGCGCGAGCACTCGGGGGCACTCTCGGACCCTCCCTGCGGGCGAGCTGAAGCCTCAGCGTTGAGTCGGCCAAAATCATCTCAAGAGATGGCTCGTCCGCCTATCGAGTGCGGAAAAACCACTCATTGATTACTCGATCAAACTCCAACTGAGCAGGAGAACGGAAGATAGAAAATGGCACACCAACCTGAGGCAAAGGGAGAACATCCACTTCAGGCGCTGCATCAGCCTGGGATCTGGACGGAGAGGAGACATGCAGAAGATCTACCTGGCTAGAGAGGGGGGAACGCTAGACTCATCCTTGTTCAGTGTTTCCAGCTCCCCTACCACCAGGGTATCAGGGATAGCAGTAGAAGATGTTGCAGCCGGCTTCGTTTTCCTACAACAGACGATCATCTATGTTAATACCAGAGATATGCGGGTACTCCAAAGAAAGTTTGTAACTTAATTCACGAGCTTCAATGCCCGCGGCAGCTTCAAGAGCGGCTTCTTCAGCTGCGGTCCCGAAGCCGGATTTTCTTCAGGAACCGCATGGCTGGAAGCTCCCTGGGCTGTTTCAACATCTGGAACAAATAAAGATATAAGACAAAGGTTTATCAAAATCTAAACACAGGAAGACTACAAAGTACTCGGGCTTCTCCTTACCCGGAGCACCCGTATTACAGTGCTTTTCAGCCTATTCTGTTGACAAAAGAATTTTTCAACAAGCACGACGATTACCAGTGCGAGCCTTCTTTGGGACAGGTTCCCTGGCTTCTTGTAGTGGAGTCGGAGATCTCTTCCGACTACTCTTAGCTTCTGGATCTATGAGCACGACATCAAAGTCAGTTGAATCTGAGTCAAGCCAGTCAAGGTCACCAGGAGAGCTCGACTTGTTTGGGAGGTCCTCACTTCTGATAGGACCTCCGAGAGCGATGCCTCCGCCTTCTTCGGTTGACGGAGGCAGGGAAGGACAATTATTGTTATCTCTCCCCTGGCCCTATAAATAAGAACCAAAATTCGATTGAGTCACAAGAATCTCAACAGATAAGACAGCCAAACTAATCACCTGAGGAGGCGGGTTGATAGCGGAGAATGTAGTCATCACCGGAACAAGATGTTCACGGCTCTTCAGCAGTCGGTTCATCCGCCTCAGAATCTCGTGGTCAGGTAGCTGCTCGGCGTCATGACGACTCGGGTCTTTTGTGCCCAGGTACTCGAAGCCAAAATTGGCTCGCTGCTGGAGTGGATGGATGCGGCGCGCGATGAAGTCTTGGGTGACAGTGTACCTGCTCAATCCAGAGAGTTTCAATCCTTCTATCACGTCAATAAGAGGTTGAACAATTTCTACCTCCTCAGTGGTAATCTTCTCCTTCCACTCCTGGCACTTCTGAGGCGGCCATCCATCGTGGCGACGAAGGGCTGGTGGTGGGTTTCCCATATAAAACCACCCGACAGCCTAGTCCTGGACAGATTCCGACAGCTCTACAACAATGTACTGACTAGCTACCTCTAGCCTAAGCTGGATGCTAGCCCCTCCAACTACCTCTACGCTAGCATCACTGGGTTGACACTTCACCTAGAAGAAGTAACAGAACAGAGTAAAGGAAGGGCAGATCCCTAGAAAAGCTTCACACAGATGGGTAAAGATAACAATGTGGAAGCAGGCATTGGGAGTAATATGGTTAAGAGTCAAACCATAGTAATGGAGCAACCCCCGCAGAAAGTCCGACGCCGGAAGCCCTAATCCTCGTTCCACAAAGGATTTGAACATGACTATCTCTGTGGTATTGGGGGCGGGATCACGATGGTCCGTTGGTACCCTCCACCCATCAAGCGGCTGCGCTCGGAGAAGTCCTAGTTACGCCAAGTACGCCAGCTCTGTTTGCCTGGTATTCGGCATCTTCCACGCCAAGACATCAGTGGGCGGGCAAGGATGGCGCGGCCTCCCAGTGGTGGTGATCCTGGCCTTCTTCTTCTCACCGACGACTTGTTTCTTAGGACCCATGTTGGTGACAAAGGATTTCCTACGCATCAACTAGGGCTTGCCTATGAGGATTTGGTCTGCTATGAAGGCGATGGCTAAAGGGAAGCGTGAAGAAACCATAGGCCCGACGACGGCTTATTATAGATCTGTTAAGGGAACCGTTCATCTTTTTCCAAACGGCGTTATGAAACCGTCTAAAACCCTAACGGCTGGGGGGATGTTTCAGACGGCGTCAGAGACAGTGAACAGGCACACCACAAGAAGACAATGTTATTTCTTTCACAAGAAACAATTAGTACTCGGAGAAAGAGACAAAGGACTCGGAAAATATTCCAAGTACCCGGATCTGGAGGGGGTAGACCAAAAAGAAAATGCCCCGCCCTCCACAAGAATTTGGCATGAACGCACTCAAAGAATAGGTGTTGAATTGTTTCTGGAGAATGACAAAAACCACATTTTTTTATCTCCATTCCAGTTACGCCTAGCTAAATTATATTTAGTAAGTATCACACCCATTTTAAGGTAGGTACTCTGATCTGCCAAATATTTTGTGGGACTCTCAGACCATTATTGATTAATGCTGCAGACATCGAACTTACTGAGAACTTACCTGATGAGTGTAAAGACCAAACAAAAACATCTTTTCCATCCTGTAATTGAAAGTTCATTAGTAAGGCTACAATTCTATGCCAATTTGTAAGGTTCGCATCCACTAAATTTTGTCGAAACGAAATATTTAAGGGGGATGAACTTAATACTTTTGCCACTGAATCCTGTTTACGCCTCACAATGTTGAACATAGATGGGAATTTGTCTTTTAATGGCTTATTACCCAGCCAAGTGTCGAACCTCCAGAATCTAGTCTGAGTCCCGTCTTTGACTGAAAATGTGTCAAATCTCATAAAGTTGTCTTTTACATTCATCAGGCCTTTCCAAAAATGCGAATCCGTTGCCCTCTTTTCACATTTCCCCAGCGGTTTATCTTTCAAGTATTTGTTTCTAATTAGTTCCTGCCATAACCCATCCTCATTTAACAACTTAAACAACCATTTACTTAGTAAACATTGGTTTTGAATTTCGAGATTTTGTATACCGAGACCCCCTTGGGGCTTAGGCTGGCACAAAATCTCTCACTTTGCTAGTCTATATTTCCTCTTGTGCCCGTCACTCTGCCAAAAAAACCTTGATCTAAAATAGTTTATTTTCTCTAACACCCCTTTTGGAACCTCGAAGAAGGAGAACATAAACATCGGTAAGCTTGAGAGCACCGAGTTTATTAAAGTTAAACGACCACCGACTGATAGGAGTTTACCTTTCCATCCCCCTAGCTTCTTCTCTAATCTGTTCTCTAATTCTTGCCAGTCTTTATTATTTAGTTTTCTGACGTTCATCGGAAGGCCTAGATATTTAAAAGGGAGTTTTCCTAGTTTGCATCCAAACAACTGCGAGTAGAAATTCTGCTGTTCTTTTGCTTCCCCAAAGCAGGAGATTTCACTCTTGTGGAAGTTTATTTTGAGTCCCGATAGTTCCTCAAACGTAGTAAGAATCAACTTCATATTCGTAGCTTTTGCAACATCATGACTCAAGAAAATGACTGTGTCATCTGCATACTGTAGTATTGATAACCCGCGCTGAATCAAATGGGGAATCACCCCTGCCACACGGCCTTCCTCCTTGGCTCTTGTTATTAAAATGGCTAGCATGTCGACCACTATATTAAATAAAATTGGTGACATTGGGTCCCCTTGCCTCAGACCCTTTCTTGTTTGAAAATAAGGTCCTAACTGATCATTTACTTTTACATTGACATTACCCCCTTGGGTGAACTTTTCAACCCAACTGCTCCATTTCTGGGAAAAACCTTTCATCCTTAGTGTTTGTTGTAAAAACTCTCATTTCACCATGTCATATGCTTTCTCGAAATTAATTTTAAATATGACCCCGTCTTGTTTTCTCGAATGCAATTCGTGAAGAGTCTCGTGTAAGATCACTGCCCCCTCCAGTATATTCCTTCCGGGTAAAAAGGCGGTCTGGGTTGGTCGAATAACCCTGTGCGCCACCGTCACCAGTCTGTTTGTTGCCACTTTAGTAAAGATCTTAAAAGATACATTCAACAAACAAATCGGTCTGTATTGTTGAATTATCTTGGCATCTTTTTGTTTAGGCAACAGGATTACTATGTCAAAGTTAAGACTGTTCAAAGGCAGAGTGCCTTGTTGAAAATCCGTAAACAGAGCCATCAGATCTTCTTTGATTAAATCCCAGAAGACCTGATAAAACTCAGGCGGAAATCCGTCAGGCCCAGGTGCTTTGTTATGTTCCATTTGGAATATGGCTGTCTTAACTTCGTTCTCAGTAAAATCAGCAGTTAGGAAATCGTTCTCAACCTGTGAGACTTGAGGAATATCACCGGTACGAGACTCGTCTAAATTAATAGACGAGGTCTCTGGGGGACCAAACAGAGTCTTGTAGTAACTAATAATGTGCTGCTTTAAACGAGCATCGCCACTAATTACTTTGTTCCCATTTTCCAATTGGAAAATATGGTTCTTCCTGTGCCGTCCATTAGCTAGTAAATGGAAATATTTCGTATTTGCGTCCCCTTCTAGCAAATGTTTGGCTTTAGCCCTTTGGTACCATTTCAATTCCTCTTCTCTTAGTAATTCCGTGAGTTTCTCACGGAGCACCAGCTTGAGATTTATTTTCAAACCACTAAGCGATGCAACCTCGGCTTTTTTGTCTAGCTCATCGAGTTTATCTAGTAACCTCTTTTTTTCTTTTTTGTAAGCCCCGCTTGTATGTTTCGCCCACCCTCTGAGATATCGACGAAGCCTTCTAATTTTTGCTTGCCATCTCTCAATTGGGGACCCCACAGGCTGTACAGACTGCCATACCTCAGCAATTGTGTCACAAAAACCCTCTCTCATCAACCACCCCAATTCAAATTTAAACTGGGGTTGGTAAGAAGTGGAGGCATTATTCGTGCAGCATAACAGTGGAGTGTGATCCGATATTTCTCTCGACAGAGCAAAAACTGTAGTGAGAGGAAACTTGGATTCGAACTCCGTACACACTAAAATCTTGTCAAGTTTTTCGAAGATCTGATTCTGCAGGTTATTAGCCCAGGTGAACTTTCTTCCAGACAAGTCTTATTCTCTAAGGTTAAGGGTGTCTATTATTGCATTAAACATAAAAGGCCATCTGTCATTGAAGGTATCATTGTTCTTCTCATCAGGACTACGAATGATATTAAAGTCGCCACCTATGCAAATAGGTAAAGCATCTTTTGAGCACACCCTAACTAGTTCTGACAGAAAACTGGATTTGAGTTCAGCTTGCGCAGGCCCATAAACCGAAATTAAGTTAAATTTGAAATCATCTTCTTTAAACCGTAATTTAAAACGAATAAAAAAATCACCCTCCTCAATCTCTCCAACATCAAAGACTAATAAATTGACACCTAGCAGCATACCACCAGAACGCCCCCTAGGGGCCATACAGTGCCAGAGAAAATCTCTGCCGGCGCAGATCTTATTCAAGGTTACTTGCGGGAACGAGGGGCGTCCCGTCTCTAATAAGGCAATAAAATCTAGGTGTTTTTCCTTAGTAAGGTCCGAAAGAAATATATACTTTTTTGGGTCTGCAAACCCATTACAATTCCAAAAAATACCTTTCATGATTTCACTGATTTTTTGTCATTTTGGACCTTCTGGAGTAGATCTTCTTAGGGTGTGATAAAGGGGACTGCAAACATACAGAGTCGCATCCCTGTCACACCCCAAAATTTCTAATTTTGGGTTGTGAGTAGAAAACACTAAATAAAATAAATAATTTTAATATTTTTATAAAATCGATCAAGATTAGTCTGAGCTAGCGCCACTTTAGTTGTAGTAAAATGAAAATTTTCAAATTTTCTAAACTAAGTTGACGGGTTATGCTTGATGTGATGGTTGCTTGTTGTTTGATCTTGTGTTGTGAGTCGGTAGAGTTTTTAAAACGCGTTTGTTAGGTCGTCTATCTATATCTGGTTTGTTTCTATCTTTTTCTAAAATCAAATTCATCATTCCTAACTCTATCCTTTTGTTGGACTTTTTCAAGATTCTTTTCTTGTGTCCCAAATCATTTCTTTAAGTTCATCATCCATCATCATATCCCTACAAACTTCTCGGGAATTTTTATTACTTTTTCCGGATCATTTTCCTATTCTTCTGTGAGCAAAATCTATCTTTTTGATGTTCCAAAATATCTTTTTATGAGCTTCAAATACTTTATTTGAGTTCATCATATTTCAAAGTGTCTCTCTGAGAATTTTACTAGAATTTTCGGAGCCATCGGAGTATTTTTGTGGCTTAAACAATAATTCTGGACTTTTCTGGAATTATTTTAATCCTGAAATTAATTAATTCCGAAATTAATAAAATATCTTGTTTTCCCATCTTATCCAAACCCTACAAATAAATACATGCCGACGTTCATCTCGACGCGCTGATTCCGAAAGTACAGCCCGTGTTCGCAGCCGCCACTTCTACCGTTCTAGATTTGAAGCCGAAGTTTCGCATCTCCTAAAATCCGGTGAACTTCCGGAGAGCTTTTCCAGCCAAACTGTCGCGCTCGGGCATCAACCACCACCACCACGAGGTAGCTCTCGTCATTCTCTACATCGTCGTATCCTTCTTTTTACGAATCCATATCCGTTTGACGGATTCCCTAAGACCATCCGCAGCGGAGACGTTAAATACGTCCACTACGGTGTTTGCCGTATCAAAAACGCTGCAGCGGGGACTGTAACTCGACCTGAACACCAATACGAACGCTAGATGAAGCGGGATTCTGTTGGTCCTCTAAACGTTGCCAGCCAATCAGCAGGGAGGAGAGCGTGTGCCTGCATGCATGCGAGAGAGTAGGAGAGAAGAGAGAGGGTATGGGCCCCACGTTTTTAGGTAACAAAAAACTTTATAACTCACAAACCAAAAAACGAAATTAAATTCCGATTGCACCATTAAATTCGTTTCAATAAATTCTTCAAAACAAGATCTCATATGGATATATTTAGTTAAAATTTATAGAAGATGATAAATAGGGTCACTATTGGGATTTAGTATAGAGTATGAGATATAGAGGATGAATGGATACGGAAGAGTATGAGATATAGAGGATGAATGGATACGGAAGAAAGTGATATAGATGAATGACCAGGACGGAATATTGCTTTTAGAGGATGAATATAGATGTGCGAGAGTGCGGGTAGTCTAACCTCTCTATTTCTCCGGCGAGAAAACACCATAAAGGCGAAGTGAAGGCCGCGTTCTGCTCGTCCTGGGTGGAGCTCGTTCTGATCGTTCTGGGTGGGGCTCCTTCCTGTACTTGCGCCGCTGCCCTAGGCCCCCACCTCCCGCGTCCTGCCGAGTCCGGCGCCCCTGCAGTGCCCCTGCTCATGAGCCGCAGGTGGTCACCGGTCACCGCTGCCCTGCACGTGCGGACGCGGGCGTGCATGCCTGCTGCCCGCTCCAGCGCAAGCGGGCCAGTGCGCTACGCCGCTGCCAGCAGGCCGGCCGGCCAAGCTCGCCGCGGCAGAACGTTTCCTCCCTGCGTTGGCAGTACAGCGGCGGCCATGGCCTGTGCAGTCTGTTCACGTGAACGAGATTTCCAAGGTATAAAGGTATAAGATGAGATATTTACAGTTCTGCCATCCAGTTGTTAATCCTCCGCTGTTTAATCATCTAATCTTTGTTTTAGTCCGTTCTAGTTGCGTTAGTTTTGTGTCGTCGTGATCTACGCAGCAGCGTTAACGTTTTTCATATCACATGACTTTTCATATATAGTTAAATATTAAATTGATTAATAAACCTACAATTGATTTATAATTAAAATCAATATAGGTCTTATACTTCGATATTTTATATACAAATATTATCATGATTAATTACTAACATAAATATATTTTTAATTTATAATTTGCTTAGGCTAAACACTGTTACTTAAATTACGTTCGGATGCTCTCACATGTTTACTTTCTTTTACTAAGCTAAGCTTTAACTTGATTAAATTATATGACAATATTTATGTATAAAATATGATTAGTCTAACCCGACTTTATAATTAAAATATGTTTTGTCTAATCTGAATTAATATTTTATCATGATCTTATTTAATTAAAATAAGGCAAGCCGGTAGTTCTTACTTTAATATAAAATTCCCGGTAGATGTGTCTTTCAGTCGTTTCGTGCGATCCCACGACCGTATGTGGCAGAACCTCCTGGATTAAGTGGCCCACATGCACCCATCATTGTCCTAAAGACTTCTGATTGGCGTGCACGAGTTCCAAATGACTCAAGAGATCTGTCGGGTGTCCTCGGGAAACCCGAATCATCCACGTTACATTCTTTTCAGGAATTCCCTCGTCAAGCATCACAGTATTACAACAGTTTTATAGATAAGATAAATCAGAGTAAAAGCGGAAAAGTTATATATCATAGATTGAAACTTAAAAGTTTACAAACCATAAGTATTTGATACATAAAAGTTCGGAACTTTATATCACATATACCACACAACTTTTTGTTACTTGCCCAAGGTCAAACATCAGAGTCATCATCACTCTCCTCCACAAGAGTGAAGAAACATTGATCACCAAAAGGATGATTAATAAACTCACCTGCAACAAGGGTTAACAAACCCTGAGTACAAAAGTACTCAACAAGACTTAACCGACTAGAAAAGAGGAGAAGACTCAGGTATGAAGGTTATAAGGATTCAAGGTAAGGCTTTAGCAAGATCAAAACATTTCTTTTGCATAAAAGCTTACTAATAGAAAAACCCTACTTTCAAGTTTTAACTCAAGATTAAAATTTCATGACTATCTAAAGATTCTCAAACCTTTATAAGCATACCACATCTTTAGTTCTCACCTCATAAAGATCCAATTATTACTACGGTGCGGGTCAGTGGATTGAGGCTCCATATCCGAGGAAACACGGCGATTCGAATCGATTAAACCCAACTGGGGATTTAGTACCACACGACATATGTAGAACTTAATCTTGCATATGTCAACCCTATCTATAGATCCTCCCATATAAGAACGGGTCCAACGTCACCCGAGAGTACAGTGCACCTCGAACCCGACTACCTCATAGTCCCGAGGGTACACGCTACTCTCGCCATCTCTCCACTCCCAGTACGCGGTTGGCCGTTCTCAATTATCAGAATAGCTATAGACGAGGCTTACCACCACATGTGGGCTGTACTCAAAGGTCTCAATCACAGCAGGCCAACAACGATAAGGTCCTATGTTGAGTAACATTACAACAAGACTCCATTCTTGATATAAGTTACTATAATTATCATGTTGTCTCAAGATTCATTATTTCCATAACATAGCAACTATTTTTAAAAGCACCTACTATTATTAAGTAAGTAAAGCATGACTAAGCATACTAAGCATTTTCATAAAACGGGTATCAAGGTTAAATATTGGAATCTTCAAGGTCGGTAATGCATCAAATAAGATTCACTCAACTCCTATTCACCTAATGCGTCATATTAACTCAAGTGATATAAATAACTTTATAAAAATACAAGGATAGGTTTAATGTCCGGGGCTTGCCTTGGTGATCAGCGAAGTCCGGTGACTCAGAAAAACCAGAAGGATCCAAACACTCAGGAGAAACCCACTGTGGATCAGATTCTTCCGAAACGAGATCTACACGTAGAAGTGTATATGCATGATCAATGAGATGCTCATGACAGGATTAAGACAAGGTACATGTTCTTTGAATAATAACAAACAAACTTAACTACCTTGAGTACAACTTTCCTTCATGATATAAAAACAAACTAACTTAGCTATCAAACTACATTTTACTACTAAGCAAGTTTTATTATTTTCATTAAGCAAGGTTATGTAGCTAATAAGCAACAAAAGATCATTTGCATAAAGGAATCCATAACCAGGGAACAAATCATGCTAATTTTCCACTGGTTGTCAAACAAATCCAAAACTACTTATTTTATAAGTCATTTTAAATAGCCTTTACTATGAACAGATCATACTTTATCAAACCGAGCTGAAATTAATTCTGAAGGTAGATAACAGTAACATAAACTCACATGTCAAATTTCATCATTTTAGAAGAAACACAGAAAACTACATAATTCATCAAAGTTGCATTTATTAATTAAAGCACGGATATAATTATCATAGCAAAAGTGCTCAAAACACAAGTTCTATAATTTTTATATTAGCACAGATATGATATCATCTAACACGTAAAATATCATAATTAACAGAGCTATAGAATAATTATAGCAAAAAGAACAAAACTAGCTACTATGCATATAGTTATAAAAAGAAAAACTCAAAACTAAGCCTAACTGGGCTTTCGGCCCACTTCCGCTCGGCCCAGCGCGCGTGAAAGCCGGCCCGGCTGGGCTCTCGCCCGCGCGCCCTGGCGCTTTTGCAGAAAAGCCCCTCGGCTTAAACGAAAACAACCCGCGGTCCCGAGCACTATTCAAATGTGTCACAGACTTCGCAACCAGCCCCCTGCACTTTATCATCTTCGCAACTGCGAAGTCCCCGACTCCGGCCAGAGAGGACGGCGGCGCACCGAGTGCCGGCGAACCCTACGCTGGCCATCTCCGGCCATTAGAGACCCGACTGACGCGAGCACAAGCACCGACAGGTCACCCGCAGCTGATAGAGCCCCTAACCCCAAACGCTACCGCTCCGGTGAGGTCTGGCCACGCACGGCGGCGGACCGGATCACGGCGAGGGTATTCCGGCGAACTTGGGCCGGTAGCAAGAGAATGGAGGGGCTAGGAAGCTCCAGTAGCTCACCTTGATGCTGGCTGCGTAGCTGGTTTGAGCGGAGGATGAACGGAGACGAGAAGTCCACGGAACAATGACTTGCGGCGGCGAGCTCCGGCGAAGCAGACGACGTTCCGACGAGACCTGAGCACCAAACGGAAAACCATCGAGCCGATGAGTACCCTGGGGTCAAGGAGAAACAAAAACACGAGAAAGGGAGAGCAGAGGAGTGCCCAGATGGGCTGACCACGGCGAGGTCGAGCTCGTCGGCGTTTTCGTCCGGCGGGAAGGAAAACGGCGAGCACAAGCTCTCTGAGGCGATAGAGATAGAAAGGATAGGTTCTGGAGATGCGCAAGGAGGTAAGGAAGATATAACTGCGGTCAATTTTGGATGAGGACGATCGGTTGCAGTGAATTTTGATTTGAATGGAGTTGAGCCCGTCGGTGCCTCGGTGGCAAAACGACGGCGGCGAGCTCAGGAGAAGGTGCCACGGAGCAAAGGGAGAGCGCCAACAGCTGCTTAGCTTTGCCACGGATACAGATGCGTGCCCAAATGGGAGAAAACGACGCCCTACGCGCTGGCATCACTGATCAAATATCAACTGCCCACCGCCATGAACAGAAAAAGAAACTTATCCCCCCTTTCCTTTATACCCCTTTCGGTTATTTTGAAATTACTTTAGATTTTTGAATATAAGTTGAAAATTTGTTAAAATATCAAATGCTCAGAATTAAATACTGAACATCTTTTATTTTTGCAACATATGCAAAATATGCTTAGATTTTGAATTAGGGTTTGAAAATCAAAAGGGGACATAGAAGGGCAAAAGTGTATTTTCAAAATTACTTTTGATTTTTTATGAAAACTTGAAAAACTTTATACATCAAAGTTGATCCTTATAAAAAATGGAGCAACTTTGCTTTTTAGAGCATATCCAAATTCTTTTTAGATTTTGATTTATGAAAAAGGGGACAAAACAAGATTTTTAAATTAATTAAATTATTTATTTGAATTTCAACCAAATTTGAAATATAACTCAATGGTGACTTGAAACATGTTCCAAATACACCTTTGAGACATAGTACCAAGGTTTGGTCCAAAATTCAATTACTATATATTAAATTACCAAAATACCCTTTTATAGCATAAAAGCACTATTCACAACATGAGAAAGCATAAACTAGGGTTTCAAACTTAATCACTCTTTATCAACTAAGCACAAACATGATGAATTAAACTTGTTTTAGTGAATGCATATTTAGGTTATCAACTCAGATGAAATGCCAGTGCATATGATGACATGTCAGGTTTTAGTCTGCTTAACACCAGAGTGTTACACCGTAGTACGAGCTCTCTTTTAGTATGTTGTTTTGTCTCGGGTTGTGTTATTCTTAGTCGTCTATGTTGTTTGTTTGTATGTCTGCCTATGTGTGGTGCTTGCTACGAGTAGACGACGACCGCTTGTGGGCGCTGAAGATCAGAAGTTGATGACTGATGACGTGAGAATTGGTCAAGTGTAACAGGCAAGTATAACATGAGACCATCCTTGTTGCCTACTCATTTATAATTAACTATTCATGTGCATGTGTCAGATTTGCAAACCATAGGTTTATCTAGATGATTCAACTTTATACCTTGTTACCATGGGATATATGCATATGGGTAGATCTGCTAGTGCTTAACTCCAAACTATATGAACAAACGAAAGGACCTAAGGTGTCGCCTAGAGGGGGGGGGGTGAATAGGCTTTTCTGAAAATTTACAACTTATAATGCGGAAGCAATTAGTATGTGAGTTTCCAATTACTTGAAAACTCCCAATCGGAGTAAAACAATCCATTAAGAGACAAACACAAAGTATATGTCAAGTATTTAGTACACCTAGAAGCTAACACCCTGCACCACAAAGATTAGATCAAGCGATAAACAAATTTGGCGCAGTCAACAAATACCGGACATGTCCGGTATCAATACCGGACAAGTCCGGTATGGACGGGTTGAGCAGGACTACTCCTTTTCTTCTCCAATTTCTCACACAACCTGCAATCACTATGTATGATGTATATATAGAACTGATTGCTTGCAAAACAACTAGCACAACGAAGAATAACAAATAGCCGAAAGTAAAGCACAAAGGAAAGACACGGTATTTGTTTCACCAAAGTTCGGCACCCGCTCGGGTCCTACTCTCCGTTGAGCCGGCTGCGAGCTACCACAAAGGTGGGCTCTAGAGGACACCACGGGTCACTCTAGCCGCGGTCTATTTCACCCGCAATGCTCCTTCCACTAGTTGATCTCTTTTGAGGAGAGATCGAACCTTCACAAACTTTCCGAGGCACTCCACAAATCTCTTGGGTGCTCAACGGCGACGCCTAACCGTCTAGGACCGTAGAGTCCAAGAGTAACGAATGCGCACAACAAGATCGACGATTTGCACAAGTGCTCAAGAGGTGGCTTGCTCTCTAATTTGAATCTCTCTCAACCCACAAATGAATTTGGCAATTAGAAGTCAATCACTCACTAGGAGAGGGTTGGAAAGTGTTTTGAAAGCTCTAGAATGAGTGTGGGAACCAGTAGAATCAGCAGCCTCCAAAGGTGGAGGCTTGGGGGTATTTATAACCCCACATTCGAAACTAGCCGTTTTCTAGCCGTTGGCTGAGTCAGCTCATACCGGACATGTATGCATACCGGACATGTCCGGTATGACTTTGCCACGAGAGAAACACACTGAACAGGCCAACTTTCAAACTTCCGGAAAGAGCCCGGTAGTACCGACCATAAGGTCGGTAATACCGCTAGATACCAAAGGGTTTTCGCAACGTCTCTGAGTTGGACCAATTTTGGCCTACCGGTAGTACCGCTATAACTTCGGTAGTACCGGTCGGTAGTACCGACCCAAGGGGCGGTAGTACCGCCCATCACAAAGATACTGTTAGCCACGAAACCGCAAATACCGGACATGTCCGGTATGCATGTCCGGTATGACTTCACTGCGCAAGAAATATCCTTAACCAACCATCTTTTCAAACCCCTAAAAGAATCTCGGTAGTACCGACCACCAGGTCGGTAGTACCGACAGTTAAGAGAGGGTTTTGCAACCTCTCTGTGTTGGGCCAAATTATGCCTACCGGTAGTACCGCTATAACTCCGGTAGTACCTACCGGTAGTACCGACCCAAGGGTCGGTAGAACCGCCCATGCACAGGCTGCGAGACAGAACTCCGCAAATACCGGACATGTCCGGTATGCATACCGGACATGTCCGGTATGGACTCCCTTCACCAGGTTCATCACTAGGCCAGAAGGATGGTCGCACTGCTTTGGGCTCATACCGGACATGTCCGGTATGCATACCGGACATGTCCGGTATGGACAGACAGTGCAGCACTTAGCTGAAAGTTAGCTCTAGCTCTCTCATGTCTCACTTAGGTTGGTTTGAGCACTTATGAAGAATCATCTACTATATGTTGCATCCCTCTTAATAGTACGGCTTCCCTATTTACTCAAGATAAATTGAAAGACAAGATTTAAACCTCTTGAGTTGATCTCCATTTGAACCAAAGTCGCTTGTCTTCATTTTTCATATCGAGAGGAATGGTTGTCGTGTTTGCAAGTAGATACCTTTCGAGCATAGCCTTCTTGAGCATGTGACTTGACTTCATGCAAGTGATAGAATGGAGTTCCAAATGTGTCAAGTCACTTCAATCATTATTGTAGCTAGGAATGTTGATTCTCCACTAGATGCGATCTTCAGGCTTGATTGATCCTTCGACTAAATGCAAGTACTTTCTTCTTCACTCTAGCTAGGTTCTTTGACCGCCAAGCCGTCGCTTGCCCTTCACCCTTGCTTAGTACCTCAAAGACTCTTTCCTTGCTATCTTCACCATCTCAAGCCATTCAACCATGCTTCATTTTGAATCCTTTCTTAGCAATCATAAATGAACTATGATTATCCCACAATACGATAACCCTTTATATCAATATCACTCTCATTGTTGTTTTGTGCTTGTGACATGATCTTCACACAACAATCCATCATTTTGGCTTTGTATTTCATTTTAAGTACATAGCGAGATAATCATTTTCCTGTGTCACACTTAGCAAACATATTAGATCCTTAATCAACATTGTCATCAAATCAACCAAAATCACACTTAAGTGCAACATGCACTTTCAAACACATACTGATAACTTGTTTCCATGTAATGTGAACATCTGACCCCTCTAAATGATCTTCTGCGGGCAAAAGCTGGGATATACAGTACAACCGTGAGGGCTACATGGCTCTGGTTTTAGTTAGTTCGAGGACCTCTCCTCGCTTGATGGTGGTTACCCGAAAGGGCACAAAAGGGGCTCGCCGACTCGGGTATAGGACAACCTCTAGTCTCATGTGTATAGCCGGGAAGGAATGTGCCATCAGAAAGGGGGTTCCTATGTCTGCTTGCCGATTGGAAACCTAGTGGCCAATATCTTGTTAGGAGAACTTCGAAAGACTTCATAGTGTACCTTGCCGCACCTCCTTGGAAGAGGTGATATGGGATTTGCAACACCTGGAACATGGGGATCACGACTCACGGGTAAAGTTGTACAAACTCTGCAGAGTATTAAAACTGATATATCAGCCGTGCTCACGGTCACGAGTGGCTCGGAAAACTTGCAGGCTAATAACTTAAACAAAATATACCTTATGTTCATATTATTACTGTCAACTTGTTAATCTTTAATGTGTTTGCTCATAATATTATCCATGTGGTTTGAATGGGATGTAAGCACAACTTGATGACTATCTAATGCTAAAATATTGACTCAACTAAAAGTGCTAACCACAGTAAATCAGTGTCAGACCTTTTGAGCTTTATAACCCCATGTTGTATTTGCTGAGTACGACATGTGCTCACCCTTGCTATTTCCCCCACACCCCAGTCTCCATCAGAGTTGCGCAGCGGAAGCGTGGTGAAGACACAGATGAGTTTCCTAAAAAGACTGATGGAAGTGCTAGGCGTATGTTACTCCCAGTCAACTGTCCCTGTGAAGAATGGAGTCTGAAGAGAAGATTAGTTTTCGTTCCGCTTAACTTTGATGTAAGTGTTAGTTATAGCTGTGTTTCGTTATATAGAACACTGTTTTTGATATCTTTTTCCTTATGTGGTTGTATGTGTGGACTTCCTAGGCACACATATGGCGTACCTAGTTTTGTTCTTTAAAACCGGGTGCTACAGATTGGTATCGGAGCTTTGTTGACTGTAGGACGTATGCCTAGTTAGCACTAGTCGTCTTTTGAAGTTTGTTTTGCAATAAAATGTTTTCTACCACCTTGTCCTTTGAAAAGACTGTTTCCTAATCCTTGTCCATTTGTCTCCTCTCCTTGATAGCTACCTTTGAGCTATTGGATTCTAATCTCTTTGATTTTTTTTATTTGTCTTACTAAATTTTTGAAATCATCTTGTTTAAAAATTTCGATGGCCTTTCATCATCTATATCCACACTTTAGGATGCCCATCAGTTGAACAGAAGCACGTGTAGTGTCGCTGTTGTGATGTGTGTTTGTCTTGCTTGGTGTGTTATTTGTGTGCCGTCTCCATCTTCGTGTTCCGAAGAAGACCTTGAAGATCAAGTTTTGAAGATGAGCAAAGCTCTTGTTAAGTGGGGTAGCGGCTACTATCACCAACAACAAGCCCTGAGTTTCGAGGCAAGAAGAACTGAAGATCAATCTTTATCTTTCTAGCCTTTATTTGGCCATCCTTGATCCATGCCTTTTCGTTTATCAATCTCATATCAAGACATCGTGACAACTTGAAGATCGGTTTTATCTTTTTCCCTAGTCTCTCCGAATCTCGGGACGAGATTCATGTTAAGTGGGGTAGTTTGTCACACTCCAAAATTTCTAATTTTGGGTTGTGAGTAGAAAACACTAAATAATAAATAATTTTAATATTTTTATAAAATTGATCAAGATTAGTCTGAGCTAGCGCCACTTTAGTTGTAGTAAAATGAGAATTTTCAAATTTTTCTAAACTAAGTTGACCGGTTATGCTTGATGTGATGGTTGCTTGTTGTAATGAACAACATAGAGCATTACTTGTGTACCAACTAACTCATCTGAACGTATGCACCATGCATCGACATGATTCACAACAACGAACAATCCCAGAAGCCATAATTACATAATCAGATCAGAGTTCAGAGTTCAGAGAAGATAAACCACTAACAAGGACACAAAGAGAGCGGCAGCAGATACGCCGCTGGAGCCTGCTGCTGCTGCAGCCGAGTGAAGCAAGCCTGGAACTGACTTGATTCCCGCGCCACCGGCTGGCGCCGTCGGGTCGTCTTTCACACCGTTGGGCTCAGTCGCCGGCGCCGCCGCGGCAGAGGATGTGCCGCCTGACGTTGGATCAGCCGGGGCAGCGCTCGTTCCCCCCGAGCACGCGTCGGCGGGCAGGTCGCAGGAGGTGGGCAGCAGCTGGCCGAGCGCGGACCCGAGCTGCTGGACGGGCCCCGACGCCATCGCGGCGCACAGGCACGGCGCCTGCGACTGGAACATGGTCCGTATCTGCGCGCAGCACTCCGTGGGCGGCGACGTCGAGTTGCCCATGAGGTAGCTCCAGCAAGGCGACAGCGTGGCCAGCGCCGGCGGGCAGGCTGGCACGCTCGGTATGGCGGGCGCCGTCGTCGTCGTCGGCTGCGGCTGCGCCAGTGGCAGTGGCAGTGGCGGTGGCTGCTGCTGCGCCGTCGTGGAAGCGGCGGCGCACATCAGGGTCACCACGGCGAGGACCAGGCACGGCCCGGAGAACAACGACTGGATGGATCCGCGCTGCCGCCGGTGCTGAGCCATTATCGGAGCGTATACGTCTTGTGTCGTTCACCAGGTGGGAGACGTACTGGGAGTGGTGGATCGGAATTGCTAGCTATGCATCAATGCATGTGTCGTGGTTTATATATACGCAATCAGTATGTGATGTGATGCAAACTGCTGTTGGAGGAGGAGAAATGCATTGGTGGGAGTGGAAGGCTGCTTTGTGGTCGGGTAGATGCACTGCCCTATCCACCTCAACGTATATTTGGTGGGTTTGACACTGATGATACGTACCTTGTGTTGCCTTTACAATGGCAGCTTCCACTTTTCGCAGGACAAAGGCATTGCTTCCTCCAGCGACTTTGGTGATCGAGGAAAAAATCTGAGATAGGATGGGTCATATACATGTACCCATATATCAACCACTGGGGAAGAAACAGTGACACTAGCTAGCACTTTGGTCCTCTGTCACACAGTCACAGTCGTGTATACAGATATAATATAAGGTGAACTAGAAAGAAATTAATAAGGAAGTAAACATCTCAACTTACTAATATTGAGCCGTTTTGATAGAGGAAGACTTCCTCCAATATAAGTATACTAGGCATGTTGGGCGCCCTTCGCCGCGCACGTATTGATTGCGCATGTAGCTGTCCGGGCTCTTTTAGAGCAAGTATTATGATAGGCTGAGAGCGGGCAGTATCTCACATGGAGAAGAGAGAAAGCAGGAGAGAGAGTGTAGCGAGTGTTTGGTGATGCGCCGGCCAAAAGCGGACGAAAAGCACTGTGCTGCATGTTTCTCGGGTTTTCATTGGGTCCTATGGCTGCATGTTGCTGTCCCAGGAGAGAGAAGGGCATGAGAAAGAGTGCTGCATGCTGTCCACGCTGGATCCATTTCGCCAGCAACCGGACGAAATTATTGATCTTGCTCTTAAAAGAAATAGCAAAGCATTGAGTAGAATGGAGTACTCCCTCCGTTCCATTAAAAATGACGTTTTTTTACTTTTGATCTTCTCGTTTATCCGTTCATCATATTTAAAAATTTTATGCAAATAATAAAATAAATAAATCATTATTAAAGTATCTTTAGTAATAAAATAAATTATAACAAAATAAATAATATTTTATATAATTTTTTAATAAGACGAATGGTCAAACAAGAAGTCCCAAAATCTAAAACGACATTTTCAGTGGGACGGAGGGAGTAGATGGCAAGTATATTCATAAATTCATTAATCTATATTTATACACTATACCGAAGCGCTACTTTAGAAACCGAAATATACTCTACATTAGCTAAGTCATCATTGCCACATAAATATACTCTACATAAGCATGTACACACGTCGAGAGGAGGACGGAGATGGCCTCTACGGCCCCGAATCCTCCCGCAGGTAAATGTCATTGCCACATAAATATACTCTACATAAGCATGTACACGCGTCGAGAGGAGGACGGAGATGGCCTCTACGGCCCCGAATCCTCCCGCAGGTAAATGTTTATATTATTATTAAGCTTAAAAAATTGTCTTGTGAAGTTATTGCAATCTGTGTAATTAGTTATTTTTAATATACAATTAATACTTCATATATGTGTCTAAACATTCGATGTGATAGGTAAAAAGTTTTTGGGCTAAGAACTAATAGGTCTAAATGAATGGAGCGAACTCAGTCAAGCCCCAAACGCGGAGCCCATGAAAGTGTCATTCGCAGAAAAAAAATGCTCAGTAAGGGGGTGTTCGTTTCCTGATTAAAAAAAAATTAGTCTGTCACATCAGATATTCCAGTACTAATTTAATCTATTAAAAACAAAATAATTATAAAACTAATTACACCATCATATAGTAATTAACAAAACAAATCTATTAAGATAGATTAATCTATCATTAGAAAATATTTATTGTAGCACCATATTGTCAAATTATGAACTAATTAAGTTTAATAGATTCGTCTCGTGAATTAGCCTTTGGTTGATAAATTAGTTTTTAATTACTTTATTTTAATAGATTAAATTAGGACCGCAAAATCTAATGTGTCAGGACAAAAATTTAATTTTTTGCTGAAAAAACAAACACCCCCCAAATGTTTAATGAGCACTTTTAAGAAGCACAGAGGGCCTCTACGACCAGCATGTAAAGTTTTTATTATTATGTGCAACTCTAAAGGAAATAAAAAAAAACAAAACTCCAAATTGTAAAAAAAAAGACGTGGAGGGTCTCTGGAGCCGGCAAAACTCCCGCAGGTATAGTTTTTACAAGGTAGGTAGGCGTGCTTCGTTACGCCGTCATTGCTTCACACACCGACCGGTAGCGGGGATTGTTGTTTTACACGTGATAAAAGTAATCAAGCCTATATTACCTAAAAGAACACATACAAAGTCGCTTGACTTGACTTCATATTGTGCTACAAAAAATTCAATTAATAGTTTGGTGTGTACAATATTTGAGCCTAAGTAATGAGACATATACAAAATGGCCTTGCATGGAGCACACTAGGTCTAAAAAAAGGTATGACAACACACCTTGAAGGCTTTTTCTAATACAGATTTTTTTATTAAGGGGTGTTTAGTTGGAGTGTGAAAAGTTTTTGGGTGTCACATTGAATGTTGCGGCACTATTTTAGTCTATTAAAGATAGACTAATAAAAAAATTACATATTTCGTCTTGAAACCATCAGACGATTTTATTAAGACTAATTAATTCATCATTAGTACATGTTTACTATAGCACAACATTGTCAAATCATGGATTAATTAGACTTAAAAATCGTCTCACAAAGTTATTGCAATATTTATAATTAGTTATTTTTTAGTCTACGTTTAATACTCCATATACATGTTTAAATATTCAATGTGGTAGATAAAATGAATGAAGCCAACTCAGCCAAGTTCCAAACATCGGGCCTTTTTATTAGCGTGAGGATGTATTAGCTGGACACGTAACACACCTAGGTACGCCATCGTCCAATCGGCTGCCAGCAGAAGGCTACGTGGTGAGCAAGAGCATAGGCGCAGACTGCGGATGGCCTCTGAGGGCGCCGAATCTCCCGCCGGTAGAGATGTTTATTATTATTATTATACAACATATTTTTAGGAGAAGCCAGAAGAGACCCCATTCAGAGCAAGATGAGCGTGAAAATACTCAACATCTGTTGTGTGTTTTCCGTACTCATTCACCACTAACAGTGTATTTGGTTTGTAGCACCAAGTGCTTCAGAATCATAGAATCATCCGATTCTATAATCAAAGCTAAGAATATTGTTTGGTTTGTGACAAGGAGCCACATCATCCATCATCAGAGAATTCTATATGTAGTTTTAATTAAAGGCAATCGTATGGACTAGACTATTCCATAAAAAAGTGTTCGACAAGCACATTCCAGATCAAGTCATGACAGACTGAACCTATAAGTTTTACATCACGTCCACCGCCAACCCTTCCCATGTTGCGATCGCTCCCTACCACCATTACCCACCCCTAGACAACAAGGCAAGCCTAAAATAGTCTGTTTGCCCTAGTCGGCTAGGGCCGACTGCCAAACACTCACTGTACCCCCAAACTAGCCAGCTAAAACCTAATTAACCTCTAGGTTGCTACATGGGACGCCACGCCTTCCCCGCCTGCACACTCTAGCCACCTTGTGGCCACCCTATCCCGCTGCAATCACTCGTAGAATCATAGCCACCCCCAGCCGCCCTCGGCCAGGTCGACGACACCCAGTGCACGACCAGGGTTGGTTGTGGTTGCCTAGAAGCCGCTAGAGGTGGTCATCAGTAATGGTTGTGGCTTCCGAGCATTGGTGAACTGACTTCTTTTATGGTGAATTTCTTTAGTTGAGATCGTCAACGGAACAATGATGACTATTATCATCTTTTGGATGGCTAGAATCATGCATACTCATTCACAACATCCAGAAAGTGGTTTTGTCCCAGTATATACCATTATTTATCGAGACAGAGAAGGCAATCATCATAGAAAGTACCATGATTATTTGGCAGATGACTAGCGATCACTAAAAAAAGTACCAGCGTTATTTGACAAATGACTATGTCCGGTCTAACCTTATTGCGTCAGAGGTTCATGTCTCTAATGAACTCGTTTATAATTTTGTGTGTGGATGTACGTGTGCGTACATGAGAGGCCATTTACAATGTAAGGTGTATAAATGCAAGTGCTTAAAGTGAGAAAATCTTGTCTCATCGTCAAGATCATGGTATTGAAGTTACACAATCATATATGGTACTTAGATTGGCTCGCAAAATTGTTAACACACAATAAGCACAAATAATGTTTAAGTGTGTTAGTGAGAAATATTCTAACCTTGTCTCTAATAGAGCAATCTTTTTATTTATCAGATCAAAGTCCAAAAGAAGCAAAGCCACCATAATTTATATGACTATATGTTATATATTAATTCTATTTTTAGAAGAACCATATTCATCTAATTTCCCAGAAACTACCTCAAGAACACTCATGTGACTATTGGTGTCCTCATTTATAACCTTTTGTATTAAATCTTTCACGGATGTAGTTAAAGACCTGTTTAGAACGAGAAATGAACAAACACATGGTAATAGAATAGAGCGAAAAGTAGACAATTACACTATCTCAAAACACGGGAATATAATTTTTGTCTTGCTCGGGTTACAACAAAAAAAAGAGGAATACCACATGTGCTCACGAAGAAAGTAACCACTATATCGATTTCAATTAGGGTTTTCCATGTCGAAACATAAAACTCAAACTCAGATCCTATATCATTCTATTTTTCTCTTTTCCTCAATTTTTTCTTTCTTTCTATGTGCCATGGCTGCATGCGGTGAAAGCAGAGTCCACAGTCATGGCCACCCCCTTTGTCTATGTACAACAAACTGCACTGTCAAACAGTAGTAATAAGACAGAACCACTCAATTTTATCAAATCTCAAATGTACTTGTCAACCGTTTAACACTAAGTGCATAAGAGACCAACTAAAATTCAGTGGTCTATCCAGGACACATAAAATGGCCCACCTTTTTAATCTAGGATCTATAAACAAGAAAATAAAGTTTATAACATTATTAATTTATTTCATACAACACATGGTTTCTAAATCCAAGTTATTATAAAAACATGTTTCTATAAATACAGTGAAAGGTAAATTATTTATACAAAAGCAATGGAAGTTAATAGTTAGGGAAGTGATAAGCTATTGAAATTTTACAATGTTTCAACCAAAACATGCAGCAACATGTTTACCAGCTAATTAATTTAGCTTCTATACAACTATAGCATTTTCTCGAGTCATGAACAACTTAAAAAGACACTTGATAACACCAGTATACTACTAATGTGGATTAGCACAAAGTAAATAGCAGATTTAGTATTCACCTAAAAAGCATCACTCCTAGTTAACCATATGTGTGCTAACTTAACCTTTCTAGTATTTACTTAGGTGCTTACCTAAAATAGTTATGTCACAATTTCATGAACTGAGAGACCCATCTAGTGTTAGGAATTTTCAATAGCAAGACATGATTTCTATCTCAAATGTATAAACACAAGGTTCACATGTGGGCATGCTAGTAAAAGAAACCTTAACTTTTAGACAACACCAGGTATAATCACTTAGATAACTTGTAGTTAGAGTTCTTGAAAGGATCTAATCAGCCTAGAGGGGGGTGAATAGGTGATTTTTGACAATCTGAAACTTCACAAACTAGAATTCGTAGTTAGATAACAACCGGTGTTGCCGGTTTGTTTGGGTAGGTACTACCGTGTGTAACACACCGGTACTACCGAGACAAACAAACGACACTACTAGAATCCTAAAGTGAAACTACAAATCCAATATATGTGAGCTATGAATGTGATACAAGAATATGCCCCACTTCCCTAAGTATGATAGATAGCGAATCTAGCCTTACCGAGCCTTGGTAGCTTTCCACGGTGTGGATCGAGCCTTCTCAACCTAAGAACGAGATAGGGAGAGGAAGAACACGAAGAACACAAGTAATATGCAAAGTAGAGACAACAACAAGCACACGGGACACGGCGATTTATCCCGAGGTTCGGCCAATCCACTAAGGAGTGCCTACGTCCTCGTTGTTGAGGTGACCACAAAGGTCGGAGTCTATTTCACCTCCTAGCCTCACTCAAGCAACCACAAAGGCTACTAGAGTTTCTCCACTAGAAATCACAAGGGTAATACAAACACTTCGGGGAGCCCTCACAAATGAATCAATACGGGCTACCACGAAGAACACCTAACCGGCTAGGGTTCAAAGAACCCAAGAGTAATAGACACAAGCAAAGCCGGCTAGATGGAAACCAAGTGCTCAAGTCGTAGATCGAAGCTTTCCACTCTCTAATCTCACTTCCCTAGCTCAAATCTTGCAAAGGAATGAATTTTGGAGCAAAGGGAGAGAGAGAGGGAAGAAGTCAATGCTTGAAGCTCTTTTGTCTGAAGTTAGGTCGCAATAAGTGAGTGGAATGAGTGGGTAACCGTCAAATAGGAAGAGGAGAGCTATTTATATTCCCTCAGTCCCGAGGCTGGTCGGTAGTACCGACCACCCATGGTCGGTAGTACCGACCAGTCAAAAACCGTTGCACAGATCTGAGATCTGACCTAAAGTCAACTACCGGCCACAGGTCGGTACCACCGAGGGTCGGTAGTACCGGCCCTATGGCGGTACTACCGCCAGGCCAAATCGGCCGCACACAGAGAGCTCCGCAGAATGAGACTTGGTCCCTCGGTAACTACCGACCAGGGTCGGTACCACCGAGGGTCGGTAGTACCGGCTCTATGGCGGTACTACCGCCAAGTCAAAATCGAGCCAACACAGAGAGCCCTGTAAAACTGCCTTACTACCGTCTTGGGTCGGTACCACCGAGGGTCGGTAGTACCGACCTTATGGCGGTACTACCGCCAAGTCAAAATCGCATCAACACAGGGAGCTCTGCAAACCTGACTTTGTACCGACGAGGTCGGTACCACCGGGGGCGGTAGTACCGACAATATGGCGGTAGCGCCATATTGTCGGTACTACCGCCAAGTCAATATCGAGTTTACACATAGAGCTCCGCAAAAAGACCTTCCTACCGACCAGGGTCGGTACCACCGAGGGTCGGTAGGCCTGGATATCGAGCCAGCTCGGCTCGTTACACCTCGGCTCGTTATAGCTCGGCTCGTTAGCAGGCTGGCTCGACTCGGCTCGTTATACTAACGAGCTAGAAGAGCAGCTCGGCTTGGCTCGTTATAGAGCTCGAGCTGACTCGTTTGGCTCGCGAGCCAGATCATAAAAACACAATTTCTCAAAGTACATGTAAATTTAACAAAAAATAATATTTACATATAAAAACATAATTTCACTTATATGATTATATCTTCTTACCTGTATGTGAACAACACGTAAGAACAAATATGATTTCCACCACATTGTTGGACGCCTGGACATTTTACAATAGCTAATTTGAGTTTGTTGGCTTGTGAATTAATTGGCTCGTACGAGCTAACGAGCAGCTCGCGAGCCAGCTCGAGCTGGCTCGTTATAAATCGAGCTGGCTCATTATAATACAAGCTGACTCATTATAAAACGAGTCGAGCTCGAGTCGAGCCATTAAGGAGCGAGTCGAGCGAGCTAGCGAGTTTCGAGTTTTTCGTCCAGGCTTAAGGGTCGGTAGTACCGACCGTATGGCGGTACTACCGCCAAGTCAATTTTGAGTCTACACAGAGAGGGTGTTAGAATGCTCTGAGTTCCCGGTACTACCGACCTTATGGCGGTACTACCGCTTGTTCAAAATGAACTCTACACAGAGAGCATTGCGCGCAGCAGCCCTGGTCGGTACTACCGACCCCCATTGTCGGTACTACCGACTGCACAGAAAAACCTCTATGTGTTCGTGTTCGTGGGGTGTCTCTCAAGCAAACTTTAGTTAGTTGATTTGAGCACTTTTCTCCACATCTAGCCAACCTAATTTGTGACCCTCTTGATAGTCCGGCTTACCTATAACTCAAGTTTAAAATTAAACTTTCGAACCACCACTTGAGCTAGGTATCTTTTTGTCCAAATATATCCAACGTGCTTTGTTCACGAGATTACAACATTTCATATCTTTCTAGGACTAACACCTGCATATATGCTTTTATAAATCCGTTAGTCCCTAATTTGATTGTCAAGCCAAAACCCACATTGGAGGCGAATGCACTTTCAGTTCTAAACCACGGAAAAATTGTGTTCTTTAACAATCTAAAAGGCTTATGAAATTCTCTACATCATTCTAGCTATTTCTAAAGTATAATTTACAGCTAACTCGGTCCAAAATCTAGATTACTTTACACTGCTCTGCGACTGATCAAAATTTGTTAGCTACTAAGAGCATCTCTATCAGATCGAGAATCCCCTTTCCCTAAATTAGGAATTTGAGAAAATAAAAGTAAAGGGAATAGGGAATATGCTTTCTAGGAGATTGGGGAAATAGTTATTCAGTTTCTATCTATTATCACGTGGGAATGCACAGATCAGTGGCTCTCTTTTTCTTCATCTTCTCCATTCAACCTCCATCGCGGCAAGAAAACAGACGAGTGGCATGGTGGTGCGATGATAGCCAGCCCGCTCGCCCAGCGTGGCACGACCATGTCCTTGGAGGACCCGCACATCATTGTTAAGATGAGGGGAAGGGGGATTGAGAAAAATTCAGACCATGTCCCCTCCATATGAAGGATTAAGGAAATGTTTTGAGGTATTGAGAAAAAAAAACATAGGAAAAGGGGATTGAGAAGGGGACCAGGTGGAGCTGGTTTTTTTCTCCTATATCACAACTTTTGGAGAAAGAGGATTGTTTTTTTTTTCAATTTACTTGAGATGTTGTAACTTCAAAAATACATGTCTCCCAAACTAGATGGCGAAAAGTCATGAAATTTCTCGACAACAAATATCTCTACATTTCTATAACTTTGGTATTATCATGTTTTGCAAGGAAAATCATTTACTCCACAAAATCTTTCTTACAATCAGAACCGCACAAGCTGCAGTTTTTAGCATACATGCTAAATGTTTTTTTATTATTATTTCTTTGCTTGTTTCTACGTCAGGACAACACATACATATACTTTTCACATAGCCCAATTCCATTCCAAATCATACAAGTAAGTCATTTCAATCAAGCAAAAAGAATTTAGTTTGTTCAACCATATACATATTTAGAATATCTAAATAAATTCATAGTTTTTGCTATATATTTAAACATAAACATTTTATAATTTAGAACGTAGAGAGTGTGCGTCTAGTAGCTAGTCCTTTTAACACATGATAGGTCTATGAGTTCCAGGTGTTCGCTTTAGTTATAAAACTATGAATCTAAAATACCAAAATATCTTATATATTTTGCTACGTACACTACTAGAGAACAGGCCTTTGAACGATTTGCAAAATCAGCATTAGTCACGAAAAAATTTGCGTCCGAGACTAGAAAGGTCTTTAGCCCCGGTTGGTAGTTCCCCTGCCCAACGGGGCTAAAAGGTTTTGTCCCGGTTGGTGTATCCAGCCGGGGCTAAATGTTGGCATTTAGCATCGGCTGGGAATAAGGACCGGGGCTAAATGTCTCTCCCTATATTTGAACTGTTCTTCCACCTCCAGCCGTGCCCGAGCTCCTGTCTTCATTTTTTTCTTCATTCAGTCACTTGCTTGCTTGTTTGCTCTCTCTTCTCCGGTGATTTTTGTTTAACACATCTCCGGCGATTGATTTATTTCATCACATCTACGCCGTCATCGACTCCTTAAATGGTTACTAGCTTCAGTTTTTTATTTTTGTAGCCGCCACTTATATATATATATATATGATTTTTGAAGCTATTTTGAGTTCATTGACTTGATAGTTCAAATTAGTACTCTAAAAACAAAATATGACCGTTTAATTAGTTTATTTTAATCTTTTAGAGAAATAGAGATCATTTAAATCATTTTTTACAAAAATTAGAAATATATAATACTTTAGTTTACAAAATATGACCGGTTTAATTAGTTTATTTTATTTTTTGGAGAAATAGAGATTATTTAAATCATTTGTTTACAAAAATTAGAAATATATAATACTTTAGTTTACAAAATGTGACTGGTTTAATTAGTTTAGTTTAATTTTTTGGAGAAATAGAGATCATTTAAATTATTTGTTTACAAAAATTAGAAATATATAATACTTTATTTGACAAAATGTGATCGGATAAATTATTTCATTAAAGTAATTAGTATATATACCTTATAATTTAATTATGTCATATATACCATATAATTTCATTTAATGTGATATATATGTCATATAATACAGACGATGACACGTCACTGGATGTACAATACCGATCGTCGCTCAAAAGAGTTCATTGACGGCGTGCATTATTTTTTAAGAGTGGCCGAGGCAAACAAGCGGAATGGTTTTATGTGTTGTCCATGTGCCCTTTGTAATAATTCGAAGGAATATTCTAGCTCAAGGAGTCTTCACTCACACTTGTTCAAGTCGGGTTTCATGCCAAACTATAGTTGTTGGACGAAGCATGGAGAAACTGGGGTTACGATGGAAGAAGGTGAAGAAGAACAATTGGACCCTGACGATGACATTATTGCTCAATACAGTGACTTTGGTGATACTGCAATGGGGGAAGGTGAAGAAGAGGCAAGTGCAGAAGACACACTCGCTGAAGATGATGCTCTTGGTGATGTCATTCGTGATGCACAAAGAGATTGCGAAAGTGAAAAGGAGAAGGCTAAGTTTGACTGTATGCTAGAGGATCACAGGAAATTACTATACCCGTCTGCTGCAGATGGACAAAAAAAGTTGGGTACAACACTTGAGTTGCTACAATGGAAGGCACATAATGGTGTATCTGACAAGGCATTTGGACAATTATTGAAGATTATAAAACAAAAGATGCTTCCGAAGCCTAACGAATTGCCCGCCACTACGTACGAAGCAAAACAAGTCGTCTGCACTTTGGGTTTAGAAATCCAGAAGATACATGCATGTCCTAATGACTGCATCCTGTATCGTGGCAAGGAATACGAGAATTTGGATGAATGCCCTGTATGTAAAGCGTCACGATATAAGATCAGGCGAGATGACCCTGGTGATGTTGAGGGTGAACAACGTCCCCAAAAGAAAATCCATGCCAAGGTTATGTGGTACGCTCCTACAATACCACGTCTGAAATGTCAGTTCAGAAACAAGGACCATGCAAAGTTGGTGCGATGGCACAAAGAAGACCGTAAGGTAGACAACATGTTGAGACACCCTGCTGATGGGTCCCAGTGGAGAGCAATAGATAGAGAATTCCCGGAATTTGCAAAAGACGCTAGAAACTTAAGGTTTGGTTTAAGTACGGACGGGATGAATCATTTTGGGGAACAGAGCAATAGTCATAGCACGTGGCCTGTTACTCTATGTATCTACAACCTTCCTCCATGGTTATGCATGAAGCGGAAGTTCATTATGATGTCAGTGCTCATCCAAGGCCTGAGGCAGCCTGGCAACGACATCGATGTCTACCTGAGGCCATTAGTTGAGGAACTCCTACTTTTATGGAGTAAATCAGGTGTACATGTGTGGGATGATTACAAACAGGAACACTTTGACCTGCGAGCATTGTTGTTCGTAACAATCAATGATTGGTCTGCTCTAAGTAATCTTTCAGGACAGACAAACAAGGGATATAATGCATGCACACATTGTTTTGATGACATGGATAATATATATTTGAAAAAAAAATGTAGAAAGGTAATGTACCTTGGGCATCGTCGATTTCTTTCTGTTAATCACCAGGTTAGAAAGAAAGGCAAGCATTTTAAAGGTGAGACAGACCACCGGAGCAAGCCTCGCAACAGAACTGTGGAAGATGTACTTGAGATGATCAAGGATGTGAAAGTAGTCTTTGGAAAGGGGACGGGCAGTAAACCTGTTCCGAAAGACGCTACGGGACACGCACCCATGTGGAAGAAGTCAATATTTTTGGAGCTACCCTATTGGCATGTACTAGAGGTCCGCCACGCGATCGACGTGATGCACCTGATAAAGAATCTTTGTGTCAACCTTCTAGGATTCATGGGTGTGTATGGGAAGTCTAAGGATACACTTGAAGCACGACAAGACTTGCAGCGCATGAAAGAACGAGACAACCTACATCCAGAGAAGACAGATGATGGACATCATTACTTAAGACCTGCTAGCTATACTCTTAGCAATGAAGAGAAGGAAATCATGTTTGAATGCCTAAACAGCATCAAGGTCCCATCTGGATTCTCCTCCAATATAAAGGGAATAATAAATATGCAAGAGAAAAAATTCCTAAACTTAAAGTCACATAACTGCCACATGCTTATGACGCAATTGCTTCCGGTTGCTTTAAGAGGAATTCTACCTCCACATGTACGTCTGGCCACTGTGAAGCTATGTGCATTCCTCAATGCAATTTCTCAGAAGGCAATTAATCCACTAGAACTAGCTATTCTACAGAATGATGTGGTTCAATGTCTTGTGAGCTTTGAGTTGGTGTTCCCTCCATCCTTCTTTAATATCATGACACACCTCCTAGTTCACCTGGTCAAGGAGATTCATATTATCGGTCCTGTGTTCCTACACAACATGTTCCCCTTCGAGAGGTTCATGGGAGTACTGAAAAAATATGTTCACCAACGTGCTCGGCCAGAAGGAAGCATCGCCAAGGGCTATGGGACAGAGGAGGTCATTGAGTTCTGTATTGACTTTATTCCTGACCTTCACCCGATTGGTGTTCCTGAATCGCGGCATGAGGGGAGGCTGTGTGGAAAGGGGGCACTAGGGAAGAAAACATATATCGGTACGAGGAACGATTATTTCAATAAAGCGCACTACACAGTTCTTCAAAACGCATCCGTGGTGGATCCATATATCGAGGTACAAAAGGAGTTCCTACGATCCCAATTTCCTGGGAAGAATAAAGTTTGGATTACACGTGAGCACATGAATACTTTTAGCACTTGGTTGCGAAAAGAATGTCTGGATGATAACAATATTGATGAGCAACTATATTTGTTGGCTAGACAACCATCGTGGCACATCCTCACGTACAAAGGGTATGAGATAAATGGAAACACATTTTACACCATTGCCCAAGATAAAAAGAGCACAAACCAAAACAGTGGTGTTCGCGTAGATGCCACAGACCCAACTGGGAATAGGCAAACATATTATGGCCGCATAGAGGAGATTTGGGAACTAGACTACGCACCTAATTTTAAAGTCCCTTTGTTTCGATGCCAATGGGTCAAGACGACCGGAGCCGGAGTAACAGTTGACAAGGAGTATGGAATGACAACAGTGGATCTCAACAATATTGGATACAAAGGTGAACCATTTGTCCTTGCTGCTGATGTGAATCAGGTGTTCTACGTGAAAGACATGTCTACAAAACCCAAGAGAGAAAAAAAATGACAATAAATCAACCAAAGAGCCAAAACGCCACATAGTTCTTTCAGGAAGAAGAAACATTGTGGGAATTGAGGATAAGTCAGACATGTCAGAAGATTATGAAAGGGATGACCGAATACCGCCCTTCAGTGTGACTAAAGATCCAAGCATCCTGCTAAATGCTGAGGAGACTCCATGGTTACGACATGATCATAACCAAGGGACATACGTCAAGAAGAAGATCACTAGTGTACCCGCTTGATATATAGTTATGCTTTAACTAATATTATGTATTATAATTTTTGTGTAATTAATAATGATTAAGGATAGTAATGGTTCGATTCGTTGATGTCGGTGTTGAAATGACTTGATTTATTACATTATTTTAGTTATGGATAGTAATGGTTCGATTCGTTGATGTCGGTATCGTGCATTTGGACAATAAAAGATGAACAACCCAAAATTTAACGTTCAGATAATGCAAAAATTATTTTACTATCGAGAACCAGTTGTTTCAGATATTTAAATTTAATAATACATTTTTGCATTAACAAAATATGAATTGTTATTTACATTTATATTTGTTATTATAAGAAAAGAAAAGAATTTATATACAATAAGGTAAAAGGAAATACAACTGTTATTTTTAAGAAATTTTATGCCTAATATTTAATTTACTATGCAATTAACAATATTACAACATATTTATATAATAAAAACTTAATACAAAACCTAAAATACAGCAAACCCAAAAAACTGGCGGGAGAAACCCCTTTAGTCCCGGGCGGTGACACCACCCCGGACCAAAGGTACCTTTAGTCCCGGGGCGTAAGCCAACCCGGGACTAAAGGTCACCTTTAGTTCCGGGCAGGCTTACGCCCCAAGACTAAAGGACTTTTAGTCCCGGGTGGTGTCACCGCCCGGGACTAAAGCATCCCCGCGTATATAGGGCACAGTGCCCTCCTCCTTCCTCAGATCGACGTCAGACTCCAGCGCCGCCGCCTCCCTCGCCGTCTCCGATCTCGATCCAGTGTCGTGCCGCCGTCCTCCTCGAGCTCCGTCGCCGACGTCCGCCTAGCCGTCGTCCTCTCCCGCGACGCTCTCCGCCCTCGCCGTGCCTCGCCGTCGTCCTCTCCCCGCGCAGCTCTCCACCCTCGCCGTGTCGCCGTCGTCCTCTCCCGCGCCGCTCTCCGCCCTCGTCGTGCCTCGTGCGGCTTGCGCCGCGCGCGTGCCTCGCCGTCGTCTTCGCCGTGCCTCGCCATTCCCCACCGTCGTGTCCTCGTCGTGCCTCGCCGTGGCCTCGCCGTGTAGCCTCGCCGTCGTCCTCTCGGTCGTCGTCGTCTTCGCCGTGTGGCCTCGCCTGTGTCCTCGCCGTGGCCTCGCCGTGTCCTCGCTGTGTCTATGAGCGTTGTGATCGTGTGCGTGTGTGGACAGGGTGTGTGCATGTGTGTACTGTTTGCAGAGAAAAAAAAGAAGTGTGCACTTGTATATAGAAAAATAATTATAGAAAATGATTATAAATACATATATATTTATAGAAAAAAATAAATATATAAGTTTTTTAATCTAACAAAATATATGTTTACACATGTAGATAAAAAGAGATTGGTCGCGTTGGCCTCGCCGCCGTCCGCCGTCATCTTCACCGCAACGTCATCCTCGTCGTCGTCCGTCGTCGTCCTCACCTCCTCACCGCGACATCATCCTCGCCATCGTCCTCTCGTCAACGGTGTGTCCTTTGTGGATGGAGGAGCTAGAATAATCACTTAGATATTTTATTCTCCATGTTATCAGTGCATTTATTTATATGTTTACGTTACGAATATGGTCGTGTATGTCGGTATGTCACTTAGATATGTTATTCTCCATGTTATCGTCCATGTTATTCGCAGAAATGGCCGACCCAGTTGACAACATGGAGGAGGAAATGTACGACTTAATCAACAGCGGCGCTAATCAAGATTTAGCAGGTGATGACAACAATAATCAAGAAGTAGATGACGGCAGTCAATACTTTACCGATTATGAAGAAATCATGCAAGAAAATACTGGCGAGGTATACCTACAATCTCTATGTGCACATTTAATTCTAAACAATTTATAAATGTATATATAATCTACTGTTCCTACATACGTAGCCCTCCGAATCGACAACGACTACCGGGAAGAGTAGGACCGCACGAGGTCCGAAGAAGCCGTTGGATGGCCGGTATATTATCTCGGAATTCAACGAGGAAACAGGCCAAGTACTTGGAGAACATGCACAGAAATTTGTTGGCCACTGTGGGTACCTTGTAAGGGATAAGATCCCGATCAGTGCTCGTGAATGGAAGAAAAAGACAAGTGCTCCTCATATAAGTTTTGTCTCTGATCTTGATAAGGAACTGGTTTGGAAAGATGTCCTTGCACATTTCACGCTTGAAACAGATGATAGAAATTTGAAGGCAAGAGTTCGGGAGTGGGCTATGAAGAAAATGGCAACACTATTCCAGGGCTGGAAGAAGAACTTGTACAACAGATTTATCAAGAAGGACCTAACTCCGGACTTCAACACTAAGGCCTACGTCAAGTTGAGGCCATTTTAGGATGAATTTGTAGAATTTAAGAAATCAGAAGAGGGTGAGGCACGGGTCCGAAGGAACCAACAAAATGCCCAACAAAAATAATACCACCATCACTTGGGATCAGGTGGCTACAAGAGTGCCATTCCTAAGTGGGAAAGAATGGAACGGGAGATTCTAGCCAAGGGCATCGAACCAGAATCAATCAACTGGCCTGAGCGCGCCAAGTATTGGTTTTTTGGTCATGGAGGAAGCCTGGACCTACAGACAGGAAGGGTAGTGTACGTCACAAAACTCCAAAGAGCAGCCGAAAGATTGGCTTATGCTCGAGACATGGCTGACAGTGGTGCGTGGCAGCCGAACAGAGAAAAGGATGAGCTGACATACGCCCTGGAGAATCCTGAACACGGTGGGAGAACAAGAGGCTATGGGGAGTTGTCGTGGGAACATGCCTTCCCAAAAGACAAAGAGACCTATAGAAGCCGCACAAGAAAGAAGGAGGACGAGGCAGAGTGGATGCGAAGGATGGAGGAAATGGTTATACAGTCACGGGCCGCGGCTCGTGAAGCGGTAGAGCGAGAAAAAGCACTTGAAGGCAAAATGAGTGAGGAAATCAAAAGGCAAGTGCAGTTAGCAGCAAGTTCCTTCCAAAGGCAATCTGCATCAGAGCCGGGAGTCAACATCAGCCCCCTCTGGTCAGTTGAAAAGCAGTTGCGCTTCAACGGAGGTGCCAACGATTCAAGGTGACGTAGGGCTACGCTTCCCCGTGGATGACATCATTGATCCTCTCACGACATGTGAGCTGCACATTCCACAGGGGAATGACACAATAATGGTGTCTATTGGTGTTGTATCTCCTATTGACCCTACGAAGACACCAAAGATGCCATGGAGCATTAGTACCACCTGGTTATGCTAGTGTCTCGGTGGATAGAGTAGTGAAAGGGCATAGCAATGTGACTCTTGACATTGAAGGAGGTGATGGTGAGAAGACATTAGGAGAAGCGGAGAAGACATTCATATGTTGGCGTAAGCGCTATATCATTATTCCTGGGGCATCACCTCCTCCTCAACAAACTAATCCTAGGTGCGGATGAAAGTGAATGAAACATTTTTCTTTCACTAGTTATGTATTGGCTTAAATATAATTGTTTACTCATACCATGTTGTTTTCACAGCAGGACCTGGTCCGACCTAAGTCATAGTGCTGCGGGCGATGCAATGAAACACACAGCTGCATCCCCACCGGCTCCATCCCCTCCACGACTGGCTCCATCCCCTCCACGACCGGCTCCATCCCCTCCATGACCGACTACATCCCCGCCACGACCAACTCCATCCCCTCCACGATGGGCTCCATCTCCGCCACTGGCTCCATCCCCTCCACCACAGGCTCCATCCCCGCCGCCACTGGCCCCATCTCCTCCACCACGGGCTCCATCCCCGCCACCGACTACACCAAAGAAGAGGCCAGCCACACAAATGAAGGCATCGGCCCCACCGCCACTAAAGAAGAAAGCCTCTTCAGAAAGAAGACAACCTATTCCTAAGATGACGAAACTTCCATATGAGATGACTGATGAGGAAACTAATGTTGCAGCGAAAGCACATTTGAACCAATTCTGGGCGGACACCGCGGCTAAAATTAAAGCGAAGAAAAACCCAGAGAAGCCGTACCTTTTTGTACGTCCTGATATGATCAGGAAAAAGGTGGATGCTCATCAGAAAAAGGTGTGTGATTCTCGTAAGAAATCGCCACTATCAGACTATGACCGCACTATCACCAAGTCACTTGAGGAGGCGAAGCAGAAACAGAAGAGAGCAAACAAGGGTGTCCCACAGCTCGGGGAACAATCAAAACAATCAGTAGCCCCGCTATATATTGCGAATGAATATGGTTCTAACATGAAAGCGCTAGAACAACTTGATGTGGATCCTGAGCATCTTGATGCATTTTTCGCAGACACTGGTCTAACCTTGTCCCAAATGCTCGGTGAATCAGCCATCGAAAGTGCTCCAGAAATTGATCACTGGAAGAAGAATTATGTATATGGCCAGATTCTATACAACCCTGCGGCCCTCACAGAACTTGACACTCAAATGTACTTGGTAAACCAGTGGTACATGGCAGCGTGTAGCAAAAAAGCGGATGATTGGATTTGCGTTAGAATTAGAGACCATCATTACTTTCGTGGCGATGATATCATACTTGTCCAATTCACTGAGTTACACCATATATCATATTCTCGCTCCCAAACAAAGATTCCGGCTATGATATATGGAGAAATGAAACAGAGAGGAATCTCCGGAGGTTCTTGATCAACCAAAAGAACAAAAGATATATACTCTTCCTGAAACGTACCACGATTTCCTCGAAGGGAAATCCACAGATACAGCAACAAATGCGACAGTCTCCGAAGATCATGCCATCACATTATCATGGAAATTCAGTTGATAACCAAAGTGCATACATCGAATCCCTGTTTTAAGAGTACAAATAGCAGGGTTTACTTATTATTACATCGCGACTTGGCGGAATTCAAACATCACAAGACATCCAGAACAGCATCGGAAGGCATGATCTCGGTGGTAGACGTGTCGACTCCTTCGACTTGAGCGTAGAACAAGGCCCCTAGTTCTCCCATCCATCGCCCTCATAGTCATACTCGGGCTCAACACATGTTAACCAAATTTTCAGTACGATTTGTACTGGCCACACTTTCCTATCCTATGCTTAAAATGCTATGTGGTAGGTGGATGCAAGGGTAGAGCAAAAGAACCTAATATGGCTGTAGTTTTCCTATGCATATAGTCATCTTTTATAGTATATAATTTGTCAAGTTTTATTCCCATCATCCAGTCACGTGATCGGCCACCCGATCACCCTCCCGGATGTCCCAACCAGACCATCCACACACATATTACCACACACTCTCGCACTCTCTAGGCGGCAAGGGCGACTCCCTCTCGCTCCTTGCCTCAACGGCCATGCCAGGCCTATCATCCCAGGGGAAGAAGAAGAATATCACTCGCTAAGCCAAGAGGAGTAAAGCTATAGGATTGTCCATAACCGGGGACATGGCTATACGTATAGATCGATCAACTCTGCAGAGCGTGTACGCCTGGAACCACAGGTTAGTCATCATCGACGATCGCGCTCGCCTAGACTGATTCTGAACTTCCCCCTAATCCGCAACGATGCCATCCTACCACTCAGCCCTGGGGCACCCCGGTGGAGATCCACCGTAATGCTGAGACTGTGAGACGTGGATCCTGGCGTACCAAATAAAACACCACGTTGTCTTAGGAGGGTGTGGGTATCCAGCCCTTACCTCCCTACACTTATCACCTTTCAGTCTAGCAGTAACGACATCGTTTCGCCCAGGGGGTAGGAAAGGTCCCCGCCCATACAAGAACAAGTGGTGCGCACGAAGGTTCTATGAGCCAGCCTCTCGACGTCCTAGGTGATCGGACAGGATATCTCCTCCTCGGGGCTTCCATCGCCCCCGTGCTGATACAGCACCTCTATCCCGGGGATTCGCCCCACGAAGGCACTCCTCCCCAGGACCTCTTCTCAAGATCACTATGTACCCGCCACAGGTACTCCCCAGGGGATGCCCAGGTCACATCCCCTCGGCAAGACTCGTCACCGGACTCGTCGTAGATCCTGTTCGATCGACTCAACCCTCACCCACACGCACCCGAGACACACGCCAAGATCTCCCCATATTCCATCCCGTTGTTATGGCACTACGTGCCTTAGCCAAGCACAAGCATCATCATAAGCATCACATCACAGATATAATGCGTAGAGGAGACAAGTAGCAGGTATGAGTAAGCGGTGTCTAGCCTATAAGCGGGTGTGCAGGGGAAAGGTTGCGACAAGGTAAAGGCTTCACAAGCAATCTATCATGCAACATATCACAGTTCAATTGCAGAAAGTAAAGCACTAGCATCTACATTATTGCATGTCTAATAGGTTCTATGGGGTTGGATGGGCTGTGGCACCTTCGGAACCGTCGTCTCTGAGCTCCTCCTGGTACTCGTAGTCGTCCTCGTCAGGGTCCTCCTCCTCCGGGGCTGAAAAACGAGACGTAACGTCGCAATAAGCGACTCCTATAGATGTTCACAAAGAAGCAACTGAAGTCCAAAAGATCCAAATTCACTCAAACATAGGCCTATGACGTAGTGCTTATTTTTAGAAAAATTTAGAAACTGGTTTCGTATTTTTCTGAGACCGTATGAATTTCTTATGAATTTTCCAAGTTTGAAACCATTTCTAAAAAAGGAAAAGATCCAAAATCCCCCTCTGCTGACACGTGGCGTGCCCTGGCCGTGACACTTGGCTTCTTCCGGTTGGTCCAGGGCTTTGTGAGACTGACACGTGGGACCCGGAGTTAGTCAATGTTGACCGGTCAACGTTGACCGGGCCGTGACCAGGTTTTGGCGGGCCGGATACGGGCTGGATTTGGGCCAGTCTGGGTCGGGCCGGCCCGGACATGTGTCGGCCTGTGAGTGAGACCACGTGGCGCTTTGGGCCTTAACTGGGCCTGTGAACGGCCGGGGGGGTCGTGGGCTTGGTCCACGGTGGACTTCCCATGTTGGTCCATGGACCGCGGTCACGGTCTGCGGTGGACCGCGTCCACCCTCTTTTTCTCCTCTCGGGCTCTTGCGCACTGGGTGCACGCGCCGGCCCTCTCTCTTTTCCCCCGTTCTTTCCTCTTCCCTCCCCTTCTCCTCTCCGCCCGGCGCTTGCCGACGGTGATCTCCTTCCTCCTCTTCGCACTCCGGTCTCCCTCCCGCCTCCTTCTTCTCCCTTCTCACAGCTTGGCTGGTTGGTGTGGTTGCCACCTGAGTGGCGGCGAATGGCTAGGAGGGGGTGAGGGCTCGTGGTGCGGCGCTTTTATAGCCGCCCGGCGGCCGTGGCTGTAATGGACGGCGGGGAACAGTGGAGGGGTACGTGTAGGGCGATTAGGGCCTTAGGGTTAGGGTTCGGGGGTAGGTGCGAGGGGGAGAGCGGGCTGGCGCTCTTTATTGCGGCGGCGGCCGGTCAAAAGTGGACGCCATGGCGTCAGCGGCGCGGGCCATGGCGGTGGCGTCAGCGGCGCGGCCGTGCCTATCCGGTGGAGGGGGCCGCGGTTTGGTGCGGACGTGGCACTCATCCGCGTGCTTCTCTCACAACGGCTTGGAGGCGGACGGCAGTGATGCGAGGCGCTGCCTCGGATTCGCTCCGACGGAGCGAGGGGGGCTCTGCTTTGGCGCGAGGGAAAAGCAGAGGAGGGGGAAAAGGTAGGGGATGATAGGTGGGGTCAGCAGGGCCACCCGTCAGCCGGCTTGTGAGAGAGGGGGTGGGAGCGCGCGCGCTGTTGGGCTGGCGCGGCGACGGGCTGCGCGTTGTGGAGCGCGAGCGTGTGCTCGGGCCACGGGGTGCGTCCGTGGGTCGCGTGCGAGGGAAACAGGTCGGAACGGCTTTGGGCCGTGGGGTGCGGCCGTGGGTCGCGCGCAAGGGTGCGCAGGCTGGGCCGGCTGGGCCTGTACGGGCTTCTTTCTCCTTCTCCTTTTCTTCTAGGACTTTCCTCCCTTTCTCCACCGTGCTTATAAGCCAAGGGTGTATAAGTGGGCTTATGTGGGACCCACTTGGCTCTAAGGGTTGGTTAGGTTTTTAGGGCATCGTGCACCGAGGTTTCTTTGTGTCAGCATGTTGGGATTTGGATCATAGTCCTTATAGAGTTTTACTTAATATATAACACACATATAAAGGATAAGATCCAAATCATAAATTATAAGACAATGCATATGCTTTTCCTCTATGTGGGTGTTACCTATGCATCTAGGTAGGGTTTCCTACATGACACTCACCAAGCTTGGGTTATTTTCAAAAAGTTTTTTGAAAGTTGTGATTTTTGGGTTACGGGTTTTCTCCATGTTGTTACAGACTTCCCCCCTCACTAGGATCTCGTCCTCGAGATTCAGGGTAAACATACCTGTCGAAAAGGTAGGGGTAGATCATTCGAAGCTCCGACTCTTTCTCCTAAGTGGCCTCCCTTTCCGTGTGATTGCTCCACTGTACCTTGCACATGGGAATGGTGGTGCTTCTGGTTTCCTTGGTTGCCCTGTCCAAGATGCGGGTGGGGTGTTCCTTGTACTCAAGAGTGTCTTGTAAATCCAACACATCGGTGGGTAGCTGCTCTTCTGACAGCTTCAGGCACTTGCGCAACTGTGACACATGAAAAACGGGGTGTACTCCAGCTAGCTCTTCAGGTAATTCGACCTTGTATGCCAACTTGCCTATCCTTTTGCATATTCTGTATGGGCCCACGTATCGTGGTGCCAACTTCCCTTTCACATGGAACCTGATTGTCCCTTAGAGTGGGGATATCTTGAGGTATACGTAGTCTCCCACTTCGAATTCCAAGTCCCTGCGTTGGTTGTCCGCATAGCTCTTCTGCCTGTTCTGAGCTGCCTTCAGGTTCGCACGCACTTGTGCAACCCCTTCTTCGGCATCCTTGATCTTGGCTGGTCCAAAGAATGATCTCTCTCCTACTTCTGACCACATCAGAGGGGTGCGACACTTTCGACCGTACAGTGCCTCAAACGGTGACATCTTGAGACTGGCCTGGTAGCTGTTGTTGTACGAGAACTCTGCATGAGGTAAACTCTTCTCCCAATCCGACCCGTACTTGAGCACGCAAGCTCTCAACATGTCCTCCAAGACCTGGTTCACCCTCTCAGTCTGTCCATCTGTTTGTGGGTGATACGCCGTGCTGTAATCCAGTCGTGTCCCTATTGCTTTGTGCAGGCTTTTCTAAAATCTGGATACAAACTGGGGCCCTCGATCCGACACAATACTTGTAGGGGCTCCATGGAGTCTTAAGATATACTCCACGTATAGGTCTGCCAATTCCTCCCCATTAGCACTAGTACAGACAGCGATGAAGTGTGCCACTTTGGTCAGTCGATCCACTATTACCCATATGGAATCTCGCCCTCGGGGCGTTCGGGGAAGCCCTACTATAAAGTCCATGGATATACCTTCCCACTTCCATTCTGGCACGTCTAGCGGCTTGAGCAGTCCTGCCGGTCTCTGGTGTTCAACCTTTATTCGGTTGCAAATGTCACATCGTGCCACATGTCCAGCTATATCGGCTTTCATGTTGTTCCACCAGAAGCTCTTTTTCATGTCGGCGTACATCTTAGTGCTCCCTAGATGAATGCAATACCTGGAATCATGCCCTTCGGAGAGGATCTCTTCGCGCAGGGCCTTGTCCTCGGGTACACAGACTCTATCCTTATACCACACTGTCCCTTGTTCGTCTTCCCAAAACTCGGGGCACTTTCCTTCCTTCATGAGCTGGCGGATTTCCTCAATCTTTGGGCAGGTTTGCTGGCCCTTACGAATTCATCCTTCCAAGTCATACTGTATCCGAAGAGTGTTCAGCTGTCCTGTGGGTACTACCTCCAGACGTAGTTTTTCCATCTCCTTGCTCAACTCTTCTGGCAGGGTGCATGCCTCGAGGTGGTGGCAGTAACTCTTACGGCTGAGAGCGTCCGCGACTACGTTGGCCTTTCCTGGGTGATAGTGTATTTCCAGATTGTAGTCCTTGATCAATTCCAACCACCTGCGCTGTTTCATGTTCAAGTCTTCGTGGGTGAAGAAGTACTTGAGGCTCTTGTGATCAGTGTAGATGTCACACTTGTTCCCAATCAAGTAATGCCTCCAAATCTTCAAGGCATGAATGACTGCGGCGAGCTCTAGATCATGCGTGGGGTAACGCTGCTCATGTTCCTTTAATTGACGGGATGCATAGGCAATGACTTTCCCATTCTGCATCAGCACACAACCAAGTCCCTGCCGGGAAGCATCGCAATACACCACAAAGTCTTGCCGGATGTCGGGTAGTGCTAGTACTTGGGTGGTGGTAAGCCTTTCTTTCAGGGTCTGGAAACTTTGTTCGCACTCGGGCGTCCATTCAAACTCATTGGTCTTCTTCAAGAGGTTGGTCATTGAGCGAGCTAACTTGGAGAAATTCTCAATGAAGCGACGGTAATATCCCGCCAATCCGAGAAAACTCCGGATATCGGTCACATTCCGAGGCTGTTCCCAGCTCTTTACTGCCTTGATCTTTGCGGGGTCTACGGCAACTCCTTCGGCCGTGAGCACATGCCCCAAAAAGGCAACCTCTTCAAGCCAGAACTCACACTTGCTGAACTTGGCGTACAACTGGTTCCGCCTCAGCTTCTCCAACACTATCATCAGATGTTGTTTGTGCTCCTCAGCGGTGGATGAGTAGACCAGAATGTCATCGATGAATACCACCACAAACTTGTCCAACTCCTCCATGAACACCTTGTTCATCATGTTCATGAAGTAGGCCGGGGCATTTGTGAGCCCAAACGACACCACAGTGAACTCGTATTGCCCATACCTTGTCACGAAGGAGGTTTTTGGAATGTCCTCGGGTCGGATCTTCATTTGATGATATCCTGAATGAAGGTCGATCTTGGAGAAATACTTGGCATTCCTCAACTGATCCAGCAGGTCATCAATCCTGGGTAAGGGGTACTTGTTCTTGACGGTTACGGCATTCAGATTGCGGTAGTCAATGCACATCCTCATGGATCCGTCCTTCTTCTTTACGAACAACACCAGCGATCCCCAAGGGGAAGCACTAGGTCTGATGTAGCCCTTGTCTGACAACTCCCTGAGTTGTTTCTTGAGTTCTTCCAACTCGTCCACAGACATGCGGTATGGCCTTTTTGCAATTGGCCCTGTCCCTGGTAACAGATCTATCACAAACTCCACATCTCTGTCGGGTGGCATCCCAGGTAGCTCTTCGGGGAACACATCCGGGTACTCCCTGACTATAGGCACAGCCTCCATAGCCTGACCTCTCATAGCACACAACATGGACACTGATCTCTCCTGATCTGGCTGACATCGAACCGTATAACCCGCAGGGTGTGTGACTTGCACAAACCTTGGTGAACATGATATCACTCCTTGGTGTAGGGTCAACCAGTCCATTCCCAAGATAACATCCAAACCATCTGAAGGGAGTAAGGTGAGGTCGGCTAGAAAAGGGTATCCCTCGATCACTATGCACACTCTTAAGCATATCTTAGTGCTTCTGAAGTTCCCGAGTGGGGAGCTTGTGACTATTGCCTCACGGCGGGGTGTAACTGGCACCCGGTGCTTTTGTGCAAACCTGGAAGATATGTAGGAGCATGTAGCCCCCGAGTCGAACAAAACTGAAGCCTTGGCTCCGTATACAACAAACATACCGTACACCACGTTGGGAGCCTCCTGGGCCTCCTCCTCGGTCATGTGGTTGAGGCGGCCCTGAGCCGTCTTGGCGGGAGTCCTGTACGGTGTGCTCTGGTATGGCGGCTTTCTTACTGAAGGCGGCGCAGGCGGGTTGACAGTCTTCTTCTCAGGGCAGGCAGTCACCCTGTGCCCGGGCTGCCCGCAGCCATAGCAGGTGAAAGGCGCACCGCCTGTGGGTGTTGGTGCAGCAGCCTTCCACGTGCCACTGCTCTGAGTGGGGCGAGGGTAGTTGGTGGTGTAGGTACCCCCACCTCGACTCGGTGCAGGCGAAGCCCTTGGTGCAGCTCGGGGACGCTGATGAGAGGGAAAGCTTCCCCTCATCCTTGATGCAGCCGGGGCCCTGGAAGACCCCTCGGAGCGGCGTTTCTTCTCCCTGAACATGACATCGGCCTCCAGGCAGTCTAACTCGATCGTCATGGCTTTGTTCATCATCTCCCTCAAGGTGTAACAGGTGGCGCTTGACAGGCTCAGCTTGATGCGAGTGTTGAGGCCCTTCTTGAAGAAGTACATCTTCTTCTTCTCAGTCGGGGTCTCCTCTGGAGCGTAGCGCATCAGTTTGATGAAGCGGTTCCCATACTCTTGGACCCTCTGAGATCCCTGAGTAATGTTGCGGAACTCCTCCGCCTTAGCATCCATTGCTCCCTCAGGCACATGGTACTCACGGAAGGCCTCCGCGAATTCCTCCCAAGAGATGTGGGTCGGGTCCTCATGGGTCTCCTGGAACCCATCCCACCATGCGCACGCAGCGCCAGTGAGCTGATGAGCTGCGACACCGACACACTCCTCGTCGGAGCAAGTGGTCAGGTCCAGCTTCTTCTCCATCTCCCTCAACCAGTCCTCGGCGTCGAGGGGGTCGTTGGAGCTGTCGAAGGTGGGCGGCCTCAGCTTCAGGAAGCCCTCCAACTTGCGCTGGAAGTCGTTGGGTGGGCCTCCGTTGCGACGTATCATGCCTTCTGCCAGAGTCTCCAGCAGGCGAGTCTGGCGGTCCATCACCTCAGCCAACTGTGGTGGAGGTGGCGGTGCATTCTCCACTGACGGTTCTTCTCCGGCCGGTGGCGGCGGCGGTGGCGTTGCAGCCCTCAGCGGCGACGGTGGTGGCACCTCTTCCTCGAAACGGGGCGGCTCATTGCCAGCGCGCCCTCCACGTCGGCCTCTTCTACCTCGGGCGGCAGGGGCAGGGGATGGAGTGCGGTTCTCCAAGCGAGCTGAGCGGTGGTTCGACATCCTGCTTCTTCATTAACCAGGTTATGAGGCATGGGTTAGGTGATTTATTAAGCCATTAATTAGTTCATGATTTAAAAACTTTAACATTCAGTCAAAGAAGCATAAACAACCATAAGATGCATAAACCCCAAGCATTCATTACATTATTTTTATTACATGGCGATGTCTCCAGCAGCTACGCTTGGCAGACTCGCGAGAATTCGCTCTACACGCAGGTAGGCTCCAAAAGGTGATGATTCTACTCTACTCTGGATGGATAATGATTGTAGCCACACAGGGCTCTTCATCGCTCTTCTCCTACTCCCTACGACAGGGTACCAGCCTAAGACTGACTAGGTGGCGGTGTAGGGGCGCAGTCCATATCCTGGAGCTCGGCGTCGGTGCGGTGGAGTCTGGACACGTACTCGAGTGCCTTCTTCAGCTCAGGAGTCATCGTGGGCTCCAGGAGCTCCTCAGCTGGGCAGGCGGCCAGGTTCAGCTGAGTGGGCTTGATGCGGAACTTCTCCTAGCGCGGCTTCTTGCGGGCGCGAATCGGCACCTTCTCCTGCATGTTCTCATACTCCTCCAGGCGCTTGGCATCCGACTTCTTCCAGGCCTCAAGGATGCGATCGGCCTTCTCTTTGAGATACTCGGTGTACTTGACATAATCCTTGAGGTGCTGCTTGTTCTGGTCGGCATTGATTGTGATCTGCACCATCTTTCCTTCCACGGCGTTGAGGCGGTTGGTCATTGCCATCTTCTGAAACCCGTACCTCTTCTCCTTGTTCAGATGCTCCTGTAAGGACATCCTCTTGCGCTCCAGTGTGTCCTCCAACTCGAACACCTTGCTATCCAAGTAGTCATTGCGAAGTCCAAAGTCTCTTGCCTTGTCTCGCAGATCAGCGATCTCTGCCTTCAGCATGGCTTCCCGCTCCTTGTAGGTCAGATCCACACAGTAGAGATCCATGCGCAGACTCTGGATGATCTCGCGCAGTCGCTTCTTCTCCTGTTCCTCGGCCAGAAAAGCTTCATCAGCTTGGAACAGCATGTCCCGATAGCGATGGTTCTGGGAGATCAACTCCATGATGTAGCGATCCTGGTCAAGCACATGCTGCCCTGTCACCTGAAGGCAGTCATCATCTTCATGGAGAGCGAAGCGATCGGCATCCACCACCTGCCTCCAAGTGTTCTGGGTGAGGTCAAGAGCACGAGGAAGCAAGTGGTAGGGCCCATCCTTGAGAAGCTCGTGAGCGTCACACCTCACTCGACGAAGTGCCGAACGAGAGACGGACTGAACACAAGCCTCAATGGACGTCTCCACCTCCATCTCAGTGAAAGCGGTCAGCTCGAGAGTTGCATTGTTGGCGGAAATCTGGAGATGGACAACGATGTGTCCTTGCAATCCAACTCCGTCTGGTCCTGGCTCCCCCCGGCAAGTGTACCGGACCTCCTCCGGGAGAACTCCCAGCTCCTCCAGCACGTCGTATAGCATCCTTGCATAGCCACCGTAGCTCGTTCCCTCGATCGGCAGCTCGATGGAGGGAGGCATCTGCAAGGCGAGAAAGATTCGGGGTCGTAGGTTAGTTCTTTTTGGTAGGATAGCAAGAAAAGAGGTAAAGGTTTTTGTAGAAAATAGGTTTTTGGCAAGAGTCGGTCCTGATTCTATCGGCCATTTCTAGGGTCTCGTCCTATGGTCAAGTATGGCTTTGATACCAACTGAAACGTACCACGATTTCCTCGAAGGGAAATCCACAGATACAGCAACAATGCGACAGTCTCTTTAGATCATGCCATCACATTATCATGGAAATTCAGTTGATAACCAAAGTGCATACATCGAATCCCTGTTTTAAGAGTACAAATAGCAGGGTTTACTTATTATTACATCGCCACTTGGCGGAATTCAAACATCACAAGACATCCAGAATAGCATCGAAAGGCACGATCTCGGTGGTAGACGTGTCGACTCCTTCGACTTGAGCGTAGAACAAGGCCCCCTAGTTCTCCCATCCATCGCCCTCGTAGTCATACTCGGGCTCAACACCTGTTAACCAAATTTTCAGTACGATTTGTACTGGCCACACTTTCCCATCCTATGCTTAAATTGCTATGTGGTAGGTGGATGCAAGGGTAGAGCAAAAGAACCTAATATGGCTGTAGTTTTCCTATGCATATAGTCATCTTTTATAGTATATAATTTGTCAAGTTTTATTCCCATCATCCAGTCACGTGATCGGCCACCCGATCACCCTCCCGGATGTCCCAACCAGACCATCCACACACATCTTACCACACACTCTCGCACTCTCTAGGCGGCAAGGGCGACTCCTTCTCGCTCCTTGCCTCAATGGCCATGCCGAGCCTATCTTCCCAGGGGAAGAAGAAGAATATCACTCGCTAAGCCAAGAGGAGTAAAGCTATAGGATTGTCCATAACCGGGGACACAGCTATACGTATAGATCGATCAACTCTGTAGAGCGTGTACGCCTGGAACCACAGGTTAGTCATCATCGACGATCGCGCTCGCCTAGACTGATTCCGAACTTCCCCCTAATCCGCAACAATGCCATCCTACCACTCAGCCCTAGGGCACCCCGGTGGAGATCCACCGTAACGCTGAGACTGTGAGACGTGGATCCTGACGTACCAAATAAAACACCACGTTGTCTTAGGAGGGTGTGGGTATCCAGCCCTTACCTCCCTACACTTATCACCTTTCAGCCTAGCAGTAACGACATCGTTTCGCCCAGGGGGTAGGAACGGTCCCCGCCCATACAAGAACAAGTGGTGCGCACGAAGGTTCTATGAGCCAGCCTCTCGACGTCCTAGGTGATCGGACAGGATATCTCCTCCTCGGGGCTTCCATCGCCCCCGTGCTGATACAACACCTCTATCCCGGGAATTCGCCCCACGAAGGCACTCCTCCCCAGGACCTCTTCTCAAGATCACTATGTACCCGCCACAGGTACTCCCCAGGGGATGCCCAGGTCACATCCCCTCAGCAAGACTCGTCACCGGACTCGTCGTAGATCATGTCCGATCGACTCAACCCTCACCCACACGCACCCGAGACACACGCCAAGATCTCCCCATATTCCATCTCGTTGTTATGGCAATACGTGCCTTAGCCAAGCACAAGCATCATCATAAGCATCACATCACAGATATAATGCGTAGAGGAGACAAGTAGCAAGTATGAGTAAGCGGTGTCTAGCCTATAAGCGGGTGTGCAAGGGAAAGGTTGCGACAAGGAAAAGGCTTCACAAGCAATCTATCATGCAACCTATCACAGTTCAATTGCAGAAAGTAAAGCACTAGCATCTACATTATTGGATGTCTAATAGGTTCTACGGGGTTGGATGGGCTGTGGCACCTTCGGAACCGTCGTCTCCGAGCTCCTCCTGGTACTCGTAGTCGTCCTCGTCAGGGTCCTGCTCCTCCGGAGCTAAAAAAACGAGACGTAACGTCGCAATAAGCGACTCCTATAGATGTTCACAAAGAAGCAACTAAAATCCAAAAGATCCAAATTCACTCAAACATAGGCCTATGACGTAGTGCTTATTTTTAGAAAAATTTAGAAACTGGTTTCGTATTTTTCTGAGACCGTATGAATTTCTTATGAATTTTCCAAGTTTGAAACCATTTCTAAAAAAGGAAAAGATCCAAAATCCCCCTCTGCTGACACGTGGCGTGCCCTGGCCGTGACACTTGGCTTCTTCCGGTTGGTCCAGGGCTTTGTGAGACTGACACGTGGGACCCGGAGTTAGTCAATGTTGACCGGTCAACGTTGACCGGGCCGTGACCAGGTTTTGGCGGGCCGGATACGGGATGGATTTGGGCCGGTCTGGGCCGGGCCGGCCCGGACACGTGTCAGCCTGTGAGTGAGACCACGTGGCGCTTTGGGCCTTAACTGGGCCTGTGAACGGCCAGGGGGGTCGTGGGCTCGGTCCATGGTGGACTTCCCGTGTTGGTCCATGGAACGCGGTCACGGTCTGCGGTGGACCGCGTCCACCCTCTTTTTCTCCTCTCCGGCTCTTGCGCACTGAGTGCACGCGCCGGCCCTCTCTCTTTTCCCCCATTCTTTCCTCTTCCCTCCCCTTCTCCTCTCCGCCCGGCGCTTGCCGACGGTGATCTCCTTCCTCCTCTTCGCACTCTGGTGGTCATTCGAGCCAACGGAGACCCCCAGTGGCTTCTCCGTTCTACGGCGAGCATGACAAGGTACTAAAAGGTGGGGCTTGGGTCTTCCAGCGGCTCGATATGGCGCGGCGGCGGATCTTGGTGTTCGACCGAGTCGGTGCGCCGGTGTGGGGAGGCTACGGCCGTGTGAGCGTCCTTGTGACTTTTAGCTGTGGTCCGCAGGCTCGTTGTCCCGCTTCCGGCGGCGACCAAAACCCGCGGCGGAGTCCGCTCCTCGTACTCGGGCGCGGCGGTGCCCCGGTGGTCCTCGGCTCCCGTGGTCAAGGCCCCCAGAAGGACCCGGGGTGTGCCCAAGAGTGCGGCTAGGTGCGCGGTGCCGTGGTGAGGTTGGTCGGCTAGCTCTTACCGGCTGAGGGGGATGGTGTCGACTGGAACGGCTTCGCCATGGCCGTGCACTGGCCATGGTGAGCGCGCTCGGCGTGACGTTCGTTCGGGCGTTCCCGAGCCCGTGCGGCCCGGCTTTGCCACCCTTGCTTGCTCTACGTGTGCGATGCGCGTGGCGCGGCGCGGTGCTCGGTCAGGGCGACGCCTTGCCCCTCCCATTGTGGAAGAACGCGGCGGCGCCCCTAGGTGGCCATGGCGGACGCGTGTTCGGCGAACAGAGGAAGGCGGCACTCACCGTGGGGCTCGTGGTCGCTAGGATGGCGGTGCAGAGGCGAGGCGTGGCCGTGTTGAGTCGGAGCAGTGCAGGGTGAGCCGCAACGTCGGTGTAGTCGTTCGGGGCGTCGTCCTCCGCTCCGGCGTCTCCGGGCAGAGCTCCGAGCGGGGCTCCATCTTCCGGTCTCCCTCCCGCCTCCTTCTTCTCCCTTCTCACAACTTGGCTGGTTGGTGTGGTTGCCACCCGAGTGGCGGCGAATGGCTAGGAGGGGGTGAGGGCTCGTGGTGCGGCGCTTTTATAGCCGCCCGGTGGCCATGGCTGCAATGGACGGCGGGGAACAGTGGAGGGGTACGTGTAGGGCGATTAGGGCCTTAGGGTTAGGGTTCGGGGGTAGGTGCGAGCGGGAGAGCGGGCTGGTGCTCCCGATTGCGGCGGCGGCCGGTCAAAAGTGGACGCCATGGCGTTAGCGGCGCGGGCCACGGCGGTGGCATCAGCGGTGCGGCCGTGCCTATCCGGTGGAGGGGGCCGGGGTTTGGTGTGGACGTGGCACTCATCCGCGTGCTTCTCTCGCAACGGCTTGGAGGCGGACGGCGGTGATGCGAGGCGCTGCCTCGGATTCGCTCCGACGGAGCGAGGGGGGCTCTGCTTTGGCGCGAGGGAAAAGCAGAGGAGGGGGAAAAGGTAGGGGATGACAGGTGGGGTCAGCAGGGCCACCCGTCAGCCGGCTTGTGAGAGAGGGGGCGGGAGCGCGCGCGCTGTTGGGCTGGCGCGGCGACGGGCCGCGCGTTGTGGAGCGTGCGCGTGCGCTCGGGCCGCGGGGTGCGTCCGTGGGCCGCGTGCGAGGGAAACAGGCCGGAACGGCTTTGGGCCGTGGGGTGCGGCCGTGGGTCGCGCGCAAGGGTGCGCAGGCTGGGCCGGCTGGGCCTGTTCGGGCTTCTTTCTCCTTCTCCTTTTCTTCTAGGACTTTCCTCCCTTTCTCCACCATGCTTATAAGCCAAGGGTGTATAAGTGGGCTTATGTGGGACCCACTTGGCTCTAAGGGTTGGTTAGGTTTTTAGGGCATCGTGCACCGAGGTTACTTTGTGTCAGCATGTTGGGATTTGGATCATAGTCCTTATAGAGTTTTACTTAATATATAACACACATATAAAGGATAAGATCCAAATAATAAATTATAAGACAATGCATATGCTTTTCCTCTATGTGGGTGTTACCTATGCATCTAGGTAGGGTTTCCTACATGACACTCACCAAGCTTGGGTTATTTTCAAAAAGTTTTTTGAAAGTTGTGATTTTTGGGTTACGGGTTTTCTCCAGGTTGTTACACTTCCCCTACAACTTTAGGTGGGTGTTGTTATCATGTGCATATTTAATTTTACTTACTCAATTCTTATGATATATGTTGACTATATAAGCAAATTAATGCAGCTTTAACTGGATATTGATTGTCATCGATCTCTCCGAAACTCAATTGCTAATCTATGACTCATTGAGAAAACCACTGAGAGATTGCCAAGATATCATAGACATTATCCAGGGGTAACTTTCGACCTCTAAATATTAATTTCTACACTTTAAATCTATGATAGTTAATTATGATTCATTTATTGTGCAGCGTTTGGGCCTGGTTCGTTCCGAAACACCGTCCGGATTCGAAAGTGACACTTCCTCCTCCTATCCAATTACAAGTAAGTTGTATTAGCTCCCCGTGTTTTTACCACTAAAGCATGCTTCATCACACGCGCAGGATAACGAGATAATAATCTTTTTACATCGTGCAGTGGGTTCTACGGCAACCACCAGAGAACAATTTATGTGGGTACTACGTTTATGAGTTTCTCTCGGTGTATGCGAAAAGAACTCCTGTAGAGAGACAGAAAGTATGTAACATGTATACATAATAATAATCCCATGTATTTCTTTATTGCTATTAAATAAATCTTATGTATATTAATAAATTTTTCCTTTTTTGCAAATTGAAGAACTTATTGTTGAAGAACCAGGTGTTGGAAATGGTGCGACTCAAAGGAATTCAAGAGAGAATCGCAAGATTTCTTAATGACCATGTCCTCAAAGCCGGCACCGAGTTCTACTATAACCCGGAAGAACCAGTGAAACCAAACCAAGACGAACATTTGTATGATATTTAAGTGGCGGTCAATATTTGTGTTGTAAATACCAAGGATGCATGGATAATGCTATAAATTTTATGTGCATAAATATATTATACATATAATATGTATAGCTAGCTAGTAGCTCAATCAATATATATATATAGTTTCATATTTTATATGTGTATTTGTAAATTTATGTGTATATATACGCGCATACATACATTAGCAGCAAAGAATATATATTTGAAACCCTAATGTATAATATATTAGCAGCAAAGAAAACATATTAGAAAACCTAACGTAATTGTAAAACCGAAAACAATAACCAATTGAAAAGAAAAAAAAAGAAAAAGAAAAAAGAGGACAGCCCCAGATGGTCTTTAGCCCCGGTTGGTAATACCAACCGGGACTGAAGAGGCCAGCCATCGGGGCCCGGCTCGGGACCTCTTTAGTCCCGGTTGGTATTACCAACCGGGGCTAAAGGGGGGCGGGGAACCGGGGCTAAAGGTCGGGCCTTTAGTCCCGATTCCTTGGCCCCGGCTCCATGCTCGGGGCTAAAGGCCATTTTAGACCGGGGCTAAAGGCCCATCGTGCAGTAGTGGTAACTTTTCTTGTGAATTTAGCTGCCTTTTCCTCCTCACACATAACTGAATATATCACAACTCCACTTTCTAGTCAAAAACATAGAAAAGGAGTAATAACTTAACGAGCTTAGGGCTATTGCATGAAAATATGTTGAGATGGCGAAATGTAGAGCACAAAAAGAGGAGAAACAACGTGTGATAGTTCTTTGATCTATCTCTATACCTAATACTAAAGTGGTAAAATGTAGAACTCTATGAATATAAAAATTGTTTCCATTCATTATCCGTTTACAACACACTTTATAGTATATTGAGAGAATAACTAGAAGTCCTAATCTATTTACAGCTTCGCTATTGTGGGTAAGTACTGTTGAGAGTAATTTCTGTTAAATCTAAACTATTAGATCTTCATAAAAATCCATTTATGCATATTCTTCTTTTTTTTATCGATCTCGTAATTTGTACTCCGTAGGTTTCTATTAATCTCGTACTCCCTCCGTCCCTAAATAAGTGTCACCGTTGGTGTGCGTGCCACGTGTTTGACTCAATTTGTAGAAAATATGTGCAATATTTATATCTTCAAATAATTTTGTTAAAAAACTAGATGTAAAGATCTTTCCGATGATACTAATTACTTAGCATAAATATTAATATATTTTAATATATAATTGCCGGCAACTTTTTCTCGGAAAGTGAGAACGACACTTATTTAGGGACGGAGGGAGTAATTTTTAGACGGAACGTTGGGCTCTTTTATTTATAATAAATACTGGTATTATGATAAATATAGACCCCGCTACTCGGCGTCCAGATTCAACGTACTACCTGTAGAGCTCCTTTACACGCTCGGCCGCTCGCCTCGCCGCGGATCGGAGTTCCAGGGCCAGGAACACGACACCACCGTGTAACCGCGACAAACTCTGCGCAGAGGCCAGAGGCGGCCACACCCTGGCGTGCACCGAGCCGGGGCCCGGATAAGCACGGCAAGGAGAGTCTGGCTGGGACGTGGCGACCCGTGTGCCTACGGCCACCCCCGCCTTCCTCCACGTAGCCGCGCGCCCGCGCCCCCTCGCCACGTACGAAGGCGCGACGCTTGTATAAATGCGCGCCAACTCCGCCTCTGCATGTCAGCCAGCCCAAAAGGCACCACCCACTGAAGCACGACACACGACACGATGGTGAGCGCCAGAACCGTCGTCCTCCTCGCCGCCCTCCTCTGCGCCGCGGCCGCGGTCGCGTCGTCCTTGGAGGACCACGACCACGGGGGGCACAAGGCCTGGCGGTGCGCGCGGCGGTGCGAGGACCGGCCCTCGCACCAGCGCGCCCGGTGCGTGGAGCAGTGCCGGGAGGAGGAGCGAGAGAAGCAGCAGCAGGAGGAGGAGCGGGGCGGCAGGCACGAGCACGACCGCCATGGCGACCGGCGCGGCGAGGGCTCGTCGTCGGAAGAGGAGCGCGAGCAGAGCCGGCGGCCGTACGTGTTCGACCGCCGCAGCTTCCGCCGCGTCGTCCGGAGCGAGCAGGGGTCCGTGAGGACGCTCCGGCCGTTCCACGAGGCGTCCAAGCTCCTCCGCGGCATCCGGAACTACCGCGTGGCGATCCTGGAGGCGAACCCGCGCTCGTTCGTCGTGCCCAGCCACGCCGACGCGCACTGCATCTGCTACGTCGCGCAAGGTACAGTACACTGTACGGCCGGCCGTGCATGTGACTGAGCATGTCTGTTGTTGTGCTTAATTAATCAGCTGATCCATCGACTGGGGGTCGTCGATCGGCGTTCCTTGCTTATTACTGCTACTAGGCGAGGGAGTGGTGACGACGATCGAGAACGGCGAGAGGCGGTCGTACACCATCAAGGAAGGCTACATCTTCGTGGCGCCGGCGGGGACCATCACGTACCTGGCCAACACCGACGGCCGGAAGAAGCTGGTGATCGCCAAGATCCTGCACACCATCTCGGTGCCCGGCGAGTTCCAGCTCTTCTTCGGCCCGGGCGGGAGGAACCCGGAGTCGTTCCTGTCGAGCTTCAGCAAGAGCATCCAGAGAGCGGCCTACAAGACGTCGAGCGAGCGGCTGGAGAGGCTGTTCGGGAAGCGCGGGCGGCAGGACAAGGGCGTCATCGTGCGCGTCTCCGAGGAGCAGGCCCGCGACCTGCGGCGCCAGGCCTCGGATGGCGGCGGCCACGGCCCGCACTGGCCGCTCCCGCCGTTCGGCGAGTCGTCGCGCGGGCCCTTCAGCCTGCTGGACCAGCGGCCCAGCATCGGCAACCAGCACGGGCAGCTGTACGAGGCCGACGCGCGCAGCTTCCACGACCTCGCCGACCACGACGTCCGCGTCTCCTTCGCCAACATCACCGCGGGGTCCATGAGCGCGCCGTTCTTCAACACCCGCTCCGTCAAGATCGGCTACGTGCAGAACGGCAAGGGCAAGATCGAGATCGTGTGCCCGCACCAGCAGCAGGAGCAGGAGCAGCGGCGTGGGAAGGAGGAGGAGAAGGAGGAGGAAGCCGGGCAGGGGTACCGCACCATCCGGGCGCAGCTGTCGCCAGGCACGGCGTTCGTGGTGCCCGTGGGCCACCCGTTCGTCGCGGTGGCGAACCGGGACAGCAACCTGGAGGTCGTGTGCTTCGAGCTCCACGCCGAGAAGAACGAGAAGGTGTTCCTGGCCGGCGCCGACAACGCGCTCAAGAAGCTGGACCGGGTGGCCAAGGAGCTGTCGTTCGCGGAGAAGGCGGAGGAGGTGGACGAGGTGCTCGGCGCGCGGCGCGAGAAGGGGTTCCTTCCTGGCCCGCACGAGGAGAGCGGCCGCGAGGAGCAGGAGGAGGAGGAACGCGGAGGACGCCACGGCGGCCGCGGGCGCCGCGAGGAGGTGGTGGAGACACTCCTGAGGATGGCGACCGCCAGGATGTGATCGTGATCGACGACGACCGAACGAGGATGATGACGCCCTTGGGCGGGCCGTAAGTGCGTACGTAGTATGAGCTGGAGACGTTGGACGTGTATGTATGTATGTAATGTAAGCGGCGGGCGCGGTGCAATAAGTGTGGCTCCGTATGTACGTACGTGTACGATCCTGAAACTGTAAGCTACTGAGGCAAGTCAAGGCAAGGCAATGTCCATAAATAAATAAATAACGGCACGTGCCTGTTCTTCTATAATCTCTTAAAGCTCCTTCGCAGTGTACCCTTGCGGATGCCGTTACTCTGAGAACAGACATGGCAGAACCACTGAACTCTGATCCTTTATTGCTACGTTTGTTTTTTTTGAAGTCTTTATTGCTACGTTTAAACAGCGACGCACAAAACACAGCAAATTAGTCGTCTCAAAATAACAGGAAATTAGTCATACTCCCTCGATTTCACATTGTTTTTATCATACCTCGATTTCACAATGTTTTCATTATCTAGACATAGTGTATAACAAAACTTATGAGAATCTAAAAAAATTAAAACGTCTTACAATTTAGATGAATCCAGAAAATTTTGACCATATACTATATCAGTATATCCACAGATATACTTTTTAGATGAAACAGTGTAAAAAAATCACACTTTTCAGCGCATATACGAAATGGGAGAATTATCTGGAAGGCTTCGAAAAAAACTCGGTTTAGGTATGAGGCCTTTTCTTTTTTGAATTTGGGTGAAAGACCCTAAAACAAAATTTTCTTAGGCGGAAGACCTTCCGTCCATTTTCAGCACTTGACGGTGTTTCGTCCATTTTCAGCACTTGACGGTGTTAAGTAAGGGACAAAAAGACGATTTTACCCCTGAGTCAAAAAAAAATAAAAATAATAATTTCAATTGTTTATAATATAATGAGTATATGTATATATTTATATTATTCTCCGTAGTAAAAAAATAAAAATAATTTTTTCACTATAGAGAATAATATAAATATATACATATACGCAAAATATTATAAACAATCAGAATTCTTTTTTTATTATTATTTTTTGACTCAGGGGTAAATTCGTCTTTTTATCTCCTACTTAACACCGTTAGGTGTTGAAAATGGACGGATGGCCTTCCACCTAAGAAACTTTTGTTCCAGTGCCTTCCACCCAAATTCGAAAATAAAAAGGCTCGATATCTAAACCAATTTTTTCTCGAGGCCTTCCACCTAATTCTCCCTATACGAAATAGTTTTTTTCACCCGCAGATACATTGTTTTTGGATACTTTTAGATACAGCATATATTTAAATGCAGTCAAACCAATAAATCTAAAAAAATAAAACGTCTTAAATAAATTTAGATAAATCTAGAAAATTCAAAATGTCTTGTAATCTTGGATGGAGTAATTGATCCACAACTAACTATTAACCGTACATGTTTGATCCATAGCTAGTAGGTGTGTATATAAATAATACATCCCTAGCAGTGAACTATTAGCTCATCCTTAACATTAGCCCTAGTGTTATGCTAAAAATTTGGTAGCTAAGAACATCTTCAATATTTCCTAAAAAATAATTAGGCATCTTCAAGTGACCGATGTGAAGCTTGCCTCCCCAAGTTGTTAAACAAAGTGGCAGTATACAAAAATGAGTGAACGGACTCGCAGACAAGTGACACATGAGAAGGTAATCGTATGCTTCAAAGATGTCATTGCCGTTTAATATAATTTACCAGATCCATTGCATTACAAGCGTAGCTAAGTCGTCAAGAAAATGTACCACTGCATACATCAACTCAGCTATGGACTATACACAATTTATTACAATTGCACTCATTTACGGCAGGTGACCTCCGTTTTTTCCTTTTTCCCTTCCATTTGAATTTTGAACTCGCAATACCAAAGCAGGCTATTCGCTTCCACGGATCCTTGCTTCAATACAAGGCAAATCGAACTCTAGGTATGTTCGCTCCTGGGCAATTCGATTCAGGAAGTTCCTTCAGCTGGCTTCGGTTTCCCCAACGTCGTCAGCCTCAATCTTCAAACGAAATCAACGAGGAATTTCCATTTTAACGTGTAATATGACACTAACAAACAGCAGGATACAACAATTGATATCTCAGATGGTGTACTAAGTACCTGAGTGGTTTTCTTGGGGCAGTTGCTGTCGACTGCGGCGCAGCACCAGTGGATGGGGCAGCAAGCTCAAGTGGCTTTTGTGAGCACCAAACCAAAAGGTCAAAACACCGTTAATAAGACAATACAAAGGAAATGATACCAGAAAATATAAATGATTTTTTTCTGTTTTGTTTTCCGGAAAAGAGTTAATTGCAACAATTACACCAACTTGGAAATTGGGTTGATTTGAGTCCATAAAGTAGTAAACTATACATTCGGTATATAAAGCACCGTGAGGCAATTCGGGTAGATTCACAAACACTGCTGCTGCTTTAATGTTCACTTAGCTTATAAGCCGCTGCAGCTTTTGCTGCTTTTAAAACCTGCCCAACACTGTTTATTGTGCTGGGGCAGCCGCAGCGGCTGCCAGCCTGTTCCGGCCGGCTCCAGTATTTGCTGAACTATTAGAAATTAGATGACTACAACAAAAGTATCTGCTGCAATTATGCACCAACAAAATGTTCTTTAGAGCTGTAATAGCATATGTAGGTATGTCGCATGTAATTGAAAAATGAAACAAGGTAAATGGATTGCATTTACATTTTATTGATTGCCACCATATCACAATAACAGGGCATACTAACTGAAATTATAGAAAAATGCAAGGTCACAGCTCATAGGGAGGGTAGAGAAAAATCAGGTATTGGTTCTCTAGGTCATAATAGCGTCCTGAGCAATTTTGAAATATATAGTTAAAAGACTAATCATATAAGAGAGAATATCAATACCTCGAGCTCTTGATTGGCTTTGCGCTTCAGATTATTAGAATCTTGAGGCCTCAGACTGCATATTTGTTCCAAGTTATTTTCAGAACCGATCTCCAAAGATGGCCTCTGTTCAGAATTTACATCTTTCTGATTAGCTTTAACTTGATAAGATGCCAGCTCATCAAGTTCATCAGGTGTAGTTGGAATAGCTGGGGATAAGTTCAGCAAGTTGTTTGCAGCACTGCCTGCACATTCTCTTTGTGAACTGTTAAGAGAGGAATCAGATCCATACAATTGCCAACCATTGTTTGAATTTGGCAGCAAACTATTTGGTTGCTTGACTACATGGCACGCAGCATTCTGCACAGTCGTAAACTTACTTTCCTGATAGTGTTCTGGATGTTCACGCTCGACAGATTCTGCATGAAAATTAGCAGACCCGTTCAAAGCTACTTTATTGGGTAAGCTAGGGGGCAACACAGAAGTACTTCCCGGCAACTGAAAGCCTCCAGCACAATCTGGTTCTGGTTGTTTCATATAGCTGCCTTTACATGGTACAGGTTGAGCATCACTACAACTGGCAACACCCAATAGGTTTCCCACCTGATCATCAGCTGAAACATCACATGTTGGAATGGTACGGCTGTTCTTGTGTGCTGTTCTAGAAGAACGAGAAGGACGCACTCCACCAGGAAAAACAAACAAAGGGATTTCTTTTCTTTTTACATGGGACACTTCAATGTCCATCCCTTCTTTCCAGTGTTGGTATGCACAAATAGTATTCTTAAACTCACTTACAATGCCCCTGATGTCAAATTGCTCAGCTTCTTGAGTTTGGGTGGTTTGTTTTCTCCAAAGACCCATGAAGTAAAAGCAATGTAAGGGCCTGGATTTGTCTGAGAAATCTTTGGGATACGGGTGTGCAAGGATCATCTCATGTGAATAACGCTCAATCTGTATCAGCAGCAAAAGGTGCGTTTAGGAGACAATGCACATTCATCAAAAGAATGAAATGTATCTATTATTCACCTTCAATACAAGAGTGCGAAGGCGAGATTCCACCCAGCCTTTCCAATTCCTGAGGTCATCTTCATTTCTCGCTGTGATATTAACTTCTAGATAATTTTTATATGATTCAAAAAATGGATATGGCTCAAACAATGCATCCCAGTCCGCTTTTCCTTCATCTATGGCCTACAATTAGTTTCAAAGTAAATTTGATACAGAGTACAGCGCAGACCAATAACAGGACATCATTAGTTGATACAGTTATATGACAACTTCCCCCATTAACTCTACACAACACTGACTGTATATAATAAATATAAGAAAATGCTTCCATCGCCTATTACTTAAAGGGGACAAATCATTCCTAACATAATGAGATACCATACAGTCAAGTGAGCTGATCTAGGTAATAAGTGACAAAAATCAGCCAACCACCAACTATTAAGGGATCTAACTGTGTAGTAATGAAGATATGGACAGTGAATATAAGATGATGGGGAAATGTTGAAGTTGACAATTATTTCAAAGGTGCTGCATAAGTAATGTGTTACTGTATAACATAATAAAGTTAGCAAACGTTACAATAGAATATAATAAAGTAAACCAATTTTACAACATATATGCACCAGATCAAATCAAAATAACAAAAGGTATCCTACAAGCAACTATCATTTAACCTAATGTTTGCACTGAGTTAACTGCAGCTATTTTTGCTATTTGTGATTTGAGGATTGAAATAAAAAAAGATCTGAAAGAATATGTACCTGAAAAATCTCAAATGCTCGCGTGAATTCTTGGATCATCACATACCTAGTACTAACAGATACATTGTAGCTGGAATTCATGCAAGGGTAAGCAGGTGTAATAATAGGCATTTGATGGCCCCTGTCTCTGTAATTTCTTCTTGGATCCCACACAGGGAGACCAAGATAACCCTCCTCAATATGGCAAAGCATAACAGGATTAGGCCACTTCCATTTGCTGTAGACTCGGAAAAAACGGGATATCAACATGCTTGGTGATGCATTTGGGTACAGTTGACAGATGCGACCCACAAGAATTGCCCAGTTTATACCACCCAGAAATCCCATAACCTGGACAGGATCACAAAGCATTTGTTATAAAATGTACATAATTTATGAATATATCATGTTAACATTGTAAAGCATACTCCTGCAACAAGAAAAATCAGAAGAGAATCATACATTTGAGTAAACCCCACGGCGCTTTCCCCAATATCTTATGAATCTTAAGGTTGTGCGAAAACTCTGGATTGAGAAAACAAATGGTATTAATCCAACAAGAAAGACACTGTAAACATTTAGTTCAAAATAGGTATTGTAAGAATACAAACCAGAATGTTTGGAACCAATCTTAGAATTTGATCAGTAACCCGACACCCATTTAGACTACGAACAGTCTGTTCATCAACATTATGCAATATGGAGTCCTGAGAAAGATCTAGGTCCTGATATCAAATAATGTACAATAATTACGAGTATATCAAATGCCATAAATAATGGAATAATTCACTTACCAACCAACACAAAGGCATAATTCACAAGATAAAGCACATGCCAACAAAAACAAATACATTAAATATTAAGTTGCATTCAAGCAACCCTTTAATTAATTACTCAAAATGAACAATTAGTTACTTGTTTTTCACAGTTAGTATAAGATAAGTGTGGTATGCAATATAAAAAGATTGTTCAAACAGCACATCAGTAAGACAAACTTACCTCAGGAATCACTGCATGAGCAAGATTAGCATATAAAAGGTCAATAGAGACCCCATTAATTTTGAATCCCAGAACAGGCACATGAGCATCTGGTACTGGATGTAACTCGGAAACTTCTGGCATCTCAGCTAGCATATCGTGAAGCCATCTGAAGAAGTACTCCTGTGGAGGTTAAAAAATGGAAGGTTCATTTGGCATCATAGTGATACAATAACTCAGAGATTTCAAAAGGAGCCCCTCTTACGTTTCGAGTTGCATGTCTTGGACCAACGCATAGGGTGTCAATGTCGGCACCAGGGCCATGTACCTGTACAATAGATTACACAACAAATTCAGAGCAATTCCTTTAAGCCGCTGTGATAAACAGCATGATAGAAGCAATAATCAAATATCTGTACCTAACTGAAAATGAAATACATGGGGAAAATGAAATAGAAAATCCATACACACAATGTTTAACACACTTGCCAAATACAGAGGCTGCATATACATATAACTTAATAAATAATCTAGAACTAGAATGAGATAATGAAAATCATCGTTTGGATTAATGCCCGTGCGTGCCCAGTCAAAAAATGATCGGTGACCGCAGACAGAATTGGATCCAAATGTGTTTTGGCTAGCCCAACATCGTGCGGCCAATGCATAATTCCGATGATGCCCGGTCGATTCCTGGGCTGCCTAAATTTGGCTGGCCATCTATTTGGCAGAGCACGGAAAGGCAGAAACCAAACACACCCATAGTTCACAATAGCAGTTTATAATTTTTGTATGTAAAAAATATATAAAAAGATATTTAATAAATAGTAAGGTGGATTACCCCAAGACGGTATGAACCAAACGTAAAGATCTTCGCATTTGCTTCATGCACAAATTGCTCCCCGTACCCACTGATCCTAGTAGCCTTCTTAATCCAAACTTTCACAGTCTGCCACAGCATCCAACATCTTCAAATCAGTATAGTCCTAGAGGAATGATAATCCAAAATGGAAGGGCATCCATGGATATTGTTCAACCTGGTCCAGCTTGCCTAAAACCTCTTCACGCAAGACAGCCTCATCTTGGCTCTCATAGAGTCCTGTGTCTGAAAGGTACTGGTCAACACAAACAAAACCACGCTGTTAAAACAAATGGTATGAATCTAAGGAAAATAAAACAAATGTGGAAGGGCTTTTGGTTTATCTGATATACAAATCCCCAACCTTTTCAACCTCAGCTGTCTGCAGAAGGTCCTTCTCAGTCGGTCCACTCAGCGAGATTGGCTCGGTGACACCAAGATAACCATTATTGTTCTTCGCCTTCAACATTCCAAGACCTCACGAACTCTCCTAACACTCAACCTCACAGAATTACAAATTCTCCTCACCCAGCTACCTTTGCTAAATGTAAATTTGATCTCTTTCCCCCCTTCTATACCTCAACACTTATTTTTTTTTCTTTCCTTTTGTTTTCCTCTGGGGTGTCAGAGTGAAGGACAACTATTGAATCAACAGCATGTGCAAAAAAAAGAACCCAAAGGTGGGGGATTAAAACAATGTCTGGGTATAGTCGGTTTCGCACTTGACATTAACAACTCAACAACCCCGGGAGCAGGCCCCCAAATAAGATGAGGAAAATAAAAAATAATAATAATTAAAAGTAAAAAAAATATGATGCGGCTGCTTTTCCAGTTACAGACTGAGACGCACGAATCGAATCGCGTCGGCGACAACAGGAACACCGCCGCTGCCGTGGATACCAGAATCCTTCTTGGATCCGAGCAGGATGGGTACAGGCAAACGGCGGGCAGGCCAGCGCCGGGCCAGGACCGTTCTTCCGAGTCGGGCGACGGGCGCGGGGCGTCTGCTGCTGGGACGTGGGAGGGAAGCGGTGCGGCGACCGGGGAGGGCGGCGGAGCGCTTACTGTTTCCTCTCCCTTCCCTTGTTCCTTCGGGGTGGAGCGGGCCCAAGCCCAGTTTTATCAAAGAGAGGTAGAGGATGCGCAGGCTTACTTCACTGCTTCGGAAGGGGACGGGTGGCGGCGTGGTGGTAGGCGGGCTGGGCTGTGACGACGGATGTGGATGGGGCCGCGGCTGCGGACGGGACCGAGCTGACGGCGGCGTGGCGGCGCGGCGGCTGACAGGAGCGAGGCGGTAGCTGCGGACGGTGGCGTGGTGGCGGTCGGACGGGGGCGCGCCTTCGGCCGCGGATAGCGGCGTGGTGGTGGGCGGGCGGGGGTGGGGCGGCCGATGTGGATGGGTCCGGGGCGGCGGCTGCGGACGGCAGGCCGGTGGCGCGGCTCGCGGACAGCAACTACGGAAGCGCTACGGGGAAGGAGGGGCCGGTGAACGGGACCCACGGATAGGAGAGGATGAGGATCGATGATCGTTGTGTCCCGTGTCTTGCCGAGAGAAGGAAATTGGGTTAATTGATAGGGTGTCATTGTAACTTTCGCTCTCGGAAATTGGGTTAATTGATGTGTTAATTAGGGTATTTGGATCCTTGATAAAGTTTAGAGCTTTTTACCTATATATGGCCTTACAAATAATGGCTTTTTCTTGTATGACCCTTTTTTATTTGAACTTACTTCTATGGCCCTGAAACGAATTTTTATTCCTTTTATGGTCTTCCGTCCGTTTTTGCTACTTAACGGTGTCTAATTTTACCCCTAGTATAAAAAAATTGTAGAGTTATATTTTTGTTGTATATTAAAATTAATATTAAAAAAATAAATTCAAACATGACAATATTTCACATAAAAGAAATAATGTTATGTATAAATTTATTTATTTAATATTATTCTAAATATACAACAAACAAATAAAATTGTAATTTTTATGTCAGGGGCAAAACGGTCTTTTTACCCTTGAATTAACACCGTCAAGTGGCAAAAACGGACGGAATGCCATAGAAGGAATGAAAGTTTATTTCAGGGCCATAGAAGTAAGTTCAAAAGAAAAAAAAAAGCCACACAAGGAAGAGTCATCTTTTACAAGGCCATATAGATAAAAAAACTCTAAAGTTTATTTGTTGTCATGTTTAGATACTAATTAGAAAGACTAATAAACATTAGCTAATTATATAATACTAATAACAGAAGTCGTGGCTAATTCACGAAAAGAATCTATTAAGTCTAATTAGCATCACATTATCAAATTATAGACTAAATAGACTTAATATATCTGTTATGCAAATTACCCTCATTGATGTAATTAATTTTGAAATTAACCTATGTTTAATACTTTTAATTAGCATTCAAACATCTGATGTAGTGGGCTAAACTTTAGCTTCTAGTATCAAACGATCTGAAGACGTGTCATTGTTGTAATTCTTTTTCCTCTATAAAATGTATCACACTATACATTTAGCAAGGATTAAACCTAACTGTAGGCATCTTGGACATACACATATTTTTGTAGGGACCATTTTACCCATTTCTTCTTCTCCTCTCTTTTCTCATATCTCAAGTTCAATGTGCCATTGACATAGGCGGAGCAGAGCCAATGACAGCAAGCGACTATGGTAGACAATGGTTGAACGGAGACATGATTCGTCCGAGGGAGCAGAACCAGCTATATATGGGTTAGGTCACAATCGAACCAAGGGCCGGAGCCGGGTAGACACCATGGACTTCAATTCCTGGTCGTCGGTAGCGGCACCAAACAAGGAGAGAGGTCATAGGCTCTGCATGCCCTCGTCCTCTTCCATGCCACATGATAGTCTCATGTGTCACGTCCAAGCTTGTTGATCACTTGCCAACCCCTAAGCTTACTAGTCCCGCACACCTGAGCCTGAACTCCACGCGTGGAACGCCTGAACTCGTGGAACGCGTGGAACCTGTGCCATCACTCACCAACACCAAATCTCATCACTCCATGCGTGGAACGCCTGAACTCGCTGCCCCACATATAGCACCAATGCCCTTGAGTCCCTCTAGTTTGATCCATATAGTAGGAGGCGGCTTGCCAGCTAACTAGTGGATGGTGGCACAAGGAGTAAGCGACGTCGATGGTGGCACAAGGAGTAAGCGACGTCGCACAGTGTAGGAGAGGAGCGGTAACGGAAGGAGCAATATTAGCCTTGCCCACCTGAGCTATAAAGGGGAAGATGGAATGAGTGAGAAGAAGATAATGGAATAGCACCCTCATGTTCGTAACGTGAAAAAGGGAGTAATAGAACACATCGTAAATATGTAGTGGCATATACATTTGCGTATGGGCTCAAGATCATAGTAGATATAGATTATGGTGTATCTCAAATATACGTTGATGATTGCACATCTCATAATAGGTAAATTCCAATGGTGGTTTTTTTAATATGAAAGAGTTGTAATGACACCAATTCAGATTTGTCAAGGAAATTAGGGAAACTCCAAAAATATAGGGAGAGAATATGTGATAGAAGAATTTGTGGGGCTGCTACATCTCTTATGTTGCAATTTTCCAAAGATAGAAGAGTGGTTAGGATATATAGTGAAATTGTTGAGAGAGGGAGAGGAGTTGCTTTGAGATAGAGGTGTTGTTTTGAGAGAGAGGAAGAACAAAGAAGAGGTGAGGCCTTTGACGATCCGTGTGGCTATCGTTCGGACCCAACTTATAGATAGTCAATTGTGCAATTCAATATGCATCCATCAGTATTGGTCAATACAGCTTGTCGAACACTTCTCAAGCATTATCAAATGGTACGACAACAACAACTACAAACAGCTAGTCTGTCGAGTGCCTGAGGCGCTCGGCAAAGGCACAAACGCTCTCGGCAAAGGGTTTGCCAAGAGCCGCTCTCGACAAAGAGGGGTCGGCAAAACCCTGATCAGCAAAGGCCTCTTTACCGAGGGCCAGATGTCAGGCGCTCGACAAAGACTTTGTCGAGGCAAGGACGACCCTTAGCAAAGAAAAGCCGTTGTGACGGCCCAGCCTACGACAATGACGTCCTTTGCCGATTTTTAATTTTTTTAAAACTGATTTGCAAGTTGAGATGTCAATGTGGAGATGTCTGACTTTTAAGCATCGTACGTCACAACTTGCTCGAAACCTTTCTAATTTTTATCACAGCCTCCACATGCGATGTCACGATATTTGGACAAGTTTTGTGATTTTCAGATTTTATTTGCATTTTATATAATTTAAAAACACTTAAGCTGTAAGTTGGTGGTCATGTTTCGTCAACAAGATGCTCAAAAATTCAGGTGAGTTTCTAGATACGACGTCAGAATACACTAAATATTATGAATATCATTTTTTAAATCACTACATTCCTTTATTCCATGCATTGAAACTTGAATTATCCAAAAAAAAATCAATAAAACGAAATTAATGTAGGATGGCTAGAGAAAAAGAAAATAGAAACAAAATTAAAAAAAAAATTGCCGAGCTCGACAAAAGTACCTCTTAGCCAAGGGTCAAGAGCCAACGCTTGGCAAAGACATCGTCTTTGCCGAGCTTCTAACGTCCGACTCTCGGCAAAAGGTAACTATGGTATGGGGCCATCACTTGAACCCAAATTTACCGAGGGTCAGGCGCTCGACAAAGACTAACTTTGTCAAGCATTCATGTTTGCCGAGAGTCTGACGCTCGAGCCGAGAGTCTGACGCTCGATAAAGGCGGCTTTGCCGAGTGTCTTGTTCACCGAGGGCCGACTCTAGGTAAAATTCCTTGTCAAGCGCCTGATTTTCAGCTCTCGGCAAAAAGGGTATTTGTTGTAGTGACTGTGTAGGAGAGGAGTATCACACTTGAGAAAATCTCTAAAAAATGTTTGCACCATTCATTTGTTGGAACAATTAGGCTGCCTAATTCTGTATATAGTTTTTTTCTGAAAATTTGCCTAGCTCTCCACAGGGTCACCCGTCTTTACTGCCACGATGGATTAAACCTGTTTACGTGCCCTTCTTACATGTTCAGAAAAGGACCTCGGGTGAACCTTGTGGCAAGCTTGATGATGTGCTTCGTCCTGTTTTCAACTTATTGATGATCGATCCAGTCAAGAATTTGGTACCAGTTAGTCAAGTTGCGTGACCCAGTTGAGAATTTGATGCAAGCTTAGTGATACGCCACTCATTGTACTGCATGTACTCTACACTGTATAAACTGCTTCTCTAACTGATAACTGAAGATCAACAGAACCATTGTACCAGAGTGTGATCAGTTTAGCAATCCCACAACACTCAAGCGTGCCAAAAACATGACACAACATCAATAGGTTTGCAGCTCACTAAGTGTGAGACCGAAGATCAATCTCGGCCGAACTCATGTGCTTGAACAAACTGATATCGGTATTCGATTGTAGCATGTATATACATACTATTCCATTTGCTGCCATACCAATATTTAGACAGAGATCACTTCGGGGTTTAGTGCTTTATTTATGGAAAAGGCGAATCAAATTCATTCAAAGATAGAGCAAAAAAGATCCAATTCAAAAAATGCAGTTTATATAAGTATATCACAGTATTCATAACAACGTATAGCAGACATTACAATCTGTGTTCTGAAGAACAAGTTAGTTTTACATGCACATAAATACAACGGTGGAAGCACACTTCAAAGTCACGGACACACCACCCTTAGTCTCTTGATCTTGGGCAACGTGGATGGCACTTCTTCTTTCTTCGGCAGGTGCAGCTCCGGTGTAGTGTTCATCTTGGCGAACCATGGGTGCTTGAGCGCGGCAGCTGCCGTGAGCCGCTTGTCGGGGTTGCAAGTGAGCAGGCCGCTGAGTACCTGGAATCCTTGCACGGACAGCTTCTCCTTGGGAAACTCCACGCCCAGTAGGTTGCGCTGCTCCACGTCCAGCTCCGGCATCAACTTGGTAGCGAACGGCGTGGACGAGAACCACGGCCACGTCTTCTCATCTGGCGCGCCGAGGACGTCGAAGATCACGGCGAGCTGGTCCGCTTCATTGGAGGCCATGAACAGCGGGGACCCGTCGATGAGGTCCGCCATCACGCAGCCGAGCGCCCAGGTGTCGACGAGGGCGTCGTAGTCGGGCTTCCCCAGGAGCACCTCGGGCGCCATGTACCACAGCGAGCCGGCGCTCTCGTACGGCGGCGGCTCGGCCATGTACATGGCGAGCCCAAAGTCGCAGATCTTGACGGCGCTGCGGTCGTCGGCGACGAGGATGTTGTCGGGCTTGATGTCGCGGTGGACGACGTGGGCGTCGTGCATCTTCTTGGCGCCCGTGAGCAGCTGCCACATGACGCCGCGCACCGTGGCCTCGGGCAGCGGCGGCATCCCGCCGCAGCGGCGCTCGAGGAGGAGGCTGCTGAGGCTCGGGCCGACGCACTCCATGATCAGGCAGAGGTCCATGGTGGCCGGGCTGCGGGCGAGGCCGTGGAAGCCGACCACGAACGGGTTGCCCCGGCCGCTCGCCTCCAGCAGGGACGCCTCGCGCAGCAGCGCCACCTGGCTGCCGTCGGCCGCGGCGAGGCGCTTGATGGCGACGGTCCGGCCCGTGCCGCGGTGGCGCGCCTTGTGGACGGAGCCGAAGGCGCCCGTGCCGAGGGGTCTGGTGTCCTCGTAGTCGTCGGTGCTGCCCATGGCGACGCGCGTCCTCTTGCGGGTCGGTCGCGCGGCGGCGCCGGCGCCGGCGAAGGCGGCTGCTGGTGCCTCCACGCAGGCGGCCATCGGGGCGAGTGGAGGCGGCGGGCGATTTGGCGGGCTGCTGCTTGCTGGAGGCAGGGGGGCGAGGATCGCGGGAGGTGGGGGAGATGCAGCGGGAAGTCGGTGAGGATGCGCGAGTCGCGGCGGCGACTATATACTGCGGCGGGCGGAGTGAATCCGACGGCGACGAGCGGTGCTCGACTTCGAGTCGGTGTCGGTTCCCGCATCCGCATGATGGATCTCTCCTCTCGTCTCCGACAAGGGATGGGAGCAACCACCTGGGCGCGTGCCGCGGACGCGTTCATGCGAGGCTCCGACTCCGACTCCGCAAGCTGTTCGGCGATGGCTTGCGTTGCGCGCGGCGGCGCAGGGTACAGTCCCAAGTTCCGATGGGGGTTTGGTCTGATGGAGTTCATCGTTGTTGGGCTCCGTCGTCGTCAAATGTTTGGGCTATGTGGGCTGTGGGCTGTAGTCTTGTAGGCCGTGGGAGACGTAAACCACGGCTGCTTATTCGGCCGTGAGAGACAAGGTTGGGCCTCAAAGTCCCACCTCGCACGGATCACGCAGCAGGTCGCTGGCGCCCCGGATCGCTGGACCTGGTGACCTGGAACTGAGAGGCAACGACGAGACGACTCACTCGCTGCGGCGGTCTCCAGGCTGCGTAGGTACAGTACTCTACGTCGGTCCGACTCCGACACGAAGACCCACCACGTTGTGTTTCCTCCACCCATTCTCCCGCCAGTCCACCGCCCCTCCGTGTTCCAGCTCCAGGCATGCGAAAGCTTGGCACTGGCAGCAGCAAAAACCAGCTTAATTAGCTCACGCTAAACTCTGAATTTGTGGCACTATCCCGTCGGTTTGTTACGTGCTCCTACGTGACGCTATTAATCTCAAGCCCTCTCTGCACGCACTTTTAGTTGTACGGCGTGTCCCGCTGCCTATTCTTTGGCCTTGTTTAGTTCTTCCTCTTTCCTAAAATTTTCCATCACATCAACCATCACATTAATGTTCGGACGTATACATGGAACATTAAATGTAGGTAAAAAAAATAACTAATTGTACTTTTAGTATGTACATGTCGCTACGTAGTCCATATTTGGACAAAATTTGTTAAATAACAACGAAAACGCTACAGTAAAATTTTTGCAAAATTTTTGCATCTAAGCAAGGCCTTTGCCTTGGTAGAGTAATGGCACTGACTGCTGACTTGGAGGCGTCTAGACTAGCTGTAGTACGTAGCTGATCCAAAATTGCCGGCGTTCAAGTACTCACAGGCAGCATTGCACATTGCAGCAGTACCGGTACTGCTTGCAAAGTCAGCCAGGGTTCGTACTCCACGGGAAAAACCGAAAAAAGTGGATGAAACAGGCAGCATTGCACATTGCAGCAGTACCGGTACTGCTTGCAAAGTCAGCCAGGGTTCGTACTCCACGGGAAAAACCGAAAAAAGTGGATGAAACAAAGGAACGGAGAGTGGTCCTCCCTCCCCTGCCTACCCGAGACCGAGATGCTAGTCAGGCCTGGAGTCACTCGCTTTGGGGGCGGGCTTCGAAGTCTGGACTCTGGCGAGCGTCGCGTCGTCCCGTCTCAGGCCATGTTTTTTTTTTCTTGTTTCTATTCTTTTGATAAAGCAAACCAGGGGTGGCGATACCACAAGTAGACCAGGAGGGTACATGCCTGTCTGCTCGGCATGGCATCGGCATCGGCATTGCCATGGCATGCCATGCCCCCCGATGAGATGAGTACTCTCTGAGTCCCTGGTCTCCGTCAGAGCCGTGCCCTCCTTCCTCCTTTGGCCTGGGGTCCCCGCTGCCTCCATGTCCCCTGCCGTGCCCACATCGCTTCTTGCTTTTTCTTCGCCTAGCAATAGCATACAGTAGCAAGCAGTATATACATTTCCTCCTTTCTCGAGAGGGGAAAAGAGATGGAGCAAAGCAGAACCTAGTAGCAGCTTGCAGCCCCCAGCAGAGGCCAGCACAATGAGGATTTGAGGAGGCAGCCAGCAGCCTCTGCGTCTTCAGCACGGTTGCTTTGCTTCGTGCACAAGCGTTCAGAAATCGAATGACACGGCATGCATGCTGTTCAGGTGATCATTTCGCCGCAAGCATGGAACAGAGGCAGCATATACTATGCAGTACTAGCTACCATGCTCTGTGGAAAGGTGACGGGAACAGTTTGCTGTACAAGCCATCATTTCATTTCGACCAAAGAAAATATTTGATTGAGCCCATGGCGCGGCTCTTGTTACATTACACATCAGGAGACCAAAACCGAAAGCAAACAAAAAAAAGGAAGAAGAAGAACCAGGCCGGCCCGCATTCTTCCAAGCTCGAACGGCCGGGAAAAGGAAGAATCGTGTCGTGAAGGGGGTATTCCAACGGAAGCACAACACCAATTTACCTTCACAATGTTAGGGATCAGATTAATTATCTTGACACAAAAACACTCCTTTTTTTTCTTCTTGGGGACTCGGAGATGGTTAGATTCAAAACTGTGCAAATATTCCTGTTCATCCATGGTAAAGAGAGCATGTATTAGTCATACTGCATTTCTGCTTGTTTGAAATCTAAGTATCTAACAAGAATGATCTTGACGTGCTTGAGCAGACCATACCTAATCTTACAGTCAGAAAGCTCCTTCTCGAGTATCTGCATGTTGAAGACAGGTAGGAATTGGGCCGTCAATAGCAGCAAAATTTTCAAACATCATTTGAAAAAAAATGCACACCAGGGGCACAGAAGCACATGACAAAAGGGCATGGATAGCTCAGGGCTCACCGGTTAGCTACAAACATTCCGACTGATGGAACCTTGGGACAGATGAACTTCAGTCAGTCAGTCAGCCAGCAGAAGGTGCGCCCTGCCACTCAGGGTAACGAGGAATGTCTGTCTGCACTCTGCAGTGAACACCACATGGGAGCGGTTATGATGAGTAGAAGGAATGCTTCCACATGGAATTCAGAGCATCAGTCAGAGCAACGAGGCTTAAACAATAGTACTAGGATGCTGCCAGAGCCCAAAAGTATAGAATGCAAACCTTGTCTGGCTCCATCCCTCCATCGAGACGCACAATCAGTAAAAATTTATGTCCATGTAACTGCGTGGATAAGTCGGGTATGGTAGCTCGTCCAGCCCCAGGAGGGAGGCAGAACGAGTGATGCCACCAAACTGAGCTTGGCTCGGAATCTGAACCTCTGCTGTGAAAATGCTGTACACAGGTCTGTGATCCGAGAACCGAGACTCACCACGCACGTAGCATAATTGGGTTAGACCTCGTCCATACCATAGAATCCGGTCACACCTTCAGAAAGCAATACATGTAAACATATACTTTTTCAGGCGAGTGATCAGAAGTAAATATTATGACAATAAGTTCAGTTTTTTTTTCTGTGTGAATTTTACCATGCCGGTGTCCTCCGCTTCTCATTTGGATGCATGTCATCGCCAGCATATCTATCAGAGTTGAATGAGTATTTGTATGTGGGAGGAAAGTAAATCCTCCCTTCTTTCCAGCCTGCAAAGACCCGTCCAAATCTTTGCTCTATGCGAAGCTGTAACAGAAATTTCTAGCATAAGATAACCAAACAAAGGCATCTCCATAACAAGAGGAATAGCTCTGATAAGTTCGTATGGCAATAGCTAACCTGGTCCTTTTCCAACAACTGTTTCCAGTTGTGCATCTCAACTAAAGCCTTCACTGAGCGATAGGAAAGAGCTATCCGGTAATTCAGATCCCCAAGCCAAATAATACGACTGAAAAGAAACAAAATTGATTGAATAAGATTTGGTGCTTTGAAACTTCTGTGTTTAACTGGTCTGGAGAGAGCAGAAAACGAGAAGCACTGGTGCACTACTCACTCATGATCCAGAATTGTCTCTGGCGACTTCTTGTCACCTGCTCCATGAACATGTGGGAATCTGGTCTTCCTCAATATTTCCACTACATCTGCATTTCGTCGAAGTTGATCACCGTCTTTTTGGCCTGATGTTAAGTGAGTGCAAACAAAGCAGAAGCTTGTCTGATGTAGAGACATACTGATTGATATGGATCCCTGAAAAAGAAAGAAGTCTGAAATCAGGAATAGGGCTTACCCAACGAAAAGTTCAAGGATGCATATAAAGCTAAAATCTTAAATAATAGTTGAAAAAAGTTACACTGTACTGTACATGCAAAGTTTGGTGTAAATATTATATATCAAACCCCTAACAGAAATGAAAAAGATAGAAAGTGATACCTTGTTTCCAAGGTAGCCCATCAGACCTCTACCAACACATGAAACCTTCAAGTTTTTCACATGCTCCCTTATATCACTTCGAACCCACACCATGAGGAAAATTCCAACCATTTGCTTGCTGGCAACTAAGCAATACCTGAATTGTCATTGAAGTCTTAATTTAAGTTCAGGGGAATTCAATGATGGAAAGTTCAATGAAGTACTACTCTATAACAGGGAACTGTTGCATATAATTAGCTCAGAAAGCAAATTAACTTTGAGGAAAGATAAGCTATTTATCTTCAGTTACTTACCTAGAATCAGTGCATAGTGGAGCACCATATGCACATGGCATTGGTGGAAAGAATATACCACTAGGTGATTCCTCGTCAATATTCTCATCATCAGATGACCCACCACACCTCATACTGGTGTCAACATCACTTGGCCTGCTCCCGAAGCTAATCCGGTCACAAACACTGAATCGACGGTCCACTAACGAGTGTGGATCCATCATGTCAATCCTTGAACTACGATTGAAGGATTGGAATGAACGTCGATGGAAAAATGATGAGTTTCTTTGCCTTCTTGATGATCGCTCAAAGTCAACATTGAGCTCCACAATTGGATCTGGAGCTGGTGAGGGGGTGTGGTAATTATAGACACCAGAGCCTTGTTGATCAAGATTGTTTAGAGTTTTTCTAACAATAGAAACCCATTTCTTCGCTGGACCATTGTCTTCAGTCAATAGAACATTACCAGCATTCAAGGGAACAATTTCCTGAAACCTGGCATAACAACCTGTATTAGATTTTTTTTATTTGAGTTTTTAGCTAGAGATGCTTCTTAGTTTCGAGAGAACTAATCTGATTTAGTAAAATGCAGAATTATACCCTATCACATATATATCAGCAGCAGGAGAAGTATGAAGCCAGTCTTCCAGATTCAAATGACTAGATGGTGACCTTCCGCCCACATTCCATGTACCAACGAAGACCCTATGCACACAAGTATATGGATTGTCATATCACAGGAGTTTCCTTAAACCAATGATTAGTGGATTGGTCAAGAAGTCTTGTAAACCAAACAATATATTTACCTGTAGTCCTGTGTGTTTGTAATATAAGCACCATCAAATCCGTTTCCTAGTCTACCATCTCGCTCCACATTCCGCTTAGGCAATCTCTCTATGTATGTAAACATAAAGTTAGCTCAGACACACTAACCACGAAACATAAAGATAGCTAGATCATGACATTTGCAGTTTAGCACGAAACAAAACAACAGGGTGCCAAAAAAAACCTGAAGTTACTATAGTTACTGTCAGGGGGTAAGCAGAATGTACCTGTCCTACTTTTCTTGGATTTGCACGCATCTCTATCTGAGAAGCTGGTCCTCCACTGCACTCCGACTGAAATTTTCAGAAGGAATTTTAGCAAGATACAGTAAAAAGAGAAACCTAGTTTACTGGGAGTCACTAGCATATTCTGGTTGCTTCTGCAACCGTAGCCGTAGTGGAGGAATGTTGGCTGAAGAGAACAGGAAGTATGAGGCCAATTTGCACATGAAAAGAACAAGCATTCTGATCCTACTGCAACCTACTGTGGTAATAAGATGTTTAATAACAGAAATCATGCATAAATTTATGACCAGAATCTATGCCGTTAGATCAGATAGTGAAAAGACGCGGTGGGTTGTTGCTAGATGAATGTACCTTCCTCAGCTGCATAATCCGAATGGAAGTCCTTCGCCTTTGTTTTGATGTTGAACCACTTCCTAACAAGGGTCTTGGACCAGGACAGCTTTTTTGCGCACCAATCACAACCAAAACAGGATCAGAGACGAACACAGAGACGTGAGTACGAACATGACGGGGCTGCCAATCTGGAAACACGCTCACCTTGTTCTTGCTTGAATTGTCATCTCTCATTGTCTCAATGCTTCCTCATGCAGCTCCAAAGGATATGTTCCTCCCTCCTCAGAACCTCCCCGCTTGGCCGCTTTTACTTCCTCCCCCCAAGACCCAAGCAGTATCTCCAAAAGGAATCGGAAAAGAACAGGATTCCGCCACCTAATTTTTTTCCCCCTTTTGTGAAATGAAATAGACCGAACCGGCCCTTGTTTGTCCACAGACTATGGGCCGGCGGCTAACGAGCCAGTGAACTCCCAAAGAACTACTACTATTTGGCAACACTCCAAGGCGGCGCAGAGAAGAAAGCAAGGAGCAAAGGGGGCCAAGGATACAATTAGAGAGATCACGGGGGAGATGAAAAAAGAAAGCCTTCGCCGCAGAGAACGCAGGATTCCGGAACAAGACCAAGAGCAGGACGACACCCTCGGTGCGGCAGCCGGCAACAACCTGTTGGTGGCACCCCAAACACCAGAAATCGCTACTGATGAAGGCAAGAAAGCGAGAAAACAGGGGCAAAACCTCGATCAAATGCGGGATTTCAAGCGTTGAGAAAGGCTTCCTGTTCCACACACACACACACACACCAGAGCAAACCCAGAGCTGAGGTCGCCGGATCAATGGCGGAAGCAGTTAAACGCTGCTCCGGGCCATAAAGAAAAGGCCCCAGAGGCAGAACAGGAGCGGAAGTAAATGAGCGAGCCTAGCAGCCGCGCCCAGGAACACGGCAGAAGGCACGGAGAGGCGACCAGCGCTGGGGGGGGCGCCTCGAGCAATGCAAGGACCGGGGCAGCAGCTCAGCGGGTGGCGCGGCCGCGGATTTGAAGGCCTGGGGAGGGAGATGGCCAGATGGGGCAGGCGGAGCCCTGGCCGCAGACAGTGCAAGGACGGGCGGACACGCTGCTCCCCCGTCTGCGCGCTCGCGCTGTTCGAGAAGACGAGCAGGGCAGCAGAGGAGAGTAGCGGAGTGGGAGAGCAGCGGCGGCCGGCAGTGGGCAGTGAGGAGGAGGGAGAGGGAGCAAACAGCAAAGGAGCCGAGAAATATGAAGGGAATAAAGGTAAAAGCGGTGGGCCCCGTTCTCTTCTTTCCCCTTCTACGGTTCTACCTACAATAGCCTTTGCTCTTTAGCTCCAAAACCAAGGCGAACCCTGCAAGTTTGGGCTTTTTTAGATGGGGTTAATCGAGCTTTTCTGATGGTATATTTTCTTCAGCAACTAATGACCAAGTTACTAAATTTGGGACAGTAGTTGTTCCAGCATGTACTCCTTGCATATAGAAAAATAGAAAAATAGATGATCTCTAAAGTATAACTTTAACTTCATTTATGAAAAAAAATATTTATCCAAAAAATAATATAGGTATATTTTTATAAAAATATTTTTTAAGACAAATCTAGTCATATGGTTTAATATTTTCAAACTCTAATTTAAAAGTTATTCATGATTTATATTTTCAATGTTTGACCGAAACACTAGTACAGAACGATACTACACAGGCGGTTGTAGATCGATTTGTACAAGCGTTTTTATCAACCGCCTGCGTTGGGGGCTAATAGAAATAGGACCACAGCACAGGCGGTTGACATAATAAATAGGAAAAAAATATTTTAATTAGGGAGAAGAGCCCTCGGCCCAATGCCCGCCCGTCTCTGTCGAAGCCGTGATGGGATTCGAACTCACGACCTCGCCCTCGCGCGGAGGCTCCTCTACCACTGCACCACACACTCACAGGTGTTCAAATACCTCTTCGGTTCCCCACATATTATACAAATCCGAGTGTAATTTGCTTGTTTGAGGTCCTAAACGATTTCAAATCAAAAAATTGTCAACTACAAAGTTTCATAACTTTTCGAGACGAACAACTTTTGTATTGGTCATTTCTCCATCCGAGGTCGTTTACAAAATTTGAATTTCAAATTTGAGACCATTCAAACATATTTTTCGATGACAAGATGACTTCAAATTAAAAAGTTGTAATTTATAAAGTTTCATAACTTTTTGAGAAGAACTTTTATTTTGGGTGTTTTCTCATCCGAGATAGTTTGAAAAAATCAAATTTTAAAAAAACACATCATTTTCTACTGGCGGTTGTCTTAACGAACCGCAAGTACAAATGAATTTCGAACCGCCTGTACAAATGGATTTCTACAGGCGGTTTGTTAAGACAACCGCCTGTAGAAATGTTTCTACAGGCGGTTGTCTTAACAAACCGCCTGTAGACTTTCTACAGGCGGTTGTCTTAACAAACCGCCTGTAGAAATCCATTTGTACAGACGGTTCTAGACTTGAGGTCCACCGGTTCATTTCTACAGGCGCGTGGTAACTCAAACCGCCAGTAAAAAAAATTGAGGCGCTAGAAAAAATCATCATTCTACTAGTGAAACCTTCTCCAAAACATCATTTATTTTCTATACGGAGGAGCATGTGACCTTTGTTTCTTCACCCTTCGACCGTGCCTTTCTCTTCCTATTAAGATCGCCAGATTGTAAAGCTCCTATACGTCTTTATACTAGATTTCGACTAGGAGAGGTGCCAGGTGTGTGCTACCATTGGCATACCCACCAGTTTAAAATTTTTGGGTCAGTTCGGATGGTTAATTTCACAACTAATTTCGACTATTTTAATAGTATTTTGCGAGAGAACTAAATAAAACAGTACTAGTTAGCAAATGTATACTACTATTATACTAGATTACTTCCCTGTCTTCGAATACAAATGATTCTAGTATGTTTCAAATTAAAACTATTCTTTTTTTATCAATGTTCAAAAATATTACGAAAGCAAGTGAGCATCCGATCTGTAAATATGCTCTATTCGTAATAAAATAAACCAACTTCTAAAATCTTTCCCAAGTCAAATTATTTTAGATTTCATCAAGTATCTACAAAAGAACACTAATATTTGTGATATTAAATTAGTATACTAGATACACCAAGAAATGTATTCCATATCTTACTTATCTGGTGTTGTAAGTATTTTTATTCTTCACAAACTCTCAAGATGCATTAACTTAGGGCGATTATTCTAGGAGTTGATTTATTTTGTGGCAGAGAATATTTTTTAATTTACCTCTTTAAAACTTGGCCAAACTTGTACTAGTTTGACTCATGACAAACTCATAATTCATCATATTATAGGCGTATGCAGTTTTTTTTTTTTTTTGAAGACCAATCAACTCAATCGCTTTCAAACAACTGAATTCAACAAGTCGAAAGAAATATCCAGTTAAACTTTATGGCCCTGTTTAGTTGCAAAATTTTGCAAAAATTTTTACTGTAGCGTTTTCGTTGTTATTTGATAAACTTTGTCTAAATATGGACTACGTAGACTCTAAAGATTCGTCTCGATATGTACATACTAAAAGTACAATTAGTTATTTTTTTATCTACATTTAATTTTTTCTTGCATATATTTAAAGATTGATGTGATGAGGAATGTTGTCAATTTTGCAAAATTGGGGGAACTAAACAAGGCCTATAATAGTCGACTTTTAGGATCCCTAGAATGTTCCTTGTTAACAGTACCTGAAGATAGTGATCGTTCTAAGCATCAGCGGGTAGTACGCTGGTACTCTTGGAGGAGAGAAGAAACGGTGCTTGGTTGGTCAAGTCGATGGGATGGGAGTATCTGGACAAAGCATCAATGTCATGTACAACGAAAATACAGTAGTAGGTCGCTGCACGGTTAGTTCATTAACCTTTAGGTGCTGTTTTTCAGAGGTATGAATACCGTGCATTCAATTATTGTAGGGTGTTTTCTTTTCGAGTCCGTCTATACACAAAACTCAGGTGATTTGAAGAGTTCGATCACTTGTGATTTGGCGACCAATCACATGAATTTACGAGTGCGAACAAATCATGAGCTGAGATCTGTGTTCTTTCCTTACTCGAGTGATATGATTGCTTTAACACATGACTTAGATGATGGCAGTAAATCATGTGTTTTCAAGGGGTCCATCACATGAATTATACGAGGCAAGACAACTATAGGTCAAAGATTTTCAAACGGATTCTTAGACTATCCGCATTCGCGTTCCTCTATTTTTATTCTCTATACTGCGTGCTCATCAAGATCCTCTCTTCTATATTCATTTCTTCTGCATTCATCAATCCTCTATATCATCCTCTATCCACTGTGGGTCCACTTGTCACTTTATCTAAATATATCCATGAAAGATCTAGTTTTGAAGTATTAATTGCAATAAATTCAATGGTGCAATCGAAATTTAATTTGGATTTTCGGTTTGTGACATATAGTATTTTTTTTAAAACTACTCTCTCCTCTCCCTCTCACGCGAGGACGCCTGCCCTTCTCCGCTAAATGCCTCCGCCTCCGCTCCTTTTGGCGTACGCACGCATGTACAGACTGTTTTAGCGGCTGCCGCTGCACCTTCCTTTTTGCGGTAAACGGCTTTACCGTAACGTGTAGCGGAGCCGCTGCGGCAAGCCTTAGTTACGCTAGTTTTGACTAGGATTTTCACCAAAATAACCAATGCAACTTTAGTACAAATTTTATTTTTATTGAAGCTTAGGCTAGTCTTAGTGAGAGTTTTATATAGATTTTATTTATATTTATAATTATGACACATCAACATATTTGATGACTTAACATGTTAATTATGAAGCTCGGTTTTATCAACTCTTTTAGCAAAAATACCAATTTTCTATGAGCTATGAAACTAAATGTCTATAAAATCACAGAATGAATCTTTATACCGAAAGCGAGAGTTGCATCCATATTTCATCACAAATGAGTCATAAAACTTATCATTGAGATTGACCTTGACAGTTAATCCACATGTGGTATTGTTGATTTGACACTCGTGTTGGCAGCACATGAAAACTACGACCCCAAAAAACTGAGGAAGTATAGTTGACTTGCCACTCGCGTTGTTTAGAGCACATGAAAACTATGGCCCCAAATTAAGGAGAAAGTAGAGATGGTTAGTTGACTTTTGTGCTATTTTTATTTGTGAAGGCAGACTCAGTTTGAATCTTCTAGATTTTGTCGTTTTGAGAATTTGGAATAGAAAAATCTCATAAGTACAACCAGAAATAGCTCTGCTTGTCAACTACCGGACAATGTTTTCCTTTATAGCAAACAACATTAGACGCAACCGAAGTCACAATAAATCGTGTTGAACAGATACTTTACAAAAATACTCTCTCCGTCTTTAAATATCTGTCATTCTCGCTTTCAAAAAACTTTGATTAATTTTATATAAAAATAATATTAATGTTGATGATATATAATTAATATAATTAGATACATTTTACAATATTTTTAATAAAAAATATTTGAATATACAAATATTGCACATATTTTTTATAAATATAATCAAACTTGTAGCACAGGAATCAAACACTAATAAAAAGGGACATAGCAGTACTAGCTATAGCGCTACAAGGCGATACTCGAATTTCCCAACGGTCTGTAATCTGGCTTGCTGTGACTGTGGCATGGAGTATCTCGTTCTCGTGCTGCTACCAAGACTACGGTACGATGATCCCCGGATCCGTCCAAAGACACGCTGAAATTTCTGGCCTTCGCCTTGATAAACGAAACTTGAGCGCACTGATCAGTCCCCAGAGGCATCTACTGCTACTGGGATCCTTGGGCCTCCCAGGAGCTCGCAGTCGCGGGCGCCCATAACCACGAGGAGCTGGCTGCCCCATGGCATGTGGGCCAAGCATAATGGCCCACTTGTCAGGCTGCCGCGCTGGCCGCCTCTCTCTTCTCGGGAGGCACGGGAGCAGATGGCAGCGATGGCCGCCGGCCGGCAGCGGCAGGGCAGCCAAAGCCCAGAGAGCCTGTAGTGCCACGGCAGACTCGTATGACACTCGCACTGTTCCTGCTCGCCTCCCGTGCTGCCTTGCTGCAACGGGCAGCAGCCAGCGCCAGCCGCAGCCGCGGTGTTGGCGGTCTGCCCCCGTGCCCCCCGCCGCTGCCTCCGGGTATCTTCCCTCGCCGTGGCCGGTGGCCGGGCCTCGCCTGCCGATGCCGCTGCCGTGCAAGAACCAAGAAAGGACAGGCAGTATCTGGGATGGTGTCGCTACGTGCGCGCGCGATGTGTAGGGGAGACCCATACCCATGCCACCGTCGCTGTCCGTTTCTGTACATCCCCGGCCAGCGTTGCAACCCGAACCAGCTCACACAGCTCAGCTTTGTTTGCGTTTTCCATTTCTGTTCGTTTGACTTAGTTTGACTTAGTTGTATTCGGCTTATTCTCTTTTACAGAATATTATTGAAACAACCAAAATCAGCTACAAAAAATAACCAGATGACTAGGAACGAAAATGGTAAGGGGTGAAAGCTTTTACCTTACACAAGATATAAACACAAGTGGCTCTAGATGCACTACTGCACGATGGGCCTTTAGCCCCGGGCATGGAGCCGGGGCTAAGGAATCGGGACTAACGGCCCGACCTTTAGCCCCGGTTCCACGCCCCGGGGCTTAGCCCCGGTTGGTAATACCAACCGGGACTAAAGAGGTCCCGAGCCGGGCCCCGATGGCTCTCAATTGGTTATTGTTTTCGGTTTTACAATTACATTAGGTTTTCTAATATGTTTTCTTTGCTGCTATAATATATTATACATTAGAGTTTCAAATACATATTCTTCGCTGCTAATGTATGTATGCGCGTATATATACACATAAAATTTACAAATACACACATAAAATATGAAAACTATATATATATTGATCGAGCTACCAGCTAGCTATACATATTATATGTATAATATATTTATGCACATAAAATTTACAGCATTATCCATGCATGCATCCTTGATATTTACAACACAAATATTGACTGTCACTTAAATATCATACAAATGGTCGTCTTGGTTTGGTTTCACTGGTTCTTCCGGGTTATAGTAGAACTCGGTGCCGGCTTTGACGACATGGTCATTAAGAAATCATGCGATTGTCTCTTGAATTCCTTTGAGTCGCACCATTTCCGACACCTGGTTCTTCAACCATAAGTCCTTCAATTTGCAAAAAAGGAAAAATGCATTAATATACATAAGATTTATTTAATAGCACTAAAAAAATACATGGGATTATTATTATGTATACATGTTACATACTTTTTGTCTCTCTACAGGAGTTCTTTTCGCATACACCGAGAGAAACTCGCAAACGTAGTACCCACACAAATTGTTCCCTGGTGGTTGCCGTAGAACCCACTGCACGATGTAAAAAGATTACTATCTCGTCATCCCGCGCGTGTGATGAAGCATGCTACAGTGGTAAAGACGCGGGAAGCTAATAATACAACTTACTTGCAATTGGATAGGAGGAAGTGCCACTTTCAAATCCGGACGGTGTTTCGGAACGAACCAGGCCCAAACGCTGCACAATAAATGGATCATAATTAACTATTGTAGATTTAAAGTGTAGAAATCAATATTTAGAGATCGAAAGTTACCCCTGGATAATGTCTATGATATCTTAGTAATCTCCCAGTGGTTTTCTCAATGAGTCATAGATTAGCAATTGAGTTTCGGAGAGATCGATGACAATCAATATCCAGTGAAAGCTGTATTAATTTGCTTATATAGTCAACATATTAACGAGAATTGAGTAAGTAAAATTAAATATGCACATGATAACAACACCCACCTAAAGTTGTAGGAGAAGAGTATATATCTTTTGTTATTTTGGTTGATCAAGAACCTCCGGAGATTCCTCTCTGTTTCATTTCTCCATATATCATAGCCGGAATCTTTGTTTGGGAGCGAGAATACGATATATGGATCAATGAAACCAACTTCCTTGTCATTTCTACGTACGAGGTCTCTCATCATGTTCTTGACACACTAGCTAGTGTTAGTATAATTACATTTACATATACATATGCTAGAGTGAGATTATTAAAACGAAGGATCACTTACAAACAAAAGCAGCTGACTAGAGATTTGTCTAGAGCATCCAGGTGGCATAGCTGGTGTAACTCAGTGAATTGGACAAGTATGATATCATTGCCACGAAAGTAATGATGGTCTCTAATTCTAACGCAAATCCAATCATCCGCTTTTTTGCTACACGCTGCCATGTACCACTGGATTACCAAGTACATTTGAGTGCCAAGTTCTATGAGGGCCGCAGGGTTGTATAGACTCTGGCCATATACATAATTCTTCTTCCAGTGACCAATTTCTGGAGCACTTTTGATGGCTGATTCACCGAGTATTTGGGACAAGGTTAGACCAGTTTCTGCGAAAAATGCATCAAGATGCTCAGGATCCACATCAAGTTGTTCTAGCGCTTTCATGTTAGAACCATATTCATTCGCAATATATAGCGGGGGCACTGATTGTTTTGATTGTTCCCCGAGCTGTGGGACACCCTTGTTTGCTCTCTTCTATTTCTGCTTCGCCTCAAGTGACTTGGTGATAGTGCGGTCATAGTCTGATAGTGGCGATTTCTTACGAGAATCACACACCTTTTTCTGATGAGCATCCACCTTTTACCTGAGCATATCAGGACGTACAAAAAGGTACGGCTTCTCTGCGTTTTTCTTCGCTTTAATTTTAGCCGCGGTGTCTGCCTAGAATTGGTCCAAATGTGCTTTCGCTGCAGCATTAGTTTCCTCATCAGTCATCTCATATGGAAGTTTCGTCATCTTAGGAATAGGTTGTCTTCTTTCTGAAGAGGCTTTCTTCTTTAGTGGCGGTGGGGCCGATGCCTTCATTTGTGTGGCTGGCCTCTTCTTTGGTGTAGTCGGTGATGGTGATGAAGCCCGTGGCGGTGGAGGAGATTGGGCCAGTGGCGGAGATGGAGCCCGTGGTGGAGGAGATTGAGCCAGTGGCGGAGATGGAGCCCGTGATGGAGGAGATTGGGCCAGTGGTGGAGATGGAGCCCGTGGTGGAGGAGATTGGGCCAGTGGCGGAGATGGAGCCCGTCGTGGAGGAGATTGGGCCAGTGGCGGAGATGGAGCCCATCGTGGAGGGGATGGAGCCGGTGGGGATGCAGCTGTGTGTTTGATTGCATCGCCTGCAGCACTATGACTTAGATCGGGACAGGTCCTGCTGTGAAAACAACATGGTATGGGTAAACAATTATATTTAAGCCAATACATAACTAGTGAAAGAAAAATGTTTCATTCACTTTCATCCGCACCTAGGGTTAGTTTGTTGAGGAGGAGGTGATGCCCCAGGAATAATGATATAGCGCTTACGCCAACATATGAATGCCTTCTCCGCTTCTCCTAAAGTCTTCTCACCATCACCTCCTTCAATGTCAAGAGTCACATTGCTATGCCCTTTCACTACTCTATCCACCGAGACACTAGCATAACCAGGTGGTACTAATGCTCCATGGCATCTTGATGTCTTCGTAGGGTTAATAGGAGATACAACACCAATAGCCACCATTATTGTGTCATTCCCCTATGGAATGTGCAGCTCACATGTCGTGAGAGGATCAGTGATGTCATCCACGGGGAAGCGTAGCCCTACGTCACCTTGAATCGTTGGCACCTCCGTGGAAGTGCAACTGCTTTTCAACTGACCAGGGGGGCTGATGTTGACTCCCGGCTCTGATGCAGATTGCCTTTGGAAGGAACTTACTGCTAAATGCACTTGCCTTTTGATTTCCTCACTCATTTTGCCTTCAAGTGCTTTTTCTCGCTCTACCGCTTCACGAGCCGCGGCCTGTGACTGCATAACCATTTCCTCCATCCTTCGCATCCGCTCTGCCTCGTCCTCCTTCTTTCTTGTGCGGCTTCTATAGGTCTCTTTGTCTTTTGGGAAGGCATGCTCCCACGACAACTCTTCATAGCCTCTTGTTCTCCCACCGTGTTCAGGATTCTCCAGGGCGTATGTCAGCTCATCATTTTCTCTGTTCGGCTGCCACGCGCCACTGTCAGCCATGTCTCGAGCATAAGCCAATCTTTCGGCTGCTCTTTGGAGTTTTGTGCCATACACTACATTTCCTGTCTGTAGGTCCAGGCTTCCTCCATGACCAAAAAACCAATACTTGGCGCGCTCAGGCCAGTTGATTGATTCTGGTTCGATGCTCTTGGCTAGAATCTCCCGTTCCATTCTTTCCCACTTAGGAATGGCACTCTTGTAGCCACCCGATCCCAAGTGATGGTGGTATTGTTTTTGTCGGGCATTTTGTTGGTTCCTTTGGACCCGTGCCTCACCCTCTTCTGATTTCTTAAATTCTACAAATTCATCCCAAAAAGGCCTCAACTTGACGTAGGCCTTAGTGTTGAAGTCCGGAGTTAGGTCCTTCTTGATAAATCTGTTGTATAAGTTCTTCTTCCAGCCTTAGAATAGTGTTGCCATTTTCTTCATAGCCCACTCCCGAACTTTTGCCTTCAAATTTGTATCATCTGTTTCAAGCGTGAAATGTGCAAGGACATCTGCCCAAACCAGATCCTTATCAAGATCAGAGACGAAACTTATATGAGGAGCACTTGTCTTTTTCTTCCATTCACGAGCACTGATCGGGATCTTATCCCTTACAAGGTACCCACAGTGGCCAACAAATTTCTGTGCATGTTCTCCAAGTACTTGGTCTGTTTCCTCGTTGAATTCCGAGATAATGTACCAGCCATCCAACGGCTTCTTCGGACCTCGTATGGTCCTACTCTTCCCGGTAGTCGTTGTCGATCCGGAGGGCTACGTATGCAGGAACAGTAGATTATAAATACATTTATAAATTATTTAGAATAAAATGTGCACATAGAGATTGTACTTATACCTCGCCGGTATTTTCTTGCATGATTTCTTCATAATCAGCAAAGTATTGACTGCCGTCATCTACTTCTTGATTATTGTTGTCATCACCTATTAAATCTTGATTAGCGCCGATGTTGATTAAGTCGTACATTTCCTCCTCCATGTTGTCAACTGGGTCGGCCATTTCTGCGAATAACACGATAACATGGAGAATAACATATCTAAGTGACATACCGACGTACACGACCATATCTAAGTGACTATTCCTCCACAAAGGACACACCGTTGACAAGAGGACGACGACGGACGACGACGAGGATGATATCGCGGTGAGGAGGTGAGGACGACGACGGACGACGACGAGGATGACGTTGCGGTGAAGATGACGGCGGACGGCGGCGAGGTCAACGCGACCAATCTCTTTTTATCTACATGTGTAAACATATATTTTGTTAGATTAAAAAACTTATATATTTATTTTTTCTATAAATATATATGTATTTATATTCATTTTTTTATAATCATTTTTCTATATACATGTGCACACACTTCTTTTTTTTCTCTGCAAACAGTAAACACACGCACAAACCCTGTCCACACACGCACACGACCAGCGCTCACAGACACAGGAAGGACACGACGAGGACACGGCGAGGCCACGGCGGGGCCACGGCGAGGCCACACGGCGAGGCACGGCGAAGACGACGGCGACCGAGAGGACGACGGCGAGGCTACACGGCGAGGCCACGGCGAGGCACCCGGCGAGGACACGACGGCGGGGCGAGGCACGGCGAAGACGACGGCGACCGCGAGAGGACAACGGCGAGGCCACACGGCGAGGCACGCGCGCGGCGCAAGCCGCACGAGGCACGACGAGGACGGCGAGCGGCGCGGGAGAGGACGACGTACGGCGACACGACGAGGGCGGAGAGCGGCGCGGGAGAGGACGACGGCGAGGCACGGCGAGGGCGGAGAGCGCCGCGGGAGAGGACGACGGCGAGGCGGACGTCGGCGACGGAGATCGAGGAGGACGGCGGCGCGGCACTGGATCGAGATCGGAGACGGCGAGGAAGGCGGCGGCGCTGGAGTCTGACGTCGATCTGAGGAAGGAGGAACGACACTGTGCCCTATATACGCGGGGAGGCTTTGGTCCCGGGCGATGACACCACCCGGGACTAAAAGACCTTTAGTCCCGGGGCGTAAGCCCGCCCGGGACTAAAGGTCCAAACCTTTAGTCCCGGGTTGGCTTACGGCCCGGGACTAAAGGTACCTTTAGTTCCGGGTGGTGTCACCGTTCGGGACTAAAGCAGTTTCTCCCGCCAGTTTTTTGGGTTTGCTGTATTTTAGGTTTTGTATTAAGTTTTCATTATATAAATATGTTGTAATATTGTTAATTACATAGTAAATTAAATATTAGGCATAAAATTTCTTAAAAATAACAGTTGTATTTCCTTTTACCTTATTGTATAGTACAAAAAATTGTAACATAAATTCTTTTCTTTTCTTATAATAACAAATATATATGTAAATAACAATTCATATTTTGTTAATGCAAAAATGTAATGTTAAATTTAAATATCTGAAACAACTGGTTCTCGATAGGAAAATAAATTGTGCATTATCTGAACGTTAAATTTTGGATTGTTCATCTTTTATTGTTCAAATTCTGCAGACGGGTATAGTAATCATTATTAACCATGACTATCCATAATCATTATTAACCATGACTATCCATAATCATTATAATATAATAAATCAAGTCATTTCGACACCGACATCAACGAATCGAACCTATCTATAATCATTTATTAATTACACAAAAATTGTAATACATAATATTAGTTAAAGCATAACTATATATCAAGCGGGTACACTGGTGATCTTCTTCTTGACGTATGTCCCTTGGTTATGATCATGTCGTAACCATGGAGTCTCCTCGGCATTTAGCAGGATGCTTGGATCTTTAGTCACACTGAAGGGCGGTATTCGGTCATCCCTTTCATAATCTTCTGACATGTCTGATTTGTCCTCAATTCCCACGATGTTTCTTCTTCCTGAAAGAACTATGTGGCGTTTTGGCTCTTTGGTTGATTTATCGTTATTTTTCCCTCTCTTGGGTTTTGTAGACATGTCTTTCACGTAGAACACCTGATTCACATCAGCAGCAAGGACGAATGGTTCATCTTTGTATCCAATATTGTTGAGATCCACTGTTGTCATTCCATACTCCTTGTCAACTGTTACTCCGGCTCCGGTCGTCTTGACCCATTGGCATCGAAACAAAGGGACTTTAAAATCAGGTGCGTAGTCTAGTTCTCAAATCTCCTCTATGCGGCCATAATATGTTTGCTTCTTTCCAGTTGGGTCTGTGGCATCTACGCGAACACCACTGTTTTGGTTCGTGCTCTTTTTATCTTGGGCAATGGTGTAAAATGTGTTTCCATTTATCTCATACCCTTTGTACGTGAGGATGTGCCACGATGGTTGCCTAGTCAACAAATATAGTTGCTCATCAATATTGTTATCATTCAGACAATCTTTTCGCAACCAAGTGCTAAAAGTATTCATGTGCTCACATGTAATCCAAACTTCATTCTGCCCAGGAAATTGGGATCGTAGGAACTCCTTGTGTACCTCGATATATGGATCCACCACCGATGCGTTTGAAAGAACTGTGTAGTGCGCTTTATTGAAATAATCGTTCCCCGTACCGATATATGTTTTCTTCCCCAGTATCCCCTTTCCACACAGCCTCCCCTCGTGCCACGATTCAGGAACACCAATCAGGTGAAGGTCAGGAATAAAGTCAATACAGAACTCAATGACCTCCTCTGTCCCATAGCCCTTGGCGATGCTTCCTTCTGGCTGAGCACGTTGGTGAACATATTTTTTTAGTACTCCCATGAACCTCTCGAAGGGGAACATGTTGTGTAGGAACACAGGACCGAGAATATGAATCTCCTTGACCAGGTGAACTAGGAGGTGTGTCATGATATTAAAGAAGGATGGAGGGAACACCAACTCAAAGCTCACAAGACATTGAACCACATCATTCTGTAGAGTAGCTAGTTCTAGTGGATTAATTGCCTTCTGAGAAATTGCATTGAGGAATGCACATAGCTTCACAGTGGCTAGACGTACATGTGGAGGTAGAATTCCTCTTAAAGCAACCGGAAGCAATTGCGTCATAAGCACGTGGCAGTCATGCGACTTTAAGTTTCGAAATTTCTTCTCTTGCATATTTATTATCCCCTTTATATTGGAGGAGAATCCAGATGGGACCTTGATGGTGTTTAGGCATTCAAACATGATTTCCTTCTCTTCATTGCTAAGAGTATAGCTAGCAGGTCTTAAGTAATGGCGTCCATCATCTGTCTTTTCTGGATGTAGGTTGTCTCGTTCTTTCATGTGCTGCAAGTCTTGTCGTGCTTCAAGTGTATCCTTAGACTTCCCATACACACCCATGAATCCTAGAAGGTTGACACAAAGATTCTTTGTCAGGTGCATCACGTCGATCGCGTGGCGGACCTCTAGTACATGCCAATAGGGTAGCTCCCAAAATATTGACTTCTTCTTCCACATGGGTGCGTGTCCCGTAGCGTCTTTCGGAACAGGTTCACTACCCGTCCCCTTTCCAAAGACTACTTTCAAATCCATGATCATCTCAAGTACATCTTCCCCAGTTCTGTTGCGAGGCTTGCTCCGGTGGTCTGTCTCACCTTTAAAATGGTTGCCTTTCTTTCTAACCTGGTGATTAACAGCAAGAAATCGATGATGTCCAAGGTACACTACCTTTCTACATCTTTTCAAATATATACTATCCATGTCATCAAAACAATGTGTGCATGTATTATATCCCTTGTTTGTCTGTCCTGAAAGATTACTTAGAGCAGGCCAATCATTGATTGTTACGAACAACAATGCTCGCAGGTCAAAGTGTTCCTGTTTGTAATCATCCCACACACGTACACCTGATTTACTCCATAAAAGTAGGAGTTCCTCAAGTAATGGCCTCAGGTAGACATCGATGTCGTTGCCAGGCTGCCTCGAGCCTTGGATGAGCACTGACATCATAATAAACTTCCGCTTCATGCATAACCATGGAGGAAGGTTGTAGATACATAGAGTAACAGGCCACGTGCTATGACTACTGTTCTGTTCCCCAAAAGGATTCATCCCGTTCGTACTTAAACCAAATGTGACGGAACGGCCCTAATCTCATGGCCCACGTGTCCCTGTCAACCTCTGACAGCCGAACCCATGTTCCATGTGATTAAGACCTGTTCGCCACCGGGCTACATCAGTGCCCAATGTCCGCAGGATCATCTCACCATTCGGTTACAGCATTGCATACTTTTACAAATAACATCGGAATAAAGAGCGGAAGACTTAAATAACATTAGTTTTACAAAGCAGGGTTCCAAATAGAAATTAAGGTGCAGTTATTACAAACTAAGTTCTGATAATAGAAATAGACAAAGGCAACGTAGCGGGGTACAACAAAAATAAAGATACTGATAATCACCCAGCCCGAGGGTGCACAACTATTCTTCGGCCTCATCGGCCTCTTCCTGGACGATGGTCATGCAGCAGGGCGCAAGACACATCGGGGTCTCAGTCATACCTGCAGCATGGGTAACAAACCCTGAGTACTGGGTACTCAACAAGACTTACCCGACTAAAGAAAATGGAGAAGACTCAGGAATGAGAGGCTTAGGGTAGTCAAGGTAAGGCTTAAGCAAGATCAGGTATTTTGCAGAAAAGCATTTTGTAAACCTTATTTTATTTTGGAAAGATTCAGTATTCCTCAATTCTTCGTTGTTCCTGATTCATTTTACATTTCAAAACATTCCTAGTTGAGAACCACTCTCCGTTGACAGTCAGTGACCAAGTCTCCATAACCGAGGGGCAACGTTAATCCGGATAAATAATACTCAGCTGAGGATCCCTATCCACACTGCATATGTCGCACCCAAGCTTGCATATGCCAACTCGTCTACCACGATTCCTCCAAGATTGGGCCCGGTTCTACGCCACCCGGAAGTACAGTACACCACTCCTATCCAGGTACGACGACCACGTGGGTACATGCTACTTCCGCCATCTCTCCACTCCCAGTGCGCGGTTGTCGGTCCAATAAAGGATTCCTCGGAGCCAGAGCTTTCCGAAGTATGTGAATAGTTACGAGTCTTGACCAGCAGGCCCCCATACGGATGGTCCCTAAAGTTTTTCCGTCAGCAACAAGCACCTCGGGACTCTAACCCAAGAGTACGGGTCCTGTCGGTTTTTCAACCCTGTCCCGGTCGGTGTCAACTGTTGAGTCCCGGACTACAACATGACGGCACCGTACGCGCGGACAACCTCTTCTCGACAATGACCACATGCTAGCTAGGCAAGCAGTCATCGAACGGGAAGTAAAGCCAAATTCCCATAAAGATTCTTTCAGTGATCACACTTTAAAAAAAAGGCATTTTATTGCAAAGTCTAATTCAATAAGTATTGCTAAGCATTTTTCAAATACTTTTGAAAAGCAGGTATCGGGTGTATCAGTGGTCAAGGTGGATAGTGCATCAATTAGGATAGCACACAACTCCTATAAACCTAATGCAATAATTTAACTCAAAAGCATTTAAGGAAATCATTTTATAAATTCAAGGAAAAGGGTTAAATGCACCGGGGCTTGCCTTGAAGAGCAAAAAGGACAGACTCGGGGTCGGCAGTGCAGGTGTCGGAGCTCGGGGTAGCCTCAGGGGTAGGTTCGTCAGCGGCTGCCTCGACTTTGATTCCTTCTCCTTCGGTCACTATACGGATGCAATGATGTATGCACATGAGTATGCTAGCATGAACAATGCAACACAGGGCATACAACAAGAACTCTACTTGATTTTTTTTATTTTTCCTAATTATATAAAAAGGTCATTTTATGAAGTTACTCCAAAAGGCCTCAAAAATCTACCAGAGACTAAGCATGACATAACTAGCACATAAAAAATTATCTCATGATTTTTGGAGCTACACATGTTTTTCTAAAAAATCTAAAACCATTCATTTCTTAATTAAAAGGGAGATTTTTCATTTTCAAATTTTTGCACAAAGTCCAAGTTTCATATTTTTCTAAAATACTACATGGTATAAAGAGTCTACCATCAAATTTTCAGAATTTTTGGTGCAACACAGAAAATCATACAAAAAGATGAAAAAGGAACACTATTCACAACTTCCAAAAAGGAAAAGAGCACTGTGCTCCTCCCTCGCAGGGCTCGGGCGAAGCGGAAACAAACGGCCGTCCGAGGCCTGGCCGGGAGGCTCGGGCGAGACGGAAAACGATCGTTTCGTCTGAGGCCTGGCCGGGAGGCTCGGGCGAGACGGAAAACGATCGTTTCGTCTGAGGCCTGGCCGGGAGGCTCGGGCGAAGCGGAGGGTGCATGCTTGCTCGAGGCTAGGCTCGGAGAAGCTAAGGGTGCGTGAGTCCGCTCGAGGCTAGGCTCGGGCGAAGCGGTGAGGGTGTGTGAGTCTGCTCCGAGGCTGGGCTCGGCGAAGTGGCGAGGGTACGTGTCTGCTCGAGGCCTGGCTCGAGCGAGTGCTTGCTCGAGGCCTGGCTCGGGCGAAGCGGAGTGGAAGCAGAGACCGGGGGCTTCGAGTGCTTACCACGGGTCGGAGGCAAGGCTCGGCGGGACGGAACAAGGGTCGAAGGAGGGAGCTCGACGGGCGTTCACGGCGGCGCTCGGCGCTCCGGCGATCCTGTGTACCGCACGAGGTCACAATGGCACGGTTAGAGCCGCAAGAAGACAGGGAAGCTGACACAGGGGTCAGAGAAAGATGATCATGGCCGGAGAGTGGGAATTTCCCGAACCCGAGCTCACCGGTGTTTCGCCGGAGTTGGGAACGACGAGCTACGCCGGACGATAGGAGACGGTAGAGATGAAATTGAGGGGTGGGGAAGCTGCACGGGCTCAAGGCGGAGCTGCTGGGCTAGTTGGTTGAGCTGCGGAGGCTCTGGAATGGACTGGCCACGGTGGCGGGGTGAGTGCGGAGCTCCGGCCAGCGGCGGGCCTTAAATAGGCGCGACCAGGGGCCGTTAGAGAGCGCGCGGAGGTGCGGATGAGGTTGCCCGCGGCGCGTGCTTGCGATTACATGATGAGGAAGGACGTGGGAGGTACGCAGGGACCGGGCGCGAGCTCGCCGGCGATGGCCACGCGGCGGCGGCGAACTGGGAACTGTAGGGGACGGGACACGGTCAGCGCTTGCGCGTGCGGGGGCAGAATGATGGCGCGGTCACGGGAGACAAGTCGGGGGCGGGCGTGCGGCTGCCAGGCGCGTGGCGCACGCAGCTCCGGCGAGCGGCCATGGCCGCCCCCCCTGCTCTGCTCTGACCCTAGGTAGGAGATGAACAGGGCTAGGTCTAGGTGTTAACTTTCTGAATTTTGCAAATTACTCCCAAATATTGAACTGAGCAGCAAAAACTCAAAATACCAAAGTTGTGTAGAAAAATGAGATCTACAACTTTGTCAATATGAACATTTTCAAAATCCAAAGAGTTTTTGAACCACATTTGAAATCAGAAAAGGGGACACTTTTGGAATTTGAATAAATTCAAAATTACTTTTGATTTTACATTGAAAGTTGGAAATCTGCAAATATGAAAGTTATTCCTTTTGTAAAAACCTATAACTTTGTTAATATACACTTTTTCTGAAACTCATTAGTTTTTGAATTAATTTTGAAAACTGAAAAGGGGACAAAAACTGGAATTTGAATGAATTTTAAATTACTTCAAACTTTGTATAGAAACTTGAAAATTTGTAAATACCAAAGTTGTTCCTATTGACAAGATCTACAACTTTGCTTTTTGGACCAAGTCCAAATTTTGAATAGTTTTTAAATTATTAAAAGAGGGGTAAAAACCAGGGTTTGGAAATTAGGGTTTTTCAAAAGGACTTTGAAATCTGATTTTTGATTTTGATTTTTGAACAACACAACAAAGCTTCAAGACATCAAATTGAACAAGAATTACACAAGACTAGGCACAGAGTTGAAATTACCATTTTGCCCTTATAGGAAGATTTGGGCTTTTAGGGTTTTTAGAAAAAAAAGGGATCACTACACACAAAAATACCTTTTAGGAAAAGGTAAAGGCAAGCAACCACTAGACAAACATTAATGCATGACAAGAATGATTATGACTAATGATGATGACATGTCAGGTTAATTACAGATTAAACACCAGAGGTGTTACACCAAACCTTAAGTTTCTAGCGTCTTTTGCAAATTCCGGGAATTCTCTATCTATTGCTCTCCACTGGGACCCATCAGCAGGGTGTCTCAACATGTTGTCTACCTTACGGTCTTCTTTGTGCCAGCGCACCAACTTTGCATGGTCCTTGTTTCTGAACAGACGTTTCAGGCGTGGTATTATAGGAGCGTACCACATAACCTTGGCAGAGATTTTCTTCCGGGGACGTTCTTCACCCTCAACATCGTCAGGGTCATCTCGCCTGATCTTATATCGTGACGCTTTACATACAGGGCATTCATCCAAATTCTCGTATTCCTTGCCACGGTACAGGATGCAGTCATTAGGACATGCATGTATCTTCTGGATTTCTAAACCCAAAGGACAGATGACTTGTTTTGCTTCGTACGTAGTGGCGGGCAATTCGTTAGGCTTCGGAAGCATCTTTTGTTTTATAATCTTCAATAATTGTTCAAATGCCTTGTCAGATACACCATTCTGTGTCTTCCATTGTAGCAACTCAAGTCTTGTACCCAACTTTTTTTGTCCATCTACAGCAGACGGATATAGTAATTTCCTGTGATCCTCTAGCATACAGTCAAACTTAGCCTTCTCCTTTTCACTTTCGCAATCTCTTTGTGCATCACGAATGACATCACCAAGAGCATAATCTTCAGTGAGTGTGTCTTCTGCACTTGCCTCTTCTTCACCTTCCCCCATTGGAGTATCACCAAAGTCACTGTATTGAGCAATAATGTCATTGTCAGGGTCCAATTGTTCTTCTTCACCTTCTTCCATAATAACCCCAGTTTCTCCATGCTTCGTCCAACAACTATAGTTTGGCATGAAACCCGACTTGAACAAGTGTGAGTGAAGACTCCTTGAGCTAGAATATTCCTTCGAATTATTACAAAGGGCACATGAACAACACATAAAACCATCCGCTTGTTTGCCTCGGCCACTCTTAAAAAATAATGCACGCCGTCAATGAACTCTTTTGAGCGATGATCCGCATTGTACATCCAGTGACGTGTCATCGTCTGCATTATATGACATATCACATAATTATATCTCTTATTCTTATAAACAAATGAAATTATATGGTATATATTGAAAGGATCAAGATGCCCAAGAGGGGGGGTGAATTGGGCTTTTCTAAAACTTCTTGCAAGAATTAAAACCTATCAAGCCCAATTAACCCCCTAGTGCCTAGAAGTGTGTGAACAAGAATCAACCGCACAAAAAGACTATTGCTACACCATTTTTACTCTAGCATGACAATTCAATTCATGAAAGAACAACAAGTAAATGCGGAATTGAATTGCTCAAAAGTAAATGCGAAGTAAAGAGAGTAGAGATGACACGACGATCTTTTTGCCGAGGTATCGAGGTGTCGGCACACCCCCCTAGTCCTCGTTGGAGCACCCGCGCAAGGGTATCGCTCCCCCTTGATCCGCGCAAGGATCAAGTGCTCACTACGAGCTGATTCTTCGCCACTCCGGCCCGGTGAATCGCTCGCTACCGGTCACAACATGGCTTGGGTCATCCACAAAGCCTCCGGATGATCACCAAGCACTCCGATCGCCACCAAGCCGTCTAGGTGATGCCGATCACCAAGAGTAACAAGCTAGAACTCTCACTTGACCAAGACAAGGCCAAAGAGATGGATGGATGCACACTTCCTACTCAATTCTCACTAGGAGGTGTCTAATTCTCACAATTAGCAAATCACTCAACCTCACTAGGGCTCTTGCTCTTTCTTACACTCACAAGGTGTCTCTCAGCAGATAGAAATGGCAAGAACACTCAAATGGATGGAGGGAAGGAAGTATATATACCCCCTAACCCGGTCATCCAAAAACAGCACAAGACAGGTATTTTTTGGGGGCATCGGACGCTCCGATGCCAGGCATCGGACGCTCCGATGACCCCGTCCAACGGTCTACTGTACCTTCTTGTCAGACATGTTTATGGAGCATCGGACGCTGGGGAGCGTCCGATGCCGAAAAGACCTCTCTGGAACCTCTCTGTATGGCCATCGGACGCTGGCCCTCAGCGTCCGATGCCGGCGTCCGATGCCCTGCACAGTTCACTCCCAAGTGAACAGTGACACCGGACGATCCGATGTGGCACCATCGAAGCCTCCGATGCCACGCACCAGACCAAACCCTAGGTCGGTGTGGGCATCGGAGCCTCCGATGCCCACTGATCCAGCATCCGATGCCCATACCAAGGGCAAGATCAACTCGGATCGCGACGCGGTCTTAACGACTTTTGTTCCTCTCGACATAAGGCATCTCTCTGAGCTACCTAGGGCTATGAAATAACAAGTGTGCACCACACCTACCTCAATAGACTCATCTAGGTCAAGCTACTGATTCACACCCCTCTTTATAGTACGGCCAAAGAAAAAACAAAGACCTAAGACTACCTAAGTGTCCTCCAGCACCATGCGACACTTAGCCTAGCCTACCACCGTCTTCGTCGTCCATCCTTTGAAAACCGAAACGATTTCCATCGTCAGGGGACATGAACTCCATATGCCCGTATCGTCGCCATTACCGTGACCTAACTCATCTCTGTTTCTGCAAAACACACGTTAGTCACAGTAATCTTGTGTTTCATCCAATCACCGAAACCACTAGGGGCCAAGATGCGTTCATATATCACATAATTAAATTATAAGGTATATATACTAATTACTTTAATGAAATAATTTAAACCAGTCACGTTTGGTAAACTAAAGTATTATATATTTCTAAAAGATTAAAATAAACTAATTAAACCAGTCACATTTTGTAAACTAAAGTATTATATATTTCTATTTTTTGTAAAAAATGATTTAAATGATCTCTATTTCTCTAAAAGATTAAAATAAACTAATTAAACGATCATATTTTGTTTTTAGAGTACTAATTTGAACTATCAAGTCAATGAACTCAAAATAGCTTCAAAAACCATATATACAAGTGGCGGCTACAAAAATAAAAAACTCAGCCTGCACGGTCGGCGTGGTGTCGAACTGAACGGGCTCCGTCTGCTCTGAGGATGCTACTGAGCTCGGAAGAGTCTCGGTAGTAGAAGTGACTGGAGCTGTAGACGTCTGGACTGGGTCCTGCAGATCTGGCGTGGGGAACCCAGTGAGCTCGCTGAAGGTGGCCGACAGATCGCGAGTCACAGAGGTCGTCGTAGCGTAGAGCGACTCAGTCGGCCTGGGAGTGAACCCTGTCCGTAGCGGACTGAAGAGCGGGGCCCCGCCTGGAGTAGTAAAACTCGTGAACTGCGAGGAGCTGGGGCCCGGAAGCTGCTGCTGCTGACCAAACTGCGGCTGAGGAAGGACAGGTGGCTGCCACTGAAGCTGCTGCTGTGGGGGAGGCTGCGGCCACTGCCACTGGGGAGGTCCACTCGCCAGCCTCTCCATGAAGCTCAAGGTCTGCTGCTGTAGAGCCATCATCTGGCGCTGAAGAGCATCAGACCGCTCCTGTGCCTGCTGCTGAGTGAGGGCCTGCTGCTGGGCTAACCGCTGCTGCTCCTGGGCAAGCCTCTGGACGTCCTGAGTGACAGTCCTCTGCTGCTCCTCCATCCGTGCTAGAATAGCAAGGAGCGACCGTATCCCAATAACTGGCTCATGTTATACTCGGGGAATACGGTCGCTGACCCTGTGAGGGACTGACTAAGGCGAGTACCTGTAGTGGCAGCTACCTTCCAAAGAATGTAGGAGATCCAGTGCGCGTACGGTAGCTGCCTGCGGGCCTTAATGCCCTCTGTCACTGTGTCCTCTATCTCACACAAGATGACGTCCCAGACGTCGAACTCCTGCTGCCTGACCAGATATGCAAGAAGCCATAGCTGCAGCCGTGAAAGTCCCTCTCCGAAGCCGACCCGAGGAAGTAAAGTCCGTCGTAGGATCGCGTTGAGGATCCGAGCCGTAGGAGTGAGATCCCTCGGAGTGCGGCTCGAACCCTCACCGAACGGCTCTGTGAAGCATGGACGGAGATGTGATGAAATAAATTAATCGCTGGAGATGTGTTAACAAACAAAAATCACTGGAGAAGAGAGAGCCAACAAGCAAGCAAGTGACTGGATGAAGAAAAAAATGAAGACAAGAGCTCGGGCACGGATGGAGGTGGAAGAACAGTTCAAATATAGGGAGGGACATTTAGCCCCGGTCCTTATTCCCAGTCGGGGCTAAATGCCAACATTTAGCCCCGGCTGGATACAACAACCGGGACAAAACAACACCAACCGGGGCTAAAGATGCCAACATTTAGCCCCGGCTGGATACAGCAACCGGGACAAAACCTTTATCCGGGGCTAAAGGTCAATCTTTAGCCCCGGTTGGTGACACCAACCGAGGCTAAAGGTCCCTCTGACAAATGAGCCGTTGGGCAGGGGAACTTTAGCCATACCAACCGGGGCTAAAGACTTTTCTAATCCCGGAAGTAAATTTTTCCGTGACTAATGCTGATTTTGCAAATCGTCCAAAGACCTATTCTCTGGTAGCGATGGTTCACTTGCAAGCGTCAAATCCCGTCAATGTACGCGGTTTCATGTCAAACAAATCCTTTTCTGTCAACCGTCACGATAATATGATTATTGGAAGCTCCTGCCGATTTCCTCGATGGTCCATGGAACGCCTTTTTTCCAAACCTACAAACGGCGCCATGCTGATGGCTGACCACAACCACCCCCCCCCCCCCCCCCCCCCCCCCCCACCCCACCCACACACACACACACACGGGCCACACGCCGCCGCTGTGTAGTCCCATCCGTCGTCCGGTGCTACATCGACAGCATGTCTTCGTAATCCTCTTGTCCCCGTCAAGTTTGCACGAGTGGAGTAGCGAATGCCATCAAGGATGTGCAGTTTTCTGTCCAATCACTGATATTTATTATTAATTATGCTGTCAACAGTATCGCGCCATTCATAGAGCTTGTTTGTATGGAGTAGTTATCATGAAAAAACAGCACTATTTTTTATGCCTTTCTTGGGGCTGTTTGTAACCAAGGAAAACACACAAGCATTTTGAGTGTTCGATGCCTATAGATGGAAAAAAAAAACTTCTTTCCTTTAAAATTAATATGGATTGGGATGCTCTAAAGCATTTGCAAGCACTAAACTTGAGGTCAAAGCTCATTTGTTTGCTCCTGCTCTCTCCACATTCCAAATTTTAAGTCAGTCGGACTTTTCTTCACTTTTGCTAAGAACTTAAGATATACCCCCTCCATCCCAGATTACAAGTCATTTCAAAAGTCTTGAAGAGTCAAAAAATTTTAACTTTAACTAAAATTGTAGAGAGAAACACAAAAAATTATGGCATCAAATATATATATTATGAAAATATAACTAATGAAGAATCTAATGATATTTAGTTGGTATCATAAATGTTATTATCTTATTATATAAATTTCATCAAAATTTAAAAACTTTGACTGTCTAAGGTTCTTAGAATGACTTAAAATTTGGGATAGAGGGAGTACTACACTATATCTTAGATACCCTGCGTAGTAAAACTATGCATTAGAACAGATAGGGAATATTTTCGTACATTGTTTCCGAAGGCTTCTTTCAAAAATCATGCAGGACTAGAAGTGACAGGGCACTCCAATGTCCAACCCATTTTCCCTATTATTGCATTTCAAAATTTCATTGCTAAGATGAGGCCTTACTCATTCGGCATACAAAGAACAGGATCATTAGAAGCTTATATAGTGCTTCCAAGACATTTTTTATTTTTTTAATTATATTAGAGGACCTCTGAAACCAAGACCGGCTCGTACTAGTACAGAGTACTCCCTCCATTACTAAATAACTGTCTCTAGAAATTCGTGTTTTCTTCACAGACGTGTTTTCCGGATGACAGTTAGACTGACCGCACTGGGGAACGGCATATGTTCCTCCAGTTCTATTTAACGGATCAAAACGTCGTAGCGCATACGGGAAACACCTACGCTATCCTCCGGTTCGGTCGCTCGTCCGCCAGATGAAGCGGGCGTAGCGGACGTCCGCTACGCGCTTCCGTGGCACGGGCCCACGCGTCCTCGCGGCTCCCAACCGCCCGGCGAAGGAGGAGGCGCTCCCTCCGTTTCTCGACGACGACGGCGGCGGCATGGGATCGACGAGGCGGAGAGGAGCCGCGACGGTGCCGGAGAGGAGGGTGGAGGGAGGGAGAGGGAGAGCAAGCTGAAGGCGGGGTGGAGGCGGAGGCGGTGCGGCCGAAGATCCGCACAGGGATGGGGAAGGAAACCGGATCCGCCGCCGCGCCCACGCCGGTCCGCCTCGCCTTGCATCGACCCGCGCCAGGGAGGTCCAGTGGCCGTCTCCTCGCCCGGCGCCGCCCCCGTCGCGCGCTGGACCCTGCTCCGCGCGGAGACGAGCAGGCGCCGCCGCCTTGCCCCGACGCCGCGGCTCGGGAGGAGCAGAGCCATGGTCGACGCGCGGAGCTCCGCCGCCGTGGGCGCGCGGCACCCGCCGGCCGCTCGCGAGGCCGCCACCCACCGAGGCGCACAACAAGGAGGCGGAGCAGGGAGAGGGCGGGGCATGCAGTAGCGGAGTGGAGGCGGAGCAGAGGAGCCATGGCCGCTGCCGGGCCGCGCGGGCGTGTGGCGAGCAGGTGGAGGCGGAGGCGGCGGCGGTGCGGCCGGAGCAGTTGGATGCGGCGCGGGTGGGAGATGGAGGAGCAGAGGAGCCATGGCCGCCGCCGGGCCGCGCGGGCGTGCGGCGAGCAGGTGGAGGCGGAGGCGGCGGCGGTGCGTGCGTGCGGCCGGAGAGAGATGTAACGTAACGGCTCTAATCCCATGGCCCACTGATCACCGTCACCACTGACAGTAGATCCGTACAGCCAAGAGATTAGGACCGGTTCCGCTACTGGGCTACATCAGTGCCCGATGTCCGCAGGATCATCTCACAATTCAGTTACAATCTCTTGAACATTTTGACAAATAACATCGGAGTAAATAGCGGAAGACTTAGATAACAATAGTTTTACAAACCAGGGTTCAACATAAAATCAAGTGAAGTTATTACAGACCATAGTTCAAATAGATAGAGTCGGCAAGTAGCATATGACAACAACTTAATGTAAAGATACATCACCCAGCCCGAGGGTGAATAATCACTCATCGGCCTCATCGGCCTCCTCCTGAACAACAGTCACACAGCAGGGTCCAAGGCATACTGAGGAATCTGCCATACCTGCAACATGGGTAATAAAACCCTGAGTACAAAGGTACTCAACAAGACTTACCCGACTAAAGAAAAAGGGAGAAGACTCAGGAATGCAGGCTTAGGGTAGTCAAGGTAAGGCTTAAGCAAGATCAAGTATTTTGCAGAAAAGCATTTTGTAAACCTTATTTTATTTTTGAAAGATTCGGTATTCCTCAATTCCTCATCATTCATGATTCATTTTATATTTCAAAACATTCCTAGGTGAGAACCACTCTCCGTTGAGAGTCAATGGAACAAGTCTCCATAACCGAGGAGCAACGTTAATCCGGATAAAGAATACTCAGCTGAGGATCCCTATTCACACTGCATATGTAGCACCCAAGCTTGCATATGCCAACTCGTCTACCACGATTCCTCCAAGATTGGGCCCGGTCCTACGCCACCCGGAAGTACAGTACACCACTCCATTCCGGGACTCTAACCCACGTGGGTACATGCTACTTCCGCCATCTCTCCACTCCCAGTGCGCGGTTGTCGGTCCAATAATGGATTTCTCGGAGCCAGAGCTTTCCGTAGTATGTGAATAGTTGCAAGTCCTGCCCAGCAGGCCCCCATACGGATGGTCCCTACATTTTTCCGCCAGCGACAAGCACCTCGGGCCTCTAACCCAAGAGTACAGGTCCTGTCGGTTTTTCAACCCTGTCCCGGTCGGTGTCAACTGTTGAGTCCCGGACTACAACATGACGGCACCGTACGCAAGGACAACCTCTCCTTCCCATTGACTAAGTACGGATCAGATACTTAGCCATAGTGGGAGTAAAACCAAAATCCCATAAAGATTCTTAAGTGATCACACTTTTGAAATTGGCCTTTTTATTGCAAATCTATTTAAAAGCATTGCTAAGCATTTTTCAAATACTTTTTGAAAGGCAGGTATCGGGTGTATCAGTGGTCAAGGTGGATAGTGCATCAATTAGGATAGCACACAACTCCTATAAACCTAATGCAATAATTTAACTCAAAAGCATTTAAGGAAACATTTTATAAATTCAAGGAAAGGGGTTAAATGCACCGGGGCTTGCCTTGGATGGCAAAAAGAGCAGACTCGGGGTTGGTGGTGTAGGTGCCGGAGCTCGGGGTCGCCTCGGGGGCAGATCCTTCGGTGGCTACCTCGACTGCAGGTTCTTCTTCGGCAACTATACGGATGCAATGATGAATGCTCATGAGAATGATGATATGGACTTAAGGTGCCAGACAATTCCACTGATTCTAGATTACTTTTAAGCAAGGCATGATTGAATTCTAGGTTGAGCATAAAAGGTAATCATTTCTTCCTTAAGCAATATTGATTAACTAGCCCTTAATATAATTATCCTAAGCACCAACCAAACATAGCATCACAAAACATCATAGGACCACAGGGTAGGGGTCTATGAACATCAATCAATCCAAAGATCACATCATCAACACTTAGTACCAACCCTAATCCCTCTTTTCTATTTTCTTAATTTATTTAAAAGGTCATTTATGAAGTTGCTCCAAAAATTACCAAATAAATCACATAAGTTCATTATGGTGTAGATAGATGGCAAAACAAATTTCATAATTTTTGGGAGGTCATTTAGGTGCTCAAATAAAATCAGACATTAATTAGCAAAAGGCACTATTTAACAATTAAAATAAAAGGCTCAAAAATCAACTTGTTCCAAAAGACTTCAAAATTTTACCAGAGACTAAACATGGCATAAGAAGCTCACAAAAATTTGTCTCATGATTTTTGGAGTTATAAATCACTCTCCAAAAATACCAAAACCTTCATTTTTCAATTAAAAGGGGAATTTTATATTTTCAAATTTTGCACAAAACTCAAGTTTCATATTTTTATAAAATACTTCAGAGCATAAAGAGTCTACCACAAAAAATTTCAGAATTTTTGGATGCACACAGAAAATCATACAAAAAAGAGAAAACAGAACACTATTCACAACTATCAAGAAAAAGAGAAGAGCACTGTGCTCGTTCTAGGCCGGGCTCGGCGAGTCGCGGGGCTCGGGCGAAACGGAGAAGTGAGCCTCGGTCCGAGGCCGGGCTCGGGCGAGACGGAGAGCATGCGTCGCCGAGGCTTGGGCTCGGTCGAAGCGGAGGGTCATGCGCTTGCCGAGGCTTGGGCTCGGGCGAAGCGGAGAAACGGCCCTCTGTCCGAGACCTGAACTGGGAGGGCTCGGAGCGAAGGAGTTGAAGCAGAGGCCGAGCTCGATGCTTACCCACGTGTCGGAGGCAGGGCTCGAGGGTGAGGCTCGACTCGTTCTCGAGGGTGAGGCTCGACTCGAGGGTGAGGCTCGACACGAAGGTGGGGCTCGACACGCTCGGGGGAGAAGATGACCGCGGCGGCGGCTCCGGCGGTCCCGGCGGTCCTGAGCAACAACAGCGACCGCAAGGGCCGGGTTAGAGTCGCACGGGGTCAAGGAACACAACACGGGGGTCGGGAGAAGGTATCTGTGGGCCGGAGACGGCGAATTCCACGAACCCGAGCTCGCCGGGTTTCGGCCGGGGGGGATGGGGACGGCGGCTTACCCGGGCCACAAGCGCGGGGAAGGGTGAATTGAAGGTGGGAAAGCTTCGACGATCTCAAGGCTGACTTCTGATGCAGGAAGGTGGCGGAGAGTGCTCCGGAGATGCCTGGCCAGTGTGGCGTAGGTGTCTGGACGGAGATGTCGAGCTCCGGGCGGCTATATAGCCGCGGCTAGGTGGACGTAGGACTTGGATGCGCGGGTAAGGTTTGCGGGGGCGTGCGCACTCGATTGCGCTCTGGCGGATCGAGCTGGCGCGAGCCGGGGCTCGGGCGCAATGCTCGCCGGCGATGGCCACGCGGCGGGGCGGCTGGGCACTGTAGGGGCCGAGAGCGATGGTCAGCGCTCGCGTGCGGCGCGGAGGGAACAGGGAACATCGGTGGGCAGGTTGGTGGCGCGTGGGGAGCAGCCGCCTGCGCTGCAGCCGCAGCGCCGGCGCCATGGCCGGGCCCCCCCTGGCCTCTGGCTCTACGGAAGAAGAACAGTGCTAGGGTCTAGGTTTGACTTTTGGCTGGTTTCTGAATTTTGCAAAAATCTCCCAAAATTTGAACTGTGCGACAAAAACTCAAACACCAAAGTTGTTCAGAAAAGTGAGATCTACAACTTTGTCAATATGAACATTTTCAAATTCCAAATAGTTTTTTGAACTACATTCAAAAACAGAAAAGGGGACACTTTTCAAATTTGATTCAAATCAAAATTACTTTGGATTTCAAACTGAAACTTGAAAATCTTCCAATATGAAAGTTTTCCATTTGGCAAAACCTATAACTTTGCTAATATACACTTTTTCTGAAACTCAATAGTTTTTGAATAACTTTTTAAAACTGAAAAGGGGACAAAAACTGGAATTTGAATGAATTTGAAATTACTGCAAACTTTATATAGAAACATGGAAATCTGTAAATACCAAAGTTGTTCCTCTAGGTCAGATTCACAACTTTGCTTTTTGAACCAACTCAAAATTTTGAATTTTGAAAAAGTTATCAAAAGGGAATAAATCCAGGATTTGGGATTTTAGGGTTTTTGCAAAGAAACTCAATTCAAATCTGATTTTTGAACTTGGATCAAAGCAACAAACATCAGGGCACTAACTTGAACAAAATTACATAGAACTAGGCACAGAGGTGAAATTACCATTTTGCCCCTATAGGAAGAAGTGGGCTAAAAAGGGTTTTTGCAATAGGGATACATCACATAAAATGATACATTAAGCAAATGCATACATGAAATCATGATCAAGATGATTAATGATGCTAATGATGATATGTCAAGTTAATTACATGCTTAAACACCAGAGGTGTTACAGCCTCCCCCTTAAAGAAATCTCGCCCACGAGATTCTGCGTCTTAAGAAAGGACAAAGAGGGAAAAAGACAAAACTTTACATGGACAAGGAATTCGAGAAAGTCGCGGGTAGTTCTTGCCAAGAAGTCTTCAGATTCCCAAGTAGGCTTCTTCTTCTGAGTGCTGGTTCCACTGGATTTTGTACCACCTTGTGGTAGTTCTTCGAGTAACTCGATCTTTGTGATCCAACACGCGAACTGGATATTCCGAGTAGGATAGATCAGGCTCTAGCTCGACACCTTCAACTTCCACGACATGTTCTGGTACTCGGAGGCACTTCTTGAGTTGGGAGACATGGAAAACATTGTGGACAGCAGAGAGATGATTGGGCAACTTCAGCTTGTAAGCTACCTTGCCACAACATTCCAAAATCTCAAACGGACCAATGTAGCGGGGTGCTAACTTTCCCTTTACTCCAAAACGAGTGACTCCTTTGGTTGGTGAGACCTTGAGATATACGTAATCTCCAACTTGAAACTTCAGAGGTCGACGTCTCTTGTCAGCATAACTCTTTTGTCGGGATTGGGCAATCTTCATGTTTCTTGTATCTGCTTGACTTTCTCTTCATATCTTTGACCAGGTCAACTCCAAAGAATTCTCTTTCTCCGGGCTCAGACCAACTGAGGGGTGTACGACAACGACGACCGTACAGTGCTTCAAAGGGTGCCATTTTGATGCTCTCTTGATAACTGTTATTATATGAGAACTCCGCCAAGGGCAAACAGTCATCCCAAGTATCTGCGAAGGTGAGCGCACATGCTCTCAACATATTTCTAAACACTTGGTTGACTCGCTCAGTTGTCCATCTGTTTGTGGATGATACGCTGTGCTGTATAAGAGTTGGGTTCCAAGTGAGGTATGGAACGCTTTCCAGAACTTTGCAACAAACTGGTACCGCGGAGACGTCCGAGACAATGGTCTTGGGTATGCCATGAAGCTTCACTATGTTGTTCTTGTACAAGGCGGCATATGTGGGGACGGTGTAAAATGGTCTTGACTGGCAGAAAGTGAGCTTGTTTGGTGAGTCGGTCCACGATTACCCAAATGGAATCAAACCTTTCCGAGTCTTGGGTAGTCCCATTGATAAAATCCATGCTGATATCTTCCCACTTCCAGGCAGGTACAGATAAAGGCTGCAATTCTCCTCCAGGCTTCATGTGCACGGCTTTGACTTCTGACAAGTATCACAGCGAGCGACATAGCGAGCGATTTCAATCTTCATCTTTGTCCACCAGAATCTCTGCCTTAGATCCTGGTACATCTTGTTGCTGCCGGGGTGGATGGAAAACCTAGACAGGTGTGCCTCATCAAGGATCAACTGTCTCAACTCAGGCACTTTGGGAACTACTAGACGGTTCTTGAACCAAACAACTCCTACATCATCGATCCTGAAACAATCAGCTTTTCCAGTCTGGACCTTTTCGATGATGTGCTTGATTCCAGGGTTATCCTTCTGTGCAGCGATGACTTGTTCCTTGACCGATGTTTCTATCCTGACATTGTTCAGGCTTCCTTGCGGAACTATCTCATATTCCATCTTTTCAAGAGCATGGCACAAAGAAAGATCATAGGGCTTTGTCGTCAGACAGTTGCAGTATGACTTGCGACTGAGGCATCGGCACTACATTTGCCTTACCAGGATGGTAATGCACTTCGATATCATAATCTTTAATCAACTCAAGCCATCTTCGCTGCCTCATGTTCAGTTCTTCTTGGGTGAAGATATACTTCAGGCTCTTATGATCGGTGTACACATTGCAGGCACTGCCCAACAGATAATGACGCCATATCTTCAAAGCATGTACCACTGCTGCTAACTCAAGGTCATGGGTTGGATAATTCTCCTCATTCGCTTAAGCTGCCGTGAGGCATAAGCGATCACTCGACCTTCTTGCATCAAAACACAACCCAAACCAATACCAGATGCATCACAGTATACATCAAAGGGTTTCTCGATGTCTGGTTGAGCTGGACTGGTGATGTAGTTAGTAGTTTCTTCAAGGCCTTGAAAAGCTTGCTCACAGGCTGGTGACCAAACAAATTCCACGGAATTCTTCAACAACTCTGTGATAGGCTTGGCTATTCTGGAGAAATCTGGGATGAAACGACGATAGTATCCAGCCATTCCCATGAAGCTGCGAACTTCGCGGACAGTGGTAGGTGGCTTCCAATCCAAGATATCTGCCACTTTTTCAGGGTCAACTGACACACCTTCAGCGGACAGGACATGACCAAGGAATTGAATTCGGTCTAGCCAGAATTCACATTTACTGAACTTGGCATACAGCTGGTGATCTCTGAGACGAGAGAGAACGACACGAAGATGCTTGGCATGATCTTCAGGAGTTCTTGAATAAACAAGGATGTCGTCAATGAACACGACTACAAACTTATCGAGCTCTGGCATGAACACAGAGTTTCATGAGATACATGAAATGAGCGGGGCATTGGTCAAAGCCAAAAGACATGACCAAGTACTCATATAGGCCGTATCTGGTGGTGAAAGCTGTTTTGGGAATATCTTCGGGACGAATTTTTATTTGGTGATAGCCAGATCTGAGGTCAATCTTGGAAAACACTCTGGCTCCAGATACTGGTCAAACAGAAGATCAATGCGAGGCAAGGATATTTATTTTTGATGGTGACCTCGTTGAGCGGGCGATAGTCAACGCACAGACGAAGGCTTTTGTCCTTCTTCTTCACAAAGATAGCAGGACAGCCCAAGGAGATGAACTTGGGCGAATGAGACCCTTATCCAATAGCTCTTGCAATTGGATCTTCAGCTCTGCCAACTCTCTGGGAGGCATTCGATAAGCTCTACGGGCTATAGGAGCAGTCCCGGGCTTTAGCTCTATGGCAACTCAACATCACGGTCAGGAGGTAGACCAGGTAAATCTTCAGGAAAGACATCAGGGAACTCACAGACTACAGGGATGTCTCGGATCCCTTGATCATAGGTAGCATTTAGCTGTGTGGTAGATGGTTTTGAAGGCATAGGAAGTTGGAGAAAGAGTTTGAGGTACTGTTAGGAATATCCACTCTCACACTCTATACAAGATGTCTATCATGGCTTTATACTGACACATCCAATTCATGCCTAAGATGACATCTATCTTTGATCGCGCAGTACTATCATGGTGGTAGGAAAGACATGTTTCCCCAACATTACTGGTATACTGCGGACCACTTCCTTAGTATTTATCCGCCCTCCAGGTGAAAGTATGCAGAAACTTTCTTTTTATCCCCCATGGGCACTCATGCTTGATGACAAAAGTGCGACTGATGAAGGAATGCGATGCACCAGAATCAAACAAGACGACTGCAGGATGATTGGCAACAGGGAACCTACCGAGCATGAGGGCTTCTCCTTCTGGGATGTTACTGACGGTGGTGAAGTAGACTTGCCCGTGCTTCTCCTGACAAGCTTGCCCTTCTGGACGTGCTGCTGCGGTGCACGGTGTTGCTGTTGCTGTGATCCTCCAGGACCCTTCTGTGCATACTGGGTATTCTGCTTGGGTTTTGGGCATTTCGCGAGCCAGTGACCAACTTGGCCACAGTTTGTAGCATGGATGGTTGTAAGCTGTTTGAGGGGTGGTGACACGAACACCGGGGGCGTTCGGCTGAGTGGCACTTTGCTGGTTGGCATTGTGGGTGGTGGCGCGGTACGAACGACCACTTGCTGATGGGGGTATGGGGCACGGTTTTGGTGGTGGCTGGGGTGGTAGATGATTCTTGGGCGCTTATGGTTGCTGGAGAAACTGCTAGACCCAGCCTTCTTCTTCTTCTTCTCTTCCTGATACTGGCGGTTGCTTTCCTCGAAAGCAACAGCACGGTCAACGACATCATGGTAGGATCCCGTTTAGGTTGTTGGACAAACCTCTGCGAATCTTAGGGTGCAGACCCCTAGGAAAACAACTCTCTTCTTCTTTCCTCCGTGTTGACATAGTCGGAGGCATACTGGCTGAGGTGGTTGAATTGTCCCACGTACTGCATGACGGTGGCATCCTTCTGTTGCAGGGCCAAGAACTGATCCAACTTCATTTTCATCAATCCCGAAGGGATGTGATGTGCTCTGAAAGCGGTGCGGAACTCTTCCCAGGTCAGCTGGTGACCTCTGGCTGGGCCGCCAACAGGTTGGCGTACCAGGCACTTGCAGGACCACGGAGCTGCTGAGAAGCGAACCGAGGCTTCTGGATCTCTGTGCAGTGCAGTAGACTGAACTTCTGTTCCATGGTGCGTAACCAGTCGTCAGCCTCGAGAGGTTCATCGGCCTTTGTGAAGACCGTGGGCGTGTTTCAGTGAATTCCACATAGGTTGTCTCTTGGTTGTTGCGGCGACCACGGTTGCCGTTGTTCTGCTGCCCTTGATTCTGAGCCATCAGATTGGCAGCGGCGGCCAGGCTGCAATGGCATCTGCCGGGTGCTGGTACAGGTGGAGGGTTTGGGATGTTGGCATCATCAGAACCTCCGCTCCGGTACGGGTGTTCACAGGCATTGTATAAGCAACTCGAACTCAGCATAAAGGATAAAGGTTCTGAAACAACTTGATTGACAACTTCACTGATACAAAGATAGCTGGCTTGACAAAGATGACAACAGACTGATAAGAAAAGGCACGAAAAGAAAAGTACATGCCAGACTTGACAACAGACAGACTAACGCTCCCAAACCTAGACTAAGGTTTTAGGTAAGCAGATGGTACAGACCACAAGGAGTCTAATCATCATCGATGAAGATCAACTCTTCGTCATCATCATCTCAACTGATAAAGCTCAGGCTCTTCCTCCTCTTCTTCATCTCAACGTGGACATCTTCAGCAGGTTCCCTTCCACGTTCTGATCGGCGCTTAGTTTTCCACTTCAGGTTCCTCCACGACTCCGTCTTCGGGGTCTTCCATAACCGGGGGTACCAAGGGATGGAGTTGATCATGCAGCTGATGCACTTCCTCGTGAAGCATATCATTATACTGCTCGATCTGGCGGTGTATTGCTGCAGTCCATGGAGCTGGGCTCTGACCACGTCCTCGCGGGTCCAAGCATCATTGCGCTGCTCGATAGCGCGAATCGTGTTCCGGTTAGCCTGTTCCAAGGAAGCTCGTGCCTCATAAACTCCATGCGAGAAAGGTAGAAGTCATGCTCCATGTTCTCCATTTCAGCCTTCAGATTTTGATTTCCTCCTTCAGCTGCTTGCGGGTGCGGCGGGGAAAGCGACGGCCATTGGAGGATTCTCCAGTCTCTTCTCCGGTGCGAGGCGCCAGCTGGTGACGCGGCACACCGTTCGGTCCAGTCGACTTGCGGGCAGTCCGCTTGATGATGGCCATATCTGGACAAGAGGTTATAGATGAGAAAGGCTAGCAAAGGTATAGGCATACTAACCCAACGAACTCTTTTATAAACTTAAGTGAATGTGACATGATGCATGAATCGTTCCTACGGAACAAGGCAATGCAACTACTAAGGTAAGGTACATAGGGCTTATACAAGTTGTCTTGCTACTAGTTGCCAAAGACAAGATGAGATGAGAGAAGCAATTTGGACTCAAAATAGTCAAGTTTAGTTTCCGTTAAAAAAAAAAAAAAACATTTTGAAGTTTTCGCAAAAAGATTGCAACGTCATAGTGAGATGCTCCGATACCACTCTGTAACGTAACGGCTCTAATCCCATGGCCCACTGATCACCGTCAACCACTGACAGTCGATCCGTACAGCAAGAGATTAGGACCGGTTCCGCTACTGGGCTACATCAGTGCCCGATGTCCGCAGGATCTCTCACAATTCAGTTACAATCTCTTGAACATTTTGACAAATAACATCGGAGTAAATAGCGGAAGACTTAGATAACAATAGTTTTACAAACCAGGGTTCAACATAAAATCAAGTGAAGTTATTACAGACCATTTTCAAATAGATAGAGTCGGCAAGTAGCATATGACAACAACTTAATGTAAAGATACATCACCCAGCCCGAGGGTGAATAATCACTCATCGGCCTCATCGGCCTCCTCCTGAACAACAGTCACACAGCAGGGTCCAAGGCATACTGAGGAATCTGCCATACCTGCAACATGGGTAATAAAACCCTGAGTACAAAGGTACTCAACAAGACTTACCCGACTAAAGAAAAAGGGAGAAGACTCAGGAATGCAGGCTTAGGTAGTCAAGGTAAGGCTTAAGCAAGATCAAGTATTTTGCAGAAAAGCATTTTGTAAACCTTATTTTATTTTGAAAGATTCGGTATTCCTCAATTCTCATCATTCATGATTCATTTTATATTTCAAAACATTCCTAGGTGAGAACCACTCTCCGTTGAGAGTCAATGGAACAAGTCTCCATAACCGAGGAGCAACGTTAATCCGGATAAAGAATACTCAGCTGAGGATCCCTATTCACACTGCATATGTAGCACCCAAGCTTGCATATGCCAACTCGTCTACCACGATTCCTCCAAGATTGGGCCCGGTCCTACGCCACCCGGAAGTACAGTACACCACTCCATTCCGGGACTCTAACCCACGTGGGTACATGCTACTTCCGCCATCTCTCCCCCCCAGTGCGCGGTTGTCGGTCCAATAATGGATTTCTCGGAGCCAGAGCTTTCCGTAGTATGTGAATAGTTGCAAGTCCTGCCCAGCAGGCCCCCATACGGATGGTCCCTACATTTTTCCGCCAGCGACAAGCACCTCGGCCTCTAACCCAAGAGTACAGGTCCTGTCGGTTTTTCAACCCTGTCCCGGTCGGTGTCAACTGTTGAGTCCCGGACTACAACATGACGGCACCGTACGCAAGGACAACCTCTCCTTCCCATTGACTAAGTACGGATCAGATACTTAGCCAATAGTGGGAGTAAAACCAAAATCCCATAAAGATTCTTAAGTGATCACACTTTTGAAATTGGCCTTTTTATTGCAAATCTATTTAAAAGCATTGCTAAGCATTTTTCAAATACTTTTTGAAGGCAGGTATCGGGTGTATCAGTGGTCAAGGTGGATAGTGCATCAATTAGGATAGCACACAACTCCTATAAACCTAATGCAATAATTTAACTCAAAAGCATTTAAGGAAACATTTATAAATTCAAGGAAAGGGGTTAAATGCACCGGGGCTTGCCTTGGATGGCAAAAAGAGCAGACTCGGGGTTGGTGGTGTAGGTGCCGGAGCTCGGGGTCGCCTCGGGGGCAGATCCTTCGGTGGCTACCTCGACTGCAGGTTCTTCTTCGGCAACTATACGGATGCAATGATGAATGCTCATGAGAATGATGATATGGACTTAAGGTGCCAGACAATTCCACTGATTCTAGATTACTTTTAAGCAAGGCATGATTGAATTCTAGGTTGAGCATAAAAGGTAATCATTTCTTCCTTAAGCAATATTGATTAACTAGCCCTTAATATAATTATCCTAAGCACCAACCAAACATAGCATCACAAACATCATAGACCACAGGGTAGGGGTCTATGAACATCAATCAATCCAAATCACATCATCAACACTTACCAACCCTAATCCCTCTTTTCTATTTTCTTAATTTATTTAAAAGGTCATTTTATGAAGTTGCTCCAAAATTACCAAATAAATCACATAAGTTCATTATGGTGTAGATAGATGGCAAAACAAATTTCATAATTTTTGGAGGTCATTTAGGTGCTCAAATAAAATCAGACATTAATTAGCAAAAGGCACTATTTAACAATTAAAATAAAAGCTCAAAAATCAACTTGTTCCAAAAGACTTCAAAATTTTACCAGAGACTAAACATGGCATAAGAGCTCACAAAAATTTGTCTCATGATTTTTGGAGTTATAAATCACTCTCCAAAAATACCAAAACCTTCATTTTTCAATTAAAAGGGGAATTTTATATTTTCAAATTTTTGCACAAAACTCAAGTTTCATATTTTTATAAAATACTTCAGAGCATAAAGAGTCTACCACAAAAAAATTCAGAATTTTTGGATGCACACAGAAAATCATACAAAAAAGAGAAAACAGAACACTATTCACAACTATCAGAAAAAGAGAAGAGCACTGTGCTCGTTCTAGGCCGGGCTCGGCGTCGCGGGGCTCGGGCGAAACGGAGAAGTGAGCCTCGGTCCGAGGGGCGGGGAGAGGAGGCGAGCATGCTCGGCGAGACGGATGCATGCGTCCGAGGCTTGGGCTCGGTCGAAGCGGAGGGTCATGCGCTTGCCGAGGCTTGGGCTCGGGCGAAGCGGAGAAACAGGCCTCTGTCCGAGACCTGACTGGGAGGGCTCGGGCGAAACGGAGTTGAAGCAGAGGCCGAAGGCTCGGATGCTTACCACGTGTCGGAGGCAGGGCTCGAGGGTGAGGCTCGACTCGTTCTCGAGGGTGAGGCTCGACTCGAGGGTGAGGCTCGACACGAAGTGGGCTCGACACGCTCGGGGGAGAAGATGACCGCGGCGGCGCTCCGGCGGTCCGGCGGTCCTGAGCAACAACAGCGACCGCAAGGGCCGGGTTAGAGTCGCACGGGGTCAAGGAACACAACACGGGGGTCGGGAGAAGGTATCTGTGGCCGGAGACGGCGAATTCCACGAACCCGAGCTCGCCGGGTTTCGGCCGGGGATGGGGACGGCGAGCTTACGCCGGGCAAACGGCGGCGGGGAAGGTGAAATTGAAAGGTGGGAAAGCTTCACGAGCTCAAGGCGGAGCTTCTGAGCTAGGAGGTGGAGCGGAGGAGTGTCTGGAGAGTGCTGGCCACGGTGGCGGAGGTGGATGCGGAGGTCGAAGCTCCGGCGGCTTATATAGCCGCGGCTATGGGACGGTAGAGACTTCGGGGTTGCGCGGAAGGTTTGCGGGAGCGTGCGCACTCGATTGCCTCTGGCGGTCGAGCTGGCGTGCAGCCGGGGCTCGGGCGCAAGCTCGGCCGGCGATGGCCACGCGGCGGCGGCGGCGGCTGGGCACTGTAGGGGCCGAGAGCGATGGTCAGCGCTCGCGTGCGAGCGCGGAGGGAACAGGGGAATATCGGTGGCAGGTTGGTGGCGCGTGGGGAGCAGCCGCCTGCGCTGCAGCCGCAGCGCCGGCGCCATGGCCGGCCCCCCCTGGCCTCTGGCTCTACGAGAAGAAGAACAGTGCTAGGGTCTAGGGTTTGACTTTTGGCTGGTTTCTGAATTTTGCAAAAATCTCCCAAAATTTGAACTGTGCGACAAAAACTCAAAACACCAAAGTTGTTCAGAAAAGTGAGATCTACAACTTTGTCAATATGAACATTTTCAAATTCCAAATAGTTTTTGAACTACATTCAAAAACAGAAAGGGGACACTTTTCAAATTTGATTCAAATCAAAATTACTTTGGATTTCAAACTGAAACTTGAAAATCTTCCAATATGAAAGTTGTTCCATTTGGCAAAACCTATAACTTTGCTAATATACACTTTTTCTGAAACTCAATAGTTTTTGAATAACTTTTTTAAAACCGAAAAGGGGACAAAACTGGAATTTGAATGAATTTGAAATTACTTACAAACTTTATATAGAAACATGGAAATCTGTAAATACCAAAGTTGTTCCTCTAGGTCAGATTCACAACTTTGCTTTTTGAACCAACTCAAAATTTTGAATTTTGAAAAAGTTATCAAAAAGGGAATAAATCCAGGATTTGGGATTTTAGGGTTTTGCAAAAGGAAACTCAATTCAAATCTGATTTTTGAACTTTGATCAAAGCATCAAACATCAGGGCACTAACTTTGAACAAAATTACATAGAACTAGGCACAGAGGTGAAATTACCGTTTTGCCCCTATAGGAAGAAGTGGGCTAAAAGGGTTTTTGCAATAGGGATACATCACATAAATGATACATTAAGCAAATGCATACATGAAATCATGATCAAGATGATTAATGATGCTAATGATGATATGTCAAGTTAATTACATGCTTAAACACCAGAGGTGTTACACAGCCTCCCCCCCTTAAAGAAATCTCGCCCCGAGATTCTGCGTCTTAAGAAAGGACAAAGAAGGGAAAAAGACAAACTTTACATGGACAGGGATTCGAGAAAGTCGGGGTAGTTCTTGCCAAGAAGTCTTCAGATTCCCAGTAGCTTCTTCTTCTTCGAGTGCTGGTTCCACTGGATTTTGTACCACCTTGTGGTAGTTCTTCGAGTAACTCGATCTTTGTGATCCAACACGCGAACTGGATATTCCGAGTAGGATAGATCAGGCTCTAGCTCGACACCTTCAACTTCCACGACATGTTCTGGTACTCGGAGGCACTTCTTGAGTTGGGAGACATGGAAAACATTGTGGACAGCAGAGAGATGATTGGGCAACTTCAGCTTGTAAGCTACCTTGCCACAACATTCCAAAATCTCAAACGGACCAATGTAGCGGGGTGCTAACTTTCCCTTTACTCCAAAACGAGTGACTCCTTTGGTTGGTGAGACCTTGAGATATACGTAATCTCCAACTTGAAACTTCAGAGGTCGACGTCTCTTGTCAGCATAACTCTTTGTCGGGATTGGGCAATCTTCATGTTCTCTTGTATCTGCTTGACTTTCTCTTCCATATCTTTGACCAGGTCAACTCCAAAGAATTCTCTTTCTCCGGGCTCAGACCAACTGAGGGGTGTACGACAACGACGACCGTACAGTGCTTCAAAGGGTGCCATTTTGATGCTCTCTTGATAACTGTTATTATATGAGAACTCCGCCAAGGGCAAACAGTCATCCCAAGTATCTGCGAAGGTGAGCGCACATGCTCTCAACATATCTTCTAACACTTGGTTGACTCGCTCAGTTTGTCCATCTGTTTGTGGATGATACGCTGTGCTGTATAAGAGTTGGGTTCCAAGTGAGGTATGGAACGCTTTCCAGAACTTTGCCAACACTGGGTACCGCGGTCCGAGACAATGGTCTTGGGTATGCCATGAAGCTTCACTATGTTGTTCTTGTACAAGGCGGCATATGTGGGGACGGTGTAAATGGTCTTGACTGGCAGAAAGTGAGCTTGTTTGGTGAGTCGGTCCACGATTACCCAAATGGAATCAAAACCTTTCCGAGTCTTGGGTAGCCCATTGATAAAATCCATGCTGATATCTTCCCACTTCCAGGCAGGTACAGATAAAGGCTGCAATTCTCCTCCAGGCTTCATGTGCACGGCTTTGACCTTCTGACAAGTATCACAGCGAGCGACATAGCGAGCGATTTCAATCTTCATCTTTGTCCACCAGAATCTCTGCCTTAGATCCTGGTACATCTTGTTGCTGCCGGGTGGATGGAAAACCTAGACAGGTGTGCCTCATCAAGGATCAACTGTCTCAACTCAGGCACTTTGGGAACTACTAGACGGTTCTTGAACCAAACAACTCCTACATCATCTATCCTGAAACAATCAGCTTTTCCAGTCTGGACCTTTTCGATGATGTGCTTGATCCCAGGGTTATCCTTCTGTGCAGCGATGACTTGTTCCTTGACCGATGTTTCTATCCTGACATTGTTCAGGCTTCCTTGCGGAACTATCTCATTCCCATCTTTTCAAGAGCATGGCACAAGAAAAGATCATAGGGCTTTGTCGTCAGACAGTTGCAGTATGACTTGCGACTGAGGGCATCGGCAACTACATTTGCCTTACCAGGATGGTAATGCACTTCGATATCATAATCTTTAATCAACTCAAGCCATCTTCGCTGCCTCATGTTCAGTTCTTCTTGGGTGAAGATATACTTCAGGCTCTTATGATCGGTGTACACATTGCAGGCACTGCCCAACAGATAATGACGCCATATCTTCAAAGCATGTACCACTGCTGCTAACTCAAGGTCATGGGTTGGATAATTCTCCTCATGTCGCTTAAGCTGCCGTGAGGCATAAGCGATCACTCGACCTTCTTGCATCAAAACACAACCCAAACCAATACCAGATGCATCACAGTATACATCAAAGGGTTTCTCGATGTCTGGTTGAGCTAGGACTGGTGATGTAGTTAGTAGTTTCTTCAAGGCTTGAAAAGCTTGCTCACAGGCGGTGACCAAACAAATTCCACGGAATTCTTCAACAACTCTGTGATAGGCTTGGCTATTCTGGAGAAATCTGGGATGAAACGACGATAGTATCCAGCCATTCCCATGAAGCTGCGAACTTCGCGGACAGTGGTAGGTGGCTTCCAATCCAAGATATCTGCCACTTTTTCAGGGTCAACTGACACACCTTCAGCGGACAGGACATGACCAAGGAATTGAATTCGGTCTAGCCAGAATTCACATTTACTGAACTTGGCATACAGCTGGTGATCTCTGAGACGAGAGAGAACGACACGAAGATGCTTGGCATGATCTTCAGGAGTTCTTGAATAAACAAGGATGTCGTCAATGAACACGACTACAAACTTATCGAGCTCTGGCATGAACACAGAGTTCATGAGATACATGAAATGAGCGGGGGCATTGGTCAAGCCAAAAGACATGACCAAGTACTCATATAGGCCGTATCTGGTGGTGAAAGCTGTTTTGGGAATATCTTCGGGACGAATCTTTATTTGGTGATAGCCAGATCTGAGGTCACTTGGAAAACACTCTGGCTCCAGATAACTGGTCAAACAGAAGATCAATGCGAGGCAAGGGATATTTATTTTTGATGGTGACCTCGTTGAGCGGGCGATAGTCAACGCACAGACGAAGGCTTTTGTCCTTCTTCTTCACAAAGATAGCAGGACAGCCCCAAGGAGATGAACTTGGGCGAATGAGACCCTTATCCAATAGCTCTTGCAATTGGATCTTCAGCTCTGCCAACTCTCTGGGAGGCATTCGATAAGCTCTACGGGCTATAGGAGCAGTCCCGGGCTTTAGCTCTATGGCAAACTCAACATCACGGTCAGGAGGTAGACCAGGTAAATCTTCAGGAAAGACATCAGGGAACTCACAGACTACAGGGATGTCTCGGATCCCTTGATCATAGGTAGCATTTAGCTGTGTGGTAGATGGTTTTGAAGGCATAGGAAGTTGGAGAAAGAGTTTGGAGGTACTGTTAGGAATATCCACTCTCACAACTCTATACAAGATGTCTATCATGGCTTTATACAAGAGAGGAGATGGAGGAGGCGGATGCGGGTGGGAGATGGGAGAGAGGCGTGCGGCGCGAGTGGGAGATGGAGGAGGCGGATGCGGGTGGGAGATGGGAGAGAGGCGTGCGGCGCGAGTGGGAGATGGAGGAGAGAGAGAGGAGAGAGGGGGAAAGAAAATATAGTATGAAGTGTGGATCCTACCAGCTTGTAGTTGGTATAGAGGATGGATATAGAGTATGGATGAGTGCGGAAAAAATGAGTTTAGAGGAAAGAATCTTGATGACTAGACCTTTAGAGGACGAATTTAGAGTAACATGAGTGCGGACAGTCTTAAAAAGGGACGAGAAGAGCATGTGGTTTGGCAGCATCAAAATCCGTGCGCCGTGCTACCATACGAAAGCAAAACGACGGAGAAGAATCCATGTCCGCATAAAGCAAGCAACGCATTCTGGAAACATGGATAGTACTATATACTCGCTTATATATATTTTTTTCAAGTGTTATTACTACTCCTCTGTTTTCTCCACGGTCGCTAAATTATAGGGAGCCTTGCGCTTTCCAAACTGTTTTATGCGTTTTCTTGTATATGGCCTTGTTTAGATAGAAAAATTTTGCAAAATTTTTCCTGTAGCGTTTTCGTTGTTATTTGACAAACTTTGTCCAAATATGGACTACGTAGACTCCAAAGATTCGTCTCGACATGTACGTACTAAAAGTACAATTAATTATTTTTTACCTACATTTAATGCTCCATGCATACGTCCGAACATTGATGTGATGGTTGATGTGATGAAAAATTTTGGGAAATTGGGGAACTAAACATGGCCTATGACTTTGAACTTTGCATTGAATATATGGGCTCTGAGTATATATCTTGTACAAAAGATGTAGTGTTTCCCGGCCTTGCCCTTGGTAGGGTCTCTGGTCTCTTTTTTATATATAATTTATACCCAAAAAAAGAAGCATCAATTCAAGTGGGCAATATATTATCTTTGCAAAACGTAAACTACTCCCTGGGCACTGTAGTAAATTGCATGGCCGGGCGCACGACTGCACAAGTACCATGGCGCCACTTCCATTTGTTGCTTTCGTTGTCATAGTCATAGATAGACGGCCTCGCTAGTCCATCCATGACCATCTAGTACTAGTAGTAGTAGTATACTACTGCTATCAACAAGATTCATCACGGAAGAGTTTTTGGATGAAAAAGAACCGAACCGAAGGATCCTCTTTCGCTCGCTTTACCGCTCTCCGGATCTCCCAAAATGCGCTCTCGCCGGAACTCGATGCAGTAAATCTTGTGCCCTCTTTGAGATTCGCGCGCGGCTCTGCTTTTGTGGAGATTCATTCACGTACTGTAGAATGTAGACGATCGAGAAAAGTGAGAGGGCGTGGCGGTGACTCCTGTCGCGCGGCTGGACTGGACTGGAGCTACGGCGGGCGGCATGCTTTTGGGGGATAGCAAATTCGCGACAGACCAATCTCTGCGAGTTCGTACCGACGAAATACTACAGAACTGGGCCTACTACGAGCGAAGCGAAGGCTAGAGAATCTGCGACAGGTTGTGCTATACTACTACAGAATACAGAGCGTGCTATGGTGGGCTCGTGCTTGTCGATCGATCTCTGGCTGCGGCTGGGAATGTGTTGGTTCATCAGCCAGATGCGGCGGGTCTATCCTGCAAGTAGTAAACCCTGGCGGCCCCTACGGCGTAGCCCGTGCTCCCCTCCCGGCACACACACACACCGTGTCGATGCACTGGCCGGCCGCGCCCGGTGGCATGCCGAGCGCTCCCGGGACAGGCCCAGCAAAAGGGGTCGCAAGCCGTTACATCGCTGCCTTAGCCTTTCGGGTCATCTGGCCCTGCCGCTGGCAGCCGCAAGCATCTGCTGCTGCTGGGAACGGACAGTCATTTCGGTAGCTAGCTAGCTGTACGAGCTCAGTCGAGCGCCAGACAATCGCGACTCGCGACGCACTGCACGCACGGTGCTTTTCTTTTTTTTTTTTAAAAAAAAAAGCAGCTGGTGGAGTGGAGGCGTGCTCGATCGTGCAAGTCGTGCCTGTGCTTGTGCGTGCCGCATTGTTGTCGCTAGCGGCTGCATTCTGCGCTGCATGCAGCTGGGAGGGTTCGATGAGTGCGGACCGCGCCGCGGCCACCACCCACACCATCCGTTCCGCGCGGTCCCGTACCCTCCCGTTGAGTTGATTCGCCGCGCCCGCGCGCGCCGGCCAAGGACGGCGACCGCCGAACTCGCCGCGCGCGCCGAGCGAGCGCGAGGCCCGTCGGTCGGCGCCTCTTTTTCCTTTGTGTTTCCGACCCCCAACCCCCAGCCACAGCTCCCGATCGCGAGTTTGGGTTTGGTGCGGTGCGGTGCAGGGGGCATGATTGCGCGCGGCTTTCGTGGGGCGCCACCGCGAACAATGATCGCCGCTTTCGAGCGGGCGCGCAGCGGCGTGGGGCGTCGGGGGCCCGGCCGGCGCATCAGGTGGGGTGGGGATGAGCATGAGCTAGCTGCTGGTAAAGCGGCAGCCCAGCGCCCCAAACGAAAGGGGACCGACCGACCCCATCGAGGGGACCCGGGCGGGCCACACCACACCATCGAGAATGAGGGGCAGAGGAGACTCGTCCTGTGTATCTGCTGCAGTTCTGCACCGCGACCACGAGCGAGGCCACACGGGATGGAGATGACAATATGGCATTGGCATGGATTATGGATAGATATATATAGATTCAAGCTGGGCCCTGGGGCTACACAACAACAGAGGCGCGCACGGCATGGCATATACATGTAAGTATATACACTTATGTATATGTATCTACTTTAGTGAAGCTTCCACTCGCTTGAAAATGGCGCCTTTTTTTTTGAGGGGGAGGGGCGTGTGTGTGTGTGGGTGCTCCAGTGTGCATAGTAGAAACAGGTTGGACCTTGGATTGGACACCACATTAAAGATACGCCGATGATCCGTCCTCCTTGAGTGCGCCTTTGCCTAGTGCTTTGCCTGATTCGCTTATCAAACCCATCCCATACAAATTTTATCGGGGGTTCAATGAGGTCCATGGAAGGATCCACACGAACAATATACTATCACTACTATGTACTGTGTGGAATATACTGTTGTTCGTGGCTACTATAGATTATGTGCCCCACTACATATATCCAGCAGTACTCCTCGCTTTGTGCATGCAGTAGGCATTTGTACGTGGAAACGGAGCTGTTCAGGTGTCCGTCCTTGGTCAAACTATGCCCGGCTCCTGAGGGGGCTGTATGTGGTGGATGACTCCTGCCGGTATAGCACTCACCTTGCTTCCTTGCAGGTCGTGCTCGTGCGTGGTACAAAATGTTTATCTTTATTTCGATCGTGTCCTGGTACTAGCTAGCGCCTCAGAATAATACTGTAATACTAAACTCTTGTTCACCACATACTAGTATATGATTAACCGGCAAGTTGCTCCATGCTCAATAATGGGTGATGTTTCCTGGATTAGAGCAAAGTTCCTGAGTAACCAGCTCATCCATGCTTCCATGTCCTTGCGTCGCTCCACGGATACACGGAGAATCTTGTTGCAGAACAAAAAGGCGAAAACAAGCTGCTATGCTAAATGCCTTGCCAAGACAAGATGGATGGGAGGATGCAGGCCCGGCAACCTCTGTCCTGCCACAGTGGCATACAGTATGTTGCTGTGAATGTGAGGAGGAGAGCCGCCTGATGATTTGAAGCTTCGGTAGCATGAACTAGAACCACGCATCCACGTCAGTGAGTGCCTGAGCCTGACTGCCCATCTTGGAACTGAGAGCTCCAACTAGTAGTCGGTGGCCTGGCCTGAATCATTACTAGAAGTAGAAGTGGTCAATTAGCAAGTTTTTTTTTTGTTGCTATGGTTACTTCCTCCAGACGAAAACATAAACCCATCATTAGGACATTGGCACGGTCTCTGCCATGAGACCTTGACTAGAAACAACTGTAGCGCCTAATCTGACGTAGGAGTAACGTTTTTTTTTTCCCTCGCATCGCATGTTGCATCGCATAAACAGCCCCCCAAACGGCCGTGTGCATGGACGGCGTGGTTGCTGCCCAAAGTGGAGGAGGAAGAAGTTGGGGGGCAGAGCGGCGCAAATCTCTTGGCGCTTTACATTAACTTCCCGTAATCTAATCATTAAAAGCGGAAAAGGGGTGCCGCCGGTCGCCATCTTCCTCCCCGGCCGGATCCCTGTTAACCCACCCTGCGAACTGCGATTAGTTGCGTGCTTTGCTGGCCTCTCCTCACCTGTTCCTGTCCCATGCACTGCACTGCACTTGAACACTTGATGCCCCCCTCTCAACACCAGTAGTACTCATTGGCCAGAGCCCGGCAAAGCGAAGCATTTGATCAGAAACGACGTGCCTACTACATGGCCATGGCCTGCACACTCATTCCGATCGATCGAGGGGCGCAGCAACAGCATGCACGGCGGTGTGGAGCAGAGCGAGCACACCGAATTATTTGATTGGATTGGTCTCCATAAGAAACTTCGTTAAAAAAAAAGTGCTCGAGTCGTAAAGCAAGCATGATGCCAGATCCCATGGTTGGTTTTTTTTTTTTTTTTGAGTGTAGACGTATGACGTATATGCCATTATCTCGGGTAAAGGAAGCTTATATATCTTGCGCGTGACATTTTAAACGTAGCTAGTGCCACGACCACAGGTGTGTAAATATAATATATAACGAAAACAAAAGAACTGATGCTTGCTTTTATCAAAGGAGGAAGAGGGGATATTTATATTCTAATGAAGATGCTGGCTCAACTACATGCTGCGTACCGGGCTTGCACGCGTGCCATATATTCTCCGGCCAAAATCATGGACTTTGTTGGTTTCAATTTATTTACGACTGATTTCGACTATTTTAATTTTAATAATATTTTATGAGAGAAAATAAACTAAAATACGACTGATAAACCCGTTGATAGGTTAAAATAAATAAGATTATAAGCAAAACTCTGCTCTCATTCCAAAACAAGTGCACTTCTAGAAAATTGGTGAAAAAAACAATGTTAGTGACAAATTACAAAAAAAAAACTTACAAGCAGGTGTATATATACTCCCTCTGTATCACAATTAGAGTTCGTTTTGGACAGCGACACGGTCTCCAAGCATAACTTTGACCACTTATTTCTTTAAAAATATTTGTTATAAAGTGATTTATATATACTTTTATGAAAGTACTTTTCAAGATAAATTTATTTATATGATTTTTACATTTCTAAACTCAATAATTTAAAAGTTATTCATGATTTATATTCCCAATGTTTGACCAAAAGCTTTTCCAAAACGAACTCTAATTGTGATACGGAGGGAATATATAATCATTGCACTTTGAAAAGAGAAAGTAGAAGAAAAAAAACTTGTATTAGGTTGTGTTATATACGTATATATGTATTTTTGGGGGAAAAATTCTCAACACTAATATATACTTATTATGGGACCGATGGTGTACAGTAAGGTCAGTCTCAATAGAGTTTTATGAGAGGTTTTATGCACATTAAATACATTGTCACATCAGCTTTTTGTATGAAATTATGAGAATAGAGAAGGGAAACGTTTTATCCTCACGAAACCTTTGAGCGTTGTTTCCAAAACCGTGAAACCTTGGTGAAATCTCCATTGAGAGTGTCATTGTGTTTCATCTCATACAGCACACACGGCTCGAAAGAGAAAAAGAGGAATCACGGACCACAAAGCATATGAAACTGTGTATTGAAACTGTATATTGAAGGAGAGATCTATTTTATCGATGATTTCATTTGTTTTGGAAACCGAGAGATAAAATTGTGCATTGAGACTAGCCTAATGTCAGTCTCAATAGAGATTTTCTAGAGTTTTATTAACATTAAATATGCTGACATGTCACTATATTAATTAGGAGAGAAGTGATAATAGTTTTATTAGAGTAGAGAGAGTTTCGTAGAGATGAAACTCTTGTGCGCCGTTTTTAAAATCTAAGTGCTTGCATCGAGGATGGTCAAGTACTCCGTATCACATCCACCATGAGTACCCCGCTAAGATTCCGCGCGCGCCTCCCGTTGTTTGACGGGAAATAAAATGGACTAAGATCGAAAAGACTTGGCGGTGACGACGAACAAAGCGGAAATAAGGGCTTGTTTAGTTCGGACAAATATTTGGAATCTGCACTGTAGCACTTTCGTTGTTATTTGACAAATTTTGTCCAAACATGGACCAACTAGACTCAAAAGATTCGTCTCGACATGTAGATATTAAAAGTACAATCAATTATTTTTTTTACCTATATTTAATGCTTCATGCATGTAGCTAAAGATTGATGTAACGGAGAATCTAGAAATATTTGGGAGAAGTTGGAGAAACTAAAGAAGGCCAAAACAACATTCGTTGCATCAACATTACGGTCACCTGATGCAATTAATGAGAAGCACATGGGGAGGCCATCATGTTTGTTAGGCGCGCGCGTGACCTCACGTCAGCTCGCTCCACAGCGCGCGTGTCAAATCGCACGCGACGCATGCGGGCACACTGGCACAGGACTTCATTACGTTTCATGTTCATGCACAAGCACCCCCGCGCGCACGCGCTCGTGAGACCCGGCCACCCGACGTGTCGACGACGCAGCATTGATCGCTGTCGTCGTCAACGCCGGTGACAGACCCGATCGACGACGGGGATCGGACTGCTGCATCCGTCGCGTCCGCGCGTCGCCACCCGTGCGCATGTAACGTTTTGCTTGTCATCATCAGTCGCCGTCCGCTTGCATTGCAGATATACTCGTAAGTATGGTCATGCACTACGGTCATGCCTACAGTAGCTGTTTGTTGATCGATAAGATTCCCAAGGCTCCGATCGATCCGCGCGCCCACTGCACAAGCGTGTGACCAACCACCTCCTGCAAAATTGCAAATTTAGGCCTTGTTTAGATGCCAAAATTTTGCAAAAAATTTCACTGTAGCATTTTCGTTGTTATTTGACAAACTTTGTCCAAATATAGACCAATTGTTGGCACAAGACTCAAAAGATTCGTCTCGACATGTACATACTAAAAGTACAATTAGTTATTTTTTTTACCTACATTTAATGCTCCATGCATACGTCCAAACATTGATGTGATGGTTAATGTGATAGAAAATTTTGCAAAATTTTGGCATCTAAACAAGGCCTTAAAGCGTTTCATCAATAAATGCGTCATGATTCCAACTTCCCCGCAGTGGTCACAGCGGGCAATGATTCGATCTCAGGGTGCCACGTCACTGGCCACGCTGGACCACGACGCCCCGACCCGGCCGGCCGTTCGGTTCGTCGATCACACATGACTTTGGCGATGTTTGGTATAGTTTAGCTTCAAAAGCTGTTTTTTTTTTAATAAAATAGCTTTAGGAGCAATTTCTTATATAAAACTAAGTTATTTTAGAAAAAAAAAAAGTTTGGCGAAACAGCTTCACCAACAACTTTAAGAGAAAGAAAAATGAAGGTGTAAGCTGTGAGAAGCTATTTTTTTTAGTTTCATCTCGGCTTATGATTTTATGAGAGGGAGAATAAAATAATTTCATGGGTGAAACTGTTTTGAAAAAAAATGTTTAGCAACAAAAAAAAATAGCTCACAATAATTTATGAAGCTGTTGTGAGTTGTAGGCCTTTATCCTTTGAACCCACACGGTGCAGGTCGCCGTGATGTCCAGTCCACGCTCCCCAATCGGATGGACCGGACCAGAGTGTCAGTGTGTGGATCATTTTAGCTAGGTACCAACTGTTTATTAGGGTGTTCTTCCCCAACAGAGAACTTAATCGTCTGTTGATTTAGAAACTGAAAACAATAAGAAAATAGAGAAGTGGAGATGATAGGTACACTGTACACAGATAGTCTGTTTCGCAAAAAAAAAAAGTACACAGATCGTTGGAGCTGAGAGAGAATACCTGTTAGGACTTCATGTGAGACTAGTTCCTCTCTGTCCTCAACATCCAATAGCATTTCACGGGAGCTGGTGATTTAAACACCATTGGAGACATCCTTAAGCTGTCGCTATGCATGGTCAAAGCATATGCATGTCCGCTCTCGGTTGACACTTGGTTGCAGGCCTAAGAAAGGTAATTGATGTCCAATTAGAGCAGGTACAATAATTGGCTTATAGCCAAGCAAATGTTGATGTGGAGGAGAGAAAGGAGGAGAGAGAGGAGAGCTTGGCTACTATGCAAGCATCAAACTGAGCACGGAAGCATACGTAATAGTGGGTCTCAATAAAGATGTATATAAGGAGGTATAAGAAAGAGAAATAATTATTTGATAAATAAAAGACTAACTATTGTATAGTTTGGTTTTTAGAGCTTGATTTATAGCCAAACAATTGACTGTATTATTGATCATGCCCTAATGCAACTATATAGTTTGTCCGTTCTTGACCCACTGAATAAACACTGGGACTCGATTTACTCCTTTGACTAGATTGGGAACCAATGCAATAATAAAACAGTACAGAAAAATTCCAAATAAACAAGTCATGAATGTGCGTCACATCCTAGTACATCCATATATGACGGCACGTAGCTTCCGGTGGTGTCGCAGGCAATTGGGCGCCCGTCCATGTCCGGAATTCGGCATGCATGCAGATGCGAGATGCAGGTAGCCCACACGGCACTGCCAAGTGCCAATGGCCACACGGCAGCTACTGCTGCTGGTACTGCCGTCAGTTGCAAAAAAAAAAAAAAAGAAAAAAAAAATCTACCAGCGGGTCATCTTTCACCTTTTGCCGGACGACGTCCAATCGCCAATTACTGGTAGTCGTTGTGTGGTAAGGCCAGCGGCTCCGTAACGGTTTCTTTATCTTTTTTGTCAGGTCACAGGAACGTTGGAGCCATGCAGCTGTGTGTCGTTGCACTTGCACGGTCCCAACAGCCACCGTTGATGAAGAGCGGGCAGCGCCGTGCGCAGAGTACAGTAATTTCCAACCAGCCCCGGCCCCGGTCCTTTGTTTCACTGCTCACTTGCTCAGTGCTGACCACACCTGCTGACTGCTGTACACGTATACCGCGTCTCGCTGATAAATGTAAAAAGTTTGTTGTGCTTGTGCAGCAGCCAGCATGGCGTGGATGTGGATGCCATGCCCTCATCTCCAGTTCCCCACATGATATTGACGCACACTGTATGTACTAGTACGATATGCGGAGTACACGTACGAATCTCGCAGGGTCAAAGCACTTTTACTGCGTGCGTGACAGAGCATATATGCAGACGCAGGCGGTTACATAGGTAAGCAGCCGATTGCCACACACTGACACTGAACACACACATACAGTACACCGGCCGGGGCTATGGCAGCCTGGTTTGATTTGTTCGTCTCTCAAAGGTCAAACTATGCATATATGCATGCATGCCACTGTGCCGGGGTCTCTCAGGTCGTTTTCCTGCACGGACCACGCGCGGTTGGCGATGTGGTGCTGTGTTCGTTGCCTGCCTGCCATTCCCTGTGGCCTCCTGTGGCCCTGTGGCCGAGCGAGCCGGCCGGCCGGCCGGGGCCATGGCGGTCAGAGATCGGCGTGCGACGCGCAGGACCGGCCGCCACGGTCTGGTCGCGTGATGACGATTGACGAGGGCTCGCAAAGCTAAAAGCCATCGTCACTCTCTCCATCGACAACTTTTTCTCCCCTCGCGGCTCGCGCGCCTCGATTGGGGGCCTGGGGCTCGGCGGAGCGTGGCTGATTATTACGTAGTACTGTCGTGCTGATGCTGATCAGGGCGCGCCCGGCCATGAGGGGTGGACGAGATGATGGATGGGGACGCGCCATGCGTGTACGGTGTACTAGTACTGATTCGTATCTCACTTCTACGACTAGTAGTTCGGCTAGGGAGGGAGGGAAGCCACAACCAGCTATTATGACGACCTAGATAGAAAAAAAAATAGGAGGAACAGTAATCACTAGCGATGAATAAATAGTCTATCTATTTCGCGTATTTCAAAAATCTGAGACATTAATATGTGAGTCTACTAGAACCAGAATGTATAAAATAATCATTTTTTGTCTCTCACCTCCACACCAACTAGCTACGTAGCTAGCACCATTGCGGACGCCCTAATTAATACCACGTTAGATTACCTCAAAAGCTTCACGGGATTCATCCCTAAATAACTGTTTGTCATTATTGTTGGTGTATGTGCCACAAGTTTGACCCTATTTTTTAGAAAATTCGTGCAACATTTGTATCTTTATTTTTTAAAAAAAAACTAGATTTTATATCTTTCCATGATACTAATTATGTTCATAAATATTAATATCCTTTAATATATATTTAATCAAAGTTGTTTCTCGAAAAGTGAAAACAATGTTTATTTGGGTCAATCTCAATAGTGAGTTTCATTTCGATATTTTCAAGATTGTCATATCATCTAAAATGAAAGAAACCCGGATGAAACACTCACTTTTAATGGAGAATTTTATTCTACAATTTAATCTGCATTTAATTATGCGACTCATAAAGAGTTAATAATCGTCTCAAGAGAGTTTAATCGTCATGAAACTCACTTCTCCTTTCTCATTAATATCCTGCTAAAACATCAAATATGCTGATGTTTCATAGTAATTGATGAGAATTAAACTTATTTAAAACTCTAATTGAGACTGACTTATGGACAGAGGGAGTATCATATATATGTCGCCGCTGTTAAACTAGATTGAGGGGTTTTTTTTTTTTGGACTTGACTTGCCGGTAGGGCCATGAACTAGGTTGCGGAACGGCGGAAGCCGAAGCCCCCCGCGGGCACAAGCTTGGGCCGGGACGTCCCAGACCAACTCCGACCTCGAGTCGCAGACAAATGGCCCGTTCAAGAACTCTGTCAACAGCCCATCGGCCTGGACGTGGGCAAGGCAATCGGTTCTAGGCCTAATTTACGTACGTGCCCATCGGCCCAGGTTTCTGTCTACAGCATTTTGACCGAGGGGGGAGCCTAGCGCCCGGACGTCCGGACGGTGGCATCTGTCCGGACGCTGCGCTTGCCCCGCGTACTGCTGCACTTACTGGTGTGCACCCCCTGCTACGCACATGTTGCATGTTGCGTCTGCAATATGACCATGCTGTTGCGCCCCTATACATGCATGTGGAGACAGTAATCGTGGTTGCTCTTATATATAACTGCGTGCACTTACTAGCTGTAAGCAGGTGGGATCCATGCCTTACATGTTGCACTGCTGTGGTGGCTTGCATGTGGGGCTGTGCCTGCTCCTCCCGTGCTACTGCCCCCATGTTTGCCATGTACATGGGGACCACACGACCTAACGATCTTTATCTATGGTCTATGTTCGCTTCTCTAGTGTGCTAACAAAATACTTGCAACTTACAAAGTGATGCATTTGCTGCAAAAAAAAATCTGAAAATAGATAAAATATTTGGAATATAAGTTTGCAACATACTGATAGTCACTACAACATATGCAATATCAAGATAAAACACTAACAACATACGTCTGAAACAGATAAAACATTTGCAATATAAACTTGCAACATACATGTATAACCACTTGCAACATATGCAATTCTCATAAATCACTTGCAACTTGCAACATGAAAACACTTACTGCAACATAAGACCAAGAAAGGATAAAACTCATGCAACATGTGTAAAACATACGGGACTCCTAGCGCCCGGACGTCCGGACGGAGCTCTGTGTCCGGACGCCCACTCCAACACTTGTAGCATGCACATGCAGGCACGCCTCCGCACCGCTCCCCCCCCCCCTCCCCACACACAAATCCCCTTCATGTGTGTCCCTCAACGTCTTCTGAGCTCCCCGCACGGCACAGACGAAGCCTCCCCCACGCCGCTCCCCTACGCCCGCCTACTGTTATTGATGGGCACAACCTTGATGTCTGTACTTGCCCACATGTCGGATGCTTGCCACCCTGCTGAGCGTCTAATGACTACACATGCGTAGCTACGGTGCATGTTGTGACTGCATGTTGGAGGAGGAAGATGCAACACTCGATTTAACTTTGAAACACTCGGAAACAACTATTGCAACATGTATCTAAGGGTAGTTGAAACACTTAAAATATGCTTGTGAAACACTTAAAAATACACTTGAACATATTTGAAAACCATGCAAACATACGCAACATCTGCATAAAACACACATGCAAACATATATGTGAAACATATGCAACATCTAGATAAACACAGTCACAATATTCATACAGAAAACACGGATGAAACATATTGTTGAAACGTCTGAAACACTCAAAACATGCTCCTGCAACATGCCTCTGAAACAAAAATTGTAACATCTGCAAACTTCCCCCCTGATCTACTTTTCAAACATCCATATGACTCTACTGCAACATGCCTTTTAAGCGTCTGAAACACTCAAAACATGCTCCTGCAACATGCCTATGAAACAAAAAATGCAACATCTGCAACTTCCCCGATCTACTTTTGCAACATCCATATGACTCTACTGCAACATACCTTTTTAAGCGTCTGAAACAATTAAAAGATACAATTGCAACATGAAGGGAGAGAAGAGAGTCTGGCGCAAGGAGCACCATAGCTGCCGGATCTGAGGGCATCAGGAGCTCCTTTTAGGGGAGGACGCTGGTATATGGGGAGGGCGTTGCCAGGGTGGGGGAGGAGGTCGTTGCCGGGGTGGGAGAGGAGGTCGTCGAGGTAGGGGAGAAGGACGCCGGGGTCAGAGGCCGCGGTCAGGGAAGGAGGACGCTGCAGTGGGGAGCATGACGACGGAGCGAGGGAGGAGGACGTCGCCACCGGCCAAGGAGGAAGCTGTAACACCTCTGGTGTTTAACTGTAATTAACTTGACATATCATCATTATCATCATTAAGCATCTTGATCATGATTTCATGTGTATGCATTTTGCTAAGTGTATCATTTTATGTGAATTACCTCTATTGCAAAAATCCTAATTAGCCCACTTCTCTCTACTAGGGCAAAATGGTAATTTCATCTCTGTGATTAGTTTTGTGTAATTCTTGTTCCTTTGGTGTCTTGAAGTTTTGTTGTGTTGGCCAAAGTTCAAAAATCAGAATTTGATTTCAAATCCCTTTTGCAAAACCCTAATTTCCAAATCCTGGATTTTATCCCTCTGGTGTAATTTAAAATTATTCAAAATTTGGGGTTGGTCCAAAAGCAAAGTTGTAGAGCTGTCAAAGAGAAACAACTTTGGTATTTACAAATTTTCAAGTTGCAGTACAAAGTTTTGAGTTATTTCAAATTCAATCAAACCCCAACTTTTGTTCCCTTTTCAGTTTTCAAAAAGAGTTCAAAAACTAATGAGTTTCTGGAAAAGTGTATATTAGCAAAGTTATAGGTTTTGCCAAATGGAACAACTTTCATATTGGAAGATTTTCAAGTTTCAGTTTGAAATCCAAAGTAATTTTGATTTGAATCAAATTTGAAAAGTGTCCCCTTTTCTGTTTTTGAATGTAGTTCAAAAACTATTTGGAATTTGAAAATGTTCATATGACAAAGTTGTAGATCTCACTTTTCTGAACAACTTTGGTGTTTTGAGTTTTTGTCGCACAGTTCAAATTTTGGGAGATTTTTGCAAAATTCAGAAACAGCCAAAAGTCAAACCCTAGACCCTAGCACTGTTCTTCTTCTCGTAGAGCCAGAGGCCAGGGGGCCCGGCCATGGCGCCGGCGCTGCGGCTGCAGCGCCAGGCGGCTGCTCCCCACGCGCCACCAACCTGCCACCGATGTTCCCCTGTTCCCTCCGCGCTCGCACGCGAGCGCTGACCATCGCTCTCGGCCCCTACAGTGCCCAGCCGCCGCCGCCGCGTGGCCATCGCCGGCCGAGCATTGCGCCCGAGCCCCGGCTGCACGCCAGCTCGACCGCCAGAGCGCAATCGAGTGCGCACGCTCCCGCAAACCTTACCCGCGCAACCCCGAAGTCTCTACCGTCCCATAGCCGCGGCTATATAAGCCGCCGGAGCTTCGACCTCCGCATCCCCCTCCGCCACCGTGGCCAGCACTCTCCAGACACTCCTCCGCTCACCTCCTAGCTCAGAAGCTCCGCCTTGAGCTCGTGAAGCTTTCCCACCTTTCAATTTCACCTTCCCCCCCCCGCCGTTTGCCCGGCGTAAGCTCGCCGTCCCCATCCCCGGCCGAAACCCGGCGAGCTCGGGTTCGTGGAATTCGCCGTCTCCGGCCACAGATACCTTCTCCCGACCCCCGTGTTGTGTTCCTTGACCCCGTGCGACTCTAACCCGGCCCTTGCGGTCGCTGTTGTTGCTCAGGACCGCCGGAGCGCCGCCGCGGTCATCTTCTCCCTCGAGCTCGTGTCGAGCCTCGCCCTCGTGTCGAGCCTCACCCTCGAGCCCTGCCTCCGACACGTGGTAAGCATTCGAGCCTTCGGCCTCTGCTTCAACTCCGTTTCGCCCGAGCCCCAAGTCACGCCTCGGGCAGAGGCCTGTTTCTCCGCTTCGCCTGAGCCCAAGCCTCGGCAAGCGCATGACCCTCCGCTTCGACCGAGCCCAAGCCTCGGCGACGCATGCTCTCCGTCTCGCCCGAGCCCGGCCTCGGACCGAGGCTCACTTCTCTCCGTTTCGCCCGAGCCCCGCGACTCGCCGAGCCCGCCTAGAACGAGCACAGTGCTCTTCTCTTTTTCTGAGAGATGTGAATAGTGTTCTGTTTTCTCTCTTTTTTGTATGATTTTCTGTGTGCATCCAAAATTCTGAAATTTTTGTGGTAGACTCTTTATGCTCTGGAGTATTTTATAAAAATATGAAACTTGAGTTTTTGCAAAATTTTAAAATGTAAATTCCCCTTTTAATTGAAAAATGAAGGTTTTGGTATTTTTGGAGAGTGATTTATAACTCCAAAAATCATGAGACAAATTTTTGTGAGCTTCTTATGCCATGTTTATTCTCGGGTAAATTTTGAAGTCTTTTGGAACAAGTTGATTTTTGAGCTTTATTTTAATTAAGGAATAGTGCCTTTTGTTAATTAAATGTCTAGATTTAATTGAGCACCTTAATGACCTCCAAAAATTATGAAATTTGTTTTGCCATATACTTGTACTCTAATGAACTTGTGTGATTAATTTGGTAATTTTTGGAGCACCTTCATAAAATGGCCTTTTTAAATAATTAAGAAAAATAGAAAGAAATGATTAGGGTTAGTGTGAATGCCCTGTGAAGTGACTTTTGGGATTGCGTGATGTTCATAGACCCCTACCCTTTGGTCTATGATGTTTGTGATGCTTAGGATAGTTATGATAAAGTCTAGTTTAATCAATTTTGCTTAAGGAAGAAATGGTTACTTTTATGCTCAACCTAGATTTCGTTTATGCCTTGCCTTAGAGTAATCTTGAATCAGTGGTATTGTCTTGCACCATAAGTCCATATCATCATTCTCATGAGCATTCATCATTGCATCCGTATAGTTGACGAAGAAGGCCCTGAAGTCGAGGTAGCCGCCGAAGGATCCGTCCCCAAGGCACCCCGAGCTCCGACGCTTATACCTACCCCGAGTCTACTCTTTTTGCCATCCAAGGCAAGCCCCGGTGCATTTAACCCTTCCATTTATAAAATGTTTTCCTTAAATGCTTTTGAGTTAAATTACTGCATTAGGTTATAGGAGTTGTGTGATGACCTATTGCCTCCTGCATTATTTACCTCCACCAAAGGATCCACCCGCCTTGTTTTAAAAAAACTATTTGCAAAATGCTTAGTGATGCTATATAATAGATTTGCAAAAATGCCAATTTCAAAAGTGTGATCACTTAAGAATCTTTATGGGATTTTGGCTTTACTCCCACTATTGGCTAAGTATCTGATCCGTACTTAGTCAATGGGAAGGAGAGGTTGTCCTTGCGTACGGTGCCGTCATGTTGTAGTCCGGGACTCAACAGTTGACACCGACCGGGACAGGGTTGAAAAACCGACAGGACCTGTACTCTTGGTTTAGAGGCCCGAGGTGCTTGTCGCTGGCGGAAAAATGTAGGGACCATCCGTATGGGGGCCTGCTGGGCAGGACTTGCAACTATTCACATACTACGGAAAGCTCTGGCTCCGAGAAATCCATTATTGGACCGACAACCGCGCACTGGGAGTGGAGAGATGGCGGAAGTAGCATGTACCCACGTGGGTTAGAGTCCCGGATTGGAGTGGTGTACTGTACTTCCGGGTGGCGTAGGACCGGGCCCAATAATGGAGGAATCGTGGAAGACGAGTTGGCATATGCAAGCTTGGGTGCTACATATGCAGTGTGAATAGGGATCCTCAGCTGAGTATTCTTTATCCGGATTAACGTTGCTCCTCGGTTATGGAGACTTGTTCCATTGACTCTCAACGGAGAGTGGTTCTCAACTAGGAATGTTTTGAAATGTAAAATGAATCATGAAGGATGAAGAATTGAGGAATACTGAATCTTTCAAAATAAATAAGATTTACAAAAATGCTTTTCTGCAAAATACTTGATCTTGCTTAAGCCTTACCTTGACTACCCTAAGCCTTCATTCCTGAGTCTCCTCCTCCCTTTTTCTTTAGTCGGTTAAGTCTTGTTGAGTACCTTTGTACTCAGGGTTTTTATTACCCATGTTGCAGGTATGGCAGATCCCTCAGAATGCCTTGGACCCTGCTGTGTGACTGTGGTTCAGGAAGAGGCCGATGAGGCCGATGAGTGATTATTCACCCTCGGGCTGGGTGATGTATCTTTATCGTTTAGTTGTTGTCGTCTGCTACCCTGCCAACTCTATCTATTTGAACTTTGGTCTGTAATAACTTCACTTTAAGTTTATGTTGAACACTGGTTTGTAAAACTATTGTTATTTAAGTCTTCCGCTATTTACTCCGATGTTATTTGTCAAAATGTTCAAGAGATTGTAACTGAATTGTGAGATGATCCTGCGGACATCGGGCACTGACGTAGCCCAGTGGCGAACCCGGTCTTAATCTCTTGGCTGTACGGATCGACTGTCAGTGGTTGATAGTGATCGGTGGGCCATGGGATTAGGGCCGTTACGTCACAGAGTGGTATCGGAGCATCTCACTACGACGTTGCAATCTTTTTGCGAAAACTTCAAAAGGTTTTTAAGTCCAAAAACTAAACTTGACTATTTTGAGTCCAATTGCTTCTCTCCTCTCATCTTGTCTTTCTCATCTCATCTTGTCTTTGGCAACTAGTAGCAAGACAACTTGTTTAAGCCCTATGTACCTTACCTTAGTAGTTGTATTGCCTTGTTCCGTAGGAACGAATCATGCATCATGTCATAATCACTTAAGTTAACTTCCTCCTAAATCGGTTGGGTTAGTATGCCTTTAACCTTTTTCTTGCTAGCCTTTCTCACCTATACCCTCTTGTCCAGATATGGCCATCATCAAGCGGACTGCCCGCAAGTCGACTGGACCGAACGGTGTGCCGCGTCACCAGCTGGCGCCTCGCACCGGAGAAGAGACTGGAGAATCCTCCAATAGTCGTCGTTTTCCCCGCCGCACCCGCAAGCAGCTGAAGGAGAAATCAAGAATCTGAAGGCTGAAATGGAGAACATGGGGCATGACTTCTACCTTTCTCGCATGGAGTTTTATGAAGCACGAGCTTCCTTGGACAGGCTAACCGGAACACGATTCGCGCTATCGAGCAGCGCAATGATGCTTGGACCCGCGAGGACGTTGCCAGAGCCCAGTTCCATGGACTACAGCAGTACACCGCTCAGGTTGAGCAGTACAATGATATACTTCATGAGGAGGTACATCAGCTGTACAACCAACTTCACCCCATGATTCCACTTGTTGCTGAGATCCAGAAGATGGAGTCGTGGAGGAACCTGAAGTGGAACACGAGCCCGATCAGAACGTGGAAGTGGAACCTGCAGAAGATGTCCACGTTGAAGATGAAGATGAGGAGGAAGAGCCTGAGCTTATCATCGAGGATGATGATGATGACGAGAGTTGATCTTCATCGATGATGACTAGACTCCTTGTGTCTGTACCATCTGCTTACCTAAAGCTTAGTCTAGGTTGGGGCGTTAGTGGTCTTCTTAGTTAGTCGAGTCTGTATCTTGTCTTGTACCTTTCTTTTGTCAGTCAGTGGTTTTTATCGAACTTCTGTATCAGTTATCTACTACCCGTACATCAATGATCTTATCAGTCAGTTTCGTTTCAAAAGCATCTTTGGATGTGTCATCATAAAGCCATGATAGACATCTTGAATAGAGTTGTGAGAGTGGATATTCCTAACAGCACTTCCAAACTCCTTCTCCAACTTCCTATGCCTCAAAAGCCAGCAACCACCCAGTTGAATACCGCCTGTGTTCCGGAAGTCAGGGATATTCCCGTGGTCTGTGAGTTCCCTGATGTCTTTCCAGAAGATCTACCCGGTCTGCCTCCTGACCGTGATGTTGAGTTTGCTATAGAGCTAAAGCCCGGGACTGCTCCTATATCCCGTAGAGCTTATCGAATGCCTCCCAGAGAATTGGCAGAGCTAAAGATCCAATTGCAAGAGCTATTGGACAAGGGTCTCATTCGCCCAAGTTCATCTCCTTGGGGTTGCCCTGCTATCTTTGTGAAGAAGAAGGACAAAAGTCTTCGTCTGTGCGTTGACTATCGCCCACTCAATGAGGTCACCATCAAGAATAAATATCCTTTGCCTCGCATTGACCTTCTTTTTGACCAGTTATCTGGAGCCAGAGTGTTTTCCAAGATCGACCTCAGATCTGGCTATCACCAAATAAAGATTCGTCCCGAAGATATTCCCAAAACAGCTTTCACCACCAGATACGGCCTATATGAGTATTTGGTCATGTCTTTCGGTTTGACCAATGCACCCGCTCATTTCATGTATCTCATGAACTCTGTGTTCATGCCAGAGCTCGATAAATTTGTAGTCGTGTTCATTGACGACATCCTTGTTTATTCAAGAACTCCTGAAGATCATGCCAAGCATCTTCGTGTCGTTCTCTCTCGTCTCAGAGATCACCAGCTGTATGCCAAGTTCAGTAAATGTGAATTCTGGCTAGATCGAATTCAATTCCTTGGTCATGTCCTGTCCGCTGAAGGTGTGTCAGTTGACCCTGGAAAAGTGGCAGATATCTTGGATTGGAAGCCACCTACCACTGTCCGCGAAGTTCGCAGCTTCATGGGAATGGCTGGATACTATCGTCGTTTCATCCCAGATTTCTCCAGAGTTGCCAAGCCTATCACAGAGTTGTTGAAGAATTCCGTGGATTTTGTTTGGTCACCAGCCTGTGAGCAAGCTTTTCAAGCCTTGAAGGAACTGTTAACTACATCACCAGTCCTAGCTCAACCAGATATCGAGAAACCCTTTGATGTATACTGTGATGCATCTGGTACTGGTTTGGGTTGTGTATTGATGCAAGAAGGTCGAGTGATCGCTTATGCCTCACGGCAGCTTAAGCGACATGAGGAGAATTACCCAACCCATGACCTTGAATTAGCAGCAGTGGTGCATGCTTTGAAGATATGGCGTCATTATCTGTTGGGCAGTGCTTGCAATGTGTACACCGATCATAAGAGCCTGAAGTATATCTTCACTCAAGAAGAGTTGAACATGAGGCAGCGAAGATGGCTTGAGTTAATCAAGGATTATGATATCGAAGTGCATTACCATCCTGGTAAGGCGAATGTAGTCGCCGATGCCCTCAGTCGCAAGTCATACTGCAACTGTCTGACGACGAAGCCCTATGATCTTTCCTTGTGCCATGATCTTGAAAGGATGGGTATTGAAATGGTACCACAAGGAACTCTGAGCAATGTCAGGATAGAGACCTCTATCAGAGAACAGGTCATTGCTGCACAAAAAGATAACCCTGGAATCAAGCACATCATCGAAAAGGTCCAGACCGGAAAGGCTGATTGTTTCAGGATCGATGATGTAGGAGTTGTTTGGTTCAAGAACCGTCTAGTAGTTCCCAAGGTGCCTGAGTTGAGACAGTTGATCCTTGATGAAGCACACCTGTCTAGGTTTTCCATCCACCCCGGCAGCAACAAGATGTACCAGGATCTGAGGCAGAGATTCTGGTGGACAAAGATGAAGATTGAAATCGCTTGCTATGTCGCTCGCTGTGATACTTGTCAGAAAGTCAAAGCCGTGCACATGAAACCTGGAGGAGAATTGCAGTCTTTATCTGTACCTGCCTGGAAGTGGGAAGATATCAGCATGGATTTTATTAATGGGCTACCCAAGACCCGGAAAGGTTTTGATTCCATTTGGGTAATCGTGGACCGACTCACCAAACAAGCTCACTTTCTGCCAGTCAAGACTATTTACACCGTCCCCACATATGCCGCCTTGTACAAGAACAACATAGTGAAGCTTCATGGCATACCCAAGACCATTGTCTCTGACCGCGGTACCCAGTTTGTTGCTAAGTTCTGGAAGGCGTTCCATACCTCACTTGGAACCCAGCTCTTATACAGCACAGCATATCATCCTCAGACTGATGGACAGACGGAGCGAGTCAACCAGGTGCTGGAAGACATGTTGAGAGCCTGTGCTCTCACCTTCGCAGATACTTGGGATGACTGTTTGCCCTTGGCAGAGTTCTCATATAATAACAGTTACCAAGAAAGCATCAAGATGGCACCCTTTGAAGCACTGTACGGTCGTCGTTGTCGTACACCTCTCAGTTGGTCGAAACCTGGAGAAAGGGAATTCTTTGGAGTTGACCTGGTCAAGGATATGGAAGAGAAAGTCAAGCAGATACAAGAGAACATGAAGATTGCCCAATCTCGACAAAAGAGCTGTGCTGACAAGAGACGTCGACCTCTGAAGTTTCAAGTTGGAGATTATGTATATCTCAAGGTCTCACCAACCAAAGGAGTCACTCGTTTTGGAGTTAAAGGAAAGTTAGCACCCCGCTACATTGGTCCGTTTGAGATTTTGGAATGTTGTGGCAAGGTAGCTTACAAGCTAAAGTTGCCCGATCATCTCTCCGCAGTCCACAATGTTTTCCATGTCTCCCAACTCAAGAAGTGTCTCCGAATACCTGAACATGTCGTGGAAGTTGAAGATGTCGAGCTAGAGCCTGATCTGTCCTACTCAGAATATCCAGTTCGCGTGTTGGACCACAAGGATCGCGTTACCCGAAGAACCACCACAAGATGGTACAAAATCCAGTGGAACCAGCACTCTGAAGAAGAAGCTACTTGGGAATCTGAAGACTTCTTAGCAAAGAACTACCCCGACTTTCTCGAATCGCTGTCCATGTAAGGTTTTGCCTTTATCCCTTCTTTGTCCTTTCATAAGACGTGGAATCTCGGGGCGAGATTTCTTTAAGGGGGGGAGGCTGTAACACCTCTGGTGTTTAACTGTAATTAACTTGACATATCATCATTATCATCATTAAGCATCTTGATCATGATTTCATGTGTATGCATTTTGCTAAGTGTATCATTTTATGTGAATTACCTCTATTGCAAAAATCCTAATTAGCCCACTTCTCTCTACTAGGGCAAAATGGTAATTTCATCTCTGTGATTAGTTTTGTGTAATTCTTGTTCCTTTGGTGTCTTGAAGTTTTGTTGTGTTGGCCAAAGTTCAAAAATCAGAATTTGATTTCAAATCCCTTTTGCAAAACCCTAATTTCCAAATCCTGGATTTTATCCCTCTGGTGTAATTTAAAAATTATTCAAAATTTGGGGTTGGTCCAAAAAGCAAAGTTGTAGAGCTGTCAAAGAGAAACAACTTTGGTATTTACAAATTTTCAAGTTGCAGTACAAAGTTTTGAGTTATTTCAAATTCAATCAAACCCCAACTTTTGTTCCCTTTTCAGTTTTCAAAAAGAGTTCAAAAACTAATGAGTTTCTGGAAAAGTGTATATTAGCAAAGTTATAGGTTTTGCCAAATGGAACAACTTTCATATTGGAAGATTTTCAAGTTTCAGTTTGAAATCCAAAGTAATTTTGATTTGAATCAAATTTGAAAAGTGTCCCCTTTTCTGTTTTTGAATGTAGTTCAAAAACTATTTGGAATTTGAAAATGTTCATATTGACAAAGTTGTAGATCTCACTTTTCTGAACAACTTTGGTGTTTTGAGTTTTTGTCGCACAGTTCAAATTTTGGGAGATTTTTGCAAAATTCAGAAACCAGCCAAAAGTCAAACCCTAGACCCTAGCACTGTTCTTCTTCTCGTAGAGCCAGAGGCCAGGGGGGGCCCGGCCATGGCGCCGGCGCTGCGGCTGCAGCGCAGGCGGCTGCTCCCCACGCGCCACCAACCTGCCACCGATGTTCCCCTGTTCCCTCCGCGCTCGCACGCGAGCGCTGACCATCGCTCTCGGCCCCTACAGTGCCCAGCCGCCGCCGCCGCGTGGCCATCGCCGGCCGAGCATTGCGCCCGAGCCCCGGCTGCACGCCAGCTCGACCGCCAGAGCGCAATCGAGTGCGCACGCTCCCGCAAACCTTACCCGCGCAACCCCGAAGTCTCTACCGTCCCATAGCCGCGGCTATATAAGCCGCCGGAGCTTCGACCTCCGCATCCACCTCCGCCACCGTGGCCAGCACTCTCCAGACACTCCTCCGCTCCACCTCCTAGCTCAGAAGCTCCGCCTTGAGCTCGTGAAGCTTTCCCACCTTTCAATTTCACCTTCCCCGCCGCCGTTTGCCCGGCGTAAGCTCGCCGTCCCCATCCCCGGCCGAAACCCGGCGAGCTCGGGTTCGTGGAATTCGCCGTCTCCGGCCACAGATACCTTCTCCCGACCCCCGTGTTGTGTTCCTTGACCCCGTGCGACTCTAACCCGGCCCTTGCGGTCGCTGTTGTTGCTCAGGACCGCCGGACCGCCGGAGCGCCGCCGCGGTCATCTTCTCCCTCGAGCTCGTGTCGAGCCTCGCCCTCGTGTCGAGCCTCACCCTCGAGCCCTGCCTCCGACACGTGGTAAGCATTCGAGCCTTCGGCCTCTGCTTCAACTCCGTTTCGCCCGAGCCCCAAGTCACGCCTCGGGCAGAGGCCTGTTTCTCCGCTTCGCCTGAGCCCAAGCCTCGGCAAGCGCATGACCCTCCGCTTCGACCGAGCCCAAGCCTCGGCGACGCATGCTCTCCGTCTCGCCCGAGCCCGGCCTCGGACCGAGGCTCACTTCTCCGTTTCGCCCGAGCCCCGCGACTCGCCGAGCCCGGCCTAGAACGAGCACAGTGCTCTTCTCTTTTTCTGAGAGATGTGAATAGTGTTCTGTTTTCTCTTTTTTTGTATGATTTTCTGTGTGCATCCAAAAATTCTGAAATTTTTGTGGTAGACTCTTTATGCTCTGGAGTATTTTATAAAAATATGAAACTTGAGTTTTGTGCAAAAATTTGAAAATGTAAAATTCCCCTTTTAATTGAAAAATGAAGGTTTTGGTATTTTTGGAGAGTGATTTATAACTCCAAAAATCATGAGACAAATTTTTGTGAGCTTCTTATGCCATGTTTATTCTCGGGTAAAATTTTGAAGTCTTTTGGAACAAGTTGATTTTTGAGCTTTATTTTAATTAAGGAATAGTGCCTTTTGTTAATTAAATGTCTAGATTTAATTGAGCACCTTAATGACCTCCAAAAATTATGAAATTTGTTTTGCCATATACTTGTACTCTAATGAACTTGTGTGATTAATTTGGTAATTTTTGGAGCACCTTCATAAAATGGCCTTTTTAAATAATTAAGAAAAATAGAAAGAAATGATTAGGGTTAGTGTGAATGCCCTGTGAAGTGACTTTTGGGATTGCGTGATGTTCATAGACCCCTACCCTTTGGTCTATGATGTTTGTGATGCTTAGGATAGTTATGATAAAGTCTAGTTTAATCAATTTTGCTTAAGGAAGAAATGGTTACTTTTATGCTCAACCTAGATTTCGTTTATGCCTTGCCTTAGAGTAATCTTGAATCAGTGGTATTGTCTTGCACCATAAGTCCATATCATCATTCTCATGAGCATTCATCATTGCATCCGTATAGTTGACGAAGAAGGCCCTGAAGTCGAGGTAGCCGCCGAAGGATCCGTCCCCAAGGCAACCCCGAGCTCCGACGCTTATACCTACCCCGAGTCTACTCTTTTTGCCATCCAAGGCAAGCCCCGGTGCATTTAACCCTTCCATTTATAAAATGTTTTCCTTAAATGCTTTTGAGTTAAATTACTGCATTAGGTTATAGGAGTTGTGTGATGACCTATTGCCTCCTGCATTATTTACCTCCACCAAAGGATCCACCCGCCTTGTTTTAAAAAAACTATTTGCAAAATGCTTAGTGATGCTATATAATAGATTTGCAAAAATGCCAATTTCAAAAGTGTGATCACTTAAGAATCTTTATGGGATTTTGGCTTTACTCCCACTATTGGCTAAGTATCTGATCCGTACTTAGTCAATGGGAAGGAGAGGTTGTCCTTGCGTACGGTGCCGTCATGTTGTAGTCCGGGACTCAACAGTTGACACCGACCGGGACAGGGTTGAAAAACCGACAGGACCTGTACTCTTGGGTTAGAGGCCCGAGGTGCTTGTCGCTGGCGGAAAAATGTAGGGACCATCCGTATGGGGGCCTGCTGGGCAGGACTTGCAACTATTCACATACTACGGAAAGCTCTGGCTCCGAGAAATCCATTATTGGACCGACAACCGCGCACTGGGAGTGGAGAGATGGCGGAAGTAGCATGTACCCACGTGGGTTAGAGTCCCGGATTGGAGTGGTGTACTGTACTTCCGGGTGGCGTAGGACCGGGCCCAATAATGGAGGAATCGTGGAAGACGAGTTGGCATATGCAAGCTTGGGTGCTACATATGCAGTGTGAATAGGGATCCTCAGCTGAGTATTCTTTATCCGGATTAACGTTGCTCCTCGGTTATGGAGACTTGTTCCATTGACTCTCAACGGAGAGTGGTTCTCAACTAGGAATGTTTTGAAATGTAAAATGAATCATGAAGGATGAAGAATTGAGGAATACTGAATCTTTCAAAATAAAATAAGATTTACAAAAATGCTTTTCTGCAAAATACTTGATCTTGCTTAAGCCTTACCTTGACTACCCTAAGCCTTCATTCCTGAGTCTCCTCCCCTTTTTCTTTAGTCGGTTAAGTCTTGTTGAGTACCTTTGTACTCAGGGTTTTATTACCCATGTTGCAGGTATGGCAGATCCCTCAGAATGCCTTGGACCCTGCTGTGTGACTGTGGTTCAGGAAGAGGCCGATGAGGCCGATGAGTGATTATTCACCCTCGGGCTGGGTGATGTATCTTTATCGTTTAGTTGTTGTCGTCTGCTACCCTGCCAACTCTATCTATTTGAACTTTGGTCTGTAATAACTTCACTTTAAGTTTATGTTGAACACTGGTTTGTAAAACTATTGTTATTTAAGTCTTCCGCTATTTACTCCGATGTTATTTGTCAAAATGTTCAAGAGATTGTAACTGAATTGTGAGATGATCCTGCGGACATCGGGCACTGACGTAGCCCAGTGGCGAACCCGGTCTTAATCTCTTGGCTGTACGGATCGACTGTCAGTGGTTGATAGTGATCGGTGGGCCATGGGATTAGGGCCGTTACGTCACAGAAGCGGAGTGTGTGGAGGACGGGGAGGAGCATGGTCGTCGGGCTCGTGGCGCTGCGGAGCACAACTGAGGGGACGCAGCGCTGCTGGATCTGTGAGAGGAGGAGAGGAGAGGAGAGGTTGGATCTGTGCGAGGAGGAGAGGAACGAAGTTATAGCGGTGTTTTTTTTCCACAGAAATAAAGAAGAGCGGAGCTACGTAGAGAGGAGCGAGGGGATAAAGCAGGCACGGGCACGCGGAGCACAGTGGCCACGCGGCTTCCGATGGGACGGACACCCGTGGCCCAGCATTACTGTAAAACATATGCAACATTTAGATCAAAACTCTTATGCAACATATACGTTCGAAAATAGATGAAACATACATTCAAAAATAGATGAAACATTTTGGTCAAACTCATGCAACATACATTTGAAACACTTGCAATATGTGTAATATCTCGATCTACTTTTGTAACATATGGATGATACATATGAAACACTTCAAACATATGTTATACTTTCAACGCAATGTCAACTCGTTGCTTGGATGTATGGAGGGCTTGTCGAGGAGCTCGACGCCGGTGCGGAGGCCAGGAGTGGCATGTGGAGCTCGTCGGTGTACTGCACTACCTTGGGCGAGCGCGGCGGCCTAGGCGAGCACGTACGCAAGGCCGCAAGTACCACTGGCAAGCACCTGCTCGCACGACCTGGGCGAGAATGAGCCCGACGCCCTACTCGGTGAGCATCTATACTGGGCAAGCGACAATGGCGAGCACCTGCTCGCACAGCCTGAGCGAGCACCCCTGCTAGGCGAGCGCCCCTAACGAGCATGGCACCTGCTTGCGCAGTTTGGGCGAGCACGAGAGCCCAGCTTCCTTCTCGGCAAGCATCCTTGTTGGGCGAGCGTCCCTAGTGAGCAGATGCTCGCACAGCCTGGGTAGCATTTGCTTAAAAAGCACCCTTAGCGAGCCTGTGGGTGAGCACTTCTGGTGAGCACGTACGCGAGCATCTCTGCACAAGCATGTTTGCTGCGTGAGCACTAAACCATTACCGGACAAGCACCCAAAATAGAGATATTTCTTTTCGATTAAATTATTATAAAAAAAACATGGACGAGTGAGGGGCATTATATTGCCGAGTACGTGACGCGCAACGTGGACAGAATCGTCCGAACAAACGAACACCCTACAGTAAGCATTACCGTTGCGTAAAACAACATGATTTCTTTTTGATATTGCTACTACGGGCACGCGGAGATGCTGCCGCCTGCACACAGCGACTGCAACATAGCGCAATATGCGTGGCAGCACGAGGATGAGACACCGCTTCCTTTGAACGGCAGAACAGCCGAGATTTAGCAGGCGATAATGTGCATCTCAGAGATCAGGAGAAACAATATAGACAAACCACAATATCGATTATCAATAACCCAGGAGCAAAGCCGGGGAATCAACCACAAGTCTTACAACAACAGGTGTTGTAAACCACGACGACAGATACAGTAGTTCAGAACCGACAGACGCACACGATAATGAGCCACTCTGGGCAGATCACGGGATAACAGCAACCCACAGGGCTGACGGTGTGGCACCAGAAATCAATCTTCTAGTACTCGTCACCCTCGTCGCCATCCTCACCCTCGTCGAACTCAGCACCAACCTCCTCGTAGTCCTTCTCAAGGGCAGCCAGGTCCTCACGTGCCTCGGAGAACTCACCCTCTTCCATACCCTCACCCACGTACCAGTGCACGAAGGCACGCTTGGCGTACATGAGGTCGAACTTGTGGTCGATGCGGGAGAACACCTCCACCACACTGGTGGAGTTGGAGATCATGCACACGGCACGCTGCACCTTGGCCAGGTCACCACCAGGCACAACGCTGGGTGGCTGGTAGTTGATGCCGCACTTGAAGCCGGTCGGGCACCAGTCCACGAACTGGATGGTGCGCTTGGTCTTGATGGTGGCCACAGCAGCGTTCACATCCTTAGGGACCACATCACCACGGTACATGAGGCAGCAGGCCATGTACTTGCCATGGCGGGGGTCGCACTTGGCCATCATGGAGGATGGCTCAAAGGCGCTGTTGGTGATTTCGGCCACCGACAGCTGCTCGTGGTAGGCCTTCTCGGCAGAGATGACTGGAGCGTACGAGGAAAGCATGAAGTGGATCCTCGGGTAGGGCACCAGGTTGGTCTGGAACTCGTTCACATCCACATTAAGAGCACCATCGAACCTCAGAGAGGCAGTCAGGGATGAGATGACCTGCACAACATCAGCAACAGCTAACGGTTAGAGACAAAAGCCCAGATTTTGTGACTGAATGTAACGACAGTAGACCAAGACAGTACCTGGGACACAAGCCTGTTGAGGTTGGTGTAGGTTGGGCGCTCAATGTCAAGGGAGCGGCGGCAGATGTCATAGATGGCCTCATTGTCGAGCAGGACAGCGACATCAGTGTGCTCGAGGAGGGAGTGGGTGGACAGGACACTGTTGTATGGCTCAACAACAGAGGTAGAAACCTGGGGGGATGGGTACACAGTGAACCCGAGCTTGGACTTCTTGCCATAGTCAACTGACAGACGCTCCAGGAGGAGGGAACCAAGGCCAGAGCCCGTTCCTCCACCAACAGCGTTGAAGACAAGGAAGCCCTGGAGACCAGTGCAGTTATCGGCAAGCTTCCTAATGCGGTCAAGGCACAGGTCAACAATCTCCTTGCCAACTGCAAGCCACGCAAATCAAGTTAGTAAGATGTTCATTACAGATTGAATAGCCTGAAGCAACATGAACTGGAGATCACATCAGATTACTTACTGGTGTAGTGACCACGGGCAAAGTTGTTGGCTGCATCCTCCTTGCCACTGATGAGCTGCTCAGGGTGGAAAAGCTGGCGGTAGGTGCCAGTCCTCACCTCATCGATGACAGTGGGCTCAAGGTCAACAAAAACAGCACGAGGGACGTGCTTCCCAGCGCCAGTCTCACTGAAGAAGGTGTTGAAAGCATCATCACCTCCCCCCACAGTCTTGTCACCAGGCATCTGCCCATCAGCCTGAATAGAATACAAAAATAGCATTGTTATTTATGCAAATTACAAAAGGAGTCCATATAATTCAAATGCAGTCTGTAGTCTGTGTTAACATTACATGCCACCAACACTGGTACAGAGTAAGACAGATGCATATTTTTGAGGTAACATGTGCCTGAATGACCATGTTTCGAACCATGACACACGATTCAAATGTCCTAGGTGGCCATGTTTAAATCTCAGACTGAGAACATTTCAAATATGTCAACAACATTTAGCCTACGGAGAGCTAATAACAACTAGGACTACATGTTACAGCAGGCCAGTATCTATCCCATTTCTATCTAACAGGTCTTAACAGCAAAAGGCAGTTTGGGTTAAGGTAAGCCTGATGTGTATTCATTCTTTGCAGATCTGGTAACAATACGAATAGATGTACATCAACTAACATACTATGCGCTGCATCTATACATCAAAGGCATATACATATAAAAGGCAATACGAACTTAGCCTATGAATATTTACAGATCCAAAGTGACAGTGCATTTAAATGATTTCGGTGCACTCAGATCTACTACACGCATAAGCAAAATCAAGAAGAATTACGCTACATAACTACTAAACTCACTGGATCATGGAAAATAATGTGCAATATCGAGCAATTATGTTCAAAATTCTCCATCCAAATACCTGATAACAAATAATCGAATCCTCGACCAGACACCATTTCGCCAGATCTACGGATCCGACCTAGCAAACGCGGATCTGGGCAACCACCATGACATAGAGACAGATCCGTACAGATCTACCGATGTGAGTGAAATGACATTTCCTCTACCGATTCAGTCCCACCAAATCCAGCACAGATCAGCGACAAAAACTCCCATACCGATTACAGATCTAAATCAGCAGCGCGATAAAGGAACTACGGAAGAAGAAATGGATGAATCGTTACCTGAATGCCATGCTCGAGGCAGTAGAGCTCCCAGCACGCGTTTCCGACCTGGATACCGGCCTGGCCGATGTGGATCGAGATGCACTCCCTCATGGTGCCGTCGGAGGGGTGGAGCTGCGGCGGTGCGGAATGGAAGAAGGGAGGAAAAGCTTGGAGTCGCGGAGATAGGCGAGTACGAAGACGCCTGTCTCTGCGGTGCTCTGCTACGGTTGCCGCTGCTACTCGACTCGCTTTATAGAAGAGGACGACAGCCTGGGCGGCTGGGCCACGACCACGATGAGTGCCGGCGAAGCGAGGGGAGGGGGACGGTGTTTTTTTGCTGTTAGCCCCCTGGTGTTTCGATTGTTTTCGCGGCTCGGGCTCCTCGTCCGCAACGATCGGTTGGTTCGTCTCGTGCCAAAGCTGACATGTACTTAGTACTGGCTGCGGAAAAGGAAAAGGAAACCTTACAGGGCCTTAGGAGCGAAATATTTCAAAATTACTTTGATTTTTGTTTGTACCTTAGTTGCTCCAACCCACCGCTACTACCTATTATTGTCTGTTAAATGGGCCCAGAAACCTTCTTGTGTTGTGAGTACTAGTACTTCAGTTTTATATCCACCACAGCTGTGTACAGTACTCCCAACTCCCAAGGTGCGTAGCTCCAGAACACAGCACAGCGGCGACATCTTACCTGTATGTGGACCAGGCACACGGTGGGACCCGTTTATAGGTGAGTAAGGTGAGACGCGCGACGCGGGTGTCGATTTGGACGGGTAGTTCCGCTTCGTCGGTGACGCACTGAGGCGTGGTTGAGTTCGTGAAATTTTTGGGTCCTTATTATTTGAATAATTTTTATTTAAATATGGACTAACTAGTTTTAAAAGATTTATCTCAACATGAACAGACTAAAAGTATAATTAGTTATTTTTTTACCTACATTTAATATTTATCTAAAAATTCGATGTGACGGAGACTGTGAAAAAAAAAATTAGGAAATTTGGTGATATTTTCAAATTTTAAAATGGCGGAGAGGTAGTTCTGCCGCTGCGCTGGCCGTTGGCCCCTTGCTCGGATCCTATGCGGGGTGTGTGTTTGGATCTTTCACACGACATGTTGGGCCTTGCCGAGCGAGGCTAGCAAGCAAGGATGCGCGTTTTGCTTCTTTTGCTCAAATTTGTGCACCAAATGCTAGGCCAGGCTGACAGGATGCAAGGTGCTTTGTTTGTTTGCGTGGACCAAAGATAAGGCCAGCCTCGTAAAACTTTTCACACATCACATGAATATTTACACACATGCATAAAATATTATATGTAGACTAAAAAATAATAAATTACTCATATTATGATAACTTTGCAAAAATATTTTTTTTAAATCTAATTAGTCCATAATTTGATAATGTTATGTTTCAATAATAGATTAATTAATCTTAATAAATTCATCTCATGTTTCCTGACAAAACGAAATATGTAATTTATTTTCTTATTAAAGTATTTTTTAATAAACTAAATTAGTATTGAAATATTTGACGTGACACTCAGAAAACTTTTCATCCACGAAGCATCAACGACAGTTGCAGAGCATGTGGCCAGACCCTCGCCTCCCATTCTCCCCTCCCAAGAGCCCCGCGCCGCCCCTCCCCACCTCGCCATGGCAGCGTCACGACCATCGTGAAACACATGATGGCATACTACACGGCCTTACTTTCGTTTCTTCAGAACTAGACTCACTCCGAGCAATGGTTGCAGAGCTTGTGGCCCGACCCCCGCTTTCCGTTCTCCCATTCCATTCTTCCAAGAGCCCCGCGCCACCCCTCCCCTCCTCACAATGGGCAGCATCGCAGCCATCGCGAAGCTTACACAGGATGGTGCACTGCACGATGGAGTTCATGGAGCCCGACGTGACGTTGGCCTAGGGACGGGCTCCACGGCGGCAAACACTGGTGCACGCCCAATACAAAGGTAAGTTTGACGCTAGGATAATGCTTGCAATAAATCCTCATGCATGACTGCCTTGAAGATATACTGGTGGGTGGCGCGCGCATTTGCGCACGACCGTAGGTAATTGTAGAGTAACCTGTGGTGGTGATAATGTGGTGCAACATTTGGAATCATTGTCATTTGTATTCTCAGATAACTCGAAGCAAATAGGCATTTCTTTCAATTCCAACACAAATGTCATAACTAAAACTGCTGGAAATAAGAACTGTTAGTCGAATTCCAAGCACAAAGATGCAATAGGGATAGTTAGGACAAGCAAAAGAGTAAATCAAAAGATATGGTATGACCACCTCTAACTACTCAACTAGAATACATCTTGAAGTGACATCTCTGATGATGTTGCAACATCAACAATAGCTGGGTTGCGTGATCCCATAATTAGGAGCTGATTATGGGATACAACACTACAAAATTGCTGAAATAACATAGTATGGTCTCAGTTATATATCCCATTATTATCTACATATGTCATAACTAAAATCATTCTAAGAAGAAGGCCACTCCATCACTATAAACTTTCGCGGGAGAATCAACACAACCAAATTAGCTGGACCAAATAGAAATGTGATTATACCAAAAAAAAGACAGGAAAGAAGAAATAGGTATAGTAAATTACTTTGTTTGATGTACATAGTTAGGGTGCTATTGTCTTACAAAAATCAAAGCAGAGTAATCTACCCTGACAAACATTGTGAAACAAGCCAAACTACTTCCATAGGAATTTGTATTACCTATTTTGTGTAGCTCGTTGTGGTGTGATGTATATTCTTCATTATATCCTTTACGACCACCAAAATTGGGAGCATATAGAATTGCCAGCCACCATTTTTCTCTGTGTTGGCACCATCAGCATATGGACATCATCAATCCTGGTATAAGATTGTCTTGTTCATTTTTAATTAAAAATATGATGGAACCTATGGAAAGCACTGAGATCTCATCAGGTTACAATAGAAGGAAGAAATGACCATTTTATCTTTATCTCAATGAACTAAAAAAAGCATGCACTTCTTGCATACTCAGATTAATAAAGCTGTTAAAGAAAACTTTTAATATTACAAAGAAACAAACTTGACGGTAAGATCATCCTGTAGGTGGAGAAAAATTTATGCATATGTGACTGAATTACTAACTATAGATTTTTTTTCTAGAACATGTAGCACTACCCATATGAGCTCTGGCTATAGGAACTTAGAAATGCAATAAACATTTGTTCACCGACATTTTGGCAGCACTAGATGCATATATATTCCATCCAGTTCTCCTTCCAAATTTTAGCCTGGCAATAGGTGGACAAAATGTATGAAATGAACATATCTATAAGGTGGCAATTAAGCAAATGTTTTTGTTTTGCTAGTCACATCTATTTCCAGACCGTATGATATAAAAGTACATGATTTAAGAAAAAATGATAAAAGCACCAATGTCTGGAGTGAAAAAAATTAACATTCCAAAAAAATTGAAGCAAATAAAAATGTAGTACGTAGAAAAAAAGAAACTATAGTTTTCTTTTCTTGCTTCGTTTACTACATAGGATGCACGTATCCAACCCAGTGAAGGACATATATTTGAACTGATTCTCGAGAAAATGAGAGTTGATTGCCTATCCATCATAAGAAAATGTGAAATTGGATCACATTAAGCTAAAATATGGTCTCAAACTACAGAGTACATGAGGCATGATATAGCAATAAACTAAAAAAATAGTCCTCACGTTCTTTCTGGGGAAAAGACAATATTGTTCACTATAGTTTGACATGAATATTCTATATAAGATATTGGTGGAAGTTGCCCAAGATACATATACTCACTCCGAAATTTTGATCGGGGTACCACCTTTGAAGGTTTCTCCAATGTTTGAGCGTAAACAAATGTTAAAATGTATATTATAGTCAACGGGTCTCGTGTAATCTTCAAATAGTGTTCAAATTCTTGTTTATCTTTTCTTAGAAGAGGTTTCTAAAATATCATGATTTTCACAACAAACAAAGTATACAATTTCTTCAATGTCTCAGAGATCTTGATGCAAAAGCGAAAAAGGCCTTACGGTTAGTACATGTCGAGAGGAGTGACACCAACCTGAGATAGTTGAAAGATCATCACATATCTTTTCACTAACTACACACAATTTTGCCTATTTTAAGACCATTGTTTTCAGCCAATAAAATAGAAGGCAAGTTATACTACATGAGTAATTGTATCGATCCAATATCAAAGAACCAATCACCAACAAAGGTAATTTTCTAAGTGAGGTTCATTGGTCTTATCCTTTTCTTCTGGTCGGAGATGCATAGATGTACAATTTTTTACTAAAAAGACATAGATGTCAAGTCTATCAGCCATGAACACATGGAAGGATGTCCCCCTTAACCCAAAAACTTCAAAACAACAGAACAAAGCAAAGAAAAATGTTTAACACTTACTCACTAAAGGTCATGGCTTAGAGCGCATTGCAACTGACAAAAAATTTAGTTAGGTACACAAAGAATTAAAGTCTGAACAACGAGCAACATGTTCGATGTGATCTCAATCATTAACAAATCTGTTGGGGGAGTAGAGAGAAGCATGAGAAAATGTGTTCTGCATTCCTTTATCACTTAAGAGTTATTAGGACAATTAAAATATGCAAAAAATAAGATATGTAAGATCCAGAGCCTCAGAACAGTCAGGTAACCACAACATGCAATGGAGAAACACCATCCTTTGCAAAGAAAATGGAAGGCACATACACAAGAGGATATAAGACCATCCGAGAGGGTTGTGGTGGAAGCCTTGAAGGAATCTGCCTTGAAGGAATCTGCATCAGATGGAACTCAGTATGTAAAGCATTAAACCAAAATAGTTAGCAACAAGTGGGTCGTCATGTCAAGTTGTCAGCCATGAACAAATCATGTAAATAATATGTGGACAATAAGAAAAATCACGAGAGATTCTTTCTGTTTTATTATCAATAAATAAGGAGGTATGAAAATAAAAAATTATGGAAAAGAAGGAAAGCAAGAGTTAGCCTACCTAAACATTTGCGGAGTGGAGGGTGGGGGGCTCAACGTGAGGGATTAATTTGTTACCAAAACTCCAAAAGGAAAAAAAAAATAGTTAGAGCAACTCCAATAGTTTGGCATAATCACTTGACATCCTAGATTTTTTGGCAAAACAAGAATTTTCCTCCTCCAACAGTTTGGCATCTGGGTTGCCATCTTTTGCCAACTTCCCATCCAGGGGTACCGCACGCGCAAATTTGCGCGCAGGGACGCACTTGGCATCGCGGTTCCAGGCATCGGCGCCTCATCTCCCGCGCGCGGAAGGACACTTCACCTGCTCGTTCCCGCGCGACCCAGACTCGGCGATAACCCCGACCCTGCTCATCCAACTGTCTTCGAGAAAGAGATCTCTTGCTAGGCATTATCTCTGACAAACAAAAGTTCTGGAGAATGAATAACCTATATCAGCTTGACATGGATGAAATCTTTACTCACTATATTAAAAGAAACATAATCATATATATTATGTGTTGTACGTAGATAATTGATACTCCATAGTTCATGCATCGGCAAGATGAATCTCAATAGGTAGCAACATACTACGGCAAGTACAGAGTTCCACCCTCGGGTATGCAGCTCATTTAATCAAATTTATATGCATCGACAAGGATATGAGAACTTGATCCGAAATAGAACGTGGCACTGAATGAACTGCCAAATCGACAAACTCAATCTGAATAAACATGGACATGACACTGAATGAACATGGCACCTGATCCGGCAAAGACATCCACCTTCAGGTCAGGAGAGAAGATGTGGGCGCCTAGCTCGCTGGATCATGTGCATCGATGTTGGCGCCTAGCTCGGTGGACGAGATCGATGTGCAGCGCGGCGGAGGAAGAGCGTTGCGGCGGCGCACCCTGGCCTGATGAGTCGCGGCACGCAGAGGAAGAGCGTTCTGGCTGCGCGCCCTGGCCTGATGAGTCGCGGCACGCGCGAAGGCGAAGAGTCTCGCGCGGCCAGACGAAGGGTCTCGACAGTTGATCGGTTGTTAATGTGTGGCCCTTCTTTTTAACATTTGTCAAGCCCAAATGCCAAACCATTGGAGATAGAAACTATTTTTACTTGTCATATGATTTAGTCACTTGGCAAATCACAAGATTTGACAAGTCCAATATGCCAAACTATTGGAGTTGCTCTTATGAAGCTGATAGTTGCCAATGTTGAGCATCTCCAACAACTTCTCAAATCAAGTTGCTATCCTTATTAATTTGGCAAAATCACAAAATTCCTTCTCTAACAACTCCTCAATCCAACTTGCTATTTATCCAAACTTGCTATCCTGAGGTCTCGCACTCACATATATACAAACTTGCTATCCTCAAACGCGAGAGATGATGCGGTGGGCCAAGGCGCGAGGCGAGGCGTGCGCGGCCAAGGACGACCGCGACTGCGAGGGTTGCAGCGACGCGCGGTTCGTGCCGTGCTGGGAGTGCGGCGGCAGCTGCAAGGTGGTGGTAGCAGACGGAGGGACGAAGAGGTGCAGCAAGTGCAACGAGAATGGACTCATGATATGCTTCATCTGTCACTGATTGCATTGCATATGCTCGCTCATTTATACGGATGCACATGCATTGACATATACTACAATAAGTGTGTATATATACGTGGTGGACCCTTCTTTTTAGTTTTGGCAAGTTGAAAATAGGGAACTGTTGGAGAAAGTTTCTTTTTTAACTTGGTATATTATTTTAGCAACTTGCTAAAATACAACATTTGGAAAGTCAATTTTACCAAATTGTTGGAGATGCTCGGCATAGATATATGAAAGGAACAACATGTCTTTCTCTAATATGTGAACACCATGCCTTTCTCTATCTCATTTCTAAACAACAAAAGACAATTGGATCTAAGTGCCTAAAGGCTTATGTGTATTCATTTTTTGCAGATCCAATAACAATAAAAAAGATGTACTTTACTGTAAGTAAATTAGCATTAAACACACTAACTCTGTATCTGTACATCAAGTCAAGGGTGTAAAGAGGTAATACAAAATTGGCCTATGAAAATTTACAGATCGAGAGTGACAATGCATTTAAACGACTTCACTTACTCAGATCTAAAACACATATAGGCAAAAAAATATCAATAATTATGTTACATAACTGCTAAATTCATCTGATCATGAAAATTAATACACAATTTTAGCTAATCCCTATTCAAAATCTCTATCCAAAATTCTACATAAAAACAATCGAACCTCGATGAGACTCCATCTCACTAGATCTACAAATCAGATCTAGCAAACGCGGATCTATGCTGACATCATCACGTAAAGCCAAAACCCTACAGATCTACCTATTTAAAATGTCATTTCATTCCTCGTTTGAGTCGCACAAAATCTAGCACATATCAGACTATACACAACTATCTCAACAGTGCGAGAACGAGAGAGGAATTGGACGGATCGTTACCTGAATGCCATACTCGAGGTAGTAGAGCTCCCATCATACGTTTCCGACCTGTCTCTACAGCGGAAGGGTGGAGCGGCAGCAGCGGTGGGAAATAGGAGAAAGCTTTGAGTCGTGGAGATAGGCGAGTACGAAGACGTCTGTCTCTACGCCGCTCTAATAGGGTTGCGACTCCTCCGACTCGGCTCATTTAAGAATAGGATGACAGCCTGGCCACGATGGAGTGAGTTCGGTCGAATGGGGGGGACGATATTTTTACGTTTAAGCCCTACGAATTCGATTGTTTTCACGGTTTGGGCTTCTCGAGTTCTCGTCTGTGCAACAGTAGAGGTTGGTTCCACTTCGTCGGTGATACATTTTCGAATTATGAAATGGGACCACTCCCATTCTAAAAAAAGGACCACTCCAGTGCGCTGGCGGTTGCTTGGATCTTCTGCGAATCTTCTTCTCATGTGACTTCTTGGAGCCGTTTGCGAGCATGTCGACCGATTTAGTTGGGCCGAGGCCTGATGGGCTGATGCAGAGGATCTCGTACTCACAGTCGCATGTGCTTTTTTCCTGTTGGTCCAGACGTGCCAATTTTGATATGGATTGGGTTTTGAGCATGAGACCTACCGTAGATGTTTGAGAGCATGAGAATTAATGTAATCAATTTATGTCTTTTATATATATATATATGAATTAAGGATCTAGGACAAGGCTATATCTAAATTTAGAAAGTTATGTAAATTTTAAGGACACATTTAATTGGAAACTGTAAGATTTTTGAATGTCACATCGAATGTTACACAATGTGTTGTAATATTTGAATACTAACAAAAAAATAAATTACAGAATCCGTCCAAAAAAATAAATTACAAAATCCGTCCGTAAATTGTGAGACGAATTATTTAAGCCTAATTAATCTGTCATTAATACTTTAGCGTCAAATCATGGACTAATTAAGTTTAAAAGATTCATCTCGTGATTTATATGCAAACTATGTAATTAGTTATTTTCTTAATTTATATTTAGTACTCTATGCATATGTCTAAAAATTTGATGTGCTAGTTATAACGTTTTTTATTTTGGATCTAAACATGACCTTGAACCATAAAGTAGTTTCATTCTTTAAAAGGAAAGGATCCAAAGTTCTAAGGAAAAAAGTCTACTTAACACCCCCACCTATCAAGGGTTGTCTACTTAACTCTCAACCTATGAAACCGTTTGTTTTACCCCCTGAACTTTATAAAACCGGTCAAATTACCTCCTCAGGCAGTTTTAGACAATGGTTTTGCTGCAGTAACAACGGTTTTGGTTTTTTTTGCTAAATCTTTGAAAATCACAGTAAATAAAAAAAATCATAAAATGGAAAATTCAATTTTGTTGGACTCCACGTGAGTAGATCTACACAGTAAACATATAATATCATATGCTTTAGTATAAAGTTTTTGTTGTAGATTTAGGTCTATTATTTTTTAATAATTAATTGAAATAATTCACCATAACTAGTTCAATCATACAATTATGAATTGTTCCAATTAATTTTAGAAAAGAACAAATTTAAATCTACAACAAAAACTTTGTACTTAAGCATACCATATTATATATTTATTATGTAGACCTACTCATGTAGAGTCCAACAAATTTGGATTTTCTATTTTATGTTTTTTTTCTATGATTTACTATGATTTTTTAAATATTCAACCAAAACAAATAAAAAAGAAAAAACCAAAACCGTTTTCAGTATATCAAAACCACTGTCCAAAACCGCATGAGGGGATAATTTGACCGGTTTAATAAAGTTCAGGGGGTAAAACAGACAGTTTCATATGTTAGGGGTTAAGTAGACAACCCTTAATATGTGAGGAGTTAAATAGACTTTTTCCAAAGTTCTAAGCGGACTTAGCTAAGGAACGTCAAATTTAGATTTTGTTTAGTTTGTATGTCACATTAGACATTTTAACACTAATTTAGTCTATTGAAAAAGTAGACTAATAAAAAAATAAATTACATATTTTATCTGAAAAAATGTGGCAAATTTATTAAGACTAATTAATTCGGCATTAACACATATTTGTTGTAGCACAACATTATTAAAATTGCGAACTAATTAGGTTTAAAAAATCATCTCGCAAAGTTATCTCAATCTGTGTAATTATTTTTAGTCTATATTTAATATTCTATGCATGTATCTAAATATAAAATTTTGATATAATGCGTGAAAAGTTTTTGGATGCAACTAACGAGGCCTTGGTCCTTAGAGCATCTCTAATAGTTTGGAAAAAATGACTTGCTATCCTCGTTTTATTGTGAAAAGAAGAAAAAACGTTCTCCAACAGATTGGTATATGACTTGCTAAATTTTTCCAAGTTGGAATCGGAGGCCATCTACTTGCTATATTTACCAAGTCAGCTTCACTTGGTATTCGGCGTTTCTATGTTATTTTTACCAAGTTGGAATACTTTTCTATGTTATTTTTACCAAACTATTGGAGATACATGAAAAATTACTTGCCAAAAGTTTTAGCAAGTTGGTAAATGACAACTTTTCTCAAATCAATTTTTCCAAACAATTGGAGATGCTCTTACTTAAGCCCTCATAGCTAAATATGAGAACTTATGTCAAAAATCAAGCTCCAACATAATTTGGGTGGACTCTTAGATTCTTCCCTGAGACCTCATTCCTGTTGTGACCCTCAGACCTTATTCCTGCTGTAGCAATAGCTCGACTCTCATCCGTGATTTTCAGCTCCCACCTCTCCCTCACCTCCGTGCGACGACTGACTTTACGTGGGAGCCTCCGACTTTCCACAACCCAACCACTCATGTTATTAACAGTTTAAATAATTTTAAGTTCTCTCTATTTTGAGTTCTCTATTTTATTTTGAGGACCATTGTTTGAGGGGGGCTTAAAAAATAGGACGCTCAAAGGTAGATGAAACACTCACATAAAAAACAGAGACCCAGTTTTAAGGGCGGTAGTTGCTCTAATGGTTTAATGAACCCCTAAATTAAAACAAAACCCTAGAGACGACCGGCGAGCGCCATATCCCCGAGACGCCGCCGCCTACGCTTAATGCTAGTGTGCCTCCGGCGAGGCCTCTCGCTCGTCCGGCAACCCACCACCCGCGTCCTCGCCGAACCTTATCTCCACCCTGCCCGTCTCGTCCTCCACCACTTCGCCGCCGACGCGATGGGTGAGGGCTCCGCCTCCGCTTCTGGTAAGGACGCGAAGGTTAAGGGGAAGGGGAAGGCCAAGGCCCCCGCCACGGATTCGGTCCTGGTCGCTCGCGACGACTCCTACCTAGAGGCGGTCACACAGAAGAGGATTCGCTTGTTCGAGGAGATCCAGGCAAGGCAGGCCGTCGAGCGGCTGAATATCGGCGGCGAAGTTATCAAGTGAGTGCTTAACGATCCGCTTGCGGGGTTATTCTCGAATTAGAGTCGTGCAGGTGAAACATAATCAACACTTATGTTTAGCTTATGAAATGCATATGGCACCATGAATTTGAACTGCTGACTGTTTGTAGTTTTTGCTGTACCAACTGTTGTTTGCTTGCTTGATAACCCTGATGGATTCTCACTCTGAACCATTATTTGGCGCCACGTAGCTGTTGTTTGCTTGCTTGATAGCGCTGATGGATTCTCACTATGAACGATTGTTTGGGGCCATGTTCTTCAGGGTAATTCTGCCTGATGGCGCTATCAAGGAAGGGAAGAAATGGATCACAACCCCAATGGATATTGCTAAGGAGATATCAAGTGGATTTGCAGCTAGTTGTTTGATAGCTCAAGTGGACGAAACACTCTGGGATATGGGGAGGCCACTTGAAAGTGACTGTAAATTGCAAATGTTCAAGTTTGATACCAATGAAGGCCGTGATACCTTCTGGCACTCAAGTGCTCATATTCTTGGAGAAGTTAGTTGGCATTTCAATTGTTCATGACTTCAAGCATGTCTTTTTGTATTTAAAGATTGTCATACCTTTTCATGTTATTTTGTTATTCAATGAGTTTCAGTATTTGTATCTGACAATCCATTTTTTCATGTAAATTTGCAGTCTATTGAGAGAGCATATGGTTGCAAGCTGTGTATTGGGCCTTGCACCACAAGAGGGGAGGTATGAAAAATGATCTGGGGATCATCAGCTTAAAGCTTAATGAATTTAATGTAACCATCTTATCTGTTATTGAACTGGTTTCTAAAGTGTTCCCACTTAACATGCTAAGGGTTTCTACTATGATGCTTACTACAATGATCAAACATTGAACGACGAGCACTTTGGTATCATTGAAAGCCAAGCTAAAAAGGCTGTTGCGGTATGCTTTGAATTTTAACTCATTTCATTTAAGCTTATGTAAAACTTGTTTTGTGGGCACTATCTATCTGGTTGGCTTATTTCAATGCATTATATGTGGGTCACAAAGTACATGCGGTGATTCAAAGTTTTGAAATCACTAATAACGTATCCATGTCTTGCATTGTTTTTGTGGCATCAGTGAAGCACTCTAGATATTAGCTCGAAACATTGTATTCTTAGATGGTTAAATCTCACTTGGTGCAGGAAAAGCAACCATTTGAACGCATCGAAGTCAGCAGGGCAGAAGCTCTTGAAATGTTTGCTGAAAATGAATTCAAGGCAACCTTCCTTGCTCATGTCTTGTTTGTTTGATTCCTCTATATTATTTTACTGCTTATGTTAAATAATCTGTAACTTCCATCCATTCCTACAAAAAAATGAATTATATGTTCAGGTTGAAATCATTAATGAGTTGCCCGAGGACAAGACCATTACAGTATACAGGTGTGGTCCTTTAGTTGACCTATGCCGTGGGCCACACATCCCAAATACTTCCTTTGTTAAAGCTTTCGCTTGTCTGAAGGTAATGATTCTTTGATTACACTATGTTCTGGTTCTCTTTTTTAGTGGAACTGGCTGTTTCATATGTATACACACATGTAAAATTCAGGCTTCATCATCATATTGGAGAGGAAAAGTTGACCGTGAAAGCCTGCAGAGAGTATATGGAATTTCTTTCCCTGATTCTCGACGTCTCACGGTATAGAATTTAATTTCTGCTTATGATGCTATCACTGATGACATGTACAATTGTAAACTATTTACTAATATATAACCCTGCTGAACATGTTTGTTATATTTGCACTTTAGATACATGCATAAATTATCTGTTCATGATTCATGTGCTGCACTTGACTTAGCAGAAAGTTTCATACATGATGATATGGCATACACTTTTCTCTGAATCAATACCTTGAAACCGTGTCTAAGATCTCCTTATGTTTTTCTGAACCTGTTGGTTAACATGGTTTATGGGGTTAGGGATAATTTGCACAACACGCTGCATGGTAATCGTGTGAAACTTTAATTGAGTGTATATCTGAGGCACTGATAAGTTCAGGTAACTGTAGTAATTATGAATATCAACAGGCCATGCCTTTCAGATCTGTGTTATCGTAATCCATCAGACCGACTCTGAATGATATGCTTGCATTTTCTTTTGTGTGCTTTAAGATTTGTGTTATCGTAATCTGTGTTCTCATCTTTTGCGTCTATTTTGATTACATGACACATTGCAGGAATATAAACATTTTCTAGAGGAAGCTAAGAAACGTGATCATAGGATACTAGGGAAAGCGCAGGAACTCTTCTTTTTCCATGAACTTAGGTACATAGAGCTCCTTTATGTTTCTTTCTTTTCTTGCTTTCATATCTCATTGCGACATCCCTGGTTAATGTGAATTGCTGATTGTATTTTCAATTGTGCAGCCCTGGAAGCTGCTTCTTCCTTCCACATGGTGCTAGGATATATAACAAGCTGATGGACTTCATGCGTCAACAGTACAGAGATAGAGGATACCAAGAGGTTTATATTAGTTTGCTATTTACTCAGTTAGATTATAGACATCGCTGTTTAATTCCACCGTTTTTGTTCCTTATGCCTATCTTATAGGTGTTGAGCCCAAATATGTACAATATGAAACTCTGGGAAACATCTGGACACGCTGCAAACTACAAGGAGAACATGTTTGTTTTTGAGGTATGTGCATTCATAGATTATGCAGCAGAATCTGTCAGTTTATTGTATATTATTTACATGTGCCGTAGACTCACAAGTGAGTTACGACATCTGCTGATTTCTTGTTGGATCAATTCTTGTGCAGATTGAGAAACAGGAATTTGGACTTAAGCCAATGAATTGTCCAGGCCATTGTCTAATGTTTGCTAATAGGGTTCGGTCATACAGAGGTGAGTTTCTTCCTAATAGTTGTATTCTAAATTAATTTGTTTTAAGTGAAACTTGCTGCTTTCACAATAATAGCTGAAACCAGTTGCGAACTGATAAATCTCCATGCCTAAGGCCACTATCTAAGCGCCTAAATAACTCATACCAGGCCCACTTAGCCAACGACTTCATATTTGGTCTACAAAACACAAAAGAGTCAAAATATTTTGCCATTAATGAAAAAAAATCCATAAAAGAATACTTCTTGAATCTATATGAGATAATGGTTCATAACCTTGCAAACTAAAAATGGATACTACAAGTTAATTGGATGATGGGTCTTTTTAAAACAAGAGGTTGTGGCTTTAGACGCTTTACTATCACTAACTTACAGAATATATATAACCAAGAATCATTCAAATATTGATTTCCTATACTATTTCTTAGCTTCTTCTCAAAATGTGCTTCTGAAAATACTCCCAACACTTGTAACTGCAAATGGTAGTAACACAGCACCTTTTGAAGTAGCCTGTAAACTAATGCGAATGAGGGATGTTTTTTTTTCTCTCAAGAAGTTAGACTTGGAGACTAAAATGAAACAAGCATGCTTCAGCAAACTACTGCTGACCAGTGATCAATTGGGCATGAAGTCATGACTATAACTAAACTATAGACTGACATCTTAAAAATTTGTACAAAGATAGGAATCTAGCCCCTGTCTAGAAAGTAAAACCCTATATTGTTAGGCTGATCTCCCTCTTCACGGCTGGAGGTAGTCCTAACTGCTGTGCTCACAATCGGCATGACCACAGGAACAGACTTCAATAGATATATTTGGGAATGGGGAATTCTATTACCTGCTGGAGTGCTGGCTGCTGTCATGCTCTCCAAAGTCGGTCGGCGGTTGTCCATGTACACAACGGCACAAGCATAGCGCTCTGCGCATGGCGTCCAGTACTCCAGTTATGGTCCCATTCCTGAGTCCAGCCTCTGCTAGCTGCTTCCCTGCATGGCTGCATCTCTTTGGCTTGCTCGTTAATTGATTTGGATGTGCCGTCGCTTTCTAGTCACCCCCAATTGTCTGACTTGGCCATGCCGATGATTGCGATTTTGCACTGTGGAGTAGGGAGGGGGGCAGCCACCTGCATGTGAGTGCTGCTTGTGCCAATGTAGCAAAGAGTTAGCGGAGAGGCCAAACATTCAGAGGAGAGGCTGCAGCCTGCAGGTAGGACAAAACACGAGCTGGCAGGCTGCTGTCTTGCTGGGGTGGGAGGTTCACTGGGCAATGCAAGCCAATTTGTGGGCCACGCCTAGGGCCATGTCCCTAGTCCATATCCCTCATGGCTTAAAGCTTCTTACTTTCTGAGCTGTTGTTTCATGGCAAACATAATGCTCTTTTTACTTCCTTCTTATCCCTTAGTTCAGCACTTTTTATTAATCTTTGGTGCTTTGTGTCATCATCATTTGGTACCTGAGCTTTTCTATGGTCACATTTTTTGTATGCTGTTAAGCACATTTTTCTAGGTATAGAAGCACTTGAGCTCTAGAATTATGAAGAGATTAAGTTTGAGCCCACTTTATTAAGTACTCAGAACCATGTTAATGTCGCATTAGATGGTCCTTAGGTAAGATTTGCTATGTGCATGCAACAAACACAACAACTGCTGTGTATCTGTGTCCGACTATAAACACCATGAACTTTGTTGCACAAGATAGAACATTATAGGGGAGACTTCTGCTGTTTTGAACTTTTGGTATTGGAGACAATTTTCACGGATTGCCTTACATGACATTGCATACCTCTTGTATAGACAAGACAAGATAAGCGCTAACAACAGTATGCAATCAAACCAACTCCTCTTATACTTCCCCAATCAAACTTGGATCAAATCTTGATTGGATCCACAGGAGTCCATATGTCAATGCTTGCCACTGATACTAACTCCAAATGGAACCGAATGAACAGTTTAAGCTTGACTATTGCTGCTCCAATCATGTAGTATCTTCATTTTTTAGGGGGGCTAAATTTCTACCATTACTGTGCATTTGTTGATTTGACAAATCTTATGTGTAATGGCTGGCTTACCTTTTGCTACAGAGTTGCCTCTTCGCATGGCTGATTTTGGAGTGCTTCATAGAAATGAGCTTAGTGGAGCTCTTACAGGTTTGACACGTGTTAGAAGATTCCAGCAGGTAAGGCATCTGTTCTGTGAGTTGCTTGTTTTTCAGTCTAGTTGTATTTAATGATAATATTGTTCTCTCCATACTAATCTTTCGATGTTTTATATGCCCCTGGCAGGACGATGCTCATATCTTCTGCAGAGAAGACCAAGTAGGTTTTATTTGTGTAAACCATGCTTGTTTACTATCCTCTAGAATAGAATGAATCATGTTGTACTTCCATCAGTAATCATTACACTGTATGATCTACATAAAGTGTATGATGTTATGATAGTTACTTTTTACATGCTCAAGTGCTTAACACCAGCACCCTGCATACATTCTAATTTGCATCAGCAAGTTGAACTGTATAGTATGTTTACTGGTTCTTCCGTTTCTCTGACAGTAGATGTACTCCTACATTTGTTTAAATTTTGTTTTTGTTGCAGATCAAGGATGAAGTTAAGGCTGTTTTGGAATTCATCAATTATGTTTACGAGATATTTGGCTTCAAATACGAGTTGGAGTTGTCTACGGTATTCTTCTGTTTTTTTATCTTTTATACTGATGGCATTTCTGCTTGGTAGGAACCAGAATATATGCTTAACATTTGACATGAAATTATGACACTTTGGGAGCTGTAAATTGCAGCTTTAATATGCAGGATGAATTTCTTAACAATCAGCATTAATATAGCATTTTTTTTACTTTCTTACTTACTATACTAACGTGTTAACCGTTGAATCTGTGATTTTTGTGTAGCTATGGGCATGTTATCAATATATTTTTTTCAGAATTCACTAATATTTGTTCATGGTTGCTAGTTCCTTGTTATTATTTAACTGAAATATATTTAGATAATGTAGCATTCTTGCTTTTTTGAACTTGGGAGTTGGTAAAGTTCATGACAAGATTTTGCAATCTCTCTTTCTAACATTTGACGTTTCCACATATGTTTCCCTTGGTCTTTAATTCCAGACGGCTATTGATATATTGTCTTATGGTGATCTAAAAAACCAAATTTTGAATGACTAATCAGAATTTGTACGTTACATTGTTACTGCCATTTCTTTTTCATCCTTGCTACTATACCTGGAAGTGGATTTGCATCATCCGAAGTATAAATGGATTTAACCTATTGTGGATTCAATTGGATGGATGTTGTTTGGGCTGGATATCTTTTTGGCACAAAACCTAAACACAATGGATTGGATTGGATACAAACACCTGGATATGCAAAAAACCGTTGGATTCATCCCTATCCTCTCCTGTGCCTCTCCTAGCAGCAGCTAGCATGTCGTGACTCGTGATTCCTCCGCCTACACCGCCAGAGACAACGGTGATCTGAGCAACGCCACGGCGGCAAAGGTTGTTGATGGAGCCAAACATATAGGCAGCAAACACAACGTCAAGGTGCAGTCGAGCTGCTGAGCTGCACCGAGTGGCCGTGAGCTCCACAAGCGGCGGCACCAGAATAGCTATGTGCGAGCTTGGCACACGCGGCGAGCTGGGGCGTACATAGCCGCGAGCTCCGCCAGGCAGTTGCAAGCTTTGTCAGGCAGGTGGCGGGCTGCGACCTCCGCGGGCGGTGGCGACGGATGGCCATGCGCTTGAGCCGAGACGGACACGGTTGCGAGCTCTGCCGGACAGGATCCATCCGAGCATGGCAAGGCGGTGACGAGGTGTGCGGCTGGCCACACGCACAGGAGCGCGCCTTGAACTCCTCCGCGGAGGTGCAAGCCGACGACGGCGAGGCGGCGGGCCCAAGCACGGTGACGAGGTGTGGCAGAAGACGGAGCTGCGTGCTCGATTTCATTGGCCCTCATGAGGCTGTGGACGGGGCTGCGCGTGGGAAAAACCTCGGCGGGGATGGGCGTCGGCGGCGTAGGGAAGGAGCGGCTCCCTTGCCAGGCCGAGCAACGTGAGCTCTAGTCTTCACCCGACGGTGACGTTGCTCATGACTGTTTGTATATACCGGACTGGACTGGATTGCTTGTTTCACACTTACATTGGTTTGGACTGGATTGGTTGTTTCACACTTACATTGGTTTGGATTGGATTCCTGTCTTAGTTTAGCTGGACTCCTCTTGGACTGGATTAGTTTGACGAGGATGTTAATCCACTTCCAGGTTTTCTTGCTACTTCCCATTTTCGTATCATATCCTTGGGGCAAAAATGCTAAGGTTTAATGAGTCCTTTGAGCTTCAAAGGATATTGATAACCTCGTTACAGTTTGATGTTTCTTAGTTAATACTCTAACCTGATCATGATGCTATTTTTCCAAATTCTTAGTTAATACTCTAACCTGATCATGATGCTATTTTTCCAGAGACCAGAGAAGTATTTAGGTGAAATTGAAACTTGGAACAAAGCAGAGCAACAATTGACAGAAGCTTTGAATGAGTTTGGGAAGCCGTGGAAGGTACCTCCACAAATATTATAATAGCCCCTTTTCCCTTGATATTTCCATGCCTTTATTATGCTAGAGCTAGACTAGATTTGCATTTATACACAATATTCAAATTTTTTGGTGCAGTTAAAAGGGCTTTCACTCAATTATCATGTCATTGTTAGTACCTGCACTTGCTCTGACTAATATTGCAGGATTTTGAGTGCATGTGACTATCATTCCTATTGTTCTATGAGGAAGTGCATGTACATTTTGCAACATTGTTTTCCCATGACATTGCCTTGTATTGAGAGGACTTATATAGATGCCTTCGTGCAGATTAATGAAGGGGATGGTGCTTTCTATGGCCCAAAAATCGATATTGGTGTGTTTGATGCCCTTAAGAGGAAATTTCAGTGTGCAACCTTACAGGTTCCCTTGAATGTTATTCTGTCATTAAATAGTTAAAATAATCATTTATCTTACTTTATATTGTTATCTGTTACAGCTGGATTTTCAGCTGCCCATTCGGTTCAAGCTGGAATATTCTGCTGAGGATGAAGCCAAAATTGAAAGGCCTGTGATGATACACAGGGCAATCCTAGGTTCTGTTGAAAGGATGCTTGCCATTCTTTTGGAGCATTACAATGGTAAATGGCCATTATGGCTTAGCCCTCGCCAGGCCATTGTTTGCTCGGTATCTTCTGGTTCAGTGGAATATGCTAAACAGGTAAATGGTCCTTGTATCTATGAAAACTGACTTGACTTCATCATAATTCTCTGTGTGGCTGACATTAAAAAAAAAACTTCTGTTGAGGTATATTCCCCTTCGTGGTCCTCACCAGCTGTGATATTTTATATGATTCTTTGGGGTTAGGAGTGTAAAATTGCTAAGTTTTTGTCTCTAATTCAAACAACAAATATTCATTGAGTTTGAGTCGGTTGACGAGTCCACATGTATCCTTTAATCTAACTTTGCTACCTTTGATAGCTTACCATACTATCCTTATAGGTTCATGTTATATATGTGTTCCCTTTTACCGCTTTAGAGAAAATTGGACCTTGCTCATTTAATAACGTTGCTGATGATCTTTTTGTTTCTGATACCAGGTTCTTGCCACTCTACATGAAGCTGGTTTTCATGTTGATATTGACGCCAGTGACAGGACAATACAAAAGAAGGTACTTCCCAATTACCAAGCTCTTTTAGGCTTTTGCACCGTTTCTTTCACTTTCTTATTCTTATATTTGTTTGCTCGTCCTTGTACAAAATTTTCAATCACAAAAGAAGGAATTGCATGTAGCCAACTGTGAGACCTCTGACCTCAATAAATCTCGCAGGTACGGGAAGCTCAACTAGCCCAATTCAACTACATTCTTGTGGTAGGCGCACAAGAGGCCGAGACTGGAAATGTAAGTCCTATTTACCTCATGCCGTTTTTTTACTTCTACATGCCGTGTATGTACTTGTGTACCAGTATCACCCTCAGATATTGATATATTTGATTCCTTGCTGTTTGACGTGGATCCCTTGTGTAATGCAGATCTGTGTTAGGGTAAGAGACAATGCTGACCTGGCCACAATGAGCGTAGATGGCTTTATCACACGTTTGAAGGAGGAAATCGTAGCCTTCAGATGATTTTGATGCTGCGTAATTTCATACTATGTCAGTCGTTGACTAATTTATGATTTTGACGAGTATTTAGTGATTAGCATTGAGTTACTCGTGTTACTATTCTTGTTTGTATGGTGCGAAGCTACTCAAAGGTTGTATTTTTGTTATTAAATAATTACAGATGTGAAGTTAACTGCCACTAGTAAAATAAATGCTTGTCGACTTCCAGGGATTTACCTTACTGTTTGACGGTATCTTCACCCTCTCCTGTCACCCACAACCATTTTTGTTGATTAAAAAAAACCATTTTTGTTGATTAAAAAAACATTTTTGTTGTTGCGATTTATCCCGTTAGGGCTCGAAAACTCTTAAAACAGTGTAAAAATACATCTTCAATTTGGATCTGGGATGATTAGTGGGCCTAGTGGCACCCGAAGTTTCTTTGACCAATTTAGGCCTTGTTTAGTTTTTCCCTAATTTTACAAAATTGGCAAGATTTTTCATCACATCAATCTTTAAATATATACTCCCTCTATATTAAAAAAGCTGACGTTTTGGACAAGATTTGGGTCAAACATTGGAAATATAAATCATAAATAACTTTTAAATTATTAAGTTTAGAGATGTAAAAATTATATAAATAAATTTGTCTTGAAAAGTACTTTCATAAAAATATACATATACCACTTTCCAATAAATATTTTTAAAGAAACAAGTGGTCAAAGTGATGTTTTGGAGACCGTGTCACTGTCTGAAACGTTAAGTTTTACAATATGGAGAGAGTACATGAAAAATTAAATGTAGGTAAAAAATAACTAATTGTACTTTTAGTATGTACATGTCGAGACGAATCTTTGGAGTCTACGTAGTCCATGTTTAGATAAAGTTTGTCAAATAACAACGAAAGTGCTACAGAGAATTATTTTGCAAAATTAGATAACTAGACACACCCTTAATATGTTGTTGATGATTGATTGATTGATAGGTATAAATGACCACAACTGGCGGTACATGGGCCAACCCTCAGGAGGCTGCTTTGAATTGGATTATGCTCTTCCTATAAGGCCAGTCTCAATGTAAGATTTTATCCCCCAGTTTCCAAGACTATGAAACAAAATATGAAATAAGTCTTCCTCTCAGTGTACAGTTTCATCGCACAGTTTCATAGGTTATTTTAGCTTTTTTGGGTCCCACCGTTTTATCCTTTTTCTTCCCCATCCTGTATCATAGGGTTACGAGCCCGGGAAGAAAACCGAAGCCGTCGTGGATGCAATTTGCAGGCAGCAGGCGACGGTGCTCCTGCCCACGCGCAGCGGGCGGCGGAGCGCGCGGCCGGCGGCAGAGCTCGCTGCCCGCGGTCGCGGCGAGCGACGGAGCACGCGCCAGCACGGGGCCGAGCTCACGGCGGAGTAGCAGGGCGGCGAAGCGGCGGAGCAGCAGAGCGAGCAGGCGACGGAGCACGTGGCCTACACGCAGTGAGCGGCGGAGCAGCAGAGCGAGCACGCGGGCGGCGCTCGTAACCGGCGCTCGCGGCCCGCGCCCGCGGCCGGCGGAGCCGCGCCTCTCGGCCGGCACTCGCGTCCGCTGCTGGCGCTCGCGGCCGGCGGAGCTGCGCCTCTCGGCCGGCGCTCGCGGCCCGCCCCAGCGGCCGGCCCTCACGGTCGACGGAGCTGCGCCCGCGACCGGCGCTCACGGCCGGCGGCCCGCGCCCGCGGCTGATCTCACCTGCGCCTTCGTGATGAAACACCGTCGTCCTCAACGCCGGTTTCGTTCTAGTTTCACCGCATTGGAAACATCGCCGAGGTCGTGTTGTGGGGACGAAACTAATCTCTTCTCTCTCGTCAGAGTTTCATGTAAAAAGAGTAAATTTGCTGACGTGGTAGATTATTTAATGTGCATGACACTCCCATCAAACCTCCATTGAGCACGGAAAATTGGTCTTGTTAAATCGGCCCTATGAATTTTGTTAGGCCAACGGGGTCACCGCCAACGTCAGCATTTCAACAGCTAGCACTTACCAGTCGTTTATGTAAGTGGGTTAACAAAAATACTTTCTCATTCCAAATTATAAATTATTTTGACTTTTTTTAATACGTTTTGCTATGTATTCAGACAACGTTATCTCTAGACGCCTAGTAAAATAGATGTATAAAAAAAATTAAAGAACCTATAATTTGTAACGGGGGAGTAGTCTTTATAGTTAATACAAATACCAGATGGACTATATAGGTAGGGCCCAATAACTAATAAAAACTATCTAGGGTGTATTTGGTACCTACGTGGAAAGGGGCATGAGAATTACCAGCGGGAATTGATAGAGGATTGGGAAATTGAGTCTCAATACTTTGTTTGGTGCGTGCAGAAAAATAATAGAGGGAGCTGAAGAGGGAATTAGACTGACCGCATTTTTCGTACTCAAGATTCATCCTCTGAAAGGAATATTCTGTCCTGATCATCGAGATTCTCTCCTCTATATCTCTTTCTCCCGCACTCATTCATGCTCTATATCATTCTCTATCTATAGTGGGGCCTACATGTATGCAAAAAAAAATATCTAAATATATTCATGTGAGATCTTATTTTAAAGGATTTATTGAAACGAATTTAATGGTGCAATCAGAATTTAATTTGGTTTTTTGTTTGTGAGTTATAACATTTTTTTTATTTGTGCCGAGGTATCGTACGCGTGGGCCCAGCCCAACGCATCACTGCCACCGAACCGAGGAGAATAGCGGACGCCTGTACGCACGCCACGAATATCGGATGCCGGCGCAAGCGCTAGGATAACGTATGATTTAGGATGATTTAGTGCAGACCAATTTTCCCTCTCCGCGTCCTGCAGTAGTATTTAGAGGACCGCGCTGCGAACAGTCTTAGTATCTCATGTGGTTTTTTTAGAAAACCTATATGTCAAATCATGATAAACAGTGAATGTATATTTTTTTTATTAAAAGCACTATGCTACCAACTACAGCCCCTCCCTAGAGAATTAATCGGTGCGAGCTGAGCCTTAAACCATTTTCTTTCCTGCCGAAACTCTTCAGGTGTGGTTGACATGAGAACCCCTCTCTAGAGAATTAATCGGTGCGAGTTGAGCCTTAAACCATTTCCTTTCCAACCGAAACTCTCTGGGCGTGGTTGACAACTACTCCGTACATGAGAACGGACATGGAAATTAGTGGTGGGAGTTAACGAAGGGAGTTAAGTGGGTATTTGACTTTTACTCCCAATCCTTTGGTTCATGGAGGGAAATAAAGGAGGGAATTCATATCCTCTATTTGTTGTGGGGGTTTTGAGTGGAAAATTATATGACAAGTCATTGACAACGAGGATATACTCTCTCCGTCCCTAAATAAGTGTCGTTCTCGCTTCCCGAGAAAAAAATATCAATAATTATATATTAAAATATATTAATATTTATGTTAAGTAATTAGTATGATCGGAAAGATCTTTACATCTAGTTTTTTAACAAAATTATTTAGAGATATAAATATTTAACATATTTTCTACAAATTAAGTCAAACACGTGGCACGCACACCAACGGCGACACTTATTTAGGAACGGAGGGAGTATGTATCTTTCATTAAGAGCATAATTTCCAGCCAAGTACCAACCCTCTCCTAGGGATGATTAGTGGGAGTTGGCGATCTAAATTCTCATTCCCCTTCATACCTAAACACCCATTCAAACTAACAAACAAAAGATTTCTAAACTCATATCACTAACTCACATTCCCTCCTTTCAATCAACCACCCGTTACCGGTTTATCTTAGCTAAAACTGCTCTTGCTCTAGCTCTTTTGTGGAACAACTTCCTTTGTCTCTAGACAATTATCCTAGAAGAATATTTGGTAAAATAATTTCTCATGTTAGATACAAAGGGTGAAATATCCATAATGCATTTATCTTGTTTTTGCTTTTCTTCTTGTACTTTTTCTCATTTTCTATTTCTCCTTTGTCCTCTTTAAGAAGCATTTGATTTTTTTTGCGAGACTAATTACAGACATAGTCACAAACATTTACATATATGAGCGCACATTCATGAACGTACACACACATCCTATCCCTATGGAGTATCTCCGAAGAACCAAGTTGAATTGATAAATCTTGAGATTAACAAAGTCACCGTTTGGAGACGAGGTGAGATAGACCATCCCATCTCTGATTTTAGAAAAGTTTTTGATTGAGATGAATAGTTATCGAGATAGATCTTGTTTACTTGGGGTGTAAAAAGTTTTTCATGTCACATCGGATGTTCTGACACTCATTTAGTTTATTAAAAATAAACTAATAAAAAACAAATTACATATTCCGTCTGGAAACTGTGAGACGAATTTATTAAGACTAATTAATCCGTCATTAGTACATGTTTACTGTAGCATAACACTGTCAAAACATAAACTTATTAGGCTTAAAAAGATCATCTCGCAATTTACGCGCAATCTGTGTAATTGGTTATTTTTTAGTCTACATTTAGTACTCTATACATGTGTCCAAACATTCGATGTGATATGTGAAATTTTTTTGGGATGAGAACTAAATAAGGTCTAATAATATCATCCCAATTTTCTACTATTTCATTGGCTGAATTGAAGGGATGGGATGATAATTCTCAACACCGTTAACATTTACGACTTGTTTGGTAATCTGTTCTGAGCTATTTTTTTATTAAACACCTTTTCGTAAAACAATTTCATCCATAAAATTGTTTTATTCACGTCTTACAAAAGCATAAGTTGAGATAAAACTGAAAAATAGCTTTTCACAGCTTACAATCTTATTTGTCTCAATAATAAATAAAGTTGTTTTGCCAAATATTTTTCTTAAAACAGTTTAGTTTTATCAAAAAAGGTTACTCATCAAACTATTTTTTAAAAAACAACTTTAATCATGGTGAAAGTGAGCTGTACCAAACGACCACTCACCTTCTTTACGGTGTGTTTGGTTCATGGAATCAAGGCATGCTTTATGAAGTGATGCATCATGAGTTCATCCCATGAATTTTGGTGGAACCAACTCATTCCTCATCTATATACTAATTATTGTCTTATGAGAAATGAGGTGGTGATGCATCAACCCATTCTATTCCACCAACCAAACAGAAAAAGTGAGGAGTGAGAAGATGATAACCACCTCCTTCCTCGAAGCAAACACCCGGCTCCACATGTCATCCTCTTGTTTCTTTATATATTTTTCGCTTTCTCCTTCCCGTCGCCCACTCGCCCCGCCCGCCCGCACTCCTCCTCCGGCGTCCCCCTCGGGCCCTCACCGGCGCTCCCTGCCCCCACCCGTGCTGTCCCCGTCCAGCATCCTCCTCCTGAGCCCCTGCCGCTCAGCCGTCCCCTCCCGAGCCTCCGACGCCCAGCTGCCCCCTCCCCAGCGCGACAACCGTCTGCACACCGCCGTCCGGCCACTCGCCTGCACACCGCCGTCCTCGCCGAGCCGCTTGCACATCGGCGCCTGGAGGACGAGAAGCGCGGAAGACGACCCCAGCCTCGCCTGGAAAACGCATTCAACCCCCCTTTCCGGCCGGAGATCCGCCTCGCATCTCCGCGACAGATCCGGGCAAGCGGCTGCCGATGCAGTTCTTCGGCGGCTCGTCGCTGACGTCGGTCGCGCCGGAGGCGACCCCAGCCCCGGCGGCGCCCCCCGGCACGGGCACGGGCGCCAGTGCGCAGGTCCTCTACGTCTTCAACCGCAACGGCGTCTGCCTGCTCTACCGCGAGTGGCACCGCCCGCTCCGCACGCTCGACCCCACCCAGGACCACAAGCTCATGTTCGGACTCCTCTTCTCCCTTCGCTCCTTCACCGCCAAGATCGACCCAACCACGTACGTCCTGCTTCTCGATCTTCTAGCACTCCTCGTGTGAGCGGTTATCTATCGAGGAGGCCGTTAGTCGGAAATAATTTCACATCGATCCTGCATCTGGCTAGTGTATGATCTTCTGTTAGAAACTAGACTAGAAAGGCAGGTGCGACCTTGCCCCGCCAAAGCTAGATTGGGCCAGTTTTGATCAGCCCACACATTTAGTTTTTGGTACACTTGGTATGATGGCCTAGTACCGTTTCTGCAAAGCACGATACTCTTGCCAATTCACATGATGTTAATCAAATGGCTGAATATTTAGAGTGTCAGCTCTAACTTTCGTGTGATCGGATAGTTCAGTTTGAAAGCAGAGAAAACTCACAATGGTTTTATGGAATATGGTGGTCAGAAAATAAAATACTCTATATCTCAGCATAAACATTGAACAGCATGACATCCACAGCAGAAACCCATGAGTCAGACTGATAAATTAATTAATAATACAAATGGGTAAAGCAGTAAGTAAACTATCTGCATTTCTTACCTAATGCAAACAACTCTTGGATTCATCCTCCAAGGACCTCTTGATGTACTTTCGAAAATTGATGCCCTTCCAAAATTGAAACTAGTCTCTGGAAATAAAATGAGCATATAAAATGATTTTTCAGCAACCTAAACTGATAGCATGAGGTTAGTTGTGAATCACAAATTACTTGCAAAAATGAGCTCGAACATATAAAATATTTTTTAGCATCCTAAACTGATAGCATGAGGTTAATTGTGAAGCAGAAACTACATACAAAAATGAATCTGTGTCGCAAAGTAAGGGAAGTCTGTCCTCCAAACAAATCCTCGGTGAAGCATGTTGACGGGTCGACCTCCAGTGCTGTTGATGGCAAACACTGAACACCCTCGCCAGACACGACAGTTCGACGGTTGAGGGGCTAGAGGAAGAGACCGAGCTGCAGGTGGGTCATGATGTTCCAAACGAATATTTCATTGAACACTATGGGGGCATCCGTTGAGCATTTGCAGCTCCATCCTACCATCAGCGCCATGCCAGTACCCCACTACGGCACATCTGCGGAAAAAGCTTCATATCCTCCTTGCGCGTCGTGCCTGCGCTACCCATGCATGCTCTGCTCCTCCTCACACTGTGCCAGGAAAGGAATGGTGGCGAGGGTGATGCTGCGCCAGGGAGAAAAGACAGAGGGAGTGTGTGGCAGCGCGGCAATGGGTTCAATGTGGCCGTCAAGTCTCCACATAGGGGTTGCTTTGTCCTTGCGCCTCCAGCTCGCTGTGGCTTCCTTGCCTAGGAGGAGGCGACCTCCTTGCCCGGCACCTCTGCCATGCAGGAGGGCAGGGCAGGCGCGATGGAGGTGGCGATTTAGTGGCAGGAGACGGCGGACTAGCGCCTGAGGCCTGGGAGGTTGGGACCGACAGTGATTGCGTCTCTTCAGCACCCCAGCAGAGGGGAAGAGCTAGGGACGTCGGATGGTAGCGAGAGGGGGGAGATGGGCACGGCAGCAGGAGCAGAGGCGGAGGAATTGTGAAGGTTCACAATGATTCGTGAGCGCATGTGTTTGGTTAATGCGCGATAGACCCGCTATGACCCAGATCGAACGGTCTGCATTGTGTCCTTGTTGGATCTGATGTTTAGCTGGCGACGTGGATTGATCCGCCGCCCAAAACTTTGGCTCTTAATTAGTATTATAGAGATGGATAAGAGTTCCATCGTAGTCCAAGTAGTCGTTCACAGCATGATGAGTTTGGAGAGGATTTCATGCTCTTTTTTAGTAGAAGAATTTAGCGGAGAAAATGGAAGAAGAGAGCCGGAAAGGGTAACAGAGGCTTATCCTTGTAATACAAGAACTATCTCCATCTCTTATGAACATTGCTAAAGGGACAGGCTGGTGCTTTCTTGCCAGCTATCTGTATATATAGACTTTCTTGTTAATTTACATGAGCTTGTAAAAATTTAAAGGGCTGGGGTTTGATGATTCAACACAATAATTACCGGAGTGTTAACATGATAGACATGTTGGAGAGAAAAAAGTTAACATGATATGACAAAAGGTAAAAAAATTGATGGGAGTTGATCAATTGCTCAGATGCTAATCCACTGATGTTTCATTTGGATTCGCAAACAGCTTGATGTGTTTTATATTTTCACACCAGCTGCATTAGTTCTGTATTATATATTGTTCCAATTTGTGCATTGCCCGGTTGATAACAGGGTTATTGTAAAGGACAATCATTTAATACTGCCAAATAGCAAATGTTTTTAGTCTTTAAGATGCTTAATTATCTTATTTTCCTCTTCCTTTTTCACATATCCAATGCAGGGCTGAAAAGGGAAATCTTGGCGTACCACTACTGCCAGGCCAAGGTTGTTCGTTTTATAGCTTCAAGACAAACACATACAAACTGAACTTCATGGAGAGCCCTTCTGGTATAAAGGTTAGTATTGCCTATGTTCTTGCCCTGCTGCCTTAACTAATTTGGATATTTGGATCATCTTGTTAAGATCAAAGTTTCTTTTTATGTATTCCAACATTCATTTGTGTTTGACACTAAAAAAACGTTCATTTGTGTTTGAGCCAGATGAATTTGATTGGTTACAGTGACTTGCAGCAGAAATATATATTGCCTTATATGCTATCGAACTACCATAACACATCGCCATTGATTTAATAATTTGCCTGGTATGACCAATGGGTTGTGCCTTTGTATTGTGAGGAACGATGGGGGCAGCATGGAGAGGGTGGTGTTATGAGCATGATGAGAGCTTAGGGTTTGTTTGTCCCATGAAAGAATCAAATAAGTATTGATAAGTATCATAATTATTTTTTATTTAAAAATACTGAAATATTTGATGCTTGTCTGACAAGCATCAGAGTATTGATAGCCAATACATGAGCACTCTTAAGTATCTGCAGGTTTTAGGACACTAGAGACGATGGCTTGTAGTCTACCTACGTGCATGCTGACTATTTTCATTTAATTGGCATCCATAATGTCCTAGTCCAGGAAAGCTGCTGATGTGATATACACTGGATTACGTTTTCTCTCCTTTGAAAAGCTAATCCATTTCCCTTCCTTTTGATATACTAAATGTATGGTGCGGCATTTTCACTTTTAGTGTGAAAGACATCTGTGCAATCTTTGTTTTTCTGCAGCGTTGTACTTACCAATTGAATGTTCTTTGTAATTTGGTCATTTCTTTTAGCATGGTAGTGATCGAGCAGATAGTTGTACAATATTCCTTTCTCCAGAGCTATACTATACTTGCTGACTTACTCTACCCTCTTGGTGTAGCTTATACTAATTACACATCCAAGGACTGGTGATCAGCGAGACTCACTAAAGCATATCTACAACCTATATGTGGAATATGTTGTAAAAAATCCTCTGTATGCTCCTGGAACACCAATCAAGTAAGTTTTGCCGGTTAATTGAAAATTGTTTTTACTGCATGAATAGCTAGAATATTCTTGTTTTTGCTTTGCAAGAGCATCTCCAAGAGTACCCAAAAATTTCTTCCCAAAACAATTGAGTTTTCCAAGTTGCCAAAAAGAATTAGGAGCACAAAAAAAAAAGTTTCTCCGACAGTTTCCAAAAAATCCCACTCTTAAAAGATATAAGGTAATTTTACATCAGAAATCCCGAACTATTTCTAAATCACCCCAACCACTTTCATACTTTCTTTCTCTCTTGTACATTGTATCAGGAAACCTGTCCTACTTATTCTTTCCCACATCCTTCCAGCTTAGATCGACATGATGGATACGCGCGTGTATTTATCCGCGCGACGGGGTCGATTTTTCGAAGTGCCAAAAGATCGGGAAGTTGTTGGAGATGTATTCTTTTCAATCTGCCAAAAATTATAGATGGGAGATTGTTTTGGGGACTCTTGGAGATACTGTAACATTACAACTTTTACAAGGATGTGATCCTTTTTTTAGACTATTTGTAAAAGGGCATGATTTGTTCCAGAATTCATATTTGAGCATTTTGACCTAAGTAATGAGCAGACGTTACACAGATATAGTGATAACTTATTTTGGGGGGGGGGGGGGGGGGGGGGGGGGATGCTGCAAGTTAGATACCACGATAAATGTAGCCAGCAACAGGTGTTAGATCTTTTCACATCTAGTAGTACTCAGTCTCCCAAACATACTGAAACTTGTTTTTAATCTAAGCTTAAACATTCAAATTGTGATAGTGGCACTCAGTGATACTTTACTGTTCTTTCTTTCATTCACATGATTTCTTCATGAATTTGTCATTTTCAAACATCATGATTGTTTCCTTTTCACCATTGTTTTGAGCATGTTCAGCTGAGTTATTGATAAGCTATAGCCTAATTCTTGCTGTACATAACTTAAAGCATTCTTTCTAGTTTAGGATAACAGTGTTGTAGTGGATATGAACCCTGGATAATAATTAGTTTTGAGAGTTGAGATGTTACCCCCAATTACCCATAAACAACCAGTAGTTTCTTGTTTCATGCCTACTGGTCATATTGTTTCTTCTTTATCTCCGTTCACTAATTTCCTAAGCATCTCTTATTTGCAGGTGTGAACTTTTCAATAAACATCTCGATCAATACGTGAGAACATTAATTTGATGTCATTGAGGTAATTTCTATCCTTGGTGTTTCTTACAGCGCCACAAATAGTATTTCTTTGCATGTTTAACAATCTATGATTGGTGTGCTGTACAGCGCTGCATATGTATTTGTGTCAATGTTTTGACAATCTTTTTATGTGATTATATACTTGGGGTTCTTTGCTCATTCCCATTTGTTTCATATGAACCTTTTGTAAAGTTCTATTGAGTTGACAAGAAAATCCTGACAAAATGTTTCAGATGTTTTTCTTATGTTTCCTTTTGTCATCTGGAAACCGAGTTTTAAATGTCTGTATCATAAGAATGTTGATAGCTTTACTTGCGCTTAAGGAACTGTCCATAATTTAGGCCATGCTTATGTGAGTTTCTGGCCTTTTTTGGACTGCTAGCTTTTGGAAGGTGCAGGCTTTTGGCTCCTGGGAGCTTCTAGCTTTTGGACCTCCCAAAAGCTAGCACTCCTAAAGTGGCTAGAAGCTCCAAATGTTGGTGGTGTATTCTATTTTTTGAATGTCAGAGAGCCATTAACTCAGCTAATGTTAAGATGTCTAGGCGTGCGTTCCCCTTTGTCGTGGTTATTCAGCTCCGTATTGTGTTCTAGTTTCACACAATGCGGCCATACTGTTTATCTAGCACTCTGGCACAACCGAGAAGGCAGAGCTGCCTGTATATATTTCTTTCACATACTTATCACTACTGAAATGTTTCTTTGCAGACAATGAGTTGGTCAAGGCATTAGAAAAAAAGGGGACCATTTCATGTTCTTTAGCGTGATGTCACCAGTTCGTGGAAGCCCAAGCCCTGTCTCAAGGGTGGTAGACTTTTCTGGTGGAAAATTTGCTTTATTCTCATTGTGCTTGCACAGGCGCACCATGGTACAAAGCTGCTGTCTTCTTGTGTACCGACTTCAATTTGACAGCTCTACTGTGACAATTTTCCTGTAGCTTGTTTGTTTGATTATGAGGGATGCACTCGACTGGGAAACTGCATTGTCTTTTCCAGTGTGATAAATCTCCATATATATGATTAATCCATGAGCTATTACGTCACTGTTCAGGGGTTTTCTCGTCAATTGAATTGGCCACATTGAGATGACTAGACCGAAGATTATAACAAATGAAGCAGCATATTTTCTGCTTGAGACATTAGAGTTTAACTGTGTAGGCTACTAGGCTCAGCAGCTCAAGTCGTGTCACAATCGCATCCTCTCTTTTGTGATTGCTGGTATTGATCGGCCCGAGAGGACTTGCAAAGGTAGAAGCCACCGCCATGTGCCATAACATTGCCAACCATTCCCCCATGTTCTAAAAAAAACCCACGTTATTAATTACGCCGTGCCATGACAGTCCACTGACTCTCTCGGTAGCCCAGGCCCCAGGCACTATACATAGCTAAGTCACCTGTTCATTTTAATTTTTGAAGATCATTCTAAAATTAAGTTCACCGTAGATCAAGTATTTATCACAATTCATCAGAGATCATAACTTCGCATCAAAGTACATCATAGATCACAGATGACACACACAATTCAACCTTCAAGTCTTAAATATAAATTTGAGCTCGTCTGAATTGGTTGCCTCATTGAAAACCTTTATAGGTAAAAGCTCTGACCTTGTGAGAAAATCTTACAAAGAAACAAAGAGTACATCCCAACTTAGATTCAATTGTGAAAAATACATTACACACTTTTAGGGAGTGTTTGGATCCAAGGGTTAAAGTTTTTTGTGTCACATGGAGCGTTCGAATGCTAACTACTTAACTAGGACAAAACATGAGCTAATTATAAAACTAATTGCAAAGGAGTAGACTAATTTATGAGACAAATCTATTAACCGCATTATCAAATCATGAACTAATTAGAATTAATAGATTCGTCTTATAAATTAGTCTTAATTTGTGTAATTAGTTTTGTAATTAGCTTCTGTTTACCTCAAGGTTTTAAATAGCGAGCTAAAGCTAAAGTGTTTAGCGTTTTATAAACTGTAATTAGCGGACTTTAGCGGCAGAATTGTGCATGAACGCAAATAGCGGCACAATTTTTTTCAAGCTATTTCGGGCTATAGCGACAAAAATAGCGGGCTATTTAAAACCATGGTTTACCTAATTGGTACCAAAGATTCGTTATGACATGACTAAACTTTAGTTCCAGGGAAACAAACACCACCTTAGTTTCATTGTCAAGGTACAAATTTGCAAAAAGATTCTTTAAATTCCACAAGTTGTTCACAATTCAATATAGATCCACCCTGAACGAGACAATATCGGTGGTCTTAGTTTACCCCGTGGCTTTAGTTGTTGGAGTATATGTATTTAGGCCCAAGAGGCCCATGTAAATGACTGATATAGCTACCCCTTCTAGGGTTAGCCCAACAATCCAATCACTCTTTCCAACATGGTATCAAGCTAGGTTTCTTTCTCTCCCACCCTCCCCCTCCCAGCTACAGCCGCCGGCCAGCAGCCAGCCACCGCTGCCGGCGCGCCGCCGCCCAGCCATGGATGGCGGCCATCCTGTTCCTCCTCCTCCCTTCTCCCCATCCTCCTTCGTCCCCAACGCGGGCACGGGCGCAGCTGGCACGGAGCCGCCCGATGCGGACGCCGCAGGCATCGCCGCAGATGCGGGCGCCGCGGCCGTCGCCGCCGCCCCAGCCGCCGCCGCTGCGGGCGCCGCTGGAGCCGCCACCGCGGGCGCCGCCGTGGCCGCTGCTGGAGCCGCTGCCACGGGGAGCGCCGCGCGCGCCGCTGCCGACCGCGCGGGCTCCTCTGCAACGCGGCCTTCCTCCTAGCGCGAGCTCCCCTCTGCAGCGCCTTCCTCCGCCACGAGCCCTGCTGGAGCCACCGCCGCCAGCGCTGCAGCCGCCGCCGCAGGGAGCGCGGGAGCCAACGCGCGTGCTGCTGCCAACCGCATGGGATCCTCTGCAGCGCGGCCTCCCCTCCCGGCGCGTGCTCCCCTGCTCGGCCCCTCCCTGACCGGCGTGGGCCATGACACTGCCGTTGCTATGCGGGCTGGCGCCAGCTTGCCCCCCAAGCGTGAGCTTCCCCGGCGCTGGCCTCCCCTTCCTCGGCCCCTCCAGCGCGTCCGCTGGCTCAGCTGCTGCTGCTGCGCTGTGTGCTGCGGCCGTGCTGCCCCCCCGGCGCGAGCTCTGCCACCGCCGGCTGGTGGCCTCCTCCGCTCGGCGCGGCCGCAGTCCCCGCCACGCCGGCTACACTTCTTCAATGCCCCGCTGGCCGCCTCCTCCCCGACCAGCCGCCTGCCGCGGTGGGCTGCCAGCCTCCGCTTCCTCCTCCATCCGGCGGCGAGCTGCTGCCCGGCGCGGCTGACTACCTCCTCCCCAGCAAGCAGCCTGGCGCGGTGGGCTGCCAGCAGCCTGGCGCGGCCGGCCAGCACCTGCCAGCTCCTCCTCCCTCTGGCAAGCAGCTCCAACTGCCCGTCGGCCAGCTCGCGACCGCGCACGCGGCCGGACTCGCCGGCGTGGACCCTGCTATGCATGGTGCGATGGCTGGCGCTGTTGCAGTGGCCGGCACGGGAGCAGGGGCCACGGCTCCCGCCTCCTTTCCCGGCGACGGCTCCACCCTAGGCGTGGCTGGCACTCCGGGCGCCCCCCTGGTTTCCCTGCTGCCTGGTGGCTGCCTCCCAGTGCCACCTTCCCCGGCTCCTCGCGTTCCCGGCCATCGCCTCCGCCACCGTCGTCTCTCCTTGGTCCCCCTCCTCCCGGACCAAGCGGGAGTGGGCATACACCGGCTACCTGGGGTCGGCCGCCCTTCCAATCGGCTGGCGGCGAGTTCCGCCCCACCCACACACCGGCCGCCATGTTTGCTGGGGCTGTCCAGGACGCCCTCCCGTTCCCGTCACCGTGGACTCCACCTCCCAACACCATATCGGGGTCTGTCGGTTGGGATCCGACGGCCATGACCCGCTCTTTCAGCAACTTGGGTCTCACACCACCAGTCAGTTCCGACTGGATCGCTGACTCGGGAGCCACCTACCACACCACTCCCAACCCCGGTCTCCTCTCTTCCATTCACCCTCCCTCTTTGACTCACACTTCGTCCATCATGGTCGCGAATCACTATTGCCTTCCGGTCACGTCCGTGGGTGCCGCTAACACTCATGGCTCCTTTTTTCTTCCCGATGTCCTGGTTGCTCCCAATATGGTTCACAACCTTCTTTCTATTCGTCGTTTCACAGCTGACAACTCCTGTTTGGTTGAATTCGACCCTTCTGGTCTCACCGTAAAGGATTTGGCTTCCCAGCGTCCTCTTCTCCGCTGTGACAGCACGGGGCCCCTTTACACTCTTCGGTTTCCTACTTCTGCTCCATGGTCTTCACTTTCCCCTCCGTCAGCTGCTTTTGCCACCACCACCTCCTCTACTACTTGGCACCGTCGCCTTGATCACCCTGGCCACGATGCCTTGACACAACTTCGTCGTAACTCTGCCATACCATGTACTCGAGCTCGCGATGAGCATTTGTGTCATGCGTGCCAACTAGGCTGACATGTTCGTCTTCCTTTTCCTACTTCCTCTTCCCATGTGGCCCATATCTTTGACCTTGTCCATTGTGATCTGTGGGCATCTCCTGTCCCTAGCATCTCTGGCTATAAATACTATCTTGTGTTGGTGGATGATTTCTCTCACTATTCCAGGACTTTTCCTCTTCGTGCCAAGTCTGACACTTTCTCCACGCTCCTCCACTTCTTTGCCTGGGTGTCCACTCAGTTCGGCCTCACCATCAAGTCCGTTTAGTGTGACAACGGGCGTGAGTTCGATAACTCCACGTCTCGTGCCTTTTTCCTCTCTCACGGCATGCAGTTGCGCATGTCGTGCCCCTACACCTCCTCCCAGAACGGCAAGGCCGAACGCATGATTCGCACCACCAACGACACCATCCGCACCCTCCTCTTGCAGGCCTCTCTTCCTGCCCGCTTCTGGCCCGAGTGTCTTCACACCTCCACCTATCTTCTCAACCGTTTACCTTCCACTGCCTGTCCCGCTCCCACTCCTCACCACACCCTCTTCGGTACCCCTCCTCGCTACGACCACCTCCGTGTCTTCGGGTGTGCGTGTTACCCTAACACCACTGCCACTGCTCCTCACAAGCTGGCTCCCCGGTCGACTCGGTGTGTCTTCCTCGGGTACTCTCCGGATCACAAGGGGTACCGTTGCTTTGACATCTCCTCTCGTCGCGTCCTCATTTCCCGACACGTTGTGTTCGACGAGGCCGACTTCCCCTTCTCTACCACCATCTCTCCTCCCACCTCCACACCACCTCCCACCTCCGACCTTGACCTCTCCTCCTTGTTTCTCAATGACGCGGTGGTCCAGCCACCCTTACTGTTTTACCCTGCAGGTCCTCCATGCGCTCCGCCGGGCTCGTGCCCCGGCTCTCCTGCTCTCCCGCGCCCTCCGCCGGGCCCGAGCCCCGGCTCGCCATACTCCGGGGCTGCTCCACCGCACCCTCCGCCGGGATCCTGCCCTGGCTCCCCGCCCTCTGGAGCTACGCCGGACCCTGCGTCGTGCGCCGGTCCGGCGGCCACGTTCCCCGGGGCGGCGCCCGACCCTGCGCCCGACGCGGGTCCGGCGCCTGCGGCCCCTCCCGCGCGCTTCGCCCAGCCGGCGCGTGTCTACCAGCGCCGTGCGCGGGCGGCCCCACCGCCCCCGGTGCTGGCTCCGTCACCGTCATCGCCACCTCGGTCTCCGCTCGTGGCCGGCTCTCCACCGTCAACGCCTACGCCGCTGCCTCCACCACCGTCGGCTGCTCGGGTCGAGCCGCCCGTGTACCACCCCCCTATTCTTCACCGCCACCCGCGTCATGTTCACCCCATGGTGACGCGGCATGCGGCGGGGGTGTTGCGGCCTCGAGCTCTTGCCGCGACGCACGGCGACACGCAGGCCTCTCCGGTACCCTCTTCCGTGCGCGACGCCCTGGCCGACCCTCACTGGCGTCGTGCGATGGAGGAGGAGTACGCGACCCTTCTCGCCAACTAGACCTGGGATCTGGTGCCCCGTCACCTGGCTCCAATGTTGTCACCGGCAAGTGGATATGGACTCACAAGCGTCGGGCTGATGGCACTCTTGAGCGGTACAAGGCTCGCTGGTGTGACACCCCAATTTTAAGAACAAAATTGGAGCACAATATATGTATGCCAGGATCAATTTTCATACATATATCCACATCATAGTAAATATCAAAACAATGCTTTATTAATAATATCGAACTTTATTACAAAAATGACCCTCGGGTCTGAAAGAAAAGTACAGACTCTCATGAAACTAACTCTAAGGTAAACTCTGACGAAGATGCGGAAGATCTGGACTCCATCTCCACAGGAAGGTCGACCGGGGGTAGCGCCATTCTAGTACAGGTCGTCAGGGTCGTAGCCTCCGTCTTCTGGATACTCCTGCTCCTCGTACGCATAGTCTCCAGCGTCTGGGTGGGGTAGCAGGGGGACAAAGAGGAAGGGTGAGTACATTGAAATGTACTCCGCAAGTGTAGGAAATATATGCTTATGAGGCTTATAACAAAGGTAGGCTGACTTTGTTTGACTCAAGCGCCTAAAGCGACACACCCTATTAATCCTATGCACCTATTTACTAGGTTATAGACAGACTCTGTAGAAAAGTATCAACACTCGGAGTCGCACCGAGCAACCAACACCTGAAGTCCATCAGGCAACCGCACCTGAAGTCCATCGGATGACCCGAACCCAAAACCAACCAGTAACCAACTAATCTCAAAGAAGTCCAAGCCGCTCGTGACCGTGAGCACGACTGATATATCAGTTTTACACTCTGCAGAGGTTGCACATCGTTACCCATGAGTCGTGCATTACCCGTCACGCTAAACACTGCCGAGGTGTATAGCAGGTTGCACTGCAAGGCCTTTACAAAACTCCCTCCAAGTCCGTTTTACACGTTCACTAAGGTTTCACCGCTAACAGTGGATATACGCACCACTGCAGAAGCCCCCTCTTGTGCCACAAATCCGACCCCGTGTAAACCCTCAACTTGGAGGCAATTAATTACTTGGCCAGGTCCAGCCCATCCAGATCTCATGGTTGCGCTGTCAAGCCGGGTTACATGCTCTGAGAACCGGGTCCTAGGGATCCAGGCAGGATAAATCTAGCACGAGCCCCGAACCAAAAACCAAATAAGAGCTGCCAAGTCCATGGCACAAAACCACCAATACGGTTCCATCCTGCCGGATTTACCTAATAACCATATTACTACAAAATTACCATCTCCACATTCGTTTCATAGTTCATTAATCAAGATTATAAACATTTTAACTCCCATCCCAATCATGACTGCAGGGATAAGCAAGACACCTACCCGAACATCCCAAAACAGGCAACAAGGATAATAGAGCAAGATCTAGTAAACCATAATATAGGATTCAAATTTGACATTGCATGCATCTACTAGATCTAAACTACTCTAATACCAAAAGTAAAATAAAGTAGGTGCAAGATGTTCAAGGACACTTGCCTTCAGACTGGGTCGAATCAACTGGGTCGCAAGGATGGTCTGGAGCGTCCTCGAACTCCGCACTCTCTGGCCCAAACAACATACATGGCACATACAAAGCGAAATGAATAACAGTACAACAAATAGTATCAAAACAGTAAACCAACAGTTCTACTGCGTAGAGAACGAAATTATGAATCTAACGCAAGTTGAATGAGTCGAATCGGAGTTAAAATGAGCAAGTTATGAGCATTTGAATCTGAGTGGCAAAACTGTAATTAGATTGGACTCATTTTCGTAATTTAAATAAATAAAAACTGAAAATGAAATGGCACTGGACTGGGCCTCAAATCAGGAAAATCACAGGGGCAAACACGGAAGAAACCCGTGACTCAGTATACTGTGTATGTGGACGGCGGGTTTATTTCCGGAAAAGGCAGGGGCTCTTTAACAAAAGCGCATCGGCGAAGGGGTATCGGCTATTCTCGGCCGTCGATCTGGCGATGGCCGGCGGAGATTAGATCAAGGGCGGTCGGATGTGGGTGGACCGCGCCTCATTTCCAGGAAAACGCAGGGTCCAAAGCGAATAAATTCGCAGACTCAGCGCACAGTGCTTGCTGGACGGTGGGTTGGTTCGGGGAAAACCGAGGGGCTTTTCTACAAAAGATCCAGGGCGGTCGGCGTGGTCACGCCCTGGCTGACGTGTGCGCCGCGTGGCGCCGTGTGACTGGCGCGGTGCACCGCGTGGCTGTGAACTGGCTGACGCGGCCGGTGTGGACTGCGTTCACGGCTCGGTGGACTCGGTCTATACCGGTCCGCAGCAGGGTTCTAATCTTAGCCGTAGATCTAAGATCGGACGGTGCAGGGGCGATCTGAGGGGTGGGGTGACCGCTGGCGGCTCAGTGCGCGGCGGCGGGGAACGCTGCGGCGGCGGCGCCATGGCAAGCTCGGCGGCGTGGCTCGGACCATGCCCTAGGGACCGTTAGAAATTGCGATTAAGTGTGGAGGGGAACGAGGAGCTCACCGCAGGCTCAGGGATGGAGTCGAAAACGCCGATTTGGGGCCGGAACGAGGTGTCCGTGGTGGAGACAGTACGGTTGCGCCGGCGAGGTTGGTTGGGGACGTTTCGGCGCTCCTGGTCTCCGCAGACGAGACCCCTGGATGTGTCACAGCTCGGCGAGTTCAGCAGGGGACGAAGGGACGACCCGCGACGACTTCTTCCGAGTAGAACCGAGCTCGCCCGAGCTCGGCAATGGTGGTGGCGTGCGAGAGGAATCTCGGAAGAAGCAACCGAAGAGATGCGAACGCGGCGGTGCTCGGGATTGGATTTGTAGAGCGAGGAGGGAGGTGGGGTGGCGGCTGGCTCGACTTTGTAGACCGATCGAGGGGAGCGGAGAGAAGCAGCGCACAGCGCGCGTAGGGCGGAGGAGGGGTTAGGGGAGGCTCTGACTAGCGAGGCCCGTGGTCCAGTGAGAAGGAGAGGGGGAGGGCCGCTGCTGGGCTGCGAGCACGGGGAGCGGGCGCGGTGGGCTGGCTGCGGCCGCACAGAGCGGGCCGGGGGAGGAGTGAGGGATGGCCCAGGTGGGGAGTGGGGAGAGAAGGAGTGGGCCGAGCGGCGCTGGCGGGCCGGTGGGAGAGGGGAGAGGATGGGAGGAGTGGGAGAGTGGGCGCGGTGGGCTGAAAGAGAAGAGAGGAGGGTTGAGGAGAGGCCTTTGCCTTTTCTTTTCCTTTTTATCATTTGATTTTTCCAAACTTCATTTTGAAATCCAAATTCAAATCTGTTTCAAAACAAAACTAGTTTGACAATTTTGGAAACATTTTCCCTAGGTTTTGTAAATAAAACTTAAGTTTGTTTTGGTAAAATTTTCATAAACCTTTTATTTGTTTTATAAATAGAATAAATTCGATTCGCCCTATACGGGTTTTAATAAACTCTTTTCCACTCAATAAAATTATGCAACGGCATGAATGCAACATGACAATATTAAACAAATTTTTATTTTCCTCCTCTAATAAACTAGCCAACCTAATTAATTTCTAATTCCTTTATTAAATTGGGGAAAAATTAAATCAGGGTGTTACAAACCTACCCCCCTTAGAAGAATCTCGTCCTCGAGATTAGGAAGAGTCGGCGAAGAGATGAGGAAAATCTGCCCGAAGATCATCTTCTTTCTCCCATGTGGCTTCTTCTTCGGAGTAATGCTTCCACTGCACCTTGCAGATTTTAATCCTCTTGTTGCGAGTGCCTCGTTCCATCGTGTCCAGAATCTTGATCGGCTCAGAGAATGTCAAATCATCTCTCAGATCAAGTTCCTCAAGTGGCAACTGCTCCTCTGGAACTCGGAGGCATCTCTTCAGCTGGGATACATGGAACACATCATGAATACCTGCCAGTCGTGCAGGCAACTCCAGCTGATAAGCAACTGCACCTTTCTTGTCAATCACCTTGAAAGGGCCAATGAATCTCGGAGATAGCTTCCCTTTGACATTAAACCTCCGAAGACCTCTGAAGGGTGACACCTTCAGATAGACATAGTCCCCAATCTGAAATTCCAGCTCACGTCGTCTGACATCTGCATAACTCTTCTGTCTAGACTGAGCTGTCTTCAGGTTGCTTCTGATCTGTCTGACCTGTTCTTCAGCTTCTTCTATAGACTCAGGGCCAAAGACTTTTCTTTCTCCAACCTGATTCCAGAATAGAGGAGTTCTGCACTTCCTGCCATACAGTGCCTCGAAAGGTGACATCTTCAGACTGGCCTGATAACTATTGTTATATGAGAACTCTGCATATGGCAGACTCACATCCCAACTCTGGCTATTCTGAAGCGCACTGGCTCTCAACATATCCTCCAGAATCTGATTCACCCTTTCTGTCTGACCATCAGTCTGAGGGTGATAAGCCGAACTGAAACTGAGGCGAGTGTCCATAGACTCATGCAACCGCTTCCAGAATCTGGATGTGAACTGTATGCCTCTGTCAGATACTATGATCTTAGGTACTCCATGCAAGCATACAATGCGGGACATGTACAGCTCTGCCAGCTTCGGGCCCTGATATGTCTCCTTGACCGGAATGAAGTGAGTCACCTTGGTCAACCGATCAACTATGACCCAGATGGAGTCATATCCAGACTGTGTCCTGGGCAAACCAGTGATGAAATCCATGCTGATCTCTTCCCATTTCCACTCGGGAATCTGCAGAGGCTGTAACAAACCAGCAGGTCTCTGATGTTGGGCCTTAACCCTCTGACATGTGTCACACAAAGCCACATACTCTGCTACTTCCCTCTTCATCCCATACCACCAGTAATACTGCTTCAGATCCTGGTACATCTTGGTACTGCCTGGGTGAAGAGAGTAGGCTGAATCATGAGCTTCTCTCAAAATCAACTCCTTGATAGCCTTCACATCTGGAACACAGATTCTGCCTCTAAACCATAAGACACCCTGATCATCCTCCGTGAAACCCGGGGCCTTGCCCTCCTTGATCGACTGTCTGATCTCCAGAAGATACTCATCAGTGAGCTGTCCTGCCCGGATATCATGCTCAAGTGTCGAATCAACCTCCATTGCTACTGCATCAGTGTGGCCAAGAATACCCAAGTTGAGCTTCACAAACTCTTCATGCAACTCGGGCTGCTGCTCCTTGATCTCTAGCACATTACAGTAGACCTTCCTGCTCAAGGCATCTGCAACAACATTCGCCTTGCCTGGATGATAGTTGATACTCAGATCATAGTCTTTGATCAACTCGAGCCATCTCCGTTGGCGAAGATTCAGATCTGGCTGGGTGAAAATATACTTCAAGCTCTTATGATCAGTGTATATCTCTGTCTTCTTGCCCATCAGATAGTGCCTCCAGATCTTCAGAGCATGAACAACAGCTGCCAACTCTAGATCATGTGTAGGGTAATTCAGCTCATGCTTCCTGAGCTGTCTCGAGGCATAAGCAATCACCGGACCTTCCTGCATAAGCACACATCCCAGACCCTGACGCGAAGCATCACAATACACAGTGAAGTTCTTCTGGACATCTGGCATGACAAGAATAGGAGCAGAGGTCAATCTCGCTTTCAGCTCCTCGAAACCAGTCTGGCATTCAGGGGACCATATAAACTTGGCACCTTTCTCAGTCAGTCTCGTCATCGGCTTCACGATCTTGGAGAATCCCTCAATGAATCTGCGATAATATCCCGCCATACCGAGGAAACTCCGTATCTCAGTAACGCTCTCAGGTACCTTCCAGTCCAATATATCTTGGACCTTGCCTGGATCCACTGATACACCACCCTCTGAGATGATATGCCCCAAATATGCAACCTTCTTCAACCAGAACTCGCATTTGCTCAGCTTTGCATACAACCGATGCTCTCTGAGCTTCTGCAACACTAACCTCAGATGCTTCTCATGTTCTTCTTCATTCTTCGAGAATATCAGGATATCATCAAGGAACACCACGACGAACAGATCTAAAAACTCCATGAAGACCTTGTTCATCAGATACATGAAGAAAGCTGGGGCATTTGTCAAACCGAAGGACATCACTGTGTACTCATATAGCCCATATCGAGTTACGAATGCCGTCTTCGGGATATCAGCTTCACGAATCTTCAGCTGATTATAACCTGTTTGCAGGTCAATCTTCGAGAACACATGAGCACCCTTCAACTGATCAAACAGATCATCAATGCGAGGAATCGGGTACTTGTTCTTGATGGTAGCTTCATTCAAAGCGCGGTAGTCAACGCACATCCGCAGGCCTCCATCCTTCTTTGGAACAAAGATCACAGGAGCTCCCCACGGGGATGTACTAGGACGAATATGCCCCTTCTCTAACTGCTCTTGGATCTGCGTCTTCAGCTCGGCTAGCTTTTCGGCATCCATTCTATATGGTCGCCTGTATATAGGTGCAGTGCCAGGAACTAAATCAATAGAGAACTCAATCTCACGATCAGGTGGCATACCTGGCACTTTCTGGAAGACATCAGGGAACTCCTTAACAACTCGGATATCAGGTACCACGACTGCCTCATACACTCTGGCTGCCTTCATCATCCTTGGCGGTGCCTGATATAGAACCTCGGTGACCGTGATGGTCCATTGAGCACAATCGATAATGCCATGATATTTGCTCAACCAGTCCATACCCAGAATAATATCCACCTCTTGCGACTCCAGGACGACGAGATGAGAAGGGAAGGCTACCCCCCTTATGAATAAGCTTACATTGGGGCATATATACTCTGTCAACATTTCTCCTCCAGGAGACTTGACTAGCAGCTTGCTTTTCAACAAAGACTTAGGCAGGTTACATCTTGCTATGCATGGTGTTGATATGAATGAATGCGATGCCCCAGAATCGAACAACACAGTAACAGGATATGCGTCAATGGAGAACGTACCAATCACCACATCGGGAGCCTCCTGAGCTGACTCCAGTGCCACATGGTTCACCTTCCCATGCCCGAAGTTCTGGCCACCATTCCTGTTCTGGTTCTGCTGTCGAGGTGCTGGTGGAGCCTGCTGTCTGGTCGGGCATTGGTTGGCCAAGTGCCCAAGCTGGTGGCACTTGTAGCACGGACCAAGCTGTCCTGCCCCCTGTGCTGGACGGGGCTGCTGCGGAGCTGGAAGACCCTGGCGAGGTGCCTGAGCCTGGCGTGGCTGCTGCTGCTGCTGAGGTGGAGCCTGGTACTGTGGAGCTGGGTGCCTGTACTGAGGAGCGGGCTGCCGGGACTGGGGCGGGCGGTACTGCTGCTGCTGGGGAATCTGCCTGGAAGCTGAGGTAGGTGGAGCGTAGCGGGGACGGGCGGAGCTGCCGGAGGACTGTCCCTGGAACGTCATCTTCTTCTTGCGATCTGCATCGAGGTCCTTCCGTTCCTTCTCCACCGCGAAGGCACGGTCAATCAGCTTCTGAAATGAGGAATACTCATTTGAAGCTAGGGCATAGCGGAGTCCCGGGTTGAGCCCATGCCTGAAGCAGAGAACAATTTCATTATTTATCAGGTAGCAAAAGGAATGAACAAGGTTATGGGAAGAATATATTAAAGAATGACAGAGATCTTGCCTGAAGCATTCCTGTTTCTTGTCATCTGTGTCCACGTCATCTGGGGCGTAACGGGACAGCTGGCTGAACTGCGTGAGATACTCACGCACTGTCATCGCGCCCTGCCTGAGATCCTGAAACTCTCGGCGCTTCACCCTGATCTCGCCGAAAGGGACGTACTGGTCGCGGAATGCCTTACGGAAATCCTCCCAAGTGATCGAGTTGGCGTCCGCATGAGCTGCGGTGTAGGCAGTCCACCAGTTCTTCGCCGGGCCCTGAAGCTGGTGCGCGGCGTAGAGGGCCTTATCAAGGTCCCCGACATGGGCAAGCTGCAACTTGCCTGTAATCGTCTCGAGCCAATCATCTGCATCCATTGGCTCTATGGCGTGGTGGAACACTGGAGGGCGCGTCGTCATGAAGCTCCTGAGAGTGTCATCCGGTCGGGGTGGCTGTGCAGCTCCTGCACCCTGAGCACCCTGAGCAGCCTGCGCCATCTGCTGCATGTGCTGCATCATCTGGGCCATGTTCTGCATCATCTGGTTCTGCACCTGGGCCATCTGGAGCGGGTCGTACGGGGGCGGAGGTGGAGGTGGATGGGGATGAGGCGGCTGGTTGCCACCTGCCCCGCTCCCGCCAGCGTTACCGGCGTTACCCGCGCTGCTCCTGGTGTCAACCATCTGTTACATTTTCCAGGAGTAAGAGTGAGATATGATAAATAGATATATAATAACCCTGATTTGGTTAGTTAATTCGATTAGTAAGATATTTTAAACAAATGATGTCGCCGCAACCTGACGGTCACAACACACCAACAATCATTACAAAGAACCAAAACATTACATATGCACAAGTACATGTCATTCAACGACCTACGAGATCACATAATTATGGAGGGCTTCTTACGAGTTTGGAGGACCTACTTTTAAACAAAATTTGAATTTTCAGCAGAGACAGGCTACAGAAGTGGGAAAAGGGGTCAGACTTTGTAAAAATAGTTTTGTAAATTCGACGACTGACTAGGGTAGCGTCCTACGGTCAACACGGCTCCGATACCACTCTGTGACACCCCAATTTTAAGAACAAAATTGGAGCACAATATATATATGCCAGGATCAATTTTCATACATATATCCACATCATAGTAAATATCAAAACAATGCTTTATTAATAATATCGAACTTTATTACAAAAATGACCCTCGGGTCTGAAAGAAAAGTACAGACTCTCATGAAACTAACTCTAAGGTAAACTCTGACGAAGATGCGGAAGATCTGGACTCCATCTCCACAGGAAGGTCGACTGGGGGTAGCGCCATTCTAGTACAGGTCGTCAGGGTCGTAGCCTCCGTCTTCTGGATACTCCTGCTCCTCGTACGCGTAGTCTCCAGCGTCTGGGTGGGGTAGCAGGGGGACAAAGAGGAAGGGTGAGTACATCGAAATGTACTCCGCAAGTGTAGGAAATATATGCTTATGAGGCTTATAACAAAGGTAGGCTGACTTTGTTTGACTCAAGCGCCTAAAGCGACACACCCTATTAATCCTATGCACCTATTTACTAGGTTATAGACAGACTCTGTAGAAAAGTATCAACACTCGGAGTCGCACCGAGCAACCAACACCTGAAGTCCATCAGGCAACCGCACCTGAAGTCCATCGGATGACCCGAACCCAAAACCAACCAGTAACCAACTAATCTCAAAGAAGTCCAAGCCGCTCGTGACCGTGAGCACGACTGATATATCAGTTTTACACTCTGCAGAGGTTGCACATCGTTACCCATGAGTCGTGCATTACCCGTCACGCTAAACACTGCCGAGGTGTATAGCAGGTTGCACTGCAAGGCCTTTACAAAACTCCCTCCAAGTCCGTTTTACACGTTCACTAAGGTTTCACCGCTAACAGTGGATATACGCACCACTGCAGAAGCCCCCTCTTGTGCCACAAATCCGACCCCGTGTAAACCCTCAACTTGGAGGCAATTAATTACTTGGCCAGGTCCAGCCCATCCAGATCTCATGGTTGCGCTGTCAAGCCGGGTTACATGCTCTGAGAACCGGGTCCTAGGGATCCAGGCAGGATAAATCTAGCACGAGCCCCGAACCAAAAACCAAATAAGAGCTGCCAAGTCCATGGCACAAAACCACCAATACGGTTCCATCCTGCCGGATTTACCTAATAACCATGTTACTACAAAATTACCATCTCCACATTCGTTTCATAGTTCACTAATCAAGATTATAAACATTTTAACTCCCATCCCAATCATGACTGCAGGGATAAGCAAGACACCTACCCGAACATCCCAAAACAGGCAACAAGGATAATAGAGCAAGATCTAGTAAACCATAATATAGGATTCAAATTTGACATTGCATGCATCTACTAGATCTAAACTACTCTAATACCAAAAGTAAAATAAAGTAGGTGCAAGATGTTCAAGGACACTTGCCTTCAGACTGGGTCGAATCAACTGGGTCGCAAGGATGGTCTGGAGCGTCCTCGAACTCCGCACTCTCTGGCCCAAACAACATACATGGCACATACAAAGCGAAATGAATAACAGTACAACAAACAGTATCAAAACAGTAAACCAACAGTTCTACTGCGTAGAGAACGAAATTATGAATCTAACGCAAGTTGAATGGGTCGAATCGGAGTTAAAATGAGCAAGTTATGAGCATTTGAATCTGAGTGGCAAAACTGTAATTAGATTGGACTCATTTTCGTAATTTAAATAAATAAAAACTGAAAATGAAATGGCACTGGACTGGGCCTCAAATCAGGAAAATCACAGGGGCAAACACGGAAGAAACCCGTGACTCAGTATACTGTGTATGTGGACGGCGGGTTTATTTCCGGAAAAGGCAGGGGCTCTTTAACAAAAGCGCATCGGCGAAGGGGTATCGGCTATTCTCGGCCGTCGATCTGGCGATGGCCGGCGGAGATTAGATCAAGGGCGGTCGGATGTAGGTGGACCGCGCCTCATTTCCAGGAAAACGCAGGGTCCAAAGCGAATAAATTCGCAGACTCAGCGCACAGTGCTTGCTGGACGGCAGGTTGGTTCGGGGAAAACCGAGGGGCTTTTCTACAAAAGATCCGGGGCGGTCGGCGTGGTCACGCCCTGGCTGACGTGTGCGCCGCGTGGCGCCGTGTGACTGGCGCGGTGCACCGCGTGGCTGTGAACTGGCTGACGCGGCCGGTGTGGACTGCGTTCACGGCTCGGTGGACTCGGTCTATACCGGTCCGCAGCAGGGTTCTAATCTTAGCCGTAGATCTAAGATCGGACGGTGCAGGGGCGATCTGAGGGGTGGGGTGACCGCCGGCGGCTCAGTGCGCGGCGGCGGGGAACGCTGCGGCGGCGGCGCCATGGCAAGCTCGGCGGCGTGGCTCGGACCATGCCCTAGGGACCGTTAGAAATTGCGATTAAGTGTGGAGGGGAACGAGGAGCTCACCGCGGGCTCAGGGATGGAGTCGAAAACGCCGATTTGGGGCCGGAACGAGGTGTCCGTGGTGGAGACAGTACGGTTGCGCCGGCGAGGTTGGTTGGGGACGTTTCGGCGCTCCTGGTCTCCGCAGACGAGACCCCTGGATGTGTCACAGCTCGGCGAGTTCGGCAGGGGACGAAGGGACGACCCGCGACGACTTCTTCCGAGTAGAACCGAGCTCGCCCGAGCTCGCAATGGCGGTGGCGTGCGAGAGGAATCTCGAAAGAAGCAACCGAAGAGATGCGAACGCGGCGGTGCTCGGGATTGGATTTGTAGAGCGAGGAGGGAGGTGGGGTGGCGGCTGGCTCGACTTTGTAGACCGATCGAGGGGAGCGGAGAGAAGCAGCGCACAGCGCGCGTAGGGCGGAGGAGGGGTTAGGGGAGGCTCTGACTAGCGAGGCCCGTGGTCCAGTGAGAAGGAGAGGGGGAGGGGCGCTGCTGGGCTGCGAGCACGGGGAGCGGGCGCGGTGGGCTGGCTGCGGCCGCACAGAGCGGGCCGGGGGAGGAGTGAGGGAGGGCCCAAGTGGGGAGTGGGGAGAGAAGGTGTGGGCCGAGCGGCGCTGGCGGGCCGGTGGGAGAGGGGAGAGGATGGGAGGAGTGGGAGAGTGGGCTCGGTTGGCTGAAAGAGAAGAGGGGAGGGTTGAGGAGAGGCCTTTGCCTTTTCTTTTCCTTTTTATCATTTGATTTTTCCAAACTTTATTTTGAAATCCAAATTCAAATCTGTTTCAAAACAAAACTAGTTTGACAATTTTGGAAACATTTTCCCTAGGTTTTGTAAATAAAACTTAAGTTTGTTTTGGTAAAATTTTCATAAACCTTTTATTTGTTTTATAAATAGAATAAATTCGATTCGCCCTATACGGGTTTTAATAAACTCTTTTCCACTCAATAAAATTATGCAACGGCATGAATGCAACATGACAATATTAAACAAATTTTTATTTTCCTCCTCTAATAAACTAGCCAACCTAATTAATTTCTAATTCCTTTTATTAAATTGGGGAAAAATTAAATCAGGGTGTTACAGCTGGGTACTGCGGGGTTTCACTCAGCGGCCTGGAGTTGACTATGACGAGACGTTCAGTCCCGTGGTGAAGCCAGCTACAGTCCGCACGGTTCTCTCACTGGCTCTCTCTCGCTCCTGGCCTGTGCATCAGCTGGACGTCAAGAATGCTTTTCTCCACGGGACACTTGCTGAGACAGTCTACTGCAGTCAGCCGGCGGGCTTCGTTGACTCTACTCAGTCTGATCTGGTTTGTCGCCTCAACAAGTCACTCTACGGCCTCAAGCAGGCCCCTCGGGCGTGGTACTCTCGTTTTGCTACATTCCTGCTCACTCTGGGGTTTGTGGAGGCCAAGTCAGACACTTCGCTGTTCATCTACCACCACGGTGGGGAGACTGCCTATCTGCTGCTCTATGTGGATGACATTGTGCTCACCGCTTCCAGCCCGACACTGCTGCAGCGGATCATCACCTCTCTTCAGCAGGAGTTCGCGATGAAGGATCTCGGTGTGCTTCATCACTTCCTCGGGGTCACCGTGGAGCCTCGTCTCGGGGGTCTCTTTCTTCACCAGCGGCAGTATACTCTTGATATCCTGGAGCGAGCTGGGATGACTGACTGCAAGCCCTGCTCCACCCCTGTTGACACTCAGGCCAAGCTGTCAGAGACCGAGGGCGTCACAGTCACTGACCCTACCGCGTACAGGAGTCTTGCGGGGGCGCTTCAGTACCTCACCTTCACCCGCCCGGACATCACATATGCAGTTCAGCAGATTTGCCTTCATATGCATGATCCGCGCGAGCCTCACCTCACGGCCCTCAAGCGCCTCCTCCGCTACCTCCGCGGCACCGTCGACTACGGCCTGCTTCTCCACCGGTCTGCCTCCACCGAGCTCGTCGTCTACACCGACGTTGACTGGGCCGGGTGCCCGGACACTCGCCGATCCACCTCGGGCTATGCTGTCTTCCTCGGCGGCAACCTGGTGTCTTGGTCGTCCAAGCGCCAGCCGGTGGTCTCCCGCTCCAGTGCCGAGGCAGAGTACCGTGTTGTTGCTAACGGCGTGGCTGAGGCCTCCTGGCTCCGGCAGCTCCTTGGTGAGCTCCACAGTCCCTTGACCCGGAGCACGTTGGTCTACTGCGACAACGTCAGTGCGGTGTACCTCTCCACCAACCCCGTTCAGCACCAGCGGACCAAGCATGTGGAGATCGACCTCCACTTTGTCCGCGATCGGGTGGCCATCGGTAATGTTCAGGTTCTCAACGTCCCGACCACCTCCCAGTTCGCTGATATCTTCACCAAGGGCCTCCCGTCTTCGACGTTTTCCGAATTTCGCTCCAGCCTCAACATCACGAGTGGTTAGTTGAGTCCGTGGGGGGCTCGTGTTGGGTTGTACTTCTTTTCGTACTCAGTCTTGAAGGCCCATGTAAGTGACTGATATAGCTACCCCTTCTAGGGTTAGCCCAACAATCCAATCACTCTTTCCAACATTAGTGTTTGCAGATATACTTATCACTGTCTAATCTAATAGAGAAGAACTTGTTAGTTAAACCATACTCAGCAATCATAGAAGCAACATGCTGAACAGTGTTATCAATATTGTGTGACATCAGTAAGCCTAAAACATAGCTCATGGGCTAGTGCGTAGAGCGCGATTGTAGTCGGTGAACTGAGACTGGTAAAAAAAGGCAGTGGACCACACAGCTATAAACAACCTGGCATTGCGTTTTGTTTACGATTATTATTAGCCCAGGGACCAAAATCAATATGCTGTCACTCGTGGCCCGGTGATTAAGTTCTTGCGTAATTTCTGGCCAATCAAAGCTTCTGGCAATCTGGCTACACTATTTTGACTTTTTAGTCAGATGAGTTTATGGACTGGTTCTCTGTGTTCTTCGCTTATGGATCACATCAAAATAAGGATACTTTTCTTTGGTCCTGTCTAGCTACTTAATGCAAAAGGAGTGGATTAAGTATACTTTTTCACTCAACACTTTGGAAGGCTATAATATTTTCCCCAAAATCTTATCATTAGACTAGTCAAGTGTTTGCATCATGCACATTAAATAAGAGTGTCACGTGTAAAACTTGAAAACAGCGAATAAAGTTGTATCATTGTTAGGGAATATATACAATTTATTTAGTATTGATTTGCAAAACTAGAAAACCTTGCTCATATTTTAATTACGTCCACCCTCATAGTCATAGTCTCATACTATTTTGTTCTTGTTACCACTTTTTATCTAGCGAATTTGACCAAACATTTTTTTCTACATAAAACTTTTAGAGTTCACTAATATAGTCATTTTGTAGGGAAAAAAAGACCGAGCAGTGGGAAGTACACTACACCACAACACTCTCTTTAGCGTTGGACGATCTGACGCTAAAAGCGGCTACAACTACATGCTATCTGACGCTAAAAACATATAGCGTCAGACTTCTGCAGACGCTGTAAGTCCTGACGCTAAACGACTTTTACCGTCAGACAGTCTGTCACCCTGAATATTTTTAGCGTCAGATAGTCTGTTGCATAGTTTTAGCGACAGATGCTCTATTACCAATCTTATAGCATCAGATGATCCAATAGTCTACGTACTTATAGCGTCAGATTGTTCAACTGGACATTATGAATATGCAAAAAAAAAATTTAATTCCCAAATTCAAGCTTAATATAGTATCCACACTATCACATAAAGGTATATATATCACAATTTTTTCCGATGAAAGATCACGTACATATCAAATGGAGGTCAATATTTATTACATCTCAATATGATGCTAATATATCCTAAACATACATCAGAGCAAGCATCATAAAACTACTACTTCCTAACTAATGTTTCACACTAGCACACAACATAGGCACTGACTTGACAAAATGAAGTGTGTTTGTTGCACAACTAACATAAGCTATGTTCTAGATGACAGTAACTATAATAATTTATGCTGCTGCAAAATCAAAACAACCACGAGGCTCATTCCTTATGCCAGATTTGCTGAAAGAGAGGGTCCATCTCGAGTCACCTATGCATCAAAAAGAAATGACTTGTAACAAATGCTCAGATTTCCAAGGAAAAATATTAAACCAACACTCAATACTTATAGGGACATGGAAAAATATTAATCCAACACTCAATACTTATAGGGACATAACAGATGAACCATGAAAAATAAAAGCTAGAGCTATATTCATAATGGTTTAGTTGTAGGATGGTAAATAAACTATAAGCAAAGTACAAATACATAGCTAAGGCTGCAATCAGATAATTCACCAAATTAAAATTGTACCTCAAGTATAGCTTGATAAAACAGTCGACCACTTCGCCCCGGGCAGGTTGTTATGTCTGGAGCAACAACTGAACCTAAAGTGAACATTTTAAATTCGATCACTATATTCAGTAGTGTTGTACTAATGGTACTGGTATCAACAAAGCTGCATGAATCGAAATTTCATTTGAACTTAAAAAGGTACTTTAAGCAATATATTACAACTGGCGGATGTACTTCTGATTAGGGACAAGAATAGCAAGATACAGACTGCGAGTGCCATCGACAAGCAAAGCAAAATAAAAAAACTACCTTGGTTGTAAATTGTTACAAGAATAGCAGCATGTTGGATTTCTTAACACATCTGCCTGGAATAGCACTTTAACGACAGAGTAATGTATAAACCACCAGCCATACAAAAGCATGGTCCACGTACATATGAAGCCACAGAGATATCAATCAGGCCAGCATGTCGTGTGCTGGTCAGTCTCCTTGCTCTCTTTCCACTGACTCACTTGAGCTAGGCTCATCTTTGACCTCATTATTTGAGCTACTCCACAAGAGAAAGAAACCACTTACTACTATCATATTTATTACAACGGTATCAAAGGCTTACCGTCAGACATGACATAAATAAAGCATGTTTGAAGACTACAAAATTTCCATGGCAATGGCCCAACGCAACACAAGGGTCGTTAGAAACTACAACCACTCTAGAAAGAACAGTGCCTATCCAGCAAGGTACGTTGCAGCTGCAGTGCAGCAGTCAACCAACAAAAGCAGCTAAGGCAGTAGGAAGCAAGCAACAGCAGGAAGCTACGAGCAGCAAGAAGCCAGCAGCGGCAGTGGCCTAAATGTAAAACGAACAGGGAAATAAAACTGAGATGAACCACAAATTGATTTCATTTTGAGGACAACATGGTACATTCATTTTCAGAAGCCAAGAAACCCTCGTGTAACATTACATTACCTCTGCATTCAGATATCTTCCATGATGGACTGGACACATTTATGCAGGACACACACATTCTAGAATTGTGATTAAGGAGAGCAAATGTGTACTGCATATAGCATGACAAGATCCACAGACAACATTATGGGAAATGAAGAGGCCTAGGACATAAAAAACTGAGCAAGCAAAACAACAAAAATAAATTTGAAGAAAGCAGGAAAATAGCAGCACTATTATACCAACATTAACGTACTTGGTTCGATAACTCACAGTCCCACACGCATCCAGCAGTTCTGAATCTTTTGGTAATGTTCAAACCAAAATAATCATCTCTGAGTTAACAATTATTAGTGAATCAACAAAGGGTATGTCAGGCGAGACAATGAAATACGCATTCCGTGTGTACATTGACTTCATCCAAATTCATTGTCAGATCAATCTTTGCAGTACATATAGTTAGCTGAATGAATTAATGAAATGCTTATGCACAAAACACTAAAATAATTGTGTGCTCTGGTGATGAAACAAATGGAGAGCGACATATTAACATAACAAACGTGGATGAAACAAATGGAGAACCGACCATAGTGGATGTGACACGGAGGATGGGGCTCACCACGGATGTAGCTGCCGGAGGAGGAGCTCCCTGGCCGCCGGGGTCGCTGACGGCGGATCTGGCCTCGCCGCCACTGGAGGGGACAAGCCCCGCATCAATCTGGCCTCCAGGCCCCGCGTCGCCACCGGAGGTCTCCCTGGAAGAGTGTGTCTGAAGCCGTTACTTTAGAATATTGAGCTAAAGTAAAGTCTTTAAATAGTGGTCTAAAGTTACCTCTAAACTTAGCCCACCTCACATTATAGAAAAGTAAGCTTAAGTGCTATAAAGTTTAGAGGAGAGAATCTAAATAGACCCTAATTATGAAGATTAATAGCAGATTCTAGAGCACTTTGTTAAAAAAAACCAAGAGTGCAAATTAGCTAGGAAGCACATGGAGTTATACGTCCTTAAGCAATCACACTTTTTTTTGTTCAGAAAATGTCTTATCCCCCCTCCCCTGTTTTGGAAAGTAAGAATTTTTTCTCTCTCTTATCACTCGAAGCTCCAAAGGCAAAAGCTCATTAATTTTGACACGCCAGTCATGCACGGCACAATCATCGGAAGGCAAGGTATTTGGCGCGTCCATCGTCCGTGCGTGCACCCATTTCATCCATATCTTGACCAATTTGACGTCTACTGCACGCGCTATTGTTTGGCAGAAATCACCGAGCACATGCAACTGCAAATGTTGAAGCAATTCTGGATAAACTTTCAGCGTGTTTGGTTCAACAAACCGACCCATGCAGCATTGATCCATTCCAGACCGAGTCATCCGCTGATTTTTTAGAGAATCAGTTGGTTCCACTAATTGACTTGGGATTGACATCTATGGATGATGGATCGGTCGAACATATTACGCAAACCAAATGCCAATGCTAGGTTCGGACTTTGGATCGGATGATTCCGCATCCGTCCGTTCTGCAGACCAAACAGGCCAAGTCATGAGATGCAATAACTTCAGCGTAGAAGTCTTGTGCACCCGTGCTGATTCGTCAACATGTGTGGAAATTCAACGTACCCGTGGCAAACAGTTCATTTAATTCCAACATTGTCCCATATTTTCTTCAACAAAAAAACATTGTCGCATATTTTCTGTTTGTAATTTGACTTCATTTTTGGAACAAGCGGCATGTTATATTACCACACTTACTATATGTTGGAGTTAGATCGTGCAGCTAGCAGCGAAGGCGCCCTACTTCGTAGGTTATAACTTTGTTCCCCTTTTATGCAATATTGAAACCAAAGACTCATTTCTAAGACGGTCCATAAGATCTACTAAGGTGCACTACTAGAGAAATGACTTTTATTGCCGGTTGGGAAGAGCTTTTAGTTCTGGTTTTTCAATCGGAACTAAGAATCCGAGACTAACCTTTTAGTCCCGGGTACCACAACCGGGACTAAAGGTCATCCCTAGGGGAAAAATAAATAAAATTCTAGAGATTTTAGTCTCGGTTGGGAAGGGCTTTTAGTCCTGATTTTTCTAACCGGAACTAAGAATCCGGGACTAACTTTTTAGTCCCGGGTACCACAACCGGGACTAAAGGTCATCCTCAGGGAAAAAAATAAATAAAATTCTAGAAAGACCTCTCTTACAACGTGTGAAATTCGAACTGAGTACCTCTCGCCTCGTGTATAAAGTCCTTACCTACTCAACTGTACACACCACTTGTGACACAGTCTTGTATAGTCTCCTTTTGAATTGATCCATGAGGGACTTTTAGTCACAGGTGAAAGACCTTTAGTCCGGGTTGGTAACACCATCCGGGGTTAAAATATCACCCTTTAGTCCCGGTTGGTTGAAGGACCTTTAGTCTAGGAGGATGACCTTTAGTCCCGGACGTAATTTTTTTGTCGAGACTAATACACATTTGACAATTGACCAAAAGTCTGTTCCCTAGTGGTGGTGCTTTTTTCAGAAGTGCATCATTTGTATGTTTAACCCTTCTTAATTATAATAATACATAAATTTTTTGTGTATTCGAGAAAAAAAAATTCTCTAGTTGTAACTAAATTACTGTCCAAATTAAGGCCAAGCAGTAATGGACGTTTAATCGATCAACAAAATCCACATCAAGTTTGGCAGCGTAAATTGGATCCATACTCCTATTTAGCAGTTGCAGACGAGCGTATACATGCCAGCAAGACAAAGCTACGACGATTCTCGGGTTGTCGAATCAAGCAGCCTTGCCAAACCCGTGGAAGCTTAGAAACTCGGCGAGAAAATTCCAGCTCGCAAATGTTGAATTCTTCCACTTCATCCACACCACCACATGCTGCAGCGGCTATCTACTCCCTCCATCCCAAATTATAAGACGTTCCAAGAATCTTGGAGAGTCAAACTTTTTCAACTTTGACCAAATTTATATAAAAATATAATAATATTTATGATACCAACTAAGTGCAATTAGATTCTGTATTGGTTATATTTTCATAATATACATATTTGATGTTATAAATCTTTATATTTTTCTCTATAATTTTGGCCAAAGTTGAAAAACTTTGACTCTCCAAAATTCTTGGCCTTATAATTTGGGATGGAGGGAGTATATGACTATATATATACTCATCCGTGCCCTCCACTATGCTTCACTGCAACTTACAGTGTACAAACTAGCTAGACAGTTTTGGCGGGGATCGGAGCAGCAGACGACAGAGAAATAGCAATGGCTTCCGTCCTCCACCACCTCCTCCTCGTCGTCCTCCTCCTCGCGGCGGCCGCGGCGACCGCCGACGCGGCCACCTTCACGGTGACCAACAACTGCCCGTACACGGTGTGGGCGGCCGCGGTGCCGGGCGGCGGGCAGCAGCTGGACAACGGGCAGACGTGGAGCATCGAGGTGGCGGCGGGGACGACGGGCGGGCGCGTGTGGGCGCGCACGGGTTGCTCCTTCGACGGCAGCGGCAGCGGGCGGTGCGAGACGGGGGACTGCGGCGGCGCGCTGCAGTGCGCGCAGTACGGGCAGCCCCCCAACACGCTGGCCGAGTACGGGCTGGACCAGTTCGACGGGCTCGACTTCTTCGACATCTCGCTGGTGGACGGCTTCAACGTGCCCATGGACTTCCTCCCCGCCGGCGGCGGCGCCGGGTGCCCCAAGGGCGGGCCGCGGTGCGACGCCGACGTCACGGCGCAGTGCCCCGCCGCGCTGCAGGCCCCCGGCGGCTGCGACAACCCGTGCACCGTGTTCCGGACCGACGAGTACTGCTGCACGGGGGCGGCGGCGAACAGCTGCGGGCCCACCGACTACTCCAGGTTCTTCAAGGGGCTGTGCCCGGACGCCTACAGCTACCCCAAGGACGACGCCACTAGCACCTACACTTGCCCCGGTGGCACCAACTACAACGTCGTCTTCTGCCCATGATTCCATGAGCTCGATCGAGCTGAATAACGACCCAGGAGCTGGCCAGGACACGAGAGAAATAAATAAACTAGCTAGCAGAAAGCACAAATGAATAAGTTACGAATTACTTGGGCAAGAACATTTCCACGTCGAGCATGGCATGGCATGTGCTACACGCGAGTACGTCGGACATTTCTGTGTATCCTTTGATATTTCCACTATATTGTTCTAGTTTCAAGGTTGGGAATTGAATTTTGTGCAATGATATCAGACACATTGCTTAATATATAGTTGAAGTGGTGTATGTTGTAGTAATCGCGTTCGTTGCTCTTTGTTTACTAGAGTTTGCGAGTCGTCTCAGTTGTGCCGTCCTTGGATGATATAGCGTTATTAGTCAGTGCTATACAAGATATTTATTTTGCGCCTCTCTTTACTTCGACCGCAAGTACCGTCTGAAGAAGTTTACGGAGTTTATTTGACGCCAATACCAGTGATTCAGCATGGACAGGGACATCTAGATTTTCAAGAGTTTCGTGCATAGTTTCAACTTTCAAGCAAATCCCATATAGGATATGGGGATAATAAATATCCGGCATCTATATATCCCACTGACTTGACCTGAGAGAAGTCAAGATGTTTGTGCATATCCTCTGCTCTAGCTGATGGGATCAGATTATTAGAGAATATCATCTGATCACATACAGATACAGATACAGCAGCAGGCCTAAACCACGGGCTTGAGCTTGACGCCTTGACATCAGGACATCAACAACAAATCCATGCTTGCACACGCCAGCACGTACCACGTTCCACGTAGCAGGCACCCTGCCCGCGCAGAGGCACCCGCCCGCCACCCGGTCAGTGGACGCCGAAATGGTCAGCATGGCCGCGGCCGGGAGACCCAGGCTCCGCTCACGATTTGCAGGCTGCAGGCTGTCCGCCACGGCGCCACCAGTCCACCACCTGCCTCAGTTGAACAGCAACGGCTTCCTGCAAACTGTGGAAGCGCTCGTCTGAAGGCCCGCAGCAACCCAAGTCAGCCCACAGAAATGATTCGTCCACTGCGGCCTGGCCTGTTTTGTTTCGGTGCCTACGGAGCCCATCAAGGCACTGGAATTTCATAACACACCAGTAACACCGGAATTACGTGGACATCCATCATTCCTCTCGACGCTTCTTTCCCCGAGGTGCAGTAGATCGCAGGCAAAAAATCTCAGGCGATTTTCTAACATGCGGCGTCGATTCCTTCTCGTCTCCGGCGGCGGCCACTTTGGCGCCGGAGATGGGAAAGAGTTGTGGAATCGATGACTGGTGTATATATCCTTCCTTTTCAGCTTATATATATTTGTGTAGAGAAATAGGGTTAAGCGCTTCTCCGGAGTCGGCTACACGTTGATGGTGGGCGGGAGGAGCACAGGGACAATATAAGGTTTGGCATCGACGGTTTTTTCATCGCTTCCTTCTTCTGCGTCGCTGCTCGAATCCTCTGTGTGCTTTTTAAGGTTGTTTGTGGCCTTCTCGTCAATCCAAACGCCGAATCCGTGATCTACAACATGGCTGTTGTTCCGAGGAGACTCGGTGCTCGTAACTGGTGGCCTTGTTTGGCTGTGTAAAGATGAGTTGAACCTGTTGCCTTCTCAGGCTCACGGCTTCGTGTTAATATAGGCCAGGAAAAGCCCCTGGCGTGGCACATACAATATAACAACAAAAGATCTATTAACTTAGCTTACAATACAAGTCTGAAACTAACTACGCTAATCTATCGTAACGAAGCCGTGTCACAACCTTTCCTGAGGCAGCCGAACTCTTCAACAACCAAGGACCGGATATTCTGGATACCGAACCAGATATTTCAACAGCCACCCACAATCACAATGCACCAGTGAGATTGAGATTATCTCTAAACTGAACTGTTTGTCGTTCATGTAGGGCCTTGGTAAAACCATCTGCAATCTGATCCACAGTACTGATAAATCTGATATCAAGCTTCTTTGCTGCTACTTGTTCTCGTACAAAATGAAAATCAATTTCTATATGTTTTGTGCGTGCATGAAAAACTGGATTAGAAGACAAGTACTTTGCTCCAATGTTATCACACCATAAGCAAGCTGTAGAAGGATGCGGGATACTTAACTCATCAAGCAACTTTTGTACCCACATTATTTCAGCAGTAGCGTTAGCCAAAGACTTGAATTCAACCTCTGTACTTGATCTATAGACCGTCGGTTGTTTCCTAGCACACCAAGACACAAGATTACAACCCAAATAGATAGCAAAACCACCAGTAGAACGCCTGTCATCCGGGCATCCAGCCCAATCCGCATCCGAGAATGCACTCACAAGCATGGAGTTAGATCTTCTAATTTTAAGTCCAAAACCAATTGTCCCTTTCACATATCGGAGAATCCTTTTAACTACTTCCCAATGAACAGTGGTAGGTGAATGCAGAAATTGACAAACTTTATTGAAAAAAGATAAGTCCGGTCGTGTGAGAGTTAAATACTGAAGGGCTCCCACAATACTCCTGTATCGGCTTGAGTCTTCCAGTCCCAACGGACTCCCACTATTCATGGACAGTTTTTCCGTGACACACATTGGTGTTTTTACAGGCTTACACAACTCCATGTTAACTCTTTAAAGAATATCAGATGCATACCTCTCTTGAGTGAGCAGCAACTCACCCTTTTTCCGTTGAACTTGAATTCCAAGGAAATAGTGAAGTTCGCCAAGATCTTTGATAGCAAAGTCTTTCTCAAGTTCCCGGAGTAGAACATCCACTGCCTCTTGTGAAGAACTCGCTACAATAATAACATCAACATATACAAGCATAAAAATAATATGATTGCCCTTTTTTTAGAAGAAAAGAGAGGTATCAGCTTTGGATGAAACAAAACCAAGACTTAACAGCTTATTAGACAGACGAGAGTACCAAGCCCGTGGCGCTTGTTTCAAACCATAAAGAGCTTTGTCAAGTTTGCACAAATAATTTGGCTTGCTCTTATCTTCGTACCCTGGTGGCTGTCTCATGAAAACCTCTTCTTCAAGAAAGCCATGCAGAAAGGCATTCTGTACATCTAGCTGTCTTAGACTCCAATTTTTAGACACTGCTAGCGAAAGAATAAGACGGATAGTAGCAGCTTTAACAACTGGGCTAAAGGTGTCTTCATAATCAGTACCGTACCTCTGCTTAAACCCTTTGGCTACAAGACGAGCCTTATACCTATCAATCTTTCCATCTGATTTTCTTTTAATCTTATAAACCCATTTACAGTCTATCACATTTTTACCCTTTTGAGGAGGAACTAGATGCCATGTTTTATTTTTTTGGTAATGCATCAAACTCAACATCCATAGCACGCTTCCAGTGTTTATCAGTTAATGCTTGACGTAAATCAAGAGGACCTTCAGAGGTGGCAGCTAACTGACCATATCGAATAGTACCATTAGTATAAATTTTTGGTTTTCTGATACCTTGTTGTAGTCGAGTAGAAGGGCGTTGAGGTTGAGGAGGTACTGGTGGAGTAGCAACAACAGATGCAGGCGCAAAAGACCCAGGTGCTGGCACCGATGCACTCCCTCCTGCAGTTGGCTGTTCCCCAGACCACTGATTTTGGCTTGCAGGTGGCGCTTGCTGAGTGGTCGAGGAGGAAGCAGGAACAGTGCCTGTCGGCCCATGCTGATGATGGTTCGCAGACTGTGGAGGAGAAGTACCAGCTGTCGCACGCGGAGAGGTGGACGAGGATGAAATCGGTGCTGTTGGCGAGGACGACGGGCTGACATGCGGTGCTTGATCTCCGATTGACGGTGTAAGCGAATCCGCAGAGGGAGCAGCACCTGTCGCTTCCAAAAACGGAAGGGCACCTGTCTGCATGAAATGACGCCCAGAATGCACCCTGTTTGGTTGATTTTCCACCAGATCCGTACCTGAAACTGCATGCTCATTGAATTTATTAGTGCACAGGAAATCATTATCAAGTTGATCATAAGAGTTGTCGTCCCCAAAATCATCAGATGGATTTAAAAGAGTGGGGTCAAGGAGGAGAATTTCGGACCGTAAACGAGCACCAGCATTTGGATGAAGTTCAGCAAAGGGAAAAATGTCTTCATCAAAGACAACATCTCGTGAGATATAAACTCGACCCTCATTGACATCCAGACACTTAAAGCCTTTGTGCATATTGCTGTATCCTAGAAAAACACAACGCTTGGAGCGAAACTGAAGTTTGCGGGAATTATAGGGTCGAAGGTTAGGCTAGCAAGCACACCCAAAGGTGCGGAGAGAAGTGTAGTCTGGGGTCTGATGAAAAAGACGTTCTAAAGGAGTTTGATTATAGATCACTTTGCTAGGAAGTCGATTAATAAGATAAGTGGCTGTGATGAAAGCTTCATCCCAGAATTTTAATGGCATACTAGCATGTGCAAGAAGAGATAAACCGACTTCTAATATATGGCGATGCTTGCGTTCTGCTGAGCCATTCTGCTGGTGAGCATAAGGGCAAGACACATGATGTGAGATGCCAATGCGTTGGAAAAAGGAATTTAACTTTTGGTATTCTCTCCCCCCCCCAATCTGTTTGCATGGCAAGAATTTTCTTATTAAATTGGCGCTCTACCATAGTTTGAAACTCATGGAATTTCTGAAACACATCAGATTTATGCCGAAGTAAGTAAATCCAAGTGAATTTACTGTAATCATCAATGAAGCTAACATAAAAATTATTTCTGCCAACAGAAGTGGGTGCAGGACCCCATACATCTGAAAACACAAGTTCTAGAGGACTAGATGAAAGAAGTACTTGTGGATCTAGGATATGGTAACTGATGGCTCTTTGTGACGGAACGGCCCTAATCTCATGGCCCACGTGTCCCTGTCAACCTCTGACAGCCGAACCCATGTTCCATGTGATTAAGACCTATTCGCCACCGGGCTACATCAGTGCCCAATGTCCGCGGGATCATCTCACAATTCGGTTACAGCATTGCATACTTTTACAAGTAACATCGGAATAAAGAGCCGAAGACTTAAATAACATTAGTTTTACAAAGCAGGGTTCCAAATAGAAATTAAGGTGCAGTTATTACAAACCAAGTTCTGATAATAGAAATAGACAAAGGCAACGTAGCGGAGTACAACAAAATAAAGATACTGATAATCACCCAGCCCGAGGGTGCACAACTATTCTTCGGCCTCATCGGCCTCTTCCTGGACGATGGTCATGCAGCAGGGCGCAAGACACATCGGGGTCTCAGTCATACCTGCAGCATGGGTAACAAACCCTGAGTACTGGGGTACTCAACAAGACTTACCCGACTAAAGAAAAGGGAGAAGACTCAGGAATGAGAGGCTTAGGGTAGTCAAGGTAAGGCTTAAGCAAGATCAGGTATTTTGCAGAAAAGCATTTTGTAAACCTTATTTTATTTTGGAAAGATTCAGTATTCCTCAATTCTTAATCGTTCCTGATTCATTTTACATTTCAAAACATTCCTAGTTGAGAACCACTCTCCGTTGACAGTCAGTGACCAAGTCTCCATAACCGAGGAGCAACGTTAATCCGGATAAATAATACTCAGCTGAGGATCCCTATCCACACTGCATATGTCGCACCCAAGCTTGCATATGCCAACTCGTCTACCACGATTCCTCCAAGATTGGGCCCGGTCCTACGCCACCCGGAAGTACAGTACACCACTCCTATCCAGGTACGACGACCACGTGGGTACATGCTACTTCCGCCATCTCTCCACTCCCAGTGCGTGGTTGTCGGTCCAATAAAGGATTCCTCGGAGCCAGAGCTTTCCGAAGTATGTGAATAGTTACAAGTCTTGACCAGCAGGCCCCCATACGGATGGTCCCTAAAGTTTTTCCGTCAGCAACAAGCACCTCGGGACTCTAACCCAAGAGTACAGGTCCTGTCGGTTTTTCAACCCTGTCCCGGTCGGTGTCAACTGTTGAGTCCCGGACTACAACATGACGGCACCGTACGCGCAGACAACCTCTTCTCGACAATGACCACATGCTAGCCAGGCAAGCAGTCATCGAATGGGAAGTAAAGCCAAATTCTCGTAAGGATTCTTTCAGTGATCACACTTTTGAAATTGGCATTTTATTGCAAAGTCTAATTCAATAAGCATTGCTAAGCATTTTTTAAATACTTTTGAAAAGCAGGTATCGGGTGTATCAGTGGTCAAGGTGGATAGTGCATCAATTAGGATAGCACACAACTCCTATAAACCTAATGCAATAATTTAACTCAAAAGCATTTAAGGAAATCATTTTATAAATTCAAGGAAAGGGGTTAAATGCACCGGGGCTTGCCTTGAAGAGCAAAAAGGACAGACTCGGGGTCGGCAGTGCAGGTGTCGGAGCTCGGGGTAGCCTCAGGGGTAGGTTCGTCAGCGGCTGCCTCGACTTTGATTCCTTCTCCTTCGGTCACTATACAGATGCAATGATGTATGCACATGAGTATGCGAGCATGAACAATGCAACACAGGGCATACAACATGAACTCTACTTGATTTTTTTATTTTTCCTAATTATATAAAAAGGTCATTTTATGAAGTTACTCCAAAAGGCCTCAAAAATCTACCAGAGACTAAGCATGACATAACTAGCACATAAAAATTTATCTCATGATTTTTGGAGCTACACATGTTTTTATAAAAATCTAAAACCTTTCATTTCTTAATTAAAAGGGAGATTTTTCATTTTCAAATTTTTGCACAAAGTCCAAGTTTCATATTTTTCTAAAATACTACATGGTATAAAGAGTCTACCATCAAATTTTCAGAATTTTTGGAGCAACACAGAAAATCACACAAAAAGATAAAAAAGAAACACTATTCACAACTTCCAAAAAGGAAAAGAGCACTGTGCTCCTCCCTCGCAGGGCTCGGGCGAAGCGGAAACAATCGGCCGTCCAAGGCCTGGCCGGGAGGCTCGGGCGAGACGAAAAACGATCGTTTCGTCCGAGGCCTGGCCGGGAGGCTCGGGCGAGACGGAAAACGATCGTTTCGTCCGAGGCCTGGCCGGGAGGCTCGGGCGAAGCGGAGGGTGCATGCTTGCTCGAGGCTAGGCTCGGCGAAGCTGAGGGTGCGTGAGTCCGCTCGAGGCTAGGCTCGGGCGAAGCGGTGAGGGTGTGTGAGTCTGCTCCGAGGCTGGGCTCGGCGAAGTGGCGAGGGTACGTGTCTGCTCGAGGCCTGGCTCGAGCGAGTGCTTGCTCGAGGCCTGGCTCGGGCGAAGCGGAGTGGAAGCAGAGACCGGGGGCTTCGAGTGCTTACCTCGGGTCGGAGGCAGGGCTCGGCGGGACGGAACAAGGGTCGAAGGAGGGAGCTCGACGTGGCGGTGTTTCGGCGGAGCTCTCTCGGCGGCGAGCAGCGTGCCGGCGACCCTGTACACCAGACACGGTCGCCAGGAGCGGGTTAAGAGCGCACCAAGATGAGGAAGATGAAGCAGGGGTCGGGGAGGAAAGATCACGGCCGGGGAGAGAGTATTTCTCAATCCCGTGCTCACCGGTGTTTCGCCGGAGTTTGGGAAGAACTGCCTGCGCCGGTTAAAGGAAAGACGGAGGGGTGAAATTGAGAAGGGGAAAAGCTTTGCGAGGACACGGCGGAGCTTCTGAGCTAGGTGGTGGAGCGGCGGAGGCTCTGGACTGGCCTGGCCACGGTGGCGGAGGGGATGAGGAGCTCTGCCGGCCGGCTGTCCCTTTTATAGCCGTGCGCGGGGACGGATGAGCGTCGCGTGCAGGCGGATAAGCTTTGCTGAAGCATGCGCAATCGATTGCACGCTGGCGGAAGGACGGGCGTGCGCGCAGGGACCGGGTGTGCGTTCGCCGGCGACGGCCACGCGGCGGCGACGTGCTGGGAGCAGTGGGGGACGGGAGAGAGGGTCAGCGCTCGCGTGTGGGTGCGGAATGAGCACGGGGTCAGCGGCGGCAGACTGGTGGCAGGCGAGGAGCGGCCAGGCGTGCGGCACGCGCAGCGCCGGCGGCTCGGCCACGGCCGGGGCCCCCCGTAGCTCTAGGTTGAAGATGAACAGGGCTAGGTCTAGGGTTTGACTTAGAAAGGATTTCTGTATTTTGCAAATTACTTCCAAAATTTGAACTGAGCAACAAAAACTCAAAACACCAAAGTTGTGCAGAAAAAGGAGATCTACAACTTTGTCAATATGAATATTTTCAAAATCCAAAATTTTTTTGAATCACATTTGAAATTTGAAAAGGGGACACTTTTGGGATTTTAATAAATTCAAAATTACTTTTAATTTTATATTGAAACTTGAAAATCTGTAAAAACCAAAGTTGTTCCTCTTAACAAGATCTACAACTTTGCTTTTTGGACCAAGTCCAAATTTTGAATAGTTTTTAACTTATTAAAAGAGGGGTAAAAACCAGGGTTTGGAATTTAGGGTTTTTCAAAGGGATTTGAAATCTGTTTTTGATTTTGGGTTTTGAACAACACAACAAAGCTTCAAGACACTAAACTGAACAAGAAATACACAAGACTAGGCACAGAATTGAAATTACCATTTTGCCCTTATAGGAAGATTTGGGCTTTTAGGGTTTTTAGAAAAAGGGATCACTACACACAAAATACCTTTTAGGAAAAGGTAAAGGCAAGCAACCACTAGACAAACATTAATGCATGACAAGAATGATTGTGACTAATGATGATGACATGTCAGGTTAATTATAGATTAAACACCAGAGGTGTTACACTCTTGCCCTTCTGACACGCATCACACATAGTTTCTTTATTTAGATCAGGAACAAAAGAAATACGACTCTTGCTAAGGACTTTTTGAACTACTGCAAATGAGGGATGGCCAAGCCGACTATGCCATCTAGATGAAGGAGTCTTGATGACGCTATAGGAAGCTTTATTGGTGGACGAACTAGACTTCAAGGGGTACAGACCTCCTTCACAATTCCCTCTAAGGAGCGTTTTCTTCGTGGCCTGATCCTTAATCAAAAAATAGTTTGGATGAAACTCAATAAAGGCATGATTGTCAGAAGTAAGGCGATGAACAGAAGCAAGACTTTTGTTGGCATCAGGAACATAAAGAATATTTTTTAACAGAAGATTACGATTTGGGGTACGAACAAAACTTTGACCAATTTGACTGATTCTCATACCTGCGCCGTTTGCGGTATGCACTTGATCAGTGCCATGGTACTTGTCCCGCACGGAGAGTTTCTCTAATTCGCCGGTGATGTGGTCGGTGGCGCCAGTGTCGGTGTACCAATTGGTGTCGATGTCGTACGAAGATGTAGCAGCGGAGGCCGATCGATGCTGCTGTTCTGGTGGGCCGGTGAAGGAGGCGTCAAAACGTTTGTAGCAGCGTAGCACGGTGTGGCCCTCCTTTCCGCAGAGCTGGCATGTCGGACGATCGCCATTGGAGTTCTGATGTGGGCGACCATTGTTGCCTCCATGCCTACCGCGACCGCGACCACGACCGCGGCTATTGCCGCTGCCACCGCCGCGACCAAAGCCGCCACGACCGCCGCGAGTTGCAGCATTGGCGGACGACCCAGAGCCGCCATGAAGAAGATCAATCCGTTGTTCCCAACCCACAAGGTGAGTATAGAGATCATCTAGGGTCAGCGGATCTGTACGCGCCGCCATCGCGGACATGACAGGATTGTAATCCATGTCGAGCCCGGCTAAGATGTAGGAGGCAATCTCTTCATCTTCAAGTCGTTTGCCAGCAGCCGCCATGTCGTCTGCCAACGACTTCATCTTGCCGAAAAATTCAGCGATCGTAGAGGACCCCTTCTGCGCAGTCGCCAACTGAGAACACATATGATGAATGATTGACTTTGATGAGGAAGGTTTGAGGCTTTTACCCGGTTGAGTCTATATCTCGCTATGCGCTTAATGCTTATGACTAACCGGTGGCGTTGAGTTGTGTGGTGTTTACCGTGTTGGTGTGCGTGTGCGACATGTGTCTCTTGGCTGTGTTGATGTGCAGGTGTGGAGCTCGGATACAGTGGTCGATGGTGAGGTGAAGGTCAAGTAGAGATGTGCCGTGCCGACGGACCGGGAGCGGTGATGGATGGGCGTGCCGTGCGGCGGACGTGCCATGCCGATGTACCCAGAGCGGTGAAGGGCGGACGTGAGGCTTGGACTGACGGACCAGAGGGCCAGAGGACCAGCTGTGGTAGCTGGCACGTGGCATCGGCGAGCAGGAGCACATGGGGATGTGCGGTGCATCGGCCGAGTCGGGACGACAACGTCATGTCACTTGGCGGGAGGTCGGACACGGGCTTGCGTGCGGCACAAGTGCCGTCGGCCGAGTCAAGGTGGATGGCGAAGGCGTTGTGCTCGGCGTGGAGGCTAGACATGCATCGACATCGGTGCCGGTGGTCGGGGTGTGCGAACCACATCCCGTCTACGGTGCGGGTTCGGTAGCTGAGCCTCAAAAAGCTACCATCGACGGTTTCCGAGTTTGGGCCTCAAAACTCGGGGTGGCCGGTTTCCGAGTTTGGGCCTCAAAACTCAGGGTGGACGGTTTCCAGGTTTGGGCCTCAAAACCTGGGCTGGCGGGTTTACCGGTTTTGGGCCTCAAAACCGGGGGTGGTCCGAAAGGACGGTCGACGCGTGGCGGCGTGGAGAGGCTGACGCGGCGGCGAAGCTATCCACGAGGAAGGCGCGGTGGTCGACATGACGGCACGTGGCGGCATCAGGAAGGTCGCGTCGAGGCGAAGCTACCGGATGTGCGGGCGTGACCGTCGGATCGAAACTGTCAAGTCTGGACGGTTTTACCCCTGGGGGGTACTTGGGTTGAGTGCTTAATGTAAGGGCGTTTTGGTCTTCGGACGTGCGCCTATATTTATGAAGGGGGCTGCTAGGGCAGCCGCATCCTTGGGGAATTCTCGGTGGTGTCTCTCTCATTTTGTTCCTGTGAGAGAAGGCTAGGGTTAGGGAGAGACCGGCTCTTGTTCTTGAGCTTTTCGCCATCCAAGCTTTGTGTTGCTAGGATTGGCTTGTAGCCCGACACCAAGTGCTTAATGAATCATCCATTCTTCTGAGTCCAAGGATCAAATTCGTGCTTTAATTTGTCTTGCGATTTTGTTCTTCGCGTTTGCACGTTTTCCCCTCTTTCGATCTTCACGAGAATTCTTGTTTCGAGGGAAGATCCGCAAATCCGTTTGAACCATCTTGTGTAGTTTCGTGAGAGTCTTCTTTCTACCGAAGGAATTTCTCTAATACCTCACGAACTCACAGATCGGGCGGATTTAGTTTTGGGATCGAGTTTTTGCCCGTTCTTCACCGTTTTCTTCGATTCACCTATTTGGAGTTAGGTTCGAGCCATGATCTCTTAGGAGTAGCTCACTAACATCCTTGTGATCCCTCACACGAAGTTAGAGCTCTAGTGCTTTTGATTTGAGGGAGATCGGGTCGATTCGGTGGACGAACAGGGGACTGGTCGGGGTGACCGGACGCTTCCTAATAGCGACCGGTCGCACCGACTCAGATTCTGGTAGTTGAACACCAGCGCTGTCCAGCTCGCGCGAGGTGACCGGACGCACGCCTCAAACCGACCGGACGCTGTCCTCTTGCGTCCGATCGTTGAAGGCCGAGCGAGATACTCTGCGTGAGCTTGACCGGACGCACCTGCTGTGCTCTGACCGGACGCGCTTCTACTACTGTTCATCGAGTAGTAGTGACCGGACGCTGGCTCTGGTATTGACTGGACGCACCTCCACGCAGAGTCCGGTCCAATACAGAGAGCTCCCGAATCGGGCTTCTGTTGACCGGACGCGTCCGATCGTTCCTGACCGGACGCACCTCAGAGTCCGGTCCGTGCTGACAGAACGCGTTTTCGTCCGTATCTTTTGCGTTCGAGCTCCTATTTGAGATCCGCTTTTTGCGTTGGATTCCCGACTCTGTGCTCTACAGAAACAGGGCTTCCCGCTTTGCGAAAAAGCCTGAATCTACCCAAACTCCATCGTGTCACTAGTTGACTTGTGTGGATTTGGAAGAGGGAGCTTTTGTGGTGTCCCGCTGTGTTCTTAGGGAACATCCACCCATTCTCTTGGGTCGTGGACATCACGTGTGTCGGCTTTGCTCTTGGGGTTGATTTTGTTGGGACAGAGGTCGTAATTTCTGAGAAGAAATTTTAGGCTCCCATTCACCCCCCCCCTCTGGTCGCCATGATTTAGCATTTTCGGTCCTTCACCAACGCCATCCATGTGTTGATTACACGGCCACATGATTGGGAAGCCGTCATCGTTAGGATGACTTTCCAGATTTTAGCCGAAGTGGTGCAGGCTGAAACCTGAACTTGGATCTCTCTTGAAACGGAGGACAACAAATAATTGAATATTTGCTGATCTTTGGCGACCCATGCTTCATAGTCCGGATTAGGGACTAGCTCGGTTGGTTTGTCTGCAGCCTTGGGGATCTCCTTGGCCGGGATCGGCGCATCGGAGTTGAGGAAGTGCGCGACCTGAGCACCTCGGAGCGCCGAGAGGACCTGTGCGCTCCACAGAGGGAAGTTATTCTTCCCGAGCTTCTCTGTGACCGGACATCCGATCAGAGAAAACGACGAAACATGAGCGGAGGGGGAGGCCATCGAGAATTTGGTGGAGAATCCTAGCTCTGATTACCATGTAAAGATGAGTTGAACGTGTTGCCTTCTCAGGCTCACGGCTTCATGTTAATATAGGCCAGGAAAAGCCCCTGGCGTGGCACATACAAGATAACAACAAAAGATCTATTAACTTAGCTTACAATACAAGTCTGAAACTAACTACGCTAATCTATCGTAACGAAGTCGTGTCACAACCTTTCCTGAGGCAGCCGAACTCTTCAACAACCAAGGACCGGATATTCTGGATACCGAACCAGATATTTTAACAGGCTGCACCTAAATACATCCCAATCCACATGGGTTGGGGTGAATTGGAGGGAAATTTGAACTAAATTACACCTCAATCTCTCTCAAACCACGTGGATTGAGGTGTATTTGTGTGCAGCTAAACAAGGCCTTATCAGATTGTTGCTTCTTGGCCGGAGCTCGCTGATGATGCGGACTAACGACTGTTTCAAGTGAAAGTGGGGTTTATGCCCGGGGCGTTTACTGGTTGGATAGCACGGTGTGCTACTGATGGGCTTCAAATTTCAAGCTTCGTAGTCGAATCGGGAATGGGCCAAAAGCTTCATTTTGGATCTTCATTGCGAGAGATGGAGGAGGACTAGACTGCAGCAGCGATGGTCGGCGATGGCGACAAGCACTGGATGCTCATGTAATGGATTTACTTGTATTTTTATTTTCTTCAGGGGTAACCCAATCATCAGGGATTTCGTTGTAAGCATATTGTATCAATAAAATCCAACCATTTCTTAAAAAAAGTAACCGCAATTACATAATAATAATGATGATGATGATGAAGATAAACAATAATAATAATAATTAAAAACAGAATTTGTTTTTTTTTTCAAACAAAAAACAGAAATGGAATGCGCGCTATCTACGTGAGCACCTCCACTCATAATTACGGACTTTTGAACCAAATAGACAACTTTCATCACAAACAATCTATAGCTTAGCTACGCTCAAAGGTCTCCTTTGAGTCTTTATTCTCTCTTCGGTTTGAAATATAGTCCCTCCATCTTAAATTATAAGTCATTCTATGAATCTTAGAAAGTCAAAGTTTTCTTAAGTTTCACTAAAATTATATAGCAAGGTAATAATATTTATGATATCAATTATGTATCATTAGATTCTTTATTAGTTATATTTTTATAATAATATATATCTATTTGATGTCATAAATATTTATATTTCTCTTTATAATTTTGATCAAATTTGAAAAAGTTTTGACTCTCCAAAGATTCTTGAAATGACTTATAATTTAAAACGAATGGAGTATAATACAAACTATTTCAGTTTCTGGTTATTGTATGATTCAAGTAAAGAGGCCGGCGAACAAAATCGTGTAATAGTGCCATTATGTTATTGACCTTCCCTCTTCGGTTTCAGACTCCGAAATGTGGCTTTTTACATGATCCATATGTACAGAACCTGAACTTCATTCATATAGATTCAGGCTATTGAAAATTTGAACAAGAATAGATCATTATCCATATGACTAATGAAACCGGCCATTTGTGGTTTGAACTCACCTTACAGTTTCAACTGTTCTAAACGATATACTCCTATAGTCGAAGTCGCAGTGTGCGTGATTTTTTCTTTTGGCCTGGCATTTGCCACAAGGCTAACGTGGATACCGTTAAGCATCAAGATGCCTTTTTACATACAAATCAACTCGTCAAAGTTTTCAAGAAAATTGGCGCATCCAAATAATTCTGATTTCCACGCCCACGAGTGGCTATGAGGGCCATGACCCACGGAGCGATCGAGAGTATCGGCGTGGTGGGGACAAAGGACATGTCTCGTGCCTACAGTCATAAAAGTTCCCGAAATACAGGTATAGAAAACACGGTACATGAAACGATATTCTACCACGTTCTCGGTGACTGTGGTCGTGCGTACGGGCGGCGCGGCGCACGGCTGATGCTGTGCGGCACGAGCGCATATATAAGTACCCCGATACAATCAAGTCCGTCCATTTCACTCCACCGCACTATCTTCACAGAGCTCTTCCACACTCAGATCGAGCAAAAAATGGCATCCGTCGTGCGCCGCCTGGCCGTCCTCCTCGCCGCGACGGCCGTCGCGGACGCCGCGACCATCGTGGTCACCAACAAGTGCGGGTACACCGTGTGGCCCGCGGCGCTGCCGGGCGGCGGCGGCACGGTGCTCAACACCGGGGAGTCGTGGACCATCCACGTGCCGGCGGGGACGCGGAACGGCCGCGTCTGGGGCCGCACGGGGTGCGGCTTCATCGCCAACGGCACGCGGCTGGGGCAGTGCCAGACGGGCGACTGCGGCGGCACGCTGGCGTGCAGCAAGGTCGGGTTCTCGCCCGCCACGCTGGCCGAGTACTCCCTCGGCACCGGCGGCGTCCGCGGCGGCGGCGCCGACTACTTCGACGTCTCCCTCGTCCACGGCTTCAACGCGCCCATGTCGTTCCTCCCCCGCGGCGGCGGCGGCGGCAGGTGCGCCAGGGGAGGAGGGCCGTCGTGCCCCGTGCAGGAGATCACCTTCGACTGCCCGTTCGAGCAGCGCGCCAAGGCCGGGTGCAACAACCCGTGCGACGGCAAGGGCGGCAGCTGCGGCCCCAACAACGGGACGGCGTACTTGAAGAAGGCGTGCCCGCAGACGATCACGTACCCCAGGGACACGACCAACACCATCTACACGTGCCCGGCAGGGACGAACTACGTCATCACCTTCTGCCCATGAATAATGCGCTAGCTAGGTAGCTGGCGAGCTGAGCCGCCGACGGGGCAAGTGAGACTTAGCGTACGTGTCTGTCACTCTGTTGTGTCTGTCTAGCATTGGGGCAAACAAAATTTGTATCGTTCTGATGTCCTGTATCTGATAAATAAGAAATTGCTAGGCATGTATCTGATAAATAACAAAACATGCATGTACTTTCATTATTCATCAAATAGAACTCGTGAATACGTCTCCGGCCTGTGTGCGTGGAACGAGATCGATCGAACTTTCGCTCCGTCACTTTGCTTGCCCGTATATATTGACAGTGTTCATGTTTTGTCTCCACCACCTTTTCCCGGCATATAGTGATTGCATGCTGACATAGTTCAACGCTGCCCACAGGAAGTCACTAATTTGAAACAGCAAAGCATGGTTATTGTTGATTGGAATTTATGACCACTGTCGGCAGGATATACGACATAACGACTCCCTCCATTCATAAAATGATACGATATGAGATTTGTGTAAGTTAACTTGCTTAACTTTAACTAAATTTATAGCAAACACTATTAATATTTATATTTCTAAATAGATTCGATCACTACGAAAATATATCATATCAAAATACATTTATAAAAGAATGCATACTATATACGCGGTACTATATGGAGCCGCGACGCGCACGAGCTCGGTTATAGATAACAGAGCTGCATTCCTTGACGGTGTCTAGCACTCGTATGTGGGTATATTCCCCCTCTAGTGCTCTAATACTCCTTTTGTTAGAAATGATAAGCTGTTTTGAGTTTTTTTAATAAATCTATTTTGCTATATATGTAAATATAATATTTGTCTAAATATACTCTCTCAATATAAAAATACATGTCGTTTTGGATAAGATTTGAGTCGAACATTGCAATGAATAACTTTTCAATTGTTAAGTTTAGAGATGTAAAAATCATATAAATAAATTTGTATTAAAAAATATTTTCATAAAAATATATATACCACTTTACAACAAATATTTTTTAAAAAATAAATGATCAAAGTTATGTTTTAGAGACCGTGTCGTTGTCCTAAACGATATCTATTTTCTAAAAGAAGTATGATAAAACGTACAGGTACAGTTTGTGATCATCATCCAATTCATTAGATCAAGGGCGGGCCTAGGCCTAGGGCCAGTAGGGCTGTGGCCCTAGTCTTGGGCCAAATTTTCTAGGAACAAGTTTTTAATTTCTGGCCCAACGATAAACAATCCAATAAGCAGAGTAGGGCACATTCGATGACTCGTATGAGCCCGCCGACGCCTTCTCTTTATCTTCCCTTCTCACTTGCACCTTGCAGATCGCAGTTGTGTTGCCGTGCTTTTGCCCATTGGCCAGATAGCCCCCGTTGGCCGCCAATGATCTTGCGGCCTTGCTCTCTGGCCGCACACGTGCATGCTGTGTCATGGCCCGTCGAGCGTTGTGTGCTGACCGTCACCTACCGCGTGTTGCACGGCCCTAGACTTCCCATGTGTCGTTGCTCGCCGTCTCTGAGCGTTGAAGCCTAGCGCAGTCGAACACCATAGCTGTCCGAGCGTCGTTGCTCGCCGTCTCCTAGCGCTGAAGCCTAGCACAACTGAATACCATAGTTGTCCGAGCAACCATGCAGGAACTCTAAAAAGTGTTTTTTCTCTTTATTACTTTAATTATTTACTAATTTTAGTTTGAACTTTTATGTTTACAATTTTAATTCTATTATTTATATATAAAATTTTAAACTTTTGATTTCATTTAGAATATAATTTTATAAATTTATCTGTAATTGGTTTCCACGATGAAAAGGACCATGACTTCATTAAGGAACAAGAGTAGTTTTTTTTTCTATGTGACACATATATAAATTTTGGTTTAACAATCGGTATTTGATCATTGGAATTTAGCCCTAATATAAACTTTGGTTTAGCAGTCGGTATTTGGTTATTGGAATTTGGCCCTAGTCTTAAGCAAATTCTAGGTCCGCCGTTGCATTAGATGATGCATGCGTTTACGATCATACTCCCTCCGTCCCAAAATAGAAGTCATTCTCGTTTCCAGAGAAGTCAGATTTTTCTAACTTTTACCAATTATATATATTAATAATATATAATTAGTATCATTAGATAGATCGTTGAATGTACTTTCATAATAAACTCACTTAAAAATATAAATGTTATATATATTTTCTACAAATCTAATTAAAGTTTAAATTTTTTTGACTCACACGTATCCATTGAAAAAAATAGCGCGCTATTTTCGCGCTATAGCGGCCAAAAGAACTTGACGCGAAGCTATTGCTCTTTTTACGCTATTGTCGCTATAGCGCGCTATTTTGCCGCTAAATTGAAATAGCGTCGTAGCGCCGCTAAATGGCCGCTATCGGCGTTTCCCTAACTGAGCAAGTAAATTGTGGCTTTTATCTTTTGAAAACTGTGTGGATGTTAAGTACTTAAGTGTGTGGTTTACTCTTATTTTATTCTTATGAATTATCATGGGAATATCCGAATATGTTATCAACTTATCATGGATGTTATGACTTATCATAGACGTTATGATTTTATCACTTTGTGAGTTACTAAGTTAATTATTATTATGATTATGAATATAAACTTATGATTATCATGGAAATATGGTTAGGTAGTGTTTACTATATAGTTGTTTGACTATTGTCTGAATGTATTTAAATAGCGCGCTATAGCTCCGCTATAGCGTGGCTATAGCGTGCTAAGCTATTTGGCGCTATGGCATATAGTTGTCGCTATAGCGTGGGAATAGCGGCGCTATAGCGGTGCATAGCGGCCAGGACAGGCTGCCGCTATTTTCTATAGCCCCCCATTTAAAACGTTGCACGTATCCCATAACGACGTCACTTGTTGGACTGAGGGAGTAGGGCCTTGTTTAGATTGAGAATGTAAGTTTTTTTCTCAACTGTAGCACTTTCATTGTTATTTGACAAACTTTGTCCAAATATGACCCAACTAGACTCAAAAGACTCGTCTCGACATGTACATACTAAAAGTACAATTAGTTATTTTTTTTGCCAACATTTGATACTCCAGCGTCAAACATTGATGTGATGGAGAGAGAGTGAAAAAAGTTGAGGCTCTGTTTAGTTTCCCCTGTTTTGCAAAATTTTCCGTCACATCAATGTTTGGACGCATGTATGAAGTATTAAATATAGGTAAAAAAATTAGCTAATTGTACTTTTAGTATGTACATGTTGAGACGAATCTTTGGAGTCTAGGTAGTCCATATTTGGATAAAGTTTGTCAAATAACAACGAAAGTGCTACAGTAAAAAATTTTGCAAAATTTCCCAACTAAACACACCCTGAAAGTTTGAATGCATCTAAACAAGCCCTGTAGCATGTCGCCGACTCGCCGGGGCTCACACCGTCACAACAAAAAATTCTTCAAATTGTTTGAAACTAAAAATATTATATTTCTTAAATCGAGTTTTAAATTTATATTTTGATTGCACCACTGTATTTTTTACGATAAATCCTTCAATTCAAGATCTCATATGAAATAAAAAGGAAATATATCTTAAAATATATCGAGTTTTAAAACACTACAAGAACATTATAAATAGAATAGAACATAAAAAAAAAACTCGCCCGGTGGGGGAAGACGCCCCACGGTATCAACTAAGAAGAGATTCTCAGCTCCCCGACCGAGAAAACCCCCGAACCCTGGCTCCGCCCCGACACTGGGAACAGGTGGTCACCGTGGGAACCGAACCTGGGCCGGTCTCCCCGAAGCCACAGGCCGGAAACGGGCTGTTACCACCAGTGCTTTGGCACACAGGGGCCAGCGAGGGTTTTTTTACCTCCAGCCTGAAATTCGCTCCCACTGGGAGTCGAACCCAGGACCTGGAGGGTGCCGCCGGAGTGCTAGACCAGCCGGTCTAGCATCCTTTGGCAATAGAATAGAACATCAAATATATACTACATGAATATCATAGAATATGAAATAAAGTAATAAAATTAGTGAACTAATTAATTAGAGTCAAATAAAAAGAAAAGAAAGCTACCGAACATCACCAAAATATATCTTATAACATTAATGTATACTATCAACATTTCAAATACGTTGTAAAACATCACATTAACATTACATGCCATCGTAAATATCATAAAATGTAAAGTAAAGTAATAAAATATGTGAAGCAATTAATTAGAGTCAAATAAAAACAAAAGAAAGCTACCGAACATCACAAAAATATATCATGTACCATCAATGTATACTATCGAAAATCACAAATATATCATAAAACTTCACATTGACACTACACGAATATTACAAAAATAAAGCATAAAACATTATACATGTGAACATCACAAAGTATCATGAAATGCAAAACAAATTAATAAAATTAGTGAAGTAATTAATTAGAGTCAAATAAAAAGAAAAAAATATTATCCAACATCATAATATATATCGTAGAACATCATATATGCTTATTGAACATCACATCTCTACTCACGAACATAAAAATAATTATTAGAACATTACATATATATACTACGAACATCAGATATATCTAGTATATGTAAATAAAGGAAAAGAAAGGAAAAGTAAAATAAAACACAAAAAATAAACAAAATCAGTAATTATATCAACAAAACTAAAAACATATAAATGTAACAAATAAAAAGTTAACAAAACAAAAAAGAAAGAAAAATAAATAGAAGCAAACAAAGAAAAAAATAAAACTTAAAATAAAAAGAGTAAAATAAATTTTTTAAAAGAATTTAGAAAATGAAAAGAATGAAAAAAGTCCAGAAAAATAAAATAAATGAATGAAATAAAAGGAAAATGAAAAAAGAAAACATATAATGAAAAGGAGAAAATAGAAAGAGGAAACAAAAGGTATAATGAAAGACTATCAGAAAAGAAGAATAAAAAAATAAAGTAATTGAAAAATGAAATAGAATAAAATAAACTAAATAAATAAATAAAGATAAAGAATACAATAACAATAAAAATAAAAGACCTCGTAAATGAAAAAAAGAAAATAAAAAAAGAAAAGGGAAATGAATATGCATACCAGAAAACGCGTCCACGTCGTACGTGAACCGCGCCGCGCTGAATGAATAGCGCCCACGTCGTACGTACCTTGCCTGGGTGGGCCTGACGATCGCACCGCTAAATCGCGTATGGGCCGTGTACACGCGGCGTGGTCGGTGCGCCGACTAGTCGGCGCCGAAGATTCCGGGACGTGAACAGGTGGAACTGAGCACACGGTATCCGACTATAGGATCACGGCACGTACAACGGCCGTCTTGTACTCGTCTCTGTGATGATCTTTTTTCGAAAAACTGTAAAACACCCTGGCCTCAACCGAGAGACGACCTCATCGTCGCGTCGCGAGGCGACGACCCTGTCCCGTGCTCCGATGCGGAACAAACGGTCGCGACTCCGTTGTACGGGCTCGTCTCCTCGAGACGACGCCGTGCTCGGATCCGCACACGAAGAAGCCGCACGCAGCAGCAATCGATTTGGCAGAGACGCGCGGGAAGTCACGAAGCGCACGGCGGGCGGCGGCGCGGGAGGCGAAGGACATGAAGCCGTACCCTTTGCAGCTTCCAGAGGCGCGGTCCGTGACGGCGTGGCAGTCCGCGAGGGGCCCGAAGCGGGAGAAGGCCTCGGCGAGCGCGACGCTGTCGGCGTGCGGCGGAAGGCCGTGGACGAAGAGCCGGCGGTGGGAGGACGACGCGGCGGCGCCAAGGCGGATGCGCAGCGCGGGGCTGGCCTCCACGAGGATGGCGACGAGGCGGGGAATCGATTTGGGGAGGACTGGGAATCGATTTGGGGACAGGGCCTCACCGCTCTTTTCTTCTATTTAATAATATAAAAAAGTATTGCAATTATATATAATATAAATATAAATAATGTATTTATGGTTTCTATTAAATATTGTAATTATATGTTACTCTTATTTATCCTAAATATATTTTGTATCAAGTAGCCACACAGTGACATACAAATATTTATTTGTAGTTGATCTTAGCTACATGCAAAGCATTAAATAGCTTGCAGACGACGAGATAGACTATGAGTTGTATCATCTGTCTTTATAGATGACTAAATGATAGATTCGAGGTGCTTAGAGACGACTCATGTCCCTGCTTTGTACATGCCCTCAGGAGATCAGGAAACCCCGACGTGAGTTTGACATAATATAATACTCCCTCCGTCCTGAAAGAATCAATTTCTAGAGTTGTCTTAAGTCAAATTTTTTGAACTTTGACCGAATTTTTAGAAAAAACTATCAAGATTGATGGTACCAAATTCATATCATTAGATATATCATAGAATATATTTTCATAATATGTCTATTTTATATTATAGATGTTATTATTTTTTTCTATAAAATTAGTCAAAGTTTAAAAAGTTTGACCGGCATGGATTCTAGGAATTGCTTCTTTCAGGGATAGAGGGAGTATATATATTTGGTTGGGCCGAATCACTCGAGGGAATTTTGGCCGGCCTGCGTCGCCCTCGCCCGGTCCAATCCCTAGACGCCTTGACGGGCCAGGACACAGCGGCCATGAGCCAGAGCCGGGCCCGGGCCCTAGTTTCACGAGGATGAGGCCCCCTTCTTGGTTGGCGCCGGTTCTCCGTTCCATCTCCGTTCCATCACCGCGGAAATAAACCGTCCCTTCTATTCCATCACCGTCGCCGTCTTGGAAGGGAACCGCCGCGCACGCACGCACGCCGGATGCGCCTTTTCTCATTCAGATTAGGGTCTGTTTGGTTGGTGACCAGACCTTGCCACGCCACAGATTCGTCGTGCCACAGTTTTTCTGGCAGTCGTTTGGTTCACTGCCACAGCTATGGCACGCCACACTTTCTTAGCACCATGCCCCACACGTCATAGACTCATTTTCGTGCCAAACTTTGCCACAAGTGTGGCTTCGATTTTGCTCGCCACACTTTCTGTGGCAGCCACAGTTTGCCGAAGATCAGGCGTGGCAAGTTACGGTCACCAACCAAACAGGCCCTAGAATTTCTCAGTTGTTGTCCGTCCAACACGCCGTGGCAAGAAAAGCCCGACACATAGTGCCAGTACTGACTTTTACCAAGCTCTTCAGCAGACTTGTCCTACTACTAATCATTTTTTTCAACTATTTTTTCTTCTTCTGGAATCCATAAGAAGGTTAGTGCTCCTATTACGTAGTAATAGCTGTGACTCTGTGAGCACATAACGTATGATGATGAACCAACGAAGACGCTTCAGGCAATAAATATTTAGAGTAACTGCACAAATAACTGAAATCAAAGACTTATCATCTACTGCTATTAATATTTGCTGGTTGCAAACTGAGAACCGGTTTTCGATTAGTACTTATTTAATTTTATTTAGGCCACAGCGAATAACTAACCTTTGATTCTGAAAATGACTAGTAGGAAAGCGACAGTTATTCAGCTGATGGATTTCCACGGCTCAGACGCTGACGGCTCGAAAACGAAGGAAGGGCTACAGCAGCCTACAGCTACTCGGAGCGTCTGATCAGATCATGTGCAGGAAATTTGGCTGAAAGCTCCCGAATAGCTGTTGAGATGCAAGGAAATTTACAAGTAGCTCGGTCTAGGTTTCACCTAGGACCAGTGACTAGTATTAGGCGGTGTTTAGTTTCCCAGAAGATCTAAAATTTTTCTAGATTCTTGATCATATCAATCTTTAGATGTATGCATGAAACATTAAATGTAGGTAACAAAATAACTAATTGTTTTTAGTATGTACATATCGAGACGAATCTTTTGAATCTAGTTAGTCTATGTTTAAATAAAGTTTGTCAAATAGCAACGGAAGTGCTATAAAAATTTTTTCCAAACATTTTCCGGAACCCTAGCAAAATAAATATAGACAACTACTGGTGCAGCAGGAGCAGGTCGCTCGGTGGAAGAACGCGTAGTCCGTGGCCCCGGACCCCGGACCCCGGAGGCGTCTGACGCGTTCATCGCGAGGAATTCCGAGACGCTAGTGTACTGTCGTCTACCACGCCGGCCGGACCGATCCATCCTCACAAGTCGTCACAAGAATAGCATGGCTGGGTTCGCTCCTAAACCTAAACCCGCCCAAACGGGGGGGAGTTGCAAGGGCTCTGCTCACACTCACACAAAACCAGCGCTTGAACTAACGCAAACGCATGCCGCGTGCGTCTCATCTTCGGGAGCCGAGCCCACCACCGCACATGACAGGAGATGCATCTGAGCGTTTCAGCTGGTTCCCGCACCCCGACCACCACCATACCGCGATGCGCATTATTTTCTGTCAGGGAGGGCGATGAAACTGCCACTGCCACAGTGACGCGGCACATTTGGTTCCATGATTAGCCATGCCAAAAAGGCCCCCATAATGCCATGTCCGCCAGAGAAAGCGGACGCGTTTCATTTCACCGACGCCGCCGCCGAACGCACGGAAACGGGCGAGACGAGACGGAAGCCGCAGTGGCAGGAGAGAAGAGTTGGCCATGCCGACGCTTGCAGCTCGGGCGGGTAAAAAAAGGCCGTGCAGTGCAGGTTGGATGGAGCACTCCTCCCTTGCATGCGTGGTCCATGGATCGATGATGCGGCTACGCGGCCTCGCCGGCGAGCCGAGACGTGGCGCGGGTAGGGGCCGACACGGTCACGTGGCCCCCGGGTGCGGGTCGGCGGGGGCACGCCGCAGCAGACAGCAGCAGTGCCTAGTGGTGCCGCCCGCCGGCCGAACGCTTCATGATTCCCGAAGCTAGCTGGGCCTGCCTGCCGCAGTGCCGCTGCTCCCGAATGATGGCGCCCTCCAACTCGGTCAGCAGGGTCAGATCAGGCCTTGCTCGCTCTCGCATGCAGCCTTTTTCTGGCGCCGTGGTCCACCGCGCCGGCGAGCGCGAGGAGGGAAAGCCCCGGAACCGCAGCGGAAGGAAAGGAAAGGAGAAGAATCCAAAGTCTCGCGACGTTTTGGCGCGGACAAAGACAAACAAACAGCGCACGCGGCGGCCGCAGCTCCTGCTTGTCCGTCCCGCTGCTGACTGCCGCTACTGTGCGACGAACTACTGGTGCTGGTCGGGCGAACGGCCGAACGAGCCCGGCACCGGCAGGGAAGCGAGCGTGAACAGTCCGGCGGCCTCTGTTCATCCTGGGGAATCGAACATCCAATCGAATGCAAGAGCCACTACGGATCTACTAGCGGCGAGTTTAAAATGATCGCACTTGTTGGTCCGACTCCGATCCAACAAGGATTGCAAGAACAACGACGGCCACTGAACAAACAAACATCAAGTAGTATCCTTTTTCTCTTTTATAAATTTGTTCCCACTAATTTACAATAATAATTACTACGACATGGAAAGCTCCAACCGCCTCCCCTGCGAGCAACCGCCACCGCCGCCGCCGCCGCCGCAAGGCGATCTCTGAACCGAGCCAAGGAACGCGGAGCAGAGCACCGTGAGCGCCAGGGCCAGGAGCTTCCCGGCGACCAGGCCGACGAGGACGATGGCGACCAGGACTAGAGCAGGAAACCGGATCCCTGCTTGCTCCTCCTCCTCTTCCTTTTCCTCCTCCGCCTCCGCCTCCGCCTCCTCGATGAGATCGTCCACCGACGCATCGATTTCTACGGGCGCGGCATCTTCATCTACTTCTATGCCCTGGCTGCGGCGAGAGCCCCTCGAAGAATCCGCCTCTATGCCAGCGGCGGCGTCCTCCGCGGCGGAACCACGGCGGGAGCCCGAGGAATCCGCCGCCTTTGCATTGCCGCCGCCGCCGCCGCCGCGGGCCGAGGCATCGTCCGCTCGGTCTCCCTCGCTGCGGAAAGAAGAACCTGGTGAATCCGCCTCCTTACTCCTCCGCCCTCTGTGCAGCTTCTTGGCGCCGGCGAGCAGCTTCTTCCAGGACTTCTTCTTTGCCTTTGCCCCCGGCTTCGGGTTGCTTGACTCGTCCAGGACGCCGCCGCCGATGCCGCTGGTTTCGTCGGCCAGGATGCAGGCGTCGCTTGCCCTGTCGGAATCCGAGCAGCTCGGCCGCGACGGCTCGGTCTCCGCGTCGACCTCCCGGATCGGCGAGACGCGCCCGCGGCCGTCCAGGCAAACCCGCCTCTCGGTCGCCGCGGGCCGCGGCCGCCGCCTGGGCGGGAGCGAGGGCGAGGACCTCACGGACTCGAGCAGGTAGAGCGAGAAGGCGGCGACGGTGACGGCCGCAACCACCGTCTTGCTCCAGATCACGAGGAGCGCGAGGGATACCACGCCGCTGACCGCGAGGAAGCCCAGGCCGAGGCCAAAGCCGCCGCCTTTGCCGTGGCGCGGGGGCGTCTCGGCCGGCGCAAGGTCCGGCCTGGGCCGATCCGACGGTGAGACGGCGGCGGCGGCAGCCGGGGGAGGCGCGGGCGGAGGCGGAGAGGCGGGCGGCGGGGACGGCGTGGGCGAGGCGGGAGTGGAAGGCGAAGTCGAAGCGGCGGCGCCGCGCTTCCCGCGCTTGGAGGACGGGGAGGGCTGCTTCTTGAGGCGGCCATGGTTCTTGACGACGAGGTCGGCGAGGGAGGTGGGGAACCCGGTCTGGACGGGGAGGGGCCCGGCGCGGGAGGGGCGGAGCGCGGCGAGGAGGCGGCCAAGGCGGCCGGAGGCGCGGTCCTTCGGCGGGCTGGGCATCGGCGGCCGCGCCCGTCGCCGGCGAGCATAGGAGGACGCCGGCGCGCGGGCCGGGGGGTTGATTGGTAGGAGGAGTTGGGGGTTCTTGGCTTTTCGGTGCGGTTTGGTGCTGTCTCCTCTCTGGGTTGGTTGCCGTGGGTGGCCGAGTTCGTGACCGCTTTTGGGGCGTGCGGAGACCGCGGGAGAATAGCAGAGGGGCGCGACCGCGAGGGCGACTCGGTTTCGTTTTCTTTTCAACTTTTCTTTTGTTCTTATTATTCTTTTTTTCTGGGCTCTTAGAAAAAATACGTAGTCCGTTCCTATATATGGAGGCGGGTTTTTGTGATCGGCTAAATTTGAAATGGAGGTAGCGTGTTTGGCATGGTTTTGCTGGGAGCGTTTGACGATGAGCACGGTGGTTTTATCAAAAGGATATAGAACACGAGTATGTTATTTTATAACAAATTAGCCTATCGCTCCTAAACATGTTAATACTCAATTCTACATGTCATAAATTTCTATATGGATGAATTTTGTGCCAGTAATAAAAAAGTTGCTTTTTTAATCTTTGTTCTCTCATTTGTTCTTAGTTTAACGATGGTACTTATTGTTATTGAATCAATTGTCTACATGCCACTATAAAAGTTACTATAAAGATTACATTTTGTAACTATCATACAAACGCCTAACGTGCAATCCTTAAACTTTACTCGTGATGTTTGTGCTATTATCATTAAAATCTGGTTAATAATTTTCCCCATCCTATCACTAGACAAATCTACTTGCCTTCAAACCACTAGGATGAGCCATGCTCTGTCTATGAGTCATCCTCCACGCGAAATCGACCATCGGGTGCTCCATGTTGATCGAGGAGTCCTCTAGAGCAAAGAGGATGAGACATGTACAAGAGAGCAGTGTGCGACTGAGGCCAAAGTCGGTGTGAACGACAAACAAACAGTTGTCCCACATAGTATATGTCGACCTTTAGGGAAAATCTTGGATCAGTGTTACACGAGCGCCGAGCGCATACTGCTCCTTGCTCTAGTCCTCTCATGTCACCACTCACGCTGTGTCACGCCATGTGACTGCTCAAGCCACGCCTAACGCGCCCGCGTTGCGTCACTCCCTACACTGCCACCCACACCATGCCTTGTGTTGCACCGACCTCATGTGACCGCACAAGCCAAGCCTCACACTAGCCCATGTTGCGTCACCCCTCCGCAGTTCCACTCACACCATGCCTCACGCTACACCGTCCCTGTGCGACTGCCCATACTATACCTTGCACCGGATCACGTCATGTCTTCCTCATGTCACAATTCACGACTATTCAAGTTGTGCTACCGTTAACGCTCCTGACATATGCGTTTTAGCTAACCATTGTATCAATCTTGTTACCTTCCAACCTCCATAATGCAGCCGTGTGCTCCATAATAGAAGAAAGCTGGACATAGCACAACTATGCTAAGGATTGATTGTTACTTCATGGTTACACCAGTGATCCATTCATATTTGAGTGATTTTTTTAGGTAGGCAATTCATGGCATGAATTCAAGCTTCTTTCTAAAAGACCAAATAAAAGAATACAAACAAGCCGATTTTGTTCTCTTTTCAACTTTCCTCGTCTTATTATTCAAGGAATATATATATGGAGGCTAGTTTTTTGGTTGGCTAAATTTGAAATGGATGAAGAGGAAGCATGTTTGGGATGGTTTCTCTAGGAGCGTTTCATGATGGGCGCGGTGGTTTTGGGGTATGCTATTTTGTACCAATTAGCCTATCGCTCCTATACATGTTAATTACTGTAAATGTTAAAACTCTATGGATGAATTTTGGGCCAACAACAAATAAAAATTGTTTTTTTAATTTTGCTCACTTGTTTGTTCTTAATTCAACCTAGTATTCATTGGTTGTTTGATCAATTACCCACACACCACTATAAAAGATACTCTAAAAGATCAAAATTCTACAAGTGGCACTAAAAAATTGTCGTGTTGAGGTACCATCATTAAAATTTACTTGTGACGTTTGTGTCACTATTATTACTTCTATTAGGGTCGACGTCTATTTGGACCAAACAAGACTACCAATTGTTCTCAAAATGGCAATTTGGCCCGTACCCTCTACTTTGCCTTCAAATCGTTAGGATGAGCCATACTCATGTTGAGGGTCGTCCTTCATGCGGATTCGACCATCAGAGTCCTCCACGATACTTGTCGGGAAGTCCTCCAAAGCAAAGAGGATGAAAGGTGTGTGGGAGAGTGGCGTGCGATCAAGAACAAAGTCGGCATCTGCGGGTAGTTATCCCATAATATGTGGTTAGTTCTTTAGGGAGAATCTTGGATCAGTGTCACACAAGCAACCATGCATGCTCCTCCTTGCGCTAGCCCTTCCATGTTGCCACCCATGTGGTGCCTTGCGCTAGCTCTAGCTCGCGTTGTGTCACCCGTGCGACCACCCGCGCCATGCCTCACGTTGGCCCGCATTGTGTCACCCACGACACTTCCACCTACACCGTGCTTCACACTGCACCGCTCTCGTGTGCCCGCCCATGAAGCACATTGCGTCGACCCATGTGGTGTCTTCCCCATGCCGCAATTTACGATGGTTAGTAGTTGTTGGGAATGACGACGAGAAAACGAGGAGGAACAGAAGATCAAACCACAGAGAGACACAAGATTTAACGTGGAAAACCCTCCAATGCGGAAGGTAAAAAACCACGGGCGCCAACCAGCAAACACTCCTCACTATAATCAAGAGTTCGGGTACAACGCCGTATGGCGGCTTACAAGTGAATCAATCAAGGTGAAACCCTAACAACGGGTATATATACCGTTCCGCGGGGGGTATATATACCGCTTCGCTATGGCCCAAGCCTCTGGCGACGGGCCTCCGCTTCGCTCTGTCAGAAGTCGGTGAAAGGTCCTTGTTTGGTTTTGGTAATTGAGTGAGAACCTAGGTGAACTAATATGTGCTTATGTGAGATACACAGGAAATTAGTTCACATGTAAATGAGCAATGAAGGAGCTTATTGCATATGAGACATGACATGAAGTCATGTGGCTAAGATGGCGAAGATCAAGGCAAGACTTTGCTTGATGGACCGATTGCGAAGGTGAAGGGCAAGTTGGAGGCTTTGAAGCCGTTGGTACCGAGTGTCGGGAGGCTTGAGCAAAGACTTGGCGCCTGTGGCGGAACCGTCCTGATTATAAGAGCTCAAGTATTATCTTAGCCAAATCCGTCTGACTTCGACTGATACTTGAACCCATACAACCCCGGTAGTCCGGAAATCTCGAAGGATTTCTAACACCATACATCATACAGGATCGCATCGTTCAAGGATTACATTCGTAAAGATACATCATAACGAAAACGAAACCGAATTTAAAATATCAGAGTGCGAATTTAAAACGGAGTTATTACAATACCGAGTTTAAAAGTGCGGAAGCTGAAATAGTTTAAAGCACGACCACCACACATGTGGTTCAAATAAAACATTGTTTTGATAAATCCACTCGACACAACTCACTCCTCCCTTTTTAAGATAATGTGCCACTAGTAGTCTTGGTCCAGCAAAAGAAAAGGGGAAAGCTTCTGGACGACCCTGCCCTGGGCCTACTCCTCATCACCTTCCACTGGGTAGAGGCAGTGCTTACAATAGCCGAAGTAGACCTGGCCATCTGCAACAAACGGGATAAACCCTGAGTACTGGAATGTACTCAGCTAGACTTACCCGTCCAACTGAAAATAAAGACACCAAGGACATGCAAGGCCTTTTCGGGTGGAGCTGGGATCTTTTAGTTGCGAGAAGCTCAAGTTCAGATAGGAAGTAATCAGTGATAAAGATAAGCTGCCATTTTTAGACCTATTCCTTAATTCTTGTTTTTTCACCTGTACTAGAGCACTCACTTGAATCTACCACTCAATAATATAACCATATCCAGTTGGCTTATCCACATTTTAGTTGAACCTTTAATCATTACATGGAGTTGTATCGTGGTGAAGCTCGCCATAGTTTCCCACTAACCGGGGGAGACGGCGACTCGAATCGAATTCCAAATCAGCTGATGAAAGACCTTTAATACCAGCCCACACTTTCCCCGTCGGGTCCATGCATTGGGCAACCGCTCGACGCTTGTTCGTGGTGGCAATCGCCGCGGTTCAAGCACGGACCGCCCAATTGGAACCTGGCGATGGCCTCACGCGGCAGATCGCAATTTCCATACTAGAGGGCACGACACGGGTTGAGACCGGCCCGAACAGCTTCTAACCGGCTTTGGGGTCGATGATTACAGCACCGACATATCCCTAAGTAAAAGGGCGCGTTCAAAAATGAACGAGGGCCAACATCGATACAAACCTACACGATCCAACGGATGGACTGCCCCAAGTTTCCGAACTTGTGCCCTGCCATCCCGTTGACCGTATTTCATTACTACTCAGGTTCTTTTCCACGATAGCAAATATAGTCAACCGTGATCCGGTAAATACCCATCCGGGTATTACGGAAACATCCTTAATTACCACTTTTATTAAGCAGGCTAAGCAATTCTACATTGTAATTAAATAACAGGATAACAAGGTAGATATTAATCAATAACCAAGGAATGGTAATGCAGCAAGTAGGATTCATTCCAACTCCTAAACCTAATGCATCACAATATAAAAGGACTCAAGTAATCTTAATTGCAAAAGATAGGAGGCTTAATATGCTCCGGGGCTTGCCTTGGGTGAAGACCGAGGCCTCGTGGGAAGGGCACTCGGGCAAGTTAGTGTCGCTGGCGGGGTCGACTTCCTCGGCTTGCTGGAGCTCCGGAATCTGCTGCTCGGCGTTTGTCTCTGGCTCCTGGTCGGGCTCCGGAAGGGTCGATCCTATTGTATGCGATGATTAATAAATAATTCAAAAGAAACTTAGGTTTGAACTGCAAGTACACTTTTTTGGACTCAGAAAAATCCACAAAAATTCCAGCAGGCACACAACAGTTGCTGGACTCCACTGAACAAATTTCAGCCTAAAATAAAATACAGAACTGCAGATATAAAAATGACAAGCAAACTGCCCAAAAAGGTGCTTTGAACTAGCTCCTCATTCAAAAGTGTTAAACAGCAGACTTCATATTTTTCCCAGATTCTACTTCACATTTTATGCTTATCAAGAAAGTTCCATGAACAGAAATATTATATTATTTCTTACATGAATTTCCAAAGGAAAACACAGAAAAGCACATTTGCAAATCAACTTCAGATTTCTTCACATAACAGGTCATGCTTACATTTTTCTTAGCTTGGACATCATAAACAGAGACTATACAAATTTTCCCACATTTTATCTCGACATATAAAACACCTTAACCTTTATTCAAAGAAATCAGCCAAAAAGGACTTTTAACCATAATAGAAACTTTTTTTACATAAACAGTGCATTAAATATTTTTCACATGTATAAAATAGGATAATAAACTTGCACAAAATTTTACAGGAATTATCTCAACCAGAAAACATATATAACCATTTATCTTAGCAAAAGCATATAAACTGAAATAAAAGAAAACAGTAAAATTAACTCCTACCAAAAATACTTTTATATTTTTCTAGGGTAGATCTACTCATAAACAAACTAGCAAAACTGGAAGCACTTCATTTGGACTAACAAAACAGGATCTACAAAATAAACAAGCATTTACGGGAAGAAGAAAAACATTTTGGAAAAAAAGTTTTCTGGAAACACTCGGCGCACGAAAAGGTGTGTGCTCGCTCGAGGCCTGGCTCGAATCGTGACAGCGGCCGAGGGTTCGCTCGAGGCCGAGTTCGGGCGAGTCGGAAATCAAACGCCCGTCCGAGGCCTGGCTCGAGGGCTCGGGCGAGACGGACAACTAATCCGTCCGAGGCCTGGCTCGAGGGCTCGGGCGAGACGGGAAGCAATCGCCCGTCCGAGGCCTGGCTCGAGGGCTCGGGCGAGACGGGAAAGCAAACGCCCGTCCGAGGCCTGGCTCGAGGGCTCGGGCGAGACGGAAGCCATCGCCCGTCCGAGGCCTGGCTCGAGGGCTCGGGCGAGACGGAAACAGGGGAGAGGTTTGACCGCCGATTCCTCGTCGACGGTGAGGTCGCCGGCGGTTAAGCTAGGCTTGCGAACTCGTCTCGACGAGGCGCATCGAGTGGTGTACGTGGTTTGGCTAGCGCACGGCCGGAGCATGCCGGCGGCGAGTGGCGGCGCACGGTGATGGCGGCAACGCGCGGCTACGCCGTTTCCGGCGGCGGCCGGAGAAATTGGAGGAGGCAAAAGCTCGAGAGAACCCTAAGGAGCAAAGCTACGGGGTTGGTTTGGCTCGGGTGGCTCCAGAGGAGCTTGGCCACGAGCGAGGTCCGCGGCGGGCGGCCATGGCGTTCGGCCGGGGAAAAAGATGTGGGAGAGAGCAGTAGCGTTGAAGCTAGGTGGAGTTCTCACCTTGCCTTGGCTTGGTGAAGCTCGAAGATGAAGAAGAAGAGTCGGTGGAGCTCGGGTTGGGGAAGAACGGCGTTGCGGCTCGGCGGTGGCGACTGACGGACCGAAAGAGGCGCTTCGTCCTCCGGCGGCGAAGGGGCTCGGTTGGGGACGACAACGTGCGCACGGCGCGTGCACGGTGTAGGCGGAGCGGTGTACGGAGGGAATCGAAGGGAGGTGCTCCGACGAGGTCAGAACGGAGAGGGAAGGTTGCGGTGGAGGTCGCGGCGAGAGCGAGCCGAGCGCTTGCTCTGGCTTGGTGGCGAGGGGAGGAGAGTGCGAGCGAGATTGGGAGAGTGTGTGCGGGAGAGCGAGGGAGTGAAGAGGTGCTCGGGGTTTTGATCGGCTTGACCGGTGGTCGTGGCGGGGCCACGGCGGCGCGGTCGGCGAGGCAGCGCGGTGATGCCGTGCACGGCGAGCGGGTGCGGCAGGCGAGGCGAGCGGAGAGTGGCCGGGGGAGATAGCTTGCGTGCTCGGGTGAGAGGGGATCGAGCGAGGAGTGGCCGGCGAAGATCCTCGGCAGAAAGCGGCGACCACGTGGCGGTTGCGGCCGGCGTACGGCGCGGCATGTCAACGGCAGCAGCGCGCGGCGCGCGCGGCACGCGGGCGAGCGCTGGCGAGCGGCGCGGGGTGCGCGGGAGCGGGCCGGCGCACGCGAGTTGGGCCGAAAGGTGGGGCGTGGAAGGAATCGTTTTCCTTTTTCTTTTTTTTTCCAAATACTTTTCAAACTTTGACCACTCAAAAACAGTTTCAAAAACTCCAAACTAGGTTTTGACCCAAATATAAAAGATTCTCGAAATAATTTTCTCTACGACTTTCATATAGGACACTTTTTCTGAAAACCATTTTTAAATCCTCCACATAAACAAAGCCAATTTTAAAGTATAAACCATTTTGTTTTGACTTATTTTTATTTACAAACTAATCTGAACTAGGTCAAAACTCCAACATGAAAAGCACTGTACTCAAGATTCTCTATTTTATAAAACTCTTTGCCAAAACAGAAATCCACTCAAACAACCAAGTCCAATAGAAATCCAAATCCAATTAAATAAACAAAAGACAAAACACTCTCATGCTCATGAAATGATGCAATGCATTGCTTATGTTTCTTTAGTAGCTAAATGCAGTGCCTTAATGCAGTGCTTGATACTAGGGTGTCACAGCCCTTCCCCCCTTAAAGAAATCTCGTCCCGAGATTTGAGTTACGTAACATTTCTTAACAAAAGCGGGATAGCTTACGCGTAGGCACTCCTCGGTTTCCCATGTCGCATCGTTGGGTCCGTGATTGCTCCAGAGAATCTTGTAAGTCTTCACTGTTCGGTTACGAGTCTCTCGGGTCTTGGTATCCAAAATCTCCTTGGGCTGCTCGTAGTACTCCAGATCCGATCTGATGGTGATGTCTGGAATCCGAACTTCCTCTTGTTCTGGAACTCGAAGACACTTCTTTAACTGTGATACGTGGAACACCGGGAAAACTGTGCTCATTTCTGGGGGTAACTGTACTTCGTATGCCACTTGTCCCTTCTTTGCTATGATCCGGTAAGGTCCCACATATCGAGGTGCTAGCTTCTTCTTAATTCCAAAACGTTGGACTTTTCTCATGGGTGAGACCTTAAGGTAAACATAGTCTCCTACTTGAAATTCCAGGGGTCTTCTTCGTGTGTCGGCATAACTCTTTTGTCTGGATTGTGCTTCCTTAATATGTTGTTGTACTGTTTGCACAATCTTTTCAGCATCCTCCATGTAATCTGACCCATAGAATCCTTGATCTCCTGACTCAACCCAATTTACTGGGGTTCTGCATCTTCGTCCGTATAATACTTCAAAAGGTGCCATCTTTATACTTTCCTGATAACTGTTGTTATATGAAAACTCGGCAAGGGGTAACCATTTTTCCCACGACTCTCCTGAAGATAGAACACAAGCTCTTAGGATATCTTCTAAGATCTGATTTACTCTTTCTGTTTGTCCTGCGGTTTGGGGGTGATAGGCGGAACTTCTTACCAACTTAGTTCCTAGCTCTTTGTGCAACTGTTCCCAAAAACGTGCTATGAACTGGGGTCCTCTATCAGAAACAATCCTTTTTGGAATTCCATGTAACCTCAAAATATTCTGAATATACAAGTCTGCATACTGATAAGGGCGGTGTGTAGTCTTAACTGGTATGAAGTGAGCCACTTTAGATAACCGATCTACGATAACCCAGATAGAATCATTTCCTCTCTGAGTAGTAGGAAGACCTGTGATGAAATCCATACTAATTTCTTCCCATTTCCACGCTGGGATGGATAACGGTTGTAACAGTCCGGCAGGTCTCAGGTGTATCGCTTTTATCCTGCAGCATGTATCGCACCTTGCAACATAAGCTGCAACTTCTTTCTTCATCTTTGACCACCAATACCTGGTTCTCAAATCCTGGTACATCTTACTGCTTCCTGGGTGAATAGATAGCTTTGAATTGTGAGCCTCATTCAGAATTCTTTCTTTCAGCTCGGTGTCTTTAGGAACAACCAACCTCTGATTATACCATAGAATTCCCTGCTCATCTGTGCGGAAGTTCCAAGAACTACTGGTTTCCAACCTCTTCTTAATCTGACAGATCTCTTCATCGGTCTTTTGCTCCTCGATGATATCACTTTCCAAGGTGCACTGAAGAGTGATGTTGTTCACCATAACGGGGTGCATAAGGTTAAATCTATCTTCCAAAAGTGGTTGTAGGGAGTTGCAATGAGTCTTGCAACTCAAGGCATCGGCTACAACGTTTGCTTTTCCGGGGTGGTAATGCACTTCAAGGTTATAATCCTTAATTAGCTCCAACCATCTTCTCTGCCTCATGTTCAACTCGGGCTGGGTGAAGATATATTTCAGACTTTTATGATCTGTGTACACATGACATAGGTTTCCCATAAGATAATGTCTCCATATCTTGAGTGCATGCACGACGACTGCTAATTCCAAATCATGAGTGGGGTAATTTTCTTCGTGCGGTCTCAACTGGCGAGAAGCATAGGCGATAACTCTTCCATTCTGCATGAGCACACATCCAAGTCCGATCTTGGATGCGTCACAAAACACATCAAAAGGTTCCTCTAAGTTTGGCTGAGCCAAAACAGGTGCGGATGTCAACAACGTTCGCAGAGTGCGAAAAGCTGCTTCACACTCTGGAGTCCATTCGAACTTCTTGTTTTTCTGCGTTAAACGAGTCATAGGCTTGGCTATTCTTGAAAAATCCGGAATAAACCGACGGTAGTATCCTGCCAAACTCAAAAAGCTGCGAACCTCAAAAACACTCGTGGGTGCTTCCCAATCCATAACCTCTTGTACTTTAGAAGGGTCTACAGAGATCCCTTCCTCTGAAAGGACGTGACCTAGAAAAGGTACCTTCTTCAACCAAAACTCACACTTGCTGAACTTAGCATACAACTTATGCTCTCTAAGCCGGGTCAAAACAACTCGTAGATGCTCAGCATGGTCCTTCTCATTCTCAGAGTATACCAAGATGTCATCGATGAACACTACAACAAACTTATCCAACTCTGGCATGAAGACCGAATTCATCAGGTACATGAAATGTGCCGGTGCATTGGTCAATCCAAAGGACATAACTAAATATTCATAGAGTCCGTATCTGGTAGAGAAAGCTGTTTTTGGCACGTCTTCTCTTCTGATCTTAATCTGATGGTATCCTGACCTCAGGTCGATCTTGGAGAACACTTTTGCTTTTGACAACTGATCAAACAAGACATCGATTCGAGGTAAGGGGTACTTATTCTTTATAGTTACTGCATTAAGCGGTCTGTAGTCTACGCACATCCTTAAAGTTTTATCCTTCTTCTTCACAAAGATAGCGGGACATCCCCAAGGTGACGAACTAGGGCGTATCAAGCCCTTATCCAAAAGCTCTTGCAACTGAACTTTGAGCTCTGCTAACTCTTTAGCGTGCATTCTATACGGTCTCCGAGATATGGGTGCTGTTCCAGGGACTAACTCTATAGCAAACTCCACATCTCTGTCTGGCGGTAGTCCAGGCAACTCATCAGGAAAAACATCTGGAAACTCACACACTATTGGGATCTCAGCTATCTGCTTTGCCGTGATATTGAACAACACTCCGATCTCATGAGGGTTTCGAGGTAACTTGAACCGAAAGGTAGACCCATTCCTGGGACTAACCATGGATACAACTCTTTCTGCAGTGTCTAGATTAACCTTCCAGAGTTTCATCCAACTCATACCCAAAATTACATCCAAACCTAGACCAGGAATGACTATGGGGTCCACTACGGCCTGTTTATCCCCAAAGGTCATTTCCACTCCTTTAGCCATTTTACGCGCGGAGAGAACAGCTCCGGCGGAACTTATCTGATATCCCCGGTCTAACTTTATCAACTCAAGATTACTTCTTATAACAAAGTTCTCACTTATAAAAGAATGCGATGCTCCAGAATCAAACAGCACAACTGCGGGGCATTGATTAACAAGAAACGTACCAGCGGTGACAGGCTCTCCTTCTGGCACTTCTTCCACGGTGGTGTGATGCACATGACCCGTACGAGGTGGGGGTTGAGTGTACTGCTTCTTTGGGCGAGGGCACTGACGTGACAGGTGTCCAGTTTGGCCACAGTTATAGCATGGACCTATCACATATGGGGTCTTGGATCCTGCTGCACTTCCTGCCTTATTCCTGTTCTGCATCATGGGAGCGGTGTAAGGCTTCTGATAACTAGGACGGGGACGGTTGGTGGTGATCTTCCTCTGTGGGGGATGGTATCGTGCTCCTGTGACAGGCGGGCGATATGGGGCGCGTGCTCCGAAAGGGGTCCTTTGCTGGGATGAACCTCCTTCATTTGCACGACGGCGTGTCTCTATCGCTAGCCGGCTGTCATTGGCCTCTTGATTTAGGCAGTCGCTGACGAAGTCACTGAAGGTGGTGCGGTGACTGTTACCCATCTTGGAAAGCATGGCGGCACTCATGCCATGCTTAAAGCTTGCAATCTTCTTGGCCTCAGTATCAACAAAGTCTGGGGTGTAGCGAGCTAGGTTGTTGAAACTGTGGAGGTACTCGGACATAGACCTAGTCCCCTGGGATAACCTCATGAACTCTGCAACCTTCATTTCCATCAGTCCACTAGGGATGTAGTGGTTGCGCATAGCGGTGGAGAACTGATCCCAAGTGATACGTGCATTTACTGGCAAGGATGCACGGTACTGGGCCCACCATAAACCTGCGGGTCCTTCCAACATGTGCGCGGCGTATTCTGCCTTGAGCTCTTCCGTCAGACGAAGCAGACGGAACTTCTGAGTGATGGAGTTGAGCCATTCATCAGCTTCGAGCGGTTCGGTGGCTTCCTTGAACACAAGAGGGCGAGTGTCCAAGAAGTCACGGTAAGAGCTGTACTGGTTGGGCTCCGGACCTTGACGTTGATGATGCTGCTGTGCAGTGTTGTTAGCGATATTGCGAAGGGTGGCCTCCATGTGCCTCTGCATTTCCTCCATATTCCTTTGGCTGCCCAAGAACTGGCCAAAGAACGCTTCCGGCGTCATCGGCGGCGGTGGGGGAGGTGGCAGATTCTCCTCCTGTCTTGCCCCTTGCCCACGTTGGCTGCGAGTGTGTGCCGGCATCTGCATATCCCATTATTAAGCAATCATTAGGTGATGTTACATCGATCATGAATAAAATACTGCGCTGTACATAATTCGAAAATTTAGCACACGACCAAGTATAATTACTCATTTCCATACAACGTCACAGAATAATCGCTCAAAAATTAGACACGCAAACGATGGATTTCCATAAAAGGTGCCGGATCGAAGTCCGGACTTTGTCCAAAAGCTTACATGCCATCAAACATTTTAAACATAAAACTAGCACATGTGTAGGGTGTTACATCACTTAGCGAGCAAGCTCAAGCTATACAAAAGAAAACGATCTCTAACAGCTAACGCTCAGGGGTCTCCAGCGGCGGGTGCAGCGTCCTCTGGTGGGGCGTCGGGACCAAGGACCTCTCCGTCCTGGGGATCCGGGACCTTAGCTGCTGGGGCGGCGGTCTCCTGCGCGGCGTGGTGCATCTGATGGACGGCCTCGTGGAGCTGGTCGATATAGGCCTGCTGTCCGTGTATCTGCTGTATCAACAGGTGGGCTCCCTCTCTGAGCTGGTCGAGCGCGGTGCGGGCCTCATCCGTCTGAAGAGCGGTAGTCAGGTACATCTGCTCTGCAACTGTCCTGGCAGTGGACTGTGCTGCTGCTGTGGTGCGGGCGTCGTCACGCTCCAGAGTGAGCTGCTGTGGGGATATGGACCCAGGTGTCCTCACAGTAATACTTGGGCTGTTTTATGAAGACCGGCCCAACTAGATGTGAAGGATCATGGCGTCAAGGGCCAGCTGGTCGGGCAGGCGACCCAGGTGGTTGGTTGACGGCGTGGAAGTCTTCACCGATAAGGAATCATAGTCGATTAGGAAATACATCGTGACATGGGATTGTAATCGACTAGGTTTCCTTGTTCCATCAAGAGATCCGATCTACTAGAATCTGTAACCCAACTCACCGTGACTATATAAGGTGAGCAGGGACCCCCTCTCAAAAACACGTTGATCAAGATACAGAATAGACAGATCGACACAGGACGTAGGGTATTACGCTAAACTCGGCGGCCCGAACCTGGATAAACTCTCGTGTCCATCTAGTTTCGTCTTTGTGTCACGCCTGGATCGCCGTTCCACACGCCTTCCCCGCTAATCTACCACCTTGGGCATACCCCTAGGTGGACTATCGGCGATATTTCGTCGACAGCTGCTGAATCCTCTCCTGCAGACGAGCAACCTCAGCGTCGAAGTCCTCCTGAAGCTTCCTCTTGCTCTGGTAGGTGGCTGTGAGGGTGAAGGACACGCTCTCGAGAGTGTGCTCCAAACTCTCACATACACCCAACAAAGCTCCGGTGGCGCTCATCGCAGGCGTCTCACAGTAGAACCTCTCCTCTGGGCTCCCTGTCAAGACTGACTCCGAAGTCTGCTTCCAGCGCAGTGGGAAAAGTGATCCACGGGGAAACACTCCTGCCATCGCACTTGCCAGGTCGGCGGGGAAGCGGGCGATGATATCCTTCAGCACTAGGTATGCTGCCCTGTTGGCTCCATCGTTGGCACAAGTGCCTCTGGTGATCTCAGTCCATCCTGTCCAGTGCGGCTTGGCAGACAAGGCTTTGACCTTGATCTCTACCATAACCAGGGAATCCTGCCCGTAGATCTCCTTCTGCCAGGAGTACTTGGGCTCCTGTCCTTCCTCATAACCCACTGCCTGCAAAATCCTCCAAAGGATAGTCGGCAGCCCGAAATAGGTCAAGAACGTCCTCCGGGTCAGCTTGGTGGCCAAGCGATGACGCGGAACTCCTCTGCCTCCGGTGGCCTTGCGAGCAGTCAACTTGGTCCGGGCCATCTGTAGAAACAAAAGGGTTTTGAACTCTCGTGAGACGGAGACTAAGTTGGCATATTTTATAGAAAAGAGACAACTTTTAATTTAAGGGGAGGTAATGTAAATGCAAGAATATAAACATGATGCATGATCATACTTACGTTCTCACTCACTAACATGACTCGCAAGTCCTAACGTTTTAGTCGGTGGTAAGAACGATCTCTCATGCGTTATCTACCCGTTCTACTCGTTCGCATAGTTAGTGTACCTGCAGAAGATCCATTTCAGCCCAAAGAAATTCCCAATGATAAAGCAACTGAGTATTGACTAATATGCGCAACACATAGAAGCCAACACTAAACACCATGCACCAATATAGAAAATACCCTTGAAAACATTGATACCCTCGTATGGGTCTGCGTGGAGCTCGCACATACTTGGTATAAGAACTCTCACTTAGACCGACGGTTGGACGGTCATGCTCTCATATCTCACAAAATCATTTTATGCATGTTTTCGCGATCGACGCATTCTCTTTTTCCCGAGAATGGACCAGCAAATAAAGATCCAGCATGAAGCAAAACCCTGAACCCCTGTTAGCAGTTAGACCACCTGATTCCTAGTATAGGGCTTAAGGACGAGACTGGGCACACTTAGTAATTGAAAATAGTTTTGAAATACCCATTTTAGTTTGAAAATAGCTCTTTACGGAGGTAATCACTTGAACCATGCTCTTATACCAAGCTGTGGCGGAACCGTCCTGATTATAAGAGCTCAAGTATTATCTTAGCCAAATCCGTCTGACTTCGACTGATACTTGAACCTATACAACCCCGGTAGTCCGGAAATCTCGAAGGATTTCTAACACCATACATCATACAGGATCGCATCGTTCAAGGATTACATTCGTAAAGATACATCATAACGAAAACGAAACCGAATTTAAAATATCAGAGTGCGAATTTAAAACGGAGTTATTACAATACCGAGTTTAAAAGTGCGGAAGCTGAAATAGTTTAAAGCACGACCACCACACATGTGGTCCAAATAAAACATTGTTTTGATAAATCCACTCGACACAACTCACTCCTCCCTTTTTAAGATAATGTGCCACTAGTAGTCTTGGTCCAGCAAAAGAAAAGGGGAAAGCTTCTGGACGACCCTGCCCTGGGCCTACTCCTCATCACCTTCCACTGGGTAGAGGCAGTGCTTACAATAGCCGAAGTAGACCTGGCCATCTGCAACAAACGGGATAAACCCTGAGTACTGGAATGTACTCAGCTAGACTTACCCGTCCAACTGAAAATAAAGACACCAAGGACATGCAAGGCCTTTTCGGGTGGAGCTGGGATCTTTTAGTTGCGAGAAGCTCAAGTTCAGATAGGAAGTAATCAGTGATAAAGATAAGCTGCCATTTTTAGACCTATTCCTTAATTCTAGGTTTTTCACCTGTACTAGAGCACTCACTTGAATCTACCACTCAATAATATAACCATATCCAGTTGGCTTATCCACATTTTAGTTGAACCTTTAATCATTACATGGAGTTGTATCGTGGTGAAGCTCGCCATAGTTTCCCACTAACCGGGGGAGACGACGACTCGAATCGAATTCCAAATCAGCTGATGAAAGACCTTTAATACCAGCCCACACTTTCCCCGTCGGGTCCATGCATTGGGCAACCGCTCGACGCTTGTTCGTGGTGGTAATCGCCGCGGTTCAAGCACGGACCGCCCAATTGGAACCTGGCGATGGCCTCACGCGGCAGATCGCAATTTCCATACTAGAGGGCACGACACGGGTTGAGACCGGCCCGAACAGCTTCTAACCGGCTTTGGGGTCGATGATTACAGCACCGACATATCCCTAAGTAAAAGGGCGCGTTCAAAAATGAACGAGGGCCAACATCGATACAAACCTACACGATCCAACGGATGGACTGCCCCAAGTTTCCGAACTTGTGCCCTGCCATCCCGTTGACCGTATTTCATTACTACTCAGGTTCTTTTCCACGATAGCAAATATAGCCAACCATGATCCGGTAAATACCCATCCGGGTATTACGGAAACATCTTTAACTACCACTTTTATTAAGCAGGCTAAGCAATTCTACATTGTAATTAAATAACAGGATAACATGGTAGATATTACTCAATAACCAAGGAATGGTAATGCAGCAAGTAGGATTCATTCCAACTCCTAAACCTAATGCATCACAATATAAAAGGACTCAAGTAATCTTAATTGCAAAAGATAGGAGGCTTAATATGCTCCGGGGCTTGCCTTGGGTGAAGACCGAGGCCTCGTGGGAAGGCACTCGGGCAAGTTAGTGTCGCTGGCGGGGTCGACTTCCTTGGCTTGCTGGAGCTCCGGAATCTGCTGCTCGGCGTTTGTCTCTGGCTCCTGGTCGGGCTCCGGAGGGGTCGATCCTATTGTATGCGATGATTAATAAATAATTCAAAAGAAACTTAGGTTTGAACTGCAAGTGCACTTTTCTGGACTCAGAAAAATCCACAAAAATTCCAGCAGGCACACAACAGTTGCTGGACTCCACTGAACAAATTTCAGCCTAAAATGAAATACAGAACTGCAGATATAAAAATGACAAGCAAACTGCCAAAAAAGGTGCTTTGAACTAGCTCCTCATTCAAAAGTGTTAAACAGCAGACTTCATATTTTTTCCAGATTCTACTTCACATTTTATGCTTATCAAGAAAGTTCCATGAACAGAAATATTATATTATTTCTTACGTGAATTTCCAAAGGAAAACACAGAAAAGCACATTTGCAAAACAACTTCGGATTTCTTCACATAACAGGTCATGCTTACATTTTTCTTAGCTTGGACATCATAAACAGAGACTATACAAATTTTCCCACATTTTATCTCGACATATAAAACACCTTAACCTTTATTCAAAGAAATCAGCCAAAAAGGACTTTTAACCATAATAGAAACTTTTTTTACATAAACAGTGCATTAAATATTTTTCACATGTATAAAATAGGATAATAAACTTGCACAAAATTTTACAGGAATTATCTCAACCAGAAAACATATATAACCATTTATCTTAGCAAAGCATATAAACTGAAATAAAAGAAAACAGTAAAATTAACTCCTACCAAAAATACTTTTATATTTTTCCAGGGTAGATCTACTCATAAACAAACTAGCAAAACTGGAAGCACTTCATTTGGACTAACAAAACAGGATCTACAAAATAAACAAGCATTTACGGGAAGAAGAAAAACATTTTGGAAAAAAAGTTTTCTGGAAACACTCGACGCACGGAAAGGTGTGTGCTCGCTCGAGGCCTGGCTCGAATCGTGACAGCGGCCGAGGGTTCGCTCGAGGCCGAGTTCGGGCGAGTCGGAAATCAAACGCCCGTCCGAGGCCTGGCTCGAGGGCTCGGGCGAGACGGACAACTAGTCCGTCCGAGGCCTGGCTCGAGGGCTCGGGCGAGACGGGAAGCAATCGCCCGTCCGAGGCCTGGCTCAAGGGCTCGGGCGAGACGGGAAAGCAAACGCCCGTCCGAGGCCTGGCTCGAGGGCTCGGGCGAGACGGAAGCCATCGCCCGTCCGAGGCCTGGCTCGAGGGCTCGGGCGAGACGGAAACACACACGCCCGTCCGAGGCCTGGCTCGAGGGCTCGGGCGAGACGGAAACACACACGCCTGTCCGAGGCCTGGCTCGGGCGAGACGGAAACACACACGCCCGTCCGAGGCCTGGCTCGAGGGCTCGGGCGAGACGGAAACACACACGCCTGTCCGAGGCCTGGCTCGAGGGCTCGGGCGAGACGGAAACAGGGGAGAGGTTTGACCGCCGATTCCTCGTCGACGGTGAGGTCGCCGGCGGTTAAGCTAGGCTTGCGAACTCGTCTCGACGAGGCGCATCGAGTGGTGTACGTGGTTTGGCTAGCGCACGGCCGGAGCATGCCGGCGGCGAGTGGCGGCGCACGGTGATGGCGGCAACGCGCGGCTACGCCGTTTCCGGCGGCGGCCGGAGAAATTGGAGGAGGCAAAAGCTCGAGAGAACCCTAAGGAGCAAAGCTACGGGGTTGGTTTGGCTCGGGTGGCTCCAGAGGAGCTTTGCCACGAGCGAGGTCCGCGGCGGGCGGCCATGGCGTTCGGCCGGGGAAAAAGATGTGGGAGAGAGCGGAAGCGTTGAAGCTAGGTGGAGTTCTCACCTTGCCTTGGCTTGGTGAAGCTCGAAGATGAAGAAGAAGAGTCGGTGGAGCTCGGGTTGGGGAAGAACGGCGTTGCGGCTCGGCGGTGGCGACTGACGGACCGAAAGAGGTGCTTCGTCCTCCGGCGGCGAAGGGGCTCGGTCGGGGACGACAACGTGCGCACGGCGCGTGCACGGTGTAGGCGGAGCGGTGTACGGAGGGAATCGAAGGGAGGTGCTCCGACGAGGTCAGAACGACGAGGTCGGAACGACCCTAATCCCATGGCCCACGTGTCCCTGTCAACCTCTGACAGCCGAACCCATGTTCCATGTGATTAAGACCTGTTCGCCACCGGGCTACATCAGTGCCCAATGTCCGCAGGATCATCTCACAATTCGGTTACAGCATTGCATACTTTTACAAATAACATCGGAATAAAGAGCGGAAGACTTAAATAACATTAGTTTTACAAAGCAGGGTTCCAAATAGAAATTAAGGTGCAGTTATTACAAACCAAGTTCTGATAATAGAAATAGACAAAGGCAACGTAGTAAAGAACAGCAAAGATACTTATAATCACCCAGCCCGAGGGTGTACAACTATTCTTCGGCCTCATCGGCCTCTTCCTGGACGATGGTCATGCAGCAGGGCGCAAGACACATCGGGGACTCTGTCATACCTACAGCATGGGTAACAAACCCTGAGTACTGGGGTACTCAACAAGACTTACCCGACTAAGAAAAAGGGAGAAGACTCAGGAATGAGAGGCTTAGGGTAGTCAAGGTAAGGTTTAAGCAAGATCAAGTATTTTGCAGAAAAGCATTTTTGTAAACCTTATTTTATTTTGGAAAGATTCAGCATTCCTCAATTCTTCATCGTTCATGATTCATTTTACATTTCAAAACATTCCTAGTTGAGAACCACTCTCCGTTGACAGTCAGTGGACCAAGTCTCCATAACCGAGGAGCAACGTTAATCCGGATAAATAATACTCAGCTGAGGATCCCTATCCACACTGCATATGTAGCACCCAAGCTTGCATATGTCAACTCGTCTACCACGATTCCTCCAAGATTGGGCCCGGTCCTACGCCACCCGGAAGTACAGTACACCACTCCTATCCAGGTACGACGACCACGTGGGTACATGCTACTTCCGCCATCTCTCCACTCCCAGTGCGCGGTTGTCGGTCCAATAAAGGATTCCTCGGAGCCAGAGCTTTCCGAAGTATGTGAATAGTTACAAGTCTTGACCAGCAAGCCCCCATACGGATGGTCCCTAAAGTTTTTCCGTCAGCAACAAGCACCTCGGGACTCTAACCCAAGAGTACAGGTCCTGTCGGTTTTTCAACTCTGTCCCGGTCGGTGTCAACTGTTGAGTCCCGGACTACAACATGACGGCACCGTACGCGCGGACAACCTCTTCTCGACAATGACCACTTGCTAGCTAGGCAAGCAGTCATCGAACGGGAAGTAAAGCCAAATTCCCATAAAGATTCTTTCAGTGATCACACTTTTGAAAATGGCATTTTATTGCAAAGTCTAATTCAATAAGCATTGCTAAGCATTTTTCAAATACTTTTGAAAAGCAGGTATCGGGTGTATCAGTGGTCAAGGTGGATAGTGCATCAATTAGGATAGCACACAACTCCTATAAACCTAATGCAATAATTTAACTCAAAAGCATTTAAGAAAATCATTTTATAAATTCAAGGAAAGGAGTTAAATGCACCGGGGCTTGCCTTGAAGAGCAAAGAGGGCAGGCTCGAGGGCGGCAGGGCAGTTGTCGGAGCTCGGGGTAGCCTCAGGGATAGGTTCGTCAGCGGCTGCCTCGATCTTGACGCCTTCTTCGGTGACTATACGAATGCAATGATGCATGCTCATGAGTATGCTAGCATGAACTATGCAACACAGGGCATACAACATGAACCTTAATCACCTTTTCTGTTTTTCTTAATTATTTAAAAAGGTCATTTTATGCAGTTGCTCCAAAAATTACCAAATTAATCACATAAGTTCATTATGGTGTAGATAGATGGCAAAACAAATTTCATAATTTTTGGAGGTCATTAAGGTGCTCAAATAAAATCAGATATTAATTAACGAAAGGCACTATTTAACAATTAAAGATAAATGCTCAAAAATCAACTTGTTCCAAAAGACTTCAAAATTTCACCAGAGACTAAACATGACATAGGAAGCTAACAAAAATTTATCTCATGATTTTTGGAGTTATAAAAGATTTTCTAAAAATCCAAAACCATCCATTTATTAATTAAAAGAGGGATTTTACATTTTCAAATTCTTGCAGAAAAGTCAAGTTTCATATTTTTATAAAATACTACATAGTATAAAGACTCAACTGTAAAATTTTCAGAATTTTTAGAGCAATACAGAAAATCATACAAAAAGATGAAAAAGAAACACTATTCACAACTTCCAAAAAGGAAAAGAGCACTGTGCTCCTCCCTCGCAGGGCTCGGGCGAAGCGGAAACAAACGGCCGTCCGAGGCCTGGCCGGGAGGCTCGGGCGAGACGGAAAACGATCGTTTCGTCCGAGGCCTGGCCGGGAGGCTCGGGCGAAGCGGAGGGTGCATGCTTGCTCGAGACTAGGCTCGGCGAAGCTGAGGGTGCGTGAGTCCGCTCGAGGCTAGGCTCGGGCGAAACGGTGTGTGAGTCCGCTCCGAGGCTGGGCTCGGTGAAGTGGCGAGGGTACGTGTCTGCTCGAGGCCTGGCTCGAGCGAGTGCTTGCTCAAGGCCTGGCTCGGGCGAAGCGGAGTGGGAGCAGAGACCGAGGGCTTCGAGTGCTTACCACGGGTCGGAGGCAGGACTCGGCGGGACGGAACAAGGTGGTCGACGGAGCTCGGCGGGCGTTCACGGCGGCGCTCCGGCGATCCTGTGCACCGCACGAGGTCACAATGGCATGGTCAGAGCCGCAAGAAGACAGGGAAGCTGACACAGGGGTCGGAGAAAGATGATCATGGCCGGAGAGTGGGGATTTCCCGAACCCGAGCTCACCGGTGTTTCGCCGGAGTTTGGGAAGATGGGGTTACGCCGGGCGATTGGAGGCGGCGGAGGTAAAATTGAGGGGCTGGGAAGCTTCGCGAGCTCAAGGCGGAGCTTCTGGGCTAGGTGGTGGAGCGGCGGAGACTCTGGAGTGAGCTGGCGACAGTGGCGGAGGAACGACGGCCGGCGGGTGGCTTTTATAGCCGCGCTCGGGGACGGATGAGCGTCGCGTGCAGGCGGATAAGCTTGGCCGAAGCGTGCGCAATCGATTGCACGCTGGCGGAAGGACGGGCGTGCGCGCAGGGACCGGGTGTGCGTTCGCTGGCGACGGCCACGCGGCGGCGACGTGCTGGGAGCAGTGGGGGACGGGACACGGTCAGCGCTTGCGCGTGCGGGGGCAGAATGATGGCGCGGTTACGGGAGACAAGTCGGGGGCGGGCGTGCGGCTGCCAGGCGCGTGGCGCACGCAGCTCCGGCGAGCGGCCATGGCCGGGCCCCTCCCTGCTCTGCTCTGACCCTAGGTAGGAGATGAACAGGGCTAGGTCTAGGTGTTGACTTTCTGAATTTTGCAAATTACTCTCAAAATTTGAACTGAGCAGCAAAAACTCAAAATACCAAAGTTGTGTAGAAAAAGAAGATCTACAAGTTTGTCAATATGAACATTTTCAAAATCCAAACAGTTTTTGAACCACATTTGAAATTAGAAAAGGGGACACTTTTGGGATTTTAATAAATTCAAAATTACTTTTAATTTTATATTGAAACTTGAAAATCTGTAAAAACCAAAGTTGTTTCTCTTGACAAGATCTACAACCTTGCTTTTTGGACCAAGTCCAAATTTTGAATAGTTTTTAACTTATTAAAAGAGGGGTAAAAACCAGGGTTTGGAATTTAGGGTTTTTCAAAGGGATTTGAAATCTGTTTTTGATTTTGGGTTTTGAACAACACAACAAAGCTTCAAGACACTAAACTGAACAAGAAATACACAAGACTAGGCACAGAGTTGAAATTACCATTTTGCCCTTATAGGAAGATTTGGGCTTTTAGGGTTTTTAGAAAAAGGGATCACTACACACAAAATACCTTTTAGGAAAAGGTAAAGGCAAGCAACCGCTAGACAAACATTAATGCATGACAAGAATGATTATGACTAATGATGATGACATGTCAGGTTAATTACAGATTAAACACCAGAGGTGTTACATTTGGCTAGCGCACGGCCGGAGCATGCCGGCGGCGAGTGGCGGCGCACGGTGATGGCGGCAACGCGCGGCTACGCCGTTTCCGGCGGCGGCCGGAGAAATTAGAGGAGGCAAAAGCTCGAGAGAACCCTAAGGAGCAAAGCTACGGGGTTGGTTTGGCTCGGGTGGCTCCAGAGGAGCTTGGCCACGAGCGAGGTCCGCGGCGGGCGGCCATGGCGTTCGGCCGGGGAAAAAGATGTGGGAGAGAGCGGTAGCGTTGAAGCTAGGTGGAGTTCTCACCTTGCCTTGGCTTGGTGAAGCTCGAAGATGAAGAAGAAGAGTCGGTGGAGCTCGGGTTGGGGAAGAACGGCGTTGCGGCTCGGCGGTGGCGACTGACGGACCGAAAGAGGCGCTTCGTCCTCCGGCGGCGAAGGGGCTCGGTTGGGGACGACAACGTGCGCACGGCGCGTGCACGGTGTAGGCGGAGCGGTGTACGGAGGGAATCAAAGGGAGGTGCTCCGACGAGGTCAGAACGGAGAGGGAAGGTTGCGGTGGAGGTCGCGGCGAGAGCGAGCCGAGCGCTTGCTCTGGCTTGGTGGCGAGGGGAGGAGAGTGCGAGCGAGATTGGGAGAGTGTGTGCGGGAGAGCGAGGGAGTGAAGAGGTGCTCGGGGTTTTGATCGGCTTGACCGGTGGTCGTGGCGGGGCCACGGCGGCGCGGTCGGCGAGGCAGCGCGGTGATGCCGTGCACGGCGAGCGGGTGCGGCAGGCGAGGCGAGCGGAGAGTGGCCGGGGGAGATAGCTTGCGTGCTCGGGTGAGAGGGGATCGAGCGAGGAGTGGCCGACGAAGATCCTCGGCAGAAAGCGGCGGCCACGTGGCGGTTGCGGCCGGCGTACGACGCGGCATGTCAGCGGCAGCAGCGCGCGGCGCGCGCGGCGCGGGCGGCACGCGGGCGAGCGCTGGCGAGCGGCGCGGGGTGCGCGGGCGAGCGCTGGCGAGCGGCGCGGGGTGCGCGGGCGAGCGCGGGAGCGGGCCGGCGCACGCGAGTTGGGCCGAAAGGTGGGGCGTGGAAGGAATCGTTTTCCTTTTTCTTTTTTTTTCCAAATACTTTTCAAACTTTGACCACTCAAAAACAGTTTCAAAAACTCCAAACTAGGTTTTGACCCAAATATAAAAGTTTCTCGAAATAATTTTCTCTACGACTTTCATATAGGACACTTTTTCTGAAAACCATTTTTAAATCCTCCACATAAACAAAGCCAATTTTAAAGTATAAACCATTTTGTTTTGACTTATTTTTATTTACAAACTAATCTGAACTAGGTCAAAACTCCAACATGAAAAGCACTCTACTCAAGATTCTCTATTTTATAAAACTCTTTGCCAAAACAGAAATCCACTCAAACAACCAAGTCCAATAGAAATCCAAATCCAATTAAATAAACAAAAGACAAAACACTCTCATGCTCATGAAATGATGCAATGCATTGCTTATGTTTCTTTAGTAGCTAAATGCAGTGCCTTAATGCAGTGCTTGACACTAGGGTGTCACAGCGCCGAAGGACCGAAGCAATGGTGAAGAGCAAGTGAGGTCAAGATCGATGGACCATGGAGGTCATGTGATGATATGAAGTGGATCATATCATTTGATGATAGGTTGGTGCATGTGTTGCATCAACACCGAAGGAGATATGGAATGAAATGCGCAAGACAAAGGTATATTTATAGGACATTTCATTTCACCGGTCATAGGTGTGTAGAGAAGATTATGACCGGGTTTAGGATAGATAGCCGTACTATCAAGAGGAGCAAACTTGTTTGCATATCGGTCATCTAGTGCCACTTGAGTGATCTAACATTGCGATGTTGCTAGGATCGAGTGGCGTGGTGAGTGCAAGTGCTAATCCTTTGAAAAATGATTGTGAAAATGCTAACACACATGCACAAGGTGGTATACACTTGGTGGTGTTGGCACATTTGGAAAGGAGAAGGTGTTGGAGTTGAAGTGGATCAACTCAGAGAAGAGAAGGAGGCTTTTCGGTGTGTTCCAGACTCTAGGATGGATCTTGAATTGGAATTCTGTACTAATCCTTTGTGAGTTGGATCAGCTATTATGTGGGTTGTGTAGCCCTCTAAGTTAGCTTTCCAAAATGTCCAAGATCATCGAAATCGGAGTTCGAAGCTAAGAGTTATAGCCGTTTGAGCGCTGAAAGGTCAGTGACCGGACTCACTGACAGGAGGCATCCGGTAAGTAGTGTTGAGTCCGGTCACAGAGTCCGGTCAGTGCTTTTTGAGTGCTGATTTGAGGTGTATTGACCGGACGCTCGGTAGAGTCCGGTCAGTAGTGACCGGACGCGTCCGGTCACTAAAAACCAGCCCCGAAACCTCTCTGTTTGCGACCGGACTCATGCATAGGCGCGTCCGGTCATTATGACCTGACGCGTCCGGTCAGTAGAAGGCTGAACGCGCACGAAAACTAGCTGTTGGGGACGATCGACCGGACTCTAGTGACAGGACGCGTCCGGTCACCCTGTAGTGAGTCCGGTCAGTACGAAAAGTGCCCAGTGAAGGGGGTAACGGCTAGTTGAGCCCTTGGGGCTATAAAAGGAGATGGTGGCCGGCCTTGGCTGGTGCTTAGCACCCTTGGGACTTGGTGTCCATGCTTGGGGAGTGCTAGGAAGCCCTCTAACTCACTTGTGCTTGCTAGTGTGAGAATCGATTGCGAGTGAGTGATCCTAGTGCGTTGCATTGAGAGATTGCATCGAGTGGCACTAGGTATTCGTGTTGCAAGCCAGTGGTGCTTGTTACTCTTGGAGGTTGCCACCTCCTAGACGGCTTGGTGATCGAGTCTCCGTCGTGAAGCCCGCGTGAAGATTGTGCGTGGCTCCGGAGAAGGATTGTGAGGGGCATTGTGCTCGCCTCGCGGGGATCGCGAAGAGCAACTCTAGTAGAGCAACTCCATCCCCGACGGCTGAGCAACTTTTTGCTCAATTTCTTGGAAGCCAGCGCAACATCGAAGCTTTGCTGAGGGAAAACTTGGCCCAGGGACATCAACGCCCTGAGCTGAACCAATACAGTTCTTTCAAGGATTTCCTGGATACCAAACCACCAATCTTCAAGGAAGCTACAGAACCATTGGAGGCAGAAGAATGGCTGCATACTCTGGAGCAGAAGTTCCGTTTGCTTAGGCTCACAGAAGAGCTTAAAGCAGAATATGCCGCACACCAGTTGCAGGGACCAGCCGGGATTTGGTGGGGACATCATCGTACCACCTATCCTGCCAATGTCCCTATCACTTGGAGAGTGTTTACTGCTGCTGTTCGAGGTCATTACATTCCGCCGGGCTTGACACAGATGAAAGTGGCAGAGTTCATGAATCTGACTCAAGGAACTCGGTCTATCACAGAGTATCATCATCTGTTCAACTCGTTGGCTCGCTATATCCCAGACTTCGTTGACACAGACGCTAAGAAGATTGCTAGTTTCAAGAGAGGCTTGAACACTAAAATGGGAAAGTCAGTGGGTACATCTTCCCGTACCAATTTCAATGACTTCATAAGCGACTGTCTGATTCAAGAGAACCATAACAACAAGCATGCTGCTAGCAAGGCCCGGAAGAGGACCTTTGAATCAGGATCATCACAACCCAGAGGACCACCAGCTCAGCGAAATCTGTATCGACCACCAGCGCCGGGGGCACGTTTTAGGCCGCCGCAGAAGAAGAATCAGCCACAAGCTCAGCGCAATCAGAAGCCATACAAGATAGCTGCTGCTCAGGCTCGTGGAGGTCAAGGCAGTTCTTCAGGGAACAAACCGTTGGTTCGGGGACCATGCTACAACTGCAACCAAGAGGGGCACTTCGCAAGGTACTGCCCCTACCCAAAGAAGCAACAGGCCAACTACCCCGCACGCCTGCACAACATGACCGCTGAAGAAGCTCGTGCTGGAGAGCCCGTGACTGCTGGTATGTGTCTTGTTAACCATCATCCTGCAGTTGTTTTGTTTGATACTGGATCATCGCATTCGTTCATGAGTAAAGCATTTGCACAAAAGCATAATCAAGAGGTGTCTGAAATGGATTATGGGTTTCGTGTAAGCTCTGTGGGGAGTAGTGTGTTGTCTAGGCAGATGGTACGTGATGCAACCATCGACATCGGAGGGCATAAGTTTGGAGCCAATTTAGTAGTTTTGCCAGGACTCAGTATGGATGTAGTCCTAGGAATGAGTTGGATGAGTATGTGGAAAGCGGTGTTAGACACTGCAGATAGAACTCTTACCTTATCTGATGCAAGGATTAACACCAAGATACGTATCTCTCTTCCTCGAGGAGCAGATTTTGTTGATCTGTCTTGTACCTTATCTATAGAGGACCTGTCAAAAATTCCAGTTGTTCGGGATTTCCCAGACGTCTTTCCAGATGAGTTGCCGGGTTTACCGCCCAAGCGGGCTGTAGAGTTTACTATTGAGCTGTTACCAGGAACTGCACCGATCTCGAGAAGACCTTATCGTATGCCGCCCAATGAATTAGCCGAACTCAAGACGCAGATTAAGGAACTTTTGGACAAGGGTTTCATTCAACCTAGTGTGTCAGAGTGGGGATGCCCAGCTTTGTTTGTCAAGAAAAAGGACAAGTCTCTACGGATGTGTGTGGATTATCGACCGCTTAATGCCGTGACTGTTAAGAACAAATATCCGTTGCCACGGATAGATATTTTGTTTGATCAGTTATCCAGAGCCAAAGTATTCTCCAAGATCGATTTGAGATCAGGATATCATCAAATTAGAATCCGACCACAAGATATTCCAAAGACTGCTTTTTCAACCAGATATGGCCTGTTCGAGTATTTAGTCATGTCTTTTGGATTGACAAATGCTCCAGCATACTTTATGAGTTTGATGAACTCGGTATTCATGTCAGAACTAGATAAGTTTGTAGTGGTGTTCATTGATGATATTTTGGTTTATTCGGAGAACCCGGACGACCATGCAGAACATTTGAGGATCGTCTTGACAAGACTCCGGGAACATAAACTCTATGCTAAGTTTAGTAAATGCGAGTTTTGGTTGAAGCAAGTACAATTCCTTGGTCACATCCTGTCAGAAGAAGGAATCTCTGTGGACCCTAGCAAAGTACAAGAAGTAATGGATTGGGAAGCTCCAACTTCAGTTGGGGAGATTCGGAGTTTTCTCGGTTTAGCAGGGTATTACCGTCGTTTCATTCCCGATTTCTCCAAGATTGCCAAGCCCTATGACAAGTTTGCTGCAGAAGGATCAGAAGTTTGAGTGGACAGAGAAGTGTGAAACAGCTTTCCGTACCTTGCGGAAACTATTAACCACTGCCCCTGTCTTAGCTCAGCCAGATATCGAGAAGCCGTTTGATGTCTTCTGCGACGCATCGAAAGTTGGTTTAGGCTGTGTTCTTATGCAAGAAGGCAGAGTGATTGCTTATGCTTCACGTCAGTTGAGAAAACATGAAGTTAATTATCCTACGCATGACTTGGAATTAGCTGCTGTGGTACACGCTCTAAAACTATGGAGACATTATCTGCTTGGTAACGTCTGTAACTATGTACACGGACCACAAAAGTCTCAAGTATATCTTTACTCAACCTGAACTGAATATGAGGCAGAGAAGATGGCTTGAGTTGATTAAGGATTACAATTTGCAGATACATTATCATCCAGGAAAAGCAAATGTGGTTGCTGATGCTTTGAGTCGGAAATCGCATTGTAATAACTTGAGGTTACAACCAGAGGACGAGTTTAGTCTCGAACACCCTGTGATCTTGCGTCACATCGAGCTGCAGAGCACCTTAGGTTGATCAAATTCTAGAAGGGCAGAAAACAGACAAGGGAATCTATTATATCAAGGAAAAGCTAAGAGCTGCCACTGAACCCGTAAGACATTTTCGAGTTGATGATAAGGGAGTGTTATGGTTTGATAATCGCTTAGTGGTACCCAAGAATAGGGAACTCAAAAATCAGATCATGGATGAGGCTCATCTTTCTAAGTTGTCTATTCATCCCGGGAGCACTAAGATGTATCAAGATTTGCGTCCAAGATTTTGGTGGACCAAAATGAAGAAGGAAATTGCCGCGTATGTAGCCAGATGCGACACGTGTTGTCGAGTGAAGGCCATTCACCTGAAGCCAGCCGGAACACTTCAACCTTTATCAATACCTGAATGGAAATGGGAAGAGGTGAGTATGGATTTTATCACCGGTTTGCCTACTACTCAGAAGGGAAATGATTCGATATGGGTAATAGTTGACCGTCTCACCAAGACCGCTCATTTCATACCAGTTAAAACTTGTTATCGAGCACCGGACTATGCGGAGATTTATATCAATCAGATTGTACGATTACATGGTATACCCAAGGTCATAGTTTCGGATCGTGGAACGCAGTTTACTGCACCATTCTGGGAGAAACTGCAAAAAGAGTTAGGCACTAAGTTAATCCATAGCTCAGCTTACCATCCTCAGACATCAGGACAAACGGAAAGGGTAAATCAGATTTTAGAGGATATGTTGAGAGCATGTGTGTTATCCGCAAAGGGATCTTGGGAGAAGTGGTTGCCATTAGCAGAATTTGCTTATAACAATAGTTATCAAGAAAGCATTCATATGGCACCTTTCGAAGCTCTGTATGGCAGAAGATGCAGAACACCAGTAAGTTGGGTTGAACCAGGAGAACGTCGTTACTATGGAATTGATTTTGTCAAGGAAGCAGAAGAACAAGTTAGAATAGTTCAACAACATATCGCAGCGGCACAGTCCCGACAGAAGAGCTATGCCGATAAGCGAAGAAGGCCGCTTGAATTCGAAGTAGGTGACTATGTGTACTTGAAAGTATCACCCATGAAAGGAGTTAAACGTTTTGGCGTGAAAAGAAAGTTAGCGCCAAGGTTTGTGGGACCCTACAGGATAATGGAAAGGAGGGGAAAAGTGGCTTATCAACTACAGTTACCTGAACATTTGAAGGCTATATTCCCTGTATTCCATGTGTCACAATTAAAGAAATGTCTTCGAGTTCCAGAAGAGGAAGTACAACCGGCCAATATCAAGTTACAATCCGACCTTACTTACCCGGTGAAGCCATATCGAGTACTCGATGAGAAAGAAAGGGTAACTCGCGGAAGAATCTTGAAGCAATATAAAGTATCTTGGAGTGAACAAGACGACCGAGATGCCACTTGGGAAACGGAAGACTATCTAAAGGAAGTATATCCACAGTTTTATAAAGAATGGTTCGTAACTAAAATCTCGGGACGAGATTTCTTTAAGGAGGGGAGGGCTGTAACACCCTAGGTGTTAAGCAACCCTAAGTGCATAATTTGACATCTCATGAGCATAAAGCATCATCATTGCATGTTGCATTCTTTCTTTTGTTAAGTGTCATTTCATGTGACCTTTTGTGATGCTATGCTTGATTGAATGCTTGTGTGTCTTGTTTGTGGAGTGTTTAAGTCTCCTTAGTAGTTGAACCTTGTTGAGGAGTCAAAATGAAGCTAGGTTTATGTTGGTCATGTTGGCTAACCAAGTCTCTAACCCTAGTTGCCTTAATAGAGCCCTAGGAGTCCTTTTGTTTGACTAACTAAGACCTTCTTGATAGAAGCTTTGCATGGCTGTGGGCCCTTAACCAAAAGTGTGTAGAATTTAGAGTAGAACAAAAGTTGTTTAAGGCCCAACTCATGAAAATGGGTTTAACAAGGTGTTTTGGGACCCACAAGGCAGATTAGAGGGAGTTTAGACTTAGAAAATTCTCTAAGTCCTAACTGCCCAAAACAGTTTCACGAGGTCACCTTTGGAGCTTTTTCTGGAGCAATCTAGACCGAACCGAAGATCAATCTTGTAACCAAAGTTGTAGATGGTATGTAGCTCTACTCAATGGAACAAGTGGTTTAGCGTTTCACTGAGTGGATTAGGAGATAATCGTGACCAAAGTTCGGCCGTCAGTCGGCCACCGGTAACTGAATCGGGCGATTCAGTTTGAATCCGCCGGTCGTGGCCGACCGCGCGCAGAGCTCGGCCGCCGCGTGGCGCGAGCAGGCCGGGGTCGCAGCGTCCGCGCGCGGCGTGGCAAGCATGGCCTCGCCCTCGCCCTGTCCGAACCCGCTCCTCCCTCCATTCTGTCTCTCTCTCGCTCTTGTTCCTCTCGCCGGAGCTCTAGCGGGGAGAAAGGGGAAAAGCTGCGAGCGCCGCCGCCGTTCGCCGCCGTCCCGCCGCCGCCGCCGCACCGACCGTCCATCCAACCACCAAGCTTCGCCGTGAGCCCCCACACCCCGTGCTGTCCTTAGCGCTCCCTAGGAAGCCCTAGGTAAGCCCCGGGATGCGCCGCCGCCATGGCCGCCATGACCGCCGAGCTCGGTCCGCCGTGGCCGGCCTCCGTCCCGCGGTTGCGTGTTGCCCTAGCGCTCGTTTAGGGGTTAGTGAGGTCCGAGGAGAGGGTAGAGGGTGTTGGTTTGGTCGATTAGGGTTAAGAGCCCGCGGAACGCCGCCGTCCGCCATGACCGCCATGGCCGGCGCGCTCGGTCCGCCGTGGCCAACCCTCTTCCCGAGCTCAACCATCCGCCCTAGCTAGCGTTCTTGAATCGCCTCGCTATGCTGGAGCTCGTGGTGGTGTTGGTTAGGCCGATTAGGGTCTGGAAGCACGAGTACGCCGTCGTCCACCGCTTGCCGAGGTCGCCGGAGATGGCACGGCCGTGGTCGCGGGTGCTCGGAGCTTGCGCCCTGGTTTCCGAGCCCTGGGCTAGGGTTATGAAGGTCGCCGGAGTAGATCTCGAGGGTCGGATGAGCCCGTCGTGGCCGGAGTCGGCCGGCGTAGCTCGCCCGCGCCGCCGTGTCCGCCATCGCCGTCGGCGAGCTCGATCCGCGTGTGCGCTGTGCCAGCCGAGGGTACCGTTGGGTGCAGAAGGAGAAGGGGAGTCTGTCGGTGGAGTTGGCTTCGCCGGAAAGTTCGCCGCCGGCGAACCACGACATGGTCAACCTCCTCCCCTGTTCGGTGTGTCTGACGAGTGGGGTCAGGGTTGACCCGAGGGCCCGCGCGTCAGTGGCTTAGGACCAGTCTGTGTGCACTAGTTCGGGTACCCGTAGCAGTTTCCTGTTTGAATGTTTTTCAGGTTTTGTTAATTAGTTTCCAGAAATTGTGTATTGCTTGTTTAATTCATATCTTGTGAAATATAAATGCTAAAAAGGTGAAACAAGTTTTGTTAGGTTTGTTATGTTGAGGTCTATGCATGAAAAATATAATATGTCCAGTTTGTGGTGATTTTCTGTGTAGTTATATTTAATTCATGTTTAGGCTGAAATCTTGTTTAATGCATAGTAATTTGTGGTTATCTCAGAAAAATGTGATTCTTATTTTGTTAGGTTTGTGCTGACTAGTAGTTCTTGGGAAAAATGTAAAATGAAGTTGTTCTGTGAAATAATTTGGCAGTAGTAATTAAAATGATTAAATGCTGTTTTCTTGATTATTTTGTAGTAATTAAAATATGAAGAGTATGGACTTGGTAATTTTTACTGATTGCTCTTATGCTAGGAAAGTTCAGTAGAAAAATAAGAAATCTGTTGTTTGACACTTTTTGCTAGGGTGTGTAGTTCAAAGCACCTCTCCATAATAGAATTTGTCTTTTTCATAGAGGATGAAGTCTAGGTCCAAATGGGATGAAATTTGGACAGAGGGTTAGATTAAGTATTATTGATCTCCAGTAATTTTTATAGGTTTTTGTGAAGCTGTCTAGGATAGGTTATTGTTATGGGCCTATTTAACTAGATTTAATTCTACAAATAATTAGAGGGTAATAAACCCGTTAAGCAACTTTGATGCGGTGACAACAAGACTTGATAAGTAGTATGTCGGATTAAATAAGTGAGTAGCAGTAGATGACATGTGCTTATCTCCTGAATGGTTACTCCATGTTGCATCACCATGCATCCCATGTGCATTCATATTGTTCATTCATGTACCGCATCATGCAGGATCGGTAGTGGAAGCCCAGGAGACGCCGGAGGAGCAGCGTCAGGAGGAGACACCCGAGGAGGGGATCCCGGAAGGAGACGCTGAAGACCTGCCGGAGTGCCGTGATCACCGCCCCGCCGACTTCGAGCGAGGCAAGCCCCGGAGCATTCTAACTCCTACGGTTTGCAAATGTTCTAATTAACCTGATGATGGATGTTGCATTAGGTTATAGGAATTGATTGCTACCGTTGATGCATTATTACTTATCCTTGTCCACCTGCAAATATTACCTTGTTATCCCTGATAAGTCTAGGCTCGTTTATGCTTAGCCTGCTTAGACCGGTAAAAGTCGGGTGATTTCCTGTCTCCCGCATATAGGTGGATACTGATCATGTTTAGCCTTGTGCTATCATGGAGATAACCATGTGATAATTAATTTGAGACCGGGCGGGATGTAGGAGCAGCAGGACATGGGTTCTGTGTGCTAGTAGTCTCCCGTCTGTGTCGATCAGGAACCGACGAAGGCACACCTCAGTCATTTTGAACGCGTCAATCACTTAACGGAGCAGGTGCGGGTACCTCCCGTGAAGCCGAGTAAGGTTTTTCGAGCCGGTGACGGAGATGTTGACGCCTAACACCCAGGGCCTCAGATGTACCGTGGGCAACTATTCTGATCGACCTGGCATGGTCCGAGGGCAGGCAGGGCCTGATCGACCTGGCATGACCGTGGGCAGTTAATAGCTTGAGCGACCTGGCATTGAGATAACCCCCGGTGTAGAAGGGCCCATGACCGTCCCGCGTGTTGTGTTCTCGAACCTCCTGAAGTGGTCGCCAACGGCCACCTGGCAGGGTGTGACGGGCGAGTGTGCGACATTTTATCCCCAGCTGGTAGGAATCGATTATAATCGCCATCGCTCCTGGTTAGTGAGTAACTTGACTGAGTATGTGTTACCGTAGTAATATATGGAATTAATGATGGTTATGGCTGATGAATCTGAAAGGCTATTGATGAAATAGTCACTCTTGCTTGAATAAGTAGTCAAGTGTTTGCTCTAGATCAGGTGCAAATCTAGATAATCAGGCTGATTACATAAAAGTGACTGCTAATGCTCTAATGATGACTAGTTAATAATAAAGTGCTTTTATGCAAAAAGGTAAGTGTGGCCAACCCCAGATACAGCCTTGCATAATCCTTGGTGTCGGTTATTTCTGGTTTATGACGGGTAAGTCTAGCTGAGTACCTTCTCGTACTCAGGGTTCTATCCCTTGTTGTTGCAGATGGGCAATGCTTCTTCGGCTATTGCGAGAACTGTCTGTACCCCGTCGAGGGCAGTGACTAGACCATGGGCATGGTCAACTCTTATCTTCCCTGATGCTTTTGTGGACCGATCAAGCATATGGCACTGTATTGTGAACTAAGGACTTGTGTTTCAAACTATGTTGCTTCCGCTTTTGAATTCAAACTATGGTTTGTAATAACTGTTGAACTCCGATGTAATTGAACTATGTGCGAACTGAATGTACCTTGTGGGCATGTACGCTAATCTATTACGATCTTGGTTAAAGTTGAATGACTTGAAATCCTTCGAGATTTCCGGACTACCGGGTTTGTACGAGCTTAAGTACTTGTAATCTCTGTGAAAGCAGCGATTCAGTGCTTAATCTGGTGCAAATTGGTCGGTTCTGTTACAGTCACATTGCTTAGTTTGTGTAGCTAAGTTGAGCTCTCTAATTTGGCTTGTGTAGCCTTGTTATTGAGCATTGCTAGTGAGCTTAGGCTTTGTGCTTTTGCTTAGTGGCATGTGTAGGAGCTCCCCGGTTGATTGAGTACTAGTTGCTTAGGTTTGTGTAACCTTGCAAGCTAGAATTGTTTAGGTGAGCTCTAGCTAGCCCGACACCTTATTTGCATTGTTTAGGATCTTTTATAAGGTGTCATAGAGTATAAGTAGAGGAGTGTAGTCTTGGCTAGACCGATAGTTTTAATTCCGCATTTATTTCGGTTAGCCGGTGCGATTAATTTTAGAAAGGACTATTCACCCCCCCTCTAGTCCGCCATCTCGACCCTTCAGTCGGCCAATATAATGACCAACTGAATTTGGAACATATAGAACAGTAGCTTCGCGCTACGCCACCATCCACACTCCTAAGTTTTGTGCTCTAGCTAACCATCGTATAATCTCGTTACCTTGTAAGCTCCTAAGATTTATGCAGAGAGGGAGGTTGTGAACTCCATAATAGAGTTATGTGCTCCGGAATAGAAGTTGAAAGTGCATGTTGCACTTAAGTATGATTTTGGATGACTTGATGACAATATTGATTAAAGTCTAATATGCTTGCTAAGTGTGACACAGGAAAAGGGTTATCTCACAATAAAATTGAAATGAAAATGACATTGATGAAAAGGCTACTCTATTGTGGGATAATCATGGTTCATATGTGTGCTAACAAAGGATTCAAAGCAAAGTGTGATTGAATGGCTTGAAGATGATGAAGATAGCAAGGAAAGAGTCTTCGAGGTACTAAGCAAGGGTCAAGGGCAAGCGACAGCTTGGCGACCGAAGAACCTAGCTAGGGTGAAGAAGAAAGTACTTGCATTTAGTCGAAGGATCAATCAAGCTTGAAGATTACATTAAGTGGAGAATCAACATTCCTAGCAACAATATTGATTAAAGTGACTTGACACATTTGGGATTTCATCATATCACTTGTTTGGAGTCAAGTCACATGCTCAAGATGGCTATGCTCGAGGGAAATCTACTCTTTATCATGACAAGCATTCCTCTAAATAAAGGAGATGAAGAGAAGCGGCTTCGGTTCGATGGAAATCAACTCAAGAGGTTTAAAACTTGTTTTTCAATTTGTCTTGAGTAAATAGGAAAGTCATACTATTAAGAAGGATGCAACATAGAGTAGATGATTCTTCGTAAGTGCTCAAGTATAAAATAAAATCAAAAGAGAGACACAAAATCACTTCACGAACACTTTGTGAGGTTGCTGTCAACTTCCAGCGTTGGAAGTTCCGACACTAGGATTTTCAGCAAGTCTGTCCTCCCAGCGTTGGAAGTTCCGACCCGAGTTCCGACTCGAGTTCTGACACTGCCAGCGTCGGAAGTTCTGACCCGAGTTCCGACACTCCCAGCGTTGGAAGTTCCAACCCGAGTTTCGACACTGTCAGCGTCGGAAGTTCCGACGCGAGTTCCGACAGTGGGATCTCGACCTACTTAGCCTCTCTGCCGCAAGCTCGTCGGAAGTTCCGACGTGCCGGAAGTTCCGACCCGAGTTCCGACACTGACTGAAAAGTAGTCGTTATACCTCTATGAACAGTGTTTCTTGTGAACATCGGAAGTTCCGAGATCTAGACCGGAAGTTCCGACCTTCACGTTTTCAGACCAACGGCTAGAAAACGATTAGTTTCGTGGGTGGGGCTATAAATACCCCCAAGCCTCCCCATTTGGAGGCTGCTGATTCTGCTGGTTCCCACACCCATTCTAGAGCTTCCAAAGCACTTTCCAACCCTCTCTTAGTGAGTGATTGACCTCTAATTGCCAAATCCATTTGTGGGTTGAGAGATTCAAATTAGAGAGTAAGCCACCTCTTGAGCACTTGTGCAAATCGTCGATCTTGTTGTGCGCATTCGTTACTCTTGGACTCTACGGTCCTAGACGGCTAGGCGTCGCCGTTGAGCACCAAGAGCTTTGTGGAGTGCCTCGGAAAGTTTGTGAAGGTTCGATCTCTCCTCAAAAGAGATCATCTAGTGGAAGGAGCATTGCGGGTGAAATAGACCGCGGCTAGAGTGACCGGTGGTGTCCTCTTGAGCCCACCTTTGTGGTAGCTCGCAGCCGGCTCAACGGAGAGTAGGACCCGAGGGGGTGCCGAACTTCGGTAAAACAAATACCGTGTCTCCTCTTGTTATTACATTCGATATTTGTGTGGCTCGAGCTTTCCCTGCAGGTTCTGTGTGTTGTGCATATATATATTGTATCTCTGCAGGGTGTGTGAAAGTTGTGAAAAATCCGGAGTCGATTTGGAGCTCTGTGCCGAAATCGCAAATACCGGACGTATCCGGTATTGCCTAGAGGCTCAGCGACTTAGGGATTACCGGACGTGTCCGGTATCCCTACCGGACGTGTCCGGTATTAGCTCTCTGTGCAGAAACTTTTATATCTTGCTCTAATTTATTTGTGGTGCAGAGACTTGACTCTATATTCATTGTATATCTTTCATATACTGTGTGTTTGCCTCTTGTGGGGTTGATTTACTCTGATTGAGAGCTTCCAAGAAATTGGAAGCTCATATACTAATCGCTTCCGCATTCAAGGTGTTAATTTTTCAGAAACGCCTATTCACCCCCCTCTAGGCGGCATCTTAGGCCTGTTCGGTCCTTTCAGAAGTAAGTTAACCAAATGATAGTTGTGCTAAGGATTGATTCTTACTACGACCCCGCTCGTTTATGGTGAATTGGGACCAGAATCATTCCAGCCCATGAATCTTATACAAATCAGTGAACCAATCCAGCCGGGAATCATTCCAGAGCTTCGTTTGTGGATAAACAGATGAGGCCTACATGGTAACACTAGAGATACATGCATATGCCCGTTTTGAACCTTTTTATAACCCCTTCCTAAAAGACCAAATAAAAGAGTACATAGAGAACTAGAGATATATGCCAGATTTGAACCTTTTTATATCCCCTCTTCGTCATCTTCCTTTGTTATGTAATGTTCATGTTCATGTTCAGAACATATTTGGGTCAATTCTATTAGTATTGATCTCCCCAGTTACTGGGCCCAACGGCCCTTTTATCTACCTTGATCCGCTCCTGATCGGGGAGCCCAACCCATTAATGGTTGGAGGGCCCCTGTCACACTGCGGGATATAAAAGGGAGGTGGGGGGCCAAGGCACAAGGCACGAGGTTCGTCTGAGCCGCCAGAGACCCCCCACCGACATCCCAACCCTAATCCGATCTAGGGTCTTGCAGCCAGTGACGGGAAGCCCTCCCCGCCGCCGCTGCGTCGACTTCAACCGGCGCGACCTTCACTGCACCGAGCGCTTCCCCACGCCCTCATCCGGACCCGCAAGAACGACGAAAGAGACCTATGGCGGACGCCGGATCAAGTTCCAAGCCCACCGGAGATGGTCGATTCTCTAACCCTATTGTTCTTTACTTTCACTGTCTAGCACATTAAGCTTTTGTTCATCCATTGTTTAACCTAATCCCGAGCCTATTAACACTAAGTGATCCGATTGGATCTTACATTGGTATCAGAGGACTAAGACTCTAAGTAAATAGATCGGGATTTCTAAGAAAACCAAATCGGTTTTGGCCGCCGAGCGACATACCATGAGTATCGTCCCGGGCCAGGGGAGGGAACCGCATCCCCAACTCAGATCAGCGACACAAATGGTGTTTCCCCAAACCCTAAGAACTCAGAAATCCGATCCGGATCTGGATCGGGAGCAGAAAGGGGAAGAATCGATTTCATCCAAATCCCTAACCCTAAGAATCAGAAAGGGGAAGAATCGGTTTCACCAAAATCCCTAACCCTAAGGATCAGAAAGGGAAGAATTGGTTTCGCCCAAACCTACCTGAGATGAGACGGCGTGCTCAGACGGCGTGCTCCACCGCCGTCGTGCTCGCGACCCGCGGCGTGGCACAGGAAGCCGCCGGGTTCGTCCTAAGGGTGCCGCAACGAAACCACTCGACGGCAACGCGCTCAACCCAACGGGAGAGCGCGTGCACCGGCGAGGGGCTCCGCGGCGGCACCAGCTCCTCTCCTGCGCCGTCGTCGTGTCCGGCGGCGGCGCCCCCGTTTCTTCTGCTCCGCGTAGAGAAGGCGAGAGGGAGAGGGAGAGAGAGCAAATGAGTTTAGGGTTCGGGGGAGCAGCCGCCGATCAACGGTTTTTTTTTGTTCCGGCGAGGACCGCGGGCTGCCGTCCGATCTTGATCGACGGCCGAGAGCGACCGGGCCGTTCTTTTGGCCCAGGCGGGCGCGAGCGCGACCGCTCTTTCCCGGCCCAGGCCCAGGTTGCGGCCTGGGTGCGGGGGAGCCTGGCCAGGGCGCAGGAAAGGCCGTAGTGGGCCGTTTTTTCTCTCCCTGGTGGCCCGTTCGATTAAGACAATTGTTTTTCTCAATTTCAGACAATTTTTCAGTTTCAGTTAAAATCTCTGTAAATTTTGAACCAACGGGATAAATTTTCAGAGAATATCAGAAAATAAGGTTAAGTTTATTCAGTCACGTTTTCCGCTGCAAAAGTTTATTTTTGTTCTTTAATTAAATTCGAACCAACGGGAGAATTTAATTGTTGGAACAATTTAGAAATTCAGAAAATTTATAATATTGTTATATTCTGACCAACGTTGATTATATCAATATTATAAATGTTTTAGCTTCATCAGTTTTATGCATTATTTTTATTTTCTGCCCAACGGTAATATAGAAATAATGCAAAAGGAATTGTATGTTTTAATACTGACCAACGTTGTTTTAAAACATGCAATTTTTATGGATAAGATATTATTTGTGTTAAAGAATCTCACTATTCTGTCAATGGTTTTCAGGAATCAACTGGATCGCTCAGATTCCACCTCTGACTGGGAACAACTATAAGAAGTGGCGCGAGCAGCTTGAGTTAGCCTTGGTCATGACGAACAATGACCTTGCTCTCTCATCACCGTGTCCCGTTGCTCCAGAGGAGCCTGTGAGAGAGGAGAATGAGGAAGATGCCGCTTTTGCGACACGCAAAAGGGACCATGCTGATAAGAGGATGTCCTATGACCTTGAGAAAAGGCAATGGGACAGTTCCAATAAGAAATGTCTCACTTTAGCTAAGGCTACTATTTCAGAGCCTATCAGAGGGTCCATCCCTGAGACACCCACCATTGCTGAGTATTTAGATCATGTTAAGAATCAGTTCCATGCAACTACTAAGTCTCAGGCAAGTGCTCTTATCAAAGAGCTTTGCAATAAGAAATACAATGGTGGTGGCGTTAGAGACCACATACTAAGAATGAGCACCATAGCTGCTAAGCTTGAGTCCATGAAAATTAAGTTACCTGATCCTTTTGTCATTCACATGATCTTTGCCTCACTGCCAAGTGAGTTTGACACTTTTAGTGTCAACTATGACATGTTGCTTGATGACTGGAACATGGACAAGCTCATTAGTATGTGCGTTCAAGAGGAAGAGCGCATTAAGGATTCACGTGGGGACTCTGCTCTCTATGTGAAGGATAATAAGAGAAAGTTTTTTAATAAGAATGCTAAACCACAAGGGAAACCAAAGTGGGATGGCAGCTCATCCTCTAATGCTAATGCCAAGGGAAAGGCACCTCAGTTCCAACCTCAGCCTCAGTTCCCTCCTCAGCCTCAGTTCCCAGCTCAGTCTCAGTCCCAGCAGGGAAAGAAGATCACTGTAGACAAAGATCAGTGCATGTATTGCAAGGAAAGGGGCCATTGGATGAAAGATTGTCCTGGGTTCCTGAAGTTCCTGAGTAAGAATGGTGAGGATATTATTACATTTGTAGATGAATCCTTGTTTCTAAGTTATGACAAATCCACATGGTGGGTTGATTCAGGTGCAACTACTCATGTTGCTAATTCTTTTCAGGGATTCGCTACGAGGAAGATCCTGCAAAGAGGAGAAAGAACCATTAAGGTGGCTAATGGAGTACAAGCCGACGTCCAAGCCATTGGAGACGTATCATTAGAATTAGTAAATGGTTTTGTACTTAGGCTTCATGATGTACTCTATGTTCCTTCTTTGCATCGAAACTTAATAAGTGTGTCTAAGTTAGATGATGATGGATTGGCTTGTCATTTTGGAGATGGCAAGTGTAAGATATTTTTTAATAATCAGTGTGTTGGTCTTGCCTTCCGACAAGACAAACTTTATTTGTTATCCATCTCTGAGAATGTTAATGTTATAAGTTCTGAGAATAAGATTGCTTCCTCGTCTATGAATGTAAGTAAAAAGCGTAAGAATATTCAGGTTGACTCTTCGAAATTGTGGCATTGTCGATTAGGCCACATTTCGAGGGGGAGAATTGATAGATTAGTCAAAACTGAAATTCTTCCGCCATTAGAACTATCAGAATTAGATCAATGTGTTGATTGCATTAAAGGTAAGTATGTTAAGAAAATTAAGAAAAATGCCAAACGAAGTGCAGGGACTTTAGAAATAATCCACACTGACATATGTGGACCGTTTCCCGTCATGAGTGTGGACGGTTATGACTCGTTTATAACATTCACTGATGACTACTCACGTTATGGCTACATCTATCCGATTAAAGAAAGATCAGAAGCTTTAGATAAGTTTAAGATATTTAAGGCAGAAGTAGAAAATCAACACAATAAGAAAATTAAGATAGTAAGATCAGATCGTGGTGGAGAATACTATGGGCGACATACCCCGTATGGTCAAGTTCCAGGACCTTTTGCAAAGTTCCTTCAGGAGCATGGCATAGTTGCTCAGTATTCAATGCCAGGAGAACCTCAGCAAAATGGAGTGGCTGAAAGAAGAAACCGTACCCTGATGGATATGGTAAGAAGCATGATCAGTTACTCCACTTTACCGATAAGTCTGTGGATGGAGGCGTTAAAAACCGCCATTCATATCCTTAATCGTGTACCCAGTAAGTCGGTGCCTAAAACACCGTATGAGTTATGGACAGACAGAGTACCCTCACTTAAGCATTTAAGGGTGTGGGGCTGTCCAGCTGAGGCTAAAGTCTTTAACCCAAATTCAGGAAAATTAGATCCTAAGACTGTTAGTTGCCATTTTATTGGCTATCCAGACAGATCAAAAGGCTACCGCTTTTATTGCCCTGACAGGCATACAAAGTTTGTAGAGACAAGACATGCTGAGTTTTTAGAACATGATGTGATCAGGGGGAGCAAGGTGGTTCAAGAAGTTAACTTAGAGGAAAAACGGGTTCACGCCCCTACTCCAATGTTTCAGGAACCATACTTCATGCTACCTGTTGTTGCTGTGCCAACGGTGTCAAGCACTGTAGTGCCAGCGCCTGTTGTTGAGCCTCCCTTGCCGACAGAAAATCTGGAACCTGTCCTTCAGGAGCCATTAGAACTACCTGTCGTGCATGGGGAAGAACAACAACAGCCCCAAATGGCGCCAAATACTGAGAACATTAGAAGGTCACATAGAGTTAGAAGATCAGCTATCTCAGATGATTATGAAGTCTATGAGGCCGAAGAGTTTCATATGGAGGATGATCCCACTACATATGAACAAGCCATGAGAAGCGAGCACTCAGATAAGTGGTTAGAAGCCATGAAAGATGAGCTAAGATCCATGGATTCCAACAATGTTTGGGATTTAGTGGAAATTCCTAAAGGAGCCAAGACAGTAGGCTGTAAATGGGTCTACAAAACCAAATGTGACTCCCAAGGGAACATTGAGAGATATAAGGCGCGACTCGTGGCAAAGGGTTTTACCCAAAGAGAAGGAATTGATTACAATGAGACTTTTTCTCCTGTCTCATGTAAGGATTCTTTTAGAATTATAATGGCGCTAGTGGCACATTATGACTTGGAGTTACATCAAATGGATGTTAAGACGGCATTCCTTAATGGGGATCTAGAAGAAGATGTTTACATGGCACAACCGAAAGGTTTTGTTGTGGAAGGAAAAGAAGAAATGGGATGTCGACTAAGAAAATCCATTTATGGGTTAAAACAAGCTTCGAGACAGTGGTACTTGAAGTTTGATAACACCATAAGACATTTTGGGTTTAAGGCTAATGTTGAGGACAATTGTGTGTATGCAAAGTTTAAGAATAGTAAGTTCATCTTTTTGGTTCTATATGTGGACGATATTTTGCTGGCAAGCAATGATGTCGGTCTGCTAATGGAAACAAAGAAGTTCTTGTCCTCGCATTTTGATATGAAGGATCTCGGTGAAGCCTCTTTTGTTCTGGGGATAGAGATTCACCGTGATAGAAGCAAAGGGGTATTAGGTTTGTCTCAGAATGCATACATAGATAAGATTCTTAAGAAATATAGTATGCATAAATGCAGCCCATCACCTGCACCCATAGTCAAGGGCGATAAGTATGGGGAACATCAGTGTCCCAAGAATCAGATAGAGCTCGAGCAAATGAGATCAGTTCCTTATGCATCCGCTGTCGGAAGTTTACAATATGCTCAAATTTGTACTCGCCCTGACATAGCTTTTGTTACCGGGTTACTTGGCAGATATCAGAAAAATCCAGGCATAGAGCACTGGAAATTAGTAAAGAAAGTCTTGCGTTATTTGCAGGGCACAAAAGGCTTCATGCTAACCTATAAGAGATCAGATTCCCTTGAGATAGTAGGGTTCTCAGATTCAGATTATGCGGGGGAGGAAAGAAAATCCACTTCGGGTTATATTTTCACCCTTGCAGGTGGGGCTATATCGTGGAAAAGCTCCAAACAAACTCTCGTTACATCATCCACAATGTATGCGGAGTTTGTAGCATGTTATGAGGCCTCGGGGCAGGTGAACTGGCTTAAGAAGTTCTTACCCGGATTAGCAGTGGTAGACAGCATTCAGAAACCACTTAAGTTATACTGCGATAATAATCCTGCAGTTGAATATGCTCACAACAATAGGTCAAGTGGTGCTGCCAAACACATTGACATTAAGTACTATGTTGTGAAAGATAAAGTTCGGGATCATGTCATTAGTCTTGAGCATATAAGTACAGATAAGATGTTAGCGGATCCGTTGACAAAAGGCTTACCACCCAACGTGTTTAGAAGACACGTAGCCGGCATGGGGTTAAGGGAAAGCCTATGATTCCTGAACACTTAGGGCCCAAGTTAGAACTCTGTTTCAAATTAGAGAGATGTATTGTAGCCGTCAAGTCCAACGACGCTTGGTTGTGACGACGAGACGCGCTCGACGCTTTTCTTTATAATGGAATAGAGCCATATAAGTTGAGTATTTAAGATAAGAATAAGATAAGTTATTAGGAGATCAAGGGGGAGAATATTAGTATTGATCTCCCCAGTTACTGGGCCCAACGGCCCTTTTATCTACCTTGATCCGCTCCTGATCGGGGAGCCCAACCCATTAATGGTTGGAGGGCCCCTGTCACACTGCGGGATATAAAAGGGAGGTGGGGGGCCAAGGCACAAGGCACGAGGTTCGTCTGAGCCGCCAGAGACCCCCCACCGACATCCCAACCCTAATCCGATCTAGGGTCTTGCAGCCAGTGACGGGAAGCCCTCCCCGCCGCCGCTGCGTCGACTTCAACCGGCGCGACCTTCACTGCACCGAGCGCTTCCCCACGCCCTCATCCGGACCCGCAAGAACGACGAAAGAGACCTATGGCGGACGCCGGATCAAGTTCCAAGCCCACCGGAGATGGTCGATTCTCTAACCCTATTGTTCTTTACTTTCACTGTCTAGCACATTAAGCTTTTGTTCATCCATTGTTTAACCTAATCCCGAGCCTATTAACACTAAGTGATCCGATTGGATCTTACAAATTCTTCAATTAGCTAATTTATGGCATCAATTTAAAAGTTTTGCTAAAAAATGCTCCTACTCCTACCAAATAGACAACAGAGGTATCTGACCTAATAAAACTTTTAATAGTTTGGTTGAGGAATTACCAAGTCCTGTCACGCTATATATGGTACAGATGTCAGTTCACCAGCTTTGTTTCTACTATATGTGAAACAAATATAGTTTCTCATTTCAATGTATATTATATGTGCGTATTATAGCACAAGTAGTAGTGCAATATATTGACATGATTTTTTTTTTGTCACAGACGCCACATTTGTAATGCTATTTTCAGCTCTTACCTTTCTACTGTCTGCATCTGAAGAAGCTAATTATTTGCTCTATGCATATTGCAATGCTACTACACGGAACATATTGTTCTGTCATAGTTATATGAAATATAACAACGATGGCTTTACCGTGATTCCAAATGTACTGCGCTTAATTGTTTCCTTATTATATTTTAAAATTTCAGCAATGCATGTTGTGCAATGGAACTGCACCTCCCAAAAAAAAAAGAACTCCTGAAGTTTAGAAAGAAAAACTTTTTGGTGGTAAAAAAAATCAACGCGGTTTTTCAAAGGCGGACCTCACATGCTTGCGCGTGAAAGCCGAACAAGATCATCTTGTGCAGTTATGTGGTGGCTGCTGTTTCAGCAGGTTGACATACATGCAAATACTACTAATATGCTTTTTTTTTATAAAGGATGATCAAATCCAGTCTCTACATCCAGGAACGCACACAATTATTATAAAAAGAGACAAAAAAACAAAAGAGAAAAAATTCATAGTCTTATATACATTATAACAAACGATAAATGCTTTGACCCTCTATTTGATCAACGAGAGGGCGTCCTTGACTTGCTCTCGACGCCGCAGTTGGGTCCCAAATGCCGCAGTGCAGGGTATGGCTAGGAGCAGGTGTGCTTATGTTGATGTCTTCAAGAAGGTAAACGATGTCCGCAGGCGCCATCATCGACGAAAGGAAGAGGAAATTACAGCGACGCCTCCAAGGGGGACCAGCACCTCCAGGCAGGGTTTTCACCTGTATTCCAAAATCCTGCAAAGGCACATCCAAGCTAAACCTGCAAACGACGAGATGCCGGAGATGGTCGGCAGAGTCTTCACCAAATGCAGCGAGGCAACAGAAAAGCACGGGGCGACAATATCCTTTGATGCGGATGTCGTAGTCGATTTGGAGCGATGTGGTCTCGAGCCGAGTGCCTGGATTTTGACAGAGAATCAGGGTTAACGAACAACGAGGACGATATCCAATATTCCATGTGCAAACACATACTCCTCCCGTCTCATTAAAAGTGTCGTTAGAAAACCGTGTCCTCCTCTCAAACACGCTTCTCGGACGACACTTTCGATACGACGGAGGGAGTACGTACGTACACCAGTACACTATATTATTTTACTATTACCACGAGATCTTCTCTGGACCTGGTGGCAGCTAGCTGGTCGCACATACTATAGGGAGATGATTCTGCTGCAACTGCAAGCAAGCTCTGGCTCGATCAGGGTGATTCGTCGACTGGTCCAAGCTAACGGTTTCTGTGTCTCACAAAATATACACAGGGCACCTCAAACTATAAACTTTTTTTACTTTCTCTCCATCACATCACCATCACATCAATGTTTAGATGCATACATGAAACATTAAATGTTGGTAAAATAAATAACTAATTACACAGATTAGTTGTAAATTACGAGACGGATCTTTTGAGCCTAGTTAGCATATTATTGGACAATATTTGTCAAATACAAACGAAAATGCTGTAGTTGCAAAAAAAAATCACCTTTTGAATCTAAACAAGGCCTGTATATAAAAAAGGCGTTAAAAATCTGTCGCCATGAGGTGATTTATTACTACTACTCCAGTGATTGATGATGTTATTTTTCGTCTCCTTCGATAATCACCCGTAGAACAGGACGGAAATAAAATAAAGGCGGGCACGAACTCGATCATCTGAGTAATTAATTATCTGATATCCACGAGGTACTGTAGGCAACGTGACACACGGTGAATCGAAACACAGTGGTCGCAGCAGTAGATTATTACTCCGTAGATCCATGGATATTAGGATATGGTGATCCATGGATATTAGGATAAAGATATCCATGATACATGTTTGGTTGGATGGATGAGATGAGTCATTTTCCGGTTTGGCTGGATGGATGAAAGTGGATGGGATAAGAATAGCTGACTAATCATATCTATTATTTAAAAATAACAACAACTGATTAGACACTAATAAATATATACTAAGACTAATTGTATCAGGATAATCACTAATTTAAAATAAAATATGTTAATTATCATCACTAATATCCTAATTAACACACTAAACATCCACTAATCAGACATGGAGCAACTGGTCCGCCAGATTTCTGAGGATCTAGAAATCCAGCATCTTCATGGAATATTCTTTTTTCAATCCAATCCAATTCAACTCAATCCTGCAACCAAACACTACACATCCATGGATGGTCCCATTCTATCTATAGATATCCAATCAACCAAACACACCCTAGATGGATGGATGGACGTTGTCGTCTCACTTTTCATTTTTCTCGTTTCCGAAAAGTGCAGGCGGCCGTCTCCGTCATGCGGGTCTCGTGACATAACAGGCAGCGACTTGAAAAGCCCTCGCGAGTCTGCTTTGGTACAGGGCCATATGCCGTGCAGCGTACGTGCAGCGGCATCAGGGTGCAGGTGCAGCCGCGGGCAGGAGAGACCCGGCAATTTCCACGGAAACAAAGAGAGAAATCTGCGCCACGCGCTCAACCGACTCCCACTGTGAATTCCTTCGTGAGCCAGTCACCAGCATACGGACGACGACGCGCGCCAGGAAATGTCAAGTTTCTCAACAAAGTCGGCGTGCTATATATTCATCGATCGGCCGGCCGGTCACCCAACAGCAGGTGCGAGAATGAAATGCTGGTCCGAGACCGCAAAGTCTAGAGACTTTTTTGGTTTTTTATTTACTAATTAACCATCACTCCAATAGAGACAGTCTTGATTTGCCTGACACGTGACATGCAGGCACTCATCAGGATCCGTTTGACACCGTCTATATATCAGCCAGATGCATCCTGATCGGAAACGTTCAAAATAACTACGTACTCCAAGTCAGTCAAGGATAGATGATGCCCTGGTCCAGACAGCAATACGTGATTACAGTCTGAACAAAGCTAGAGCAGCTCCCAAACATCTAATTTCGAATGCTTAGAAACTAAATCCTCGAGGCTCTCCACCAAACGAAGTCGGAGCGTTCTCGTGGCCGGGCGTGGCAAATTAAACTTAAGAATGACCAAGATGGAACCTGCTGCGCCTCTTATAATCGTAGCGCGCGCGCACACACAAAAAAAGAATCACAAGTACGTCTCCGAATGTCCTCAAGCGTGAGACATTCGAGATTTAAATTTTCCTATTATTTCAGCTGTCTACGAAGATTACTAGCTAGTCTCTATCGTGGTAGCCTGCCTGACGCCCAAGCCATTCCACACACACACTGCAACATGTCTTCCTCCTCCATGCATATGATTGGCCTTGTTTAGTTTCTCCAACTTTCCCCAAATATTTCTAGATTCCCCGTCACATCAATCTTTAGCCGCATGCATGGAGCATTAAATATAGGTAAAAAAAATAATTGATTGTACTTTTAGTATTTATATGTCGAGACGAATCTTTTGAGTCTAGTTGGTCCATGTTTGGATAAAATTTGTCAAATAACAACGAAAGTGCTACAGTGCAAATTCCAAATATTTCTGGGAACTGAACAACGCCATTGTCAAGTTGTCAGTCAGCAAGCGCTTCGCCCTGCCGCCACAGCACACTGCAGCGCATCATTCACGAGCTGCGAAGCTTCGAGACACCGACACGATACGTACTCCGTACAAGCGTTTTGGGCTATCCTGAGGTGAGTTGAGGCCTGAGGGACAACTTTGGAGAGCAGGGAAAAAAAGTAAAAGTAAAAAAAAAAACTCGAGTGTGCCAAATCCGCCTCTATTCTCTGTTGCTTTTTGTCACATCTTAGGCCTTGTTTAAGATGGGAAAATTTTGCAAAATTTTTCCTGTAGCGTTTTCGTTGTTATTTGACAAACTTTATCCAAATATGGACTATGTAGACTTCAAAGATTCGTCTCGACATGTACATATTAAAAGTACAATTAGTTATTTTTTTACCTACATTTAATGTTTCATGCATACGTCCAAACATTGATGTGATAGAAAATTTTGCGAAATGAGGGGAACTAAACAGGGCGTAGTATTGTATCCCTCTCTCTTTCTTTTTTAAAGATGATGTCCGGAGACACATATTTCATTAAAAAAAAGTCCACGAAATGTCAACCATACAATGGTAATACTCTCATTGCCAGCTGCCTAGCCTACTGAATTAAAAGTAGAGTATTACATACTCCGTATGCAACAAACTCGTGACCAAAAACGAAGATGAAACTAGACACCCGACGCATGCAGCAGCAGGCCAAGCCCCCTAAAACCTGCCAAACTCCAGGCTGCAGCTTCTTGGAAGATGGAGGCCCTCCCTCTCGAGGGGAACTAAACAGGACGTAGTATTGTATCTCTCTCTCTTTCTTTTTTAAAGATGATGTCCGGAGACACATATTTCATTAAAAAAAAGTCCACGAAATGTCAACCATACAATGGTAATACTCTCATTGCCAGCTGCCTAGCCTACTGAATTAAAAGTAGAGTATTACATACTCCGTATGCAACAAACTCGTGACCAAAAACGAAGATGAAACTAGACACCCGACGCATGCAGCAGCAGGCCAAGCCCCCTAAAACCTGCCAAACTCCAGGCTGCAGCTTCTTGGAAGATGGAGGCCCTCCCTCTCTCTCTTGAGCGCATAAAAAGCTCTCTGCAAATGTCCGGTTCATAAAATGCACAGCAAATATCTCAGGGCAACCGCAGTGACATGAGCTAGCTGCAAGCTCCAAGTCAACCTCTCTAATAATGCTAACTCTTAGCAGTAGCTCATAGTATGATTAGACCCATATTACATTCACACATGATCTTAGAATGTGTATATGAGTCTAGCTCTTGAGCAAGAGTTAACTCTTCTCTTCTTTATATTAAAATATAATAAAAATTCTAAGAGTCAATTATTTTAATAAAAATTCTAAGAGTTAGGTTCTAAGCTAGCCAATGCGGCTGCCCTCGAAACCCTCAAAACCTGTCAGATTTTCTCACGCCAAGTAGCAGAATTGCATAGCAGCGGGGCGATACAATCGGTTCGGCCGGAGAGTGTTCCACTAGCCATGTGAATATTCGGCGCCCTTTATGCCATCTTCCTTTGCTCTCTTCCAATTTCCAATCCCCTTTGCTCCGTTCCTGTCACTGAAATTCTCAGCAAAAAGGTTCTTCTAGCTGTTTCCAAACGAAAACCTCAGCAGAAACTTGTGACCCGTCGTCCTGCGAATGAGCGGTTGGTCAGGCCACACCGCTGCCTGCAAAAGAGTTTCTGGAAGACATCACGGCACGGTTGGGGTACGTTGAGTTCCTGGGGAGCATTTGCATTTGCCGACGGCGACCAGACCACGCCTGCAAAAGCAGATGCGAGTTCCTCAGCAGTAGTGTGAGTACTGTATGTGGCTGCCGAGCTGCTGCGCCAGTTGTCACCCTCGCCTTCGCGTTTCAACGGCATCTGGACTCTGAAGCCGTCCACGTTTCAGAGGAACCTCGCGAAAGCGGCGATGGATCGGATCCATACATTGCCGGGGAGGTGTTTGTTCTGGAATCAGGAGCGTGTGCTGTGCTGCAGCGACCTTTTGGGGTCCATTGCAACTTCGTTCGCAGCTTGGCTGCATTTGTGCCGCTCGTGTAGCTTTTCCCCCCTCTCTTTTTCCCTTTTTGCGAAATGAAGAGGAACGCAGTAATAAAAAAAGATACGGAGGAGCTTAACGAAAGCACAGATTATTAGAAAGGATGATTATTTGACCATGGGAAGGGGAAGATTAGCAAGTTGCACCGTTGATCTTGGTTGCAGATTAAAAACGACAATCGTTGGTTATTGCTTCCGATAACTGCAGTCTGCAGGTCCTGATCGATCAGCAACTAGGATTTCAGTTTCAGTTTCAGCACCGCTACAGTCTGCACCGGGAATGGAAGAAAAGGTCTGCACAACGTGAGCATTTTTATATCTGGTTCCAGAAGATACCGTTCGGTCCAACGATAAGGCCACCACGGCACCACACAAAATATAAATCAGCAACAAATTAAGGCTTCGCGGATGAACACGCCACGAGTTTTTTTTTTCATTATTATACGATGAGGTCTTACTGAAGAAGTTGCATTGCATTGGCTGGCGCCTAAACAAACCCAGTACGTGGCTTGCTCAAAAAAGAAAGCAAAACACCAGTGCATGGAGCACTACTGTAAGACCCAGTCTTTTTTGTTTGTGCCGTCACAGGGACATTTTAAAGAAGCACTCACAGTGGTATGAGCTAGTTTTTTTATCGAACACGCAGGAGGACTGCGTATCGATATATTAAGAAGGAAAAAAAAATAGTTGCTAGTTCTAAGTCAACATCTCCAATAGTATTAACTCTTAACAATAGCTCATAGTATAATTAGATTCATATTTCATTCACACATGATCTTGAAATGTGTGTATGAGCCTAACTCTTGACCAAGAGTTAACTCTTCTCTTTCTCTTATTAAAATATGACAAATATTCTAAGAGCTAGCGTATGAGCTAGCCATTGCGGCTGCCCAAATGGCAGCAACGCAAGGCCCTGCTTGGGGTTGGTTAGCGAGGCTCAGACTGACCGCTGGAGCATTATCTTTCGTAAAGCTCTGCAAGTCTTGGCCGATCTCTCCTGTGGCCGGACATCATATTCATAGCACTCACTAAGCTTGAGTGCGGAAACTTTAACGAATGGCCATGCACGCCATCGTCAGATAAACTACAACGTGTCACTGGGAAAATGAACGCAGTTCGTGTGACAGTGAAACAGAGGCATGTTCATAGTGGGGTAGATAGATGGCCTCACCAAATATGACAGCGACGACGAGCTCGAGCACGAGCTGGGGCAGACCTGGAGAGACACACAGGCCAAGGCAAAGGTTGGGCTGCATCATTATTTCCTGGGCCCTTAACCCCTTGATTTATATGGGCTTTAGATCTTAGGCCGAGGCCCGAGGGCTGAGATTCACCACTCATATAAGTCCGATGAGAAGGGCTAGCATACACTACTTTTTCTACACAAAAGCAGCAGTATGAACTATGAAGAAGATGGACACTGTACATTCAGCACTTGGCCACCAAAAGCTAAACATCAAAAGACACCTTCGAAATGCACTAACACGAGAATGCAGTATAGGAAACACAAAGCAACCTTACAATAAAGTGGATATTCCTAATAACATTTCAGTGTTACTAATTGGAGACCCTAAATCTTAGAACTCACAATAGTCATAAATATTTGGCCTTTGATTTGGTGGAATCTAAGGGCTAGTTTTTGGTAGGGCGCTCCACTGATGAAACGACGTGCTACAATAGCTCGGCCAATGAATTTCGATTTGAAGTAGGGTACTAGGAGAAGGCTGAACTTGAGATGTAAAGGTGAATTCTTCATGGTTGAATTGAACTTTATAGTTTCAATTCCGTGTTCCTTCTATCTCTATCCGTCTTGAATTTGATATTTATTTATTTTTATTTCAGACCCTCTTTTTGATGGATTTTAATCTGTTGTTTTAGCTGATGTTTTAATATGATTTTGGAGTGTTTTGGGTCCTTATCATGTCTTGAAGCCCCATCACTTACCTCCTAGGTTTCTCGCTCTAAAAACTCTCTTTTGGTGAATTACATGGTTTATGAGCAAGGCGGTATTAGTTGTTTCTTACTTTCTTATGATCAATACATAAAGGTAATATATTTATACTTGTGCAACTGAAGACTTTCCATGCATGAGCACCTTAAATTTGTGCGCTTTCAAGTTTTCTTAACAAAGCCCCAATCTGAGAGAGTAATTTCAAAATTCTTGATAATCCCAAGTGTTATTGGCGAGTCTGGTGGAAATACCTTCCATGTGGATGTAGTAAGCAAGCTTTGCGCAGAATTTCATAAATTTTGGAGGTTGCTTGTTAAGGTTGACCTTTTTCCAATTCTAAAAAAAATCTAAGATGAAATATGCTAAAATGGGCGTAGTCATATTTGAATGTAGCCTAATAAGCTGGTTTCCCTGACTTGGTCGGGTGCTCGCTGACTTGGCGCGAAAACTAGAAGAGCAACTTGGATTGATCTTTGAAAATGTACATACGTCTACCTGACGAAAAAAATTAAGGCTCTCGTCAATTCGTCATCCTCTGAATCTCTCATGATCTCTTCGGCCCTTCACCGAGCTTTGTCAAAATAAGAGCTAGCATACACAGCTACAAACAAGCCTCAGCTAGGACCTTTGTGCTCTTTGTTTTTCTAAAAAAGAACAACTTGCCGCGCAATGAGCACTATGACGTCCAAAAAGCAAGACAATAGAGCAGTACAGACAATCGGAGATGTACTTACACATGAGAGCAAATGAGGAAACGCGAAACCTTCCAATGAAATGAATATTCCTAACATATATATAGGTACAAAGACAGAAAGCAATCCCATCATATGAATAAGCATACGCACAAAACCTGGACAACGGTGACAATATATCACAAGTTCACAAAACACTAACACACACGACTGTAGATACACACACAAACTAGCAGCAGTAACGCAAATACGGCAGTACATGAATATACATACTTAAAGATAGTAGGATCGTAGGAATGTATAGTCTGGATCGGTGTGCCATAAGAAACTGAGGCCCTTTGCATCGATCGGTCGGCGTCCGATCAGGCGTGCTCCTCCTCGCCATCTTGCTCTTCCTCGTCGTACTCCTCGGCGGTGGCGTCCTGGTACTGCTGGTACTCGGCGACGAGGTCGTTCATGTTGCTCTCGGCCTCGGTGAACTCCATCTCGTCCATGCCCTCGCTGGTGTACCAGTGCAAGAAGGCCTTGCGCCGGAACATGGCCGTGAACTGCTCGCTCACGCGGCGGAACATCTCCTGGATGGAGGTGGAGTTGCCCACGAAGGTGGAGGCCATGGACAGCCCGACGGGCGGGATGTCGCACACGCTGGACTTGACGTTGTTGGGGATCCACTCGACGAAGTAGGAGGAGTTCTTGTTCTGCACGTTGATCATCTGCTCGTCCACCTCCTTGGTGCTCATCTTGCCCCGGAACATGGCGGACGCCGTCAGGTACCGCCCGTGCCGCGGGTCCGCCGCGCACATCATGTTCTTGGCGTCCCACATCTGCTGCGTCAGCTCCGGCACCGTCAGCGCGCGGTACTGCTGCGACCCGCGCGACGTCAGCGGCGCGAACCCCACCATGAAGAAGTGCAGCCGCGGGAACGGGATCAGGTTCACCGCCAGCTTGCGGAGGTCCGAGTTCAGCTGGCCCGGGAACCGCAGGCAGCACGTCACGCCGCTCATGGTCGCCGAGATCAGATGGTTCAGGTCACCAACTGCACATTCATTTGGATCCATCCGTTGGCAATTGTATGCGCGCGTTGGCATTTTGGCAGCATGCATGAAAGCGAGCGAGATAATAATGCTTACACGAAGGGTTGGTGAGCTTGAGGGTGCGGAAGCAAATATCATAGAGCGCCTCGTTGTCAAGGACCATGCACTCGTCGGCGTTCTCCACGAGCTGGTGCACGGACAGCGTCGCGTTGTAGGGCTCCACGACGGTGTCGGACACCTTGGGCGACGGGAACACCGAGAAGGTGAGCATCATGCGGTCCGGGTACTCCTCCCGGATCTTGGAGATGAGCAGCGTGCCCATGCCAGAACCAGTGCCGCCACCCAGGGAGTGGCATACTTGGAACCCTGTCAATTATATGCGAGCAATGTCAGTGGCAGACAGTTTCAGTTGTGGAGACGCTGTGACCTGTGAGTGATCATAGAGCTATATGGTTCAGACTTAGCTGTTAGGCATCGACAAAGTTCGATCAGGTACAAAGCCCGTAGAAAAGGCATGAACCACAGGAAACTTGATCTCAGTAATCATATACAGTGACAAGTTATGTACTCCCTCAGTTCCAAATTATAAGTTATTCCACAAATCTTGGAGAGTCAAAGTTTTTTAACTTTGACCAAAATTATATAACAAGATAATAACATCTATGATATCAACTAAGTATCATAATATATATATTTGCTGTCATAAATCTTTGTGCTTCTCTCTATAACTTTGGTCAAGGTTGAAAAACTTTGACTCTCCAAGATTCATGAAATGACTTATAATTTGGAACGGAGGGAGTACTGTATAACTGACTTTACGTTTTTTATTACACTGCTTTGATTATAATTTGGAACGGAGGGAGTACTGTATAACTGACTTTACGTTTTTTATTACACTGCTTTGATTAGTTGCGCTAAAATCCTTTCACCTCATGTAAGTCCAAATGCAATAATGCAAGTATATACACTAATCAAGTAAGCAACACATGAGTAATCCTCCCAACCACCAGCCCACTGGGTACAGCCTGTCTCAGTGTCTCATTCGTTGCAACCACCGCCGACACTGTTGCACTAGCAGCAGATCTAGATACTTCATTTTTTATTTCGGTAGGTCGTACAGCGTTGTCATTAATCAGAGCGTGATAATACCATTAGCAGTGTATTATTGCGATAATCTCAAGAGCTTTCACCAGCCTAAGAAGACGTTGACATGTGATGTAACATGCTACATGCTTCAGTACTGAAAATGGCTTCTGACCGACAAAACAGTTCATTGGCACCTGAGAGTACTGAAAACCCATAACTCTACTCTAGAAAACAAAAGTGTAAATTTACAAAAGCTTTCACATAAGCTAGCAATGAAACTAACATAGTAACATTACAAAAACTTTCACATATGCTGCACTAGTCATAGCTTGGTAGGAGGACAAAAAATGCATGGCAATAAGTTCTGCTTGGCTGTGATCATGTTTCTATGTACCCACTGATTAATATTTTAGTTGAAAACACATGGCCCCGTTGCCACTAGCAAAGTTGCAGTACAGATTGCAGAGAAAAAACTGGGCAACAGGTGAGACAGGTCTAATCTACTTCTTTTCAAAACTGCAGTCTGTGTTTGAACTATTAAGTAATAACCTCATGATTACTTTTGGTTAAAAATTAGCTACACCGACACACACAAATGTAATTATCAACCGGTCAATTAAGATCTCAAAGAATGACACAGCTCATCTAATATTATAAATGCTGTGTAGCATCAAGTTTCTACTTCAAATCAGGAATTATTAATTCCGTGAGTGTCTAGCAAGCAATTAGAAAATTCTCATGTCTGGCTTTCTTATCACAAAGTTCCAGTAATTTGATTCAGCTGAACATAAGCAATCAGCCAAGATGAATGCAGATAAGTGCTGAACCATATCAATGGGAATCGGACAATGGGGGCAACATGGGGGACAATGGGAGTATCAATTGAACAATAAATACTACTGCAATAAGTATGATCAGAAAAGGAAAACAATACTTTTTTAGCAGTGAAATGATACTGGTCTTTCAATTTATCTTTCTAATAAATCAGGTACTCTTTGATTGCAGTGAATAAGTCGATATTCAAATTCACCAAATTGGCACCAACTGTACTGGATGATCTGCTACCTAAGGTCTGTCTGTACATGCTGCTAAGCTGGCATATTAGTTCCATTTATTTATAATGCAACTAATTTCTCCTGTATGGTGTTTTAATATCGTGCTATTACTGTCCTCACGAAAAGGGATCAAGCATTGATCCATCCAGCAATCGCGTGCATCCCTCTATGGCTATTCGAGGTAGAAATGCAGGACGATTGCAGATTTGCAATTTACGTGACAAATACTAACACTAGTGTGCCAGATTTGGACCAAAATCGGCGTTCGCTGCAGTTGTGTTCCTTTTTTTCAGTATACCACGCTCAAATGTCTGATCTGATTTACGCGACAGATTTCAGGAGCAGACAATGCCATGAGGAGCAGAGTTGATGCACGAAACAGAGCACGACCGATCCACGGAGGAAACACGAGATCGACGAAAGGAACACCTAGCCAGCCTAGCGTGGGATTGATGCGTAATAAGTAGAGGTCAGTATGAGTGCATCATACCCTGGAGGCAGTCGCAGTTCTCGGCCTCCTTGCGCACGACGTCGAGGACGGCGTCGATGAGCTCGGCGCCCTCGGTGTAGTGGCCCTTGGCCCAGTTGTTCCCGGCGCCTGACTGGCCGTAGACGAAGTTGTCGGGGCGGAAGATGCCGCCGAAGGGCCCGGCGCGGATGGACTCCATGGTGCCGGGCTCCAGGTCCATGAGCACGGCGCGGGGCACGTAGCGGCCGCCGCCGGCCTCGTTGTAGTAGACGTTGATCCGCTCGAGCTGCTGCGCGGAGGTCGTCCCCGAGCAGCGGCCCGTGGAGTCGACGCCGTGCTCCCCGCAGATCACCTCCCAGAACTTGGCGCCGATCTGGTTGCCGCACTGGCCGCCCTGGATGTGCAGGATCTCCCTCATCTTGCCCGACCGCTCCCCCTCGCCCTGCGCTGCGCTGCGGCCTTTTTGGGTGGATGGTGGTTTGCGGAGGGGGCGCGAGGGCGTGGGGGCGATCAGCGATCGAGCGAGGCCGAGGGAGAAGGAGAAGGAGAAGGCGAAGCGGGTGGGACGGAGGACGTCGTGGGGGTGCGGTCAGTTATATTGGCCAGTTGGCCACCCCCGGTTTGGGGGGATTGGAACGTCGTCTGGGTCCCACCTGTCGGTATCAGTAGCTCGTCTTCCCCCGTCGGTTGTGCATGGACCAGGTGTATCTACAGCTTCGCTGCTGCTGCTGCGGTTTCCATTCGGGCGTTGCTGTTGCTGTGCTGTGCTGGAACCGCAAGTGAAAACCGTGCTTCAGTTCATAATCGTGGAGCCGTGGACCAGGTGCGTGGAATATACAGGACTGGGGCGCGTAGACATGGTGTCTGGAGGTGGGTCCAACAGAGACCTGCAGGTGGGGTACGCCAACGTTGGGCTGTCCTCCTCGTGCCTCGCCTTTTTTTTTTCTCTGCTTCTTGTGGGTCACCGAATAATTGGAGAGTGATGCGATTCTCAAGTAGCACACTGATTTACAAATATATAATACAGTTTAATCACCTCTTCAAGTACTGTGTATGCAGTATGCACAACCAACTTTTAGTTTGTGCCTCAAATGAAGAAGAATACAACTTTTGCAGTGCTGTATAGTTCACCTCAAAATTAGAATCGCAAACTCCTCGCAAGGGTCACATTCCACCAGAAAAATGCTTCAAAATTCAGTTTTATGCAAATTCGTTTATAGCAAAAAAAAACTGCATTTGAATGCAAATAATTAATGTTTCCAGCTTGATATATTAACTATACTTTCAACCCAGATAAAAGCCGCTTTTAATTGGCAAGCAAAAACACTTTCCACCTTTGCAATAAACACACATGGAAAAACAACAGACAATTATAATTTGCAGCTAAAACAGAAACGCTTGCAATTCAAGATGACAGCGAAATTTCTACCTGGTGACAGATCCTCTTCATTTTAAAACGTAGGTCATTAATTTCACATATACGGGAAAATGGATCAATGTATATACAACAGAATATTAGCTTCATTAGATCCACCATGAAATTTGTCTTGATATATAGTGCATTTGTTTGGTGCCCTAGATATTTAATATACATTTCTATAAATTCGATCAAAGTGAAAAACATTTTGACTTGTGATGAAACTAAAATGGCCAACATTTCTGAATGGCAGTGGGGGTATATTTTTTTGAAAACAAAAACAATACGACAACTATAGTTTTCTTAAGCATTGCTGTGGCATTTTCCAATATAATGGTGATACAACATTTCTCAAATCATATGCATGTTTAGTGTATAAAAATATGTGGACACTTTAGTATTTCGAAGGCCTTCTAATATGACATTAATTTGATATATTGCAAGAAATTTTGATGGAAAAGTATACTCGAATGACCTTTTAGAATCATATATTATCCATAGTAAAACATGGTGGGAGCACTCAAAAGATTTTCTCCTCGTCTTAAAATAAATAATTTTCTGAGATTTTAATTTGTCTAAGAAAATAACATTCTACAAAAACATGGGACAATGCCTCCTAATGCGTAAGCTAATCACCTAATCACAGGTGCATGAAAATGGTAATTGCCAAATGCAGGAGATATCCTCCAAAAAAAAAAAGGAGATAGGAGTACTTTGTTGAGCTAGTTTGATTTTTTGCATGCTGAATTTGGTCAGCCGAACTTTCCTAAATTATATATGAACCTCCAAAAGGCTACTTTGTTTGGTCATTGTTAGCAATGCTGTTGGCAAGACCTCTCCACCAATATATATAGTACTACAATACGAGCCAAGACGAGCATATGCATTCCGGAGATGGATGGTCAAGCCTCTTTGGTCACATTTCCAGCCTAATCTTCGGATTTAATTTGGAACATACTATGTAGATTTGTTACCGCTAAAGTCCCCCCCCCCCCCCCCCCCCCCCCCCCCCCCTGCGTATAGTATATATATGCATGGGCAATGTGGGGTTTGTTGTGTACGCACTAGCTATAGGTAGAATAGTACTGTAGAATCCTCTCGTCGTCCGTCCAACTTGACAAGTGGATATGGCTGGATGCCAACATTGCCAAGCCATCGTCCAAACCGTCGGTGTACAAATTATTTTTTTCTTTTGATTATTATTAAGCCCCGCTTGGTAATGGGCAAATCACAAATGGCAGTAATGATGATGATCCTGCTACTAGCTACCGTGCAGTGCCACATGTATAAGTGATGTAATAAAGACATCGTCGCACACACTGACACGCATATATACTCCGTATGTATCTACAATTTACAGCATGCCTAGTTTCTTTGTTATGCGAGAAGTTAATTTTGGTCTGATCTGATCGAGTGGGCTAGGCGCTAACGTACTTACGAAGACAGCTGGGTGTACACACACGACAGGCCAATTGCCGATGGACGTCGCATTCGATCGCTACCTAGCTAGCGCTGTCACGCTGAAATTGTTTATCCTTTTAATTTCCATTTGGGTACCAGGGTTTGCAATGGTGGCAGGGAGATATTATTCTTGTGTTGTTCGATCAGCTTGAGTTTGAAATGTATATATCGTCGTCAATCATTATACGCTAGTGATCGAATGGGGCTGGGAGTAGCACCTACCAATAATTCTGCCCATACGATCGAACCCAGCGAGTCCACATGCACCGCCACATGCTCTGTCTGATTTGGACAAACCAACTCGATCCAAGGTATCGTATAGTAAGTATGTCTTCTTATGACAAAAAAAAAAGATGAATACGATGCCGGAGTAAGAGCAACTCCAGCCCAGCATTCAAATTGGGCCCCTATTTTTTTCATTTGCATGCTGACCTAAAAAAAAAGATCCAAATTTAGGTTCAACTCTAGCCCAATACCCTATATTTTTCAACTCCAATTTTTCTCTTCCTCCTACTACTATTTTTTTCCTCCTCCTGCTCGCCGGTTCCCCCGGCCGCACACGGGCAAGAGCGGCCCTCCGCTCCGCCTCGTCAAAGGCTCGCTCCAGCGAGGGAGCCAGTCGGTCGTCGTCGTGGTTCATGCGCGGCGTGCTGCTGCTCATGGCGGAGCACTTCAACGACTGGGACCTGCAGGCCGTCGTCAGGAGCTGCGGCAGCGTCGCGCACCCGGACCCCTGGCCACCGCTGCTGGAGCTAGAGCCGTAGCCCGCCGCCGCGGCGCCGAGGGCGGAGGCAGACGCAGCGGCGCCGGAGCCGCCGCCGGTGGCTGTTGTCCGGGGACGCCGGCCTCACTGCCGGCCTCCTTCCGCTCCCCGCATCTCCGCCGTCTCCGGACGGTTAGGCCCCCAGCCCTTGCATCCGCAAACCCTCCGCCGCCGCCATCGCCACTACCTTCCTCGTTTCGGTCGCCAAGGCGTCCATGGAGTACGCGGCCGGCGGGGAGTTGTCTGAGCGCATCTGCGACGCCGGCCGCTTCCACGAGAACGAGGCCCGGTACTTCTTCCAGCAGCTTCTACCACGCCATGAACATCTGCCACCGGGACCTCAAGCTGGAGAACATGCTGCTGGACGGCAGCCCGGCGCCACGCCTCAAGATCTGCGACTTCGGATAGTCCAAGTCCTCCGTGCTGCGCTCCAGGCCCAAGTCAACGGTCGACGCGCCTGCCTACATCGCGCCAGAGGTGCTGTCGCGCCGCGAGTACGACGGCGACGCCTGCCTACATCGTACCTTCCTCCGGTGGAATCCGATGGCGCCGCCGCCGTCGGGGGCAAGAAGAGCTTCTGGGGAGCGGTGAGCCTCATCGTCGGCACAGCGGTCGGGCCGCGCATGCTGGGCCTGCCGTCCGCCACCATCCGCCCCGGCCAGGCGCCCTCCGGGTCCGCCATCCTGCTGTCCTGGGTCTACGTCGTGTCCTCCATCGTCCTCATCGCCGAGCTCAGCTTCGCTGCCATGGCGTGTGACGGCGTCGACGAGGTCAGCTTCACGGGACTTGCGTCGAGCACCCTCGGGGCGGGCCTGGGTGCGGTCGTCGGGAGGGGGTTGGCGGTGGGAGGGCGTCGGGAGGGGGGAATAGGAGCCCCTGATTGCTGAGGAGTCAAAACTAAATTTTAGGGGGACTCCTAAAATGAGGGTCTAAATAGGAGCCCCATTGAAGTGGTTTTTTTTTTGCTCAAGCCCCTAAAATTAGAATAGGGACTTGTTTAGGGGCTCCATTGGAGTTGCTCTAATGGAGCCGTTGAGCTATAAAAAAAAGATGAGGGGCACCCCTGGACCCATACGGCCGAAAAGGATGAGGGGCCCGTTAGGCCCAGTATCCATTTCTTTTCTCATATTTTCCCCCCTTGTCCAATAGACAGAATAATCAAATGGGCTTTCGTGGCGTACGCAAGACGGCAAAGAGGCTGGGCCACATCTTTTTCGTTCGTTCAGCCTTAGGCGCATGCCTTGGGCCGGCCTCCTACGTTGTTTTGGACCGCCAGGCCAGTGAACTCCAAATTTCATGGTGGGCCTGGAAGATGACGCTGCCGTTGCGGGACGTCGTTCGTTGTATGAACCAACCAGAAGTTATGATGATCCCCATACGATAAGATACGAGAAGAAAGACACAGCGAGGCCTGCCTTTTTCCATGCAGTTTCGACACCAGGCCGACGAACTGCATAGTAGTAGTGCTCAAGGTAGAGTGCTGAGGCTGCGACACTGAGAGTGAGGTAATAGTATTATAGTAATAAGTACGTTGTGAATGTCAGGAAGGATTGACATGCATACTGTACAACGACGTAACGGCGACTGCAATGCCTGTTCATATAATACACAGACTGTGCAACTGGCAGTCGATCAGTTAGGAGGAGTGACATACTGCAAGCTTTGTTTGTGTGCTGGTACGGTGGTCCGTACGTGGAGGGGCAGCCGACCGGCGGCCGGCCAGCGGCCATCCATAGCGCACGGTCGGGCCGGCCGCCGTGCACTGCTCGCTCACTGATGACTGATGATGATCCTATAATAGTACGTACTGCTGCTGCTCCCTGCACTACGCTAGACTGTTCTCATGAGCTGTTGCTGTTTATCGAGGACATCACATCATCATCATCCGACCACTACTTGATCCGTCCCGTCGATCGTGAAATGAATTGCGTCATAAACAGTGTCCGACTAAAACTGAATGCCATGCACAGGTGCAGCATGCACTCACGCTACGCTAACACAGATGTCTCGCGCGCGGTCGGACGCTTCCAAGCTGACGTCGTGCGCGTGTGCGTACTGCTCCTAGCTAGATGCATGTCATCTGGAACGTACTCGAGTCAGGGTCCATCGGGACCTGAAACGACACATGCATACTGTACACAGCGACCCATTGCGTGTGGTGCTGCTGGTGCGGTGGTACGTACGTGGTGCCTCAACCGTACGTCACTGCTGAAAAAACGGACTTCAGCTCCGGTTGGGATAGACCTTTAGCCGCCTTTAGCCTCGGTTGGGAAGGGCCTTTAACCCCGATTTAACCAACTGGGGCTACCAATCCGTATGCATCTGTGAGATTCGAACTCAGCACCTCTCGTCTCAGGCATGCTTACCAACTGAGCTACACAACCCACGTGATGTAGTTCTGGACGTTTTCCTTTTGAATCCACTCGGTAAGGACCAACCGGGGCTAAAAGGACCTTTAGTCCCGGTTGATAATACCAACCGAGGCTAAAGGAGGTTCACCATTTAGCCCCGGACACAATTTTTGGCCGAGACTAAAGCTCAATTGATAGATCGTCCAAAGGCCTGTTCTCTAGTGCGTGTACGTACAGTGGACAGTATACACGTACAGACAGGTGTTTGAGTCACTCGTATCGTATCGTGTTTATTACCAGGGACGAAGCAAAAAAAAATTAGGAAGGGCTGAATGAAAGCTGATGCTGAAATGCTCATAGGGATACCTGGAGCATGCTGTAGCCTGCGGCGCGCCCTCGGCCACTAGCGCTGCGCCTAGCTCTTTGCCCGCCGGTCCTGCCGCCAATGATCGCTTGCTAGCCTGCCCACTGTGTCAGGCTGCTCATCCGCTGGCCGCCACACCTGGTTGCACGCTCACAGCTTGCCACGTCACTCAGCTTCACGACTAGGTCTGGCTACTCGCCGGTCGTCGATCGTGGCCCCGCTAGCTTGCCTCCGCATAGCCGCACCCAGGAGTTGCTGGCCCGTTGGTTGCGTCGCGGTGTAGTCACATCCATCGCCCACTAGGAAGTGTGTGACGCCGCGTAAATGGGAAGGAACACTCTATAGAGATGGGTTAGGGCGCGGGGAAGGAACACTCTATAGGGGTGGATTGGGACGGTGGGCTGGGAACTGAGAAGTTAGGATTGAGTCTTGTGACTTAGATGAATAATTCTCTATGTCTATTGGATTACTTGTCTAATTAACAAAGGGAACGTATGTTATGGAAACCAGCTTCGTGTGTAAACTATAAAAACTCTAATCAAGACCACAGGAATCTAATCCGATGGTGTGTTATTTTAGCACTTAAACCCCTCCACTCATCTCATCCTAATCCAAACTGGCTTGGGCACAGTGGGGGGTTTAAGTGCTAAAATAACTCACCTTCACATCTAATCATCGGATTAGATTCCTGTGGTCCTGATTAGAGTTTCTATAGTTTGCACAGAATACTGGTTTTCATAGCATACGTTCCCATTAACAAAAGAGAACATCTTCTACTCTCAATAAATTCTAGCCTCTCATACCTTGTACATCTACCATCTCAGCCCCTCCTACCTTATACATCCACGACTAAAATTTCAACAGGATACTATAGGAATTTAATGTACTCGGTAGCGGTAGGAGGGGCTCGAGCCCCTCCCGCCCCACCGCTGCCTTTGTCGCTGTTTATTACCATTGATTGAATCGTAGAAGTAGTACTCCCTCCGTCCACAAAAGAATGCAATTCTCATATCACGAGGAGTCAAATATTGTAAACTTTGACTAAAATTATATAAAAAATTACTAATACTTATAAGACAAAATAAACATCATTAGACTATTTGTAAAATATATTTCTATAATAAATTTATTTTAAGACATAAATGCTAATACTATTTATTATAAACTTGGTCAAAGTTGAAATAGTTTGACCGATACGCTTTCCATAATTGCATTCGTTTGTGAACGGAGGGAGTACATACGGAGTACCCATATGGTAGAGCATGCATGCAGGGTCATTAATTATATTGATGATTGCGGATTTAATACTTCTGCAGCTCGTTGCACTTGTACTACACAGCCAGACAGCGTATCATTAATTGCTGCACAGGCACAGCCCTGACGCGAACGTATTCGAGCAATGCTTCGCTGACTATGACTAGTCTTCTGTCTTCTCTCACTGCTCACTGTATTAGCTTGTTCATCTTTTAATTACGTGACCGGTCGTACAGTATACACGTCCTGTTGGAGTACGTAGATAGATCGATACAACACCGATGAATACTGATTTCAATTCAGCCTAGTTTAACTTTCAACTGGGGTTGGGGCCGGGGGTTCAGAAATGACAAGTTGTCACTTAGGCCTCGTTCTTAACCATTCCCAGACGTGTTTCTAGGCTAGTCAGAGCATCTCCAACCATTTGTCATTTTTCGTTTGACATATTTGGAAAATTTTCAAGTCTCAAATGGATTTGGCAAAGGTGGAAAGACTTAATCTCCAACCGTTATGCATTTTATTTTGGCAAATTCCAAAATTGTGGACCCAGACCAAATTGTCGCGCGCGACCTGGCGGCCTTTTCCGTCGCGTGCCAATTCCTTCGCGGGCAGATCGTCTCCATCGCCGGCAGAAGGGGTCCCAGTCGGGTAGATCAATTCCATCGCCGGGCAGATCCTCTCCATCGCCAATTCCGTCGCGCCAATTCCATCGCCGACAGAAGGAGGTCCCAGCCGTTTGGCATCTCCTGCCGGCCAGCCACCACTATCTTCCAGCCGACCGACTCAAGCAGGCAGGCGGCCATCCACTTCCCTGAGCCGGCCATCACCTCGAAGCCGGCAGAAGCGGGCTGTTTTCAACCTGGCGCGAAGAAACGGCAGCGGCGCGAGGTTTCTCGTCGTGCGTGGAACAAAGCCGTCGAAGCCGCGCGGGGGCAAATGCCAAGTCGGGAGGGACTCGCATATATGCCTAATGAGCCCATGAATTTGCCAAGTTGATAAAAATGCAAAGCCCAAATGCAAAACGGTTGGATAGGACATTTTTCGAGTTTTTGGCAAAAATACAAATGCAAAGCCCAAATGCCAAACGGTTGGAGATGCTCTTAAATTATGCATGGAGACGTGTTTCTAGGCTAGTAAAACGAGGGTGGCGCAACACGATAAATGAGGAGACGAAGTACTAGATCCATTCAAACGAATCGAGACATGCAACATCTCATAAACGCCTATCAATTTTAAGAATTTTTCTATTGCTTACTACTCCACCGTCTGTGAATGTTAGGTCAGTCTCAATGGGATTTCATGGAGGGTTTCATATACATTTAATAGATACATTTAATAGAGTGCCATGTCAGCAGATTTGCACTTTTTGCATGAAACCAATAGGAGAGAGAAAGAAATCGTTTCATGCCCACGAAATGTTTGAGCGGTGTTTCCAACACATCGGTAACTTCATGAAACCTGCATTGAGACCGTCAGTCGTTTCATCAGCGAGCAGGACGCTGTGCGCGGGCGGGGCTCCCGTCGCCGGGCACGGGGCGCCGGGAGCACGGGCCTTCTCCTCCGCCGCGAGCCGGACGCCGCACGCGCGGGGCTCCTCCGCCGCGAGCAGGACACCGCACGCGCGGGGCTCCTCCGCCGCGAGAGTCGGTCGCTGCGCGCACGCGGGGATCCTCCTCCATGGTCCGACCGCCGGGGTTGGCCGCGGGGAACGGGAGGGACTCCTCTGCCGCCGCGAGCAGGCCGCCGCGCGTGGGCGGGGCTCTTCCTCCGCCGCGAGCAGGCCGCCGCGCGTGGGCGGTGCTCCTCCGCGGTCCGACCGTTGGCGCGGGAGGGGCCTCCGCCGCCGTGAGGAGGCCGACCGCCGAGCATGGGGGGGCTCCTCCGCCACCGCGGGCTGACCACCGGGCACGGGAGGGACTCGTACCCCGCCGCCGCGGGCTGGCCGCCGGACGCGGGAGGGACTCCTGCTACCCCGTCGCGAGCAGGACGCTATGCGCGGGCGGGGTTCCTCCGTGGTTCGCCGCCGGGCACAGGAGGGCCTTCTCCCCCGCCAGGAGGACGCCGCGCCCGCGGGGCTCCTCCTCCATGGTCCGACCGCCGGGGCTGGCCGCCGGGCATGGGAGGGACTCCGCCGCTAGCAGGCTGCCGCGCGCGGGCGGGGCTTGTCGCGGAACCGTCCTGATTATAAGGACTCAAGTACCGTCTTAGTCAATTACGTCTGACATCGACCCGCACTTGAAGCCATATAACCCCGGTAGTCCGGAAATCACGAAGGATTTCAACATCGTACAACATACAGGATCACATCGTTCAATTATTACATTCGAAAGGATACAACACAGATAAACGAAATCGGATTTAAAACATCAGAGTGCGAATTTAAAATCGAGTTATTACAATCCAAAATTTAAAGTGCGAAAGCTTAAATAAGTTTTGAAACACGACCACCAGACATGTGGTCCAAATAAAATATTGTTTGAAAACTCCAACTCAACACAACTCACTCCTCCCTTTTTAAGTAATGTGCCACCAGTAGTCTCAGACCAGCAAAAGAAAAGGGGAAGCTTCTGGACGACCCTGCCCTGGGCCTACTCCTCATCACCTTCCACTGGGTAGAGGCAGTGCTTACAATAGCCATAGTAAACCTGGCCATCTGCAACAAACGGGATAAACCCTGAGTACGGGAATGTACTCAGCTAGACTTACCCGTCCAACTGAAAATAAAGACACCAAGGGTATGCAAGGCCTTTTTTTGTGGAGCTGGGATTTTTAGTTGCGGAAAGCCCAAAATTAAGATAAGGAGTATTAATGACATAGATGAGCTATCAGGTTTTAGACCTATTTTTTTACTGTAGGTTTGCACCTGAACTATTACACACACTTGAGTCTAACAAGCAATAGTATAACCATATCTAGTTGACTTATCCATATTTTAATTGAACCTTTAAACATCACATGGAGTTGCATCGTGGTGAAGCTCGCCATAGTTTCCCACTAACCGGGGGAGACGACGACTCGAATCGAATTCCAAACTAGCTGGTGAAAGACCTTTAATACCAGCCCACACTTTCCCCATCGGGTCCATGCATTGGGCAACCACTCGATGCTTGTTCGTGGTGGTAATCGTCGCGACTCACAGCACGGACCACCCAATTGGAACCTGGCGATGGCCTCACGCGGCAGATCGCATTTCCATACTAGAGGGTGCGACACGGGTTGAGACCGGCCCGAACAGCGTCTAACCGGCTTTGGGGTCAATGATTACGGCACCGACATATCCCAAAGTAAAAGGGCGCGTTCAAAAATGAACGAGGGCCAACATCGATACAAACCTACACGATCCAACGGACGGATTGCCCCAAGTTTCCAAACTTGCGCGTTGCCTTCCAGTTGACCGTATTTCACTACCACTCAGGTTCTTTTCCACGATAGCAAATATAGCCAACCGTGATCCAGTAAATACCCACCAGGGGTATTACGGAAACGTCCTTAACTACTACTTTTATTTAGCAGACTAAGCAATTCTACATATAAATAAGTAACAGGATAACAAGACAGGTAATAATCAATAATCAAGGCATGGTAATGCAGCAAGTAGCATTCAATCAACTCCTAACCTAATGCATCACAATATAAAAATACTCAATTGAATTAATTGTAAAACTGGGAGACTTAGAATGCTCCGGGGCTTGCCTTGAGCGAAGACCGAGGCCTCGTGGGAGGGGCACTCGGGCAAGTTAGTTTCTGCCGTGGGGTCGACTTCCTGTGCTTGATGAAGTTCCAGGATCTCCTGCTCGACGCTTGCTTCTTGCTCCTGGTCGGGCTCCGGGTGTGTCGATCCTATTGCATGCGGTACAATAATTAAATAATGCGGGTGCGAGATGTGGCGGTATGAAAAGCAATGCTTCTTGCAAACCAACAAAGCCAACTTGTTGAACCACTTTTGACATTGAGGTAAATACTTATTTATCTCATAAAACAAAACCATTATTTCCACTATTTCCTATTTAGAAATTCAAAAGAAACTCAAGTTTGAACTGCAAGTGTATTTTTCTGAACTCAGAAAAATCCACAAAAATTCCAGCAGATAACTGACACTAACTGGACTTCACTGTCCAATTTTCAGCAATAGGTCAATTACAGAACAGCGGCCACAAAAAGATGAAATACACATCTCAACAAGGTACTTTGAACTAACTTTTCACACAAAAGTGTCAAATAGAAGATTTCATAATTTTTCTTGCTTCATCTACACATAAACACTTTACTGCAGGAAGTGTACTGCCAAAACACAAATATATCACCCTACACAAAATAAACAAATCTATTCCAAATTAACCCCATTGAACTACAACCCTACTGGAAAAGGGTGCTAAACTCAGTTTCATATTTTTCCTAGATTCTACTCCACATTTCATATTTATCAAGAAAGTTCCATGAACAGAAACATTATATTATATCCTATATAAATTTCTTAAGAAAAACACAGAAAAGTACATTTATAAAGCAACTTCATTTTTTTTCACATGACTAACCATGCTTACATTTTTCTTAACTAAAACATCATACACAGAGACTGTATGAGTTTTTCCATAATTTATTTTGACATATAAAACACCTTAACACTTATTCCAAGAAAAAAGCTAAAAAGGACTTTAAATCATAACAGAAACTTTCTCTTCATAAACAGTGCCTCACACATTTTTCATAGATACATAACATGATAAGAAACCTACACAAAATTTTCCATGAATTAACTTGACCAGAGAACACCTATTTCCATTTATCCAAACAAAAGCACATAAACTTAATTAAATAAAAACAGTAAAATAAACTTTCACCAAAAATACTTTCATATTTTTCCATGATAGATCTACTCATAAACAAGCTATCAAAACAGAAAGCACTTCATTAGGACTTTTAAATCGAGCTACACAAAAATAACAAGCGTTTCTGGAAAATAAAACAAAAAGGAAAATCATTTGAATCTCCCGGCTCAACTTGCATAGACCCGGTCCATAGGCCATGGGTGGTTGACGCGTGGGGCCGCGTGGTCAACGGGGTCCACTGGTCAGTGAAAGCCGAACAGGGGATGAGGGTTGACCGGCGATTGCTGGCCGCCGGTGGGGTTGCCGGCGGTGAGGTTAGGCTCGGTGAGTTCGTCCCGACGAGGCGAACCCATTGGTGGTGATGGTTGGGCCAGTGAGTGGCCGAAGCTCGCCGGCGATGAGCCATGGCGGACGGCGGCGGCGGTGGTGCTCGGCTTGGCCGTTTCCGGCGGTCGCCGCTGAAATTGGTGGAGGCAAAAGCTTAAGTGAACCCTAGGGAGGCTATTCGAAGGGTTGGTTCGGCCGGTGAAACTCCGATGGGGCTCGACCACGTGCATGGCCATGGCGGCGTCCATGACGCTCGGTTGGGCCAGAGGGGAAAGCTAGAGGGCGGTAGAGTTGAGGCTAGGTGGTGTTCTCACCTTGCCTTGGCGTGGCGAAGCTCGACGAAGAAGAGGGGACTCGGCGGAGGTTTGGTCGGGGACGAACGGTTCCGGGCTCCGAGCGGCGCTGATGGCGACCGCGGCGGCGCTCCTTGGACTCCGGCGTCGGTGAAGCTCGGGAGGTGGTGCTAGTGTGAGCACCGGGTGTCCGGGGTGTAGGCGGAGTGGTGAGCGGGAGGAATCAATCGGAGGTGGATGGGTGAGGTTGGAACGGCGGGGTGCCCTTGCGGTGTCGAACGACGGCGAACGGGGAAGCGCTCGGCTCGCGTTTGTGTGCGGGAGAGAAGGGAGAGCTCGGGGTGCGGTTCGTGCGAATGATGAGTGAGAGGGAGAGGGGTGCGGTGCGCGGGGTTTGGCTCGGCCGGCGGGCTACCGTGGTCGTGGCGGGGGCCACCCTAGTGTCAAGCACTGCATTAGGAACCACACTTAGCTACCAAAATGCATAAGCAATGCATTGCATCATTTTATGTGCATAAGAATGTTTTTTGCCTTGTGTTTATTTATTTGGATTTTTTTATTTCTATTTGACTTGATAGTTTAAGTGGATTTCTATCTTGACAAATAAGTTTATAAAATAAAGAATATTGATTAGAGTGCTTTTCATATTGGCATTTTGACCTAGTTCAAAATAATTTATCAAATAAAAATGAGGCAAGCAAAATGGTTTATGTTTCAAAATTGGCTTTATTTATGTGGAGGATTTAAAAATAGTTTTCAGAAAAAGTGTCTTATATGAAAGTTGTAGAGAAAATTATTTTGAGCAACTTTTATTTTTGGGTCAAAGTCTAGTTTGGAGTTTTTGAAACTGTTTTTGAATGGTCAAAGTTTGAAAAGGTTTTGGAAAAAGAAAAAGGAAAACGAATTTTTCCCGCGCCCTCACTTTTGGCCCATCCGGCCTTCTCGACCCAGTCAGCGCCGCGCCGGCCCACGCCCGCTCCCGCGCGCCCCCCACGCCGCGCGCGCAGCGCCGCCTGACGCTGCCGCGCCGTACACCGACTGCAAGCGCCGCGTGGCCGACGATCTCTGCGCCAAATCCTCGCTGGCCACTCTCCGCTGGATCTTCGCGTGCCCGAGCAAGCAAGCGATCCCGCTTGCCCTCTCCTCGCTCGTCTCGGCCGCAGTGCCCACGCCACCACCATGCCACCGCCTCGCCCGCCGCGCCGCCGGGTCCCGCCACGACCGCCGGAGCCCCCGGGCGAGCCAAAACCGCGCGCCGGCCTCACACCACTCCCTTACTCACCATTCGCACCTCCTCGCTCTCGCTCTCACTCCCTCTCCTGCACGCGAACGCAAGGCCGAGCGCTCAACTCGCCTTGGCCACCGCACGCCACCACAGAAACTTCCCCCTCCGTTCCGGCCACCACAAAGTCCCTCCATCCAATCCGTCTCGCACCGAGTTTCGCCTTCACCTCGCACGCACGGTGCGCGCGGAAGAAACGCCGGCCAAGCTCTACCACACCGTCACCACCACTTCCCCCTTTCGGTCGCCGTCGCCGCCGAAGGAGGGCAAGTATCCGTTCTCCGTCAACCAAGCCTCCGCCGAGCCCCTTCTTCCTCAACGAGCCTCACCGAGCCAAGGCAAGGTGAGAACATCGACTAGCCGCAACGCTACCGCCCTCTCTCTCCCTCTACTCCCCGGCCAAGCGCCATGGGCGCCGCCGCGGCCCTCTCACGTAGCCAAGCTCCTCTGGAGCTTCACCGACCAAACCAAGCCCTCTGATAGCCTCCCTAGGGTTCGTGTAAGCCTTTGCCTTCCCCAATTTCACCGGCGACCGCCGGACACGACCTAGCCGAGCGCCACCGCCGCCACCGTGCGCCATGGCTCGTCGCCGACGAGCTACGGCCACCCTCTGGCCAAACTATCACCACCAATGGGTTCGCCTCGTCGAGACGAGTCCATCAAGCACCACACCGCCGCCGGAGACCTCGCCGCCGGCGAGCAATCGCCGGTCAAACCTCTCCCCTGCTTCGCCCTCTCTGACGAGTGGGTCCCGTTGACCAGCGGACCCCGCGCGTCAGCCTCACCTGGCCCATGGACCGGGTTCACGCAGGCCCAGTCGGAAAGATTCAAACGTTTTTCCTTTTTGATTTATTTTCCAGAAATGCTTGTTATTTTTGTGTAGCTCGTTTTACAAGTCCAAATGAAGTACTTTCAGTTTTGTTAGCTTGTTTATGAGTAGATCTATCATGGAAAAATATGAAAGTATTTTTGGTGTAAGTTTATTTTACTGTTTTTATTTAATTCAGTTTATGTGCTTTTGTTTAGATAAATAGAAATAGGTGTTTTCTGGTTGATATAATTCATGGGAAAATTTGTGTAGGTTTCTTATCATGATATGTATCTGTGAAAAATATATGAGTCACTGTTTATGTGGAAAAAGTTTCTGTTATGGGTTAACGTCCTTTTTGACTGATTTCTTGGAATAAGTGTTAAGGTATTTTATATGTCAAAATAAAATGTGGGAAAAATTATACAGTCTCTGTGTATGATGTTTTAGTGAGGAAAAATGTAAGCATGGGTTGTTATGTGAAGAAATCTGAAGTTGCTTTGTAAATGTACTTTTCTATGTTTTCCTATGGAAATTCATGTAAGAAATAATATAATGTTTCTGTTCATGGAACTTTCTTGATAAGTATGAAATGTGAAGTAGAATCTGGGAAAAATATGAAAATGAGTTTAGCACCCTTTTCCAGTAGGGTTGTAGTTCAAATGGTTTAATTTGGAATAGATTTGTTTATTTTGTGTAGGCTTGTATATTTATGTTCTGACAGTAAATTTTCTACAGTAGAATGTTCATGATAGTTGAAGCTATAAAAATTATGAAATCTGCTGTTTGACACCTTTTGTGTGAAAAATTAGTTCAAAGCACCTTTTAAGCAGTTTATTTGTTCTTTTTATATCTGCAGTTCTGTATTTTATTTCTAGCTGAAAATTTGTTCAGTGAAGTCCAGCAGGTGTTAATTGCCTTCTGGAATTTTTGTGGATTTTTCTGAGTTCAAAAAAATGCACTTGCAGTTCAAACCTGAATTTCTTTTAAATTTCTAATTAGGAAATGGTTGAATTAATGATTTTTATTTTATGAGATAAATAAGTATTTACCTCAATGTCAAAAGTGGTTCAACAAGTTGGTTTTGTTGGTTTGCAAGAAAGGTTATTTTTCTTACCGCCGTATCCCGCACCACATATTAGTTACTCATTAATACCAACCGCATTGCAATAGGATCGACAGTTCAGGAACAAGACCAGGAGCCGGAGGCAAACGACGAGCCGGAGATCCAGGAGCTGCCAAGAACCGAGGAAGTCGACCCCGCGGCCGACACTAACCTGCCTGAGTGCCCCTCCCACGAGGCCTCAGTCTTCTCTCAAGGCAAGCCCTGGAGCATTTTAAGCCTCATATCTTTTGCAATTAAAATTACTTGAGTCCTTTTATATTGTGATGCATTAGGTATAGGAGTTGATTGAATCCTATTTGATGCATTATCCTCCCTTGATTACTGTTTACACCTGCCTTGTTATCCTGTACTTACTTATCATATAGAATTGCTTAGTCTGCTAAATAAAAGTAGTAGTTAAGGATGTTTCCGTATTACCCCTGGTGGGTATTTACCGGATCACGGTTGGCTATATTGCTATCGTGAAAAAGAACCTGAGTAGTGATGAAATACGGTCAACTGGAAGGCAACGCACAAGTTTGGAAACTTGGGGCAGTCCGTCCGTTGGATCGTGTAGGTTTGTATCGATGTTGGCCCTCGTTCATTTTTGAACGCGCCCTTTTACCTAGGGATATGTCGGTGCTGTAATCATCGACCCCAAAGCCGGTTAGAAGCTGTTCGGGCTGGTTTCGACCCATGTCGCACCCTCTAGTATGGAAATACGATCTGCCGCGTGAGGCCATCGCCAGGTTCCAATTGGGCGGTCCGTGCTTGAACCGCGACGATTACCACCACGAACAAGCGTCGAGCGGTTGCCCAATGCATGGACCCGACGGGGAAAGTGTGGGCTGGTATTAAAGGTCTTTCACCAGCTGGTTTGGAATTCGATTCGAGTTGCCGTCTCCCCCGGTTAGTGGGGAACTATGGCGAGCTTCACCACGATGCAACTCCATGTGATGTTTAAAGGTTCAATTAAAATATGGATAAGTCAACTGGATATGGTTATACTATAGCTTGTTAGACTCAAGTGTGTGTAATAGTTTAGGTGCAAACCTAGAGTAAAGAAATAGGTCAAAAACTGACAGCTCATCTATGTCATTTTATACTTCTTATCTTAATTGTGAGCTTTCCGCAACTAAAAGATCCCAGCTCCACCAAAAAGGCCTTGCATACCCTTGGTGTCTTTATTTTCAGTTGGACGGGTAAGTCTAGCTGAGTACATTCCCGTACTCAGGGTTTATCCCGTTGTTGCAGATGGTCAGGTCTACTTTGGCTATTGTAAGCACTGCCTCTACCCAGTAGAAGGTGATGAGGAGTAGGCCCAGGGCAGGGTCGTCCAGAAGCTTCCCTTTTTCTTTTGCTGGTCTGAGACTCCTAGTGGCACATTATCTAAAAAGGGAAGAGTGAGTTGTGTTGAGTTGAATTTATCAAACAATGTTTTTTTGGACCACATGTGTGGTGGCCGCGTTTCAAATTTAATTAAGCTTCCGCACTTTTAAATTTGGTATTGTAATAACTCCGTCTTAAATTCGTACTCTGATGTTTTAAATTCGGTTCGATTATTCTGTGTTGTATCCTTGCGAATGTAATTCTTGGACGATGCGATCCTGTATGTTGTATGTTGATAGAAATCCTTCGAGATTTTCGGACTACCGGGGTTATATGGGTTCAAGTATGAGTCGATGTCAGACGGATTTGACTAAGACGGTACTTGAGCTCTTATAATCAGGACGGTTCCACCACACGGCGGGCGAGGCATGGCAGGGCAATGCCGTGCGCGGCGAGCAGGCGCGGCAGGCGAGGCGGAGCGGGAGTGGCCAGGGAGGATTTTGGCGTGATCGGGGAGGCAAGGATCGGGCGAGGAGTGGCCGGCGAGGATCCTCGGCAGGATGCGGCGGCCACGTGGCGGTCGCGGCCGGCGTACGGCGCGGCCGTCAGGCTGACCGGCGCGTCGCGCGGCGCGCGCGCGGGCTGGGCCGAAAGGCCAGCTGGGACGGAAGTGGCGCGGGAAGGAAAAAGATTTTCCTTTTTCTTTTTCCCAAAAACTTTTCAAACTTTGACCATTCAAAACAGTTTCAAAAACTCCAAACTAGGCTTTGACCCAAAAATAAAAGTTGCTCAAAATAATTTTCTCTACAACTTTCATATAAGACACTTTTTTGAAAACCATTTTTACAACCTCCATATAAATAAAGCCAATTTTTGAGACATAAATCATTTTGTTTATCTCATTTTTATTTGATGAATAATTTTTAACTAAATCAAAGTGTCCACATGAAAAGTACTAGTCTCATTATTCTCTATTTTATAAAACTATTTGCCAAGTCAGAAAGTCACTCAAACAACCAAGTCCAATAGAAACCAAAATCCAGACAATAAATCAGAGACAAAAGCACTTTGATGCACATGAAATGATGCAATGCATTGCTTATGCATTTTAGTAGCTAAATGTAGTTCCTAATACAGTGCTTGACACTAGGGTGTCACAGCCCTTCCCCCCTTAAAGAAATCTCGTCCCGAGATTTGAGTTACGTACCAATCTTTATAAAAAGCGGGATAGTTCACTCGCAAGTACTCCTCGGTTTCCCAAGTCGCATCGTTGGGTCCGTGGTTGCTCCAGAGAATCTTGTAAGTCTTCACTGTTCGGTTGCGAGTCTCTCGGGTCTTGGTGTCCAAAATCTCCTTGGGCTGTTCATAGTACTCTAGATCGGATCTGATAGTAACATCCGGGATCTGAACTTCCTCTCGTTCCGGGACTCGTAGACACTTCTTTAACTGAGATACATGAAACACAGGAAAGACTGCGCTCATCTCTGGGGGTAACTGTACTTCATAGGCCACTTCTTCCTTTTTAGCTACGATCTGATACGGTCCCACGTATCGAGGTGCTAACTTTTTCTTGATTCCAAAACGTTGGACCTTTCTCATAGGTGAGACCTTGAGATAAACATAATCTCCTACTTGGAATTCCAAGGGTCTCCTTCGTGTGTCAGCGTAGCTTTTCTGTCGGGACTGTGCTGCCTGGATATGTTGTTGTACGATTTGCACAGTCTCCTCAGCATCCTTTACATAATCTGACCCATAAAATTCTCGATCTCCTGATTCAACCCAATTTACCGGGGTTCTGCATCTTCGTCCATATAAAACTTCAAACGATGCCATCTCTATGCTTTCTTGATAGTTGTTGTTATACGAAAACTCGGCAAGGGGTAACCATTTCTCTCATGATTCTCCTGAGGATAGAACACAAGCTCTGAGGATATCTTCCAAAATTTGGTTCACTCTTTCTGTTTGTCCCGCGGTTTGGGGGTGATAAGCGGAACTTCTTACCAACTTAGTCCCTAGCTCTTTGTGTAACTGTTCCCAAAAACATGCTATGAACTGGGGTCCTCTATCAGAGACAATCCTTTTTGGAACTCCATGTAACCTCAAGATGTTCTGAATGTACAAGTCTGCATACTGATGAGGTCGGTGGGTAGTCTTAACTGGTATGAAGTGAGCCACTTTAGATAACCGATCCACGATAACCCAGATAGAATCATTTCCTTTTTGAGTGGTGGGAAGACCTGTGATGAAATTCATACTAATCTCTTCCCACTTCCATTCTAGGATGGACAACGGCTGTAACAATCCGGCAGGTCTCAAGTGGCCTTTATCCTGCAGCAAGTATCACACTTTGCGACATAAGCTGCAACTTCTTTCTTCATTTTTGACCACCAAAACCTTGTTCTCAGATCTTGGTACATCTTACTGCTTCCTGGATGAATAGACAACTTTGAATTATGAGCTTCATTCAGAATTCTTTCTTTCAGCTCTGTATCCTTAGGAACAACCAACCTCTGATTATACCACAGAATTCCTTGTTCATCGGTCCTGAAGTTCAAAGAACTATTGGTTTCCAACCTCTTCTTAATCTGACAGATCTCTTCATCGGTCTTTTGTCCTTCGATGATGTCACTTTCTAAGGTGCACTGAAGAGTGATATTGTTTAGCAGAACGGGGTGCAAAAGGTTGAATCCATCTTCCAAAAGTGGTTGGAGGGAGTTGCAATGAGTCTTGCGACTCAAGGCATCGGCTACAACGTTCACTTTTCCCGGGTGGTAATGCACTTCAAGGTTGTAATCCTTAATCAATTCTAACCATCTTCTCTGCCTCATGTTCAACTCTGGCTGGGTGAAGATATATTTCAGACTTTTTATGATCTGTGTAAACATGACATAGGTTGCCCATAAGATAATGCCTCCAGATCTTGAGTGCATGCACTACGGCTGCTAATTCCAAATCGTGAGTCGGGTAATTCTCTTCATGTGGTCGCAACTGACGTGAGGCGTATGCGATAACTCTTCCATTCTGCATCAACACACATCCAAGTCCAATCTTGGATGCGTCACAAAACACATCAAAAGGTTCCTCCAATTCTGGTTGTGCCAAAACTAGCGCCGAAGTCAACAAAGTTCACAGAGTGCGAAAAGCTGCCTCACACTCCGGAGTCCATTCAAACTTCTTGTTTTTCTGAGTTAGACGAGTCATAGGCTTCGCGATCCTTGAGAAATCCGGAATGAACCGACGGTAGTATCCGGCCAATCCTAGAAAGCTGCGTACCTCATGTACGTTGGTGGGTGCTTGCCAATCCATAACTTCCTGTACCTTCGTGGGATCCACAGAAATTCCTTCCTCTGAAAGGACGTGACCAAGAAAAGGTACCTTCTTTAACCAAAATTCACACTTGCTAAACTTAGCATACAACTTGTGCTCTCGAAGTCGAGTTAAGACGACTCGAAGATGTTCAGCATGATCCTCTTCATTCTTAGAGTAGACCAAGATATCATCGATGAACACCACAACAAACTTATCCAACTCGGGCATGAAGACCGAATTCATCAGGTACATGAAATGTGCCGGTGCATTGGTTAATCCGAAGGACATAACTAGGTACTCATAGAGTCCATATCTGGTGGAGAAAGCTGTTTTTGGTATATCCTCTCTTCTGATCTTAATCTGATGGTAACCTGACCTCAAGTCGATCTTGGAGAACACTTTTGCCTTTGATAACTGATCAAACAAGACGTCGATTCAGGGTAAGGGATACTTGTTCTTTATAGTTACTGCATTAAGCGGCCTGTAGTCTACACACATCCTTAAAGTTTTATCCTTCTTCTTTACGAAGATGGCGGGACATCCCCAAGGTGACGAACTAGGGCGTATCAAGCCTTTATCCAAAAGCTCTTGCAACTGAACCTTGAGTTCCGCTAGCTCGTTAGCGGGCATCCTATACGGCCTTCGAGATATGGGTGCCGTTCCAGGGTCTAACTCTATAGCAAACTCCACATCCCTATCTGGCGGTAGTCCTGACAACTCATCAGGAAAGACATCTGAAAACTCACATACTATCGGGATCTCGGCTATCTGCTTTGCCGTGATATTGAACAACACTCCGATCTCATGGGGGTTTCGGGGTAAGTTAAACCGAAAGGTAGACCCACTGCGAGGGCTAACCATGGAAACTACTCGCTCTGCGACGTCAAGATTGACCTTCCAGAGTTTCATCCAACCCATACCCAAGATCACATCCAAACCCAGACTAGGGATTACGATAGGATCCACTATGGCCTTCTTATCCCCAAAAGTCATTTCCACTCCTTTAGCCATTTTACGCGCGGAGAGAACAGCTCCGGCGGAACTTATCTGATATCCCCGATCTAACTCTACCAACTCAAGATTACTTCTTATAACAAAGTTTTCACTTATGAAAGAATGCGATGCTCCAGAATTGAACAACACAACTGCGGGGTATTGATTAACAAGAAACGTACCAACGGTGACAGGTTCTCCTTCTGGTACTTCCTCCACGGTGGTGAAATGCACATTGCCGATGCGAGGTCGGGGCTGGGTGTACGGCTTCTTTGGTTGGGGGCACTGACGTGACAGATGTCCAGTCTGACCACAGTTGTAGCATGGCCCAATCACATATGGGGTCTTGGGACCTCCTGCACTTCCTGCTTTAGCCTTGTTCTGCATCAGGGGAGCGGTGTAGGGCTTCTAAAAATCGGGACGAGGACGGTTGGTGGTGATCTTCCTCTGTGTGGGACAGAATCTTGCTCCAGCAACTGGCGAGCGATACGGGGTGCGCGCTCCGAAAGGGGTCCTCTGTTGAGACGAACCTCCTTCGTTCACACGACGACGAGTCTCTGTCGCCAGCCTGCTGTCATTTGCTTCTTGGTTCAGACAGTCACTGACGAAGTCACTGAAGGTAGTGCGGTGACTGTTGCCCATCTTTGAAAGCATGGCGGCACTCATGCCACGCTTGAAGCTTGCGATCTTCTTGGCCTCGGTGTTGACAAAGTCGGGGGCGTAGCGGGATAGATTATTGAAGCTGTGCACGTATTCTGACATGGACCTGGTTCCCTGGGACAACCTCATGAACTCGGTAGTCTTCATTTCCATCAGACCACTAGGGATGTAGTGGTTGCGCATAGCAGTCGAGAACTGATCCCAAGTGACACGTGCATTTGCAGGCAATGATGCACGGTACTGGGCCCACCACAAACCTGCGGGTCCTTCCAACATGTGGGCGGCGTACTCCGCCTTGAGCTCTTCCGTCAGACGAAGCAGACGAAACTTCTGGGTGATGGAGTTGAGCCACTCATCAGCCTCAAGCGGTTCGGTGGCTTCCTTGAACACAAGGGGACGTGTGTCCAAGAAGTCACGGTAGGAGCTATACTGATTGGGCTCCGGGCCTTGGCGCTGCTGATGCTGCTGAGCGGTGTTGTTAGCGATGTTGCGGAGGGTGGCCTCCATGTGTCTTTGCATCTCTTCCATGTTCCTCTGGCTGCCCAAGAACTGGCCGAAAAACGCTTCCGGCGTCATCGACAGCGGTGGGGGAGGTGGCAAGTTCTCCTCCTGTCCTGCCCCCTGTCCACGTTGGCTGCGAGTGTGTGCCGGCATCTGCATATTTCATTAATAAGCAATCATTAGGTGATGTTACATTGATCATGAATAAATACTGCGCTGTACATAATTCGAAAATTTAGCACACGACCAAGTATAATTACTCATTTCCATACAACATCACAGAACAAGTGCTCGGAATTAGACATGCAAACGACGGATTTCCATAAAAGACGCCAGACCGAAGTCTGGACTTTGTCCAAAACCATACATGCCATCATACGTCTTTAAACATAAAACCAATACATGTTTGGGGCGTTACATCATCAGCGAGCATGCTCAAGCTGTACAAAAGAAAACGGCTCCTAGCGAATCTAACGCTCAGGCGTCTCCAGTGGCGGATGCGGCGTCCTCTGCGTCGGCGTCGAACATAGGCTCATCAGCGTGATCCTCCTCTGGGGGAACGTCGGGACCAAGGACTTCTCCGTCCTGGGGGTCCTGGGCCTCGGCTGCGGGAACCTCGGCAGCTGCTGGGGCGGCGGCCTCCTGCGCGGCGTGGTGCATCTGATGGACTGCCTCGTGGAGCTGGTTGATATAGGCCTGCTGGCCATGGATCTGCTGTATCAAGAGGTGAGCTCCCTCTCTGAGCTGGTCGAGCGCGGTGCGGGCCTCATCCCTCTGAAGGGCGGTAGTCAGGTACATCTGCTCAGATATGGTCCTGGCAGTGGTCTCTGCACCTGCAGTAGCACGGGCGTCGTCACGCTCAAGTGTGATCTGGTGAATCTTCTCTTGAAGATGGGCTACCTCAGCGTCAAACTCTTCCTATAGCTTCCTCTTGCTCTGGTAGGTGGCGGTGAGGGTGAAGGACACACTCTCGAGAGTGTGCTCCAAACTCTCACATACACCTAACAAAGCTCTGGTGGCGCTCATCGCAGGCGTCTCGCAGTAGAACCTCTCCTCTGGGCTCCCTGTCAAGACTGACTCCAAAGTCTGCTTCCAGCGCAATGGAAAAAGTGATCCACGGGGGAACACTCCTGCCATAGCACTAGCTAGATTGGCGGGAAAACAAGCGATGATATCCTTCAGCACCAGGTATGGTGCCCTGTTAGCTCCATCCTTGGCACACGTGCCTCTGGTGATCTCTGTCCATCCTGTCCAGTGAGGCTTTGCAGGCAAAGCTTTGACTTTGATCTCCACCATGACCAACGAATCCTGCCCATAGATCTCCTTCAGCCACGAGTACTTGGGCTCCTGTCCTTCCTCATAGCCCACGGCCTGCAGAATCCTCCAGAGGATAGTGGGTAACCCAAAGTAGGTCAAGAACGTCTTCCGGGTCAGCTTGGTGGCCAAACGATGACGCGGAACTCCTCTTCCTCCGGTGGCCTTGCGAGCGGTCAGCTTAGTCCGGGCCATCTGTAGAAACAAAAGGGTTTCGAACTCTCGTGAGACGGATATTAAGTTGGCAAAATTTTATATAAAGGAGACAACTTTTAATTAAGGGGAGGTAATGTAAATGCAAGAATTTAAACATGATGTATGATCGTACTCACGTTCTCACTCACTAACATGACTCGTAAGTCCTAACGTTCTAGTCGGTGGCAAGAACGATCTCTCATGCGTTATCTACACGTTCTACTCGATCGCATAGTTAGTGTACCTGCAGAAGATCCATTTCAGCCCAAAACAATCCCAATGGTAAAACAACTGAGTATTGGCTAATACGCGCAAAATGCATAGAAGCCCACACTAAACATTATGCACCAAAAGAGAAAACATCCTCAAAACATTGATACCCTCGTATGTGTCCGCGCCCTTGGTATAAGAACTCTCACCTAGACCGACGATTGGACGGTCATGCTCTCATATCTCACAAAATCATTTTATGCATGTTTTCGCGATCGACGCATTCTCTTTTTCCTGAGAATGGACCAACAAATAAAGATCCAGCATGAAGCAAAACCCTGAACCCTGTTAGCAGTTAAGCCACCTGATTCCTAGTATAGGCTTAAGGACGAGACTGGGCACACTTAGTAATCGAAAATAGTTTTGAAAATAGTTTTGAAATACCCATTTTAGTTCGGAAATAGCTCCTTGCGGATGCAATAACTTGAACCATGCTCCGATACCAGCTGTCGCGGAACCGTCCTGATTATAAGGACTCAAGTACCGTCTTAGTCAATTACGTCTGACATCGACCCGCACTTGAAGCCATATAACCCCGGTAGTCCAGAAATCTCGAAGGATTTCAACATCGTACAACATACAAGATCGCATCGTTCAAGTATTACATTCGAAAGGATACAACACAGATAAACGAAATCGGATTTAAAACATCAAAGTGCGAATTTAAAATCGAGTTATTACAATCCAAAATTTAAAGTGCGGAAGCTTAAATAAGTTTTGAAACACGACCACCACACATGTGGTCCAAATAAAACATTGTTTGAAAACTCCAACTCAACACAACTCACTCCTCCCTTTTTAAGTAATGTGCCACCAGTAGTCTCAGACCAACAAAAGAAAAGGGGAAGCTTCTGGACGACCCTGCCCTGGGCCTACTCCTCATCACCTTCCACTGGGTAGAGGCAGTGCTTACAATAGCCATAGTAAACCTGGCCATCTGCAACAAACGGGATAAACCCTGAGTACGGGAATGTACTCAGCTAGACTTACCCGTCCAACTGAAAATAAAGACACCAAGGGTATGCAAGGCCTTTTTTGTGGAGCTGGGATTTTTAGTTGCGGAAAGCCCAAAATTAAGATAAGGAGTATTAATGACATAGATGAGCTATCAGTTTTTAGACCTATTTTTTACTCTAGGTTTGCACCTGAACTATTACACACTTGAGTCTAACAAGCAATAGTATAACCATATCTAGTTGACTTATCCACATTTTAGTTGAACCTTTAAACATCACATGGAGTTGCATCTTGGTGAAGCTCGCCATAGTTTCCCACTAACCGGGGGAGACGACGACTCGAATCGAATTCCAAACTAGCTGGTGAAAGACCTTTAATACCAGCCCACACTTTCCCTGTCGGGTCCATGCATTGGGCAACCGCTCGATGCTTGTTCGTGGTGGTAATCGTCGCGGCTCACAGCACAGACCACCCAATTGGAACCTGGCGATGGCCTCACGCGGCAGATCGCATTTCCATACTAGAGGGTGCGACACGGGTTGAGACCGGCCCGAACAGCGTCTAACCGGCTTTGGGGTCGATGATTACGGCACCGACATATCCCTAAGTAAAAGGGCGCGTTCAAAAATGAACGAGGGTCGTCAAAGAAGCAAAATAGTGTGGCACTTTCAACCGCCGAAGCCGAATACATATCCGCAGGTAGTTGTTGTGCTCAATTACTTTGGATGAAAGCAACTTTGGACGACTTTGGAATCAAATTCAAACAAGTGCCATTGCTATGTGACAATGAGAGTGCGGTGAAGCTCACAAACAACCCCGTGCAACATTCAAGAACAAAGCATATTGATATTAGGCACCACTTCATAAGAGACCATCAACAAAAGGGTGATATTTCAATTGAGAGTGTTGGAACCGATGATCAACTTGTCGACATTTTCACCAAGCCACTTGATGAGAAGAGGTTTTGCAAGCTAAGGAATGAATTGAACATACTTGACTTCTCAAATATGTGTTGATGCACCCCCACTTATATGACATGCCTCTCCTTCGACAAAGCAAGGTAAAAGTTGATTGACATATGCATCCATTCTCTGCTAGGGACATGTTTTGTGCATCTAGTCATTCCTCACAATCATTAGGCTCATTCATGAAAATAAAATGATTTTGATGATTATATGATACCACTATTGTTTCTATACTTGATATGATCTAGCGGTAACATATGACATATTTATGGGCTTGCAATCCTAGTGTTTAATCTAGAGAATGAGCAATGGAATGTTTAACCAACGTGAGTAAGATAACCATTGCAAGATGTGTGAAGAAGCTTACTCTAGAGCAAACTGTGTTAAATATCTAATGCAAATGATCTAGATTGAATCAAATGTGAAAGAACTAACTCTCTCCTAAACAATTTGAACCTTTTTATGTAAACCTTTTATGGAAATAGATGACAAAGGGGGAGAGAAAAGTCACAAAGATCAAATGAAGAAGGAGATCAAAACTTTGAAAAAGATTTGAGCACACAAGTAGGGGGAGCAAGTTCATGAACTTGGTTGTTGCATTTTATTTGTGCATGTTCATATGCTTGCTAGTTGTTAACTTTATATCCATGCTTGTGTGGTGCATGCTAGAAATAGATTTTGAATGATGATTTGCAAACTAGCATGCATAGGTGGTAGCTAGATGTAATTTGCTCTTACAAGTGGTACTAGAGCCTTTCATATAATGTTGATCTCATGAGGTATCTAGTGTTTTTGTAAAGTCTAGCTAACCATGGTGCTAAGGATGGTATACATTGGCAACTCCAATTTGTATCACGCTTCAAAGGTCCATTCTTTACACCTTAGCATCATTTGATAGTATTACTCTCCCACATTTCATATCCATGCATATGTGCCGAACTTGAACCAAACACTATAGCACATATGTAGGGGGAGCTAATACTAACAAAGTGGTGACTCAAATTTTCAAACATATATCTTTGTCAAAAGGTTGTCATCAATTACCAAAAAGGGGGAGATTGAAAGTCCTTGTTTGGTTTTGGATAATTGATGTCACCTAGAGTACTAACCTTGTCATGAAGTGTTTATGAGCTAGGTTGGTACACACCAAGTGCGGGAGCTAGATGATGATCATGGTATTGGTGGTGATGACCAAAAGATGGATCAAGTGCTCCACATTTGGAAAGAGAAGAAGAGAAAAGCAAAATCCCTACGGAGATCAAGGCAAAGGTATAAATAGGGATTTTGTTTTGGGACTCAAGACACCATAGAAGGTGTGAGTGTGTTTAGGATAGATAGCCGTACTATCAAGAGGGGACTATCTCGGTGATCTCGGTTATCAAGTGCCACTAGGTGGTTTCATACATGCATATGCATTAGGACCTAGTGTGCTAACTTATAATCCTTTGGAAATTATTTGGAAAATGCTAACACACATGCACATGATGATGTACACTTGTTGGTGTTAGCACTTTTGCAAAGGAGAAAGGGTTGGAAGTGTTTTGGATTAACACAGAGAAGAAAACAAAGTTTTCTGTGTGTGGTCGGTAGTACCGCCCAGGGGGTCGGTAGTACCGCCCAAGGGGCTGCTTGCAATTCTCTCTGTGTTGAGTCTGAATTGGCCTGGCGGTAGTACCGCCATAACCTCGGTACTACCGCCGGCGGTGGTACCGACCAGAGGGTCGGTGGTACCGTGGCCCTAAAGGGTTTCGTGAGGCTCTCTGTGTAGATTTGAAAATGGCCTGGCGGTAGTACCGCCATAACCTCGGTACTACCGCCCGCGGTGGTACCGACGCAAGGTCGGTAGTAACTTGTTTTTCGCAGAGCTCTCTGTTCGCGGCCGATTTTGGCCTGGCGGTAGTACCGCCATAACCTCGGTACTACCGACCGTCGGTAGTACCGACCTGGAGTCGGTTGTTCGTTATGGTCAATGCTGTGTGCAACGGTCATAAGTTGTGCCATCGGTTGTACCGGGCCTTGTGGTCGGTAGTACCGACCTGGCGTCGGTAGTACCGACCGCAGGCGCAGAAGCTCGGGAAAAAGGGGGAACGACTTGCTGTCTTCTTCCCCCTCTTATAAATAGGTGGTGGCCGGCTAGTGGGGTTTTCTTCTTGACTCTCCAACCTCTTGAACATCCTCTTGAGCAAGATCTACTCCTTCCCACTCATCTCCTTGCTTGATAGCGCGAATCTAAGTGAGATCGAGTGGATCCAAGTGCATTTGCTTGTGAGTTTGCATCTAGTGGCACTTGGGGATTGTTGTTGCTGCGAGTATTCTCTTTACTCTTGGTGGTTGCCGCCACCTAGACGGCTTGGAGCAGCGGAGGAGTTTTGGCACGAGTGGTGATTGTTCGTGGCCATCTCCCGGTGATTTGTGAGGGGTATTGTGCCTTCCCCGGCGAAGAACCAAAAGGTAACTCTAGTGGATTGCGCGTGTCTTTGAGTTACCTCCATTTGTGGGTTGGTTCTTGCGGCGCTCATTTGTTGAGCTAGGTTTGTGAAACACCTATTAGCCGCCGAACCACCAAGTGGTTGGTCGACACAACGGGGAGTAGCGTGCCGGCAAGCACGTGAACCTCGGGAGAAAATCTTTGTGTCTCTTGCCTCTCTGGACTTCTCCCGAAGTTTCTTGGTATTCTTATTGTGATTGATTGTCTCTTGCCGGTGTCGGTACATCTCTCTATCCTTGCATTACTTTCGTTATCACTTGTGTAGAGATATTTGTTGCTAGAAGTAGCTCTCTAATTAGAAATAATTATTTCTTGCTAACTCATTATTGTAGAGAGTAGTAACATATCTTTTGTGTGACATAGTGATTATAGGTTACTAGAATTGTTGGATAGGTGGCTTGCAACACTTGGTAGAGCTAGAGCAAAAAGCTTCGCTTTGTAATTGTCTAACTAGTTGCTCTAAGTGTTTTGTAGAATTTTTATTAGGCTATTCACCCCCCTCTAGCCATTTAGGACCTTCCAAAAGGGCGCGTTCAAAAATGAACGAGGGCCAACATCGATACAAACCTACACGATCCAACGGACGGATTGCCCCAAGTTTTCAAACTTGCGCGTTGCCTTCCAGTTGACCGCATTTCACTACCACTCAGGTTCTTTTCCACGATAGCAAATATAGCCAACCGTGATCCGGTAAATACCCACCAGGGGTATTACGGAAACATCCTTAACTACTACTTTTATTTAGCAGACTAAGCAATTCTACATATAAATAAGTAACAGGATAACAAGGCAGGTAATAATCAATAATCAAGGCATGGTAATGCAGCAAGTAGCATTCAATCAACTCCTAACCAAATGCATCACAATATAAAAATACTCAATTGAATTAATTGTAAAACTGGGAGACTTAGAATGCTCCGGGGCTTGCCTTGAGCGAAGACCGAGGCCTCGTGGGAGGGGCACTCGGGCAAGTTAGTTTCTGCCGTGGGGTCGACTTCCTCTGCTTGATGAAGTTCCGGGATCTCCTGCTCGACGCTTGCTTCTTGCTCCTGGTCGGGCTCCGGGTGTGTCGATCCTATTGCATGCGGTACAATAATTAAATAATGCGGGTGCGAGATGTGGCGGTATGAAAAGCAATGCTTCTTGCAAACCAACAAAGCCAACTTGTTGAACCACTTTTGACATTGAGGTAAATACTTATTTATCTCATAAAACAAAACCATTATTTCCACTATTTCCTATTTAGAAATTCAAAAGAAACTCAAGTTTGAACTGCAAGTGTATTTTTCTGAACTCAGAAAAATCCACAAAAATTCCAGCAGATAACTAACACTAACTGGACTTCACTGTCTAATTTTCAGCAAGAGATCAATTACAGAACTGCGGCCACAAAAAGATGAAATACACAGCTCAACAAGGTACTTTGAACTAACTTTTCACACAAAAGTGTCAAATAGCAGATTTCATAATTTTTCTTGCTTCATCTACACATAAACACTCTACTGCAGGAAGTGTACTGCCAAAACACAAATATATCACCCTACACAAAATAAACAAATCTATTCCAAATTAACCCCATTGAACTACAACCCTACTGGAAAAGGGTGCTAAACTCAGTTTCATATTTTTCCCAGATTCTACTCCACATTTCATATTTATCAAGAAAGTTTCATGAACAGAAACATTATATTATATCCTACATGAATTTCTTAAGAAAAACACAGAAAAGTACATTTATAAAGCAACTTCATTTTTCTTCACATGACTAACCATGCTTACATTTTTCTTAACTAAAACATCATACACAGAGACTGTATGAGTTTTTCCATAATTTATTTTGACCTATAAAACACCTTAACACTTATTCCAAGAAAAAAGCTAAAAAGGACTTTAAATCATAACAGAAACTTTCTCTTCATAAACAGTGCCTCACATATTTTTCATAGATACATAACATGATAAGAAACTTACACAAAATTTTCCATGAATTAACTTGACCAGAGAACACCTATTTCCATTTATCCAAACAAAAGCACATAAACTTAATTAAAAAAACAGTAAAATAAACTTTCACCAAAAATACTTTCATATTTTTCCATGATAGATCTACTCATAAACAAGCTATCAAAACCAAAAGCACTTCTCTAGGACTTTTAAATCGAGCTACACAAAAATAACAAGCGTTTCTGGAAAATAAAACAAAAAAGGAAAATCATTTGAATCTCCCGGCTCAACTTGCATAGACCCGGTCCATAGGCCATGGGTGGCTGACGCGTGGGGCCGCGTGGTCAACGGGGTCCACTGGTCAGTGAAAGCCGAACAGGGGATGAGGGTTGACCGGCGATTGCTCGCCGCCGGTGGGGTTGCCGGCGGTGAGGTTAGGCTCGGTGAGTTCGTCCCGACGAGGCGAACCCATTGGTGGTGATGGCTGGGCCAGTGAGTGGCCGAAGCTCGCCGGCGACGAGCCATGGCGGACGGCGGTGGCGGTGGTGCTCGGCTTGGCCGTTTCCGGCGGTCGCCGCTGAAATTGGTGGAGGCAAAAGCTTAAGTGAACCCTAGGGAGGCTATTCGAAGGGTTGGTTCGGCCGGTGAAACTCCGATGGGGCTCGACCACGTGCATGGCCATGGCGGCATCCATGGCGCTCGGTTGGGCCAGAGGGGAAAGCTAGAGGGCGGTAGAGTTGAGAATAGGTGGTGTTCTCACCTTGCCTTGGCGTGGCGAAGCTCGACGGAGAAGAGGGGACTCGGCGGAGGTTTGGTCGGGGACGAACGGTTCCGGGCTTCGAGCGGCGCTGATGGCGACCGCGGCGGCGCTCCTCGGACTCCGGCGTCGGTGAAGCTCGGGAGGTGGTGCTAGCGTGAGCACCGGGTGTCCGGGGTGTAGGCGGAGTGGTGAGCGGGAGGAATCAATCGGAGGTGGAAGGGTGAGGTTGGAACGGCGGGGTGCCCTTGCGGTGTCGAACGGCGGCGAACGGGAAGCGCTCGGCTCGCGTTTGTGTGCGGGAGAGAAGGGAGAGCTGGGGGTGCGGTTCGTGCGAATGATGAGTGAGAGGGAGAGGGGTGCGGTGCGCGGTGTTTGGCTCGGCCGGCGGGCTACCGTGGTCGTGGCGGGGGCCACGGCGGCGCGGCGGGCGAGGCATGGCAAGGCGATGCCGTGCGCGGCGAACGGGCGCGGCAGGCGAGGCGGAGCGGGAGTGGCCGGGGAGGATTTTGGCGTGATCGGGGAGGCAAGGATCGGGCGAGGAGTGGCCGGCGAGGATCCTCGGCAGGATGCGGCGGCCACGTGGCGGTCGCGGCAGGCGTACGGCGCGGCCGTCAGGCTGACCGGCGCGTCGCGCGGCGAGCGCGGGCGGGAGCGGCGCGGTGCGGGCGAGCGCGCGGGCTGGGCCGAAAGGCCAGCTGGGCCGGAAGTGGCGCGGGAAGGAAAAAGATTTTCCTTTTTCTTTTTCCCAAAAACTTTTCAAACTTTGACCATTCAAAACAGTTTCAAAAACTCCAAACTAGGCTTTGACCCAAAAATAAAAGTTGCTCAAAATAATTTTCTCTACAACTTTCATATAAGATACTTTTTTTGAAAACCATTTTTTACAACCTCCATATAAATAAAGCCAATTTTTGAGACATAAATAATTTTGTTTATCTCATTTTTATTTGATGAATAATTTTTAACTAAATCAAAGTGTCCACATGAAAAGTACTAGTCTCATTATTCTCTATTTTATAAAACTATTTGCCAAGTCAGAAAGTCACTCAAACAACCAAGTCCAATAGAAACCAAAATCCAGACAATAAATCAGAGACAAAAGCACTTTGATGCACATGAAATGATGCAATGTATTGCTTATGCATTTTAGTAGCTAAATGTAGTTCCTAATGCAGTGCTTGACACTAGGGTGTCACAGGGCTCCTTCCTCCGCCGCCGCGAGCAGGTCGCCGCGTGCCCGCCGGCCGCCGCAAGCACCGCCACGGGCAGGCGTGAGGCGGCGAGCAGGTGCCGAGCGCGCGCGTGGCCCCTCCGCCATGGGCAGGGGCGAGCTTCACCGGCCGTTGGAGCTCTGCCGTGGGAAAGTGAGATGGGGAGGGGATGAAACTGCCGTGTGTTGAGAAAAGAGGTGGAGGAAGAGGTTGGTGGGTCCCAGAAAATAATAAAATAAACTATGAAATCGTGCTATGAAACTCTACACTGTGGAGAGTCTCGTTTCATATCAAAAGTTTTACGTGTTGGAAACCGGGAGATGAAACTCCACATTGAGACTGACCTTAGGAGGAGAGAGTACAAACAATTAAAGCTCCATTTAATTTTCAGTTGCATTTGTGATTCGTACACGTCACGCCACCGTTCTGTAAACTACGTTCGTACTCGTACGTGCATACTCCCTCCGTCTCTAAATAAGTATCTCTAGAAATCCGTGTTTCCCTCACAGACACACTTTTCGGACGACACTTGAAAAGAGACGGAGGGAGTATATATATATATATATATATATATATATATATATATATATATATATATATATATATATATATAACTGTCCCGTCGTTTTTAAATTCAATTAGTTAGCTGCCCGTGGTACATAGTCCCTGTACTGTAGCGCAATTATGTGCGTCCTTACGAAACCAATTAGGCGGCCTATTTGGATCATCTTCTCTAAATTTTAGAGGCTTTAAATTAACCTTTAGAGCTAAAGTAATAAATAGATAGTCAAAAATTAGCTCTAAATTTTAGTCCACATCACATTAATTTTTTAGACCTTAAAAGTGACCTAAAGTGCTCTAAAATTTTTATAGCTCTAAAGTTTATAGGTGTAAAGCCAAACCAGTTTGCACAATCATTCCAATGTGTGCCTGTAATAAGGGCATCTGCAAGACTGCTATAGTAAGAGTCAGTTGCTAATTTTGAGCCGAGCTCTCCAATAATGTTAGCTCTGACCAATAGCTCGTAATATGATAAGGTTCACATGACACTCTCATATATTTCGTAATATGATAAGGTTCACATGACACTCTCATATATTTTTAGAACGTGTGCATGAGTCTAGTTCTTGATCAAGATATAACTCCAAAAATAATCAATTTTTTTTCGAACAGATCATCCAGTCACGTTGGTCGGATCCAGTGGTCCGTCGACAAGCGAATCAAATGGTGATCATAAGGACTGACATCGGTGTCCGAAGCAACAAGTACCACACCAAAGGCCTTCTTTACTTCCCACCGCAAAAACTTTTCATCCATCATATCGAATATTTGGACATATGCATGGAGTACGAAACATAGACTAAAAAGATAACTAATTACACAGATTGCGTGTAGTTTACGAGACGATTTTTAAGCCTACTAAGTTTATGTTTTGATAATGTTGTGATGAATTAATTAGTCTTAATAAATTCGTTTCACGGCTTCCAGACAGAATATGTAATTTATTCTCTTATTAGTTTATTTTTAATAGACTAAATAAGTGTCCGAATATTCGATATGACACGAAAAAACTTTTTCTCGTGGTCTCTGAAATGAACTAAGAGGCTGAGAGCTAAAAAAAAAGTAACTTCTCTTGATTCTGTGAAGTGATTTTTCGTACTGATTTTAAGAGTTTATGCTAAAGAATCAAAGAGAATCACTTCAGCCACAGAATCACTTCTGTCAAAAAATCAACGTCTATAGAGAATTAGAATCATATGGAGCTCTACCAAACTGGCTCTTAGATTCCTTCCAACTTTCAACTTTTTACACTTTCTCTCCATCACATCAATTTTTGTCACATGCGAGCAGTAAATATAGGAAAAAAATTAACTAATTACATAATTTATTTATAATTTGTGAGACGAATCTTTTGAACCTAATTAGTCCATAATTGGACAATATTTTTCAAATACAAACAAAAGTGCTAGAGTGTTAGAATTGCAAAAGGGACTTCACCCGATGAGTTTGACGCAGCAGCGATAGCAATGGCGGCCCTAGCTTCCATTTTATGAAGCTTGTGATAATGCATTGGTGAAGGGGGAAGCAGCTCGTCTAAAGTCTGAACTGTAAAAAAACAGCTGAACTAGGTCTGGTTTAGTTCCAACCGCAAAAATTTTCTACACATTACATCGAATATTTAAACACATACATGAACTATTAAATGTAAACTAAAAAATAACTAATTACACAGATTGCGATAACTTTGTGAGACGATTTTGAAAGCCGAATTAGTCCATAATTTGATAATATTGCGCTAAGTAAACATGTGCTAATGATGGATTAATCAGTCTTAATAAATTTGTCTCACGGTTTTTAGGCATAATATATAATTTGTTTTCTTATTAGTCTATTTTTAATAGACTAAATTATTGTCGAAACATTCGATGTAATACACAAAAACTTTTCATGGAGAAACTAAACAAGACCATACATAACAAATTGTTTCTGATCGCCTTGCGGTTGAGGTTGTCGCACCATCATATCCTAGGTTGTCATCCGCTCGTTTTTGCAAGTCGGGGGATTGATGGTACGAACCATGCAAACGCTCTCGCGTGTCTGTAGGGACACACTACGAATACAAAGTTAATATGTGTCCTTGTGGTTCGACCTTATAATGAGTGATTATCAACAAACTTACGTGTTGGCATCAGTGGACGACCTGTCTCTTGGTTATGTGGGTGTGTAGGTGTGGAGTTCGAAGGCAATGGTCGATGGCGGGATGAAGTAAGAATCTTTTATGTATTACTAGGTCAACTAACCTCATTGAGGTTTCGTCATCCATCCTAAGTTGATGCGTTGATCATCGGTCCACATGAGCTTAGGTCAAAGTGGACTTCGTTTAAACATGTTGGGTGGGCCAATGAATCGAAGTGACCTCCATTTGGCTCCATCATGTCCACTTATGCAAAGCACTGTTGAATCAACAGGTGAGATGCACCCTAAGTGTCAAGTGTGCTTTCTCTGCATGTATCGAAGAGGAAAGTTTGAGTAGGCCTAGGCTAGATAGATTGACACTAGAGGCATGGCCGTCAGACCCCTCTAGTCAGCCCATTGTGGCCCAACTGATAGTGTGCCTGTGCTAACACTATGGTAAAATCTGTATATAATAAGTAGCACATTTTATAATACCCACATATATATTACGTAACACGGTACTGATTTATTGTAACTTACAGTCCCTGAAAGAATCAATTTCTAGAGTTGTCTTAAGTCAAACGTTTTGAACTTTGACCGAATTTCTCGAAAAAACTATCAAGATTGATGGTACCAAATTCATATCATTAGATATATCATAAAATATATTTTCATAATATGTCTATTTTATATCATAGATGATATTATTTTTTTCTATAAAATTAGTCAAAATTTAAAAAGTTTGACCGGCACAGATTCTAGGAATTGCTTCATTCAGGGACAGAGAGAGTAGTTGAATAATCAATGTGACAATATCGAGGATCTTCTGGATGAAGCCATTGCTGAGCGGTGAGTTGCCACGGCTGACCCAGAGCTTGCCGGAGCCGGGAGAAGAGGCGGCAGAATGTGTAGCTGTGGCGGATGAAGGTTGTAACCCTGTGGTACACCATGCACATGCAACGCGCGTGCACCATCTCTGTTAGAATTTATATGGGCTTGGCCCAATAATAAATTCTGAAATTCATAATAAATCTCAAAGGCCCATTCATATGTGAGCAAAGAGGGGAAGTGGAACTCTTTAGTCCCACCTTGCTAGTGGAAGGGGAGGAGAACTTGCTTAAATATGGAAGTTCTCTCCACTTCCTCAAGTCTAGTGTGAGAAGGAGAAAGAGAAGTCCACACGTGCGCGCTCGCTCGCCGCGCCGGGCCGGGCGAGGCGAGGCGAGGCGACTTACGCGGGTGCGCGGCACCTGCGTGAATGGTCCGCCGAAATCCGGCTCCTCGCCTTGCGGGAGCGCGGTCTCCTTTTGCAGTTTTAGTTTTTGGTTTCTTGGCCTTCAAGTTGCAGAGTCCTAAACCGATTTAGATCGTGATCGCGACACGAGGTCGGTTCAACAGGGCTATATAAGCAACCTATCGGCCACGCCAAAACGTATCTCAACACCTCTCGAGTTAGGGTTTGTCTCATATCGCTTTTGCGCTGCCGTCTAGTCGTCTCCAGTCCGTTCGCTTGCGTGCACCAGCGACCAGGCGAGCAGGTCTCCGGAACCCTCGTCTTTGCGATCCTGCACCGGGAGAAGGCGAATAAGGTTTTTGGGAAGCGCTCGTCGCGCGACTGCTCTCGTCTACAACAACGGGTCGTCTACCGTCCAAGTCAGGCGGCGCTACGTCCAGGCGTATTCGTCGTCAACTGCTCCGAGCTATTCCTCCAGCGCTCATCGACGATCAGCCAGCACCGACTCCGCCACCGTCTTCTCCAGCTACCGAAAGGTACGCCGTTCGTGATCTAATGTCTATGTTTATATTAGATCTTATGTCTTTGATCTTGCCTTTTAATCTATCTGGTGTACGAGCTATGCTTACACCGATTGTCATGTTTGAGATTATGTTATGCATGTTTTGTTATGCTAGTAAACAATACAATATGAGATATCTAGATCATCAATTTATCATGATTTATATTCTGGTTTTAATCTGGAAATTGCCTATTCTTTTAACAATCTCTTCCTCTAGCCCCTCGTCATCACCACCCTCGCCTTTCTTACGTGTGTCATCACTGATAAAACTTATAATGACCACCAATAAACTAAGGTTATGTTTGGTTCCACCCCTCTAAACTTTAGTCACTAAAATTTAGTCCTTTTTAGTGACTAAAATGTCAAACACCCCCAGTAAATGGGACTAAAAAGGCTTTTTAGGCCATGTTCAGTTCATGAAATTGGTCCAAATATGTTGCGCAGTAACCGTCACATCGAATCTTTAGACGCATGCATGGAACATTAAATGTAGGTAAAAAAATAACTAATTGTACTTTTAGTCCGCTCATATCGAGACGAATCTTTTGAGCCTAGTTAGATCATGTTTGGATAAAATTTGTCAAATAACAACGAAAGTGCTACAGTAACTTTCCACCAAATATTTCACCAACTGAACAAGGCCTTAGTCTCTTTTAGGCCATGTTCAGTTCACCATATTTGCCCAAAAATATTGCATAGTAACTGTCACATCGAATCTTTAAACGCATGCATGAAGTATTAAATGTAGGTAAAAAAATAACTAATTATACTTTTAGTTTGTTCATGTCGAGACGAATCTTTTGAGCCTAGTTAGTCAATGTTTGGACAAAGTTTGTCAAATAACAACAAAAGTGCTACAGTAACTTTTCGCCAAATATTTCGCGAACTGAACAAGGCCTTAGTGAGGATGTTTGGTATTTTAGCTACTAAAAGAGACTAAAATTTAGTGACTAAAGTTTAGAGGGGTGGAACCATACAACAGCCGCAATTAGCAGGAAATGAGTTCAAAGCGAAAAAGCCATAAATATTTTACATACATGGTACACCCATAAGGTCGTGACCATATGCATGACACAACGTATCTAGGTGGCTCACTCCAATACAACTTTGAATATTATTGTTGTACCAAAAAAGAAGGGAATAGTAGGAAATGCGTGAAAACAGAAGTCAGATTGACGGAGTATATTAGATTGAGACTCTCTTCATTTTAAAATATAAGTCATTCAAAAAAATTTGGAGAGTTAAAATATTTTAAATTTAACCTAAATATATAAGTGTATGAGTATTTGTGTTGTACTACTAAAAACACTGTAATGGTAAGACCAGTTTCAGTGGGGGTTTCATTAGTCAGTTTTCAACACAAATTTTAGAAAACAAAATGTAGAAGAGTTTATATAGGCTTGGCCCAATAATAAATTCTGAAATTCATAATAAATCTCAAAGGCCCATTCATATGTGAGCAAAGAGGGGAAGTGGAACTCTTTAGTCCCACCTTTCTAGTGGAAGGGGAGGAGAACTTGCTTAAATATGGAAGTGCTCTCCACTTCCTCAAGTCTAGTGTGAGAAGGAGAAAGAGAAGTCCACACGCGCGCGCGCTCGCTCGCCGCGCCGGGCCGGGCGGGGCGGGGCGACTTGCGCGGGTGCGCAGCACCTGCGTGAATGGTCCGCCGAAATCCGGCTCCTCGCCTTGCGGGAGCGCGGTCTCCTTTTGCAGTTTTAGTTTTTGGTTTCTTGGCCTTCAAGTTGCAGAGTCCTAAACGGTTACGACTCAAGAGTCCTAAACCGATTTAGATCGTGATCGCGACACGAGGTCGGTTCAACAGGGCTATATAAGCAACCTATCGGCCACGCCAAAACGTATCTCAACACCTCTCGAGTTAGGGTTTGTCTCATATCGCTTTTGCGCTGCCGTCTAGTCGTCTCCAGTCCGTTCGCTTGCGTGCACCAGCGACCGGGCGAGCAGGTCTCCGGAACCCTCGTCTTTGCGATCCTGCACCGGGAGAAGGCGAATAAGGTTTTTGGGAAGCGCTCGTCGCGCGACTGCTCTCGTCTACAACAACGGGTGGTCTACCGTCCAAGTCAGGCGGCGCTACGTCCAGGCGTATTCGTCGTCAACTGCTCCGAGCTATTCCTCCAGCGCTCATCGACGATCAGCCAGCACCGACTCCGCCACCGTCTTCTCCAGCTACCGAAAGGTACGCCGTTCGTGATCTAATGTCTATGTTTATATTAGATCTTATGTCTTTGATCTTGCCTTTTAATCTATCTGGTGTACGAGCTATGCTTACACCTATTGTCATGTTTAAGATTATGTTATGCATGTTTTGTTATGCTAGTAAACAATACAATATGAGATATCTAGATCATCAATTTATCATGATTTATATTCTGGTTTTAATCAGGAAATTGCCTATTCTTTTAACAATCCAAAAACCTTATTATAGGTTTCCAGAATTAACTATGGCTAGTTTTGTTGATGCGCTGAAGCCAGAAAAATTTTCTGGAGAGCACTTTAAGAGATGGCAAGTTAAGGTCACCCATTGGTTGACGGCCATGAAAGTGTTTTGGGTGAGTGCTGGTATGCCCGAGGGAAATATCTCTGAAGAGGATCAGAGAGCTTTCCAGGATGCCAACCAAATCTTTGTGGGAGTTGTGCAGAATGTCCTTGCTGATCATATCTTTGATACAATTCTGCACATTAAAGACGCAAAAACTTTGTGGGATCATCTGTCAGCTACCTTTGGTGCTTCAGATGCTGGCAAAGAGTTGTACATCATGGAGACTTTTCATGACTACAAGATTGTTGCAAACAAGTCTATAGTCGAACAAGCTCATGAGATACATCGTCTGGCAAAAGAGCTTGAACTCCTTAACTGTGTTATACCCGATGAGTTTGTGGCTGGATGCATTATTGCAAAGCTACCTTCCTCGTGGAGGAATTTCGCCACAAGCCTTAAACACAAGAGACAGAAAATATCAGTTGAAAACCTGATAGCATCTCTTGATGTTGAAGAGAAGGCTCGGGCTAAAGATAACACTGAGAAGGGGAACGAGGAAAGAGCTAGCGCCCACTTCGTCCAGAAAAACCATGGCAAGTACAAAGGAAAGCCTAAGTCTTTCAATGCCAAAACTACTACTACATTTAAGAAGAAGAAGAAGAAGAACAAAGCAGAGTTGCCATGCTTCACTTGTGGAGAGCTTGGGCATTTTTCCAAAGAGTGTCCGGAGCGAGCGGACCGCAAAGGGAAAAAGAAGAATGTCAACCTTGTGACTACTAGCGATGCTGATGACGGGTATGGTAATTTTCCTACTGTACTATCAGTATTTCAATCACCAAATTGGTGGGTTGATACAGGTGCTAATATTCACGTGTGTGCTGATATCTCTCTGTTTTCTTCTTATCAGGGGCTCCAAGGTTCCTCCGTCCTAATGGGGAATGGATCACATGCTTCTGTTCGTGGTGTTGGCACGGTAGATCTGAAGTTTACTTCGGGGAAGATCGTGCAACTGAAGAACGTGCAGCATGTCCCTACTATACGCAAGAACCTTGTTAGCGTATCTCTTCTTTTGAGAGATGGTTTTAAAGTAGTTTTAGAGTCCAATAAAGTAGTTATGTCTAAGCATGGACAATTTATTGGTAAAGGCTATGATTGCGGAGGCTTGTTCCGCCTATCTTTGGCAGATTTTTGTAATAAGTCAGTAAATCATATTTGTGGCAACATTAATGATAGTTCTAATGTTTGGCATTCTCGTTTATGTCACATGAACTTTGGTTTAATGTCACGTTTGTCTAGCCTGAGTTTAATTCCTGATTTCACTATTGCCAAAGGTTCTAAGTGCCATAGTTGTGTGCAATCAAAGCAACCTCGAAAGCCTCACAAGGCAGCGGAGGAGAGAAACTTGGCACCTCTAGAACTCATACATTCTGATCTTTGTGAGATGAATGGTGTGTTGACTAAAGGTGGAAAGAGATATTTCATGACTTTAATTGATGATGCAACTAGATATTGTTATGTTTACTTGCTTAAAACTAAAGATGAAACGCTAGACTACTTTAAAATCTATAAGGCTGAAGTTGAGAATCAACTAGAGAGAAAGATTAAACATCTAAGGTCAGATCGTGGTGGTGAGTATTTTCCTATGCTTTTTGATGATTTCTCTACAGAACATGGTATTATTCATGAGAGGACAGCTCCCTATTCTCCTGAATCAAATGGGATTGCCGAGAGGAAAAACCGCACGTTGACTGACTTGGTGAACGCCATGTTAGATACTGCTGGTCTTTCTAAGGCATGGTGGGGGGAAGCTTTATTGACTGCGAGTCATGTCCCGAATAGAGTTCCAAACAGAAATAAAGAGACAACTCCATACGAGTATTGGGTTGGAAGGAAACCATCACTTACATACTTACGCACGTGGGGATGTTTGGCGAAAGTCAATGTTCCAATTTCTAAGAAGCGTAAGCTTGGACCAAAGACTGTGGATTGCATCTTTCTAGGATATGCACATCATAGCATAGCCTATAGATTTTTAGTAGTAAAATCTGAAGTACCTGATATGCATGTGGATACGATCTTTGAATCTCGTGATGCTACATTCTTTGAGAACATTTTTCCTATGAAAGATATGCATAGCAATGCTAAGTTTTCTTCTGAATTAACTCCTGATTTTACTACACCTATTGAGTCTCCGCTTAAGTCATTTGAACAACCACTTAATGAAGTTCCTGAGGAGGATGACAATGAAATTCTTGTGAAGAACAAGAGACGAAGGATTGCAAAATCCTTTGGTGATGATTTCATTGTGTACCTTGTGGATGATACTCCTACTTCTATTACGGAAGCATTTGCATCTCCAGATGCAGATGATTGGAAAGAAGCTGTTCGTAGTGAGATGGACTCGATTCTTTCTAATGGTACCTGGGAGTTATCTGAGTTGCCTTTTGGTTGCAAACCTGTGGGTTGTAAGTGGGTGTTCAAGAAGAAGCTTAGACCTGATGGTACTATTGACAAGTACAAGGCTCGACTTGTGGCTAAAGGTTATACCCAAAAAGAAGGCGAGGATTTCTTTGATACTTATTCACCTGTTGCTAGATTAACCACTATTCGAGTATTACTTTCCCTGGCTGCCTCATATGGTTTTCTCATTCATCAAATGGATGTGAAGACAGCTTTTCTTAATGGAGAGTTGGATGAGGAGATCTATATGGATCAGCCTGATGGGTTTGTAGTAAAAGGTGAAGAGCAAAAGTGTGTAAGTTATTGAAATCTTTGTATGACTTGAAACAAGCACCTAAACAATGGCATGAGAAGTTTGACACTACTTTAATTAGTGCAGGCTTTGCTGTTAATGAAGCTGATAGGTGTGTGTATTATCGACATGGTGGGGGTCAATCTGTTATATTATGTTTATATGTTGATGATATTCTTATTTTTGGAACAAATATTGATGTTATTAATGAAGTCAAGTCTTTCCTATCAAAGAGCTTTGATATGAAAGATCTGGGTGAAGCTAATGTTATTTTGAACATTAAGCTGATTAAGGATGAGAGTGGGATTACTTTATTGCAATCTCACTATGTTGAGAAGGTTTTGAGTCGCTTTGGCTTTATGGATAGTAGACCTTCTCCAACACCTTATGATCCCAGTGTGACTTTGAGAAAGAACAGAAAGATTGCTAGAGACCAACTGAGATACTCTCAGATTATTGGTTCACTCATGTATCTAGCGAGCGCAACTAGACCAGATATCTCATTTGCTGTGAGCAAGTTGAGTAGGTACATGTCCAACCCGGGTGATAATCATTGGCATGCACTTGAAAGAGTTTTGCGTTATCTCAAAGGTACAATGAGTTTTGGAATTCACTATTCTGGGCACCCAGCTGTGCTAGAGGGATATAGTGATGCAAATTGGATTTCTGATATTGATCAGATCTACGCCACTAGTGGGTATGTTTTTACCCTTGGAGGTGGTGCGGTGTCATGGAGGTCTTGTAAACAGACTATATTGACTAAATCAACCATGGAAGCAGAACTTGCTGCTTTAGATACAGCTTCTGCAGAGGCAGAGTGGCTGCGTGAGCTCTTGTCTGACTTACCGGTGGTTGAAAAACCAATACCGGCTATCCTTATGAACTGTGATAATCAAACAGTGATCACGAAAGTGAACAGTGCTAGGGATAATGCGAAGTCAACAAGACACGTTAAAAGACGTTTGAAGTCTGTCAGGAAGTTGAGAAACTCCGGAGTAATAGCTGTGACCTATGTACAAACAGACAAAAACCTGGCAGATCCCTTTACTAAAGGGTTATCACGGAATGTGATAGAAATCGCATCAAGGGAGATGGGTATGAGACCTATATGAGTTTACAGTAGTAGTAACCCAACCTTTTTGATCGGAGATCCCGTGACTAAGGATCTGGGAAGAACAAGCTATTGGTAAACTGAGGAGAGTAATTTCTAGACCCTCTCTTTGTGAAGATGCAATACTCTCATTGCTATGAGGCACTGTATGGAAGGTTGGCAAAGACCTTAATATGTTCTATTGGTTTTTAAAAGCAAAGATGTTGTCCTACAGAGTATTCTTGAAAGAACATACCTATATGAGCCATGACTGTTAAACGTCGCAGTCTATGAGATTAGGGTGATCTCTAGTAAGCTCATGAAGAGACCATGGAGTATGACGTATATGCTCCACCCACGGAGAAAGGCTATTGGCAGCCAGGTACTAGCTTAACCTTGAGTAAAACTTGCTTCACGCAAAACTTGCAATTCAAGGCTTAGTCCATTGTTCAAGTTGTGAATAAGTGTAACTTGAGGTTATAGGCAGAAGTTCAACTTAACAGTCTCTGCTAAACACTAGTATATCAAACAGTAGCGGGAACAGGCAAATCTCTAAATGGGCATTTGAGATCTGGTGGGGGATTGTTAGAATTTATATGGGCTTGGCCCAATAATAAATTCTGAAATTCATAATAAATCTCAAAGGCCCATTCATATGTGAGCAAAGAGGGGAAGTGGAACTCTTTAGTCCCACCTTGCTAGTGGAAGGGGAGGAGAACTTGCTTAAATATGGAAGTGCTCTCCACTTCCTCAAGTCTAGTGTGAGAAGGAGAAAGAGAAGTCCACACGCGCGCGCGCGCTCGCTCGCCGCGCCGCGCCGGGCCGGGCCGGGCCGGGCGGGGCGAGGCGAGGCGAGGCGACTTGCGCGGGTGCGCGGCACCTGCGTGAATGGTCCGCCGAAATCCGGCTCCTCGCCTTGCGGGAGCGCGGTCTCCTTTTGCAGTTTTAGTTTTTGGTTTCTTGGCCTTCAAGTTGCAGAGTCCTAAACGGTTACGACTCAAGAGTCCTAAACCGATTTAGATCGTGATCGCGACACGAGGTCGGTTCAACAGGGCTATATAAGCAACCTATCGGCCACGCCAAAACGTATCTCAACACCTCTCGAGTTAGGGTTTGTCTCATATCGCTTTTGCGCTGCCGTCTAGTCGTCTCCAGTCCGTTCGCTTGCGTGCACCAGCGACCGGGCGAGCAGGTCTCCGGAACCCTCGTCTTTGCGATCCTGCACCGGGAGAAGGCGAATAAGGTTTTTGGGAAGCGCTCGTCGCGCGACTGCTCTCGTCTACAACAACGGGTCGTCTACCGTCCAAGTCAGGCGGCGCTACGTCCAGGCGTATTCGTCGTCAACTGCTCCGAGCTATTCCTCCAGCGCTCATCGACGATCAGCCAGCACCGACTCCGCCACCGTCTTCTCCAGCTACCGAAAGGTACGCCGTTCGTGATCTAATGTCTATGTTTATATTAGATCTTATGTCTTTGATCTTGCCTTTTAATCTATCTGGTGTACGAGCTATGCTTACACATATTGTCATGTTTAAGATTATGTTATGCATGTTTTGTTATGCTAGTAAACAATACAATATGAGATATCTAGATCATCAATTTATCATGATTTATATTCTGGTTTTAATCAGGAAATTGCCTATTCTTTTAACAATCCAAAAACCTTATTATAGGTTTCCAGAATTAACTATGGCTAGTTTTGTTGATGCGCTGAAGCCAGAAAAATTTTCTGGAGAGCACTTTAAGAGATGGCAAGTTAAGGTCACCCATTGGTTGACGGCCATGAAAGTGTTTTGGGTGAGTGCTGGTATGCCCGAGGGAAATATCTCTGAAGAGGATCAGAGAGCTTTCCAGGATGCCAACCAAATCTTTGTGGGAGTTGTGCAGAATGTCCTTGCTGATCATATCTTTGATACAATTCTGCACATTAAAGACGCAAAAACTTTGTGGGATCATCTGTCAGCTACCTTTGGTGCTTCAGATGCTGGCAAAGAGTTGTACATCATGGAGACTTTTCATGACTACAAGATTGTTGCAAACAAGTCTATAGTCGAACAAGCTCATGAGATACATCGTCTGGCAAAAGAGCTTGAACTCCTTAACTGTGTTATACCCGATGAGTTTGTGGCTGGATGCATTATTGCAAAGCTACCTTCCTCGTGGAGGAATTTCGCCACAAGCCTTAAACACAAGAGACAGAAAATATCAGTTGAAAACCTGATAGCATCTCTTGATGTTGAAGAGAAGGCTCGGGCTAAAGATAACACTGAGAAGGGGAACGAGGAAAGAGCTAGCGCCCACTTCGTCCAGAAAAACCATGGCAAGTACAAAGGAAAGCCTAAGTCTTTCAATGCCAAAACTACTACTACATTTAAGAAGAAGAAGAAGAAGAACAAAGCAGAGTTGCCATGCTTCACTTGTGGAGAGCTTGGGCATTTTTCCAAAGAGTGTCCGGAGCGAGCGGACCGCAAAGGGAAAAAGAAGAATGTCAACCTTGTGACTACTAGCGATGCTGATGACGGGTATGGTAATTTTCCTACTGTACTATCAGTATTTCAATCACCAAATTGGTGGGTTGATACAGGTGCTAATATTCACGTGTGTGCTGATATCTCTCTGTTTTCTTCTTATCAGGGGCTCCAAGGTTCCTCCGTCCTAATGGGGAATGGATCACATGCTTCTGTTCGTGGTGTTGGCACGGTAGATCTGAAGTTTACTTCGGGGAAGATCGTGCAACTGAAGAACGTGCAGCATGTCCCTACTATACGCAAGAACCTTGTTAGCGTATCTCTTCTTTTGAGAGATGGTTTTAAAGTAGTTTTAGAGTCCAATAAAGTAGTTATGTCTAAGCATGGACAATTTATTGGTAAAGGCTATGATTGCGGAGGCTTGTTCCGCCTATCTTTGGCAGATTTTTGTAATAAGTCAGTAAATCATATTTGTGGCAACATTAATGATAGTTCTAATGTTTGGCATTCTCGTTTATGTCACATGAACTTTGGTTTAATGTCACGTTTGTCTAGCCTGAGTTTAATTCCTGATTTCACTATTGCCAAAGGTTCTAAGTGCCATAGTTGTGTGCAATCAAAGCAACCTCGAAAGCCTCACAAGGCAGCGGAGGAGAGAAACTTGGCACCTCTAGAACTCATACATTCTGATCTTTGTGAGATGAATGGTGTGTTGACTAAAGGTGGAAAGAGATATTTCATGACTTTAATTGATGATGCAACTAGATATTGTTATGTTTACTTGCTTAAAACTAAAGATGAAACGCTAGACTACTTTAAAATCTATAAGGCTGAAGTTGAGAATCAACTAGAGAGAAAGATTAAACATCTAAGGTCAGATCGTGGTGGTGAGTATTTTCCTATGCTTTTTGATGATTTCTCTACAGAACATGGTATTATTCATGAGAGGACAGCTCCCTATTCTCCTGAATCAAATGGGATTGCCGAGAGGAAAAACCGCACGTTGACTGACTTGGTGAACGCCATGTTAGATACTGCTGGTCTTTCTAAGGCATGGTGGGGGGAAGCTTTATTGACTGCGAGTCATGTCCCGAATAGAGTTCCAAACAGAAATAAAGAGACAACTCCATACGAGTATTGGGTTGGAAGGAAACCATCACTTACATACTTACGCACGTGGGGATGTTTGGCGAAAGTCAATGTTCCAATTTCTAAGAAGCGTAAGCTTGGACCAAAGACTGTGGATTGCATCTTTCTAGGATATGCACATCATAGCATAGCCTATAGATTTTTAGTAGTAAAATCTGAAGTACCTGATATGCATGTGGATACGATCTTTGAATCTCGTGATGCTACATTCTTTGAGAACATTTTTCCTATGAAAGATATGCGTAGCAATGCTAAGTTTTCTTCTGAATTAACTCCTGATTTTACTACACCTATTGAGTCTCCGCTTAAGTCATTTGAACAACCACTTAATGAAGTTCCTGAGGAGGATGACAATGAAATTCTTGTGAAGAACAAGAGACGAAGGATTGCAAAATCCTTTGGTGATGATTTCATTGTGTACCTTGTGGATGATACTCCTACTTCTATTACGGAAGCATTTGCATCTCCAGATGCAGATGATTGGAAAGAAGCTGTTCGTAGTGAGATGGACTCGATTCTTTCTAATGGTACCTGGGAGTTATCTGAGTTGCCTTTTGGTTGCAAACCTGTGGGTTGTAAGTGGGTGTTCAAGAAGAAGCTTAGACCTGATGGTACTATTGACAAGTACAAGGCTCGACTTGTGGCTAAAGGTTATACCCAAAAAGAAGGCGAGGATTTCTTTGATACTTATTCACCTGTTGCTAGATTAACCACTATTCGAGTATTACTTTCCCTGGCTGCCTCATATGGTTTTCTCATTCATCAAATGGATGTGAAGACAGCTTTTCTTAATGGAGAGTTGGATGAGGAGATCTATATGGATCAGCCTGATGGGTTTGTAGTAAAAGGTGAAGAGCAAAAAGTGTGTAAGTTATTGAAATCTTTGTATGACTTGAAACAAGCACCTAAACAATGGCATGAGAAGTTTGACACTACTTTAATTAGTGCAGGCTTTGCTGTTAATGAAGCTGATAGGTGTGTGTATTATCGACATGGTGGGGGTCAATCTGTTATATTATGTTTATATGTTGATGATATTCTTATTTTTGGAACAAATATTGATGTTATTAATGAAGTCAAGTCTTTCCTATCAAAGAGCTTTGATATGAAAGATCTGGGTGAAGCTAATGTTATTTTGAACATTAAGCTGATTAAGGATGAGAGTGGGATTACTTTATTGCAATCTCACTATGTTGAGAAGGTTTTGAGTCGCTTTGGCTTTATGGATAGTAGACCTTCTCCAACACCTTATGATCCCAGTGTGACTTTGAGAAAGAACAGAAAGATTGCTAGAGACCAACTGAGATACTCTCAGATTATTGGTTCACTCATGTATCTAGCGAGCGCAACTAGACCAGATATCTCATTTGCTGTGAGCAAGTTGAGTAGGTACATGTCCAACCCGGGTGATAATCATTGGCATGCACTTGAAAGAGTTTTGCGTTATCTCAAAGGTACAATGAGTTTTGGAATTCACTATTCTGGGCACCCAGCTGTGCTAGAGGGATATAGTGATGCAAATTGGATTTCTGATATTGATCAGATCTACGCCACTAGTGGGTATGTTTTTACCCTTGGAGGTGGTGCGGTGTCATGGAGGTCTTGTAAACAGACTATATTGACTAAATCAACCATGGAAGCAGAACTTGCTGCTTTAGATACAGCTTCTGCAGAGGCAGAGTGGCTGCGTGAGCTCTTGTCTGACTTACCGGTGGTTGAAAAACCAATACCGGCTATCCTTATGAACTGTGATAATCAAACAGTGATCACGAAAGTGAACAGTGCTAGGGATAATGCGAAGTCAACAAGACACGTTAAAAGACGTTTGAAGTCTGTCAGGAAGTTGAGAAACTCCGGAGTAATAGCTGTGACCTATGTACAAACAGACAAAAACCTGGCAGATCCCTTTACTAAAGGGTTATCACGGAATGTGATAGAAATCGCATCAAGGGAGATGGGTATGAGACCTATATGAGTTTACAGTAGTAGTAACCCAACCTTTTTGATCGGAGATCCCGTGACTAAGGATCTGGGAAGAACAAGCTATTGGTAAACTGAGGAGAGTAATTTCTAGACCCTCTCTTTGTGAAGATGCAATACTCTCATTGCTATGAGGCACTGTATGGAAGGTTGGCAAAGACCTTAATATGTTCTATTGGTTTTTAAAAGCAAAGATGTTGTCCTACAGAGTATTCTTGAAAGAACATACCTATATGAGCCATGACTGTTAAACGTCGCAGTCTATGAGATTAGGGTGATCTCTAGTAAGCTCATGAAGAGACCATGGAGTATGACGTATATGCTCCACCCACGGAGAAAGGCTATTGGCAGCCAGGTACTAGCTTAACCTTGAGTAAAACTTGCTTCACGCAAAACTTGCAATTCAAGGCTTAGTCCATTGTTCAAGTTGTGAATAAGTGTAACTTGAGGTTATAGGCAGAAGTTCAACTTAACAGTCTCTGCTAAACACTAGTATATCAAACAGTAGCGGGAACAGGCAAATCTCTAAATGGGCATTTGAGATCTGGTGGGGGATTGTTAGAATTTATATGGGCTTGGCCCAATAATAAATTCTGAAATTCATAATAAATCTCAAAGACCCATTCATATGTGAGCAAAGAGGGGAAGTGGAACTCTTTAGTCCCACCTTGCTAGTGGAAGGGGAGGAGAACTTGCTTAAATATGGAAGTGCTCTCCACTTCCTCAAGTCTAGTGTGAGAAGGAGAAAGAGAAGTCCACATGCGCGCGCGCTCGCTCGCCGCGCCGCGCCGGGCCGGGCCGGGCCGGGCCGGGCGGGGCGAGGCGAGGCGAGGCGACTTGCGCGGGTGCGCGGCACCTGCGTGAATGGTCCGCCGAAATCCGGCTCCTCGCCTTGCGGGAGCGCGGTCTCCTTTTGCAGTTTTAGTTTTTGGTTTCTTGGCCTTCAAGTTGCAGAGTCCTAAACGGTTACGACTCAAGAGTCCTAAACCGATTTAGATCGTGATCGCGACACGAGGTCGGTTCAACAGGGCTATATAAGCAACCTATCGGCCACGCCAAAACGTATCTCAACACCTCTCGAGTTAGGGTTTGTCTCATATCGCTTTTGCGCTGCCGTCTAGTCGTCTCCAGTCCGTTCGCTTGCGTGCACCAGCGACCGGGCGAGCAGGTCTCCGGAACCCTCGTCTTTGCGATCCTGCACCGGGAGAAGGCGAATAAGGTTTTTGGGAAGCGCTCGTCGCGCGACTGCTCTCGTCTACAACAACGGGTCGTCTACCGTCCAAGTCAGGCGGCGCTACGTCCAGGCGTATTCGTCGTCAACTGCTCCGAGCTATTCCTCCAGCGCTCATCGACGATCAGCCAGCACCGACTCCGCCACCGTCTTCTCCAGCTACCGAAAGGTACGCCGTTCGTGATCTAATGTCTATGTTTATATTAGATCTTATGTCTTTGATCTTGCCTTTTAATCTATCTGGTGTACGAGCTATGCTTACACCGATTGTCATGTTTGAGATTATGTTATGCATGTTTTGTTATGCTAGTAAACAATACAATATGAGATATCTAGATCATCAATTTATCATGATTTATATTCTGGTTTTAATCTGGAAATTGCCTATTCTTTTAACAATCTCTTCCTCTAGCCCCTCGTCATCACCACCCTCGCCTTTCTTACGTGTGTCATCACTGATAAAACTTATAATGACCACCAATAAACTAAGGTTATGTTTGGTTCCACCCCTCTAAACTTTAGTCACTAAAATTTAGTCCTTTTTAGTGACTAAAATGTCAAACACCCCCAGTAAATGGGACTAAAAAGGCTTTTTAGGCCATGTTCAGTTCATGAAATTGGTCCAAATATGTTGCGCAGTAACCGTCACATCGAATCTTTAGACGCATGCATGGAACATTAAATGTAGGTAAAAAAATAACTAATTGTACTTTTAGTCCGCTCATATCGAGACGAATCTTTTGAGCCTAGTTAGATCATGTTTGGATAAAATTTGTCAAATAACAACGAAAGTGCTACAGTAACTTTCCACCAAATATTTCACCAACTGAACAAGGCCTTAGTCTCTTTTAGGCCATGTTCAGTTCACCATATTTGCCCAAAAATATTGCATAGTAACTGTCACATCGAATCTTTAAACGCATGCATGAAGTATTAAATGTAGGTAAAAAAATAACTAATTATACTTTTAGTTTGTTCATGTCGAGACGAATCTTTTGAGCCTAGTTAGTCAATGTTTGGACAAAGTTTGTCAAATAACAACAAAAGTGCTACAGTAACTTTTCGCCAAATATTTCGCGAACTGAACAAGGCCTTAGTGAGGATGTTTGGTATTTTAGCTACTAAAAGAGACTAAAATTTAGTGACTAAAGTTTAGAGGGGTGGAACCATACAACAGCCGCAATTAGCAGGAAATGAGTTCAAAGCGAAAAAGCCATAAATATTTTACATACATGGTACACCCATAAGGTCGTGACCAGGGTTTTTTTTACCGACCGTTTGCTGGTAACCGCCGGCCACCGGTAGCGGTTTACCGGACCGGTTTGGTCGGTAACCGCCCGGTACCGGCCGGTTTGAAGTTTGAATTCAAACGCCTCAGTTGTTCGGTTTCGAATCGGTAAACCGGTCGGTTTGGGTCGGTTACCGACCGGTTAGGGTCGGTTACCGGACGGTTTGAATCTCGAATTCAAATGCCTCTGCAGTTCGGTTCCGCGTCGGTAACCGACCGGTTTGGGTCGGTTACCGACCGGTTAGATCGGTAACCTGTCCAAACCGGTGGGTAACTTACCTCAACTCCCGGACGAACCGCTCGGTAACCGAGCGAAACCGCTCGGTTACCGAGCTGACCGCGCGGCTAGCCGACGGCGCGTCGCCGGAGCGGTTACCGCTCGCTCCCGCTCGGTAACCGAGCCTAACCGACCGGTTAGCCGGCGGCGGAGAGCGGACGGCGGCGCTGGGGGCGGAGGGCGGGGGGCGGGGCGCGGATAAGGCTCGGGAAGAGGCGTTCTGCCCCCCCGCCCGTGAACGCCTGGTTTTGTGCCCGTGAGCGCCTAATGGGCCTCATGGGCCTTAACGGGCCGACCTTTTTTTTTTCCAATTCCAAACGTCCAATTTCAAAAAAATTTATACCATTGGTCTCCATAAATTGTAATCTATTTTTAGGAATTTTTTGGGCATTTTTTTTTCAAATTTTCAAATTTCAAATTCAAATTTTGGTAACCGGTCCGTTTGGTAACCGGACCGGACCGGTTTCATCGGTTACCGACCAAACCGACCGGTTACCGAACGGTAAAAAAAACCCTGGTCGTGACCATATGCATGACACAACGTATCTAGGTGGCTCACTCCAATACAACTTTGAATATTATTGTTGTACCAAAAAAGAAGGGAATAGTAGGAAATGCGTGAAAACAGAAGTCAGATTGACGGAGTATATTAGATTGAGACTCTCTTCATTTTAAAATATAAGTCATTCAAAAAAATTTGGAGAGTTAAAATATTTTAAATTTAACCTAAATATATAAGTGTATGAGTATTTGTGTTGTACTACTAAAAACACTGTAATGGTAAGACCAGTTTCAGTGGGGGTTTCATTAGTCAGTTTTCAACACACACAAATTTTAGAAAACAAAATGTAGAAGAGTTTTATCACCATGAAACTATGTCTATTCTTTTGAAACTCTGATCATCTCTTTCTTCATTAATACCATGTCATGTTAGCGTATTTAATGTAAATAAAACTTCATAAAACTTCCATTAAGGTTGACCTAAGGGCACATTTGTTTCTTTCAAAAAAAAATTAGTCATGCCACATCGTATGTTACGGTACTAGCTTAGTCTATTAAAAATAGACTAATTATGAAACTAATTACACCATGTACGGTAATTAACAAGACGAATCTATTAAGCCAAATTAATCCATCTTCAACAAATACTTACTATAGCACCATATTATAAAATCATGTTGTCTCGTGAATTAACCTTCAGCTGATAAATTAGTTTTGTAATTAGTTTATTTTTAATAGGCTAAATTACGGTTGTAATATTCTACGTGAAGTACCTGGGGCTAGCTGTACTATTTTTAATTCATTGCTTTACCAGTACCTGGAGATGTACTGTTGGGTCATTAAGAGCATCCGCAACAATAAGAGCTAGTATCTAGCTCTAAGCACTCTGTAAGACAACCCTTCAAATGACCTATCTCTTAGCACATAGCTCTTAATATAAATGACCCCACTTATCATTCTCACATAATCTCGAAGTGTGTGTATAAGACTATCTCTTGGACAAGAGATAACTCTCTTCTCTCTCCTATTAAAATATGAGAAAATATTCTATGAGCTAGCCAAGAGCTAATCACTAGAGACCCCTAAGTCCCTCGGAAATCAAAACAAGTCAGTTCGCGCATTGAAGCCAAGCCGTGACTTAAACGGAGTGAAATCAATGAGGCATGTTTAATTCTGTAGTAAGGTCGCAGATCAGATATTAATGAGCTGGAGCGACAGGCAGGAGTATCTTTGGCTCCGTTCATTCGATCTGGATGAGGAGGATTGTTCTCATAACCAAAAGGAAGCGTGTGCTGTATAGTTGTCCAACGCGGGACGGCCCGGCCTGACGTCGTGCCGTGCCGGCCCAGTGAGGGTCGGGCCGCCGCGGGCTACGGGCCAGAGTAGCGGCCCAAGGCACGGCCCGTGGGCCATTTTTCGGGCCGTGTCGGCCCGTCGTGCCGTGCCGGCCCATGGCCCGTGAGTTAAAAAAACACTAAAAATCTATATCATTTTCACAAAGTGTTGAAATAATTTATCATTTTGAACTAAGTGTTAATCAATTCAATAGTATAATACTAAACAACACATATATAATTGTCAACTCATAAATATCGTTATTTTTACCAAAAAAATTAGTTTGACCGGACCACCACCGAGCCACATGCTAGACCGGGCCGTGCCCGGGCCAAGGTAGCGGCCCAGGCATGGTCCGCACCCCCGGGCCGGGCCGGGCCAAAACACCGGGCCACGGGCTTCCTGGCCATCTATAGTGTGCTGATGGCGTGAGCTAGGAATTCCCAATCTTCTTGCCGCTAGAAAAAAGGGACGCAGTAGTATCTGTTTCACTGTTCGGTTGAAATACAGTACTCCCTCCGTATCCTATTTAGAAGTCGTTTTGGAAAAGAGTTCGGTCAAACATTGAGAATAGAAATCATGAATAACTTTTAAATTATTAAGTTTAGAGATATAAAAATCATATAGATAAATTTATCTTGAAAAGTACTTTCATAAAAATATATATACACCACTTTACAATAAATATTTTTAAAGAAACAAGTGGTCAAAGTTATGTTTTGAAGACCGTGTCGCTGTCTTAAACGACTTCTATTTGCAATACAGAGTAGTACTTCGTAGGCAATTGGTGTACGTGTACCACGTGCTCCACGTGATGAAAGAAAGCGACGAAGGAGCAATAGAAGATATAAACACCTGCACTACAACTTGTGTAACCACATTTTTTTTTCTTTTTTGACAAAGATTTGGGATTAAACATCCCAAAGAATAGAGGCGTAGCTCCCTAGCTACTAAAAAAGAGTCAACCGAATGACCCAAAAAAAAACATATCCTCTAAGGCATCTGTCTTTTTTTTTACGAATTTCCCAAATTTGGCAATGTTTAGTTCTCCCAAATTTCCCAAAAAAAATTTAGATTTTCCATCACATCAATCTTTAGATGCGTGCAATAAGCATTAAATATAGGTAAAAAATAACTAATTGTATTTTTAATAAGTACATGTTGAGACAAATCTTTTGAGCCTAGTTATTAGTCGATATTTAGATAAAATTTGTCAAATAACAACGAAAGTGCTACAATGTTTTTTCTAAAAATTTCTGGAAACTAAACACAGCCGAAGATAATCTATCTTTTTGCTCACGAAAACACAGGCCTGTCCCAAAATCGCCTTTAGTCTCGGCGTTTTTGCCGCCCGGGACTAATAGACCCTTTAGTCCCGGTCGGTAACATGAACCGGGACTAAAGGGTCTGCCCCAACGGCTACTGCGCAGAGCTGCCGGGGCAGGGACCCTTTAGTCCCGGTCCGTGTTACCAGCCGGGACTAAAGAGTGCCCTTTAGTCCCGGTTGGTGCCACGGACCGGGACTAAAGATTTAGCCACGGTTTGTGGCTCGCCCCGGGATAAATGATCACCTTTTAGCCCCAGTTTTTAATACGAACCGGGACTAGAGCTCCTGGTTTTATAACCAGCCAACTTCTTTCTCCCCCGAGCCAGAGACATTCAAATTTCAGTGAGCTTCTTGCTTGTTCTTGTTGTTGCTATTGCTTGTTCTTCGTTGTTCTTCGTCTCCGGCGTCAATTGGTGATCTTCTTCGACTCCGTCATCGTCTCTTTGCATTTAGAGGTAACTATTTTCATCTCCTACCATATCTTTTGAATATGAGAGGAATTTAATTAAAATATATACTTTGCAAGAACAAGCATAGAGAGTTGAGTAGTTTAAATTGGTTCATCACAATCACTTGATAGTTTTCTACTGCTAGGTAGTATCCATTCTCTATTTCATACTTATGCAAGACGAGTAATATTGAATTTTAGTGTCTTTTTAGTATATTTTCTTTAGAAAAATGTGGAATTTATAATAGTTTGCAACAATAAATATAGAGAGTAGATAATGTGGAAATTGGTATTGTTATATCATATTTTTCGATTATCTAAACAAATAGAAAAATTTAGAGTCTTTTTTATTTATAATTGTTTAGAAAATTAGGAATTTGCATGTAATAGTTTAAAAATGAGCATGGATATAGTACATGGCAACCGTGACCGGGTCCTCAGCCTCTCATCATCGGGATCCGAAGCGTTTGCGGCCGGATCTTCCTCTCATTGCTTGCGGCGAGTGTAAGTAGAAGATTGTGAAGGAGTACCGAGTGAAAAAAGAGGGAATCAACAAGGGTTGTATATTCTACAAGTGTCCGGACCATGAGGTGGGTTATTATTTACCCGCATTTGATTAATATGGTTCATTCGTATCGGTTTTGCTTGATGATGTTGTTTAATTTTCTTATTCTTTGTTCTAATTGCAGTGGGAGGGCACCCGCGGATGTAAAGGTTGGTACTGGGAGGAAGAGTACGTTCAGCACGTACGAAATTCTGTTGCACAGGAGGTTGCCGCTGAAGGTGATGTGGCAGTGAGTCAGCGGCAGCAGCCCATCCATGCTGATGAAGCGAATGATCTGTCTATTTTAGTTGAGATCGGACGCGATCTAATTATGTTGCTTAAGTGCATTTTATTTTTAGTTTTTTTAGTGCTAGCTGCGATAGTCTTCGTTGTAGTCAAGCTTGTTTGAATTAATCAATCATGTGATGTCATGAGTGTTGTGCAATAACATGAGAAACTACTAAGTGCATGGTTGTAATATTTAATGCAGATATTGTCACGCAATTGGATGTATAATGTCGATCGCCGCTCCAAAGAGTTCATTGTTGGCGTGCACTATTTCTTAGGTGTGGCTGAGGCAAACAAGCAAGATGGTTTCATGTGCTGCCCATGCGCCGTCTGTAAGAATTTGAAGGAATATTCATGCCCAAGGACTCTTCATACGCATTTGTTGAAGTCGAGTTTCGTAACAAACTATATTTGTTGGACGAAGCATGGAGAAAGGGGGTTGTAATGGATGATGGTGAAAAAGGTGACTATATTTGTTGGACGAAGCATGGAGAAAGGGGGTTGTAATGGATGATGGTGAAAAAGGTGAAGAAGAATTGACCCACGCTGATATTATTGCTCAGTACGGTGCCTTTGATGATGATGCAGTGGGGGGGAGATGGTGAAGAAGATGCGGCAGCGACAGAAGATGTGACAGCTGATGTTGATGCTCTTGGTGATGCCATTCGTGATGCACAAAGTGAATGTGAAAGTGACAAGGAGAAGGTCAAGTTTGAGCGCATGCTAGAGGATCATAGGAAATTGTTATATCCCACTGCTGAAGATGGCCAAAAAAAGCTGGGTACTACGCTGGAACTGCTGCAATGGAAGGCAAAGAATGGTACATCCGATAAAGCATTTGGGCAGTTATTGAAGATAATGAAAAAGATGCTTCCGAAAGCGAACGAATTGCCCACCACTACGTACGAAGCAAAACAGGTCGTCTGCCCTTTGGGATTAGAAATCCAGCAGATACACGCATGTCCTAATGACTGCATCCTGTACCGTGGGGAGGAATATGAGAATTTGGATGCATGCCCGGTATGTGAAGCAACACGGTATAAGATAAGGCGAGATGATCCTGGAGACGTAGAGGGTGAAGAACGTCCAAGCAGGAAGAAAATCCCTGCCAAGGTTATGTGGTATGCTCCTATAATACCACGCTTGAAACGTTTGTTCAGAAATAAGGACAATGCAAAGATGTTGCGGTGGCATAAAGAAGACCGTAAGGTAGACAATATGCTGAGGCACCCAGCTGATGAATCCCAGTGGAGAGCGATAGATAGAGAATTCCCAGAGTTTGCAGATCAGGCTAGAAACTTGAGGTTCGCTTTAAGTACGGATGGTTTTAATCCTTTTGCGGAGCAAAGCAGTAGTCATAGCACTTGTCCAGTTACTCTATGTATCTACAACCTTCCTCCGTGGTTATGCATGAAGCGGAAGTTCATTATAATGTCGTTGCTCATCCAAGGGCCGAAGCAACCTGGCAACGACATCGATGTCTACCTGAGGCCATTAGTTGAGGAACTTCTACTTCTATGGAGCAAACCAGGCATACGCGTGTGGGATGAGTACAAACATGAACACTTTGACCTGCGAGCATTATTGTTCGTAACAATCAGTGATTAGCCGGCTCTAAGTAATCTTTCAGGCCAGACAAACAAGGGATATAATGCATGCACACACTATTTCGAAGACCTTGATAGTTTATTTTTGAAAAAGTGTCGGAAGGTCGTGTATGTTGGGCACCGTCGGTTTCTTTCCATGGGCCACCCAGTAAGAAAGAAAGGCAAACATTTTAAAGGTAAGACAGACCACCAAACCAAGCCTCGTAACCAAACCAGAGATGATATACTCGAAATGGTGAAGGATACGAAAGTAGTATTTGGAAAGGGACGGGGCAGCGAACCTGTTCCTAAAGACGCTTCGGGACACGCACCCATGTGGAAGAAGAAGTCCATATTCTGGGAGCTACCCTACTGGCATGTCCTAGAGGTCCGTCATGCGATCGACGTGATGCACCTGACAAAGAACCTTTGTGTGAACCTGCTTGGATTCATGGGTGTCTACGGAAAGCCTAAGGATTCACTTGAAGCACGACAGGACTTGCAGCGCATGAAAGAACGAGACAACTTGCATCCGGAGAAGACAGATGACGGGCGCCAGTACTTAAGCCCTGCTAGCTACACTCTTAGCAGAGAAGAAAAGGAAAGCATGTTTGAATGCCTTAACAGCATCAAGGTCCCATCTGGATTCTCCTCCAATATAAAGAGAATAATTAATGTGCCAGAGAAGAAGTTCCAAAACTTGAAGTCCCATGACTGCCATGTGCTTATGACCCAATTGCTTCCTGTTGCTCTAAGAGGAATTCTTCCTCCACATGTATGTCTAGCCACCGTGAAGCTATGTGCATTCCTCAATTCAATTTCACAAAAGGCAATCAATCCAGAGGAACTTTCTACTTTGCAGAATGATGTCGTTCAATGTCTCGTCAGCTTTGAGTTGGTGTTCCCTCCATCCTTCTTTGATATCATGACACACCTCCTAGTTCACCTGGTCAAGGAGATCATTATTCTCGGTCCTGTGTTCCTACACACCATGTTCCCATTCGAGAGGTTCATGAGTGTCCTGAAAAAATATGTTAATAACCGTTCTCGGCCTGAAGGAAGCATCGCCCAGGGCTACGGAACAGAGGAGGTCATAGAGTTTTGTGTGGACTTTATTCCAGACCTTGACCCGATTGGCGTTCCTGAATCGCGACACGAGGGCAGACTCAGTGGCAAGGGAACACTAGGGAAGAAAACATATATCGGTACAGGAGACGATTACTTCGATAAAGCACACTACACAGTTCTACAGAACTCCTCATTGGTAGATCCATATATCGAGGTACATAAGGATTTCCCTCGATCCAAGTGGCCCGGGAAGAGTGAATCTTGGATTACACGTCAGCACATGCAAACTTTCGGCGATTGGTTGCGAAAACAATGTCAGGGTGATGACAACATAGATGAGCAGCTTTATTTGTTGGCCAGACAACCATCATGGCATATCAGCACGTACAAAGGGTACGAGATCAATGGGAATACATTTTACACAGTAGCCCAAGACGCAAGGAGCACCAACCAAAACAGTTGTGTACGCGTGGATGCCACGGATCCAAATGGGAACAAACAAACATATTATGGCCGCATACATGACATATGGGAACTAGACTATGCACCTAATTTTAAAGTCCCTTTGTTCTGGTGTAAATGGGTCAAGATGACCGATACCGGAGGTGGGGTAACAGTCGACAAGGAGTATGGGATGACATCAGTGGACCTCAACAATATTGGGTACAAAGACGAACCATTTGTCCTTGCCGCAGATGTGAGTCAAGTGTTCTATGTGAAAGACATGTCTACAAAACCAAAAAGAGGGAAAAATGATAACAACTCGATCGTCAACGAGCCAAAGCGCCATATAGTTCTTTCAGGGAAAAGAAACATTGTCGGAATTGAGGACAAGTCAGACATGTCAGGTGATTATGAAAGAGATGATCGAATTCCGCCATTCAAAGTGAACAAAGACCCAAGCATTTTGTTAAACAATGAGGAAACTCCATGGTTAAGGAATGATCATAACCAAGGGACATATGTCAAGAGGAGGTTCACAGTTGTGCCCGCTTAATAGTGGGTTGTAAATATATTATGTAATAATTAATTAATTAAGACTTCATTTATTTGATAATGGATTTATATATATATTTAGTAGTAGTGATCATTGATTTATGTGCTTCTCTAGATGTGAATCTCATACTAATTTTTAAAAGAAAGTATATCAAATATTAAATTTTCTGTTCAATTAGAAAGATTTAAGATATATTTAAAAAAACTAAATTTAAAAATCTAAAACTACTGCATCTGTCGCGTATAACAAAATTGGGCAATGATTGTTTATGTTTTAAACAAAAGATTAACGTCCAAATGATATGAAAATAAATTTTCTATTGAAAGCCAACAATTTTTTAAATTTAAATTGAACATTACATTTTTGCATTAACCAAATATGAATGGTTATTTATATTTATATTCGTTATTATAAAAAAAGAAAAGAATTTATGCTACAAAATTTTCTACTATACAATAAGGTTAAAGGATATACAACTGTTATTTTTAAGTAATTTTATGCCTACTGTTCAATTTACTATGCAATTAACAAGAATTACAACATATTTATATAGTGGAAACTTAATACAAAACCCAAAATACTGAAAACCCAAAACTGTGGCGGGAAAGAACCCTTTAGTCCCGGGCCGTATTACGCACCGGGACTAAAGACCCCTTTAGTCCCGGTGCGTAAGCCCGCCCGGGACTAAAGGTTCAACCCTTTAGTCCCGGGGCGTATTAGGCACCGGGACTAAAGACCCTTTAGTCCCGGTGCGTAATACGCCCCGGGACTAAAGGCCCTCCCGGGTATATAGGGCACAGGGCACAGTGCCCTCCAATCTTCCCGGCCAGATCGACGTTTGCCCCGCGCCGCCGCCCTCACCTCGCCGACGAGCCTCTGTCCGCGCCGTCGTCCTCCTCGCCGTCGAGCTCCGCGCCGCCGTCCTCCTCGTCGTCGAGCTCCGCGCCGCCGTCCTCCTCGGCCTCACTGCCCTCCGCCGCCGTCCTCCTCGGCCTCGCCGCCGTCCTCCGCGCCGCCGCCCGCGCCGCCGCCGCCGTCCTCCGCGCCGCTGCCGTACGGCCTGTGCGTGTGTGTGCGTGTGCAGTGTGCGTGGTGTGCGTGTGTAGTTGTGTCCAGCAGTGGGTGTGTGAGAGTGTAAAAAAAAAGAAATGAAAAAGAAATATATATCTAGAAACTAAATATAGAAAGTGATATATAAATAGATATATATAGAAACTAAATATATATGTATTTAGAAATAGAAAGTTATATATATAAAATAAATATAAATAGATATATATATTTATAGATTATTTTCTATTTAATTTTTTCATTTCTTCTTTTCTAGAAATAGATATATACAAATAATGAATATGAATAGATATATTTATAGAAAAAGGAAAATCATATATATGTTTTTTTAACCTAACAAATATGTGTTCGACCTGTAGTCCTGGTGACCGCTGCACCGACCTCGCCGCCGTCCACTGTCATCCGCACCGTCGTCATCCTCGCTGCTGTCCGCCGTCGTCGTTCTCGTCCACGGTGTGTAAATCACGTGACAAGGATATGTTTAAACATGTATTTATTACTCTTAGAAATATGTGTTCATAGAAAATCATGTGTCATGCCGGAACATGTATTTATTACTCTTTACGAATATATGTTATTGTCATGTTATTTTATGAATTGTCATGTTATTTTTATGAATTGCCTAAAACTCGAAACCCTAAAACCTGAAACCCTAACCCTAAACCCTCGAACCTAAACCACTAAACCCTCAAACCCCGAAACCCCGAAACCCTAAACCCCGAAACCCTAAAACCCGAAACCCCGAACCCCTAACTCTAAACCCTCAAACCCCTAAACCCCGAAACCCTAAACCCTCAAACCCCTAAACCCCGAAACCCCGAAACCCCGAAACCCCGAACCCCTAAACCCCGAAACCCTAAAACCCGAAACCCCGAACCCCTAACTCTAAACCCTCAAACCCCTAAACCCCGAAACCCTGAACCCCGAAACCCTGAACCCCGAACCCCTAAACCCCGAAACCCTGAACCCCGAAACCCTGAACCCCGAAACCCTGAACCCCGAAACCCCGAACCCCTAAACCCTGAAACCCTAAACCCCGCAATCCCGAACCCCTAAACCCCGAAACCCTAAACCCCGAAATCCCGTACCCCTAAACCCTGAAACCGTAAAACCTGAAACCATAACCCTAAACCCTCAAACCATAAACCCCGAAACCCTAAACCCCGAAACCTTAAACCCTAAACCCCGAGACCCCAAACCCTAAACCCTTAACCCATAATTAAACCCCTGGTTTTCGGTTTTCGTTTCACATACATGTATAAAGCTCCTTTAAGTGTTCGATCATATTGTATATATATTTTAATATTCACAGAAATGGCCGACCCAAATGATGGAGGAGGAAATGATGAATATCATAGCCGGCGACGATGACGGGAGTCAATACTTATTGAATTACGAAGACATGACCATGCATGATGAAAATCTCTCTGAACAACAAGTTGAGATGGAAGAAGGCAATACAGGCGAGGTATATATACAATGTGTCGTGTTAGGGTTTACATTTACTTTATTACTTGATTAGGTTTTATGTCAACTTGTATTAGGGTTTCATCTTCATGTCTTTACCTATATGTAGCCCTCTGGATCGACGTCTGCGATAGGGCAGAGCAGACCAAAATGAGGGCCGAAGAGGCCGTTGAAGGGCCGTCATGTAATCTCCGAATTCGATATGGCTACAGGCCAACCATTAGGACCCAATGCAAAGAAATATGTCTTTCACTGTGGGTTCCTTGTGAGAGATCGGATTCCGATAAGTGCCCGTGAATGGAAAGAGAGGCGAAGTGCTCCTGAGATCAGTTATGTCTCCAATCTTGACAAGCAGCTAGTCTGGGATGACGTCCAAGCTCATTTCTCGTTTGACACGGATGATGAGGAGCTGCTGAGGCGAATTCGGGAGTGGACAATGAAGAAGATGGCCACACTTTTTCAGGACTGGAAGAAGAAATTGTACCACACCTTTGTGCTGAAGAACGAGACGCCAGATTTCAACTCTAAGGCGTATGTCAAGATAAGGGCCGATTGGGATGAATTTGTACAGTACAAAAGATCACAAGAGAGCGAGGCCCGGGTCAGAGTAAACAAACTGAATGCAGCTCAGAAGAAATACCACCATCATTTAGGATCAGGTGGCTATAAGACTGCCCTTCCAAAGTGGGAGAGACAAGAACACGAGATGCTTGCGAGGGGGGTAGTCCCAGAGACAATAAGAAAAAATTGGAGTGAACGGTCCAGAAATTGGTTCTACGCTCATGGGGGAACCATAAACCCTAATGATGGGGAGCTTGATTGGGGCCCGCAAATTTCAAGAGCAGCACATAGGCTAGTTCAAGCACGAAATGTGGTGTTGGCTGGCGAGTTCAAGCCCAACAGAGAGAAGGATGAACTCACGTACGCGCTGGAGAATCCTGAGCACGGTGGGCGTACGAGAGGCTTTGGGGCCGTTTCGTGGCTACATTCCTTCGAAGCGGATCGAGAAAGTTATAGAAGCCGCCAAAGAAAAAAGGACGAGGAGGCAGAGCGAATCTTCAAGTTGGAGGAGTATGTTCTTCAAACACAAGAGCGTGAGAAATCTCGTGAAGAATGGATGCAAGAGGAAATCAAAAGGCAAGTGCAAGCAGCACTTAGTCAAATGACGAGTGGGCAAGGTACATCATCACAGCATCCTCAAGCGAACATTAGCCCCCCAGGTCAGATGAAAAGCAGCTGCGCCTCCACGGAAGTACCAACCATTCAAGATGACTCCAAGCTACGCTTTCCCGTGGATGACGTTAAAGAACCTTTTACTACTTGTGAGCTGCACATTCCAGATGGAAATGCCACGAAAAAGGTGGCTGTCGGTGTTGTAAACCCTATCGACCGCACAAGAACACCAAGAATTCATGGTCAACCAGTGCCAGCCGGATACGCTAGCGTTTCGGTGGATAGGGTTGAGACAAGTTGTGGCAGCGTGGCACTGGAAATCGAAGGGGGAGATGGGGAGAAGACTTTAGGTGAAGCAGAGAAGACATTTATTTGCTGGCGCAAGCGCTTCATTATTATTCCTGGAGTGTCACCGCCGCAACCTCCTCCTACTGATCAAGATCCTCACCATAGGTAGTGTGCGCGTGAATGAGAAACAATTTTTATTACACTAACTTCCTATATGTATATATTAGTTGGATGCTCACATCATTCGTTGTTTTGCGTAGCAGGAACTATAGTCCAGTTCGTCATTATTCCCCAGCGCATCAGAGTGCTGCGGGCGGTGACGATGTGTTGGAGGACACGGCTTCAACCCCATCTCCTGCACAAAGATCTCCACCGCGGGCTCCAACACCGCCACCAGCCCCACCATCTCCTCCACCGCGGGCTCCAACGCCACAACCTCCACCGCGGGCTCCAACACCGCCACCGGGTCCACCATCTCCTCCACCGCGGGCGCCAACACCGCTGCCTCCACCGTGCAGCCCTAAGAAGCGGTCCGCCGCCACAGAACCAAAGGCCCCACCTCCAAAGAAGAAGGCTCCTGCATGAGGAAAAAAAAGCCCAAGAGAAATTAGCTTATGAAAAGACTGATGAGGAGTTAGAAATTTCAGTGAAAAAAGATGTGCGGAATTTTTTAGAGGAATGTGACGCCGCTGCTAAAGCGAAGAGGAACCCGGAGAAGCCTTACCTCTTGTTAAACCCGCAGGAGTTAAGGAAAAGGGTGGACCAACATGGTATCAAGATGCGTGAAGCCCGAAAGGCTCCGCGAAAATCAGATTACGAACGCTCTCTTATGAAGTCCGCAAAAGAACAACAATCCAGCAAGAAGAAAGTGGGAAAGGGTGTTCCACAGCTCGGGGAAACATCAAGACCTTTGTCCCCGTTAGTTGTGCAAAATCAGTATGGTTCAAACATGGGCAGAGTATAGAGGAAATATGAAGAGACCACTTTGTCTGAGATGGACTCAATGGACAATTTTTTTATTGACAGCGGTCTCCCGTACGACACCATTAAAAATATTGCTACTGGGCTGGAGTTTCTATGAGCGGAAGTAGTTGATGAATGGAGGAGAAATTTTGCACCGGGCAGGAGTCTAATGAACCCCAATCACTTACATGTACTTGGTACGCAGATGTTTGCAATCAACAAATGGTGCATGAAGGCTTCTAAAGACGGTGATGTCAATTGGATTTCTGTCCGAATTCGGAACCATCACTACTTCCATGGCGATGACCTAATCTTAGTCCAGATGGAGGAATTACACCAGCTATGTCATATGGACGCACTGGACAAATCACTCCTTAGCTGCTACTGTTTGTAAGTGTTTCTTTTATAGTTTTCATTGAACTCTCTAGTATGTGTATATAGTAGTATTCTTACACACATACTTGTGGATCGACTCGATATTTTGCAGGTATCAGATGACTCAGCTCAGAGATAAACACGACAATTCTATTGGGTTTGTTGATCCATATGTTGTTTTCAAGGCTCCAAACCCTTCAGCGACTTGGAGCGATGAGTCGTGTATGAATCTCATGAGGTTCTTCGTGAACCAAAAAGATAGAGAAAGAATTCTCTTCCCATACAACTTTAAGTGCGTGAGACATATATAGTTCATAATAAGTATGTGCACATTTTATTTTACTTAACCCTAATAATATATATATGAATCATGTGTATGAACAGCTATCACTGGATATTGATGGTCATCGATCTCAAACAAAGCAATGTGTTAATCTATAACTCGTTGAGCAAACCACAAGCAGATTACCAAGATATGATAGACATCCTCCAAAGGTAATTTTTCGATCCCTACCTTGCATGCTTATAGTATAGACTAAGCTTGTATATGTATACTAATTAAATAATGATCCAACTATTAATGTTTCATTGGCCGGATTAGGGTTTGGGAAAAATTCATTGCTCGGGAACATATGAGTCAGTGTAAGGCCCCACTTACAATAAAGCCACGACTACCAGTAAGTTTACACCTTCGTCAATGTACGTGTATCTTTATTATATCATGTCATATATCATATCTTTATTACGAGTTGAATCTTTTCATTCTACAGTGGATTTTGAGAGAAGAACAGGGCAACAACTTATGCGGATTCTATGTTTGCGAGTATATGATGATAGAATCAAATAGAATTCCTGAAGAAATCATCAAAGTACGTAACCTGTTTCTTTTCATTTTTTATAGACTTAATATTGATAATATAGATATAACTAATATCTTCTTTAATTCCAATTGAAGACTGACTGGTTGAAGCAAAAAGTGATGCTACAAGGCCAATTGAAAGCAATACAAGAGACAATAGCAGGATTTCTTCGGGAACAAGTCATAAATCCAAAGGGCGAGTTCTACTGTAATACCAACGAGAAGTTGATTCCAAACAATGATGATCATTTGTATGCCCTGTAGATCTTTAGATGAAGTACAACTTGTAATAGGTTTACAGTACTAACTTTGGAGTACAACTTGTGTAGATATATATTTGGACAACTTCTATATGCGCTTGTAATTTTATGTACATATATTTATATATATATATAGTTCTATAGTTCAATTATATATGCATGCAATAAGCTTATTGTGTTATGTTGCTAATATATTAGCAGCAAAGAATATATATTGGAAAACCTATTAAATAAATAAACAAAACTGAAAACAGAACTGAAATGAAAATAAAAAGGAAAAAACCAGGGGACCCTTTAGTCCCGGCTGGTAATACCAGTCGGGGCTAAAGGGTGGGCTTTAGCCCCGGTGGCCGGAGCCGGGACTAAAGGGGGGCCTTTAGTCCCGGAAGCGTAGTCCCGGCTCGGCAACCGGGGCTAAAGGCCCTTGCCGACCGGGGTTAAAGGCATGTTTCTGTAGTAGTGAGGTGTGGTGATGACTGCATCGGGGGCGTCACAGTTGGAGTAGTAGCTAGGGGGCCCGGTTTAGTTGTATGCGACTGAGATTTCCTGTGCAGCTGTGCTGGGATGCCAGTGTCTGTCGTAGGGATGAGACGTGCATATACGTACGGAGTACGTGTGTACATAACTACATACTACAAAAGTGTACTCCCTCCCTCCATCCTAAAATAAGTGCATTTTTAGATTTTAAATTTGTTCCAAAATAAGTGTATATTTACATAAAAGACAAACTAGCTATATTTGTCTTTTCTACTTTCTTATTTCTCGAGGTATAATGATTAATGTACATCTTTTTAAGGGCATAAATATAATTTTATATTAATCTTAGCATTCTCATTCAAACTCTAGAAATGTAATTATTTTGGGATGGAGGGAGTATTCATTAATTCCTCATATACTACTATATATATATATATATATATATATATATATCATCGAAGATTAATTAGAACACGTCCTGCCCGGCTTGATCAAGGTTCGAGACGGCAGCGGCCGGAGATGCAGCTGCTTACCGGCCGGGCCGGCCGGCCGGCTCCTGCAGGTCCAGGGTAGGGGCCGGGGTCACGCCTGAGCGGCGGCCGCCGACCCGTGCAAGAACGTGCAACAACGACGTCGAACGGCCGCCGGCCACCACCGTCCGGTCTCCGGAGAAGCTGGTGCGGTTGTGAATGGAAATGAGCGTCCCTGTCACGTACTACGTACGTGCGTGCGTGCGTGCAAAGGGACATAACGGCCACCGGCGTGGACAACGGTATCCGGCCGGCGGATAGGGGCAGCAAGTACCACGGCGTCGGCTTCACCACGTCTGTCCGTGCTCGGTTCCGCACAATTAATCGTTCGACTGGGCCTCGGTTTAGCCACACGTACACACACCATAAATCCACACTAATCGAGAACCGCAGGTCGCGCTTGAATTCTACTAGTAGCTAGGGGATGGATCGGAGCGGACGACGGGAGTACGTACTCTCTCCGTACGTAGTCACAGAATACGTATGTCACATCCAACTTTTGAATTTGCACACGGTACATGTACATTTGGTTTCTAATGACAAATTTAGTAGGAGCACATTATTTAACGTCTCACCCTGCCGCGACACGGTAAGTAGGGTTTCGCTGATCGAAGCTTCCGTCCTCATCGTCTGGTCCACCTGTCTAATTTCCAAAACTTCTTTGTAACGTCGCCGGAGATGGAAAAGAAATGGGTAACAGGGGGGAGAACTGAAGAAGGGAGAGAGAGGGCGCGGGGTTGCGCTCGAGCGCGACGGGTCCTCTGCAATTTGGTACAGTAACTAGTAGGAACATGCAGGATGATTTTGGAATGGGGCAGGTGCCGGTTCATTCACATGATCACATCTCGATTTGTACCACTTTACTCCCTCTGTCTCTTTTTAATTATTGTCCGGTAAGCGTGTCTGTAAGGGAAATACGGATTTCTAGAGACAGTTATTTAGGGACGGAGAGAGTAGGTCAGTAAGAGGAGGAGGAGGAGTGCGTGGAAATGTGCTTCTTTTCCAAACGAGACCAAAGCCAGCCGGCGTAGTAGTTGATGATGTTCAATCCAAACCGCCGCTTCTTTAATGGACGTGCAAGTGCAATTAATGGGCGTGTTCATGGTCGCAGGAATAATGAGATAGCTAGAGCGACAGGTATCTTTCCGTTCACTACTCTCATCACTCTGCGAGGTCGTCCGCGATGATTTTAAGGTCAATCTAGCTTAATGGGTTTTTCAAAATTCAAGTATGTTAGAAAATAGGACATGAAACTTACAAGCTACTCCTAGCTAGCTTACGTGAAGGTGAGAAATAATAAAAAGACTACTTTATATATTTTTATTCTATTGGACCTACATATTTATCTCTCGATCAGATTCTTAGACTACATAAAATAGACTAGTTATTTGTTCGTCGCTAGTGATTACTCTATTTTATTTTTTTCTTTGTCCACGTCATACTAGGTAGCCAAATAGATAACCATTCTGGACTTCGAAGGAGAATTTATGGAGTACTATGCTGTTTTTTTTTTCAACTTTGCTACTGTAGTACTTTCGTTTGTATTTGACAAATATTGTTCGATCATGTGCTAACTAGGCTCAAAAGATTCGTCTCGTGATTTATAACTAATCTGTGTAATTAGTTATTAATTTTACTAATATTTAATGCTCTATACATGCGTTCAAATATTGATGTGATAGAGAGAATGAAAAAAAGTTGGAAGTTTGATGGAATCTAAACAAGAACCCAGTACTAATCATGTCAAAGAAAGCTAGCTGTAGGCGTCGTCGCTGATGAGATGAAAAAAGATGGGCTGCTGGATTTAACTACGGTCTTTTTAGGACGGCCAAGGGAGGACACTGCCGCCAAAAGCCGAAAAGCGTCAGTTACATGCCTGCACGGAAGAGCCAGGAGGACGTATACGTACAGTACGCCAGGACGACATGATCGGCCATGGATTCCGTGAAAGATCTCTCGATGAGCAGTGCGAGCATCTGCTGGCACGAGTCATGAATTCCATGCCCCAGCCTTGAATATATGCCTTCCTGATGGGGGCGCACGCTGCATTCAAGGGCCGCGGGTCTCGATCTGACGGCGTCCATCAGTGTAGTGCTTGCTGCACTGTTGCTGCACAGCACTCACACTAGCACAGTAGCACAGGAGGATGACCACCCAAAAGCACACAGGTTGATGATGGCCGCAGCGTCTCGGCGTCGCAAATAATCAAGCTTCGTTAATTATGACTCATCGTACCACTACTAGATTCTAGTGGTGTTCAGTCAAATTCTATCAAAGTTGGACTAAAATCGTACTGTGTGTGTGTTTTTGAAAGTAAAGTATGAAATGTTTTCACACTAGAATTATTTCCTTTCCCGTGCATCATCCCCACCTTTGCTATGCCGTGGTGAATGATGGGTCGGGGGATTATTGCTCTGCACTGCTGCTGCGACTGCGAGTACGTACGTACTACCTCTGTTGCTTGGTATCTGTACTTGTGATCGCATTCTTAAATATCTGGATACCCTCCCTACTACATTAGCGCCAGTACAACGCCTTGATTCTGGATCCGTAACGTGCGGAGTACTCGGAGGTACGTACTCCGTACTATACTACGTAAAACGTAGGCCAACCCCGGCGGTGTACACACTGTAAATGATTTCACGAAATAAGTACCCGGTGTACTCGGCTGGCTGTGTCTGTGTACCCGTACCTTGCAGAATGTACGTACGGTACGGTACGGTCGTACGTACATGAATACACAGCCGGCTCCGTCTACTGCAAAGCATAGTAAATCAGACCGGACTGAACCGGCGGTCGGACCGCTAAAAGACCGAACCAGAGACTATAACGGCTAGGTTCACTTAAAAGACTGTCTGTGCAATTGAACCGCTAAAAATCATTCAAACCGACCGTTTTTTTAGTAAACCAGTGAACCGGTCGGTTCATTATGAACCGGGGCGGTTTTTTATCTTGACAAAAAATGCCCTCTGTGTGAACGGAAGGAGGTGATCTGTGTACTTCGACACTTGTTATTTGAATTTGTGAACCTGTGGGTTGTGGCCAGTGGCCTGTGATGTGTGATTGTGATTGTGATTGTGATTGTGATTGTGAGACACTGATTGTAAAACTATGTCTGTGTGATTGTGTGAGGGTGAGACTATGTTCAGTATGTTGCTAGTTGCTAGTTGCTACTTGCTACGAACCTTATGTTTGTGTGTAAACTGTGAAGATGAACCTTATTATGTTATTATGCATCAAAAGCTGAATTATCATGTTTCATATTATAATTAAACATCATATATATGCACCGGTTCAAAGTAATTGTTGCCGGTTTGATTAATTGGTTCAATTAAAATGAACCGGTGGTTCAATCGGTTCTTAACGGTTGAACCAATGAACCGATCATGTCGCCGGTTCGATCTCCGGTCCGGTTCGAAAAACTACGCTGCAAAGTGCGTTATCAGAGCATGTCCAGCGGCGCTGCGGCGGTGGGGTATTAATTGATATATTTCTCCTTGGTTTTGAGAATTAAATCGATACTCGTAAGTTCAAATTAGAACGATAATGTTTGTTCCATTAGCAAAAAATAATATAGTTTCAAGAGCTGGAAAGCTGGAAACTATATTATTTCAAGCTGGGGGTAAAAATGGCAAGCACGCGACCGACATGTCGGTCACCCACGGCACCGCTGCTGGGCCACACGGGTAGTACCCTGGATAACGGCGTCCGTCCGGCCAGCCGCCCCGGACCCTTGGTAGTTGATACACGCCGTGGTGTGGACAGGACAGGACAACAGCCGAAGTACCACGGCTAGGTGTCGTTAATACACGTGCATCCACGTTACGAGCCCTCTTCAAAGCAACTCTCTAAACAGGTCTCTATTCTGATTTTAGAGATTTGATAAAAAAAAACAACTTCTATGAGTCTTCTATTTGGACTCTTATTTTTTGAGGACTCCTATAATTTAGTCTTAAACCCCCCCCAACAACGAGCCCCCCCCCCCCTATCCCATCGAGCGGACTCGCCGGCCGCCCGTCGCCGCGCGGAAGCGGCCCGCTCCGTCCCTCTTCATCGCGAGGATGAGCGACGGCGCTTCTTCCTCCCTCCCCCGACGGGCGGCGGACGCGGTCTCGGCTTCCGCGAGGACGAGCGACCCTCTCTCCTCCGATGGGCGGATGCTGCCCGGCTTCGCGATGACCCGACGGCGAGCGACTTCCCTGTGCGGCTTTCCCGGAGGACGAGCGACCCTCCCTTCGCCGACGAGCGCCTTCACGTGCTTCCCGTGGGGCTTTCCCGCCTGGATGAGCGCGGATGGCTTCCGTTTCCTATCGGTATAGTTCAGTTGACAACTCGTCAATCTCTATCTGAGAGATTTGGGGGTTTAAATTTGGGTGCTGTTGTTAGAGTGAAAGTAAAAATCTGGATCAACAAAAATTAGGTAGAACCCCTAAATCAAAAGTAGAGGCTCTCATTTAGGAGCCCCGGCTGGACTTGGTCTCATTCATGGCTTCAGCAGTCAGCACCACCACACGTACGTATGCGTATGTGTGTGTATCTTTTTCCTTTTCTCTTCACTGGGAACGTGAAGGGCTCAGGTGCTTTAGCATCGTGGAAATGGCTCGGTTACATGAGCTCAGTCTCCGCTCTAAAACTACATATGCCTCCCTCCATTGCGAAAAGAAAAATGTAAGCCTCGCTTTTCAAAAACTGTATATCTCAATTTAGGCGAAATATATAAAAAACTATTTAGTTTTATTAAACTAATAAATAAATACCACTAAACTTATACGGATATAATGTAACTTTTACAACAAAATTATTTTAAAGATACGGATATTGATACTATATTTTATAAACTTATAGCCGTTTGATTTCTCAAGAAGCAAAATTTATTTTATTTTTGAAATGGAGGGAGTAGTTTCTTCTACAATTATTGTAACGGACGACAAGATTTTTAAAATAGACTAATTATGTCGGGGGAGCACTAAAAGGGTACCCCCAATCAACGCAAAACCAATAGGTCAAACCTAGAACACCAATTAATAGCAAAACCTAGCAAGTATAACCTTCTAAAAAGTCAACTCCTCGAGCTCTCGTACATAGGCCTCGAGCCCTCCGCAGTCATACATCGCTCCTCGAGACCCCACGCGGGGAACTCGAGACTCTCTGGCGCGACAGCCTATCCCTGGAGACGTTCCACGCCACCCTCGAGCGGCACGAGCACCGGACATCAACCCCATACTGCGTATTTAATGCGTTCACCTACTCCGGTCACGTCTTCTGGTGCACGGCGACATGCGCCACAGTAAACCGGAGCCACAGTCAAATCTCGCTTTCACCTCAAGCATGGGCAAAAAGGCGCAAGTACAGCACTGTTGGGCCGTGCCCTGCTCCGTAGCACACTCGAGCCTCATCCCGAGGCCTGGGATCCCGCTGTACGCCCGGGCGTTCCGGGACTTGCCCGTACCTGCGGGGGCTCGAGCCCTCCGTAGGCGCCACCTCGAGGCCGGCTCCGCGCCCCTCGAGCCCTAACTGCTTTCACGCTATTGGAGGGCAGGTACCCCAAGACCCGGAGGGACCCCGCCATGTCCTGTACGTACCGGGATGGGTGTTGTACGACTTCCACATCGCCACGCCTCCACGTCCGCGCCCGGGATGGAGGCCACGTATCGAGGACGCCTCAACAGCAACACCCACGTTGGCTACAATGACTTCAACGAGACAGAGTTCCCACCCTTCGCCATACCGAACGCTGTACATGTCAATCCTATGTAAACCCTGGCCTCCTCTTGTTCTATAAAAGGGGACGTCAGGGCCCTTCGCGCGCAGAGAGGGAGAGACACACGAGTCCACACACAAAAACACGAGTCCGAACTCCGGTCCACGCTCATTGAGCTTGTATTGCCCCCGTACAAGCACTTAGGTGCAAGTAATACGAGAACCTCCTCCCCCGCTGGACGTAGGGCCTTCTTTGCCCGAACCAGGATAAATTCTTGTGTCATCTTGCATCACCATCCAGAAAGAGAACACGCGATCATATTACTAGTTGGTGTCATACCCCCGGGGTCGAAACACCGACAAATTACAAAACTAATTTGTCAGCCAGAGACTAATTCACGAGACGAATCTATGAAGCTTAATTTGTGGTGCGATGGTAAATATTTGCTAATGATGAATTAATTTGACTTAATATATACGTCTTGTTAATTATCGTATGATGGTATAATAAATATATTTTAATATATATCTTCTACATAATAGAATTATACAGAGCATAGATATATATAAAGTCACATAGTATATAAGTAAGAAAATCATCCAATTCACAAAAAAAGTAAGAAAATCATCCCTATAAACACATCTGACATGTAGTTCTCCTATCTTACAAAACTCAACACAAAAACTACTGTACATCCCAAAACCAGACATTTGTTTAGTGGGCTCTAAACCAAATCTCAACAATGAACAACAACACAAAGCCAAGTAGCCAACCAGTCAAGGACCACACGGTACTGCGAACACACGTCACCGCCTGCCCTAGGACCTAGGGTGTGAACCGCCGCCGCCGCCGCTCCCATCTTCTTCACCATTGGCCCCCCTTCCTCCCCTCCGGTATCTCGCCGGAGGTCAGAGGGAGTAGGGATCCATCATTTTTAATAAGTTTTCTAGTAAATCGAGTCATCTAGAGTTAGGGTTTCTCCATGCCAAGGACTTTGGTATTGGGGGTGTTTTTCCTCCTCCTTCCCAGCGACGGCGAGGAGGTAGGGTGGATCCGGTCTCTACATGGTGGCTCTGTTGAAGATGAGGACGACAACTTCGACGTTGTGAGCATCTAGGCCCCCAGTGGGTTTCGGTGATTGAATGACAACGGTAAATTACTATGACTAACGTGTGTTTTGCAGAAACAGCTGAGTTAGGTCATGGTAATGATGATCGTGAGGGCACTAGGGTATTCATGTCCCCTTATTGATGGAATTCGTTCGGTTTTCAAAGGATGGACGACGAAGACGGTGATAGGCTAGTTCTAAGTGTCATTTGGTGTTGAAGGACACTTAGAGTAGCATAGGTCTTTGTTTTGTCTTTGGCTATATTATTAAGAGGGGTTTGAATGGGTAGCTTGACCTAGGTGAGACTTTTGAGTTAGGTGTGGTGCACACTTCTTAACCAGAGCCCTAGGTAGCTTAGAAAGGTCCCTAAGATTATAAGAAAGAAAGTTCATGAAGGGAGCGTCGCAAACCGAAGTCGTTTTGGACTTCAAATGGCGACCGGACGCTGGAGCCCTTGGGACTGGACACTAGGGTATGCGTCCGGTCAGCTGTGCTGGCTGAGGGGTCAGTCTGGCTGCGACCGGACGCACCGTCAGCAATGGACCAGACACACCAGGGGGTGAGTCCGGTCCAACTCAGAGAGGTTCCAAAGAGTGAAATCCTTAACCGGACGCGTGCGGTCAGTGGTGATCGGACGCATGGGAGCGTCCGGTCAACGTTTCGTACGAGTGTCAGTGCTAACGTCAGTTAGCCGTTGGGCACTGACCGGACGCGTCCAGTCACCCCAACAGGTGCGTCCGGTCAGTGTGTAACTGGCTGGACTTACCCCTTCGTGCATGTTTTGAGTTGGGGGTATAAATATGTCTCCCCCTCTTTCATGCTGGCTCTCTTGCTCATTTGAAAGGTTGCCAAACACATTGTGATTGCAATTGAGCGCAAAAGGCCTAGTGAGGTGGAGAGATTTGATAATTGAGTGATCAAACACCTCATTAGTGGATAGAGAGTAGCAAGTGTGCATCCACCCATCTCATTAGCCTTGTGTTGGTCAAGTGTGAGTTCTTGCTTGTTACTCTTGGTGATCGCCATCACCTAGACGGCTTGGTGGCGATCGGAGAGCTTGGTGATCATCCGAAGGCATTGTGGATGACCCAAGTCAAGTTGTGACCGGTAGCGAGCGATTCACCAGGCCGGAGTGGCGAAGAATCAGCTCGTAGTGAGCACTTGATCCTTGCGCGGATCAAGGGGGAGCGATACCCTTGCGCGGGTGCTCCAACGAGGTAATGGGGGGTGTGCCGACACCTCGATACCTCGGCAAAAAGATCGTCTTATCATCTCTACTCCTTTACTTACGCATTTACCTTTGAGCAATTCAATTCCACAATATATTTGTTGTTCATTCATTATTGAATTGCTTTGATAGAGTAGAAGTGGCATAGACCTTGTCTTTTGTGCGGTAGAATAGAAAGAAACACACTTCTAGGCACAAGGGGGTTAATTGGGCTTAATAGGGTTTAATTCTTGCTAAAGTTTTAGAAAAGCCCAATTCACCCCGCAATTCACATACTTCCTCTGTGCCTCTATCTCTGTCGTTCTAGCAACCCACTTGCATGCCCAGATTCATTTAAACTCCTATACATCCGTACATAGCCTATGTCTAGGTTCATAAACTTTTTGCTGCCCTTGTTCAACACCAGAATGATCGATATATCGGGATGGAGAGAGTAAACATTTTCGATGACATGTCAGTGTATTTAAGAAGAGAGAGATGAAATGAGTTTCATCTAGATAAAACTCTAATGACACGAATATCAACTCTCTAGAGTTATAAAATTTAATGCTTATGAGACTCTAGAATGAAATTCTCAGGGCTTGTTTAGTTCCGAGAAATATTTGGAATCTGTACTGTAGCATTTTCGTTGTTATTTGACAAACTTTGTCCAAACATGGACTAACTAGACTCAAAAGATTCGTCTCGACATGTAGATACTAAAAGTACAATCAGTTACTTTTTTTACCTACATTTAATACTTCATGCATGCAGCTAAAGATTGATGTGACAGGGAATCTAGAAATATTTGGGGGAAGTTGGGGAAACTAAACAAGGCCTCACTCTCAATAAAGAGTTTCATTCAAGTTTTATTTTATTTCATATGATATGACAATCTTGGAAACAACTCAAATAAAACTCATCATTGAGATCGGCCTTAAAACTATTCGTAGTTCTAGGTTAGGAGTATCAAGCCTTTAACTCTTTCGCTACTTGTAGAAAAAAAACTCTTTTGCCATGCTAATTTGTCTTTTAAAGCTTTGTTTGGCAGGGCTTCTTCATCGTCTTCAGAAGCCGTTTGTAGCCGTTTTGTGCCAAACGGGGTAAAATAAAACGGCTCCATACAGGAAGTCATTTAAATCGTGCTCTCATAGACGTTTGAGGTGGGATGAAGCCAAAAATAATAGCTTCACTCGGTTTCACCTCATCTACATGGCGTTGTGTGAGAGCATGTTTTGAGGAACTTTGCATATAAAGCTGTTTTGACAAACGATTTACCAAAACAACTTTAATTTCACAGATAGAGTTGTTCATGGAGTCGAAGTCAAAAATAATAGCTTAATGCCACTCTTCGCGTCGCCGCGGCGTAGAAGACGGTAACGGCCTAGATTCTACAGTAGCCAACTAGGACTCGTGCCCACTGCCCCACTATTCCATCCACAATCCAACCACCCGGACTAGTATACTGTTGACACATGGAGTACTGTAGCATTTATTACCTCTCGGCTCTCTCGCTCCGTCGCTCGAGTTGACGATCGATACAGGATGCATGCTAGCCCAAGCCTACCTGATTGATGAGTAAAATGCATCCTAGGTCCTCGAACTTTTAACATGTTCCCATCTACGTCCTCAAACTACAAAAGTGACTATCTGGGTCCCTAATCTATTATGGCTACACACCAAAGATCCAAAACCTACCACGCAAGCATCAACAGCCGACGTGGCCATGCCACGGTGCTGACGGACACCATGGCCATGCAAATTTTTCTAAAAAAACCCTTGTTCTTCCTCTCCTCTTACCGCAACCGCTCCTTTAGCCATGCGTCGTGCTCGTGGCTGGAGAAGGCCAGGCGGCGCGGGTGCGAGGCTGCTCGAGCCGAAGCAGGGGTGGGTGGCGCGTGCAGTGGGGCGAGCGCGAGCACACGTATGAAAGTTGGGACATAGGTGTTGGGTAGGCGCATCCGGGAGGCCCCAGAGCAGCCCACATGAACGGTCGGCGCGTGCAGGTTCACACGGCGATGAGGAGTGGCGGGGCTTGGTCACGACGCCGAGCCACGGTGTGTGGAGCGCGCGGAGGCTGCACTGCACCTGTTCGCGAGGCTTGGACGCGGCGCCTGTGTCATGTGAGCCTCGAGCGTGTGCGACAGCCATGGGTCCACGGAAGAGCATGGCCACCCGCCATGCGCAACCACGACGGCCGACACGTCCTGCGACGCCGTCGTCAGTGAGAGCAACGCCACACACACGTGCTAGCTTCACGGACGTCACGCCAGAGCTGGACTCGAGCGCGTTTGGATGCCCACGATGAGGATGGCAGCGCCCATCGTGCGTGATGCTGGTTATTACGTGCCACGCATCGCTGCAGCAACGTGCGGATGCTCGGGTGATCGACGTCGATGCGGGTGAGTGAAGGAGCATAAAGGATCGCGGAGAGTGGTCATCCTCCCTTGTTGCGCCCTGCTCATTCTCGTCGTGGCCGCCATTGTTGGCCGGCTCGGGCTCCAGCTCGCATTCCCCGTTGCCACCCAACCTACGCCACGTTGCCACGCTCTCTGGGTCATCGGAGGCTGGGACGGACCCCCGCGCCGGTTCCCCGCCACCGCCCAACCTGCCATGACCAAGGTGTTGAGCCTGGATCCAGCAATGATGGCTGGCGATGGCGCGGCGGAGCTCATGCTCATCCAGGTCACTCCGCTTGGCGTGCGGCTCCCTCAGCTAGCTCATCGTGGATGGGTGCGCCACCAGCAAGTTCTTTCTCGCATGGAGCCAGGAGCCCAGGTCACCCGCAGCGCGCGCTGGCCGCTGGACACGCCCACACCGGCGCCCACCATGTGCTTCTGAATGGGTCAGCAGCTGCACCGCGTTCACCATGCTGCTCTCGTCCTTCTGGACTCGTCCATGATGTTGGAGTCCACATGGACCCCGTCGGCACCCTCCACCACACCGGCAGCCGCATGCGCACCTTCGCCTGATCCAGATGCATCTAGCTCCTCTTCCACTTCACGCCACGACTCCACGAGCCTGGAGCTGCACCCGGACGAGTGGCTAGCCGTTAAATGCATCTTGTTCTTGCACAAACTCGACGGACAGGATGAGCTTGCCGCCTTCTGAAAGTGGGTATAGGTCATGACTCCGTTGTGGTGACAACCGGCATCACCAACGTGACGGCTCGCATGGGCACCCACGGCGGGCGCCGCCTGCTCAGCCGCGCGTGTGTGTGGGGGAGGTTGCTTGTGCATGTGCATGCATGTGCAAGTTGCATGCAGCTTTGGCTTGTAAATTGTGGCCTGGCTAAATTTTTGAGGGTTTTTTTAGAAGTTAGGCACGGCTTTAGATGTCCGGATGCCACCGTGTGACGTCCACGTCAAATGTTAGCGCTGGTGTGGCTGGTCTTGGACCTTTGGTGTGCAGCAGCAATAGATTAAGGACTCAAATAGTCGTTTTCGTAGTTCGAGGACGTAGATGGGAAGATGTTAAAAGTTTGAGGACCCACGATGCATTTTACTCCTGATTGATGGACCCTCCTCCCACGGTCCCACCCACAGCTACCTCGATGACCTGCGAAGGGATAGCCTCGATGCGCGCCGCACACTCCCTCCCAGGCCCACCCAGCAGTGATCTGACCTCAGCAGCCGCGCGTATAGAGATAGCCGCCACGCATGAATGCAACCTTTTTTTTTCTTTTATTACCTACTCCGCGCGCATGATTTGCTTTGCGGAGACGCAAGCTGCGGCGTCCCGGACGGCCCGGACCCAGCCCGATTGATTACACAAGTCTGGCCCGCCGGGAGAGAGGGGCCCATGGACGCATTAACGCCGCTGCTGGGCGCTGGCTGCGCCGGTTTTAATTCATGTTTGGCCGCGCCTCCCTGGCCTGGCCTCCTCCTCCTGCGTGATCTACCGGCCGCGGCCGGCCCGGCCTGTTGCCCGTGATGAGTCCGTGACCTGCGCCACCACCGCCGCCGGCCACGTACGGGCTCTCGCCTTTATGAGTTGCTGCTGCGCCCAGTCCCCCAGTGCGTGCCGCGTGCGTGTGCGACCGCCGCCGATACGATCCGAATCCGATGATGGTGGCAACACGCACACGCCCGCCCGCCGCCCGCGGGCTCTCTGCTCGCTCGCCTCATTAGCAGGCCCGCCGGACTGTTCTCTGTTCGATGCACCGATATCTCCAATTCTCCATCGCGATTGTATCTGCTCTCTCTCTATATACTCATATTATTTATCATTTTAGACAAGATTTTAAGTCAAATATTAGGAATATAAAGTTTCTAAGTTCATAAATATTAAAATTATATAAATAGATTTGTCTTGAAAAATATGTTTATAAAAGTATACATATATCACTTTTTCATAAATATTTTTATAAAATTAAGAGGTCAAATTTGTGTCTTGAACACCATGTTGTTATTCTAAACAACAGCTATTCCTGACTAAAATTTTAGTCTATCATAACAAATTACAATCTTAATTTAATCTATTAACAATAGACTAATCATAAAACTAGTTTGTCAATCGAAGACTAATTCGCGAGATGAATGTATTAAGATTGATTAGTCCATGGTTTGACTACAGTAAATATTTGAGTTTTCTATACTCCCGGGAGTATTTACTCCCATCTCTAATAAATCACGTTGTGTATGTATACATACTTATTTATCAGTTTGAGTATGTTTATATACTTATTTTAAGATACTTCAAATCTTACTTACGCGAATTTTTTTAAAAGAGCCTATACTTTTTATTATTACTAAAATACCACTATAATAAGATATCAAAATAAGTATGACCATATACTCTAAATATGCTTGCATACTTGACATACATGGTACCCTAGAAGGTCTAGCATGATCATATACTTCGTCTACATACACTTCGTCCGGTCATAAATTATATAAATCAAGAGATATACACATAGGAGTAACTACTCTCTAGGAGTACGAAATAATTACCCTTTACTGATAATAGATTAATTTGGCTTAATAGATTCATCTTATTACCTTCGTGTGACGGTATAACTAGTTTTATAATTAGTATATTTTTAATAGACTAAATTAGTATCGTAAATCCGATGTGACACGGTTAAAATTTTAGTCAAACATTGGGAATATAAATAATGAATAACTTTTAAGTTGTTGTGTTTTAAAATATAAAAGTTATATGAAAATATTTGTATTGACAAATATTTTCATAAAAGTATACATATATAATTTTCTAATAAATACATTTTATAAAAACAAGGAATCAAAGTTATACTTTGGAGACCGTGTCGTTGTCTAAAATAACTTTCTTCTTCTATACGGAGGGATTACAAACTAGCTGTAGCATAGTTTTTGTTATCACAATAAATTAACCGTTTCGCCTTGTCAACTGGCTTATAAGTCTCATCGAATAGAGTCTTTAACTTAGATATATCAATCAACTTACCAATTATACTTCAACTTATTTTCTCACGTAATAAAATTATCACCAGAACAATACCTAGGTTGTACCACCATTTCGTTGCTTTCGGGAGCTCAGAGCTGAACTGTATAACCTGGGTGACTGCATGTAAGGACAACAAAAGATATACCAAAAATTGGTACAATGAGAGATAAGAAATGGTGAAACCAGCACTTAATCGATACGGTTGTACTCCCTTCGTTTCCAATTATAAAATTTAGCTAACTAAAATTTCAATATAAAATTTTAGCTAGCTAAAAGTTTCTCACCTAAACTTTAGCTAGGATATTTAGATGTTTTAGCTAATTGTCGATGATATGGAAAAGGGGTACCCCAAAACCTCGATCAAGAAAAACATAACCAGAGCCAAGAAGGTAACCGACACTACGTAGCCCACCAGGCTGAAAGCCCACCAAAAGGAAGCGGGCCGCGGCGACCCAACAATCCTAGCGTCTCGCTCGAGCCCTCCGAGCCAGGCCTCGGACGAACGCTTGATCTCCGACTCGCATGAGCCCTCCGCGGCAAGTCTCGGATGAAAGCCTCGCCATACATCCTCGACCCTCCACACGAAGGGGTCGAGCCCCAACCCCGAAGACTTCCTAGCGAAGGAAGCAAGCCTCAATTACCCCGTACAAACCACTTGTACGACCCCAGAAGCATTAAATGCATCCTATCCACTCCGGTCAGACCCGCATGGCTACAACAAATACACAGTTGACCGTACCCCAGTAAAATCAAACTTTAACTACTATCCCCGGGAAACAAGCACGTCGCACAGAACTATCGCCCCATGTCATGCACTGTATCTCTCGAGGACACCCCTCGAGGTACATTCGACACCACGTGCCAAGTATGGCCCGGAGCTCGACCCCCTCCGCGCAGCCTCGGGTTCAACCGCGGAGGCCTCGACCACGCCCTTGAGCACGGTTCTACCGGGACTGGTCAGCTCTCCAACAACTCCCGATACGACGTCTCTGCGCACACCGGCGCATGGGCTTCGTCCTTCACCGCCATCACCGGGCACGTCACCACGGGACGAAGTACATCGCTACATCGGCACCGACATGACCGGCATCGTCATCACTAGACGTCATCACCTACGACAGCCCTAGAACTGTGTAACCCTATGCCTCCTCTTCGCCTATAAAAGGGGACGTCAGGGCTTAGGATAGGGCAAGCTGGACTCAAGCACTCAAGCCCTCAAGCTCTCCACCATAGTCTAGGACTCTAGAGTTAGTTCCCTAGCCCTAGTTCCTTCCTCCATACATCCCGTTCACGCTTGTATCCGCCCCTGTACAAGCACTTCGGTGCAGGATAATACAATTTCTCTCCCCCGCTGGACGTAGGGCCTTCTCTTGCCCGAACCAGGATAAACCACCTGTATACTTCTTGCATCACCATCCGGATCAGGGAACACGCGCACACAAATTCACTCGCCGGTGTAGGGGACAGTTGGCGTGCCATGTAGGGGACGCGCGTGTCTCTAGCGACTTCCCATAGTTCTGGATGGCAATTTTTCTGGCTGACGGTTACACCTCCGCCCAGCCCCGGAGGCGCGGCTCATCCTTGATGTGGCCGAGGGCTGCTCGCCATGGCTGGAGAAGCTCTCGGAGGTTACACAGGTCCCCTGCGCAGACCATGGTTCTTCTCGGATCCCGCAAAGGAACCATGAAGAATCACCATTAGTGAACACCTTCATTCACTGATGTTACGTCACGCCTCGTTTCGCCTCCGCGCGCCGCTCTCCCTCTCTGTTCGCTGATGTTACGTCATGCGGAGAGGAGGAGCCGGCCCCAGGAGGAGAAACAGGAGGCATGGAGAGGAGGCTGGCTCCGCTTCCACTACCCTCCCTCTAAGCTCGCTTGAGCCTGCCGACGACATGCATGTCGCCCAGGAATCGGCGTAGCTAAAGAGGATGTTGAGTGGAAGGGAACCAGCCGCCTCCTCCCACGGGCTGCCACAGAAGGCGGCGGAGGTTTTTCGGGAGATCAGCAACCCAGAAACGCCTCCCACGCCCCCCGTAGCATAACCGGGCGAGCCGAAGAACTTGCTAGTTCTTCGCCCGAACTGCATCACCACCGGCGAGCTGGTGCTACAACTCCAGTTCTCAGGGTTGTCGTTTCCTCCAGGATCGACAGAAAGGTGACGCACAGCAGGGAAGACGAGCCCAACAGTCCCACCTCTACCTTCCTCGGACAATGAGGAAAATCATTCATGACAGAAGGTCCCCGCGACTCGTCGCTGTTGCTGGACTCGTGCCTATCATCTTCGTCTTCCATCGACATGACGACGCGCACGCCACGTCTGGTTCTCCGACACGTTCAGGACACCGCCCTGGAAAGTGCGTACTGAGCGAGTCAGAGAAGGGAAGGAAAGGGACTGAGCCCAAGGACGAAGCAGGCATCAACCCTGATGACCCTTCGCCACTAGGCCATGGAAGATGGTGATGGCCACAAGCACTCAAGAGATCAAGTGCTCTACCATTGGTGAAATGAAGAAGAGAAGAGATGGAGCAAAGAGGCCTGAAGGCAAAGGTATAACCTATAGGGCTCCTTGTTTTGGTGATCAAGACACTTAGTGATTGTGATCACATTTAGGATACATAGCCGTACTATTAAGAGGAGATAATTCATGGCTTATGCGATGTTCAAGTGCCACTAGGAGTTCTCTAACATATTGATGCTATAGACCTAGTGAGTGACTAAGAAAACCCCCTCGAAAATGCTTTGCAAAATGCTAACACACTTCATATAATGATGTACACTTGGTGGTGTTGGCACTTTTGGGATAAGGGGGTGTTTCGGAATTGAGGAGAAGTGGGAGAAACTAGTGTATAGTCCTTCTCCCTCCTGTCGAGCTTGCGAGGCAGGATTCAGCGCTTTTCGAAAGAGAAGTAGTGAGTTCAGAGGCAACAAACGCTGGTCCGAGGGGCATCGGACGCTGGGCCAAGCATCCGATGGTTAACCCTAGTTTCTGACAGAAGTTGAAGGAGCATCGGACGCTGGCAACGGACGCTGAGGAAACATTGTTGCAGAGTCCGATGCAGGTGTCATGGCGCGAGCTTGTTTTCAAGGAAGCATCGGACGCTGGCCTGCGTCCGATGCCAATCCATCGGACGCGTCCAATGTGATTTGACCCTTTCTGGAACCTCTCTGCATGGTCATCGGACGCAGGGGTTGAGCGTCCGATGTGATGGTGCCTGCGTGTCCGATGTGGCACAGAAAAGAGCTAATTTGAGGAGTGGCATCGGAGCGTCCGATGCCTGGCATCGGCGCGTCCGATGTCACATTAACCGTGGCGCGAAGGAAAATGACCGTTGGGATCTAACAGGCTGAATTCATATCAGGGGGACACGTGGCTTCATCTGAAGCATCGAACGCTGGGGCAGCGTCGAATGGTTGAGCATCGGCCCGTCCGATGCCCCCGATTCTGGCCCAACAGCTAGGCCATTTTGGGTGGCCTATTTAAGGGGCTTGGCCGACTCACTTGGACTTGCTCTTGCACATTTCTATTCCTAAGCATTCTAGTGAGCTTTGGCAAGCCTCCCAACTCCTCTCCCAAGTTGATTTGATCAAACCAAGTGAGATTGAGTGATCTAGTGCGTGATTTGAAAGAGTTCAATCTAGTGGCACTAGTCCTTCGCATCGGCTTTGAGTTTCTTGTTACTCTTGGCATTTGCCGGTGCCTAGACGGCTTGGAGGCGTTGTAGTGTTGTTGGCAAGAGAAGGAGATTGTTCTTGGCCACCACTGATCCTGATTGTGAGAAGTTTTGGAGCCTCACCTCGCCGGAGCGGCAAGAGGCATCCTTAGTGGATTGCTCGTGTCATTGAGCTACCTCATTAGCGGTAGATTCTTGTGGCGCTCTTTGTGAGCTTGGATTTGTGCCAATTAGCCACCGGGTCACCTAGTGTTGGTCGACACAACGGGTAGTAGCGTGCCGGCAAGCACGTGAACCTCGGGATAAATCTTGGTGTCACGTGTGCTTATTGTGATTGATTTCATATCTTGGTGATTGGTCTTCATATTCACATTCTTGGTGATTGGCATCGCGAGTGGATTTTACCGGTGATTGGCTCTCTACTAGGCGATCCCGAAGGCTCGGTGAAATCATCTTTATCTAGTTCATTTACTTTGTGTATTTACTTTGAGCTATTTAATTTGTGTAGATACTATCACTTGTTGTATATCTCTTGTTATATTCCTTGTGTAGCTAGTTGTGATTAGCTTGCTTAGTCTATCTATTGCACACACTTGTCTCATATACATTTTGTATATCATACTTGTACTAGAGCTAGATAGCTTTTTTCCGCATTAGATATTAGCTCTAGTTCATTGTGTGACATAGATATATTAGGTAGAATTGTTGGATAGGTGGCTTGCAACACACTATTAGGGTAGCGCAAAAAGCTTCGCCATTTGTTATACTAATAGTGTTTGCCTAAGTAATTTTGTAGATTTTTAATTAGGCTATTGTAACACCCCGGTGTTAAGCAATCCTTAAATGCATAATTTGGCATAAGCATAGCATCTCATCATTTCATGTGCGTATGTTTGTTGAATGCTTAAGTCCTTGTTTGGTCTCTAGTGTAACCTTGTTATGCTTACTGTTTCTGACCAAGTGCCTTATAACAAAGTTGTAGATCTTGATGAGGGGAACAACTTTGCTTTAAAGCACTTTCTCAGAAAAAGCTTTTTAGTTAGGATTTCTTGCATTAGAAAAATGGTTTAGCACTAAATTTCTTTTAAACAACAGAATTTGGACTGGAGCCTTAAGGATGATTTGTTCCTTACAAAATTCTAAGCAACTTTGCTGTTGGGACCTTTTCCTAGTTCGGTCTAGTTTAGAAGTTATAGAGTATCAAAGTTTGAAACAAAACCTCTTTAGTTTAATCTTGACCGTGGACCCCACCGGTCAGTCCCTCTCTTCTTCCCCGCGCGTGCGCCGCTCCCTCCGCGCCGACCGAGCCTGCCGCCGCCGCGAGACCGCCTCGCTGGCCGGCAAAACCACCGGCATCGCCGCCCGCGGTTTTGCGCCGCGTGGGCCATGTCACCCCCTCGCTCTCTGCAAGCTCGCCACGACGCCCAGGAGCTCGGTGCATGCCCGCCGCGTGGAGCTCGACGCCTGACGCCGCCGCGTCCGGTCGGGAGTTCCCCCGACGGGAACTGGCCAGGTGTAATACACCCAGGCACTTGTTCCTTTTGTCTTGTCCGCCTTGAGCTTGCAAGCCAGAAAGTCCACTCCACTCCACCCACCTTCACAGAGCGAAGCGCCGCCGCCATTTCCGCCGCCGCCCGCCGAACCTCGGCGAGCGATTACTCGCTCCACCGCTCACCGCCGCTCGATTCCTCCCTCCAGTTTCTCCGCCGTGACCTCCTTTTTCTCCGGCAAAGGTTGGTTTCACCTCTCTTCCTCTCTAGCTGCCGGAACAGCGGACGCCATCCGCAAGCTTCCGCCATGGCCGCCACCGTGACCTTCACGTGGACCGGTCATCTCCGGCCAAGCCATCCCAAACCGAGCCATGTTCTAGTCTTCTCTACCGCCGTAGTAGCTTAGAGTCAAATGGAGACCCCTCTCGCGCCCTGAGCTCGCCGGACCACGGGCCAGTCGCGCTGTGTCCGTCATGGACCGCCGCCGTGCATCGCGCCGGGCAATGCCGGGGATGCCGAAGCCTGGGAGTTGCTCCAATAGGTTGCTTAGGTCTTGCGTGGGCTAGTGCTAGCCTTGCCGAGTCGCAAGCCGCCGGGGAGAGTTCCGCCGCCGAGTCGCAGAGCCGCCGCTCCGCCATGGCCGCCGTCGAGCTTGCTCCGGTATCCCTCTGGCTCAGCCAGTTAGTCGGTCGTGTTCGTCTCGTAAACCCGCACCCAACGATGGTCTCAGTGTCGCCCGAAGTGTCGCCGTCGACGAGCTAGGGCCGGTCAACGACCACGGCGCCAAACTCCGCCGTTGACTGCCGAGCCTGGCCTCGCGCGGTAACGTGCCGAGCCTGGCCTCGGAAGCTTGGTTGCCCTGACCAGCGGGCCCCGACTGGCAGAAAAGGGAAGAGCCTGGTTGCCGTAGGCCTCGGTAAGTCGGATGAACCGAGCCTTCGCCTCGAGCCTCGATCGGGTCGGTTGTGTAAGCCTCGGTCGAGTCGAGCCAAGTCAGTAAGCCTCGGTCGAGTCGAGCCAAGTCAGTAAGCCTCGGTCGAGTCGAGCCAAGTCAGTAAGCCTCGGTCGAGTCGAGCCAAATCAGTTAGTCTCGGTTGAGTCAGTAGCCTCGGCTGAATAGGAGCCTCGGGCCTCGGGCGAATCGGAAAATTGTGTCTGAGCCTCGGGCCTCAGCCGAATCGCGCTGAACGTGCCGAAGCCTTCGTCTGAGCCTCGGGCGAGTCGCACCAGACGTGCCGAAGCCGTGTCTTGAGCCTCGGCCGAAGTCTGTAGCGTATAGGATTGAGTTTCCCTTTTTAGTGTGTTTTGCAGAATTCATGTAAAGGCTTCAAAATTCCCACAAGGCTCATTTTAAGTCCAAATCTTGTGAAACAAATTTTGTTGTGTTAAGCATGATTAGATCTACCTGTGAAGGATGTTAAATGCATTATTGGTGATATTTTTATGTGTAGATTTAGTTAAATTAGAAAAGTGCTGATAACTTGGAAAATGCATAACTAATTATGTATAAGTCAGAAAAATGTAATTCCAGTTTTGTTAGATTTGTATGAATGTGTAGTTTCAGAGAAAAATATAATATGAGGTTATTCTGTGAATTAATTTGACAGTAGCTATTAAAATGATTAAATGCTGTTTTCTTGTTTATTTTGTAGTAGTTAAAATATGAGGAATATGAACCTGAGAATTTAAGCACATTGCTCTTATGCTAGGAGGTTCAGTAGGAAAATAAGAAATCTGTTGTTTGACACTTGTTGCTAGGGTGAGTAGTTCAAAGCACCTGTTCATGATAGATTTTGTCTTTTTCATAAAGGATAGAGTCTAGGTCCAAATGGGATGAAATTTGGACAGAGGGTTAGATTAAGTACTATTAATCTCCAGTAATTTTTATAGATTTTTATGAAGCTGCCTAGGATAGGTTACTGTTATAGGCCTAATTAACTAGATTTAATTCTACAAATATTTAGAGGGTAATAAACCCGTTAAGCAACTTTGATGTGGTGACAACAAGACTTAGTAAGTAGCAGTAGATGACATGTGCTTATCTCCTGAGTTGTTACTCCATGTTGCATCCCTGTGCATCCCATGTGCATTCATGTTATTCATTCATGTACCGCATCATGCAGGGTCGGTAGTCGAAGCCCAAGACACGCCGGAGGAGCAGCGTCAGGAGGAGACAACCGAGGAGGGGATCCCGGAAGGAGACGCTGAGGACCTGCCGGAGTGCCGTGATCACCGCCCCGCCGACTTCGAGCGAGGCAAGCCCCGGAGCATTTTTCTCCTACGGTTTGCAAATTACCGTTTACAAGTTAACCTGATATGATTGTTGCATTAGGTCATAGGAGTTGTGTGATACCGTTGCTGCATTGATTAATTATCCTTGTCCACCTGCAAATATTATCTTGTGATCCCTGTTAGGTCTAGGCTCGATTATATGCTTAGCCCTGCTTAGACCGGTAAAAGTCGGGTGATTTCCTGTCCCCCGCATATAGGTGGATACTAAACATGTTTAGCCTGGTGCTATCATGGAGAGAACCATGTGTTAATCAATCTGAGACCGGGCGGGATGTAGGAGCAGCAGGACATGGGTTCTGTGTGCTAGTAGTCTCCCGTCTGTGTCGATTAGGACCCGACGAAGGCACACCTCAGTCATTTTGAACGCGTCAATCACTTAACGGAGTAGGTCGGAGTACCTCCCGTGAAGCCGAGTAAGGTGTTTCGAGCCGGTGACGGAGACGTTGACGCCTAACACCCAGGGCCTTACATGTACCGTGGGCAACTATTCTGATCGACCTGGCATGGTCCGAGGGCAGGCAGGGCCTGATCGACCTGGCATGACCGTGGGCAGTTAATAGCTTGAGCGACCTGGCATTGAGATAACCCTCGGTGTAGAAGGGTCCATGGCCGTCCCGCGATTTGGGTTCTCGAACCTCCTGAGTGGTCGCCAACGGCCGCCTGGCAGGGTGTGTCGGGCGAGTGTGCGACATTTTGTCCCCAGCTGGTAGGAATCGATTATAATCGCCATCGCTCCTGGTTAGTGAGTAACTTGACTGAGCATGTGTTACCGTAGTAATATATGGAATTAATGATGGTTATGGTTGGTGAATCTGAAAGGCTATTGATGAAATAGTCACTCTTGCTTGAATAAGTAGTCAAGTGTTTGCTCTAGATCAGGTGCAAATCTAGATAATCAGGCTGATTACATAAAAGTGACTGCTAATGCTCTAATGAGGATTATTTAATAATAAAATGCTTTTATGCAAAAAGGTAAGTGTGGCCAACCTCAGATACAGCCTTGCATAATCCTTGGTGTCAATTATTTCTGGTTTATGACGGGTAAGTCTAGCTGAGTACCTTCTCGTACTCAGGGTGCTATCCCTTGTTGTTGCAGATGGGCAGTGTTTCTTCGGCTACTGCGAGAACTGTCTGTATCCCGTCGAGGGCAGTGACTAGACCATGGGCATGGTCAATCCTTATCTTCCCTGATGCTTTTGTGGACAGGATCAGGCATATGGCACCGTATTGTGAACTAAGGACTTGTGTTTCAAAACTATGTTGCTTCCGCTTGAATTCAAAACTATGGTTTGTAATAACTATCGAACTCCGATGTATTTGAACTATGTGCGAACTGAATGTACCTTGTGGGCATGTACGCTAATCTATTACGATCTTGGTTAAAGTTGAATGACTTGAAATCCTTCGAGATTTCCGGACTACCGGGTTTGTACGAGCTTAAGTACTTGTAGTCTCTGTGAAAGCAGCGATTCGGTGCTTAATCTGGTGCAAATTGGTCGGTTCTGTTACAGCTGGCATCGGAGCGTGGTTAGCGTTACTGTTCACAAGTGTATTTGAAAAACCGTATTTTCAATTAAAAATTTCCTATTTGACAAGAACTTATAGCTATATTAGGATTTGAAAAACCTTTTTGACCAAGAGTAAGGTGTGCCATTGATCAAGTCCTTATGCCCAATAGGAACTTAGGTGGCTATTTAAGTACTAACTTTGGGGGGTCGTGCATCATACTTATTTTCTGTTTATTCTGTCGTCCATACGGCAAGGGTGAAATTGTATGGATGCTATTCCTCGGAATAGTAATGTATGGATCAATTGCCTCTACGCTAAAGGTAATGAGAGTTGTGAGAGCATGATTGGACAACCGCCAATCTAGGGAAAGTGCTTATATGATACTGACGCGTATACCTGTTCCACACAAGTATATGTGAAAGTATTGATTGTGGGAGTAATAAATTATGATGGGTGCATATACTGCTTGCGTGTATACCGGGTGTACACCTAAGAGAGTATTAGATTTAAATTTTCGCAGTGCATGCTATTCATACTGTGGGAAGGGCTGGAATGGTTTCTTCTGCAGGTACGCTAACTTGCGAACGTGTAGTACGTATAGTTAACGCTATGAGTGAACGCGTATGCCACCGTCTAGCCGATAGATTGTTAGGCAGTGAGGACGTATGTTACGCTCATGCATCATGATCATACAACTTTGCATTAATCTTACTTCCTTCCTTATGGTTTCCGTCCCGTTTTTCTAATAAAAGTTGTTTTCAACTAATTAAAAACTGTGTGGATAAACTTCTTACAGATGGCACGCACCAAGCGCACTGCTCGCAAGTCCACTGGGAGGCAAGAGGCCTAACTACATGCTGGGGCCATGGACTGATGAGGGATCAGAGGACTTTCTAGAGGAGTTCGGGATGCCCACTATTCTTTGGAGAGTTCTGCACCTGGTGGGATATCAGGAGGGCCAGGAGCCACAGTACGACTGGCACCGTGTGCAGTTGTCAGAGGATCGCCACGTGTACACGGTGGAGGTCGACGTGCCTAGCCGTGAGGACCAGGATCACGTCTGGTGCCGTCGGGTGTTTGCCTTGCAGGGGAGGACCCCCTGGGATGCAGCCAACCAGGTTGCTTATACCGCTCTTCGGGACATCATGGAGGACCATCCGGAGGTGGTTGCCCAGGCTACTGCTAGTATCTTCCCGACGACAGACCCTTACCAGGCAGTGTGGCGTCAGTCAGGCGCTACCGTACTTGAGGCTAGCTCTCTTGAGAGGGAGCATTGTGCTGGACCAGCAGGGAGTGCTATGGCTGCTCTGATGGCTACTTATGGCTGTTTATCCCGCAGCTATGAGCAGTTGGACCATGTTCTTAGCGAGGAGATTGCAGCACAGCATCGCCGGCAGGAGGAGCACACTACGGAGATAGACCTCCTCACTACACAGCTAGCTCAGTTGACAGTAGAGAGAGACCAGGCACTTCAGAGGGAGCAGGAGACTGCTCATCAGCTTGCCATTCAGCAGGGGTCGACTACTTTCTTGGCCTCGGTCATGAGGGAGACTGAGGAGGCGCTTCGAGGAGTTTGTGTTGAGGGCATTCGTGTTTCAGAGGAGAACAGGTTGCTGAGGTTGCGAGTGGGAGACCTGGAGCTCCAACTCCATCACTTGGAGGACTACAACGATCGTCTGCACGAGGAGATCCACCGTAGGGAGAATGAGAGGAACCCCATCTTTCCCCAGGAGGATCCGGAGCCGAGTAGTTCTTCTAGTAGTTCTTCAGATATGTCTAGTGAGGACGGTGACGTTGGTGAGATCGCTAGAGAGTAGTCTAGATCGTATGCTTAGCACCTAGAGATCTTTTGCGTATGTTGGCACGCCCGATCTTTTGTTGTTATGGGCTGGATGTAAGCATGAGTATGGACCTAGGTGATGTGGTGTAAGACCTTGAAAAGTCCCATATGTTTGGGCAAGACTATGGATGTTATGTTATCTATTGCATGATGTGTTAAGCGATCTTATTATGTGTTGATGCGATGTGGATCGAAATTTATTATACCTCTGTAATTGTTTGGTGAATTTGTTTCCGAATAATTCCAGTGGGTATGATTTATTGTTCTCTACAATGTTGCAACTTCGCCTAATGGTCACTTATTGTCGTGTATGCAGATGACAACAACCCGTAGTGGAGCGGGCGGTAGTGGGGGAAATGAGGACCCCAGAGAAAACCGCAATCCACCACCTCCTCCACCACCAACGGCTGAGCAACTTTTTGCTCAATTTCTTGGAAGCCAGCGCAACATCGAAGCTTTGCTGAGGGAGAACTTGGCGCAGGGACATCAACGCCCTGAGCCGAACCAATATAGTTCTTTCAAGGATTTCCTGGATACTAAACCGCCTATCTTCAAGGAAGCTATAGAACCGTTGGAGGCAGAAGAATGGCTGCATACTCTGGAGCAGAAGTTCCGTTTGCTTAGGCTCACAGAGGAGCTTAAAGCAGAATATGCCGCACACCAGTTGCAGGGACCAGCCGGGATTTGGTGGGGACATCATCGTACCACCTATCCTGCCAATGTTCCTATCACTTGGAGAGTGTTTACTGCTGCCGTTCGAGGTCATTTCATTCCGCCGGGCTTGACCCAGATGAAAGTGGCAGAGTTCATGAATCTGACTCTAGGGACTCGGTCTATCACAGAGTATCATCATCTGTTCAACTCGTTGGCTCGCTATATCCCAGACTTCGTTGACACAGATGCCAAGAAGATTGCTAGTTTCAAGAGAGGCTTGAACACTAAGATGGGAAAGTCAGTGGGTACGTCTTCTCGTACCAATTTCAATGACTTCTTAAGTGACTGTCTGATTCAAGAGAATCATAACAACAAGCATGCTGCTAGCAAGGCCCGGAAGAGAACCTTTGAATCAGGATCATCACAACCCAGAGGACCACCAGCTCAGCGAAATCAGTATCGACCACCAGCGCCGGGGGCACGTTTTAGGCCGCCATAGAAGAGGAATCAGCCACAAGCTCAGCGCAATCAGAAGCCATACAAGATAGCTGCCGCTCAGGCTCGTGGAGGTCAAGGCAGTTCTTCGGGAAATAAACCTATAGTTCGGGGACCATGCTACAACTGCAACCAAGAGGGGCACTTCGCAAGATATTGTCCCTACCCAAAGAAGCAACAGGCCAATTACCCCGCACGCCTGCACAACATGACCGCTGAAGAAGCTCGTGCTGGAGAGCCCGTGACTGCTGGTATGTGCCTTGTTAATCATCATCCTGCAGTCGTTTTGTTTGATACTGGATCATCGCATTCGTTCATGAGTAAAGCATTTGCACAAAAGCATGATCAAGAGGTGTCTGAAATGGATTATGGGTTTCGCGTAAGCTCTGTGGGGAGTAGTGTGTTGTCTAGGCAGATGGTACGTGATGCAACCATCGACATCGGAGGGCATAAGTTTGGGGCTAATTTAGTAGTTTTGCCAGGGCTCAGTATGGACGTAGTCCTAGGAATGAGTTGGATGAGTATGTGGAAAGCAGTGTTAGACACTGCAGATAGGACTCTTACCTTGACCGATCCAAGGAGGAACAACAAGTTACGTATCTCTCTTCCTCGAGGGGCTGATTTTGTTGATCTATCTTGCACCTTATCTATAGAGGACCTGTCAAAAATTCCAGTTGTTCGGGATTTCCCAGATGTCTTTCCAGATGAGTTGCCGGGTTTACCGCCCAAGCGGGCTGTAGAGTTTACCATTGAGTTGTTACCAGGGACTGCACCGATCTCGAGAAGACCTTATCGTATGCCGCCCAATGAATTAGCCGAACTCAAGACTCAGATTAAGGAACTTTTGGACAAGGGTTTCATTCAACCTAGTGTGTCAGAGTGGGGATGTCCAGCCTTGTTTGTTAAGAAGAAGGACAAATCCTTGAGAATGTGTGTGGATTATCGACCGCTTAATGCCGTGACCGTTAAGAATAAATATCCGTTGCCACGGATAGATATTTTGTTTGACCAGTTATCCAGAGCCAAAGTTTTCTCCAAGATCGATTTGAGATCCGGTTATCATCAAATTAGAATCCGACCACAAGATATTCCAAAGACTGCTTTTTCCACCAGATATGGCCTATACGAGTATTTAGTCATGTCTTTTGGATTGACAAATGCTCCGGCTTACTTTATGAGTTTAATGAACTCGGTATTCATGCCAGAACTAGATAAGTTTGTAGTGGTATTCATTGATGACATTTTGGTTTATTCGGAGAACCCGGACGACCATGCAGAACATTTGAGGATCGTTTTGACAAGGCTACGAGAGCATAAACTTTATGCTAAGTTTAGCAAGTGTGAATTTTGGTTGAAGCAAGTAACAATTCCTTGGTCACATCCTGTCGGAGGAAGGAATCTCTGTGGACCCTAGCAAAGTACAAGAAGTAATGGATTGGGAAGCTCCAACTTCAGTTGGGGAGATTCGGAGTTTTCTCGGTTTAGCAGGGTATTACCGTCGTTTCATTCCCGATTTCTCCAAAATTGCCAAACCCATGACAAGTTTGCTTCAGAAGGATCAGAAGTTTGAGTGGACAGAGAAGTGTGAAACAGCTTTCTGTACCTTGCGGAAACTGTTAACCACTGCCCCTGTCTTAGCTCAACCAGATATCGAGAAGCCGTTTGATGTCTTCTGCGACGCATCAAAAGTCGGTTTAGGGTGTGTTCTTATGCAAGAAGGCAGAGTGATTGCTTATGCTTCACGACAGTTGAGAAAGCATGAGATAAATTATCCTACGCATGATTTGGAATTAGCTGCTGTAGTGCACGCTCTGAAGATCTGGAGGCACTATTTGCTAGGAAATGTCTGCAATATGTACACTGATCATAAGAGTCTCAAGTATATCTTCACTCAACCGGAGTTGAATATGAGGCAGAGAAGATGGCTTGAATTGATTAAGGATTACAATTTGCAGATACATTATCACCCTGGAAAAGCAAATGTGGTTGCTGATGCTCTGAGTCGGAAGTCGCATTGTAATAACTTAAGGTTACAACCAGAGGACGAGTTTAGTCTCGTACACCCTGTGATCCTGCGTCACATCGAGCTGCAGAGCACCTTAGTTGACCAGATTCTAGAAGGGCAGAAAACAGACAAGGGAATCTATCATATCAAAGAAAAGCTAAGGGCTGCCACTGAACCCGTAAAACATTTCCGAGTTGATGATAAGGGAGTGTTATGGTTTGATAATCGCCTAGTGGTACCCAAGAATAGGGAACTGAAACATCAGATCATGGACGAGGCTCACCTTTCTAAATTGTCTATCCATCCCGGGAGCACTAAGATGTATCAAGATTTGCGTCCAAGATTTTGGTGGACCAAAATGAAGAAGGAAATTGCCGCATATGTAGCCAGATGCGACACGTGTTGTCGGGTGAAGGCTATTCACCTGAAGCCAGCCGGAACACTTCAACCTTTATCAATACCTGAATGGAAGTGGGAAGAAGTGAGTATGGACTTTATCACCGGTTTGCCTACCACTCAGAAGGGAAACGATTCGATTTGGGTAATTGTGGATCGTCTCACCAAGACCGCTCATTTCATACCAGTTAAAACTTGTTATCGAGCACCGGACTATGCAGAGATCTATGTCAATCAGATTGTACGATTACATGGTATACCCAAGGTCATAGTTTCGGATCGTGGAACGCAGTTTACTGCACCATTCTGGGAGAAACTGCAAAAAGAGTTAGGTACTAAGTTAATCCATAGCTCAGCTTACCATCCTCAGACATCAGGGCAAACGGAAAGGGTAAATCAGATTTTAGAGGATATGTTAAGAGCCTGTGTTTTATCAGCAAAAGGTTCTTGGGAGAAATGGTTGCCATTAGCAGAATTTGCTTACAACAATAGTTATCAAGAAAGCATTCAGATGGCACCTTTTGAAGCTCTGTATGGCAGAAGATGCAGAACACCAGTAAGTTGGGTTGAATCAGGAGAACGTCGTTACTATGGAAATGATTTTGTCAAGGAAGCAGAAGAACAAGTTAGAATAATCCAACAAAACATAGCCGCTGCACAGTCTCGACAGAAGAGCTATGCCGATAAGCGAAGAAGACCGCTTGAATTCAAAGTAGGTGACTATGTGTATTTGAAAGTATCACCCATGAAAGGAGTTAAACGTTTTGGCGTGAAAAGAAAATTAGCGCCAAGGTTTGTGGGACCCTACAGGATAATGGAAAGGAGGGGAAAAGTGGCTTATCAACTACAGCTACCTGAACATTTGAAGACTATATTCCCTGTATTCCATGTGTCACAATTAAAGAAATGTCTTCGAGTTCCAGAAGAGGAAGTACAACCGGCCAACATCAAGTTACAATCCGACCTCACTTACTCAGTAGAGCCGCACCGAGTGCTTGATGAAAAAGAAAGGATAACTCGCGGAAGAATAGTGAAGCAGTACAAGGTATCTTGGAGTGAGCAAGATGATCGAGATGCCACTTGGGAAACAGAAGACTATCTAAGAGAAGTATATCCCCACTTCTTTAAGAAATGGTTAGTAACTTAAATCTCGGGACGAGATTCCTTTAAGGAGGGGAGGGCTGTAACACCCCGGTGTTAAGCAATCCTTAAATGCATAATTTGGCATAAGCATAGCATCTCATCATTTCATGTGCGTATGTTTGTTGAATGCTTAAGTCCTTGTTTGGTCTCTAGTGTAACCTTGTTATGCTTACTGTTTCTGACCAAGTGCCTTATAACAAAGTTGTAGATCTTGATGAGGGGAACAACTTTGCTTTAAAGCACTTTCTCAGAAAAAGCTTTTTAGTTAGGATTTCTTGCATTAGAAAAATGGTTTAGCACTAAATTTCTTTTAAACAACAGAATTTGGACTGGAGCCTTAAGGATGATTTGTTCCTTACAAAATTCTAAGCAACTTTGCTGTTGGGACCTTTTCCTAGTTCGGTCTAGTTTAGAAGTTATAGAGTATCAAAGTTTGAAACAAAACCTCTTTAGTTTAATCTTGACCGTGGACCCCACCGGTCAGTCCCTCTCTTCTTCCCCGCGCGTGCGCCGCTCCCTCCGCGCCGACCGAGCCTGCCGCCGCCGCGAGACCGCCTCGCTGGCCGGCAAAACCACCGGCATCGCCGCCCGCGGTTTTGCGCCGCGTGGGCCATGTCACCCCCTCGCTCTCTGCAAGCTCGCCACGACGCCCAGGAGCTCGGTGCATGCCCGCCGCGTGGAGCTCGACGCCTGACGCCGCCGCGTCCGGTCGGGAGTTCCCCCGACGGGAACTGGCCAGGTGTAATACACCCAGACACTTGTTCCTTTTGTCTTGTCCGCCTTGAGCTTGCAAGCCAGAAAGTCCACTCCACTCCACCCACCTTCACAGAGCGAAGCGCCGCCGCCATTTCCGCCGCCGCCCGCCGAACCTCGGCGAGCGATTACTCGCTCCACCGCTCACCGCCGCTCGATTCCTCCCGCCAGTTTCTCCGCCGTGACCTCCTTTTTCTCCGGCAAAGGTTGGTTTCACCTCTCTTCCTCTCTAGCTGCCGGAACAGCGGACGCCATCCGCAAGCTTCCGCCATGGCCGCCACCGTGACCTTCATGTGGACCGGTCATCTCCGGCCAAGCCATCCCAAACCGAGCCATGTTCTAGTCTTCTCTACCGCCGTAGTAGCTTAGAGTCAAATGGAGACCCCTCTCGCGCCCTGAGCTCGCCGGACCACGGGCCAGTCGCGCTGTGTCCGTCATGGACCGCCGCCGTGCATCGCGCCGGGCAATGCCGGGGATGCCGAAGCCTGGGAGTTGCTCCAATAGGTTGCTTAGGTCTTGCGTGGGCTAGTGCTAGCCTTGCCGAGTCGCAAGCCGCCGGGGAGAGTTCTGCCGCCGAGTCGCAGAGCCGCCGCTCCGCCATGGCCGCCGTCGAGCTTGCTCCGGTATCCCTCTGGCTCAACCAGTTAGTCGGTCGTGTTCGTCTCGTAAACCCGCACCCAACGATGGTCTCAGTGTCGCCCGAAGTGTCGCCGTCGACGAGCTAGGGCCGGTCAACGACCACGGCGCCAAACTCCGCCGTTGACTGCCGAGCCTGGCCTCGCGCGGTAACGTGCCGAGCCTGGCCTCGGAAGCTTGGTTGCCCTGACCAGCGGGCCCCGACTGGCAGAAAAGGGAAGAGCCTGGTTGCCGTAGGCCTCGGTAAGTCGGATGAACCGAGCCTTCGCCTCGAGCCTCGATCGGGTCGGTTGTGTAAGCCTCGGTCGAGTCGAGCCAAGTCAGTAAGCCTCGGTCGAGTCGAGCCAAGTCAGTAAGCCTCGGTCGAGTCGAGCCAAGTCAGTAAGCCTCGGTCGAGTCGAGCCAAATCAGTTAGTCTCGGTTGAGTCAGTAGCCTCGGCTGAATAGGAGCCTCGGGCCTCGGGCGAATCGGAAAATTGTGTCTGAGCCTCGGGCCTCAGCCGAATCGCGCTGAACGTGCCGAAGCCTTCGTCTGAGCCTCGGGCGATTCGCACCAGACGTGCCGAAGCCGTGTCTTGAGCCTCGGCCGAAGTCTGTAGCGTATAGGATTGAGTTTCCCTTTTTAGTGTGTTTTGCAGAATTCATGTAAAGGCTTCAAAATTCCCACAAGGCTCATTTTAAGTCCAAATCTTGTGAAACAAATTTTGTTGTGTTAAGCATGATTAGATCTACCTGTGAAGGATGTTAAATGCATTATTGGTGATATTTTTATGTGTAGATTTAGTTAAATTAGAAAAGTGCTGATAACTTGGAAAATGCATAACTAATTATGTATAAGTCAGAAAAATGTAATTCCAGTTTTGTTAGATTTGTATGAATGTGTAGTTTCAGAGAAAAATATAATATGAGGTTATTCTGTGAATTAATTTGACAGTAGCTATTAAAATGATTAAATGCTGTTTTCTTGTTTATTTTGTAGTAGTTAAAATATGAGGAATATGAACCTGAGAATTTAAGCACATTGCTCTTATGCTAGGAGGTTCAGTAGGAAAATAAGAAATCTGTTGTTTGACACTTGTTGCTAGGGTGAGTAGTTCAAAGCACCTGTTCATGATAGATTTTGTCTTTTTCATAAAGGATAGAGTCTAGGTCCAAATGGGATGAAATTTGGACAGAGGGTTAGATTAAGTACTATTAATCTCCAGTAATTTTTATAGATTTTTATGAAGCTGCCTAGGATAGGTTACTGTTATAGGCCTAATTAACTAGATTTAATTCTACAAATATTTAGAGGGTAATAAACCCGTTAAGCAACTTTGATGTGGTGACAACAAGACTTAGTAAGTAGCAGTAGATGACATGTGCTTATCTCCTGAGTTGTTACTCCATGTTGCATCCCTGTGCATCCCATGTGCATTCATGTTATTCATTCATGTACCGCATCATGCAGGGTCGGTAGTCGAAGCCCAAGACACGCCGGAGGAGCAGCGTCAGGAGGAGACAACCGAGGAGGGGATCCCGGAAGGAGACGCTGAGGACCTGCCGGAGTGCCGTGATCACCGCCCCGCCGACTTCGAGCGAGGCAAGCCCCGGAGCATTTTTCTCCTACGGTTTGCAAATTACCGTTTACAAGTTAACCTGATATGATTGTTGCATTAGGTCATAGGAGTTGTGTGATACCGTTGCTGCATTGATTAATTATCCTTGTCCACCTGCAAATATTATCTTGTGATCCCTGTTAGGTCTAGGCTCGATTATATGCTTAGCCCTGCTTAGACCGGTAAAAGTCGGGTGATTTCCTGTCCCCCGCATATAGGTGGATACTAAACATGTTTAGCCTGGTGCTATCATGGAGAGAACCATGTGTTAATCAATCTGAGACCGGGCGGGATGTAGGAGCAGCAGGACATGGGTTCTGTGTGCTAGTAGTCTCCCGTCTGTGTCGATTAGGACCCGACGAAGGCACACCTCAGTCATTTTGAACGCGTCAATCACTTAACGGAGTAGGTCGGAGTACCTCCCGTGAAGCCGAGTAAGGTGTTTCGAGCCGGTGACGGAGACGTTGACGCCTAACACCCAGGGCCTTACATGTACCGTGGGCAACTATTCTGATCGACCTGGCATGGTCCGAGGGCAGGCAGGGCCTGATCGACCTGGCATGACCGTGGGCAGTTAATAGCTTGAGCGACCTGGCATTGAGATAACCCTCGGTGTAGAAGGGTCCATGGCCGTCCCGCGATTTGGGTTCTCGAACCTCCTGAGTGGTCGCCAACGGCCGCCTGGCAGGGTGTGTCGGGCGAGTGTGCGACATTTTGTCCCCAGCTGGTAGGAATCGATTATAATCGCCATCGCTCCTGGTTAGTGAGTAACTTGACTGAGCATGTGTTACCGTAGTAATATATGGAATTAATGATGGTTATGGTTGGTGAATCTGAAAGGCTATTGATGAAATAGTCACTCTTGCTTGAATAAGTAGTCAAGTGTTTGCTCTAGATCAGGTGCAAATCTAGATAATCAGGCTGATTACATAAAAGTGACTGCTAATGCTCTAATGAGGATTATTTAATAATAAAATGCTTTTATGCAAAAAGGTAAGTGTGGCCAACCTCAGATACAGCCTTGCATAATCCTTGGTGTCAATTATTTCTGGTTTATGACGGGTAAGTCTAGCTGAGTACCTTCTCGTACTCAGGGTGCTATCCCTTGTTGTTGCAGATGGGCAGTGTTTCTTCGGCTACTGCGAGAACTGTCTGTATCCCGTCGAGGGCAGTGACTAGACCATGGGCATGGTCAATCCTTATCTTCCCTGATGCTTTTGTGGACAGGATCAGGCATATGGCACCGTATTGTGAACTAAGGACTTGTGTTTCAAAACTATGTTGCTTCCGCTTGAATTCAAAACTATGGTTTGTAATAACTATCGAACTCCGATGTATTTGAACTATGTGCGAACTGAATGTACCTTGTGGGCATGTACGCTAATCTATTACGATCTTGGTTAAAGTTGAATGACTTGAAATCCTTCGAGATTTCCGGACTACCGGGTTTGTACGAGCTTAAGTACTTGTAGTCTCTGTGAAAGCAGCGATTCGGTGCTTAATCTGGTGCAAATTGGTCGGTTCTGTTACAGCTATTCACCTCCTCTAGCCAATTTGGACCTTTCACCGCTGCGCCCCGGTGAACACCACGCTTGTCGGGGGACCACAAAAGGGGTACCCCCAATCAACGCAAAACAAATAGGTTAAACCTAGAACACCAATTAATAACAAACCTAGCAAGTCTAACCTTCTAAAAAGCCAACCCGTCGAGGCCTACAACGCCGGCCCATCACTGGGGAGCCCGGACCCGCCAAAGCCTTACTGTCCGCCTCATGGTAGCCTACCCCTCGAACCCCGGCACGTAGGCCTCGAGCCCACCATAGCCGTGCACCGCTCCTCGGGACCCCGCGCGGGAACCTTGAGCCTCTATGCCACGGTAAACCATCCCTCGAGACACATCACGCCTCCCTCGAGCGGCACAGACATCGGATGACAATCCCACACTACGCATTTAATGCGTTCACCTACTCCGGTCATGTCCTCTGGAACCCGACGTGTGCCACAGTGAACCAGGGCAGAGTCAAATCTCGTTTTCACCACAAGCATGGGCAAAAGGCACAAGTACAACACTGTTGGGCCATGCTCTGCGCTGTTGCACATCCGAGCCACATCTCGAGGCCCGGATTCCCGCTGTACGACCGGACTTTCTGGGACTTGCCCATACCTGCGGGGACTCGAGCCCCCCGTAGGCGCCACCTCGAGGCCGGCCCGGCGCCCCTCGAGCCCTAACAGCTTTCATGCCATTGGAGGACAGGTACCCCAAGACCCGGAGGGACCCTGCCACGACTTGTACGTACCGGAATGGGCGCTGTACGGCCTCCACGTCGCCACGCCTCCACGCCCACGCCTGGGATGGAAGCCACGCTTCAAGGACGCCTCAACAGCAACCCCCACGTCAACTCCAGTGACCTCGACAAGACAGCATTCCTACCCTCCGCCGTATTGGGCGTTGTACATCCCGACACCTGTGTAACCCTGTGTAACCCCGTGTAACCCTGACCTCCTCTTGTTCTATAAAAGGGGACGCCAGGGCCCTTCACGCACACGTGGGCACACGCTTTTACGAGTCCACACCACATACACACAAGACCGGACCCCGGTCCATGCTCGTTGAGCTTGTATTGCACCTGTACGAGCACTTAGGTGCAAGTAATACAAGAACCTCCTCCCCCCGCTGGACGTAGGGCCTTCTTTGCCCGAACCAGGATAAATCCTTGTGCCATCTTGCATCACCATCCAGGAAGAGAGCACGCGATCACATTACTAGTTAGTGTCATACCCCCAGGGTAGAAACACCGACAGTTGGCGCGCCAGGTAGGGGCCTTCGCGTGTCGGAGTCGATTTCTCGTTGTTTCCTGGATGGCTTCTTCCACTCCTTCGTTCTCTGCTGGTGCCGTCATCTGGTTCAGGAGCCTCGAGTTCCTGGCCACCGGCAGCGGCAACGAGCTGACCCTGCTCTCCATGGAGGGGTCAAGCGGAGGGCGTGTCACGCCACCTCGCGCGGGAGGCGTGGCGCGTCGCTCGCACCACCATGCGTCGCCACCTCATGAGCGGCGCCGTCGTCACCATCGTCGCCAGGCACAGGCGGTGCCCGCGGCGTACACCCACTTCCCCGCGGCCGGCGCGGGGTCCCCGAGGAGGAACCTGCCCCGCGCACGGCTGGAGACTTCTAGGGCGCGCGCGCACTCTCCAAGCGAGTTCGTGTTCGTCATGCGCACGGACCGGGAGCCTGGCCAAAGGCCTCCGAGCCGTGCTCCGTCGGCACCACCTGGCTTCCTCCCGCACAGGGTGTACCGCGCTCGACGCCAGCGGTACCCGTTCGGCCTCAACAACTCCGCAGCTGTCTACGCCCACCACCTCGACGAGCGCCGCCAGGACCGGGCGGCGGCAGAGCGGGGGGAACGTCCGGGCGCAATCCTACAAGCGGCCGCCGACCTGGAGATCGTCTACCCCGCGCACGTCAACCGCAGCCTCTCACGAGTTGTTGAGCCACCCCGGCGAGCCACCATCAGAGAGTGGCACCGCGAGCTGCAGTCCCAGCACGAGCCAAGGCGGCGCGACATCAACAGCTCCGACTCCGACGAATACGACTACCACGACCCTGACCTCTGGGATCCCACCAGGGAGTGCTTCCAGCTCGAGGGGGTCGTGGACGATGCCGAGGACGACGGCGACGATGACACCAGGCCGGCGCTCAACCTCGAAGAGCCCGGAGACGTGGTTGCGGCAGGCGGATCACGCGTTCAGGGGAGGAACGAACCCCCGGCACCGGCTGCACCATCTCAGCACAGCGACGACCGGGCGGCGCAGCTCGCGCAGCTGCGGGAGGCCATCACCAAGGCTGAGGAGGATCGACAACGCCTGCTGCAGCTCGAGAAAACCCTAGTGCAGGAACAAGCCCAGCCTCGAGGCACCGGTGTTCGTGGCCGCGCTCGAGAGGTCCACCGGCAGATCCTTGAGGACGGGGCACTAGCACGCCCCGAGGTGCGTTTCCCGCGAGCCGGGCAGAACGTGGTGGCGGCCGCAATGCTGCTCCGTGATCTACCCGCCATCTCCAACCCTGACGCCAGGCGCATGCTCGGGGAAATGAAGAACCTCCTCGAGACAGCCGCTGTGCAGCAGGCTGAGAGCTCAGCCTCGCGCCGCCGTGGGGCGGCCTCGGGGAAGCCAGCAGACGTGCCCCGCAACGAGCGTGAGATGTCCGTCCACCAGCCGGACGCCCCTCGAGCCAGACCAGTCCGGGAGCGGATCGTCGACAACTGGCCACCTTGAGACCCCGATGACGCGCGCGATGAGCCCCCGGCACCGGGTGCATCACCTCATCGCAACGACGACCTGGCGGCGCAGCTCGCGCGGCTGCGGGAGGCGATCACCAAGGCCGAGGAAGGAGTGCTACAATGCCAGCGCGACGCCAGCCGCCGGCGCAAGGACAAAGGGGTCGAGGAGTGTGGCTATAGTGCCCATCGAGGGGGGCGCTACGACAGTGACGAAGACCGGCAAACCCTCGAGCCCCCGGGCCCCAGGGTCTTCAGCCGGGCCATCCGCACCTCGACCCTCCCCGATCACTTCCGACCACCGACCAACATCGTGAAGTATGACGGGGAGGTCGAGCCCAAGCTGTGGCTCTCCGACTTCCGCCTGGGCTGCCAACTGGGCGGGGCGAAGAACGACGACCGCGCGATTATACGCCAGCTCCCACTCTACCTCTCGGACATCGCCCGTCGGTGGCTCGAGGGGCTCCCGCCACATCAGATCCGCGATTGGGCCGACCTAGTCAGGGTCTTCGACGGGAACTTCAAGGGGACTTGCGTGCGCCCAGGCAACCCCTGGGATCTACGACGTTGCAGGCAGACAGCGAACGAGCCCCATCGTGACTTCGCTCGACGATTTTCGAAGCAGTGCCTCGAGCTCCCCCACGTGCCTGATGAGGATGTCATCTCGGCGTTCCTCGTAGGCACGACGTGCCAAGAGCTAGTCCACGAGCTAGGGCGCTACCGTCCCAAGACGGTCGAGGATCTGATGAACCGTGTCACCAGCTTTGCCTCAGGCGACGAGGCAGTGGGGGCCTTCTTTGGCCGCTCCACGGACAAAGGCAAGGCGGTGGCCGCACCGGAGGGCTCGAGCAAGGGCAACAACGTCAAGAACCGCAACAACAACAACAAAAAGAAAAAGAACAAAGGCAAAGGTCAGAAGGCGAAGCGCGACGCCGATGACGACGACGATGAAGAAACGCTCGTGGGCGCCCTCGAGCATAAGAAGCCTCGAGGCCCCCCTGACGGGGCGTTCTTCGACAAAATGCCCGAGGACCCCTGCCCTTATCACAAGGGTGCCGTGAATCACAAGTTGAAGGATTGCCGACTGATGAAGGGTTTCTACTCCAAGCTCGGCGACAAGAAGGAAGACGCGCCTAAGGGCAAGGACAATAATCGACGCGACGACGGGGACGCGGACTTCCCCCCGGTGCGCGATTGCTTCATGATCTACGGGGGCCCGACCATCGGGCTCTCGGCTCAAGAGAGAAAGAAGGAGCGTCGGGAGGTCTTTGCACTCTGCCACGACGTCCCCCGGTACCTCGACTGGTCTGATGCGCCGATCACGTTCGACCGTGACGACCATCCGGATCATGTCGTAAATCCGGGAGCATACCCTCTTGTCGTCGACCCCGTCATCGTCGATGTACGGTTCTCCAAGGTGTTGATGGATGGGGGCTCGAGCCTCAACATCATATACCTCGAGACCCTCAACCTCCTGGGCATTTCGTGGGACCAGCTCCGACCCAGCGTTGGGGGGTTCCACGGAGTCGTACCAGGGAAGAAGACACACCCCCTCGGGCGCATCGACCTGCCTGTCTGCTTTGGCACGCCGGCCAACTTCCGCCGGGAGACGCTCACCTTCGAGGTGGTCGGGTTCCAAGGGACCTACCACGCCATCATCGGCAGGCCCGGCTACGCCAAGTTTATGGCGGTCCCCAACTACACGTACTTGAAGCTCAAGATGTCGGGGCTGAAAGGGGTCATCACCGTCGACACCTCCTACGAGCACGCATACCACTGCGATGTGGAGTGCGTCGAGCGTGGGGAGGCAAACGTCCAACTCGACTCGCTCGAGGCCCTGGCTGCCCTGGCCACCGAGGAGGCCCCTGAAGCAAAGCGCCACGCTGGCACCTTCGAGCCGGCGGAGCACACCAAGCAGATACCCGTCGACCCGACCTCGACCAAATGGCAAGACGCTGGCCATCAGCGCCAGCCTCGAGCCTAAATAGGAAGCAGTGCTCGTCGACTTTCTCCGCGCGAACATCGACATGTTTGCGTGGAGCCCCTCGGACATGCCAGGCATACCGAGGGGAGTCGCCGAGCATGCCTTGGAGATCCAGGCCGGGTCCAGACCGGTGAGGCAACGCTTGCGCCGCTTCGACGAGGAGAAGCGCAGGATCATCGGTGAGGAGGTGCACAAGCTTTTGGTGGCTGGATTAATCAAGGAGGTATTTCACCCGGAGTGGCTAGCTAACCCTATACTAGTCAAGAAAAAGAATGGAAAAATGTGGATGTGTGTAGATTACACTGGTCTGAATAAAGCATGCCCAAAAGTTCCATTTCCTTTACCTAGAATTGATCAGATTGTCGATTCCACTGCGGGATGTGAAGTACTTTCATTCCTCGATGCGTATTCCGGCTACCACCAGATTAAGATGAAAGAATCCGACGAACTCGCTACCTCTTTTGTTACGCCTTCTGGTATGTATTGCTATGTTACAATGCCCTTCCGCCTTCGAAACGCCGGGGCGACGTATCAACGTTGCATGCAACATATCTTTGGCGAACACATAGGCAAAACCGTCGAGGCCTACGTCGATGACATCGTGGTTAAGATCAGGAGAGTCGGGGACCTCATCAGCGATCTCGAGACCACGTTCGAGTGCCTCCGGGCCAAGAATGTGAAACTCAACCCCGAGAAATGTGTCTTTGGTGTGCCTCGAGGCATGCTGCTCGGCTACATTGTCTCGCAGCGGGGGATCGAGGCCAACCCTGAAAAGATCTCAGCAGTCCCGAGGATGGGCCCAATTCGAGACCTCAAGGGCGTACAGAAAGTGACGGGCTGCCTGCCGCTCTCAGCAGGTTCATCTCGAGGCTAGTGTAACACTCTGGTGTTAAGCAAGACTAAAACTTGACATGTCATCATATGCACTGGCATTTTATCTGAGTTAATAACCTGATTATGCATTCACTTAAAACAAGTTTAATTTTCATGTTTGTGCTTAAGTGATAAGGAGTGATTAAGTTTGCAACCCTAGTTTATGTTTTCTTGTTAAGAATAATGTTTTTAGGCTTTATAAGGGTATTATGGTAATCTTATGTTTAGTAGTCGAATTTTATACCCAACCTGGGTATTATGTCTCAAAGGTGTAGTGAGAACATGTTTCAAGCTACCTTTGAGGTGTAATTCCAGATTGGAATGAAATTCAAATGAATAGTTTAAATAATTCAAAAACCCTATTTTATCCCTTTTTCTATAAATCAAAATTTTGAAAGATTTTGGCTATGCTCCAAAAAGAAAAGTTGTTCTATTCTTGATAAGGAACAACTTTGATGTATAAAGTTTTCCAAGTTTTCATATGAAATCAAAAGTAATTTGGAAAATACTTTTCTGCCCTTTTTATCCTCTTTTGTTTTTCCAACTCTAATTCAAATTTTAAGCATATTTTGAAAATGTTGCAAAAATAACAGATGTTCAATATTAAATTCTGAACATTTGATATTTTAGCATACTTTCAACTTATATTCAAAATTTCAAAGTAATTTTAAATTTACAGAAAGGGTAGAAAAGGAAGTGGGAAAAGGGGGAGATAAGCTTCTGGCGCTGTTCATGGCGGTGGCCGCCGAAGCCTTGATCGGCGACGCCAGCGTTCTGGGTATCGCTCCCTCTCGAATAAGCATGCGACCGTCTCCGTGGCGCGGTTACTCAGCTGCTGACCCTTTTCTCTCACGTCGTGGCGTCCTCTCTCGTGCTCGCCGTCGACCTCTTGCCACGAAGCCCCGACGAGTACCTTCTCAGCTCAATCTCCGATTCACCGCACACCGATCGTCCTTATCCCAGTTTAACCGCGGGTATAAAAACCCTGCATCCTTGCGCATCTCCAGAATTCACTCTTGCAACCTCTACTCACTCAGAGAGCCGGTATCTACTGTTCTTCTTCCCGCCGGGCAAGAAAGCTCCGCCGAGCTCGATCTCGCCGTGGTCCGATCCACTGGGCACTTCCTTACTCTCTTTATCTCGCGTTTATGCTTCACCTTGATCCCAGAAACCTCATAGGCTCACTGGTTTCATGTGTGGTGCCCAGGTCTCGCCGGAACCATCGCCTTTACACCGGAGCTTGCCGCCGGAAGTCACTGCTCCGTGGACACCTTCCCTCCGTTCATCCTCCGCTCGAACCGCCTACACAGGCAGCACCAGGGTGAGCTACTGAAGCCTCCTAGTCCTTCCGTTCTACTGCTACCGACCTAGGTTCGCCGGAACATCTACGCCGTGGCTCGGTCCGCCGCCGTGCGTGGCCACACCTCACCGGAGTGGTAGCGTTTAGGGTTAGAAGCTCTGTCGGCCGCGGGTGACACGCCGGTGATGATGCGCGCGTCGTCTAAGTCTTTACTGGCCGGAGTTGGCCGGCGTAAGGACGGTCGCCGCTCGGTTCGCCGTCGTGCGCTCGGGCCATGGCCAGGGACCTAGCTTTTGTGAAGACAAATCTTCTCAGGGTGTTGGTTGCAAAGTCCAAGACTCAGGTGAATAGCGCCTTGGACTGCGGGTTAGTTTCGCGAAAGCCGAAGGGCTTTTCTGCAAAGCTGTCAGGGCGCTCCGTCTCGCTCGAGCCAGGTCTCGAGCGGACATGTGGACACGTGTTCACGTCTCAAGCTATGCCTCGAGCAGGCGCCTCCTCCGCTTCGCTCGAGCCGAGCCTCGGGCGAACGTGTTCGCCGTTCCGCCCGAGCTAGGCCTCGGACGGACGAGCCTTTTTCCGCCTCGCCCGAGCCGAGGGTCAGACCTCGGACGAGTGTTTAGTGTTTTTCGTCTCGGTCGAGCCAGGCCTCGAGCGGACCCTCGGGCGTTGCCTCGCTCGCGCCGAGCCTCGAGCGAACGCAACCGCACTTGCCGCCGTGCGCTTGCGCCACGCTGGGCCGCGTTGGTTTGGGCCGAAAGCCCAGTTTGGGTTCGTTCAAGTTTTTCTTTTTCTGGCTTTATGTACAGTAATCAGTTTTGTTGTTTTTGCTATAATTAATCTATAGCTCTGTTAATTATGAAATTTGACATAAAAGTTGATAACATGTCTGTGCTAATATAAAAATTATAAAACTTGAGTTTTGAGTACTTCTTTTATGTCAATAAAATCTGTACTTTAATTAATAAATGCAACTTTGAGGATTTATGTATATTTCTGTGTTTCTCCAAAAATCATGAATTTTGACATGTGAGTTTGTATCATTAATATTAATCTTCATGATTAATTTCAGCTCTGTTAGAATAAGTATAATTTATGTTTGTGTAGAAAGCTATTAAAAATGGCTTATGAAATAAATAAAAGTAGTTAATCACTTTAGGATTTATGTGACTTTTGGAATTGTTTGACAACCAGTGGAAAACTAGCAAGATTTGCTCCCTGGTTATGGATTACTTTATGTAAATAATCTTTTGTTGCTTGTTAAGTTGCATAACTATATTTAAAGAAAATAACAAAACTTGTTTAGTAATTTTAATAGCTAAAGTTAGTTTGTTGGTTTGCAACTTTACCGTGAAGGAAAGTTGTACTCCATAAAAGTTATAATTTAAGAAAATTTCTATCTTTACCATAATCATATCATAAGCATCTCATTATTCATGCATATGCACTTCTACGTGTAGATTTCGCTTCGGAAGGCCCTAACTCTCAGTGGATTCCTCCTGAGGGTGTAGACCCTTCTCGATTTTCAGAATCTTCGCACTCCACTGATCCTCAAGGCAAGCCCCGGTGCATTTAACCTTTCTGTTTCTATTGCAAAGTTTATACAATGATTTATCAATTGCATTTAAGTAATAGGAGTTGGATGACACCAGTAGTTGCATTACCAGTTGGTTACCTTTACCCTACCCTTGTTACCTATTTGTTTATAAATGCTTAGCCAAGATGCACGGTGATGAGATTATCCTCCGCTTAGGCCTTGAGCAAACTAAGGGATGATGAGTCATCATTGTTAGGATACCTCTCTCAGGTACAAACTGTTAAATGGATGAAAAATGAACTTCAGACCAGACGGGAAACCGTTCATGGAAAGATGGCAGGCAGGGTCACCCTAGTCGTGCTAATCCCGTCTGTGTCAATTAGGAACCGTTCGTTGTTGGCCCTTGATCGAGAGCATGATAGTACCAATCACGGGATACGGGTTAGTATGTTGCAGGTTAGAGTCCTGCCATACAACGCCGTGGTGCTTTGATATGTTGCAGGTTAGAGTCCTGCCATACAAATCACTTGTGGTTGTGCAATATGTTGCAGGTTAGAGTCCTGCCATATTGTGTGATTGGGAACCCCCAGCTGGGTAGATAAAGCGGTTCGAATCGTCGTTGCTCTACGATAAAAAGAGACTCGATCTCTGACTCTCAACGTAGAGTTTTCAAAACCAAAGCTTTTAGGAAAAGATGTTTCATCCTAAAAGAGTAATTTTGATGGTATGATTGGAAGGAAAAGAAGAATGTTTTGTTAAAAATGTTTATTCTGCAAATTCCTTCTCTATTGCTATCCCCACTACATCCCTTAAAGCTAGCATGACATGAAGTCTTTTCTGTTGACGGGCAAGTCTTGTTGAGTACTTTTGTACTCAGAGTTTGTTACCCTTGTTGCAGGAGAGTACATGAATCCACCTTTTGATGGACAGTGTTATTTCACTCTTGTAGAGGAGAGTGATAACGATTCTGATGTGTGACCTTGGGCAAGTAATAAGAATTTGGTTGATATTTGTATTATAAAGTTCCGAACAGTTTATGTAATAAGTACTTATGGTTTGTAAAACTTTAAGTTTTTAACCTATGTATTATAATCTTTCCGCTTTACTCTGATTTATCCTATCTATAAAACTGTTGTAATATTGTGATGCTTGATGAGGAATTTTCCTGGAAGAAATGTAACGTGGATGATTCGGGTTTCCCGAGGACACCCGACAGACCTCTTGAGTCATTTGGAACGCGTGTACGCCGATCAAAGGTCTTTAGGACAATGATGGGTGCACGTGGGCTACTTAATTCAGGAGGTTCTGCCACAGCTAGGGGAAAAGGCGCTACCCCTCTACCGCCTGTTGAAGAAAACGGAGCACTTTGCATGGACCATCGAAGCCGAGGAGGCCCAAACCAAGTTGAAGGGATTGCTGACTTCCACGCCAATTCTCGTACCACCACGACCAGCCCAGGGTGATCATCCCCCCGAGCCTCTCCTCCTCTACGTGGCCGCAACCACCCAGGTGGTCAGCGCGGTCGTAGTCGTCGAGAGACACGAGGAGGGTCACGCGCTACCAGTCCAACAGCCGGTGTACTTCATCAGTGAGGTGCTCTCCGAGGCCAAGGTCTGGTACCCGCACATCCAGAAGCTGCTCTACGGCATTATCATCACGAGGCGCAAGCTCCAGCACTACTTCCTCACTCATCCCGTAACGGTGGTATCATCCTTCCCCCTCGGAGAAATTATCAACAATCGGGAGGCCACGGGGCGCATTGCCAAATGGTCTGCCGAGCTAATGGGGGAAGCTATCACCTACGCTCCACCAAAAGCCATCAAGTCGCAAGCGTTGGCGGACTTCGTTGCTGAATGGACCGACACCCAGCTCCCACCGGCGCAAATCCAAGCCGAGCTCTGGACTATGTACTTCGATGGGTCCCTCATGAAGACAGGGGCAGGCGCGGGCCTGCTCTTCGTCAGGCCCTCGGAGTCCACATGCGCTACCTGCTGCGTCTGCACTTCCCCGCCTCCAACAACGTCGCTGAGTACGAGGCCCTCGTCAACGGGCTGCGTATCGCCCTCGAGCTTGGGGTCCGACGCCTCGACGTTCGAGGGGACTCGCAGCTCGTCATCAACCAGGTCATGAAGGCCTCAAGCTGCATCGATCCCAAGATGGAAGCATACTGCGGAGAAGTGCGCAAGCTAGAAGACAAGTTCTACGGCCTCGAGCTCAACCACATCGCTCGAAAGTACAACGAGGCCGCAGACGAGCTGACTAAGTTAGCATCCACGCGCGGCACCATCCCACCAGACGTCTTCTCGAGGGACGTTTTCGAGCCATCCGTCAAGATCGGCCCGGGGGCTGGCCCCTCGACGCCACCCCTCGAGCCGGACGCGGGGGCTCGACCCTCAACGCCACCCCTCGAGAACGACCCCTCGACATCCGCTGAGGCAATGCAGATCGACGCACCCGCCACTTCTTCATCACGACCCCTCGACTGGCGGACGCCCTTCCTCGACCACCTGATGCAAGGCGTGCTACCAGAAGATAAGACGGAGGCGCGACGCATCGCTCAAAGGGCCATGACCTACGTCGTCTACGGCGACGAACGAGAGCTCTATCGTCGAAGCCCATCAGGAATCCTTCAGCGCTGCATCTCCCTCGAGGAAGGACACAAGCTCCTCGACGACATGCACTCGAGGGCTTGCGGCCATCACGCAACGCCAAGGACCCTGGTGGGGAACGCCTTCCGCCAAGGCTTCTACTGGCCAACCGCCATCGGAGATGCCAAGCGCCTGGTTCAAGCTTGCCAAGGGTGTCAGTTCTACGCCAAGCAAACGCACCAGCCCGCGCACGCCCTGCAGATGATTCCCATCACTTGGCCATTTGCCATCTGGGGGCTCGACCTCGTGGGTCCCCTCAGGATGACAACTGGAAAGTGCACGCATGTGCTCGTGGTCATCGACAAGTTCACCAAGTGGATCGAGGCTAAGCCTATAGGCGACCCCACCTCCGAGAAGGCCGTCGAGTTCATCGCCGACATCACGTATCGATTTGGGGTGCCTAACGTCATCATCACTGACAATGGCACGTAATTCACGGGCAAAAAGTTCATCAGCTTCTGCGACGACAACAACATCCGCGTGAGCTGGGCCTCGGTTGCATACCCTCAATGCAACGGGCAGGTCGAGCGCGCCAACGGCATGATACTCCACGGGCTGAAGCCAAGGCTGTTCAAGACCCTCAAGAATTTTGGAAAGGGGTGAGCTGCAGAGCTCCCCTCGGTGCTGTGGGGCCTCAGGACTACGCCGAGTCGAGCCACCGGGTTCACTCCGTTCTTCCTAACCTACGGCGCCGAGGCCGTCTTGCCTACGGACCTCGAGTACGGCTCCCCTCGACTTCGAGCCTACAACGAGCAAACCAACGATGAGAGGCTTGCCAACGCCAAGGACCAGCTCGAGGAAGCTCGAGACGTGGCGCTCATCAACTCCGCGCGCTACCAGCAAACACTTCGACGCTACCACGACAAGCACGTGCGCAAGAGGGACCTGGCGGTGGGGGACCTCGTGCTTCGACGGCTGCAGGATAATCGAGGGCGCCACAAGCTCACCCCTCCATGGGAGGGACCATACACCATAGCCGAAGTGCTCAAGCCAGGAACATACAAGCTCTACGACGGTCAAGGCAGGATCCTGGCGAACGCATGGAACATATCTCAGCTACGTCGCTTCTACCCTTAAGGGCCTCAAGGCCTTGTTCATTTTGTTGCTTTGTACAAATACGTTGAATATGAATGAGCCAACTCGTGCACCATCTTTCATATTACTTAGCAACTTAAGATAGCCTCGACCCTGCCTTACTCAGGGTCGAGCCTCCCTCGGGGGCTGACAGGGGGGAACCCCCTCCCCAGACTTCGGAAAAAGCGCGTTTTTTTTTCAAAAAATTCGACCCTCGTCTCGATTCGCACCTCGAGCATACTAGCAGCGTCTAAATCCGTAAATACCCCGAGCCTCCAAGAGTCGGGGGGCGTCGACGTAGACGGCCACCTACGCCCCCGGGCCTCTCCACCTTCTCCAGGATCTTGTCGACGCGGCGGTCGTTCCACTCCTCGTCCTTCCCCTCGATCTCGACGAAGCCCTTGGCAACAACGTTGACCGGGTAGCGGAAGCCGGAGCGGACGGCCGCAAGCGCCTGCTTCACGCCGTGGTGGAGAGCGCTCCTGACGCGGTCCCGCGCGGCCACGTCGAAGAAGCACAGGGCGTCGACCAGGGCGCCGCCCCGAGCCACCGCGCCCTCCGCCGGGGCCACCGGGTCGGCACCCCACACGGAGCCGAGCCTGTCGAGGGTGACGCGCGCTCGCTCAACCACCATGGTTTCACCTTGGAGTTGCTCCACGAGAGCCTTATTCGTCTCGCGGAGCTCCCCGGAGGTCTTCTCAAGATCTGTGCAACAAACAGAAGGGGGTAAGTCCGCGGCGTGGCAAGAATTTCGAAGTCAAAGCAAGACGAAGCATGAAAAATTACCTTGGTAGTGCACGCCCTGAGCGGCGAAGTCGCTGGTAAGGACCTCGACGCGCTGCTCGAGTGTACGCTTCTGGGACAGCGCGTCGAGTTTTTCGCCCCTAAGGTCCTCGACCAGCTTACCCGTCTGCGCGAGGGCCAGATCCTTCTGGATCACCACCTGCCGCGCTGCCTCCGCTGCAGCCAGGGCGGTGGCGGCCTTGCTCTTGGCCTCCTCGGCCTCTTTCCTCGCCGCCTCCGCTGCAGACCGGGCGGTGGCGGCTTCGCTTCGGGCGTCGACGGCCTCCTTCTTCGCCGCCTTCGCTGCAGACCAGGCGGTGGCGGCTTCGCTACGGGCGTCAGCGGCCTCCTTTTTCGACGCCTCCACCGTGGCCAGAGCGGTGGTGGCCTCCCTCTTAGCTTGGGCGGCCTCGTCATGAGCCGCCTGGGTCTCCGCCTGCGCCGCGTTGAGCCGGCTCGCCATCTGCGCGTTCCGACCCAGCTCGGCGCGGAGCTCCTGGAGCTCCCCCTCCGCCTTCGCAAGGGCGGCCGCCACCTGCGCGGACTTGTCCGCCTCCTCCAAGAAGGACCTCTCCGCCTCCGCCATGAGCTCGGCCACCTCCCTGAAGATCAACCGCGCCTCTCGCGGGGCCCCCTGCCGAGTCAACCGCTCGGCGAGGATAACGGCGCCGGTCGGGCTCGGTGCGTCAGGATACGGCCACACCGGTCGATCGATCTCGACGATGGGCAGGCCCTCCTCCTCCGGCTCGAGCGGCGCCAGCTGCAGCCCACCAACCGGCGGCACAGGCTGCGGCTCCCTCCGCCCCTCCGCCGTCTCCTCCTGCTGCTCTGCCCCCTCCCGAGGCGACGGCGCGGCCTCGCGTGGAGGCGGGGACTCGAGCGGTAGCGGATCGCTCGAGGGGTGGCTCGTCCCCAAGCTCTCCTCCCTCGCCGGGTCTTCCAGCGTCTTGTCGTCCCTGGCCGGTGCCTCGAGCGCCAGCATTGAGCCCTAGACCGGGGATGGCACCCGCTCCAGCTCGTCCAGGAGCTCCTCCACCGTCGACACCTTCTCCACCGACGCCTCTCCCTCCTTCCCCTTCTCCGCAGGCCGGCTCGCGTCGATTGGGGTCTCGAGGGCCATTGCCCCCTCAGTCCCAGACACCGACGGGGCCGCGCCTGTCTTGGGTATTCCCCCCGAGATGGTCATCGTGACGGGGGGAAGAGTGGCCTGCTCGGTAGGCGCCACTGAAGGGGGAGGTGGAGGAGGAGTTGGTGGAGGTGGAGCTGCGACGGACGCAGTAACGGCAGGCTCGGCGCCAGGAGTCGCGGTCCCTGCTGAAAAGGAGAACAAAGTCGTCAGAATCAGGAAAGAGCCTCGACCCCCGTGGTCGACGGCGACGGCCTCACTAAGATCCGCAACGGCCATCTGGCTTCCTCGAGCCACGGCTGCTCGAGCCTTCACCAGCCAAGCGGCCTCTCCAGCGGAAGAAGGAGCCATACCTCGAGGTGCTTGGACCTCGGCAGAGCTCGAGGTCTTGGCCCGCTTGGACACCACGGGGTCCGCCTCCTGCCAGGAGCACTTTTCCCTGAAAAACCAGAAACAACACATATCACCAAAAGTAAAAAGGTAAAGTTTCCCTACCAACGAAATTGAGGAGCACTACTTACCCAAAGCGACGGCGGGGCTTCTTCCCCGAATCGCTGGACCCACTCGGGGGCTTCGAGCCCGCCCCTTGGCTCGAGCCACGCCCCTGAGCCGTCTCCGTATGGGCCGGATGGGGGGAAGGCTCCCGATGCTTCCTGTGGCTTGATCCCGGCGGGGAGCTCTCCTTTTGTCTCTTGTCCCGGGGGGGCGACCGCGCCTCCTTCGAGCGGTCATCTTGGCGCCTTTCCCGGTGCGGGCTCCGGGACCTACTCCGGCGCTCGTGCTGACGGTCACGCCCCCCCCCCCCCCCGCGTTTGCCTGCTTCTCCCAGCGGCGATGCGGCGACGGGCTCCGGGGTCGCTCACGACTCCCGTCACGAGACGACCGGGGGCTCCCCCCTCGACGGTCATGGTGGCGGGGGCTCGACGCCCTCTCATGCTGCCCGCTCCTCCGCGGGCTCGATGTCTCCCTCGACGACTCGCGGCGGACGGGCCCGGAGTCCTTCCCGACGTGCTGGCCGCTTCTCGAGGACCGGCCCCTCTCGAGACCCCCCGCCTGGGTCGACGCGGTCGTGGCCTCCTTCTGCGCCGCGGCGATGGCGCTCCTAGTTCGAGGCTTCCTCGCGACAGCCGGCACGTCTGGTACGGAGCTCGACGTGCCCTGAGCCTCCGACGAGGTTGGGCCTGACGTGGCCTTTCGCGCTGCGTCCCGCGTGATCCCTTCGCCGGGGGACCTCCAAGACATTCTCCTGCACAGAGGAACGGTCAGCCCTGATGTCGACGACCCCCGCGCGCCTCAAACGCGCATCCATCCCTTCGTCATCACTCTCCTCCTCATCATCGTCCTACTCCTCCGAGCTCGAGGAACTGAGCTCGGGGGACTCCTCTCCAGGCTGCCGGTTATGACGAGCCTTCGCTAGCCTCTGCTCCCGAGCCACCCGTCGCAAGTTCCTCTCTTTCTCTTTCTTCTTCTTGGCATCTTTACTCTCCTTATCCTTCTGAGCAGAGAAGCGCCTCACCTGTATTTCCGCGGCGTCCTCCCTCACCGGGGGCCTCGACGCGCGACATGTGAACGCCCCCTGCCAAAAAATAAAACTTGATAAGGAAAACCACAAGGAGAGTAAGCAAGGTTCAGAGAAAGAGAAAGGAGGGGAGGCTCGGGACAGCCTGACTCGAGGATGGCTTACCAGGTCGAGACACCCCGCGTCGGGTGCCATGGCGATCAGGTCGGCCTCCTCAGGGCGGAACGACCCGTGAACCGTGACCATCACCCGGCAGGTACCCTCGTTCCGAGACAGCCCCTCCTCGGCCATCCTCGACTGGTTCAGCGCCTCAAGCGGGGTGTTCGGCCCCATCTCGAACATGAGAAGGGGGCGGTCCGCTAGAGGAAGGACCCTCCGCTGATGGAACGCCCAAATGACCGCCTGGACGGTCAGTTTCTTCTCCTCCACCAGCGTCCGCATCGTGTTCATCAGCGGCAACAGGTGACGCTGCTTGTCCGCCGCGACGCCCCAGTTCCACTTCTCCGGGCGCTGGGTGATGACCCTGCCGGTGTACTGCGGAAGGAGCCCGCCCTCGTTCCGCAGGTAGAACCAGTGGTCGTCCCACCCCACCTGGTTGGTGGAAAGCTTGTAGCGGAGGTAGTCGCGGGGGACGTTGGCCGACGAGGGCCCGGTCCTTGCGGTGATGGTGAGGGAGCCCACGCGCGCGAGCCTCCTCCCGCTCGGCTTCGCGGCCTTGTGGAAGAGCTCGCCCCGGAAGAGGTGGACGAACATCTCCCAGTGCGGCTCGATCTTCAGATACCCCTCGCACACCGCGGCGTAGATGGCGGCGTGCGAGATGGAGTTGGGGGAGAAGTGTCGTAGCTCCACCTCAAAGTGGTGGGCCAGCCCCCGCATGAAGCGGCTCGGCGGGACGCCGAGCCCCATGCGGTGGTAGCGCGTGAAGCTCACCACGTACCCCTCCGGCGGGTGCGGCTCCCGGTGGTCCGCCGACGGGAGAATCCACCACGCGGGACCTTCCTGCGGGTTGGGGAGGAGAAGCCCCCGCTCCACCAGCGTCTCTAGCTCTTGCTGCGTCGTCTTCGCCGGGCTCCAGTCTTCGGCCGGCAGCACCTGGGACGAAGTGGCCATGGCGGCGACGGCGTGGATCTGAGCGGTGGACGGGCGACCAGGAAGATTCCCAATTGCTGGCTCGGGAAGAAGGCGTGTGGAAGCTACGGCGGCGGTGAAGGCAAAGGCAAAGTAAAGGGTTCCTCTGCCCTCACTCGGTATTTATAAGAGAAAACCCCGACGGGCGGGGTCTCCCACGACAGAAAAAAGATAACCGCACGCATTTAATGCGCCCACCTAACCGAATCTCGAGCCGATTGACAGGTACATGCGGCAACTCCGCATTTGCTCCGCTACCTGGGCCCACCACGACCGCCGCTCCAACTTCGCGTCCGTCGCCCTCCCTGACAGTTTCTGCCTAAAAAGGCGCGCCCAACGGGCAGAAGAATTCCCAGACGACGGAGGCTTCTTCACGAAGGTAAAAACGGGCCCCGACCCTTCCAAGCCTCGAAGCAGCGAAGGCTGGCCCTCGAAGAGGGTTCGACAGCTGGCTTCGAGCACCCGAGTCAGGGACACCAAGGGGCGCCACTCGCAGCATCGCTCGAGGGCCAAGCCCTCGAGGCCCCTCACGTGTATCCAAGGCAGGGCGCACGACGTGCAGTGAGATCCCCTCGGAGGGAGGCATCGAGCCACCAGGTCCTATCGAATGGACCTGGCATTCCTGCAGACTATGCGCCCACGCTTTATGAGATCGCCTCCGGGCTTCAGTCGACCCTATCGAACGGGGCACGAGGTCTCACTTGGATTCCCCCGTTACCAGCTCACCGGGAACCTCGATACTCGCCCGCTCGTGGTAGTACGAGGCATCCCCCTCGCATCCGATCGAAAGGACTCGCGGGATGACAAGCCAGGGCAATTGGCGTGCCGGACAGCTCGAAGAGCCGGCCGGTCAGTTCAGCCTGGCACCCCTCGACGAAAGAGGGTCAAAAAACTCGGGGGCTCGACACTCCCGAACCTAAAAACGTAACTAACACTCACACTCGCGAAAAAGCCCACGAGGGAATCCTAACCACTCCCCCGTGGCCTCGGGGGCTGCACCCGCGGGTGTCGCTCGCGCGACACCCACAGAATCAAAACAACCAAACCCTCGAGAACCGGTTAGCTAACCCTCGAGATCCCGGTAGAGAGCCCCTGCTCGAATGCCAGCACTCGAACAAGGGCTCGGGGGCTACTGTCGGGGGACCACAAAAGGGGTACCCCCAATCAACGCAAAACAAATAGGTTAAACCTAGAACACCAATTAATAACAAACCTAGCAAGTCTAACCTTCTAAAAAGCCAACCCCTCGAGGCCTACAACGCCGGCCCATCACTAGGGAGCCCGGGCCCGCCAAAGCCTTACTGTCCGCCTCATGGTAGCCTACCCCTCGAACCCCGGCACGTAGGCCTCGAGCCCACCATAGCCGTGCACCGCTCCTCGGGACCCCGCGCGGGAACCTCGAGCCTCTCTGCCACGGTAAACCATCCCTCGAGACACATCACGCCTCCCTCGAGTGGCACAGACATCGGATGCCAATCCCACACTACGCATTTAATGCGTTCACCTACTCCGGTCATGTCCTCTGGAACCCGACGTGTGCCACAGTGAACCAGGGCAGAGTCAAATCTCGTTTTCACCACAAGCATGGGCAAAAGGCACAAGTACAGCACTGTTGGGCCATGCTCTGCGCTGTTGCACATCCGAGCCACGTCTCGAGGCCCGGATTCCCGCTGTACGACCGGACTTTCTGGGACTTGCCCATACCTACGGGGACTCGAGCCCCCCGTAGGCGCCACCTCGAGGCCGGCCTGGCGCCCCTCGAGCCCTAACAGCTTTCATGCCATTGGAGGACACGTACCTCAAGACCCGGAGGGACCCTGCCACGACTTGTACGTACCGGAATGGGCGTTGTACGGCCTCCACGTCGCCATGCCTCCACGCCCACGCCTGGGATGGAAGCCACGCTTCAAGGACGCCTTAACAGCAACCCCCACGTCAACTCCAGTGACCTCGACAAGACAGCATTCCTACCCTCCGCCGTATTGGGCGTTGTACATCCCGACTCCTGTGTAACCCTGTGTAACCCCGTGTAACCCTGGCCTCCTCTTGTTCTATAAAAGGGGACGCCAGGGCCCTTCACGCACACATGGGCACACGCTTTACGAGTCCACACCACATACACACAAGACCGGACCCCGGTCCACGCTCGTTGAGCTTGTATTGCCCCTGTACGAGCACTTAGGTGCAAGTAATACAAGAACCTCCTCCCCCCGCTGGACGTAGGGCCTTCTTTGCCCGAACCAGGATAAATCCTTGTGCCATCTTGCATCACCATCCAGAAAGAGAGCACGCGATCACATTACTAGTTAGTGTCATACCCCCAGGGTAGAAACACCGACAACGCTCCACCGAGGCCAGGACGCGTTCAGGCACGTCCTGGAGGCGTTCCACGAGGTTGTGACCTCGGGCACACACGAACTCCACCACCGCCTCTGCCGCCGGAAGAAGAACTTGGAGCATGGCCTCTAGCTCGGCCACTCGCCCATCCGTCACGGCCAACTGGCCACGAAGCTCTGCGGCCTCCCCCTCGGCGGCATCCAAAGCTGCCGATGCTGCCAAAATTGTGTCCTCCAAATCGCGGATCGATGGGGGACCGGAGGAGAAGCTGGACAACGAAAGGGGGATCGACCTCGACGTCGAAATAACCCTAAGAAAAACATGAGAGACGTGATTAAGAGCACTGTTAAGATACAACAAAAAGAAGCGGCAAACTGACCCCGGGATGCGATGGCGCTGCCTCGGGCCTCCTAGGCTCGACTGTTCGTCAGCAGGACGCTTCCCGCGGTCCATGGTAAAGGAGTAAAGGGTTGGCACAAGACGGCGAATCTACAACGAATTAGGCCGGATAAATGCGGAGGCCTTTGCCCCGAATTTATAGCAGAGAAGGCTAGCAACCATCACTCATAAACTGTGCGACCCTCACGCTTCTCCAGGAGGAAGTCGGAGCGCCATGCGACCTTCCGATTATCATGCGCGTACACACTCGACGGCTCACTCGGAGCCTAACTCGAGAACGGACTCTCGAGACCCCAGACGTGTATCCAAGGTGAGACAAATAGGTTGCCGTGAGATCTCCTCGTGGAGAGCCATCGAGCCGCCAGCTCCTATCAAACGGAGCTGGTATTCAAGCATCTGCACGTCTCGCTTCAATGAGATCGCCTCTGGGCCACAGTCGACCCCTATCGAATGGGGCACGAGCTCTCACATGGATCCCCCCGTCACCAGCTCACCAAGGACGTTGCGACTCACCCCCCCCCCCCCCCCCCGAGGGTAGTACGACGCTTCTCACCTCGCACCCGATCAAAAGGGCCCGCAGGAAGGACGCCGGTGCTAGCAACGCCCTAGGCCGCACGAGGGCTCGGGGGCTCGACTACGCCTGGCACCCCTCAACGAAAGAGGGTCGAACTAATCAGGGGATTGACAGCTCGAGGCCCACTACGGCTGAGAGCCATCACCCCGACTCTAGTTGATCAAATCTTGCAGGAACATCGACCGCACTCGACCTCATACATGACAAGAACACGAAGTCAGCAAAGTCCTCGAAGGAGTATGATTACTCCCTCGAGACCTCGGGGGCTACCCCCGTGGGGAACGCTCGCGCGTCCCCCGCAAAGCAGTTTTTGGAATACCCTACGACCTCGTGATCCCCAGCTCGAGCGCCAGCGCTCGAGCCGGGGCTCGGGGGCTACTGTCGATGGTATGGAAAAGGGGTACCCTAAAACCTCGATCAAGAAAAACATAACCAGGGCCAAGAAGGTAACCGAAACTACGTAGCCCACCAGGCTGAAAGCCCATCAAGAGGAAGCGGGCCGCGGCGGCCCAACAATCCTATCGTCTCGCCTGAGCCCTCTGAGCCAGGCCTTGGATGAACGCTTGATCTCCGACTCGCATGAGCCCTCCGCGCCAAGTCTCGGATGAAAGCCTCGCCATACATCCTCGACCCTCCACACGAAGGGGTCGAGCCCCAACCCCGAAGACTTCCTAGCGAAGGAAGCAAGCCTCGATTACCCCGTACCAACCACTTGTACGATCCCAGAAGCATTAAATGCATCCTATCCACTCCGGTCAGACCCGCATGGCTACAGCAAATACACAGTTGATCGTACCCCAGTAAAATCAAACTTTAACTACTATCCCCGGGAAACAAGCACGTCGCATAGAACTATCGCCCCATGCCATGCACTGTACCTCTCGAGGACACCCCTCGAGGTACATTCGACACCACGTCCCAAGTATGGCCCGAAGCTCGACCCCTCCGCGCAGCCTCGGGTTCAACCGCGGAGGCCTCTACCACGCCCTCGAGCACGGTTCTACCAGGACTGGTCAGCTCTCCAACAACTTCCGATACGACGTCTCTGCGCACACCGGCGCATGGGCTTCGTCCTTCACCGCCATCGCCGGGCACGTGGCCACAGGACGAAGTACATCGCTACATCGGCACCGACATGACCGACATCGGCATCACTAGACGTCATCACCTACGACAGCCTAGAACTGTGTAACCCTGTGCCTCCTCTTCGCCTATAAAAGGGGACGCCAGGGCTTAGGATAGGGCAAGCTGGACTCAAGCACTCAAGACCTCAAGCTCTCCACCATAGTCTAGGACTCTAGAGTTAGTTCCCTAGCCCTAGTTCCTTCCTCCATACATCCCGTTCACGCTTGTATCCGCCACTGTACAAGCACTTCGGTGCAGGATAATATAATTTCTCTCCCCCGCTGGATGTAGGGTCTTCTCTTGCCCGAACCAGGATAAACCACCTGTATACTTCTTGCATCACCATCCGGATCAGGGAACACGCGCACACAAATTCACTCGCCGGTGTAGACCCCCGGGTCCAAAACACCGACACTAATACATTCAACTAATCTTTAACTGGACTGAAATAACTAAATCTAGCTAAATTTAGCGGAGTTGTTTGGATACCAAATAACTAAATTTAGTCAGCTAAAATTTCGTCGTTTTATCTCTTTGCACGGATTTTTGTAACATCCCTAAATTTACATAAACATAGAAGTTTGTGTCATATATGTATTTATTTGTTGGATTTTTTAGACACGTTTGAGTGCGTGTGTTTTTAAATGGGGGGCACGAAAGCATCAGAACAAGTGCAGCCGTAGATATATGTCCTTGTTACCTCTAGAGGTTTGTTTGGATGTACCAACTAAAATTTAGATAATTAAAATTTTAATAAAAAACTTTAGTTTGCTTATCTAAACTTTTTTTAGACGAAAGAAGAATTGTATTAAATTATAGTTGGGTACATCATCATATTACAAGTATTTTGGAAAAAATATGTATCCAGAAACTGATTCTCATCTATATTATACCCACACCGTGAAAAGCTCAAACTCTCAAATCCAAACCTGTTTGACGCTTCGTATAGATGACCGCACAGGCAAATACTCGGCAACAGTTGTTTTCGGCATGAGAACAGATGCCCAACGGACGGCCAACATTCCTGCAGACGGAGTTGAGAAACTTCTTCTTCTTTCTTGTGTCTTCCTTCTTCTTCTTCCTGCCACCGAAGAATGAGGAAGACCGATCTGAAAATTATTCTCCCTAGTCCTTTATCGTGGCCAGATCCAACCACAACAAAACGAAGAAGGGTCCGGAGAAAATTATTCCATGACAGCGACATCATCTCCGTCTTGATGTCGAAGCCCGGAAACAGAAGTCTCCATGTTGTCTTGTCGATGTAGATGTTGACGTCGAGGTTGTCGCCTCCATCTTCAACAGAGCCACCATGGAGAGACCGGATCCACCCTACCTCCTTGCCGTCGCCGGGAAGAAGGAGGAGGAAAAACACCCCCAATACCAAAGTCCTTGGCATGGAGAAACTCTAACTCTATATGACTCGATCTAGTAGAAAACTTATTAAAAACGATGGATCCCCACTCCTTCTGACCTCCGGTGAGATACCGGAGGGGACCAACGGTGAAGAAGAGGAAGCGGCGGCGGCGGTGGCTCACACCCTAGGCCCTAGGGTAGGGCAGGCGGCGGCGTGTGTCAAGACGTTTGCTTATCTAAACTTTAGTTGGGGTATTTGAATGTTTTAGCTAATACACTCAATTAAATTTTAGTTAGACTAGAATAATTAATTGTAGCTAAACTTTAGCTGATTTACTTAGATGCTTAATAGCTAAATTTGGTTAGCTAAAGTTTCATTGATGCATCCAAATAGAACCTAGGATGAGCCTGAGCCCACAAATAAGATCCAAAAAATAGGTGTTTTGAATGTTTAGCGTGAAAACTGATGCGAAAGAGAAGTTCGAGCTCGCGCAACATCCATGGCATGCGGTAGGCGTAGGGAGAGAAAGAGTGCGTGAGTTTAGGTCACCTTTAATTTTAAAATAAAAAACTTTACATCTTTTACATTGAATCTTTGAACATATACATATAGTATTAAATTTAGATAAAAAATAATTAATTACATAGTTTGCTTGTAATTTGTGAGATAAATATTTTAAGTCTAATTAGTTCATGATTTAACAATAAAGTGCTACAGTAATGCATGTGCTAATGACAGATTAATTAGATTTAACAAAATTGTCTCGCGATTTATGGATGGATTCTGTAATTTGTTTTTTTTGTTAGTACTCAAACAACTCATGCTACACCCTATATAATATTCGACGTGTTATTGAAAAATTTTACACCGTAAAACTAAACGTACCCTTAATTTGTTGGTCGAGACCTGCTCCGTCGCTAGCCTATCGATTGGCTCATAGAGCATCTCCAACGGTTTTGCAAATGAGCTTTTGCATTCTTGTTTTTTGCAAAAAAGTCTAAGAATCTCCTATCCAACGGTTTGACAAATGAGTTTGATATTTTTAGCAACTTGGCAAACACTGAGTGATATTTGACATATATGTCAAGCTATGGTTCGCTTGACAATCGCCCTCGCATGCTACTCCCGCGGGATATTTCTCTCTCGCGCGCATATTTTTTTAGTTTTGCCAAATCTAAATGCAAAACCGTTGGAGATTGACTCTTTTTATCTTTGCCATATTACTTTGACAGTTGGCAAATACCATATTTTGCCAAATAAAAAATACAAAATCGTTGGAGTTGCTCTTAGAAGGGGGATAATCATTACTATGGGCTGTGAAAGGGTAATGTTTGACAATGGAGGCACTGAACAGCGAACATAAGCTAACGCTCTTATGTTTTATTGGAGTTGAACATTGGCATTTCTTTTTTAAATCTCTAATCAACTGACATTGCAAATTAATATCAATCATCAGAGAGGACATTTTACATAAAATAGTCAAGCTAAAACTTGAGAGGTCATTTGCCAAGAAAAAAATTTAAGAGCTTCACGAGCTGTTTGGTACCACTACAGTAACATAAACGAAAATAAAAAATGGCTACAAACGTTACTGGTCGCAATCGAGAAATGAACCTAGTTTTATTATATTTGCGTTACTTTGTGGTTGCCATCCAGCACCTCAGCATGTTCGTTTCGCTGACAAAATTTTTTTGTCAGTCACATCGGACGTTGCAGCCCTAATTTAGCCTATTAAAAATATAGTAATTAAAAAACTAATTTGTCAGTCGGAGACTAATTCACGAGATGAATCTATTAAACTTAATTAGTCAATGATTTGACAATGTGGTGCTACAGTATACATTCGCTAATGATGGATTAATTTACCTTAATAGATTCGTCTCAGTAATTAGTATATGACCCTGTAATTAGTTTTATAATTAGTTTATTTTTAATAGGCTAAACTAGTGCCGCAACGTCCGATGTGACTGGTAAAAAAAATTTGTCAGAGAAACGAGCACCCCCGGCCTCTCCGAAAAGAGCCATAGGCCAAGCCACTTTTAGAGAAGTCGGAAGTCCCGAGGAACAGATCCTCAGAACAGAGGACGTATTTCACAGGAAATTGCTTTATTTAGCGATCGTGATGGAAGCTTCTGCTTGCATTTGGTGCTGGTAGTAATAAGCAATTAATAAAACTAAGAATAATGAGTTATCCGATGTCTTTCATTTTAGGCCTGGTTTATTTCACGGATAAAAAGTTTTTGATATTACATCGGATCTTCGAGTACTAATTTAGTCTATTAAAAATAGACTAATAAAAAAATAAATTACATATTTCATCTAAACATGTGAGATAAATATTTTAAGATTAATTAATTTACCAATACAATATTGTTAAATTATAAACTAATTAGGTTTAAAAAATCATCTTACAAATTATTGTAATTTATGTAGTTAGTTATTTTTTTTGTCTATATTTAATACTTTATGTATGTCTCTAAATATTTGATGTCGGGCCTATTTAGTTCCTCTATTTTGCAAAAAGTTGTAGGGTGTAGTCTATCTTAATACATTATTGATCCAGTTTAAAAAAAAGTATAGTTTGCATTTGAAAGCCAAGAGCCCAAAATACAAAAAAGAAGTGTCTTGGATGATGAAGTCCGGCACTTTTTGCTTCTGTCATTTTTTAAAAAAAAAACTTTTGAAACAACTAAATATTTTTTGTAAAATACAGAATGAAAAGAGCTTTACACTCAAAACACATTTATGTAATTTTTTTTAGCGAAATTGATAACTAAACACGGCTTTGGGCCTCGTTCACTTTACCTCAAACTATAACATTTTTTCACTGTCTCCATCATATCACCATCATATAAATGTTTGGACGCATGTATGAAGTATTAAATGTTGGTAAAATAAATACTCTCTTCGTCTCTAAAAGAATCAATTTCTAGAGTTGTTTTGAGTCAAATTTTTTAAACTTTGATCGATTTTTTAGAAAAAACTATCAAGACTGATGGTATGAAATTCATATCATTAGATATATCATAGAATATATATTCATAATATGTACATTTTATATCATAGATGTTATTATTATTATTTTCTATAAAGTTAGTCAAAGTTAAAAAAGTTTGACTGACACAGATTTTAGGAATTGAATCTTTCAGAGACAGAGGGAGTAAATAATTATACAGATTAGGTTTAAATCACGAGACGAATCTTTTGAACCTAGTTAGAGCATCTCCAACAACTGCCTAAAATTTACTTGGTATATCTTGAGTTATAACAAGTTGGTATTTTATTTAGCAAGTGCTGCTCTCACTTGGTAAAAATAGAGGATAACAGATGGGACCTGCTTGTCATTGCCTGTTTCTTCTTCCGAGGCTCGAGCACGAGGCTGCTCCGCCGCGGGCGCCTCCGCCGAGCACGAGGTCGGCCAGCAGGCCCAGCTCCTCCGGGAACGTCCCAGCCAGGTCGCCGTGGTTCAGGTCCAGCCCGGCGACGGTCTGGGAGTGCGGGTCGTCCGGCGCCGTCGCACAGTACACGCCGAAGTAGGCGCACACGTCGGGACCGCACCAGTTCACCGTCAGGTTCTTGGGGTCCTTCATGATGGCCCGCTTCAGCGCCTGCAGCGCCACGTACGCCTTCTGCAACCGCGAGTTGTTGGCCGCCATCTGCGGCTGTCCGGAGACGACTGCCGCCGCTGAGCAGGGCCGCCGCCGCCGCCGCTGCCAGGAGCGCCGCCGACGGGGACGGCTTCTTCATTGCTCTGCTGCCTCTGGCACCCATTGCCAGCGAACGAAGCAGCTCGGTTTCTTGCTTGCTGGCAGTGGCAGCCGCCGCGTGGTCCTCTACGGTGGTTTGCGTTTGTGCTGAATGCCCGCCGATGCGCGTCTGGGAGAATGAATTCGCGGAGGTTTCCGGTGGTTCCGCGTGGATTCGCGAGCGATAGGAAGTGCAGATATATCCGCGCGCGGCACCCGGTATACAAGTTAGAATAAATACCAAGTTGATTTAGGGAGTTGTTGGAGAGGATTTTTTTTGTTTTTGCCAAGTTTATAAGAATACCAAGTTGATTTAGGGAGTTGTTGGAGATGCTCTTACCTCAAATCAAGTTGCTATCCTTATTAATTTGGCAAAATCACAAAAATTCTTCTCCAACAACTCCTCAAACCAACTTGCTATTTATCCAAACTTGTTATCCTGAGGTCTCACACTCACATATATACAAACTTGCTATCCTCAAACGCGGGAGATGATGCGGTAGGCCAAGCCGCGATACGAGACGTGCGCGACCAAGGACGGTCGTGGCTGCGAGGGTTGCGGCGGCGCGCGGTTCGTGCCGTGCTGGGAGTGCGGCAGCAGCTGCAAGTTGGTGGCAGCGGACGGAGGGACGGAGAGGTGCGGCAAGTGCAACGAGAATGGACTCATGATGTGCCCCATCTGTCACTGATTGTAGTGCATGTGCTGGCTCATTTGCATGGATGTAGATGCATTGACATATACTACAATAATTAGTGTGTGTATATATGGTGGGCCCTTTTTTTAGTTTTGGCAAATTGAAAATAGGGAACTGTTGGAGAGAGCTTCTTTTTAACTTGATATATTATTTTAGCAACTTGCTACTCCCTCCATAATCTTTTGTAGGACATATTTAGAGATAGCACAATCACCAAGAAAGTCTAGGAAAGGTGATAAGTAGTAATTAAAGTGCATGCATGCAATAATTATTTAATGCTACTATGTATTTTGATTGGACGCTACATATAAAGTAGTGCTTTGTTTTTAGAGAAAAGTAATTGCGGAAGCTTTTGATTGGATGTTGTTTGAACTTCACGAGGTTTGTAACTACATACGTCTTATAAAAGATCAAAAATAAGAAATCTCCATGTCTTATAAAAGATTATGGAGGGAGTAAAACATAACATTTGGCAAGTCAATTTTATCAAATTGTTGAAGATGCTTCGTATGATTGAACAATATTTGTCAAATACAAACGAAAGTGCTACTTTTTTTTAAAAAAAAATACTCCATCCGTCCCTAAATAAGTGTCGTTCTCGCTTCCCGAGAAAAAGTTACCGGCAATTATATATTAAAATATATTAATATTTATGCTAAGTAATTAGTATCATCGGAAAGATCTTTACATCTAGTTTTTTAACAAAATTATTTGGAGATATAAATATTGCACATATTTTCTAAAAATTGAGTCAAACATGTGACACGCACACCAACGGGGACACTTATTTAGGTACGGAGGAAGTATCACTTTACAATAGATGAAAGGTTTTCGAGGGAAATAAACATGGCGGTCAATTGTTTACTGATCCCAAAGATGATCTCGGGTCGTGGGTCCCGCGTGATCCCCACGCAACGCAACCCGCGAAAAAGTCGTGCAGTGTGGCGCTGCTGTACGGTACGACCAGTTCCATACGGCATCCTCCTATCCCGTCCCGGCGCCGCTCGGCTACGCGTACACGAACCCGAGCCGACGATAGGAGTACTAGGCGGGGGCAAGACGGGAGAGTACTAGTACAGTAGTAGGCAGCAGTGATGAGTGGCGTAGGCTGGTCCATCCCCATCACACAGACACAGCGGGCGCCATCTGCCATCAATGCGGCCTACCCCGCTCGCATTCATTGCACATCTTGTCCTCATGCCTCGCCTTTCCAACACCTTAATTAATGCCGCGCCCATACGTACTACTCCGCCTCCGCCTGATGCCTGATGCCTCCAAACCCCGACCCTCCTCTTTTATTTATCCATCACTCTCTCATTCCCCCCTCGTCGCTAACTCCGCCTCTGCTCGCCGGCCGCCACGCACCGCGCGCACCGCACCCTCCTCCTCCGCTCCCACCCACTAGCAGCGAGCGCACGTCCTCCTTCCCCTTCTCCACCTTCCTCTCTGCCTGCGCTCAGGGCTGCCCCAGCGGTGTTCGTTCGTTCGAGGACACCTGCCATCGCCAAGCCGCACCCGGCCGTCGCCGCATGCTGCGGCGGAATTAGAATCGACAAGGAGAGATGGCCGCCGAGGCGCTGGGGTTCATGGCGCGGGGAGCCAACGGCGGGAGGGCGGCGGAGCTCGTCACCAGGGACTTCCTCGGCGGGTGCGCCGCCGCCGACGACGCCAGGGACGCGTCCGCCAGGAACGACGCCGTGGTAAGCCCCCCTTCTTCGGCCCCGTGCTGCCGCCGTGTGTGTGTGCTTCAATTCTGAAAGAAAATCCCCTCTCTTCCTCTGCGTGTGCTGTCTGCTGTGCGTGCTTTGTTTGCCTTGGCATAATCGGATCGCCGTCGGTTTGCTCCTCTTCTGGCAGCGGGTTTGCTCCGTTTGTACTCCAGCAAAATTGAGCGATCGATCCTTCATTTCTAGCATAACAAATTGTCGAATTGGTAGCAGCAGATGTTTGATTGAAAGAGCGCACCTTCTTCACCTTGGTGCTCTTGAGTTTTTTTTTTTTTGGGGGGGGGGGGGGGGGGGGGGGGAGAACTTCTCGCTTTCCTCAGCGTGGAAAGGTCCAGTTCAAGGCCTCCAAGACGACTATTCTACACTTGTGATTAGAATTAGAGCCTCTCTGGAACTCTGAATTTTATATAATACAGTTGATCCACCAGAATCATTTAAACATTCCCACTAAACTAGTACTACGCGAAGACTTAGATTTCCCCGAATTAGAATTTAAGAAGAAAAAAATGTGTACTTGCACATGCTGTCCTTTTGTGCTTTATTTATTATTAGTGGAGACTTGTTTTAGAAGAGTTACCAGCATCAGTAGCTGCATTAGCTTATTTTTATATAGCATCAGTAGCTGCAGTAGCTGAGATTCTGAGAAACGAAGCTAATGGTTTTGTGTGCCCCCACGTGCAGCCCGGGAGGGTACCGGTGTTCCTTCAGAAGCACGCGTGCCCGGCGACGCCGAGGGACCTCAACCTGTTCCCGGTGGCCGCCGCCGCCACGAATCCCTGCACGGTGACGACGTCCCCGGCTCCGGCTCCGGCCCCGGCGCCGAGCGCGGGGGCCGCGGCCGCGCCCGCCTCCTCCTCCGCGGGCGGCGCCACGACGACGTACCACAGCGTGTGCACGATCGAGAAGGTGAAGACGGCCCTGGAGCGGTTCGAGCGCGGCAAGCAGCACCAGTCGCCACGTCCGCACCAGCAGCAGCAGCACAGCGGCGCGGGCGCGGGCGCGTCCCCGTCGTCGTCGTCCGTGACCACGTCCTCCGTGAAGCGCCGCGGCGGCGACAGCGGCGGCGGCGGCGGCGTGGAGCAGGGGGACGGCTGCGACTCGCCCTCCGGCGGCGGGGGCGGCGGGATGGTGGCCGCGGCGTGCCCCAGATGCTTCCTGTACGTGCTCATCTCCCGGAGCGACCCGCGGTGCCCGCGGTGCGAGTCCCACGTCCCGGCCCCGCCGGCGCCGGCGCCGGCCGTCAGCAAGAAGCCGCGGATCGACCTCAACGTCGGCTACCTCGGCACCTAGCTAGCTCGCTAGCTTGCTGTTTAGCCATGGCGTAGCCTAGATGGATCGGCTGCCGTCTCCTACATGCCGTACGTACGTCGTAAATTAGGCTCGTGTAACGTGGTGATCCACGGACGAGTTGGGGGTAGGGTACCTAGGGGAGGCGCCATTTTTGGGTCCGGATCCCGTGTGGGGAAACAGAAATGCAAGCCCTCCCCCTCCCCTGCCGGTTCTGTCAGGAAAAATTTATGGCCGATGAGACGCCCCCCATAGAACATGAATGATGGTGATACTGCTTCTGTTCCTGCTCCTGTAGAACCAATCAATCCTACTACCACAATTGATCAATGCTGCTACTCCTACTTCTCGATCTACTAGCATGTTCATCAGTTTCGAGCTCGGGCCCGTTAGTGGTGGTGACGTTTGCAAATTGCGCAAGTTCGGACGTGCCGTCGCCGGCCGCCGTCCATGGGCGCAGCATCGTACTCCCGCACGGTGGTGAGTGGTGAGTACGTATTGATTGCTCGCGCCTCGCGTAGTCGCCGTCGGTGGCAGCCGTCCATGGGCGGGGCCACGGCCAAGTGCTTGGCGTTCCGCGTTCGCGTCTCCTGCGGGCAGCGGCCCGGCCGGTTTTAATGCCAAGGCAGTGAAGTTGACGCCGCGGCCGCAGCTGCAGCCGCCTTGATGAGCCTCGTCGTCGGAGCAGAGTACTCCTCCGTACGCTGTACTCTCCTCCGGCCTGTGACCGGCGTGAATGCGCGTTAATGGCGCGATGGCGACGGGTGTCCGTGGCTCCGTGCCCGCTTGTTTGGTCGCGGAAAGAGAGGCGGGCCGCGGGCGAGCCCTGCCGGGTGCCGGCTGCCGTTTTCAGCCGCAGCGGGACGGGGACGGGTGGCGTTATTGCGCGCAGCAAGCGCAGCGCAGGCCGCCGACGCCACCGCGCGTGAACTAGTGGTCGTGTTAATGGACTGGTGCAGGCTGCAGGCATTACCGTTTGTTCACGTAGTACGAGCGTTCCTGCAGATACGATCCGAGCGGGACCCGTACGTGCCACCCCGTCCCGTGCTTGCCATCAATGAATGTTTATGTGTCTGCGCTGCGGCCTTGATTGCGCAATCAATCGTTCGTGCTGTTCGTGTGCCGCCGGACGGTAGCAGTTGAGTATCCCTGGACGAACTGGTCGGCTACGGGCGTTTTCAGCGAGATGCCGCACCAGCTTCTTCGCTGGGCCATTGTACAGCCCAAACAGGTTGGTGGTCGACGGTCTGGGAGCCTAGGCCTGAAGAAACGCTTGCCCATGTAGCCCAGGTTGGTCGAGCCGAGGAGGCGGGGCATTCCCCTTAGCGGGCTGCAGCGCCTAGCAAGAGGACTGCCGTCCCGTCCCGAGGATATGAGGCGCACAAGTTGGGCGTCCAGTCTCCATCTCGGCCCAGCGAGTCGAGAACAAAAGGGCCTGCGTAGGCACACTCGGGAAGTTTGGCCCAGCCCAGAATCCAATTTTTTTTACACGTTTTCGTACAGTCTAATCCAGGGTCCTGTTTTTTTTTTCCCCCGATCGGGTTCATCGTATAGAATTTGTGATACATGTCTGTTAGTAAACTGAGCCAACCTTAATTGCGAGGAGCAACGCGGGCAAACTCTGTTACTATAGACGCCAAACGCGATTACATGGACACCCGTTTTATGATTTCGACTGTTTCATTAGCGTTTTATGAGAGAATAAGCCAAAGTATAATTGATAAATTCAAACGACCAAAACCATTATTTATAGTACTATACAACTGACAATGTTGTGACATTAGCAGCGGCGACATATTGGTGCCTATGTGGTCTGTACTACTACTATACAAATGATTTTCCGAGACACTGCCTTGAATTAACCGCATCTGTTAATATTTATCGATGTAGGCATCCGGTGTCCGCCTCCGGATAATTATTTACCGAGGCGGACATCCGGTGTCCACCTCCGTTAATTGATTAATCGAGATGATCACCTTAAGGCAATCGCCTCGGTAAATCCATTAACTTAGGCGGGCATCTTAAGATGTCCGCCTTGGTTAATCTTATCAAATAATCTAATATGTTGACATGGTCTACACAAAAGTCATAGTTTTCAATAGAATCTACAACTTTGTAGTTGAATTTTTTTAATTTGAAGTTATTTAGAGTCCAAAAAATATGTTCGAAGGTTATAGATTTTGAAATTTAAAATTCCTAAACGACCTTAAATATCAAAGTTGTAGTGACCGACCTAAGATACATCTTTGACATTGACAGTTTTTTATTTTAAAATCACATAGAATCTCAAATATATGTTTGAAATTCATATGTTTTGAGACCTCAACTTTTTGAATTTTTCAAACTATCTCTGATGGAGATACATCTTATACCAAAGCTACAATACTTAAATAGATTTAAAACTTTGTAGTTATAAGTTTTTTTATTTGAGTTCATTTAGTAACCTAAATGTTGGGGCGGCGTCCAGACCGCAGGCGCCTCCGACCCGCATTTTACCAAAAGATGATGATGCTTTCGTGCGAAAGGAAGCATTCGCGCGGAAGCACGCGTTTCGGCTCGCGGACCAAGGGGAGGCGGAGCTTTCGTGCGAAAGGAAGCATTCGCGCGGAAGCAGGCATTCGCCTCCGGTCCGCACAACTGGAGCAGGGAGGCGGAGCTTTCATGCGAAATGAAGCATTCGCGCGGAAGCAAGCATTCGCCTCTGGTCCGCACAACTGGAGTAGGGAGGCGGAGCTTTCGTGCGAAAGGAAGCATTCGCGCGGAAGCACGCGTTTCGGCTCGCGGACCAAGGGGAGGCGGAGCTTTCGTGCGAAAGGAAGCATTCGCGCGGAAGCAGGCATTCGCCTCCGGTCCGCATGACCGGAGTAGGAAGGCGGAGCTTTCGTGCGAAAGGAAGCATTCGCGCGAAAGGAGCCCAGTGTTTCCGGTGAGTTTTCGTCTTTCATGACTTTGGTTTTTCTTAGGTTTTCGCAGTTCGACGGAAGCCTGGGCCAAAGGGAGCGGGCCCACCGACCGGGAAAAGGAGCCGGGGGGACGCTGGGCCCACCAGGTGGCGAAGTTACGACGATGCCCCTCGCGCCGGAAAAGGAGGCGTGCAACCATGGAGTAGTTGAGCAGGGGCATCATTGTAATTGTAGCAGAGTGGATGGAAGGGCATTCTTGTACTTTCAAATTGATCCGGATTAATATAAAAAGCTCCCAACCTCCCACGGAGGAGGAGGAGGAGAACACTGTTCACTTCATCTATTTTCCCGTTTTACCGTCCGGTTTCCGCTTTCGCTTTGGGCTTTCGTTCGTGCGACAACCCTCTGTTTCGGGATCTCGGTCCCTGAAACAACATTGGCGCCCACCGTGGTTGTCGCCCGAGCTTACCATGCCACCAAGGAAAGCGCCGAAAGCGGTCGACAATCTGGAGGCTATCGCCGCGAGGAAGGATGCTTTCGGCACCATCGCGGCTTCGGTCCCAGCTAGCCAGGTTCCACCAAACACAGTTGTAGAGCCGCCACCCTTCGGCGGCGCCCTGTCGATAGAAGCGCAGCCGCCGCCGGGAGCGTCGACGAGCCAGAATGTGCAACCCCAGGATCAGCGTACTTTCGGCAGAGAGGGAACACCGGAAGGGCTTGTCGAGGACGAATTCGGCGAAGAGGATGATGATGCTGACGAAATCACAAGGCACGCCCAAGCAATCAAGACGTTGGCACAGCAGCAAGACGAAATCGAGAGGCTGTTGTTGCAAAGAGACCAGCTGCAGCAGCAGTTGGCGGCGAAAGCAAGAGAAGACGAGACTCGCAACGCCATTCGGCGAGCTGAGGCGCATAGGAGGCAACTCGAGAAGGAAATTCAGGAACTGCGAAGAGCCGGGGCGGACCCCAACCCGACAGCACAAGAAGATGTATTCATACCAAGGCGAGAGCAACCACCGACTTTCGGCAACGCCATCGACGAAACCTCTCCACTCTCGAGGGAGTTGCAGGCTCATCCGTGGCCGCTCAATTACAAGCCTCGTATTCCGACTTTCGACGGCAAAGCGAACCCGCGCAAGTTCTTGGCAAGCTATGAGACAGCTGTCTTTTCGGCAGGCGGGGACAATCAGGCTCTAGCAAAATCTCTCATCTTGGCGGTCGAAGACGTGACCCACGATTGGTACACCACTCTCAAGCCATTGTCCATCTATTCATGGGCACAGCTGAAAGCCGAGCTGCTGGCCACTTTCCAAGGATTCCGACCGGATGTCAAGACCACGCGGGACCTCATGAATTGCACCCAGCAAGACGACGAGCCACTTTCGGAGTACCTCAAACGTTTCATCCAGCTGAAAGCTCAAGCTCCGAATGTGCCGGAAGCCGCGGTGATAGCAGCAGCCATCGAAGGCTTGGGGACTGGTCAATGCGCCGCTCATCTGTCCAGGGAGCCGCCGAAAGATGTCAAGGAACTGTTTGACGTGATGAATGCGTACGCGAGGTCGGACGATGACTTCCGGCGACGCAAGGCCGCCCGCCAGATGCAGAGGCAGGCGACGAAAGCAAGTCGCCCGCCGCCTGTGCTGAATCAAAGGATTGTTAGGCCATTTCGTTCAATCAACAATTTGCAAGAAGAACCGGCGCAATCAGCAGCAGGCACAGAGAGGCCCGACATGCCCGACTTTCACCCCCAAAGAGGATTCGATCAGCCGTTCCGCGGAGGGCGCGGCGGAAGGACAGGACGCGGCGGCCGGGACGGTAGAGGCCGCGGAAGAGGACCCAGGCCACCATATTGCGTCATTTGTGACGGCAATTTCGGCCATACCACTCGGGATTGCAAATACAGCAAAATGGCGAAAGAGCTGAAAGATAAGGATCAAACGTCAGCCTCCGCCGAAAGCTCCAAGCATGTTTTCCACAATTCGCAAGACCCGTCAGCTGTGGCGGCAGCATGTAGCAATTACGCGAGCACACCTATGCATCCCCCGCAGTACATGCATCCCCAGAATTTGCATTGGTACAATCCCGCGTATCAGGGCTATCACCTTCCGGTCTTTGCGCCGCATTCGGCGGCGGTTTCGTCACCTATGCATTATCAGCGTCAGCCAACGCCGCCACCGGCGCTTCCGGTTCAGACCCAACCTCAGGGGCAGCAAGCACAGCCGGGTTTCCAGCAGGTGCAGGAGATGGAAAATGAAGCTAGCGCAATCAACAACATCCTTCCGTCAAAAGGGCACATTTTCGCCATCACGGGCGGATCTAACCTAGAGCACGAAAGCAAGAGAGCTAGAAGGGACTACCACCGAAGAGTCCAGACAGTATCACCAAGGCTTCCACTAAACAGGCCAGCTTGGTCACTAGCGCCGATATGTTTCGACGAGTCCGACTTCAAAATTCGCGATTACCCGCATTACGACGCTTTCGTCGCCACAGCCAACGTGGTCGGCTTCACTTTGCACAACATTCTGATTGACACCGGAAGCTCAGCAGACATCCTTTTCGTAAAAGCTTTCGAGGCAATGGGATTCGACAGACGCAGTTTGGACCCCGCCGGTAATTCACTGTACGGATTCGGAGGAAGAAAGATCGATGCTATCGGCAAAAAGCAGATCCCTGTATCCTTCGCCGAAGGGGAAAGAGTCCGCACCGAGACACTAACATTCGACATAATAAACATGGACTACCCGTACACTGCCATTTTCAGCAGAGGTTTCACCAACAGGTTCAACGTTGTCATCAAGCAAAGCTACCTATGCATGAAGATGCCATCCCCTTTCGGCATCATCACCGTACATGGAGATCAGCAAGCTTCCAGAAGGATTGAGGAAAAACCAACCCCAGGCTATAGCCTCATCAATGAGGTGACAAACAAAGACGAAATGCAAACAACCACCGAAGAGCACGCTATCGTCAGCACGTCGGAATACAAGGTTGGGGCAGCCGAAGAAACGATAAGAATCCCGCTCGCGGCCTCCAGGCCCGAAAGAGCCGTGCATATTGGGTCAAGCATGCCGGAGGAAGAAAGGAACGCTTTGGCATCCTTCCTTGCGAGCAATGACGACATTTTCGCTTGGTCAGCAAGCGACTTGCAAGGCGTTAGCAGAGATCTCGCCCAGCACAGTTTGAACATCGCAAGCGGCGCTAAGCCCAGAAAGCAAAAACTGAGAAAAATGTCAAACGAAAGGGCAGACGCGGCGAAAGCCGAAGTACAAAGATTACTCGACGCGGGAGTAATCCGACCGGTCCAGTACCCCGAATGGCTGGCGAATGTCGTCTTGGTGAAAAAGAAAAATGAAAAATGGCGAATGTGCGTCGATTTCACCGACCTCAACAAATGCTGCCCGAAAGATCCGTATCCTTTGCCTCGTATCGACAAGCTTGTCGACATTGCATCTGGTTGTGAAATAATGAGCTTGCTAGATTGTTTTTCAGGCTATCACCAGATTTGGCTTCATCCCGACGATGAAGAGAAAACCAGTTTCATCACCCCTACAGGCACATACTGCTACCGGCGAATGCCGGAAGGGCTGCGGAATGCAGGCCCTACTTTTTCGCGAATGACCGACAAAGTGTTCGAAAGCCAGATGCAAAAGAAAAACTTGTTGGCGTACGTTGACGATATAGTGGTCAAGAGCGATAGACAGGAAGATCATCAGGCAGATTTGCTCGAGACTTTCGGCAATCTCCGGAAGAGCGGTTTAAAGCTAAACCCCGACAAGTGCATTTTCGGCATCAGGAAAGGCAAGCTCCTCGGTTGCCTGGTATCGGCAAGAGGAATTGAAGCTAATCCCGACAAGATAGCGGCAATTATCAACATGCAACCGCCCTCAAACCGAAAGCAAGTGCAAAAGTTGACAGGAAGACTGGCTTCTCTGAACAGATTCATCGCAAGGTCCGCCGAAAGAGGGCTGCCTTTCTTCCGAACTCTGCGCAGCTCCGACCCTTTCGATTGGGGGGAAGAGCAGCACCAAGCTTTTCAGCAGCTAAAGGAGTATTTGACCAGGCTAACCACACTGTCCAAGCCGTCGCCGGAAGCAACGCTCTTGTTGTATCTCGCAGCGTCTCACGCCACTGTAAGCGCGGTACTGGTGGAAGAAAAGGAGCACGAAAACAAGATGACGCAGTTCCCAATCTATTTTGTTTCCGAGGCCCTTTCGGGCGCAAAGCTGAACTACTCGGAGCTAGAGAAGATAGCCTACACAGTGCTAATGGCCTCCCGAAAGCTGAAACATTACTTTCAGTCTCACCACATCGTAGTCCTATCGGCTCAGCCGTTAGAAGCCCTGTTTCGCAACAATGAAGCTATCGGCCGAATTGGCAAATGGGCAGCAGAGCTAAACGAATATGTGATAGATTTCCAACATCGATCCGCAATCAAGTCGCAGGCACTGGCGGACTTCATAGCAGATTGGACCCCTGCTGCTTTCGACACCACACTCGAATTCGAAGAGCCCGTCTGGACTGTGAATTGCGACGGCGCATGGGGCATGACTGGAGCCGGAATCTCAGCAATCCTTACACCTCCAAGAGGACCAAAGGTCAGATTTGCCGCAAGGCTGCAGTTCCTCACAACCAACAACACCGCAGAATATGAAGCCGTATTGCTGGGTTTACGAAAGCTTCGAGCAATTGGAGCAAGAAGATGCATACTCAAGTCGGATTCCCAGGTGGTTGTCGGTCATGCCGAAAAGGACTTCACGGCAAGAGAGCCAGAGCTAGCCAAGTATCTAGCGGCAATCAGAAGAATGGAGAAATATTTCACTGGTTTCACCCTGCAACACATTCCAAGGGCCGAAAACGCAGAGGCAGACGAGCTGGCCAAAGCCGCAGCACAAAATCTACCGCTGCCATCAGATGTGTTCTATCAGGTCCTCTCGGCAAAAGCCGTGAAAGAGGAGGAAGAACATCCAGACTCGATACATGCTATCGTCAGTGATGACTGGAGGTCGCAGATATTCGCCTATTTAGCTGGAACTTACGAGCCACAGTCTAGGAAGGATGCCGAAAGAATGGCCAGCAGGGCGAAAGGTTACGCAATCATCGGAGAGCAGTTGTTCAAAAATGGAATAACAGCCCCTCTTCTGAAATGCATAAGCCAGCGCGAAGGCATTCAACTGCTCGAAGAAATGCATGCCGGAATGTGCGGAGCGCATAGAGGGCCTCACGAGATAGCGCACAGAGCAATGAGACAAGGATTCTACTGGCCTTCCGCCGCATCAGATGCCAAAGAGCTGGTCAAACGTTGCAAAGGTTGCCAGATGTTCGCCAAAAATCAGAAAGCGCCAGCAAACGAGACCACGCCGATAGTGCCGACCTGGCCATTGCAGAGGTGGGGCATCGACATAGTTGGCCCGCTACCAGCAGCCCCGGGCAACCTGCGATTCGCAGCGGTAGCTCTTGAGTATTTCACCAAATGGGTGGAAGCGAAGGCCCTCGCCAGCATAACTTCCACCTCTTTAACTAAGTTCGTCTGGCAGAGGATAGTCTGTCGCTTTGGTGTTCCGTCATTCATCGCCTGCGACAATGGGAGGCAGTTCGATTGCGCCGAATTCAGGAATTTTTGTGATGAGCTCAGCATCAAGCTCAATTTCGCTTCTGTAAATTACCCGCAAGCAAACGGGGCTGTCGAAAGAGCGAACGGCTTAATCTTTTCGGCAATTTCGAAAACATTGTACGACTCGCCGAAAGGCAAGTGGGCCAACACCCTAACAACAGCCGTATGGGGACACACAACATTTCACGGTCCAGAGCTACCGGCTTCACCCCATTCAGGCTACTTTACGGCGAGGAAGCAGTAACCCCGGAAGAAGTAAAGCTGGGTTCCTTTCGAACCGAAATGACCCCAACTACTGAAGAGCAAAGACACGTCGAGCTCGACACCGTCGAAGAAGTAAGACTGCAGGCTGCAGACAACCTCGAAAAGTACCACGCCGAAACGAAGCATCACAGGGACAGGACGATAATCCGAAAGAACATCAAGCCTGGCGACATGGTCACCATTCGGCAGCCAGATAAGCAAGGCAAGCTGCAATCGCAGTGGCAAGGCCCTTTCGTCGTGGCAAGCATGGCAGCGCCCGACGTATTCCGGTTGATGAATGACAAGGGCGAAGTATCAGCTCACACATGGAACGCGAGCAACCTGCGTCGTTTCTACCCGTAATTCATCTCTTTTTCAACTGTAGTATAATTTCTCCCTCTTTCACCATTTTTGTAATCAAATGTCGGCTGTGCTCTTTTTCCTCGCCGGGGAAGCCCTTCATCGGGGTGCGAGGTTTTTTAACGAGGCAGCCGAATGTAACCGCTACATTACTAAAGTAGCCGTAATTCCCCAAAAATGTCATGCCAATCGGTCGAAGACGAAATCAACCAAGCATAAGGTTGAGACATTCGTCAACACAATGTGATAAAAAGAGAATGTCGAGGAGGTAGGGCAAAATAGACCCCTTCCATCCAACGGCAATCTCGAAAGCCTGCGGGCTATGTGAAAACCGACCCTCCGACAAAATGCGAGGGCGGAACGAAAGCCTGCGGGCTTTGTGAAATCCGACCCTCCGACAAAACGAGAGGGCGGAACGAAAGCCTGCGGGCTATGTGAAATCCGACCCTCCGACAAAACGAGGGCGGAACGAAAGCCTGCGGGCTATATGAAATCCGACCCTCCGACAAAACGAGAGGGCGGAACGAAAGCCTGCGGGCTATGTGAAATCCGACCCTCCGACAAAACGAGAGGGCGTAACGAAAGCCTGCGGGCTATATGAAATCCGACCCTCCGACAAAACGAGAGGGCGGAACGAAAGCCTGCGGGCTATGTGAAATCCGACCCTCCGACAAAACGAGAGGGCGGAACGAAAGCCTGCGGGCTATATGAAATCCGACCCTCCGACAAAACGAGAGGGCGGAACGAAGGCCTGCAGGGCCACGAACAAACCGACCCTCCGACAAAACGAGGGCTGAACGAAAGCTTGCGGGCTATGCAAAACCAGCCCTCCATCACCAAAATGGGAGAATGGTAGCGGAGGCCAAGCCCATCAGCCCTAGTAGGGCAAAACAAACAACAGCTGGCAAGCATTTACAGCCGCTAACACGTAAACGGGGTATTAACCTTTCACCTACCAAGTGATCACAAATACAGCCAGGCGAGTAAATGCGGCCGTCCTGTACAATGGGCAAGGCAGTATAAATAGGCAACAAAGTGCAAGCCTCGCACCCATCCTAAACTACCGAGGCTCTTCAAAATGTTAGTTCCAGGTAGTCAGCTCATTATCGAAAATGAGAGTAGGAAGCATCAGGAGCTACGCTTTCGCTTTTATGATCGTGTCATCGGCATCGCGTCCAACTATCGTCACCAATCCGGTAACTGTAGGCGGTAGTACTATCGAGTGGCTCTCCCATCTCAAACCAAAGATAGGAGATGAACCAAGCCGTACATGCGGCTGGACAGCAATACGAGCAATATCATAATCATAGTCGATTGTATGCTCCCCAAGTTGCGTTCATAAAGACAATTTCGTCAACCAAATTATCAAGCGCTTTCGCGCGAATGCTAACGCCTCTCGCCTAAGTGAGTGGGGACGGGCGTTTCTTTGCTGTCGGCCGAGGGGCTCGCACCGAAAGCTCCCTCGCGCGAATGCTACCGCCCCTCGCCTAAGTGAGTGGGGGCGGGCGTTTCTTTGTTATCGGCCGAGGGGCTCGCACCGAAAGCTCCCTCGCGCGAATGCTACCGCCCCTCGCCTAGGTGAGTGGGGGCGGGCGTTTCTTTGCTATCGGTCGAGGGGCTCGCACCGAAAGCTCCTTCGCGCGAATGCTACCGCCCCACGCCTAGGTGAGTGGGGGCGGGCGTTTCTTTGCTATCGGCCGAGGGGCTCGCACCGAAAGCTCCTTCGCGCGAATGCTACCGCCCCTCGCCTAGGTGAGTGGGGGCGGGCGTTTCTTTGCTATCGGCCGAGGGGCTCGCACCGAAAGCTCCCTCGCGCGAATGCTACCGCCCCTAGCCCAAGTAGGTTGGGGCGGGTGCTCCTTTGCTATCGGCCAAGGGGCTCGCACCGAAAGCTCCCTCGCACGAATGCTACCGCCCCTCGCCCAAGTAGGTTGGGGCGGGTGCTCCTTTGCTATCGGCCAAGGGGCTCGCACCGAAAGCTCCCTCGCACGAATGCTACCGCCCATCGCCCAAGTAGGTTGGGGCGGGTGCTCCTTTGCTATCGGTCGAAGGACTCGCATCAAAACCAACCTCGCGCGAACGCTACCGCCCCTAACCTAAGTAAGGGAGGGCGGGCGCGTCATTGCTATCGGCCGAGGGACTTGCAACGGAAGTTCCATCGCGCGAATACCAACCGAGAGGCCCGCACCAAAAAGCACTGTTGCGCAAACTAGCAAACCAACAACAGCTAAATCATTCGACCGAAGTTCCATCGCGCGAATACCAACCGAGAGGCCCGCACCAAAAAGCACTGTTGCGCAAACTAGCAAACCAACAACAGCTAAATCATTCGACCGATTAACTTCAATCGTCAAGCCAAATAATAAAAAATCGTACATTCGCAAATAACAATTAACACCGAAAGGTAGAACACACTGTGACACCTCATTGCACCGGGTTTGTACACTGCAATTCAGGGCCGCGAACTATTTTCGCGGCCAAGGAAAATGCTATAGCGCCTTTCGTCCGGCGAAGGCACAACATCTTCGGGCTCCAACTTAACAAATGTGGCACCCTCGAAGCCTGGTGGCGCGCGCGAAGCTTCACGCCTCATTCGCCTCGACTCAAGTTCACGCGGGTCGAAGCTTTCATAAAAAGCTCGTAATCTTTCTTCCGTGCGTCTAAGTTTTTTAGCGCGTTTTCGCATGTAAGCCGAAAGCGACGCCATCGGAAATCTAGAGCGATAGCTCCTCCACAAATCACCACCAACACAGATACCGCCGGATCTAATCATTAACGGGCAGATGTCGAGAACGTCCGGCGTTCCCGCATCCGCACCCTGTTCAAGATACAAGATCCGAATTTAAGTTCCACAGCATTACACAAGGTCAAAACAACAAGTTGCCAACACATTAAAAGCAGGCCCTAAGAAGGTCACTCGTCTACCGCTGCGTCTTTGGGGGGCGTTTGCGTCGCGGGCAGCAGCAGCGGCCGAGCTTTCGGGTGCCCTGTCATTCGGCTCGGGCGGACTCGCTTCGTCTTCCGGCTCGTTTTCGCGCGCTCGCTTTGCGGAGATATACTCCGAAAACAACTGCCGGATGCGCGTTTTCTCCTCAGGAGTCTGCACAAAAAAGCGATAGCCCAGGAAATTTACTACTAAAGCCACAAGGCACCGCATAAAAAGAGATACCTCCAACAGAAGGAATCAAATACCTTTCCGCGCCCCACGGCGGACTGCATCAGTGACATGTCGTTCCCACCCGCAAGCCAGAATTCTTCAAAAAATCTTTTGCCTAGAGCCTTCGCCGCCTCCGGAGTTCGCCAATAATAGTCCACCTCTTTGACCGAAAGGTCAGCGATGTGGGAGCATCCGGCGTCCACCAGGCTGTGGCCGATCGCCTTGATACCGGTCACGGCAGCGTAGTCTCGGCCCAGAGCCATGTGGTTTTCAAGTGACTCCATTTCGGAACAAAGCCAGCGGACAAGACCGTCAGCAGTTTGCTCCGAAGGACCATCCGTTTCGACACCAATGCTCCGAAGGCTTTCGCGGAGGCGAGTGACAGCTTCTTCGGCAGACGTCTTCAGGGCCTCGTCTTTCTCGGCCTGGGCATTTCGCAGCTGCGAAAGCTCCCGCTTGAGGTCTTCTGCTTCACGTCTCAGCTTTTCAGCCTCCTTTTGGCTCGCTTTCCGCGAGGCGCGCTCGTCCTCGGCTTTCTTCGCCTGAACCTCCAGGTCGGTTGTAAGCTTCTTTGCCAAAATGTCGAGATCCTCCTTCTCACGCTCGATCTTGCGAACATAAAGGTCGTTTTGATTGTGTCGGCTGCGGGCGAGAATGGCAGCCTGCGAATAGCATTAAATCAAACGTCGAAAGTCAGTACACTCCAAAAGACCCATACCCCAGTTGCGGAAAAGCGAACACCAATCACGCGACAAAAAGCAATCTGAGCAACTCACGCTAGCTAAGTGAAACGACAGCGCGTCATCGAGCTTTACGCTGTCGACCTTGAGCAGGTCCCTTTCGACCTCCGGCGCAGCGAAAGCCTTGTGCGAAAACTCCACAAGTTTGCTGGCGTCATCGCTTGCGCCGGGGAGGATTCCCGCGCGGCGGAAGTCTATCCGACACGCAAGCTGAGCTTCGGAAGCTGCACCCAAAGAACGTGCAATCCGATAAGATTCTTCTCTTGCTTCGTCAGTCTCGCCCGACGAGCTCAACCCAGTGTAAAAACAAGGATTCCTGTAGTCCGACGGCACTCCATCGATAATCAATCGCCCGTAGCCAAGAAGCTGACCTTCCACCATCTCCTGTGATAGACGAATGTGTCTCGGCGAAAGGTGTAACTTACCTTTATCCACAGCAGGAGCCGACACTCCCTCGGATCCGGCCCTCCTCTCGCGTGGGGCAGCCCCTCCGGTGGAGACGCGAGCAGCAGTTTCGGCGGGTTTCCGAGCCGCGGGCTCAGCACGAGGCGCTTTCGCTCTCTTCACCGGCCGATCGGTATCCGCGAGGGCCTTTCGCGAACCAGGTTTTGCAAAGGTCGGAAGGTCAGCCACCGACACCTCGTCGTCGAAAGCCGATGTCGAAAGGCGCGCCTGCGGTTTCGGCGGCGCCATCTCAGCAGCGAAACTGGTGCTCTGCAAAACAAAACAGCAAAACAAAGACAAGTCAAAAAAAAAACCCGTCTTTACCATAGAAATAATAGTAAAGAATTCCATAAAAGGAAAAAACGAAAACAACGGCCAAAGCAAACAAAATTAGAAAAAGGCAGAAACTAACCACCCTCGAATGATCGAAAGGATCAACGTCGGGGGCCGACTCCAATGCCCCCCCTCGGCTTGCAAGCAAAGGTTTGGCAATCAACCGCCCAATGCGAATGTCCCCAGCTTCAGCAACCTTTCGCCGGGAGATCACACCACTCCGACCGCCACGGCGAGCCATCTTTTTTCCTTTACCTTTAAAGCTTTCGGCCTCATCTTGACTTTCGTCAACTAACGGTCTTTCGGCATATTCAACGCCCATCGCATCGAAAGCTCGGTTTAGACGCCGATTACGACCGAGATTGCCGAGTTGAAACTCGCTCTCCTTGCGTAAGTACGGCCCACAAATCTTTCTGGTCTCCTTTTCGATATGTCTGACATATTCGCCGTCATCATGGTAATCCGCGGGTCTCTCCAGCAGCAGCGTGGGCCCCCAATACCCTTCTCTTTCAACGAAACCTTCGAAAGATGTGGCACTGCAGAGCGGATTCATCCCGATGGCTATCCACTCTTCCACCAGGTCCCGGCTGATTTGAAAACGTGCAGTAAGCGCGAATGCATCCCCACAGCGAACGGCACCCGGGTCACTCAGCACAACTGGCGGAAGATGCCTTCCAGGGCACCTCTCCAAAACAGACACAAGTGGAGAGCCCTTCTTCTCTCCCTTATTTAACTCAATAGCGGCGGTTTCGTCCGAGCACACGCGATAGTAGAACCAGAAGCGATTCCAGTCCGGCCACTTGTTCCGATATGTAAGCGAAATTGAAACAGTCCCTCGTGTTTTCCGCGGTACGAAATTGATGCAGCCAATCTCGCTGGGCAATTTGCTCCCTAGAAGCGGGTCGTTAACTTTCGTCGGACGGCGGTGAATGTCATAAAATCGCACGAAGACATCCGCCCGCGGGGTACAGCCCAACATCTTCATAGCATGCGCGAAAATACTTAGTCTGGCGACTGCATTCGGCGTCAGCTGATGAAGTTGTATCTCAAACCCCAACAAAACATCCGAGACGAATTCCTCGAGGGGAAAATCAAGGCCAGCTACAAAGTAGTCGCGAAAGACAACGGCCTCGTTCGGCCGAGGAATAGGAACCTCCTCGTCTCCAGGGACACGGCAACTAGCGAGATGATCTCTCCTTAAAGGCCCTTCTTCAGCCATTGTTTGCAAGCGTGCAGCCGTCATTCGCGATACGCCAAGGTAAAAAGAACAATCCGTCGGGACCGAAATCAAACCGGAGTCTCCATCATTCGACACGCTCCCGCTGTGCTCTGGAACTCGTGGAGCAACCCCCGATCCGATGGACACTTCCACGCTAGGCTCGCGATGGGACGACCCGGTGGCATCGGAACTGTCGCTAGTCGAGCTCGAGGTCGACGTCGAGCTGGAAGACGCCATCTAGCATTGGCGCGAAAGATAAAATAAACAAACAAGGCAAGCGAAAGAGAAAAAAAACAGAAAAACGCGAAGATAGAAACGAAATTAAGCGAAATTAACCAACCTGAAACAACCAAATTCGCAAGACTTAAGTCTAAAGGAAACAAAGACAAGGGGAGTGACGCGTACCACGAACTATCGCCAGGCGAATGATGCGAGTCAAACAACAAGCAGCTATCGCCAACAAGAGCGAATGGCGTCAACCGAATAGCGAAATGCTTCGCGAAAGAGGCGGCGGGTGAAGGGAGGCGTTCAGTGAACAAGCCTCCCCCAGCCGAAGCCCCGGCTTTTATATGCGCTAAAACTGGACACGATTTCCGAGGGAGACAAAGAGGCGCTCGGGCACAAGATTCGAAGCGTCGCAGAGGTTTTACATCATGACACACAGTTTTCGAGGAAGACGAAAAGGCGTTTGCGACGTGACTTAAGCAAAAATATAAATAACAATAATAGTAAAAAAAATACACACACCACTATATCAAAAAAAAAAACCAGCTTCGGGACGAAGCGAAGGTTTTTTTTGGGCGGGCGTAGGCGCCTAGCGAAAGGACACGGTCGAACTTCACAAGCTGCAGATTCAACCGTAAGGGGCTATTGTTGGGGCGGCGCCCAGACCGCAGGCGCCTCCGACCCGCATTTTACCAAAAGATGATGATGCTTTCGTGCGAAAGGAAGCATTCGCGCGGAAGCACGCGTTTCGGCTCGCGGACCAAGGGGAGGCGGAGCTTTCGTGCGAAAGGAAGCATTCGCGCGGAAGCAGGCATTCGCCTCCGGTCCGCACAACTGGAGCAGGGAGGCGGAGCTTTCATGCGAAATGAAGCATTCGCGCGGAAGCAAGCATTCACCTCCGGTCCGCACAACTGGAGTAGGGAGGCGGAGCTTTCGTGCGAAAGGAAGCATTCGCGCGGAAGCACGCGTTTCGGCTCGCGGACCAAGGGGAGGCAGAGCTTTCGTGCGAAAGGAAGCATTCGCGCGGAAGCAGGCATTCGCCTCCGGTCCGCATGACCGGAGTAGGAAGGCGGAGCTTTCGTGCGAAAGGAAGCATTCGCGCGAAAGGAGCCCAGTGTTTCCGGTGAGTTTTCGTCTTTCATGACTTTGGTTTTTCTTAGGTTTTCGCAGTTCGACGGAAGCCTGGGCCAAAGGGAGCGGGCCCACCGACCAGGAAAAGGAGCCGGGGGGACGCTGGGCCCACCAGGTGGCGAAGTTACGACGATGCCCCTCGCGCCGGAAAAGGAGGCGTGCAACCATGGAGTAGTTGAGCAGGGGCATCATTGTAATTGTAGCAGAGTGGATGGAAGGGCATTCTTGTACTTTCGAATTGATCCGGATTAATATAAAAAGCTCCCAACCTCCCACGGAGGAGGAGGAGGAGAACACTGTTCACTTCATCTATTTTCCCGTTTTACCGTCCGGTTTCCGCTTTCGCTTTGGGCTTTCGTTCGTGCGACAACCCTCTGTTTCGGGATCTCGGTCCCTGAAACAACACTAAATATTCAATATAAGATTATGAAATATTGATATAAAATAATAACGTATTATTTATAGATATGAACAATTGTGAGGTGTATTAATGAAAAATTCCTGTCTCGGAAAAGTTTTTTTCCTGTAAGTAGTGTTATTTGTATTCTCTTACTTCCAGAAGCTTGGGAATATTCTACCCATTGAGGTTGTAAATAAAATTGTATTACACTGTTTTGGCATTTTTCTACCAATTTAACAATAGAAATATTCCATCCATCGACCATTTTTTTCCCACAACTGTCTTTTCTATTAAGATAAGATCAAGACAAAGTTACAACACATGGTTATCAAGACCAACACGATACATGTAACAATACTACTAATCTCACAAGGAGTGCCAATAAATTTCAAATTAGAAAACAATCCGTGACTAAACTAAATGAAGACAACAACCAAAAGTGTAAAAGAAGCAACAAATAAAGTGACCAACTGGCGATGGTGGAGCAGGCGGGGTTTCGTGGGAGCTGAGATTGCACGAGGATGTAGTGGCCAAAGAGAGGAAACGGAATCGAGATAGACTGATAGAGCATTGGGTGGTGAGTGGTAATGTGGTATGGTGAGTGCTAAAAAACAAGATTTTTGTATGAGCTTCGGCTGGTATCCATTCCCGATGTGATCAACACTACTACACGAATCTTAACCGCGGCGGTCAATTTTGGTTAACCGAGGCGGGCATTGCAACCGCCTCGGGCCATAAGTCACGGTTAATCGTTGCTTAACCGAGGCGGTTGCACGCTCGCCACGGTTAATCGATTAACCGAGGCGGGCAACTAACATCAACCGCCACGGTTAATCTATTAACCGAGGCGGTCTCTTTAAAACGGCTGCCACGGTTAATGGATTAACCGTGGCGGTTGATGTTACTTGCCCGCCTCGGTTTTTTTTCAGAATAAAAAAAACAAAATTTTGAATTTGAAATTGGATTTGAATTTCCTCAATTCAAACCAGATATTAGGCACATACATAACACAAACATATATCACATTCACTGAATTAGCAGTGTTCAGTTCAGAATTGTACATAACTCAAAAGTTCATCGAATTTCGCATAAGTTCAAACACATATCACAATATCGATACAATAACGTTCACTCAATCTCTGGTAATGTGTAGTCCTTGAGGTCTAGCTGGGTTCTCCAGTTCCTGAGCTTCTCGAATTTCTCGTTGATCGCGAGATCGCTGTCCTCGTTGAAGAAAGTCCCCCCGGCTAGCACGCACGAGTCCATGATGAACTTGCAGATATCGGCGATCGTTTGGGTGATGTTCTTGTCGTCGAACTTTTCTTTCTGCCACCACTTCCTTCCCTTCTTGAGCTGCCGCCAGCTTAGGTTGAACTTGCTGCAAGCTCTGAGGTACTCGCAAGCGAAGTAGCCACATAGTACGGTGCCGGGGGTTGTTTGGCGCACTACACGATAGAAAACACAAGGCAATAAGAACCTATCCATAGGATGCACGATGTAGTAGCACATACGACGTTTCATACGTACCGGGAACTCACGCCTGATTTTCAGCCTCTTCCCGTACTGCTTCTTCTTCTTCTCAGATCTGCGATCGAACGAGTCTTCATCTTCCAAGTACTTCCTATAAGCACTGCATGAACACGACTAATGTGATCGACATATTCGACACGTACGACATGTATACGAAATAATAGAAACCGTCACTTACTATCTCAGGGCGTCTTCGAATTCCTTGTATGATTTTTTATTCGTCTCCCTTAACGAGTCGAATACACAAGCCCTTCCGTTCTGAGGATAGACTATGAATACAATGAAGTGACCCATTGCGCCCAAGCTGCACCGATCAAATCAAATTAGAATTTCAAATATGAAAACTAGGATTCCAACAGATACAAAGAATACTATCGACTTACCCAAACTCGTGGATGACAAGAAGACACCTGAATTCCTTGACCTTCTTCATTGCCCGGTACAAGTACATACCCGCTTTCCACTTCAGATCGATGAGCATACTTTCCCGGGCTTCTTTCCTCTCCTCGGGCGTCAAGTTCACCAGCAGATGGTGCGTGTCAGGTACGTTGTATCCTACGATGACCCTCTCAATAAGATGCATCGGAGATACGTAAACGACACCAGTGTTGAGCTCGTCGCATACATAAGCTTGCATCCTGCAAGGACAAGACATCATGGTGGTATTAGTTTCATCGTAAAGCACACAGAACGAAACTATAAGCTATACAGAGTTGTCGTTGACTTACATGGCAAACAGTGTAACCATTGCGACGTCTAGGTCCTTACGTCGCAGCAGTCTGTGCATATCATGGAAATCAATGACCATTTCAACATCCTCCTCTAAGCGGAAGTACTTTGCTGGGACCTTGACAACGAAAGATCTCATCCCTTTTTTAGCTGCCTCCATGTACCAGAGATGGAACTTCCGTACCTCCCATGGCTCCTCCTGCACGAGTTGGCCTAGGGGCAGCATGAACTTACCATTCTCGTACTGGTCCGGGCAATCTGGAGTTAGTCCCCAAATACTTCCTTGAGGTGTTCGTGGCCTATACTTGACACTCATCGGAGTAAAAAATTCTGCGAGCATCTCTCTAGATATTATATTTCGACTATGTTTGCCAGTGGCATACCTCTCGTTTGCAATGGAGTAATCATACTTGTTGGCTAGTTGCCAGCCTGCCCAGCTAGTCTTCGTGTGGTTCCACGGTATTTCATCCTCCTGTTGACCTTTCTGCTTCAACGGGGGAGGAGGCTGCTGACTTGTGCCCTCCTTCGGAGCACTGGAAGGTGGTGTACTTTCACGCGGTGGAGGTGGAGGACTCCGTGGAGGTGGAGGACTCCGTGGAGGTGGATGACTACGTGGGGGTGGACTCCTCGGATTTGGGCCACCATCATCATCGCCGTTGTCGACGTCGTCCCCGCCGTCATCCGGTGACCCAGGCATCGTCGTCGTCTTCTGCGTCGGCTCATCCAGTACAATATCTTCTTTCGGCCAAAATATTTGAAAGGCCAGAGCCTGCCTGAGCAACCTAATCCCTGCAGGCTGAGGAATGTCTATCTCATCATCCTCATGCTAAGGGTTGACCCACGCAATGTCCACCCTGGCACAGTTGGGCGGGACCGGACCCTCGAACACCCCAGGCGTGTTGGGCGCCAAGACAATCCCTTTGGCCACTGCCTTCTTCTTCGTCATGCTTCTGCCATAGGGGATCATGAGGGTGCATATGATATCTTGCACGATATCATCGACCGGATACCTCTGGGGTGCTTCGTTCTACGCTTGTGTGGCGGCTTCACCCTGTGATAGCTCCGATCCAGCCTGACGAAGCATTTGGGTCCTCAGCTCCACCATCTTAGGGTCTTTGCTCGTGGCCAGTTCTTGTAATGACCCCATGATCATGTCCTTCATTGCCTCATCGCGGCCTCGCTGGATGAGCCCTTCTTTGTACGCCTGCCTCGTGTGGTACGAAGCCGCGTCGGATTGCCAGGACTCTACGGTCCTCCAGCTTTTCCTCGACCCTACGCCACGGACGCGGCCGCGGTGCTCCGGGTTCCCCAGCGCCTCGGTCAACTGGTCTCTCTCTCTCTCCGCGGGTTGAAGGAGCCGCTCTGCTCGGCCGTGGCGACCGCAATGAGCTTCTTCTCTACCTCCTCTGCCTGTGGATCGTTGAACTTTGTCTTGCCCTCCTTCAACCTCTTCGGCCTGCGGGCATATATGTAGTTTCGTGACCTCTCATTGAGGCCAGGGTACAGTTGTGGATCCCCGTACTCAGCTCGTGCCCTTTCTTCATCCCGCCATTGTTTCTCCTTAGTGGCATACCCTGTCATGCCTAGGTGATGGGGGAGGGTATTCTTGGCTGCGAGTTCCTTGAACTTCTTGCTCTTGGCATTTGCTTCCTCTGTTTCTTTCTGCTATTTGAATTCTTCCCATACAGCCTCCGTGATGAACCGATATTTCTCAAACGACGTCTTGCCTTTCAGCCGGAACTCTGTGTTTAGCCTAGATCTGAAGTTGCGAAGCGCCTTGCCGGCAATGTACAGACAATGCGCCTTGCACTTGTCTTCATCGTACTCCTCCTCGGGAAAGATGAACTTGGACTTGACCTCTCCCCACACCGGCACTTTCAGGTGTTTAGGTACTTTCTTCCAGTTCTCACAGGTGATGGGCACATGCTCTCTGACTACACATAAGCATTGATTGCTGTATTTTCCAATCACTTTAATTGGCAGCAATGGCTCTCCCTGCGGCCCAAGCTTTGAGATCACTTCTTGCCCTTTCTTTCTTATTTGATGCCTCCCATGTTGTCCTCTTTTCCTCTGTGGCTTGTCGCCTTCGGTTGCCTTTGTAGAACCGCTCATTTCCGGTGACTCTTCGGCTTGTTCTTGAAATTCCAAACGGATCGGAACGAGCGGTATCTGTATGAGAACGTATATAATTAAGTTAGATGGTTGTGTTTACCCCTACAATGCTTGTGAATCTGTTAACCCTACAACGCTCGGAACGAACCTCATGTCTCTGGGTTTCGGTATCATCCTCCGGATGAACTCGTGACTCTGCACGAGAAGACCGTGTCTTTTGTGGTGGAGGCGTCGGTTCGTAATTAGGATCGTCATCTTCTTCTCCCCGCTTTCTCTTTTCTGGTCTTGGTGTCAGTTCCTCACTCACGTAATCACCACTACTCGCTGAGCCCGATGAGCCCGATGAGCTAGATGAGGAACCTTCATCATCGGTATTAACCGGGCTAGGCTGGCGCCAATTTTTACGAGCCTCGTCCAGTGAATCCATTCTTCAGCTATATGTATAGATACATGAAGTTAAATGGATATTTCATACACAATATCTTGTAATATGCAATATTTCGAGTAAATAAGTAGGATTAGAGTATAAAATTGAGATCATTATATTCATATTTCAAATTGCATTACATAGTTTGTGCATATACAATATTTAGAGTACAAAAATGTCAAAAGAATACAAAAACTATAAGAAAATTACATAATTTGAGAAGAAAAAAATAATTTACATATTTGGCTCAGATTTTGCCCTTGTCATCACAATGCTACTAAACTGGTTGCCCGATGAGCCATCCTAGTTTAGCAGCTTACAAGGGAGGGCATTTGATCATCATAGCCGCTGCCTCAGCATAAGAGATTCACATCATTGCATATGCCATCGCCTCAGCCAATTTTAAAAAATTTATCATTGCAATGTCAAAGAGTAGGAGCAAAGTAGTAGGAAGTAGCTAGTAGATAGAGATAAGAGGACTTATAAAAATTCATCATAGAACATTTAGGAGCAAAGTAGTAGGAGTAGTAGGAAGTAGTAGGACACAGTACAAACTGATCAAAACAATAGATCATGAATGGATCATGAATGATGGGGAGATAGGCCTCTTTCCAACATAAGAAAAAAAATGACTAGAGTGATAAACTAGCTAGGATGCAAAGTTCATGTTCATGAGTGATATGAGATATGGATGACTTGGAAACTGATTTGAGAGCATCTTTAATCAAGTATTCAGATCTAAGTGTTCAGTTTTGATAATAAAAAAATGACTAGAGTGATTCTAGTTGATAGAAGAGACATGACACACATATCTTATAAGAGTTACTCACACATTTTATATTACATCTAAAGCAGATTAGGAGACATAGATATCAAGAAAGAGAAAATAAACACTTGAACTATACCTTTCCACTAGAAACTCAGCTATAGCAGAATACCAAGTCACATAACAAATCTGAGAACATAATTATGCACTAGACTCTAAGCAGCACCTAACTACAACTAACATACTCAAAACAGATTAATTTGGTTGTAAAGGCATTCGAAATCAAAATCATAGTTTCAAACTTACAAAATCACAGGCATCTACTCAAATTAGATAATTTGGTTGCATCATTGGCGGTGGCATCCACTCAGTTTGAATCATAGGGGCAACAAAATCAAATTCAATAGGGTTCCGCATCATAGGCAGCAAAATCACAGGGGCAACAAAATCAAAATCACAGATTCACGAACAATCATTTGAACCTTCTATCCAAGAACTAGGGTTCCACAGCAGGGGAAGACAGGGACGGTTGTCGAGGAGCTCGGAGATGAGTACGGTGTCGAGGAGCTCACGGACAGAGAGGAGCACGGGGACGCCACCGAGAGGAGCACAGGACACCGCGCTGAGAGGAGCACGGGGACAGGGACGGGTGCCGAGGATCTCGCGGACGGAGAGGAGCACGGGGACACTGCCGCTAGGGTTTCACCGAGGCGGCGAGGTCCGTGCTGAGCTCGGAGGAGGCAGTAGAGGAGGAGCACAGAGGCGGCCCACCACATCGAGGAGCACGAAGGCGGCCCACCACGTCGAGGAAGGCGTCAGAGATGGTGCGGCGGCGGCGGACAGGGACGACGTCACGGACGGGAGCAGGAGGACAGGGACGATGTCGAGGCGGAGTAGGCGCTCGAGGACGTCGAGGCGGAGCAGGCGCTCGAGGCGGAGAGGCGTCGGAGATGGTGACGACGACGGCGGCGGCGGTGGAGATGGATTTGGGCAGCCCTTCGGGGTAGGAACTGAATGCCGAAGGATTTAGAAAATTTCGGCGCCCGCGGTTGCCTTATATAGGCACATGTTAACCGAGGCGGGCAAATAACAGTGCCCGCCACGGTTAATGTTTACCCAGGCGGGCCCTTGTACCGCCCGCCTCGGTTAAGATTTTCAGTTTTTTTTAAATTGATTACAAAATTTGATATATGTGTTATACAAAATTTATAATATCTAAAATTGATATGTGTTATACAAAATATTTAAGATTGATATTTAAAATATCTAAAATTTATAAAAAAAAATATATTATTGCCCAAAATTCATACAAAATTGATATGTGTTATACAAAATTCATACTTATCATATATATGTGTTATACAAAATATGTAAAATTCATAAATATATGTAATTCACTTAATACATATGTAAAATTGATATGTGTTATATATAAGATCCATGCTTATTATACAAGATGCACAACTTATATAAAATATAAGATCCATACTTATATTATTTCATTACATTTATGTGTGACATATACATGTGTGACATATTATTTTGTTGCGGGCGCTCCCACTGTCTTCTTTTCACCATCTGGACGGAACCATGGCATTAACTTGGTCTTGTTGATGCGCGTCTCCACAATCTTGATCTTTTGTGGATGATCGGTGAAGAGCTTGTGTTCTTCATAGTTGTTGTGTTCTTCGGGACTCTGCACTCCATCAGCTCCTACGATCCGCTGCTTTCCTGACACGACCACGTACTTCTTCGGGGCTTTGGGTATTGCAAAGTAGGCTACTTGCGCGACGCGACTTGCGAGTACCCACTGGTCATCTTTATAACCGATACTCTGGAGCTCCATTGTGGTAAGACCAAAGTCGTCCACGACAACTGCTTTCGGCTTCACCCATTGGCACCTCAAGATTGGAATTTGTAGGTCACCACGATAGTCCAATTCCCATATCTCTTCTACCTGCCCAAAATATGTCCTGGTCTCCCCCGTCTCCTCGTCGATGCCCTCGTATCGTACGCCACTGTTTTGTGCCGCGCTCTTTTTATCTTTCTCCTTTGTGTGGAACCTGTACCCATTTATGTCATACCCTTGCCACGTGGTGATTTGGGTCGACGGCCCTTCTGCAAGCCTCGCTTCAATGGATTCTCTGTCGAGTATGTCCTGTTTTTGCATCCACATTGTGAAATTCAGCTTGTGAAATTTCTGGACCCATGCTTCTGTGCGCTTTCCATCATTATTCGCGCGCAGCTCTTCCAGGTGCTTCTCGACATATTCATCCATAACTACAAGCTGATGCAGTACACTATCATGAGCTTGTTGCACCATTGCATTCTCAACATCAGTGCGTACTTTCCTTCCTGTGCATCCCAATCCCATTGTTCTGCCTTCATGCTGAGGAACGGGCAACCCAATTGCATTTCCATCCTTGATGTATTTGGTGCAGCAGTTAACGGCCTCCTCGGTCGTATATGCCTCGATCATAGAACCCTCAGGATAAGCACAATTAAGGACATATCTATTAAGGGTGGACATGAACCGCTCGTACGTCCACATCTGGTGTAGGTAGACTGGACCTAATTCCTGTATCTGGTCAACCATGTGAACCATCAAGTGTGGCATGATATCGAAGTAAGAAGGCGCGAAGCACATCTCAAGTTGGCACATAGTCTCTGCGATGAACTGTTTTAGGCTAGGGAGCTCAGCTTCATCAATAACCTTCTGCGTGATGGTGTTAAAGAAGTAGGACATACGCGTGATGACCATCTTCACGCACTCTGGTCCGATAGCCCTGATGACAATTGGAAGGAATACAGTAAGCATGACATGACAGTCATGTGAGTTGTAGTTCATCAGATTGAGGTCCTTCATCGACACCAGACTCTTGATGTTGGAAGAGAAACCGGTTGGGACCTTGACACCCCTAAGCCACTGGCACATTGCTCTCTTCTCATCTTTGGTCAGGTTGTAACTTGCACCCGGTAGGTCGACTTTCCCGTTATGTGTTGTCGTCGGATGTATTTCAGGCCTGATGCCCTGGTTCATGAGATCCAAGCGTGACTTCAAGCCGTCTTTTGTTTTGTTCTTCATGTCTAGCAATATACCCATCGTGTTGTCAAAGACATTCTTCTCTAAATGCATGCAGTCAATCGCATGGGTGTATCTAGCTCCTTCCAGTAAGGCAGATACTTGAAGAAAACGGACTGCTTCTTGAAAGGGACGACAGGGACAGGTGGTTCTGCGTCTGTCTTGTCCCGCTGCTTCCTCTTCCTTGTCTTGGTCCCATCCTTTTCTTTCTTCATCTTTCCGAACTCGACATCTATTCCCTTGACCATTTCAAACACCTTTTGCTCGTATCTTGTCCTTTCTGGCTCGTCAGTCTGCGGCTCGCTCATGTTGTCGAAGTACTTATTCATCGTGACTGTTCGGTACCTGTGCTTTTTGATAAGGAATATCCTATGCCGAGTGTACACTATCTTCTTGGATGCACTAAGGTAAGTGTAGCAGGTCCCGTCGATGCAAACTACGCACCCAGTCTTGCCCTTGATCTGTCCCGACAGTGAAAATAGACCAGGATAATCGGTGATGGTGACAAAGATGGTGGCTTTGAGAGTAAACTCCTTCTTTAAGTATGCATCCATCATAAGGACCCCTTCATCCCATAGTTTCTTCATTTCCTCCATTAACGGCACCAGGAACACATCTATATCATTGCCAGGCTGTTTCGGTCCAGAAATAAGCAGGGTCAGCATGAGATACTTGCGCTTCTGACATAGCCAAGGAGGCAGGTTGTATATGGTGAGTATGACCGGCCAGGTGCTGTGAGAGTTGCTAATTTGCCCAAACGGATTCATTCCGTCGGTACTCAGTGCGAACCTGACATTCCGTACCTCTTCGGCAAACTTTGGAAACTGAGCGTCGAAACACTTCCACTGCTTGCCATCAGCGGGGTGTCTTAGCTTTCCATCTCCCTTTAGGCGTTCATTAGATGCATGCCAGGACATCAGCTTGGCATCCTCGGGATTCCCAAATAAAGCACGCAGGCGATCGATCACGGGTAGGTACCACATTGATAGTGCAGGACTCTTCCTTAGCGTGTAACCCGCTTCTTCCTCGTCCTCGAACTGAGACGGGTTCTGCTTCGCACTCTTCTTGGTCGTCTTCTTCTGTGGAGCACTCCAGACGCCCGGGTCGCTATCCACACGACAACCAGCATTCTTCTTGTATCGACTCGCGCCGCAATGCGGACAGCTATCCAGTTTCTCATACTCGCCCCGATATAGGATGCAGTGGTTGGGGCAGGCGTGGATCTTCTTTAGCTTCATTGCAACAGGACGGATCAGCTTCTTCATCCGATAAGTATTGGCGGGTACCTTGTTACCTTCTGGGAATGCAGAGGTAAGGATACGTAACAGGTCGTTGAAGCTAGTGTCAGACCAGCCATGGCGAGCCTTGCACATCAACATCTGGAGGTTGAAACGCAGCGTCGTCCATTGCTTCGGGCAGTGCTCCGGAATATAGAGGGGGTCGATTGCCGCTTACTTCATTTCTCTAAAATTCTCCAACCACTTCGGGTTCCCAAACAGAAGGTCATCGTGGTCCAAGCGATTAACAATCTCCTCAACGAGCTCGACATCGTCTTGCTCAGTCATAATTTCCGGATCAACACTGCCACCGTCATCCCCGCCACCGTCACCCTCGTCGGCAATGTCTTGCAGGAGATCGTGAATCGTGATGTAGTCACGATCTCCATGGTCACCGCCATCAGTTGTTCCATGTCCGCCACCCGCCGATGATGGTTCTTCGTTCAACACCGCGGTTGATGATGACTCGTTTCCTCCGGATGCTGCACCGGCGCTCGGATCTGCTTCACCGTGGAAAACCCACACAGTGTAATCCTTGACGAAACCAAACCTCACCAAATGAGACTGCACTAACTCATCGTCATGCGCAGTCAGGTTCTTGCAACGATTACACGGACAGATCATTTGTGTCTGCTTCAGACTGAGTCGGTGCTTCTTTGCAGCCGCAATAAACTTTCGCACTTGATCCAGGTATGTCGGCTCAATCCTTGATGATCGGTACATCCATTCATCTCTATCCATACCTGCCAAACCCTGTACACAAGACAAAATGGCATACTGCAGTATTAAAAAGCAGATCTTTAGAAAAAACAACAACTGTATCTATCTCCAATCTATAAAACTTGGGAAAAACAACAGATTCGAGGCATAAACGAGAGCTCCACAGCTCAAACACCAACACAAGCGGACAAGAATTACAAAATTACAGTCAGGAACCTGCAGATCTGTTTTCTCTCTCCTCTATCAAAAACTAGATCTAAGAGGACAGAAAAAGCACCCAATTCTTGAAAAAGAGATGAGATTGAGGATGGGAGAGTGATTATGTACCTCTAGCGATGTCCCCTTCGACAAATTCAAGGGCAAAACCTCCTCCCCTAGTTAATGGTGGATTATTGGGGTTTTGGAGCACAAAACCCGCAACAATGGAGGAAGATTCGTGGGGAAGAAGGGGGCTGCACGGGCTGTTTATATTGGCGGGATTAACAGAGGCGGGCACTGCAGTGAAAACCGCCTCGGTTAATCAGTTGTTAACAGTGGCGGATGAGTAGAGGCAACCGCCTCGGTTAATCTATTAACCGAGGCGGTTATTGTAAACCGGCCGCCTCGGTTAATACGGATTAACCGAGGCGGTTGTGTTATAGCGCCCGCCTCGGTTAACGATTAACCGATGCGGTTGCTCGGCGGGCTGCCCTGCCACCCATTAAAGGAGGCGGGCAGCAGGGCGCCCGCCTCGGAGACACTTTTCCAAGTGTCGCGGAAAAGATTTTGTGTAGTAGTGCGATCGCACGACTGTCCACATAGCCGCAAGGGGATCAATTGGTGCAGTTGTGAACCGATCACGGGCCAAAAGCCCCGAACCAAAACAACACCTTAAAGTTGAAGCAGCAACAGAAACGGCTTCAATTTGCAAAGCCAATGGTTGCACAGGCATCTGCTGCAAGGCCTATTGCATTGCAAGAATACAAAAAAGGTAATTTACAACAGACGAACATGGATTCTTCTTAGCCCAGCACTTGCACGCATCTGTGACGAATTTTAGAACTATATATACTGCCAAAACCCCTGTCCCTGTAGGCACCAGGCAGGGGCGCAGGGCAGGCAGCGCACGGCAGGCCCATGAGCTGCTGGAAGCGCCGGGCGTCGCAGGGGATCCGCAGCACGCCGGGCTGGCCGTACCCGTACTGCCGCTCGGCCATCTCCAGCAGCTCCACCATGCGGGGCTCCTTGAGCAGCGCCACCGGCACCAGGACAGTCTCGTGCCCCTCGTCGCCCTCGCCTTCGCCGCCGACGAGACGCATGGGCACGTACCCTCTCGGCATCGCGCCGTCGCGGGCCGGCGAGGCCGCAGAGCCCTGCTGGCTGCCCTTCGCCGCCTGCTGCTGCTTTCTCCACAGCATCTTCGCCATATCTCTATTCTATGGTAATTGTACGTGCGACGGTGCGCGCGTCTTGCTTGTTATAGAACGCAACGCACCGTGCAGCGACGACGACGTCGTCGTAGCAGCGAAATGGCACAGCGTTTATATAGAGAGAGAGAAAGGAGAAGGAAAGGTGACGGGATCGTCAATGCTTTGTATGTAGATGCTGCTGGCTGCGCGATGCAGCAAAGAAAAGTTGCATTGGGTTGGAGAGCAGGTCTTTGTCGACTCGTGCAAAAAAAGCACTGCACGCGACCACGCTGACGGTGACGGTATTCGATCAAGACGTACCGGACACGAACGAACCGCCGTTTCTACGTCGCGCGCGGGCTAGCTACGAGTATTGGCAACTGCGTTTGTCCGTGGACCGGCCGCTCGGCCGCGGGGACGGAATGAAACAAACAAAAACTAAAACTAACAAAGTACTTTGAGTAAGACGCACGTACGTATAGTAGTAGTACGTAGCTTGTAAAGATGCACTGTCATTAGTAGTGCTCGGCTCAGATGATGCACCACCGGTTGGTTCTTCTTCTTCACACGACGTACCAAGTGTTCGGGGGAGGTTTTGCGATTGTTCTAGCCACCGGTCAAATAATGATGCGGGCTGCAGGAGGGATGGGCACGGTCAACCGTACCCGCGGGTTACAATCTCCCAATTTCCTACTCCCTGCTGCTTTGGTAGACCAATGGCAGATCGGCGTGTGTTGTTTCGTTGATCGGATGAAGTGTTGAACGAGACGGGGAAATGGACTGACTCTCTTTTGAACACCTTAGACTGACTCCACCAATCGAGACCTACATTGGAGACTCATATCATCATTTGGGTTCCACACAGTAAAACGAGGGACACACAGAATTTATCTGCTCCAACAGCGAACGCAAACGCAAAACTTCGTCTTCCTCAGCCATTCGTTGCCGCGGCGTGTGGGCGCGCCTAGCTGATGCGACACCTCGCTGTCGTCCGTCGGGGACTTGCCCTTGCCGTCGTGGAAGTGTTGAGCTGCCATAGACCCACTGAGCCGCCGCGAACCTGCCGCTCAACGCGCTGCCATGGCTCCGCAGCGACCGCCATGGATCCACCTCGACAAGTTCGTATTCGAGACTCGCCTCGTCGATCTCGTCCGCGATGAGCCCCACCTTGCCGTTATCGATCACGGCAGCCTCGCCGTCGATAGCGGCCTCGCTTTGCCAAACTCCGTCAGCCCGCCACCCACCACGCCGGCGTGTTCCGTCCGCCTCCCACCACGCCTCACCGTTGTTGGGCCCACCTATCGCTGTGCGTGTTCATTTGCATCGTCCTCTGCGGAGGACGCTTTTTTGCCTGTCCATTTGGTCGGTAGGCAAAATGGATAATGTGATCGGGTCATCTGTTGGAAGGTGATTTTGATAGCAAAGCATTGTGCATGACTTGGGTATAGGTTGTTGGAGTTAGTTTTAATCTTGATCAACATGTGCGCTAGAAAAAAATAGATCTATTTTTAAAAAAAAAACATCCGGCGAGTGATTTGATACTCTGATCATTGTAGATAATAATACAGTACGGAGTATGTAATACTATCTGGTCTATTTTTTTCTAAGTATCCACCTCCACTTTATTAAAAATAAACTAAAATAATTCCCTCATCTATTTTTATTTTTTTTTGCGCATATTCCTAAATCTGCTTCTAAGATACTCACTTCCGTGGTTCATACACGAAACTAATTAACTCAAAGTCCACATGCATGGACGGTAAATTTATTTTCCATGATCTTCCAAATTGAAATGGTTCCTTATACCTTAATTAACGAATCACATACTAGTGAAATTAACGATTTATTTTAAATTATCTTAATAGTTTTTGGCAATAACTATGCAAGCTGTATCTTTAGTAGATATATAAATGTATAAATTGTCATTGGTAATACACTGATAACATTACGTATGTATGACTTATTAGTATGAAAAAATACCTAAGATTCTTCATTTTTAAAAATGAACACAAACTAAACAGTTTATTTGTAACTGACTCTCATACATACTTAACTGAATATTAATCACAATCAGAATTTCAATTTCCTCCTAGTGAAGTGGGATTTTCCTAGTGTTTTAGCATTTACAATTTAGTATAAACATTTTTCTACTAAATGTCTCACCGTGAGATTTTCATGTGTTATGACTAGTACGGTACGTACTACTGCTTCAAAACATTAGTAGAATTCTACCAATTTGGCAGTGATTAAAACCTCCTCTAGTTGTTAAGCCACTTGTACACTCATTGTAATTGGGTTCTGTAACAAAGCATGTAGTTAAGCTAGATTTGTCACAAACTAATCAATTGTCTGTATCTGGAGGAGGCTGCTGTCCAGTTTTCACACGAAGTGACACTGCGGGCGGAGGAATTCGAACCAGAAAGAGAGGCTGCAACTTGAACAAGAATCTTCACAGAGGCTACAACTTGGAGAAGATGCCTGCCTGAGGCACGTGAGGTTGATATTTTTGCATTTTAGCTCTTTCTTAAAATATTTTTTTTTTGTAAACAGACTTGTTTAGAAACTTTGTTCAAAAATGGGACAAAAAAGTCGACGTGTACCTCGGCGTCATGTGACATGACGCCGACCCCCTGCTCGGCGTCATGGGACATGACGCCGAGCGAGGAACATGACGCCGACCATTTTATCCCATTTTTGAACAAAGTTTCTAAACAGATCTATTTGCAAAAAATGTTTCAAAAAAGAGCTAAAATGTAAAAATATCACCGTGAGGTTCAACGACTTTGATCAAAAAAGGGCGGCCAAGGCCCACACGGGTCCAAGTCGCATTGCAGACATTCCTTTTGTGGCTCGCTATTTCTCCAAATGAGTAGCATGCATTACATTTATTTATCATCTTGGGTGGAAAAGTCAATTGACTTGAAAAACGTTTCACTATATGTTTCTATTAGTGTAGGTTTAAGTCTTTGCCACAATAATGAGCCCAAGACTTCTGCAGCAACAATCGACAAGATGGACAAAACTACGTTTAGAGTTATTTGTGAGATTCACGGCAATGGTCCCCGTCCTGCTAGAATTGCAGTGCACTAAAACTCTTCTTCTTCATTACTAGGTGATTCCGGTGCAGGCTGCTATACGTACTGTACTGTTACATCAGGATGGGAAAAAAGGCTGAACAATGGAAAAAAGTTCTATGAGGCAGACGGTGTGGTGCTTTGTACTATTGGACAACAGACCTGATAGTGATACAGCCAGCCTCCATGGGGCTTCATGCGTCCACAAAGTCACAACACTACTGCAGAATCGCTCTTTGTCGAGTGCTGGCAGCACTCGGCAAAGAGCCTTTTGCACTCGGCAAAGGCTTCGCCGAGTGCCGCACTCGGCGAAGGGCACTCGGCGAAGAATTTCACGGCAAAGGGTTCTTTGCCGAGTGCCAAATATCGGGCACTCGGCGAAGGCTTTGCCGAGTGCTGACATATTTGGCACTCGGCAAAGAAAAAAAAAATAAAAAAACCCCGAAAAAATAGGAAAATTTTTTTATTTAATTGGAGGAGGGGCCCACTGGGCAGCGCCCACTTGTTGCCCTCGAAATCGCAAGTTCTACTATTTTTCACGCAATTTTCTCTCACGCAGTCAGCAGGATTCGAACTCACGACCTCTCGTTCACGCGGAGCCTCCACTGCCACTGCACTACACAATCATATACGTTCCATCTCCGTTTCGATTACCCATATATTATACTAAACCATATGTAACTTGCTTATTTGAGGCCCTAAACGAATTCAAATCAAAAAATTGTAAACTACAAAGTTTTCTAACTTTTCAAGATCTACAACTTTTATTTTGGTAGTTTTTCCATCCGAGGTCGTTTATAAAAATTTGAATTTTAAATTTTACAATTTGAAACGTAGTTTTCGTTGACAAGATGATTTCAAATCAAAAAGTTGTCAACACCAAAGTTTCATAACTTTTCGAGATCTACAACTTTCATTTTGGTCATTTCTCCATCTGAGGTATTTTGAAAAATTTGAATTTTAAAATTTTCAAATTCGACGCAGTTTTGCATAACTAGATGACTTCAAATTAAAAAGTTATCAACTACAAACTTTCATAACTTGTCAAGATCTACAAAGTTTATTTTGGTTATTTGACTATTTGTGCATCCGACATTGTGGTTCTAATATTATTCATAAACATTGTATATGACTCTTGTAGTTTTATAAACTACCGGAGAGATATATAAGATTTGTGAACGAATTTATTTTAAGTTTGTCAAATGAAAAAATCACCAAAACAAAAATTGTTCATCTTGATAAGTTAACCAACTTTGTAGTTAAAAACTTTTTCATTTGGATTAATTTACTGCTTCAAAATGTAATTTAAAAACTGGCTTTGCCGAGTGTCAGAAAAAAAACACTAGGCAAAGAGCTCTTTGCCGAGTGCCACGTGGCTGGCACTCGGCAAAGGCACCTCTTTGCCGAGTGCCAGCCACGTGGCACTCGGCAAAGAACCGCCCACGTGGCACAGTTCGGGGCCACATTCTTTGCTGAGTGCCACGTGGCCGGCACTCGGCAAAGGCACCTCTTTGCCGAGTGCCAGCCACGTGGCACTCAGCAAAGAACCGCCCACGTGGCACAATTCGGGGCCACATGCTTTGCCTTGTGTTTGCGCTTTGCCGAGTGCCACGTGGCCGGCACTCGGCAAAGAGGCTCTTTGTCTAGTGCCCGAAATTTGGCACTCGGCAAAGCCACAGACACTCGGCAAAGATTGATTTTCCCGTAGTGCAAACTATGTTCTGTGCTCTGCAGATCCCGTCGGCATGGAGAGTGATATTTTTACATTTTAGCTCTTTTTTGAAATATTTTTTTGTAAACAGATCTGTTTAGAAACTTTGTTCAAAAATAGGACAAAAGGGTCCCATGACGCCGAGCTATAGTGGCTCGGCGCCATGTCCCATGACGCCAAGCAGGGGATCGGCGTCATGTCCCATGACGCTGAGCTATAATACCTTGGCGTCATGTCCCATAACGCCGACCCTTTTATCTCATTTTTGAACAAAGTTTCTAAATAGGTCTGTTTGTAAAAAATATTTCAAAAAAAAGGCTAAAATGCAAAAATATCACGCATGGGGAGAGGTGAGCAACAAGCGATTTACTAAGATCTCCTCTCCACAAGTCACGATCTGACGACGCGCGTGGTTGAAAATTTGTCTGACAACTAAGGGCCTGTTTGGATCCATAACAAAAATTTTAGTTTTGCACTTTTTGCTCTCTTTTTGCCATGGGATCCAAACAGCTTGGCAAAAAAGTTGGCAAAAGAGCAAAATTTTTACTAGTTCCTCTTGCCACCAAAACCCGGCAAAATAGACCAAAAAGCCTCGGGGTGGGCGCCCGGACACCCACTACCCCCGCTCCCCATGCACCTGCGCTTCATAAATGAGGCCAAATCATCATTAAATATGGGCAAATCAGTCATTGTGCACTCATTAATATAACTTTAGCCATGGGATCCAAACAGCTCTACAAGACAAAAGTTTTGGCTACAAAAATTTTGCCAAAGTTTTGCTAGTGGCAACTTGGATCCAAACATGCCCTAAGGTGACAACAAAAAGGTCATTTGGTTAGGCTATGTCTTTCTGTTTTTTTTTGTATTTATTAAATCAGGCCATCTCTCGCGTTACAAACGTCTTTGAGGGTTATGCAGGGAAACAACATGTTTCATACTCATGGACGTGACGTTGGGCATGTGATTAGGATTTTCTTGATGAGACAATGGTTTGTCAACGGGCAAATTTGATTTACACAACACGAAGCCTAGATCATCATAAATCATGGTAGCAGCCGCCAGCCAGCGACTAAGCTAGGAAGGAAGGAACTGAAGCGGCGGCGCGGCGGCCAAACACAAGTAACTACAGTACACGTCAATATCGATTCAAGCAGAAGATTGGCCAGATCCAATTGAAGAATAACCTTGCCACCGTTGAAAAAAAAGGAAATTGATGAATATACATACTGAAAATTAGTCAGATCCAAACGATGGTCTTCGTTTGGCTCTCGCTCTTGGGTCGTCGTTGCTGGACATCAGACGGACTACACAGCAGACATAAGCTGCTCCATTATAAGCCGACTGATAAGTTGAAACAACTGATTTGTTGTGAGAGAAAAATATTGTTCTAGACTGTTTTATATTAATTAAAGTCAACTTATAGTTTAAGCGAACAGAGCCTTAACAACACTAGTTTAGTGCCCGTGCTAACGCCACGATTTTACTTCGTGACATATTTGAAAATGAAACAATCAAAATTATTATTTCATAGCTTAATTTTCACACAAGTGTAATGGTTATGAGTATAATAATAAAAATATTTATGCTTAAAAGGCATAATAAAGAGTTTGTTTATTTCATTAACCATTTAAATTATATCTTGTCTAAGGCCTTAAGCATGTCCTAGAGATCTTCAGTTAAGTTATGAAAACATTCATTGATACGACTCTTCAATGTCTACCAAAAATTCCATTCTCAAAAGGCATAATATTGTGTAATGTAGCTATATATGGCATGCTTGTATTATAACCCTTGAAACATGAATCTAGAGGAAGAGGATCCATGATGTGCACAATTTAATTTATTATGTCCATTACGAAGAAAATATACAATCTATCTTAAAAATATGGCAGCTGAACCTAAAAACAAACACATAATGTAAGTGATTTATTAAATTATGTTTTGGACTAAAGTAAAATACAATTTAATAGATCATATATATTTCTTACAATGCTACAGTCTTAGTCCATGATGAGCTAGCATTCAAGTATTTTTGCCAGTTTGTTGCGGTCTATCTTGTCACAGCATCGTGGATCCCGTCCAAACTGAGTTAAGAATTGTTGATTTTACAAATTTTATAAATAAGTTGATTAAGTATATAGTTATTATTATTACTTTAGGTAGAAGAACGATTTTATATGTGTTTCTAATCCTTATTTTAGATGATAATAAACTATTATTGCATTGGTTTAAACTAATAATAATATCGATGTTTTTTTTGAAACTGTGTTATAGCGTTGTTGCATGAACGATGGTCGCCTTGTTATAGCGGCGTACACGTGAAGCGCTTGCGTGCAGGCGCGATCAGCGGCGTGTGCGTGGAGGCTCGCATGTATGGATGCGGACGGCGGCCTCGCTGCACGGACAGTGGACTTGCGTGCATGGCGCAGGCGAGCGGCGGCGTACGCGTGGAGACTCGCGTGCGTGGACAGGGACGTCGACCTCGCTGCACGGACAGTGGGCTCGCGTGCATGGCGCCGGTGACCGGCGGCGTGCGCGTGGAGGCTCGCATGCGTGGACACGGACGACGGCCTCGCTGCACGGACAATGGGCTCGCGTACATGGTGTCGGGTGTTTTTTTGCGCTCGTGCATGTATCTACGCGGACGGTGGCCAACATTCATTTAGACGGACGAAAGAATTATGTGCATGAGCCTCACCTGCGTTCGTGGAGTCGGACGGTGGCCTCAGATCGTGGACGGCGATTGGGCGGCGTCGCCTTTGTCCGAGGAGTCGGATGGCGGCCTCGGATCGCTAACGACGGCCTCGCAACTCGGATCACGGACGACATCCTCGTGAGCGCGGCTTGAGATCATGTACGGCGATTGGTAGAGCTCGTCTGCGTAGATGGCGGTGATTGGCTGGCTTCGACTGTGTGGACGGCAATCGTGTGGATGTTGTCCTCGTGAGCGTGGTCTGGGCACGCGCAAGGTAATTGGCCGGCCTGAAGGCCGGGACAGCGGACGGGGGGCCTCACAAATGTTTTCGCTCCAGACAATGACCTCACAATTATTTTTCCTAGACGACAGCCTCGCAATTTTGCTCGACGTCGGCCTTGACAGCAGCCTCGCAATTTTGTTGGACGGCGGCTGTTCACGACGTAGTGTATACATGCAAGGAATCAGCCGTATTGCTAGACGGTGTGTTTGTCATGACGTTGTTTTTTTCGAACGACGACGATCTGATTCGCATCAGATGGGCGGACCCGTGATTAGCGTTGACGTGTTTTTTTTCTATATTTTTTCTCCTAAGATCTAGCGTTTGAGGTGTTATTTTTCTGATAATATTTTTTTTTTCTCCACGATCTCACGTGATTAGCTGTTGGCGTGTTTTTTTTGGGCAATTTTTTTTCTCCCACGATCTCACGTGATTAGCTGTTGGCGTTTTTTAGGCAATTTTTTTTGTCCCACGGTCTAGCGCTTGGTGTGTTTTTTTGTCAATATTTTTTTCTCCTAAAATCCCATCTAGTATTTTTTTACTTGTGGAGAGGAGGAGGATGTATACCATACATTTAATATGGTCTATTGGATGTGAGTGAGTAAGGAGAGAGAAAGTTACGAAACAAATCTGGACGGTTGATTATTATAGAGTTAGTTTTCTGGGTACAATTTCGTGTGTGGATTTAGTGAGACCATCTCAGCAGGGGAGATTTTGTTTGGTACACCAAGCAAAAAATAAGATGATGCTCTAGTAGGGTAGATACATCCCCTGGATCCTCATTTCTACGGAATAACTAGGTCGAATGGTCGATGTTCGAAGATGGCTCGACAAATCACGTCGGAGTTCGCAAAGGGTTTGGCATTTAATTGATTCACTCATGTTTTGTATTTGGGAGGAGCACGGCAACAGTGTGCTCCGTTGTACCACGTGCTGCAGTCGATCGATCTCTTGTGAGGTAGTGCGCCAAGTTCAATGGACTAGCTAGGAGCCCCTTTTCTTCAACGCATGCAACGGTCCACAAGAATTTATTTTGTTAAGTGACACTTTGGTAAAGAATTCCAAAGTACGTATATCGATCCTTCATCTTGCTTGAATGAAAGGAAAAGCAGATCGGAGGTTATCTTGTTTTTGAAAAGCGAGAGAATTCTAGTACGCAGTGGTAAAAGATTGGGCTTCCTTTACTATTCCAACTTTCCAAGTGAACGATCAGAAGATAACAGAAAGCTCTGCTGCTTTGAAAACGACTTGTTGATTTATTATCGTTAAACTTAAAAATAGACCGCAAATTCGAGTATTCCGGGTCAGGAGCGGGTGAAGGAGAAACAGAGAGAAACACCGCGCCTTAACGTCCTCGATCTCTACGTATGTATGTCCTACACAAAATCACTGTGACTGATAACAAGAGCTGCTACTGCTTTCTGCTTAGTGATATGCGCATGTTGGCACTTTGAATCTCATGAAAAAAAAAAAGATCGAACGTGTAAGGCGTGGTGCATCAAATAGTAACAATCAACAGATCTATCTGTACAAGCACTTGTAATTAATAAAATGCTTGATTTGATTTGATTTATATACGCGCATTTAGTACAATACGAGTTCTCGTGCCTGTTCTAGAAGTAAATAGAGAAGCAGAAGCTGAAAGTAAAGACTAAAAGAGTGTGGTGTATCGAATCAACGGGTCCATCAAAGAATTTAGTCGACCTACGTATATGTATATAAGAACGGAATGAAAGAAGAAACTGATTTCATCTATCTGTGTATATATACAGATAAACTGAAGCTGCCCTGCATGATGTGCAGCACTAGCTAGCTCGGCGCCGCGCGTCGCCGTCGTCGTCGTCATGGGCATGATGGCCAGCCAGAGCCAGCGCGGCAGCCAATTCAGTATTCAGGCTGCTGAGGTGGTGCCGCATCTGTGCATGGCGCCGTCGAGGACCTGGCGGAAGCGGCCGGCGTCGCAGGGCACCCGCAGCACGCCCGGCTGGCCGTACCCGTACCGCTGCGCAGCCATGTCCAGCAGCTCCGCGACGGATGGATCGCTGAGCAGCCGCACCGGCACCAGCACGCGCTCGCCGTCCCCGCCGTCCTTGCCGCCGCCGCCGCCGGCGAGCAGCATCGGGACGTGCCCTCGCGGGACGGCCTTCTCCTCCTCGCCGGCGACACGGGCGGGCGACTCCCCGCCGCCGCCGCTCTTCCTCTTCCAGGACACCATGGCGCTACTGCCGCTGCGACTGCGATCGAGCTACTAGCAATTCAAATAGTCGGTCGTCGCTTAATACGCCTGCTGCTCGATCGTTCATGCGCGCGCGCGCTGGCCGCCGGGTCGGTCGGTTGTCGTCCGTCGTCAGCTGCGGGGAAGACGTAGGAGGGACGAATTTATAGGGTGGCCCAGGCGGCTTCCACGCACGGGCGGTCGGCTCGGTCGTTGTCCTGAGATTGAATATAATTTTTGGCGGGCTGGACCTGGACGACGACTATGGGTTGAGCAATTGGGACGCGACCCGGATGCCAGGCACCTTCCTTGCAGCTCCAGTTTCACACCAAACAAAATGCCCACCGGGTCGGGTTCGGGCCCTGTTTAAAAAGTCCACATCGTCGTGCAGCCACTGATGATTATTTCTTCCAGACTTCCAGTCCTGGGAAAAAGATGGGTCTGGATCATGCACGTGTCTGTCCATAATCTGCGTGTATGTACTGTACACACGAATCAGCGCGCGCGCGTAGTATGTGGATCAACAACGTGCCGCCGGCCCCCGGCCGGCCGGTGAGTTGCCATGCCGGCCCCATGCTCCAGGTCCAAGTTGAAGTTTGCCCGCGCATTTCTCTCTTTTATTACGAGGAGGACACACGGCGCCCCACGAATGGTCTCATATATGTACAGGAAAGGAACCGCCTGTGCATGGTCCGTGAACCGTGGTTATTTGGCTTCTTAGTTTGGCCATCATGTGATGATGTGCAGGTCTGATAACGCATGCATGCGCGTGTGAGATGACCCAACTAAACACGGTCGGTCAGCATGATATGATGCCGCAGGGAACGAATAACTAACGTGCCCGTGTATGCACTAACGTAACCGTGTGCGTTAATTGTGCGTGAATCGTGATTTCGTGATCGCTTTTTACTTTCTACTAGTCCTAGATTTTGGTCATGCGGTCGGCAGGTCTGATGCGCCGCATCCGCATGTGAGATGACCCAATCAAATGGCATGGAGATTATTGAAACATGTTCAACATATGACACGCATGGAAGAAGCGTTCATGGTTTCAGGTATTCAATGTTATCTGACACGCTTTTGTAAGCAGGCGGTAGATACCCACCAGAGAACTGATGCTTTTCAGAAGAAAAAAAAAGTTAGTTCGGGTCAATTTCTTTGGTCTACACACACATATACAAATAAGTGCCGATCCGTTAAGACCTCCATCCATCTTAAAATGCATAGCTTTGTTGTACACGACACTCTAAAGAAATATACAACCAAATTTATGCGTCGCCAGTGTACAAATAAATGCTACACTATAATTGAAAAGAAAAATCCACATTTCTTTATAATATATTATCCCAGTTTCTACTGAGTCGAGTCGAGAGGATATATAATAAAGATGTGGACAATATATTATTACTATCTAATATATTAGATTATTATATCTTCATTGCAAAGTTAGCGTCTTAAAGGTGATGCTCAAAGTTAGGTTGTCTGTATGTATTTGTAATTACAGAGGTAACTGCCTGCATACCTGTATATGTATTTATTTACTAACTATATGTAAGTACATACACATATATATAGTATTATTTCTACGGCGTACTAGGATCCCCTAAACAATATTTCCACACGTACGGCGGCTACAATCTATAATAATCCTAGAGTCCTAGGCCTCAGATAGAGCTACTATTTGACATCAAGTCACATTGGTACACTTTGCTTTTATTCGTATTTTGATTTGAAGTCTAACTGGGATTTCGTCTCCATTCAAACGTGGACCACGCTCACGTGCCGGTCGTATAGGTGGGTACGCCCCTCGCGTCCAGCTTGCGATGGAGTTTGGGGTAGAGCCTAGACACGTAGTATTTGCGTGTCCGGCGCCATTGTTTCGGAGCAGACGTGATCGACTTTTCTGTGGATTTTTCTTGGCTCTTAGAAATTAGTATATTATCCGTACTAACGCCGATGACGGGTGTCGGGGTCGGTGTCATCCGGGGGGGGGGGGGGGGGGGGGGGGGGGGGGGCGGGGAGTGGTCGTCGAGGTGGTGCGAGTGGCGGCGGGGACCTTCGGGATGCACAAAGCCGATGACAGATCTAAGGCGAGATACACGCTGCGTGGGGGTGAGAGAGGAAGGCCGCTGAGGCTGGCTCACGTCACCGTGCCGCTCGCGGAGGCGGCGTCGTGAGAAGGAGGGGGATGGTATTTCTTTTTTTTCCATGAAAAAAGACAAGATGAGGAATCGATCTGTGGCTTTGGTTAGCAGACAAGGGGCTGGACGCGGGCGTAGGAGATGGAGGGATCACAAATACCATACACGTGATCTCAGTCGTTAGATGTGACTGAGCAAGGAGAGAAGACTGAAAACAATTTGAAGAGCAGTATGAATGAATGTTTTGACAACTTAACCGGAGATCTCCAAGACGTGCTTAAGGTCTTAGGCAAGATGTAATTTAGTTGATTAATAAAATAAACAATTCTTTGTTATGCCTTTTAAGGATAATATTTTTCTGGATTGTACTCAGGACCATTACAATTGTGTTAAAATTTAGCTATGAAAAAATAACTTTAGTCGTTCCATTTTCGAATGCGTCATGAAGTAAAACCGTAGCGTTAGCACGTGCATTATAAATTAGCATTTTAGGTTCCCAATGTATTTTTCATACAGTTGAGAGAGAACTCATACCTAAAACAACCACTGTATATCAAGATGCATTTTTGGAAATCCCATGCAATCCAGCAAAACTATCCTCACAAAGTGACCACCTGCAACAAACACAATCCACTCAAAAACAAAGAAAGCCACCATGTGAAAATGGTCTACTATGGAACTCTACTGACACTAGGATCACGATTTCATGACATTGCAGGAGTACATATGTAACAAAGTCATCCTCAAAGTTGCATTCAGCACCTGCATTCAACCATTTAAAAATATCTGTATTTGTTATTATAATGCAAATCAATAATCACATGTATTTGACAGATACATTCATCGTACAAACCTTCTAATTTTTTATAAGAAAACCTCGTATTATCTAACACCATTGATTATAAGAAAACCTCGTATTTCCGGCAGATGCTTTTCCGCTAAGGTCGTTGTCGAAATTCTCCTTGTCCGTGGTCCTGAGGGCTTTTGCCTTAGTGACTCGGAGGAGCAATTGGTTTCCGGCGGATGCTTTGCCGCCGAGGTGGTTCCGGTGGATGCTTGACCACCGAGGGTTCTAGCGGATGCTTTGCCGCTCCTGTCGTCTACGGCTCCGATCACTACTAGCTACCAAGGTGTTGAGGTTTATTGTTTTATTAGGCTGAGCTGCTGGGGATGTTAGGTGGAGGGTCCTCTTGTTCTTGTTTTGTTTGTGTTGAGGACTTTATTGGTAATCCATGGATTACCAATGAATCCTTTTGTATCTTATGCGTGTAGGTCTTTTGACTATTCCCACTTCTCTTAATGAAGAACGTGCAATGCACGATTTCGAAAAAAATTAGGACCCCATGAATCCTACTACTTCCAACATCTTTAGTCTCTATATTTTTCATGAACCTTTGTAGAAAATATATATTATAAACCATGTAAATTGTAGATAAAATGAGATGTATTATTTTTTTAGAGCACAGAAATTACCTTTGCTGTAATTAGCTGATTTGGAAAAATATGCATACATTGCAAAAGTTTGAAAGATCTGTTTCTTATTTCCATGAGTGCAAAGGTTCAGAAGATCGGTGTCTTCTTTCCACGAGTTCAGCACCTGTAGGTAGACTCACATCTAGGACAAAACAACATCTAATTATTAATCAACCAAGAAATCATCAAATACAGATAGTAGATCCATCCCACTGCAAGGGCACCGTGAAAACCAAACCTCCATGACTCCATCTATGCGTCACTGCAAAATTAGAAATTTAATGATCAATGAAAAAAGGAAATATAAAGATTTTTTTAAAAAAGAGGGGATCAAGTCAAATTGAATGGATCAGCCAACAACTTCACATAGAGAGACAGAAAGAGATCGATCAAATACATACGCGCAGGGCAAACAAATGCACCAGAAATAAATCAAATCCTCATCAATACGATCGTATAAGACAAGATGGAGTGGGAAGCGGATGAACCACTGACCTCTGCATATATGGAGTAATGGCCTTTCGTCGGCCTCCGCCACGAGCAAACTCCTTCGCACGCCGCCGCTGCAACTTCATGGTGTCGCCTTCCTAGACCCTGCCGACGGACCCAGGCCCAGACCACTTTAGACCACGGCTGGGACCTACACGAGATCCGCCAGGACTCCCGCACCGCACGAGCACCGTTAGGACCCACACGAGATCCGCCGTAACCTGTGTGTGTGCTCCGATCCGTCGGGGACATGCAGAGCTGGTGGAGATGGGATCAGGGCGCTCAATGAAGAAGAAAGGGCGGACGACACGGGAGACAGGCCGGAGGCGATAGCCAGAGGAGGTCATGGCGGCCGCTGGCGTGCGCAGGCGCCGGCACCAGAGGAAGCAGCGGCGGTCGCAGGCTTGTGCACACGCGGGCAGGGCGAGCGCAGGCGCCGGCACCAGAAAAGGCGGTGGCCGCGGCGAACGTCGGAGAGGCGCGTATGGAGGCGGCGGTCGTGGGCGTTCGAGTGGAGGCGACATTTTTTCACGGCGATATACCAAGAGCGCGAGTGTAGAGGTTTCGTCCGCGATGTTTGAGGCGCGGCGATCGTGGGCTTGTTCCCTTCCGTGGATGATTGAGTGATGATGAGGGAATACCATACATTAAATGCGGTACGTTAGATGTGACTGATTAAGGAGAGAGAATGTTACGAAAGAAATCTGAATGGTCGATTTGTATGGTGTTGGGGAAAAGTACCCTCGGCAGGGGCGCCGCTCGAGCTGGTGTCCAAAGAATAACCCTCGTCAAATCTATGTGTCCTTGCGAGGTCCCTCTCCACTTCGGGATCGTTACCCTGACCTTCGGACGCGGGTTCAACCCTCTTTGCCTTGTTGCATCCCATGCAGGTCTAAGTCGACAACCACACTGCAGGCAACCCTCGCTGGCTCACAAAGTCACCTCGTTTGAAGCGAAGGTTCAAGCAAGCGACGAATGTGCGTTGGCCCGGAGGCAAACGAAGTCAAAGGACCGGCGAGCACGGCCGAAGGTCAAAACCTCCGCCCCTCTCTCCCAAAGGTGAACAGAACCAGGTGGCGGCGCATTGGAGAGGGGCCGATTAGGGTTTCCACTTCAGCTGTGTGTTTACGTTTTTGCCCTTCCTCCCTGCGTGGAAGTGAGGGATCTTTCCTGTCCCCTTTTGTAATTTGGCCCGTGCCCCTTGGTATTCCCAATAAATACCAAGGGGTGAACAGTGTAATGGGACGATTTTCTTGGGGAAATTGAGCACCATTCCACTTTCGCTTTACCTTCGCTACCGCTTCCGACACTTGGCCACCTTCGCCGCGACCCTGTACAAGTGCGAAGGTTGCGGCAAGTGTGCACCCAATAGTTTGGCGCCGACCGTGGGGAGCGAACCCTCTTCGAGGGTAACGCTGAAAGAAAGGTGTTCATCTCAGCCAACCTAGCCCCCCAATCAGAAAGCGACCTCGTCATTTTCCTCAAAGAAAACTCCGACACCTTCGCCTGGTCCGCGGAGGACTTAAGAGGAGTGAACAGAACCCTGATAGAGCACAGCCTAAACATCAAGCCGGGCTACCGCCCGGTTAAACAAAAGCTCCGCAAAATGTCAGAAGAAAGGAAAGAGGCAGCGAGGGCTGAGGTAAAAAGGCTTGTGGACGCAGGCGTCATCCGCCCAGTCAAGTACCCAACTTGGCTCTCAAATATGGTCCTAGTCCAAAAGAAGAACAAAAAATGGCGAATGTGCGTGGATTTCACTTGCTTGAACAAAGCTTGTCCGAAGGATGATTTCCCTCTCCCAAACATAAGCACTCTGGTCGACAGAGCGGCAGGTTGCCAAATGCTATCCCTCCTTGATTGCTTTTCAGGCTATCACTAGATTTGGATGAATGAAGAAGACGAGGAAAAAACAAGTTTTATCACACCCTCGGGCACTTTTTGCTTCCGAAGAATGGCAGAAGGCTTAAAAAATGCAGGCTCAACCTTCGCTCGCATGACCTCTGAAGTTTTCAAGGATGAGCATGCTGTCTCTGCCTATGTCGATGACCTGGTTGTCCAGAGTGAACTAAAAGAAAACCACATATCAGACTTATCGAGGGTGTTCAGCAACCTCCGGTCCGCCGGATTGAAACTAAACCCAGAAAAATGCGTTTTCGGGGTAAGCGAAGGTAAACTGCTAGGTTGCATCGTCTCAGCCAGAGGAATCGAAGCTAACCCTGAAAAGATCGACGCCATCATGAACATGGAACCTCCGGCGACCAGAAAAGCAGCTCAGCGTCTGTCTGGCCGTTTAGCAGCACTTAGCAGATTCATCTCAAGATCCGCAGAGCGAGGGTTACCTTTCTTTGAAACACTCAGAAGCAATGCTCCATTTAATTGGGGTCCCCAGCAACAAAAGGCCCTCGAGGATTTGAAAAAGTATCTGACCAGCTTGACTGCCCTAACCAGCCCAAGCAAGGGAGATCTATTGTTACTCTACGTCGCAGCTTCGCCTCACGCAGCAAGCGCAGTTTTCATCAAGGAGCTCCGCGAAAACAACAAGACCAGACAAGCCCCAATCTACTATGTTTCAGAAACCCTCGAAGGCCCAAAGAGAAATTATTCGGAGCTTGAGAAAATAGCATACGCCGTCGTTATGGCATCAAGAAAGCTCAAGCACTATTTCCAGGCGCACGAGATCCATGTACCTTCGTCATATCCTCTCGAGAACATTTTCAAAAACAACGAAGCAGTTGGAAGAATAGCAAAATGGGCAGTCGAGCTTAACAGTTACGCTGTGACCTTCGTCGGCAGAACAACAGTCAAATCACAGGTACTGGCTGATTTCATAGCAGAATGGACACCCGACCCTCGTGCTGGTGAGCTGTGACATGACCGGTTTTGGATCGTTTACGTCGACGGAGCCTGGGGTGCAACCGGAGCTGGTGCCTCTGCCATTCTAATCTCGCCTTCCGGGTCGAAGCTGAGATACGCACGAAGGCTTGACTTCAAATGCACAAACAACTCCGCTGAATACGAGGCTGTGATTCTGGCACTTTCAAGACTACGGTCGTTGTCAGTCCGAAGGGCACTCATCAACACAGACTCTCAGGTCATTGCGGGGCACATTGAGAAGAACTACAAAGCAAAAGATCCAGAGCTCCAAAAGTATTTTCAATATGTCCGAAGGTTAGAATCTTTCTTCCTCGGCATAACTGTAAAAGCAATATCAAGGATGGAAAACAGCGAGGCAGATTGCCTAGCTAAAGCAGCCGCTCAACAATTACAGCTTCCACCAGATGTGTTCTACGAGGTTACCACTCAGTCAGCTTTCGAAGCTTCTGAAATCAGCGTCAAGCTGATCAGCGCAATTCAGTGCGAGGATTGGAGAGCACCTATCATGGCCTACATCAAGGGGCTCCATGAATCAAACAACAGAGAAGAAGAAAACAGACTAAAGCAAAGAGTGCGAGGGTATAAGATTGTTGACAACACCTTGTACAAAGCTTCGGTAACCTCGCCATGGCTCAAATGTGTGTCACAGTCCGAAGGCAATGACATTCTCAAGCTCATCCACGAGGGCATCTGTGGTTCTCACAACGGCCCGAGGGCTCTAGTCGGCAAAGCGTTCCGGCAGGGTTTCTACTGGCCAACAGCATTAAGAGATGCGGAAACCATCGTCAAGCATTGCGAGGGTTGCCAACTGATGGCAAAGAACCAAAACGCTCCTGGGGCACCTACAACTCTAATATGCCCAACCTGGCCTCTGCAAAGGTGGGCGATGGACCTCGTAGGCCCACTACCGACGGCTCCAGGGAACCTTCGCTATGCGGTGGTAGCTGTGGAATACTTCACAAAGTGGATTGAAACAAGGCCATTGTCCTCCATCACTTCCCTCGCAGTAAAAAAGTTTTTCTGGCAACAAATAGTCTGTCGCTTTGGAGTTCCGCAACATCTAACCGTCGACAATGGCACTCAGTTTGACAGTGAGGTCTTCAAAGAATTCTGTGCGCAAATTGGGACAATGTTATGTTTCGCCTCCGTCCGGCACCCGCAATCCAACGGCCTGGTCGAAAGAGCCAATGCGACAATATTCCAAGCTATATCCAAAAAGTTGCAGGGTAGACCTAAGGGTAAGTGGGCCGATGAACTACCCTCGGTCACCTGGTCTCACAACACCTCAGAATGCAGAGCAACAAAATTCACTCCTTTCAAACTTTTGTTCGGCGAAGAAGCGGTGCTTCCAGAAGAACTAAAATACGGGTCGCTCAGAACAACCCTCGCACCTGACGAGCAAGCCCAACCGCTTGATAAAGACCTACTCGAAGAAGCAAGATGCAACGCAGTGCACAACCTTCGTAAGTACCAAGAAGAAACCAAAAAATAGAGAGATAAAAAGATCAGAATCAAAAATTTGCAGAAGGGTGACCTCGTCCTCATCAGAAAACAAAACGCCAGCTTGACGGGAAAATTTCAGCCCAAGTGGACAGGTCCATACTTGATTGTGGAAAGCAATCGCCCCGGTTCTTTCCACCTCTCCGACAGCGAAGGAAACATCCTGCCTCACACCTGGAACATCGACGACCTTCGCAAATACTACCCATAGCGAAGCCTTAGCGAGCCCTCGCATTATGTAATTTGTTGCTTCTTCCATCTTCTATGAATATAACAAACAAAAGGAGCTGCACTCTTTTTCCTTACGAAGGGGCGTAAGGTTTTTTAACGAGGCAGTATCCAAACCCTTAATACAGGCTAGAACCCCCCCAAAAAAAGTAAAATCTCTAACTTATTACTTTTACTAACAAACATCGAAAAAGCACTTCTTTTTCAAAGAGCGCTACAATCGATGAAAACCCACTAAGATTGCTTCGAAAAACAACTTTTTTTCTTTTCAAAGCAAACTTCACCTCCACCTAGGATAAGGGGAGGCGCGAAGTCCAAAAAAGTCGAGCACCCTGGCAAAAACGACAGGGGCTCGCAAAAAGCAAACTTCACCTCCACGTAAGATAAGGGGAGGCGCGAAGTCCAAAAAAGTCGAGCACCCTGGCAAACACGACAGGGGCTCGCAAAAAGCAAACTTCACCTCCACCTAAGATAAGGGGAGGCGCGAAGTCCAAAAAAGTCGAGCACCCTGGCAAAAATGACAGGGGCTCGCAAGAAGCAAACTTCATCTCCACCAAGGGGGAGGCGCGAAGTCCAAAAAAGCCGAGCACCCTCGCAAACACGACAGGGGCTCGCAAAAAGCAAACTTCACCTCCACCAAGGGGGAGGCGCGAAGTCCAAAAAAGCCGAGCACCCTCGCAAACACGACAGGGGCTCGCAAAAAGCAAACTTCACCTCCACCTAGGGGGAGGCGCGAAGCCTAAATAAGTCGAACACCCTCGCGAAACGCGAGCCTCGCTAAAAAGAAAGGGGGCGTCGCTGTTTTTTCACAAAACACGTGTAACGAAACGCGAGCCTCGCTAAAAAGAAAGGGGGCGTCGCTGTTTTTTCATAAAACACGTGTAACGAAACGCGAGCCTCGCTAAAAAGAAAGGGGGCGTCGCTGTTTTTCACAAAACACCTGTGTAACGAAACGCGAGCCTCGCTAAAAAGAAAGGGGGCGTCGCTGTTTTCAACAAAACATCTGTGTAACAAAACGCGAGCCTCGCTAAAAAGAAAGGGGGCGTCGCTGTTTTTCACAAAACACGTGTAACGAAACGCGAGCCTCGCTAAAAAGAAAGGGGGCGTCACTGTTTTCAACAAAACATCTGTGTAACAAAACGCGAGCCTCGCTAAAAAGAAAGGGGGCGTCGCTGTTTTCAACAAAACATGTGTAACGAAACGCGAGCCTCGCTAAAAAGAAAGGGGGCGTCGCTGTTTTTTACAAAACATCTCAATATAACGAAACGCGAGCCTCGCTAAAAAGAGAGGGGCGTCGCTGTTTTTTACAAAACATCAGTGTAACGAAACGCAAGCCTCGCAATGTCGTTTTCCGAGCTAAACATTGCACGCAACAAAACAACGCAGTGGCGGACAGTCAGCGAGCCTTGTCAATATCCGACAACGAGTAAGGAATTGTAGCGACATAAAACCAACACTCAGTGTTCCCGTTCATTTACAAAATAGCTTCACAACGATAAACAAATCATGGAAAATTACAAAAATTAAAAGGAACCTTCGCTCCCTTCAAGTAACATCGAATCACCAGAGCCCTCGCTACCTTCCTCAAACTCTGGCTCCACCGCAACGATGGGTCCCCACAACAAAGGAGCTGCCGGGACAATTGGCAGCTCCCCAGATAAAACCCTAGCCCGATACATATATGTACGGCCCACATCACTGACCTCCGAAGGTTCCTCCTTTGGAACCACTAACGATCCGTCCGAGCCTAAATCTAATTCGGTTCGCCCAAACAAGTACTCCAAGGCTGTGTTCTCATCAATATCATCGTCAATTCCAACTTGCGAGGATGAAGAAGCACCAAATAAGTAACGGGTGGCCTGCCGGTCAGTAAAGTCCGCTTCGCGCCAAAAATGGCTCGACCTGCTATTTTTCAAATCGTACCTTCGCACCTTCGACCACCAAAAACGCTCGAAGGTCAGTGAGGGATGTTTCAGCTTAGCACGAGCCCAAGATTCGCCAGTTACAAAAATATCTTGATAGTTTAACGTCAGGGGCGTCACATCAAACACTTCTAGCACGGTTCCATCAGGAACCTGCATTACCATAGAATTAAAAGATATTGTCAAGTCTTTCCACCTACCTCACACATTACAAAATAACCTTCTCATCCATACAATCCTAAAATCTCACACCTGCTCGTCTTGTGGCAGAACCTCCTGAATTAAGTAGCCCACGTGCACCCATCATTGTCCTAAAGACCTTTGATCGGCGTACACGCGTTCCAAATGACTCAAGAGGTCTGTCGGGTGTCCTCGGGAAACCCGAATCATCCACGTTACATTACTTCCAGGAAAATTCCTCATCAAGCATCACAGTATTACAACAGTTTTATAGCTAAGATAAATCAGAGTAAAGCGGAAAGATTATAATACATAGGTTAAAAACTTAGAGTTTTACAAACCATAAGTACTTATTACATAACTTGTTCGGAACTTTATAATACAAAATATCACCCAAATTCTTATTACTTGCCCAAAGTCACACATCAGAATCGTTATCACTCTCCTCAACAAGAGTGAAATAGCACTGTCCATCAAAAGGTGGATTCATGTACTCTCCTGCAACAAGGGTAACAAACCCTGAGTACAAAAGTACTCAACAAGACTTGCCCGTCAACAGAAAAGACTTCATGTCATGCTAGCTTTAAGGGATGTAGTGGGGATAGCAATAGAGAAGGAATTTGCAGAATAAACATTTTTAATAAAACATTCTTCTTTTCCTTCCAATCATACCATCAAAATTACTCTTTTAGAATGAAACATCTTTTCCTAAAAGCTTTGGTTTTGAAAACTCTACGTTGAGAGTCAGAGATCGAGTCTCTTTTTATCGTAGAGCAACGACGATTCGAACCGCTTTATCTACCCAGCTGGGGGTTCCCAATCACACAATATGGCAGGACTCTAACCTGCAACATATTGCACAACCATAAGTGATTTGTATGGCAGGACTCTAACCTGCAACATATCAAAGCACTACGGCGTTGTATGGCAGGACTCTAACCTGCAACATACTAACCCGTATCCCGTGATTGGTACTATCATGCTCTCGATCAAGGACCAACAACGGACGGTTCCTAATTGACACAGACGGGATTAGCACGACTAGGGTGACCCTGCCTGCCATCTTTCCATGAACGGTTTCCCGTCTGGTCTGAAATTCATTTTTCATCCATTTAACAGTTTGTACCTGAGAGAGGTATCCTAACAATGATGACTCATCATCCCTTAGTTTGCTCAAGGCCTAAGCGGAGGATAATCTCATCACCGTGCATCTTGGCTAAGCATTTATAAACAAATAGGTAACAAGGATAGGGTAAAGGTAACCAACTGGTAATGCAACTACTGGTGTCATCCATCTCCTATTACTTAAATGCAGTTGATAAATCATTGTATAAACTTTGCAATAGAAACAGAAAGGTTAAATGCACCGGGGCTTGCCTTGAGGATCAGTGGAGTGCGAAGATTCTGAAAATCGAGAAGGGTCTACACCCTCAGGAGGAATCCACTGAGAGTTAGGGCCTTCCGAAGCGAAATCTACACGTAGAAGTGCATATGCATGAATAATGAGATGCTTATGATATGATTATGGTAAAGATGGAAATTTTCTTAAATTATAACTTTTATGGAGTACAACTTTCCTTCACGGTAAAGTTGCAAACCAACAAACTAACTTTAGCTATTAAAATTACTAAACAAGTTTTGTTATTTTCTTTAAATATGGTTATGCAACTTAACAAGCAACAAAAGGTTATTTACATAAAGGAATCCATAACCAGGGAGCAAATCTTGCTAGTTTTCCACTGGTTGTCAAACAATTCCAAAAGTCACATAAATCCTAAAGTGATTAACTACTTTTCTTTATTTCATAAGCCATTTTTAATAGCTTTCTACACAAACATAAATTATACTTATTCTAACAGAGCTGAAATTAATCATGAAGATTAATATTAATGATACAAACTCACATGTCAAAATTCATGATTTTTGGAGAAACACAGAAATATACATAAATCCTCAAAGTTGCATTTATTAATTAAAGTACAGATTTTATTGACATAAAAGAAATACTCAAAACTCAAGTTTTATAATTTTTATATTAGCACAGCCATGTTATCAACTTTTATGTCAAATTTCATAATTAACAGAGCTATAGATTAATTATAGCAAAAACAACAAAACTGATTACTGTACAAAAAAACCAGAAAAAGAAAAACTTGAACGAACCCAAACTGGGCTTTCGGCCCAAACCAACGCGGCCCAGCGTGGCGCAAGCGCACGGCGGCAAGTGCGGTTGCGTTCGCTCGAGGCTCGGCGCGAGCGAGGCAACGCCCGAGGGTCCGCTCGAGGCCTGGCTCGACCGAGACGATAAACATTAAACACTCGTCCGAGGCCTGACCCTCGGCTCGGGCGAGACGGAAAAAGGCTCGTCCGTCCGAGGCCTAGCTCGGGCGGAACGGCAAACACGTTCGCCCGAGGCTCGGCTCGAGCGAAGCGGAGGAGGCGCCTGCTCGAGGCATAGCTCGAGACGTGAACACGTGTCCACATGTCCGCTCGAGACCTGGCTCGAGCGAGACGGAGCGCCCTGACAGCTTTGCAGAAAAGCCCTTCGGCTTTCGCGAAACTAACCCGCAGTCCAAGGCGCTATTCACCTGAGTCTTGGACTTAGCAACCAACACCCTCAGAAGATCTTATCTTTACAAACGCGAGGTCCCTGGCCATGGCCCGAGCGCACGACGGCGAACCGAGCGGCGACCGTCCTTACGCCGGCCAACTCCGGCCAGTAGAGACCTAACTAAGGCGAGCATCAGCACTGACAAGCCAAACGCGGCCGATAGAGCCCCTAAACCCTAACTCTACTGCTCCGGCGAGGTCTGGCCACGCACGGCGGCGAACCGAACCGTGGCGGAACTGTTCCGGCGAACACAGGCCGATAGCAGTAGAATGGAGGGGCTAGGAAGATCCAGTAGCTCACCCTGAAGACGATGGTGCGGATGGTTTGGACGGAGCAAGCTCGGAAGATAGACGACCACGGTGCAGCGGCGATCGGCGGAGAACTCCGGTGAAGATGGCGCTGTTCCGACGAAACCTAGGTATGAGATATGGAACCATCAAGCCGATGAGTTCACAGGGATCACGGTGAAGCAATAACACAAGAGAAAGTGGTCGAACAGGTGCTCGGTTGAGCTGACCACTGCAGACCCGAGCTCGGCGGCGATTCCAAGACCGGCGGAAAGGATTCCGGCGAGTGCGAGCTCTCTGAAGTGTTAGAGATGGAGTGGTAAAGTCCGGGAGGTGCGCAAGGTAACAAGGTACTTATAGGTGCGGTGAATTGGGATGAGATCAAGCAGAGACGATCAATTTCGGATTAGGATCAAGACGGTGCCCGTCGATGCACCGGTGGCAAACGGCGGCGGCGAGCGCAGGAGAAGGTGCCACGACGCGAGAGAGCTGGCCAGCAGGTGCGCAACCTCGCCACGGTCACGGTCGTGTGCGGATTCGGGAGAGATCGGCGTCCACGCGCGCGCTCGGGTGATCAACAGATCACCCCCTCCCTGCCGCCATGAACAGGGACAAGAGCATATCCTCTCCCTTTCCCTTTCTACCCTTCTCTAATTTAAAAAAAAACTTTAAAATTTTGAATAGAAGTTGAAAATATTCCAAAATATCAAATGCTCAGAATTTCAAACTGAACATCTTTTATTTTTGCAATACACCCAAATTTGATTTGCATTTTGAATTTGAGATAAATTTGCAAAAGGGGACAAAAAGGGCAAAATAGAACTTTCACAAATACTGTTAATTTTGCATGAACACTTGAAAAACTTTACACATCAAAGTTGTTCCTTGACAGAAATAGAACAACTTTGCTTTTTGAAGCATACCCAAATTCTTTTTAAATTTTAATTTATAGAAAAGGGAACAAAATAGAATTTTGGGATTATTTAAACTATTTAAATGAATTTTACACCAAAACTGAATTATATCTCATTAATGACTTGAATCAAGGTCCAAATACATCTTTGAGACATAAAACAAAGTTTGATCCAAAATTCACTATTATAAAAGAAATTACCTTAATACCCTTATATACAAACAAACACTAACCACTATCATGAAAGCATAAACTTAGAGATCAACTTAAACATAAACATCAAATGATAAACTTGTTTTAGTGAATGCAATACCAGGTTATCACTCAAATGAAATGCCAATGCATATGATGACATGTCAGGTTTTAGTTTGCTTAACACCGGAGTGTTACAGCTCTTTCCCCCTAAAAGAAATCTCGTCCCGAGATTTAACCTGAAGGCTAACTAATGGAAAAGGAAATGTATCAGGCACTTCCATTACTAACCTTTACATAAAGCAGGGGATAGGTCATCATATGACTGATTATAAGGACTATACAGAAGAAAGAAACTCAGGAAAACTTTCTGAGAGAAACTCTTCTGACTCCCAAGTGGCTTCATCTTCCGTATGTTGATTCCATTGAACCTTGTAGAACTTGACAGTTCTTTTTCGAGTGACTCGATCTTTCTGGTCAAGAATCTTAATAGGATACTCCGAGTATGTCAGATCGGGTTCTAACTCAATCTCTTCTATATGAATAACATGATCAGGCACTTGAAGACATTTCTTTAACTGAGAGACATGGAACACATTATGGACTGATGATAACTGTGGTGGTAAATCAAGTTGATATGCTACCTTTCCACATCTTTTAAGGATCTGATAGGGACCTATATATCGTGGTGCCAACTTTCCTTTGATTCCAAATCGAGTAACTCCTTTCATTGGTGACACCTTAAGATAGACATAATCACCAATGTCAAAGGTAAGAGACCGACGTCTCTCATCGGCATAACTCTTTTGTCTGGATTGCGCTATTTTCATATTCTCTCGAATTAACCTGACTTTTTCTTCAGCTTCCTTAACTAAGTCAACTCCAAAGAGACTACGTTCTCCCGGTTCAGACCAGTTTAAAGGTGTTCTGCATCTCCTGCCATACAGAGCTTCAAATGGTGTCATCTTAATGCTTTCTTGATAACTGTTATTGTAAGAGAATTCTGCTAACGGCAAACATTCATCCCATTTCTCTGAATAATTGAGCACACAGGATCTTAGCATATCTTCTAAGATCTGATTAACTCTTTCAGTTTGGCCTCCAGTCTATGGATGATAAGCTGTACTATGCAGAAGCTTAGTACCCAAAGACTCATGTAAGTGTCTCCAGAAAACATTAACAAACTGTGTCCCTCTATCAGACACGATAGTCTTGGGAACACCATGCAGACTTATAATTTTGTCAAAATATATCTTGGCATAGGTAGATGCTGGATATGTAGTCTTAACAGATATGAAATGAGCTGATTTGGTCAGACGATCAACAATGACCCATATGGAATCAAACCCTTTTGATGTCTTGGGTAGACCTACTATGAAGTCCATACTAATGTCATCTCACTTCCAAGATGGAATTGGTAAAGGTTGCAATTCTCCAGCAGACCTAAGATGAATTGCCTTCACTTTCTGACAAGTATCACATTTAGCTACATAACTAGCTATTTCAAGTTTCATTTTAGTCCACCAGAACTTCTGTTTCAGGTCATGATACATCTTATTACTGCCTGGATGTATTGAAAACCTGGTTGCATGAGCTTCATCAAGAATCTGCTTTCTGAGCTCAGGAACATTTGGAACCACTAACCGTTCCTTGAACCAAATCACTCCAGCTTCATCTATTTTAAAATTAGAATTCTGCTCAGTGTGAATCTTTTCTTTTAAATGGATCATTCCCTTGCTTTCCTTCTGGGCTGTAATGATCTGATCTTTAATGGATGATTGAACGGTCACATTTGCAAGATTTCCTTGTGGAATCATTTCAAGATTTAACCTTTCAAATTCATAGCACAAGGTAACATCTATTGGTTTGACTTCCAGACAATTGCAATGACTCTTTCGACTGAGGGCATCTGCAACTACATTGGCTTTACCGGGGTGATAATGTACTTCAATATCATAATCTTTTATCAGTTCTAACCATCTTCTCTGACGCATATTCAACTCAGACTGAGTGAAGATGTATTTCAAACTTTTATGATCAGTATATATGTGACAGAGATTACCCAACAAATAATGTCGCCAGATCTTTAGAGCATGGACTACAGCTGCCAATTCTAGATCATGTGTTGGATAATGTTCTTCGTGCCGTTTAAGCTGTCGTGAAGCATAAGCAATGACTCTGCCTTCTTGCATCAATACACACCCAATGCCTTTGCCTGAAGCATCACAATAAACATCAAAGGATTTTTCAATGTCTGGCTGAGCTAATACTGGTGCAGTTGTTAAAAACTTTTTCAGAGTCTGAAAAGCTTCTTCACATTCCATTGACCATAAAAACTTGGTATCATTCTTTAATAGTGTTGTCATCGGCTTAGAGATCTTGGAGAAGTCAGGGATAAATCTACGATAATACCCTGCTAATCCTAAGAAACTTCGAACTTGATGTACTGACATTGGTGACTTCCAGTCAAGAACTTCTTGGACCTTACTTGGATCTACTGCAATACCTTCAGCTGACAGAACATGACCCAAGAATTGAACTTCATCTATCCAAAACTCACATTTACTGAATTTAGCATATAACTGATGTTCTCTCAGGCGAGTCAACACTATCCTGAGATGTTCTGCATGCTCTTCTTTGGTTTTGGAATAGATGAGAATATCATCAATAAACACAACCACGAACTTATCTAACTCTGGCATAAACACTGAATTCATCAAATACATGAAGTGTGCTGGGGCATTAGTCAGACCAAAGGACATGACTAAATATTCATATAAACCATATCTGGTAGTGAATGCTGTTTTCGGAACATCTTCTGGTTTGATCTTGATCTGATGATATCCGGATCTCAAATCTATCTTCGAGAATACCTTTGCACCAGCTAGTTGATCAAAGAGGAGATCAATACGGGGTAAAGGATACTTGTTCTTGATTGTCACTTCATTCAAAGGACGATAATCCACACATAGCCTCAAGGTATGGTCCTTCTTCTTCACAAAAATCGCTGGACAACCCCATGGTGACGAACTAGGTCGAATGAAACCTTTATCTAGCAAACCTTGCAACTGAGTTTTCAATTCTGCTAACTCCTTTGGTGGCATTCTATAAGCTCTTCTGGCTATTGGTACTGTTCCTGGTTTGAGTTCTATTTCAAATTCCACATCACGATCAGGTGGAAGACCAGGTAAATCTTCTGGGAACACATCAGGAAACTCACAGACCACTGGAATGTCTTGGATTTCCTTGACAGAGGTAGCACACACTTGCTCAACTGCTCTCTTAAGAGTAGGAAGATGGATAAGAAGTTGAGACTTGCTATTAGGTACATTGAGTTTGATGGTTCTATTCAAGGTGTCTATTACTGCACCTCTCTGGTTCATCCAGTTCATACCCAAGATCACATCTATACTTGGATCTTTTAATATTATCATGGAGGTTGGAAATATATATCCACCCAGATCTATAGGTACCTGATGTACCATTTCCTTAGTACTTAGTCGACCCCCAGGTGACTGTATAAAGAAGTTATCTTGGGTTTCATCAATAGGTATATCATGTTTTTCCGCAAAGGTTCTATTCATGAAAGTATGTGATGCACCAGAATCAAAAAGTGTAATAGCTGGGTGTTGAGCAACAGGGAACATACCAAGCATAACAGGTTCTCCTTCAGGAATAGCTTCTATTTGAGTGTGGAAAACCTTTCCCGTTTTCGGAACACCTTTGCCCTTTTGATTATTCAGTGTATTTCCCCGGTTCTGATTTGCTTGCTGATTTCCTACTGGCCTTGGTGCATTGGCATTGGAAACATTCCGCCTGGGATAAGGACATTCACGAGCAAAATGCCCCGCCTTTCCGCAATTATAGCATGGATAGCTTGCAGCTTGTGGCATTGGTGGACGAATAGCAGGAACATACGGCTGACGTTGAGTATTGAAAGGCATAGTAGGCCTTGCAAACGTCCTCTGAGGATACTGCTGCTGCTGAGGCGGACGATACGGTGGACGATAAGATGGGCGGAACTGCTGGACTGGATGATATACAAATCTCTGACGTTTCTTATTACTGCCAGACGATCCAGACCCTGATACAAATCCCCTCTTCTTTTTAGCCTCCTTATGCTTGCGGTTCTTTTCTTCACTGCTTATAGCAATATTCACGGCCTCATTAAAATTCATATTGCCACAAGTGGTCATCATAGATTGAAGCTTTGTATTTAATCCACGCATAAAACATCCTTTCTTCTTCTCATCAGTGTTAACTTGATCAAAAGCATATTGGGACAGATGGTTGAACTTCCCAACGTACTGCATGACTGGTTCATCTCCTTGACGAAGAGCTAAAAACTCTTCAAGCTTCATCTTCATAACTCCATCAGGAATATAATGAGCCCTGAAGGCTTCCTTGAACTCAGCCCACGTGATTCGGTGGTCAGCTGGTTGAACCGCTAATAGGTTTGCCCACCAAACTCCTGCAGCGCCACGAAGCTGTTGCGCTGCAAAAGCTGGCTTCTGGATCTCGGTACAATTGATAAGACTGAACTTCTGCTCCATAGTACGGAGCCAGTCATCCGCTTCCAGAGGTTCATCTGCTTTTATGAATACAGGAGGACGAGTATCCGTGAAGTCCATATATGTTGTCTCTTCCCTATTATTTCGACCACGACCACGTTGACCACCGTTCTGATTTTGTGCCAACAAGGTGGTTGCATTGACCAATGCTGCAATCGCATCGGCTAAAGAAGGTGGAACTGGAGGTGCATTTGGGATGTCATCCCCATTATGAGAAGAACTAGTTCCTCGAGTGTTAACAGGCATCTGTTTAAACAAACATACCTTAATTAACATTCATATATATACATTATGACATGCAGATCATGGTCAACTTATTTTTCATACAAGCCCGCTCTTGGGCAGGACTACTGATACCACTATTTTACACATCTGACCATATTAGAGGTTTTCTGACTAACTAGATTACAAAGTCAGAAAGATACTATGATACACCTTATGTGTATCCAACCTCGAAACCTATGACTCTTCCTCAGATGTGACTTCATCTTCCACCGGCTCTAACTCCTCATCTCCTTCTTCTTCTTCTTCTTCTTCTTCTTCTTCTTCAGAAGCATTCTCAGGATGTGGTGGTGTGGCAGGTTCTGGCTGCAACTGTGCGGTCAGCTCCTCTATATGCCTATGTAGGTCGGCATGATGATTTGCCATGAGGTTCTGATTATCCCTCATTACATCTACCCGGGTTCGTGCCCGGTTCCTTTGCTCAACGGCCTGCCTCCACTTGCACTCATACTCTTGGTGCTGCTCGTGGTGGTATTGTAGCTGCTCACGCAACTCTTCCCTATCTCTGTTGCCCCTCATCCTTTCTCCATTTGCCCTTGCCAATTCCATATACAGGCGGTCTACTTCCGCCTGCAGCTGTGAAGTGGCAGTGTTACTACCTTCTCCTTCTTCGTAAGTAACCAGGGGCTGGTTACTTCCCTCACTCTCAGTAAGGTCATCATTTCTTGGGGCAAGGACGTGTCGAGGAACACCTCGAGGTCCAGTACACTTGCGTGCAGTCTGCTTGGTACGTACCATCTGCTAAAATATATACATTTTGAACATTAGAACTATATATGTTCCAAGATTAAGAGATAGAGTTTTATAATTAGATAAATATATTAACTCTATTCAGATACCACTTCTAAGAGGGAAAGTTAATTATAGGTTATCAATCATGATGCATGAATCGTACTTACGAACAAAGCATATATCAAACAAATAATTAACTTTAAGGTAATCACTTACCATAGAAGTGAATAAACTTTCTTTTCGTAAATAGGGCAATATTATATTGTTATAAGTATTGTTCCTTAGATATAAATATCACCATAACTATACTAAAAACATACTTATTTAGATAGAAAGATAAGTCTAAAGAATGAATTAAGGCAAGTCAGAAAGCATAAGATAAGTCTAGAAACAATTTGGACTCAAACTAATTTGAACTTTAATTTGACTCAAAACTTTTGAAGTTTTCAGAAATAAATACTGTTATACTTTCTAAGGAATTCCTGCTCTGATACCAGCTGTGGCAGAACCTCCTGAATTAAGTAGCCCACGTGCACCCATCATTGTCCTAAAGACCTTTGATCGGCGTACACGCGTTCCAAATGACTCAAGAGGTCTGTCGGGTGTCCTCGGGAAACCCGAATCATCCACGTTACATTACTTCCAGGAAAATTCCTCATCAAGCATCACAGTATTACAACAGTTTTATAGCTAAGATAAATCAAAGTAAAGCGGAAAGATTATAATACATAGGTTAAAAACTTAGAGTTTTACAAACCATAAGTACTTATTACATAACTTGTTCGGAACTTTATAATACAAATATCACCCAAATTCATTATTACTTGCCCAAAGTCACACATCAGAATCGTTATCACTCTCCTCAACAAGAGTGAAATAGCACTGTCCATCAAAAGGTGGATTCATGTACTCTCCTGCAACAAGGGTAACAAACCCTGAGTACAAAAGTACTCAACAAGACTTGCCCGTCAACAGAAAAGACTTCATGTCATGCTAGCTTTAAGGGATGTAGTGGGGATAGCAATAGAGAAGGAATTTGCAGAATAAACATTTTTAATAAAACATTCTTCTTTTCCTTCCAATCATACCATCAAAATTACTCTTTTAGGAATGAAACATCTTTTCCTAAAAGCTTTGGTTTTGAAAACTCTACGTTGAGAGTCAGAGATCGAGTCTCTTTTTATCGTAGAGCAACGACGATTCGAACCGCTTTATCTACCCAGCTGGGGGTTCCCAATCACACAATATGGCAGGACTCTAACCTGCAACATATTGCACAACCATAAGTGATTTGTATGGCAGGACTCTAACCTGCAACATATCAAAGCACTACGGCGTTGTATGGCAGGACTCTAACCTGCAACATACTAACCCGTATCCCGTGATTGGTACTATCATGCTCTCGATCAAGGACCAACAACGGACGGTTCCTAATTGACACAGACGGGATTAGCACGACTAGGGTGACCCTGCCTGCCATCTTTCCATGAACGGTTTCCCGTCTGGTCTGAAATTCATTTTTCATCCATTTAACAGTTTGTACCTGAGAGAGGTATCCTAACAATGATGACTCATCATCCCTTAGTTTGCTCAAGGCCTAAGCGGAGGATAATCTCATCACCGTGCATCTTGGCTAAGCATTTATAAACAAATAGGTAACAAGGATAGGGTAAAGGTAACCAACTGGTAATGCAACTACTGGTGTCATCCAATCTCCTATTACTTAAATGCAGTTGATAAATCATTGTATAAACTTTGCAATAGAAACAGAAAGGTTAAATGCACCGGGGCTTGCCTTGAGGATCAGTGGAGTGCGAAGATTCTGAAAATCGAGAAGGGTCTACACCCTCAGGAGGAATCCACTGAGAGTTAGGGCCTTCCGAAGCGAAATCTACACGTAGAAGTGCATATGCATGAATAATGAGATGCTTATGATATGATTATGGTAAAGATGGAAATTTTCTTAAATTATAACTTTTATGGAGTACAACTTTCCTTCACGGTAAAGTTGCAAACCAACAAACTAACTTTAGCTATTAAAATTACTAAACAAGTTTTGTTATTTTCTTTAAATATGGTTATGCAACTTAACAAGCAACAAAAGGTTATTTACATAAAGGAATCCATAACCAGGGAGCAAATCTTGCTAGTTTTCCACTGGTTGTCAAACAATTCCAAAAGTCACATAAATCCTAAAGTGATTAACTACTTTTCTTTATTTCATAAGCCATTTTAAATAGCTTTCTACACAAACATAAATTATACTTATTCTAACAGAGCTGAAATTAATCATGAAGATTAATATTAATGATACAAACTCACATGTCAAAATTCATGATTTTTGGAGAAACACAGAAATATACATAAATCCTCAAAGTTGCATTTATTAATTAAAGTACAGATTTTATTGACATAAAAGAAATACTCAAAACTCAAGTTTTATAATTTTTATATTAGCACAGCCATGTTATCAACTTTTATGTCAAATTTCATAATTAACAGAGCTATAGATTAATTATAGCAAAAACAACAAAACTGATTACTGTACAAAAAAACCAGAAAAAGAAAAACTTGAACGAACCCAAACTGGGCTTTCGGCCCAAACCAACGCGGCCCAGCGTGGCGCAAGCGCACGGCGGCAAGTGCGGTTGCGTTCGCTCGAGGCTCGGCGCGAGCGAGGCAACGCCCGAGGGTCCGCTCGAGGCCTGGCTCGACCGAGACGATAAACATTAAACACTCGTCCGAGGCCTGACCCTCGGCTCGGGCGAGACGGAAAAAGGCTCGTCCGTCCGAGGCCTAGCTCGGGCGGAACGGCAAACACGTTCGCCCGAGGCTCGGCTCGAGCGAAGCGGAGGAGGCGCCTGCTCGAGGCATAGCTCGAGACGTGAACACGTGTCCACATGTCCGCTCGAGACCTGGCTCGAGCGAGACGGAGCGCCCTGACAGCTTTGCAGAAAAGCCCTTCGGCTTTCGCGAAACTAACCCGCAGTCCAAGGCGCTATTCACCTGAGTCTTGGACTTAGCAACCAACACCCTCAGAAGATCTTATCTTTACAAACGCGAGGTCCCTGGCCATGGCCCGAGCGCACGACGGCGAACCGAGCGGCGACCGTCCTTACGCCGGCCAACTCCGGCCAGTAGAGACCTAACTAAGGCGAGCATCAGCACTGACAAGCCAAACGCGGCCGATAGAGCCCCTAAACCCTAACTCTACTGCTCCGGCGAGGTCTGGCCACGCACGGCGGCGAACCGAACCGTGGCGGAACTGTTCCGGCGAACACAGGCCGATAGCAGTAGAATGGAGGGGCTAGGAAGATCCAGTAGCTCACCCTGAAGACGATGGTGCGGATGGTTTGGACGGAGCAAGCTCGGAAGATAGACGACCACGGTGCAGCGGCGATCGGCGGAGAACTCCGGTGAAGATGGCGCTGTTCCGACGAAACCTAGGTATGAGATATGGAACCATCAAGCCGATGAGTTCACAGGGATCACGGTGAAGCAATAACACAAGAGAAAGTGGTCGAACAGGTGCTCGGTTGAGCTGACCACTGCAGACCCGAGCTCGGCGGCGATTCCAAGACCGGCGGAAAGGATTCCGGCGAGTGCGAGCTCTCTGAAGTGTTAGAGATGGAGTGGTAAAGTCCGGGAGGTGCGCAAGGTAACAAGGTACTTATAGGTGCGGTGAATTGGGATGAGATCAAGCAGAGACGATCAATTTCGGATTAGGATCAAGACGGTGCCCGTCGATGCACCGGTGGCAAACGGCGGCGGCGAGCGCAGGAGAAGGTGCCACGACGCGAGAGAGCTGGCCAGCAGGTGCGCAACCTCGCCACGGTCACGGTCGTGTGCGGATTCGGGAGAGATCGGCGTCCACGCGCGCGCTCGGGTGATCAACAGATCACCCCCTCCCTGCCGCCATGAACAGGGACAAGAGCATATCCTCTCCCTTTCCCTTTCTACCCTTCTCTAATTTAAAAAAAAACTTAAAAATTTTGAATAGAAGTTGAAAATATTCCAAAATATCAAATGCTCAGAATTTCAAACTGAACATCTTTTATTTTTGCAATACACCCAAATTTGATTTGCATTTTGAATTTGAGATAAATTTGCAAAAGGGGACAAAAAGGGCAAAATAGAACTTTCACAAATACTGTTAATTTTGCATGAACACTTGAAAAACTTTACACATCAAAGTTGTTCCTTGACAGAAATAGAACAACTTTGCTTTTTGAAGCATACCCAAATTCTTTTTAAATTTTAATTTATAGAAAAGGGAACAAAATAGAATTTTGGGATTATTTAAACTATTTAAATGAATTTTACACCAAAACTGAATTATATCTCATTAATGACTTGAATCAAGGTCCAAATACATCTTTGAGACATAAAACAAAGTTTGATCCAAAATTCACTATTATAAAAGAAATTACCTTAATACCCTTATATACAAACAAACACTAACCACTATCATGAAAGCATAAACTTAGAGATCAACTTAAACATAAACATCAAATGATAAACTTGTTTTAGTGAATGCAATACCAGGTTATCACTCAAATGAAATGCCAATGCATATGATGACATGTCAGGTTTTAGTTTGCTTAACACCGGAGTGTTACACGTCTCCCCCGTGCTCGCCTGTTTCAACCCCGCCAGTGGCAGCATCCACACCTTCGGCAGGTGCCTCCTCCGTGGCCACCCCATGCTCAACACCTTCGCCAGTGGTCGGGGCATCAGTGACCAAAGCTTCAGCCTCGACTGACGGGACCTCTGCAGAGCTAGGAGCAGGAGCAACTTCGGAGCTACCACCAACATCAATGGCTGCAGGCGGCAAAGGCATCGCCTCCCTCCGAGCCTGTAAGCACAAATTAGAGAAAAGAAACCTAAGTTAACACCAATTCAATAATCGTTGAAACCAAACCAAAAAACCAGTATACCCAATAACGCGAACCTGACGAGTAGCCTCGGCAGCTTCCTCGAAAGCAAGAGCGCGACCACCGCCAGCAATCCAAAACCGGCGAAGCAAGCGCATCGCACAATTCCGAACTTCGGCGTCCGCGATCTTCATTTGACGCACCTCGTCCACGGTCGGAAACTTATGGCTGGGTTTCTTAATTTTGCGAAGGTGCTCGCAATCCGCCTGACGAAGCGTACCAGCCATCGCCAGCGCTCCGGCATACCCACCAAAATCTGCAGCATTCCCAACCAACGAGCTAAACACATCCAGCTCATTACATAACCAACCTTCAAAACCCGCTGCGTCTCCAGCATGCAGCGGTTCCCCGGCAGAACCTCCGGCTTCAGTCAAGCATGTATCAATCTTATTTTTAACCCTCGCCATGCTTTCCTGCGAAGCCTCGGCTTGGGTAGCCAGCTCCGAGGACAGCTCCTCTATGCGCGTGTTCGCAGCCACCAAATCCTTGTCCTTTTGCCGGTTATCAGCCAGGAGCTCCGCGTTACTATTCGCAACCTTTTGCGCTTCCTCTCGCGATTTCTCAACCTTCTCCAAAGCAGCTTTGAGCTCAATCTCTTTGTGTTCCAAACTCTGGCGAAGCTCCCTATTAACTTCCTCCGCATCACTCAACCGATCATTCAGGTAGTGAAGATTGTAACTCGCCCTCCGGCGCGCCGACCGGTTGAGAAGCATCAACTCAGCCACTTTGACGTCAATGTCGTCGTGAAGTCCCTCCAAGGGCTCGTTGGCCAGCCGAAGCTCCGCCTCTGGTACACAGATACGGTTGAACACCCGATCCAGAAAGCGCCTTTCCTCCGGAGCACACTGCAAGTGACATTCTCGAAGGTCCGGACTCGTGAAAAGTTCAGTCGCCGGGTCGGAAACTCCAAGCTTCTTCGCATAATAAGGAAGACTTGACCGGCTAGCCTCGCCATACGGCCTCTTCCCCGGGGTCCGATCCGATTCGGCGCCACCCTTAACCTCGAAACCTTCGACCCAGATGTGCGAGCCAGCAAACTCGGGGAACGACCCTCGCGGAGGACTTTCTGGCTCAAAGTCTCGTATGATATCATCAATGCTTCGCGCAGCCGCAGCACCAACACTGGTCGAGGCTATTCCTTTCCCTCGAGCGTCCTCGATGGATACGTCTTCCTCGGAGTCACCCCCGTTGCTTGACGTATCACTATCCGCGTCAGAGTCCTCTTCAGTACCGCCCTCTTTCTCTTCCTTCTCTATTTCCTCCTCATCTTCATCGGAGCCACCCTCGTCATCCGAGATCTGAACCAAAGCACCAATATCGCCCACACGGGGCACCCGTCCTCCAGTCTTCCCAGTGCCTCGGCCGCTCGAAACAAGGGCCGAGGATGAGGAAGTGGCGACACCTCCCGAACTGACGGCAACCTTTGTCGCAAGTGTTTTAACTCGACCACCGGCGCCGCCGCGTCCTCGGCCATGACCCCTCTTCGGCCGAGAAACAACTTCCCCCTCCGCAGAAGCACGTTTCCTCTTCTTTGGCGCATCCTCGCTCGATGGCGCAGGCCAGCTCTCATACTGAACCCCAAGAATGTCAAACATCCTATTAACCCGACCTCCGCTACCTATCGAGCTGTGGATCGCCTTATTCTCCAACGTCGAAAGCTTCCCAACAAGTTCCACCGCCCACCCCTGAACACGCTTGTAGACTGCTTCGACCCCATCTTCTCGCCTGGGAAATTTCTTCAGAAGTTTATCCCAAACCTTATCAAGGTCAACCTTCGGCTTCTTCAAGCCCCTACTCTCGTACCTCGAGTCTTCCCCGACTGCGAACCACGCTTATCTCCGGCTGAGGGGCCAAATCTTCGCGCAACAGTACTCCTCGACCAAGTCGTGAGCACACTGAGACCGCGCCACAACCCTCAAACAATCAACACAGGCGTGAGCCTCGGAGCTCATCATAGCTTCGGCGCTAACATCACCAAGCAGCGAAAGCTCACCGCAGAGCTCTGCATTCCCACCAAGCTTATAATAAAACCAGGACTCCTGCCACCCACTGCTCCACTTATTCTTCTGGGCTTACACCGGCAACTCCGACCCAGCGCGATGGCAAAAGGTGTACACGGCAAACTGTCCAAGACTGGTGTTACCTCCGCGATCCGAGATCTTGCGAGGTTGCATGTGCACCCTATGGGTACGAACAAACCCCTCAACATGAGGAACAACACCCTGAGAGCGGCACGCCCAGATATAAACCGACATCTTTGTAAAGCACGAGGGTGTGAGCTGGTGGAAGCGCAAGTTGAACCTTCGCAGAACCGAGGTCACAAAAGGGTCAACAGGGAAGCGGAGACCGGCTGAAAAAAAATTCCTCAAACACAACAACCTCATCTGCATCCGGCTTCGGCACCGTCTCCCCGGCACTGGTCCTCGCTTTACCTTCCTCAATCCAACCCCATCTGACGTAAGACGCAACTTCCGCAGCGCAAACTCGGCTGAGTCCGAACTCGAAGGTAATCCCCTCATCCGCGGCTGTGGGAGAAACAACGCGAGCAGTCTGCTTCAACCTAGCCATCTCTTCAGCTGCTAACGCTATCGAACAACTAACGCGTGTCTCAACCCTCGCAGACAAGCTAAAACAAACCTTCGCTACAAGCAAATTGCAACAGCAGGATGGCTATAGCAGAAGAGGGCACAATCCAAACTCCTCACCCACCCCTTCTATTTATAGACCGGGTGGCGGAACGCCCCACCCGATTACACCGGCCCAAAAACCAAAAAAGACACGGCACAAAAAATGAAACAGACTCCAGTTCAAAAACAATATAACGGCCCGGCCCAAAAGCAGCCGCGTGCGTCGTTGCCGAGGGTCCCGTCTCTTTTCCCGTTGAAAGGCGCTGCTTGGGCCTAAACACTGTTCTTTAGATCCAAGACAACGAGGGGCTACTGTTGGGGGAAGGGACCCTCGGCAGAGGCGCCACGCAGGCTGGCTCAACAAAACGGCCCGCGCACTTTCGCCGTCCATCCCCCTATTTCATTCCTGTCAAGTCTCTCAGGTCAGCGATCAAACCTCTGAACACTGACCCAACCCTCGGAAGTGTTCTGGTACTTTTTGCAGGAAAAGGGCGTGAAGTGCGATGGGAGTGACCCTCGCGCATCCCGCGTACCTTCGCCGAAAGGCCCAGACCCGACTGGCGGCGAAGGACCTCAAGCTCTGCGACTGGACGGATACGTCCGCAGGACGAAGGTCGGCCCTCGTCTTTCCATCGCGAGGTTAAGGCGTGACGACAACGCGGCGGCCGACCCTCGCCGGCCTTCAAGGCCATTCCACTTGGAGCGATGGGTCTGGCAAGCAGCAGTGGAGCGCTGGCCCGAGGGCAAGCGAGATCGAGGGTCTGGCACTCGATCCCCCCCTCCCGAAGGTGACAGGAATCAGGTGGCGGCGCGCAGGAAGGAGGCTGACTAGGGTTTTCACCTTAGCTGTGCTTTTACGTTATTACCCCTCCTCCCTGTGTGGAGCCAGGGAATCTTTTCTGTACCCTTTTGTAATTGATCCCATGACCCTTGGTATTCCCTATAAATACCAAGGGGTAAACAGTGTAAACGGAGGATGACTTTTTGGGAATAGAGCCACGTCAACCTTGTCTTCGCTTCCTCAACCTTCGCTGTTGCTCCCGACACTTGGTCACCTTCGCCACTCCCCTGTACAAGTGCGGAGGTGGGGCAAGCGTGCAACCAACATATGGAATTAGATTTGTGGGTACAATTTTGTGTGTGTACCTAGAGAGACTATCTCAGCAGGGGAAGTTTCTTTGGTACACCAAACGAAGAATAGAGATCGTGCTTTAGAAAAAGACGATTCTAGCTTTGTACTTGAATCCCCTCGGTCCAAATAAAAGTGTAACAAATGTTTTGTTTAGTATAGTTCGTAATAGTTTCATGAGCTATTGTGAATTGTTTTTTCTAAATATTTTTTTACAAAACAGCTTCATCCATGAAGCTATTTTATTTCCTCTTTCACAAAAGCATAAGCAGAGATAAAACTAAAAAAAAATTTCCACAGCTTACACCCTTATTTCTCTCTCAACCATACATAAAGTTATTGATGAAATTGTTTTGTCAAAACAACTCAGTTACACTCATGAAGCATTTTTTTTTTAAAAAAAACAACTTCGCTAGTGAAGTTGAGTTGTACCAAACGAGGCTAAATTTAGCAAAAAAACTAAATAATAATTAGTCATATTTAGCATATTATTATATAGATAAAGATTATTAGATTCAATAGAGAATATGTTTTGAGATTAAACTTGTTTTGAGTCATGATAATGTGGTGTTTAGCAAAAAAACTAAATAAAAATTGGTTATATTTTTATGAATATGTTTTGACTGGGATAATGTATAATTGCATTTTTTTGAGAAAGTGTTACATTTTGATATAAGAGTAAGAAGCAAGCAAGAGAAAAGCATTAAAAAAAAGATCCGGTACTCCTTCGTGTCATAAAAACATGGAGCAAATAATACAAGATGTGGATGTGAATTTAGATGCATGTATATTTTTTCGATATTAAAACTGGTAGGAAGATGGAGCAGAATCAGATCGGAGACAACTTTAAATAGTCAAGTAATATGTATATACTATACATAGGGTGTGTTTAGTTGGAAGAATTTTGGGTGTAAAGTTCCTGTAGCACTTTCGTTGTTATTTGACAAACTTTGTCCAAATATGGACCAACTAGACTCAAAAGATTCGTCTCGACATTTATAAATAAATTGTGCAATTAGTTATTTTTTTACCTACATTTAATACTTCATGCATGCGTCTAAAGATTCGATGTGATGGGGAATCTTATAAATATTTGGGATCTAAACATGCCCATAGTAACATAGTTTTATATGATTGTCAAGAATTAATTTAATAAGGAGCTAATAAGAAGCAATGGCAATAATCTTGAATTACACTCCATGCTGTTGCTATCACATCGACACAATTACATTTAACGGCGTATCTTCACTAAGAGCATCTCCAATAGTTTGCTAAAAATGAGTTGCCAAATCTTATGATTTGGCAAGTGACTAAAACATATAGCAAGTAAAAAAAGCTACCTTCTCCAATAGTTTGTTATTTGAGCTTTGCAAAAGTAGAAAATATAGGCCACCATTCAACCGATCCAACTGCCGTGTGCGACGGCTCTTCATCTCGCCGCGATATTTGTTGTTCTGAAATATGATTGAATTATTAGACAAGCAAAAGCTGATATTTATGTGAAATATTATTCTATACTGTAGTTCAGAATGCAACGTTGTACTGTGTGTCATCATTTTTTTTTGTCGTACAGGAACACTGATAAATTGCACAGAACCGATTTGAACAGGCCACTTGCGGATGGGAAAGCACAAAATCATTTTATTCTCTGTCAGATGGGACAGTACCTGTTGCCGGCCACTTGCATTCGTGAGCAAGGACTGGAATCCGCACAGAACCTGACTGCAGGTAGTCCAATCAAATCGGGCGGAGGCGGCAGATTGCTGTGAACTTTCCACGAGCGCGCGGGAAAAGGACCAGATCGGCGATAGCAAGTCGTACACCGCACGCATATTTGCGCGTGATGAGGGCTTACATAGCAAGTTGGAAAAATTTGGCAAGTGAATTGGCAAACTGTTGGAGCAATAATTTTCTTGTTTTGTCAAAAAAAAAATAAGGATAGCAAGTGCATTTACCAAACTATTGGAGATGCTCTTAGTTCGTTATTGGACAATAATAATAGCCACTATATTCTTAATTTAAAATTTAGAACACAAAACAACCATGTCCACCACGTCACAAAATAAGAGTTCTCAACTAACAAGCTTTTTTAAATCTTGAATTCCTCTTGGTCTTGGTTTTAGTCTAGCTAGGAGAGAAATTATCGGGATATCCGGTTCTAAACAGCATTATATTGGATAGTTCTATATCCTACATTCCTACCATGCATTCATACACAATCAAATTCGATTATCTATATCCCCAAGAATATTAAAATTTTCCCCGTATCCTCAAAATTTAGATCGGTCGGCACAATGAATTATCCTCAAAATTCTTTATAATTCTAATTAAATTTAAAATATTTTGACTCTCTAAAATTTTTAAAATGACTTATAATTTAGAATTGGAACGGGGCAGTAGTAGAGACGAAATATAATATATACAGGCCTGAGCTCAACTAATAGATTGACTTCTGGTATTGCGCTGCGTTTACCGCTAAATTAAAGTCGCTCCTGATCAAGATGAAGGATTGAAGGGAGTTGAATGGATCAATCATTGTATTGAAGAACAAATTGAATCATGTCTAGGATTATCTATCTGCTGTGTACAAGCTAGCTAATAAGGTGGTCTCATGGTGGGGCGCGACGACAGCGCGCGTCGTCGTCATGGCCACCCAGCCATATCATTTGCATTTCAGGCTGCTGCTGAGGTGATGCCGCATCTCTGCATGGCGCCGTCGAGGACCTGGCGGAAGTGGCCGGCGTCGCAGGGCACCCGCAGCACGCCCGGCTGGCCGTACCCGTACCGCTGGGCCGCCATGTCCAGCAGCTCCGCGACGGAAGGGTCGCTGAGCAGCCTCACGGGCACCAGCACGCGCTCGCCTTCCTCTCCGTCCCCGCCTCCGGCGCCGGCGACCAGCATCGGGACGTGCCCTCTCGGGACCTTCTCCTCCTCGTAGGCGCCGCCGGACCCGCGCCCGGGCGACCCGCTGCCGTTCTTCCTCTTCCACGCCATGGCCGGGATGCTGCAGTGCCCCGACGAACGAGATCTCTAGCTAGCTCGATCTCGATCGGCGCGCGCTGGATCGGAGGATCTCGGACTGGGAGCTGCTAGCTAGCTCTAGCGCGTGCGCGAGTGATGATGATAGATGATGATTGGATCGCGTCTGTCTTCTTGGAATCTTGGGCTCGGTCGTTCATCAGCTGCGGAAAAACGAGCGAAACTGGCTGGATTTTATAGGGTTGGATGGAACACTGGATAGTAATCTGAGCAACTTGGACGATGGAGCGCGGCTTCGCGGCGGGCGGCCGGGGGGCTTATGGCAGTTGCAGAATCTTTTTGACCGATCGAGCTGCTGGGTCCTGGGTCCTCTGATCTCTTCTCCCTCCCTCTCTTTCTCTCTCTCGTGTGCCAGTCCAAAATGTTGACCTACTTGGACAGACCGTGCATCATGGAGTCTATCATGGTTAATTCGTCAATTCCGAAAAAGGACATCATATGGATTAGCTAGCTAGGCTCGCTGTATCTGTATGGTTGAACAGGGTTGTTGAATAAACGGCTCTGGACGGACCGCGAACTAACGTGCCATTGAAATTGAAAATAAAATAGCAAGACATGGAATCGTTCAAGCACTATTGGACTCAGAAGCTTTGCCTAGTGCCAAAGGTACTTGACCAAGGCCTAATTACACCGATTTTTTTTTGTCGAGAGCCCTTTGCCTAGTGTAGCACTCGGCAAAGGTCCAATTGCACTAGACAAAACCTTTGTCGAGGGCTGCACTACGCATAGGGGTTTCGGCAAAAAAATAATCAGTATATAGGTCTTTGCTGTCGAGTGCCCAAAAACACTCAGTAAAAAAAAACTGAACCAAAAACCCAAAACACAACAAAAAAATCTTTTAATAGGGAGGGTCCCACCGGCTAGCGCTCGCCCGTCTCCACCTCTGTCACAAGAAGCGGCAATTTTCACACAAATTTCATGGATTCGCAGCCGGCGTAATTTGAACCCGCGACCTCTCCCTCACGCAAAAGCTCTACCACTGCACTACACATTCGTACTCCATTTCGGTTCCCTACATATTATACTAAACCAAGTGTAGTTTGCTTATTTGAGACTCTAAACAATTTTAAATTTAAAAGTTGCCAACTATAAAGTTTTATAACTTTTTGAGATCTACAACTTTTATTTTGTAGTTTTTTCATCCAAGATCATTTACAACAATTTGAATTTTAAATTTGAGAATTTAAAACGTAGTTTTCGTTGACAAGATGGCTCCAAGTCAAAAAGTTGTCAACTATAAAGTTTCATAATTTTTCGAGATATACAACTTTTATTATGATAATTTTTCCATTCGAGGTATTTTGAAAATTTAAAATTTTAAAATTTTAAATTCAAACGCAGATTTGCATGATAAGAGGACTTCAAATTTGGAAGTTGTCAACTATAAAGTTTTTTAGCTTCTCAAGATCTTAGTTCCGGTCGGCGTACCCGGGACTAAAAGCTCTTTTCTCTAGTAGTGTACATGTTTAGGAACCGAGATGATACAAATGAACAAGTTTGAAGATTTAAATGGTGGATTTATTGAGTTTAAAGACCGAGTACCACCGGACATGTTCAAGGACCGTAGTGGATTTTACTCAAATATTAAGATGGATAGAGTCCACCGTCCCCGGTCTTATCTTTAATTTGGTGTTTCTTTATTTTCATATGTTGGACCCATATAGCATCACGCGCTTAAGCTAGCTATTAGTTACTACTTCGGGAACATCCGTGCCGTTTTTCTTCCATGGATCCTATTTTTTATAGGCATCACTCTATACGTTGTATAAGATCATCTTAGTGGGATCCTCATATTTCTCATGAATGTAGCTTGTAATGGATGGATGATCAACCTATTTCATTTCATAAAGCAAATACTTTCTTCGTATCGCTTTTACTTTTTTGGTAGATAGAATTTGCTATATATAAGTATATAGTTGTTATATCTTGATACATCATAACAAAACGGATGTACAAAAAAATCAAACCGGCTTACAATTTAGAACGTTGGGAGTACATAACAATGAGAAGTGATAAGATAATGGTCAAACTAAACGCCCTTCAGTGACGTACTCCCTCCATTCCAAATTACAAGGCATTCCAAGAATCTTGGAGAGTCAAAGTTTTTCAACTTTGACCAAAATTTTAGAGAGAAACACAAAGATTTATAGCATCAACTATGTATATTATGAAAATATAACTAATGAAGAATCTAATTATACTTAGTTGACATCATAAATATTATTATTTTATTATATAAATTTGGTCAAAGTTAAAAAACTTTGACTCTCCAAGATTCTTGGAATGACTTATAATTTGGGATGGAGGGAGTATTTAACAAGGTAATAGTACGCATTTGGCCATTTGTACGTGTGTTGCACACAGGTCCGTGCGCGTCACCAAAAAACATGGTAGTGGTAGGTACAAGTCAATCCCTAGTAGGCAACTATTATACTCCTCATCATCAGGTAAAATAAAAATGAGGGATGAATCGATCCTCTATACATGACGTACAAACCCATGCCATGCGTGCGTGATGAGTCAGTCAGTCCTCAAATCAAAGCACACATATATAAAGGTCTTCCATGACATCTTGGGGTGGGAAGGAATGATGCATCATTATTTGCTTCTTGTGTGGAACACATCTGACTGCAATGAATCGGTTCCTGTAAGACCGTAATGGGATTAATTCGACACCGAAATACGATCAAAATAACCATTTATTTAAATATTCAATGATGTAGTATTCGCTTGTGAATAGCTGCTGCCTGTTGCAGAAGTTAGCGCTAGCCGGCTTCGTAGAACGCAGGACGGAGCGTCACGTTCGAGTTGTTTCAAATTCACTTCAGGATATTGGTCGGGCTTCTGATGGAGCGAAGCGGAGGACCGTCGCCGGAGGCTTGGGCCGGAGCGAAGTGATTCTCTTGTAAGCCGTCATAGGCGTGTAACCCCAAAACTCTTGAGATAGTGAGATTGTTGTCGGCTGGTGCCCGTGGTTTTTCCCTTTCACATTGGAAGAGTTTTCCACGTAAATCATGTGTCTTCTCTGTGATTGATTTCGTTTACTTCATATTCCTATACGTCGTTCATAACAAGTGGCACCGGAGCTATGGTTGTTGTTAGGGTTCATGACGACGTCGATGAAGTTCGATCTTCCGCTGCTGAACTACGACACGCGGTTCTCGCTATGGCAAGTCAAGATGCGGGGGATTCTGGCGCAGACTCATGACTATGATGAGGCGCTGGATAATTTCGGCAAGAGGAAGGCTGAGTGGACTCCGGAGGAGATCCGCAAGGATCAAAAGGCGCTCGCCCTAATTCAGTTACATCTTCATAATGATATTTTGCAGGAGTGTTTGAAAGAGAAAACTGCTGCAGAACTATGGCTGAAACTGGAATCGATCTGTATGTCAAAGGATCCAACCAGTAAGATGCAGATGAAGATGAAGTTGTTCACTCTGAAGATGAAGGAGGAGGATTCGGTGATGACCCACATCGCTGAATTCAAGAAGATCGTGGTCGACCTAGTGTCGATGGAGGTGAAGTATGATGATGAGGACTTAAGTCTTTTACTGTTATGTTCTTTGCCAAATTCGTATGCAAATTTTTGTGACACCATACTTTTGAGGCGTGATGAACTAACCCTAAAGGAAGTTTATGAGGCTCTCCAGTCTAGGGAGAAGATGAAAGTCATGGTGCAGAATGACGGAACGTCGTCCTCAATGGACGAAGCTTTGCATGTAAGAGGCAGAACTGAAAACATGCACTCAAATGAAAAGAGCTACGAAAGGAGAGGTCGTTCAAAGTCCAAGCCGCCAGGTAATAAAAAGTTCTGTGTTTATTGCAAGCTGACAAATCATAATGTTGAGGATTGGAGAAAAGTACAGAATAAGGAGAAGAGAAAAAACAAGTCGGCTGGTAAGGTCTCTGTTGCTGCTGCTGCTTCTAATGATGATTCTGGAGATTGTCTGGTAGTATTTGCTGGTTGTGTTGCTGGTCATGATGAATGGATTCTTGATTCCGCATGTTCATTTCATATTTGCACTAACAGAAATTGCTTTAGTTCATATGAGCCTGTGCAGAAAGGGGATGTTGTGCGGATGGGAGATGACAACTCATGTGACATTGTGGGGATTGGATTAGTTCAGATCAAGACTGATGATGGCATGACACGCACGCTGAAAAACGTCAGGTATATACCAGGGATGTCCAGAAATCTTATCTCATTGAGCACGCTTGATGCATAAGGTTACAAATATTCCAGTTCAGATGGCGTTCTAAAGGTATCAAAAGGTTCTCTTGTCTGCTTGAAAGGTCATCTTAATTCTGCAAAATTATATGTCCTTAGGGGGTGTACTTTACCTGGTTCTAATTCCGTTGTTGATGCTGTTACTAATGATGAACCTAGTAAGACTAACCTTTGACACATGCGTTTGGGACATATGAGTCACCATGGTATGGCAGAATTGATGAAGAGAAACCTGTTGGATGGCTGCACTTCGAGTAAAATCAAGTTTTGTGAGCATTGCATTTTTGGAAAGCATAAAATGGTACATTTCAACACTTCTGTTCACACCACTAAAGGTACTCTTGATTATGTTCATGCTGATTTATGGGGCCCTTCTAAGAAGCCCTCACTTGGTGGTGCTCGTTATATGATTACAATTATCGATGACTACTCTATAAGGGTTTGGCCTTATTTTCTAAAACATAAAGATGATACTTTTGCTGCTTTTAAGAACTAGAAAGTAATGATAGAAAGGCAAACTGAAAGGAAGGTAAAATTGCTTTGTACTGATAATGGTGGAGAATTTTGTTCGCATGCCTTTAATGATTATTGCAGACATGAAGGCATTGTTAGGCATCACACCATACCACATACTCCACAGCAGAATGGTGTGGCCGAACGTATGAACAGGACCATCATATCCAGGGCCCGTTGCATGCTGTCTAATGCAAGGATGAGCAAACGTTTTTGGGCTCAAGCTGCTAATACTGCCTGTTACTTGATAAACGGGTCGCCTTCTATTCCACTAAATCATAGAACTCCCATTGAGGTAGGGTCTGGTACGCTTGTTGATTATTCACAGTTGAAAGTTTTTGGATGCACTACTTATGCTCATATTGATAATGGAAAATTGGAGCCTAGAGTTGTTAAGTGTCTTTTCCTTGGTTATGGTTCAGGAGTCAAAGGCTATAAATTGTGGAATCCTGAAACAGGAAAGACTTTTATGAGCAGGAGTGTTGTATTCAATGAATCTGTGATGTTTACTAACAGTTTGCCCTTAGATCATGTTCCAGAAAATGAGCTGCAGTGTATGCGCATGCAGGTGGAGCATTTTGATGATGATACAGGTGTTCAGGTGGAGCCTGTTGATGAGCAGGATGATCATGATAATGATGTTGCTGAGAATGATGCTCATGATGATGTTCAGCAAACTCCTATTTTGCAGCTAGAGGAGGATTTATCTATTGCTCAACGCAAGTCAAAAAGGATAGCTGCACCTCCTAAACGTCTCATTGAAGAATGTAATTTGTTTTGCTATGCTTTGAGTTGTGCTGAACAGGTGGAGAATGTTCATGAGCCAGCAATCTATAAAGAAGCTGTTCATTCTGGTGATAGTGAGAATTGGATTTCTGCTATGCATGATGAGATGCAGTCTCTTGAGAAGAACAGTACATGGGAAGTTGTACCTTTGCCTAAGAAGAAGAAGACCATCAGCTGCAAGTGGATCTTCAAGAGAAAGGAGGGTTTATCTCCAAGCGAGCCTCCAAAGTATAAGGCAAGGTTAGTTGCTAAAGGCTATAATCAAATTTCGGGTGTTGACTATAATGATGTGTTCTCTCCAGTGGTAAAACACAGTACAATTCGTACTTTCTTTAGTATTGTTGCTTCACATGATCTTGAGCTTAAGCAGTTAGATGTGAAGACTGCGTTTTTGCATGGAGAGCTTGAGGAGGACATATACATGGACCAAGCGGAAGGGTTCATAGTGCCTGACAAAGAAAAATATGTGTGCAAGTTGAAGCGATCCTTGTATGGTTTGAAACAGTCCCTCGTTAGTGGAACAAGAGGTTTGATTCATTTATGTTGTCACACAGTTTTAAAAGGTCTAAATTTGATAGTTGTGTTTACATCAAGCATGTTAATGGATCACCTATATATTTGTTGTTATATGTTGATGATATGCTGATTGCTGCCAAGAGTAAAATTGAAATCACTAAGTTAAAGAAACTGTTGAGTAGTGAGTTTGATATGAAAGATCTTGGTAGTGCTAAGAAAATTCTTGGTATGGAAATTAGTAGAGACAGAAAATTTGGTTCGCTATTTCTTAGTAAACAAAATTATATCAAGAAGGTTATTCAGCGTTTCTACATGCAAAATGCTAAGGCTGTTAGGCTATCCGCACTCACGCTCCTCTATTTTCATCCTGTATACTGCCTAGTCATCAAGATTCTCTTCTCTATACTCATTTCTCCCGCATCCATCCATCCTCCATATCATCCTCTATCCACTGTGGACCCACTTGTCACTTTATCTAAATATATCCATGAGAGATCTAGTTTTGAAGAGTTAATTGCAACGAGTTTTATGGTGCAATCGGAATTTAATTTGAGTTTCGGTTTGTGAGATATAATATTTTTTTGTTAGAAAATGGAGTGGAGCCCACCACTGGGGCTCGTGTTGGCCACCGATGCGCGTGTAGCGGACGTCCTGCAGTACGCCACAAATAGCGCATGACCAGTCCATCCGTTAGCATAGAGTAGTATTTAGCGAACGCACTGCAGCCTTCTCATTATACACTACTCCAGTACGCCGATAACATACACGCTGCTGACAGCCTTACGCCCCTACTACCCGCACTCACGTTTCTCTATTTTCATCCTCTATACTGTCTGGTCATCAAGATTCTCTCCTCTATACTCATTTCTCCCGCATTCATCCATCCTCTATATCATCTTCTATCTACTGTGGGCCCACTTGTCACTTTATCTAAATATATCCATGAGAGATCTAGTTTTAAAGAATTAATTGCAACAGATTCAATGGTGCAATCGAAATTTAATTTGGATTTTTGGTTTGTGAGTTATAACATTTTTTAATTATTTGAATTAGTGGGCCCCGCTGCTCCTGCTCTCACTTGTCTCTTTGTCTCTCCCACGGGGTGAAGCCGGCTGGCATTCCGACGTACGCTATTGGACTGCCTTCCCGTTAAATTTAAGGTACATGCGCTGGTTGCGGCTCTTATACCGTGTCCCGCTGCGGAGAAATTTCTACGCTAAATCGTTTTAGCGTTCTGTTTACCGTCTCCACTGCGCATGGTCTTAGTACCTCTATTGCACCTCATTTTAAGTTGTCAGCTGCTCAGTGTCCTAGTACAGATGCAGAGATTGAGTACATGTCAAGGGTTCCTTATTCTAGTGTTGTTGGGTCTTTGATGTATGCCATGGTTTGCTCTCGTCCAGATTTGTCATATGCTATGAGTCTTGTTAGTAGATATATGTCTAATCCTGGCAAAGAACATTGGAGGGCAGTTCAGTGGATTTTCAGGTACCTCAGAGGCACAACAAATTCTTGTTTAAAGTTTGGAAGAACTGATAAGAGTCTTATTGGTTATGTGGATTCTGATTATGCTGCTGATCTGGACAGGCGAAGATCACTTACTGGTTATGTGTTTACTGTTGGCGGTTGTGCTGTGAGTTGGAGGGCTACTTTACAGTCTGTTGTTGCTTTGTCTACTACTGAAGCAGAATATATGGCTATTTGTGAAGTGTGCAAAGAATTAATTTGGTTGAAAGGTTTGTACGCTAAGCTTTGTGGAGTTGAATCTTGCATAAGTTTGCATTGTGACAGTCAAAGTGCAATTTACCTCACTAAAGATCAGATGTTCCATGAGAGAACTAAGCGCATAGATATCAAGTATCCTTTTGTGTGTGATGTGATCGAAGAAGGTAAGCTGAAGGTATGCAAGATTAGTACTCATGATAATCCTGCTGATATGATAACAAAGCCTGTTCCTGTTGCTAAGTTTGAGTTGTGCTCAAGCTTAGTCGGTTTAATTGGATAGTCCAAGAGACTATTGTTGCCACCAGTGGTTTTCTATCTTTATTGTGTTCAGGATGATGAGTTGATTTATGATACAAGATGAATTTGTCTCAAGGTGGAGTTTGTTGGAGTTGTTTCAAATTCACTTTAGGATATTGGCCGGGCTGGCCGCACCACTTTGCACACACGGGGGGTGCGGGGGGCAGAGCCCCCGCGGTACGGTATGTATGCCCTTGCTAGGGTTTCATGGAGAAGTGATTCTCTTGTAAACCGCCATAGGCGTGTAATCCAAAAACTCTTGAGATAGTGAGATTGTTATCGGCTGGTGCCCGTGGTTTTTCCCTTCCACATTAAAAGGGTTTTCCACGTAAATTATGTGTCTTCTTTACGATTGATTTTGTTTACTTTATATTCCTATACGTCCTTCATAACACGTCACACTCACCAACTATACGGCTACCGATTAATGGTCCCTATAGCCCTAGCATGCATGCATCATATCGACCACATGGACTTGGACATGGATCGGATGCTCTCCTCCTGACCTCGACGTTGGCGACGTGACAGTCGGCTCCGGCTGCCGAGCGAAGCGACGTGCCCCGCCGCGGCTTCGCAGCACCTGCACCTGCCGCATCTGCTGCCCACGTGGTATTCCGGGCTACTGAACCTGTTGGGCCGTGACGAAGAAGATCTAGAGGCGTACCTCTCGGCCAGTGAACATATAGCTCTAGTCGGAACTTTATAGTCCGTGCTGGGCCTGCCGTTCGGTTACCTTTCCGTGCTCCAATGTAAACGGCCCGTATGGTATTGCTGCTAGCCTGCTACGACGAGAAGCAGCTACGTACGGCCTGGGAAGTGGGAAGTCCCCGTTCTGCGACGCGGAGGGGAACTGCGGAAAATCTTCCGCGCCGACTGGTCGGCGTGCCGACCCCCTTCCGTTCCGCGCGCGTCTGGCTCTCGCGATGACGGGTGACGGCGGCCCAAAGGAGCGTGTGGCCCACGACGCATCGTCATCTCGTGTGTGCCTCCGGACGCCGGTACTTGTGCATGGTTTTTTTACCCTGGCATCGTCATTGTTCCGGTGTTTTATTATACTGTAACCGATTGCTACGGTCGTCTATTTTTTTTCTTCAAACGGCGTGTAACAGGTAGCCATAAAATGTCTATTTTGCTAAAATGTCGTTAATGCGTGTCCGTACAGTGAACCACATACCATATGGACAATGACGTGTCTATCTTTGTACTCATCACATCTCTGTTTTCTTTACTGCCTCTTCTTCCATCTACTGCTTCCTTTAACCTATTATGCCTCCTTCTATCAGTAGCTAAGTTCATAAAAACTATATAACTTGATCTCCACTTGACCTTCTTTCATTTTCTTGCCATATTAATCATGCATAGTTAAGGAACTCTTTGTCTATCTAGAGCATGTGACTTGTGTCGAAGGTTTCAAGTCACTTTGAACGCTTGATTTGATCTTCCATACTGGCAACACACCAATTGATTGGCCAAGTAAAATCCTTCTTCACTTTTAGCTAGGTACATTGGCCGTCAAGCCGTCGTTTGCTATTCGCCTTTGCTTAGCATCTCAAGATTATTAACATGTCTTGTTAATGCTTTAAACCATAACTTGAATAACATTTCATTTGTATTATTTTTCTTGTGCTTGAACTAGATCGTTTCCAATAATCCTTACAAGCTTGACAACTATCCTTTTTACAAGCTTTATACCCATTCCATATGCAAAACTTTTTTTGGTCTCATTTAATTGATATCACACTTACTTGTAACTTTTTGTTTCACCATAAATCTTGAACTCAATTTGATATTTATATGGTCACCACACATTATTTGAGTCCAACACAAAAATAATTGACATGAGACTAAATACATGTACGTCTCGTAAATATTATTAGTCTCTTAATCATGTTGTCATCCAATGCGCCAAAACCTAAAAGGGCTTAATTATACTTTCACCGTGTTTCTCTATATTCTTTTTTGTAGGTGTGTCTCACTGAGCAAAAGCAAACACGAGCTTACTATCTCTGCCTCCAAAATAAGTGCCCGTCTCACACTTTGAGAAGTCAATTAGTCTCAAATTCGACTAATTATAGAAAATAGTACTCCCTCCGTACAAGTCATTCTAAGAATCATGAAGAGTCAAAGGTTTTTTAAGTTTGACCAAAATTATAGAGAGAAACATAAATATTTATGACATCAAATATGTATATATTATAAAAATATAACTAATGAAAAATGTAATGATATTTAATTGGTATCATAAAAATTGTTACCTTACTATATAAATTTGATCAAACTTGAGAAATTTTGACTCTCCAAGATTCTTGAAATGACTTATAATTTGACATGGAGGGGGTATTAACATTTGTATCTCTAAATAAGCTTATTTGATATGAAAATATATGATATCTATTTAGCATCATGAACATTAGTATTTTTACCGTATATATTTGGTCAAATTTAAGATTAACTGACTCCTCACAGTTTGATATCTGATATGTGTACTTATAGGATGGAGAGTAGTCTCAATTTTGATTTTTGAAGCAAGTTCAAGCTGTGCATGTAGTAATAAATTGTAACAAAAAAAAATACATGATCAGTGTTGGAGTTTGCTGGACGGCGATACGCCACATGAAAAAGATCTGGCAGCCTCATCCGCTGGTTCGGAATCCAGCCACCCAAGCTCACCCAACCCAACCAGAACCAGGCAACCAACCAACGTGCCGGCGGCAGGAAAAATTGCTGCGTGCGCCCCGCCGCCTACACACGGCTTAGCCCGTTCCCCAAGAAAGAGCCTCCAATACTGGTAGTCTGGCACACAGGCTGAGAGGGGGAAAGGAAAGCGAAACGTATTAAACTCGCGCACACCATCAACCGCATGCGCTGATGCGCCGCACTGCCCCGGAGAAATTCAAATCCCAAACCCCGCAAGCAAATCACCCCAGCACCAAATTACCGGCCGGCCGGCCGGCAGCTCTCCGTCGATCCACTGCGGCTTCCAGTCCCGAATAATCCCAATTCCCAATCGATTCGAAGCTTTCCTTCCCTCGAGGTGCAGGTGGAGGTGGAGGTGGAGGTGGAGGGCGCGAGGGAGGCCCTGCTTAGGGTTTGGAGGTGGCCAGCGCCGCCGCGGGGCGGGGGCGGGGGCGGCAGCGGCAGGGGGATGGATCCGGAGCAGACGTTCCTGCGGGTGCACGCGCGCCTATCGGGGACGCTGTCCCAGCTGCTCACGCCGCGGATCCGCCTCGCGCTCGAGTACCTCTACCTCGCCGGCGCCATCGCGCTCTTCTGCCTGCTCGTCGTCATGCACATCAACTTCGTGCAGCAGGTCAGTCACGGGCCCGTCTCTCTAGGATTGCCCTCAGTGGCCTGCCTATCATTCTCCATTGCTCATGCTGCTGCCGCTGTGATGGATTGGGAGCGGATATGACGCTTCTCTCGTGGCGTTCTGTTGAAACTGTCACCGGGCTTGGGGGTGGAATTCGTGCTAACTTCTTTGATCTTTCAGCAGTGCCACCATGCTGCCAATTTAATGTGAATTGTTGAAACAGAGCTGCCATCGCTGCTTTGCTAATGATTTTTTTTTTTTTTTTTTTTTTTGCGGGCATAACATTGAACAAGTACTGCCTCTGTATTTAAATACATGACGTTTTTTGAATTAATTAGCTTGCCCTAAACATGATATATTCAAAAAGGGAGTATTAGTTCATCACTTAATCTGTATACAGTGTTCACTTCCTGCTCTGTTTACGATTCACATTTTTGTTTTGACCTTTTATGTTCTGTTCTATGCTGTTCATGCATCACTTATCATCTTAACACATATTTTGATTGTTAATTTCATTGAGTTGCTGCTATGTTAAAATTGAGCCAATCTGATTGATCTAGTTTGTCCATCCTTTTACAAAGGATTATCAATGCATGTAATTGTACATAAGAAAATATTTGATGAACTATGATATGTCTATATGCATATAGCACAAATCACACTTCACACCGAGCAAGGCCATGCAACTTTAACCTTACATTCATCTAAATGATCTGTCTATATATCTAATACATCTGAAAACAGGCTCTCTGTAATTCAAATAGTCATGCTGTTCCTGTGTTGATGGGATTGAGGAATTTTGAACCTACTTGTTTCTGGAACAGGAACAATGTTCCTAGGGCGAAGAATGTGCCATGGTTCCACATTCCCGGTGATTAATATCAACTAGGTAGAAATATGAAGTTCATGAGTGGAGATCCTTTAACACAAAAATCTAGAGTTGTAAGAAAAAGAAATAATATCTGTAGGAAAAAGAAAGAACAAACCCCTATGTGATGGACTAGTAGTGTTTGATTTTGTAGTCCACATTTTTGTCCACTCCAGTCTTTATTTTTTGATTCTCATCACTTTTGAATTGTCTTTTGCATGCGAAGCCTGGCTGCTCAAGTGAGTTTTCTGGAATTGAATTTGGAGAAGCACAACTTGTCCAAATCAAGGTAGTATTAAGGCCAGGTTCTCTTTGCTTTTGTTCTTGAATTTGTTGCTACTCTGCAACTCCATTATGTATATTTTATTCTTCTTGCTTTTGTTTGATGATTCCTGTTTCTATTCTATTGGTGTCAATTTTAAACTTTGCTATGAGTTGTAGATTATCAGTGGGGGATTATGGTCCAGCAGAGGTGCTTCGTACATAATGGATCTCCAGAACCTGGGACGTTCAGCTGAGAAAATTTTAGAGGTTAATGGTGATAAGTTCAACATTTTGGCATCTAAGTTCTGGTCAACCTGGGTTGGCCCTGGAGCTAGGAGGAGTAAGCTAATGTTTAGAACTTGGAAAGGAGACAAAGAATTTGAATCTCAATCAGAGAATACAGCTGACACAACTGTTACCACAACTATTCCAGGCTTACCAGATTTGAAGGCAGGAGGAGAGGGTTCTGTACACCACCCTTTATCTGCTAAGGAGTCATTTAAAGCAGGAGTGACATATTTGTTCAGAAAATGGCACCTTCGTACTGTCTCATTCTGGAAGAACATCAAGCAACTTTCAGAAAATACCCTCCAGTTAATGGTAAGAAATTTGACCAGGAATTTTTAACCACCCCCTTGTTTAATGCTGACCCAAAGAGTCCTCATTTTGTTGGTCTGATGGATGGATTTTGATGTAGCATAAAAAGTTTCAAGATCATGGGGGGGGGGGGGGGGGGGGGGGTCCTTGTTGAGAACTGTTTCTGAAGGGGTAAATTAGTAGTGGCGTATAGCTATTTATTGGTGAGATTTGTTGGACTGATACTGTAACAGTATTAATCAATATTCAGATTAAGTAAAAGACTGCTCATCAGGATTTTTATCCCTACTGGGTTCCATAAGTGGTGTCTATAACTCTATATGTTTGCTATTAGTGATCTTTGTTTGCTTATGTGTCTCCTAATTGATTAACATACATGTATTTTATCCCTATGAAATTTCTTGTTTATTTTAACATCAGGTCAGATCAAATTGGAATGACTTCCTCCATATTGTTAAGGATCTTCAACTACCAAGTATGGATCATCTTATTTCAACAGTAGGTAATGTCGACCGTAATGCTGTCATATTCTATGTGCCTCATCCTAGAATGGTGTAACCCCATCACCTGCAAACTTCAAGCACTAATTTTCTCTAACTTCTCTAGCTTATGTTGCTTGTTACAGTGCAGTGGTTTGAGAGGAGAAGTAAAGCATTTGAGCCTACTTATTTGTATGGCGTGGAGAAGGTCAGATTCTTCCTGGCCTATTTATATCGCTTGGTCATTCTGTCTTCTTTGATATGTTTTTTTTTGGCGATGAGCTTCTTGTTTCTTAACACATTAATAATACAAACTTCTGTTGAACATGTTTGAAAGTTTTAGACTACTCTTCACTGAGGAAATAGTGTATGCATCTAGTCAATCCCAGCTGGTAAAAATTCCATTACCAATCTGATAAGTGATAATTGTGAATATGCCACTGCTGCTTGCTTTCTTCAGTGCAAAGTTTGATTACGAGGATATTTTCTGCTAAACTCTAAAAAAAATCCTTGCTGTTCCTTTGTCTACTCACTGCTAGAATGGCTGATTCAATTAATGGGCTAACCCTAGAAGGGTAGCAATGTAGTTGTGGTTACATGGGCTTCATGGGCCTTGCCACATGGGCCATATACTCATACTCCAACACTCCCCCGCAGTCTTAACTACCGGCGCAGCGGAGTTACAGACTGGACATGAAAACAAACAAACAACACACACGAGTCCCCCCACAGACGCAACTAGCCACTGGTGATGTTGAGGCTGGAGCGAAACTCGGCGAAGCTCGAGGATGGGAGGCCCTTGGTGAAGATGTCGGCGAACTGGGAGGTGGTCGGAACATGAAGGACGCGCACCTCGCCGATGGCAACTCGGTCACGGACAAAGTGTAGGTCGATCTCCACATGCTTGGTCCGCTGGTGCTGAACAGGGTTGGTGGAGAGGTACACGGCGCTGACGTTGTCGCAGTAGACCAGCGTGGTCCGGCGAAGGGGGCTCTGGAGCTCGGCAAGAAGCTGCCGGAGCCAGGAAGCCTCAGCCACGCCGTTGGCGACGGCGCGGTACTCCGCCTCGGCGCTGGAGCGGGAGGCCACGTGCTGGCGCTTGGACGACCAGGACACCAGGTTGCCGCCCAAGAAGACAGCGTAGCCGGAGGTGGAGCGGCGAGTGTCCGGACAGCCAGCCCAGTCAGCATCGGTGTACACAATCATCTCGGTGGAGGACGACCGTCGGTGGAGGAGGCCGTAGTCAGCAGTCCCGCGGAGGTAACGGAGGAGACGCTTAAGAGCGGTAAGGTGTGGCTTCCGGGGATCATGCATGTGGAGACAGATCTGCTGAACAGCATAGGTGATGTCCGGCCTGGTGAAGGTGAGGTACTGAAGTGCACCAGCAAGACTCCGGTATGCAGTAGGATCTGCCACTGGAGGGCCCTCAGACAGCTTGCCCTGTGTGTCAACCGGAGTGGCACAGGGGTTGCAATCAGTCATCCCACCGCGCTCCAAGATATCCCGAATGTACTGCCGCTGGTGAAGAAAGACCTCGGCAGGATGAGGCTCAACTGTAACCCCAAGGAAGTGGTGGAGCACACCCAGATCCTTCATAGCAAACTCCTGCTGAAGAGAGCTGATAATCCGGCGAAGGAGTGACTCACTGGAGGCCGTGAGAGGCCGTGAGGACAATGTCATCCACATAGAGCAGCAGATACGCAGTCTCAGCTCCACGGTGATAGATATACAGAGAGGTGTCTGACTTGGCCTCCACAAAACCCAGTGTCCGGAGAAAAGTGGCAAACCGATGATTCCACGCCCGAGGAGCCTGCTTGAGGCCATAGAGAGACCTGTTGAGCCGACACACCATGTCAGGATGAGAGGAGTCAACAAACCCGGCCGGCTGACTGCAGTACACTGTCTCTGTGAGAAGACCATGCAGAAAGGCATTCTTCACATCCAACTGATGCACAGGCCAGGAGCGAGTGAGAGCCAGAGAGAGCACTGTGCGGATAGTGGCCGGCTTCACCACTGGGTTGAACGTCTCATCATAGTCAACTCCAGGACGCTGAGTGAAACCCCGAAGAACCCAGCGAGCCTTGTACCGCTCCAAAGTGCCATCAGCCCGACGCTTGTGTGTCCAGATCCACTTGCTGGTGACAACGTTGGCACCCGAGGGGCGGGGCACCAGCTCCCACGTCTGGTTGGCGAAGAGCGCCGCATACTCCTCCTCCATCGCACGGCGCCAGTGAGGATCCAACAAGGCCTCACGGACGGAAGAAGGTACTGGAGAGACCTGCGAGTCCCCGGGCACCGCCGTAAGGGCCCGGGGCTGCAGGGTACCAGCCGCGTGCCGCGTCACCATAGGGTGAACATGCCGCGGGTGTTGGTGAAGGAGCGGCGGGTGGTACACCGGCGTCGTGACACGGGCAGCCGGTGGCCGAGGCGGTGGTGTCGGTGTCGCTGGCGGAGAGGAGGCTACGGGTGAGGGCGACGGCCCCGGCGAAGGAGTCACCGGAGGCGGGGTCGCTGGCGGAGAGGAGGCTACGGGTGAGGGCGACGGCCCCGGCGAAGAAGGCACCGGTGGCGGCGGCGATGCCATCCGTGCACGACGCTGGTAGACAATCGCCGGCTGGGCGTAGCGTGCCGGTGGTGCTGGAGTCGACGGCCCGGGAAACGCACCCGGAGCGGCGACGGGGGCCGTCCCGCGGCGCTGGTGAACCAACACCGGCTGAGCAGAGCGGCCAGGTGGCGCATGAGCAACCATCTCGGTACCCGCGTCAGGAACAGCGACGGGGCCCAAGGACCCCTCCAGGCCCGGGCAAGGAGCAGGGCCGAGGTGGTCGCTGGCGGGCGGCGAGCTGGGGCACGGCTCCGGCGACGGGCACGGTGCAGCAGTACCTGCAGGAGAGAACCGAAAAGGTGGCTCGACCACCGTGTCAGTGGGAAACAACGAGGAGACGTCAAGATCCGGGGTGGAAGTGGGGGTGGTGGTAGCGGAGTAGGGGAAGACAGACTCATCAAACACCACATGGCGAGAGATGAGAACCCGACGGGAGGTAAGGTCAAAGCACCGGTACCCCTTGTGATCTGGGGAGTACCCGAGGAAGACACAGAGAGTGGACCGGGGGGCCAGCTTATGGGGAGCAGTGGCGGCGGTGTTAGGGTAACACGCACAACCAAAGACTCGAAGGTGGTCGTACTGAGGAGGGGTACTAAACAGAGCGTGGTGAGGTGTAGGAGCTGGGCAAGCAGCGGAAGGAAGACGGTTAAGGAGATAGGTGGAGGTGTGCAGACTCTCGGCCCAGAAGCGAGCAGGTAGGGATGCCTGAAGCAGAAGGGTGCGCATGGTGTCATTGGTGGTGCGGATCATGCGCTCGGCCTTGCCGTTCTGAGAGGAGGTATACGGACAAGACATGCGCAGCTGGACACCGTGAGAGAGGAAGAAGGCACGTGAGGTTGAGTTATCGAACTCACGACCATTGTCGCACTGGACGGCCTTGATGGTGAGGCCGAACTGAGTGGACACCCAAGCGAAAAAGTGGAGAAGAGTGGGAAAAGCATCCGACTTGGCACGCAAGGGAAAGGTCCAAGAGTAGTGGGAGAAATCATCGACCACCACCAAGTAGTACTTATAGCCAGACATGCTAAGTACAGGGGATGTCCACAAGTCGCAATGAATTAGATCAAAGATGCGAGCCGCATGTGAGGAGGAGGTAGGGAAAGGAAGCCGAACATGACGACCCAACTGGCACGCATGACACAAGTGCTCATCGTGAGTCCGGGGACACCAAATGTCGGAACTACGACTGAGCTGTGTCAGAGCATCACGACCAGGATGGCTGAGCCGCCGGTGCCAAGTGGTGGAGGAGGTGGTGGTAAAGGCAGATGCCGAAGGAGGAGCAGCGGAACTGGGGAAACGAAGGGTGTAGAGAGGCCCTGCGCTGTCACAACGGAGAAGAGGACGTCGGGAGGCCGAATCCCACACGGTGAGGCCAGAGGGGTCAAACTCAACCGAACAGGAGTTGTCAGCCGTGAAGCGCCGAATAGAGAGGAGGTTGTGAACCATACCGGGTGCGACAAGAACATCAGGAAGGCGAAAGGAGCCATGGGCGCCGGCGGCACCCACGGATGTGACGGGTAGACACGAACCATTGGCGACCATAATGGACGAAGGGTGAGCGGAAGAGGGTGAGTACACGGAGGAGAGTATATGACGGTCGGGAGTAGTGTGGTAGGTGGCACCCGAGTCGGCGACCCAGGTGGGACCGACATGCGGTGTCGAGGGCATGGTGCTGAAAGAGTAGGCCAAGGCCATCGGGTCCCAACCGATAGGCCCGGGCGAGGCACCAGGAGGACTAGGCCATGGGGATGCGATGTGAAACCCAAGAGGAGCTTCGGTGACCGTCGACGGGCGATGCGCACCGCCGGAAGTCTGGGACCACTGGGCATGGAGAGGCCCAGACCGCCGGATCCCAACCGGCAGATCCGGGCGAGACACCGGGAGGTGGACCCCATGGTGAACCACCGCGGCGACGCCGGCCGCCGTGGCCCCCCCACCGCCGCTCGGCTCAGAGGGAGTAGGACCAAGAGGAGAGAATGGCGGCGTAGGAGTAGCAGTGGCGCCAGGATGAACGTGCCACGCGGCGGCGGAGGCAGCGGCGGCGGCTGCCCAGCCCGCGTCCGGGACTGCGGCGCCCGCGCCCGGGGCGGCAGCGCGTGCGGGCCAGCCAGGGGTGGCGGCCCAGGCGGCGGCGCCTAGAGCAGATGGGGTCGCGGCGCTCCAGCTCGCGGCGGCGGGCCAGGTGGCGGGTGCGGAGCTGTAGGCGCTGGGGAAGCCCGCAACGGGGCTGCAGGCCGCGCCTGGGAGGCCGCCGGCGCCGGGATGCAGGCCGCCGGGCGGCGGGAAAGGGCCGGCGACGCCGGGGAGCGGGCCCCGCGCGCTGGTCGGGCCGTCCGCGCCGCTCAGGACTTCTGGAGCGATGTGCGCTGTGTCACAGGAGGGGAAGCATCGGCGGCAGAGGATGGGCGCCGGCCGGAGGGGAGGCGGCGGGGATGAAGAGGAGAGGCTCGGGGTGGTGGGGAGGGACGTGGTGGCCGCGCCGCTCGCGGAGGCCGAGCCGCCCGCGCCGCTCGCGGAAGTCGCGCCGCGCGCGCCGCTCGCGGAGGCCGAGCCACCCGCGCCGCTCGCGGAGGCCGAGCCGCCAGCGCCGCTCGTGGAGGCCGCGCCGGCGTCCGCCGAGCGGGAAACAGAGGAGGGAAGGGGGGGAAAGAAGTGTAAGGAGTGGGGAGGTGGCACGCCGGCCATGGGGCAGCGGCGGCGCCGGCGGCCACAGGTGGAGGCGCCGGCAGGGAGGGAGAGGAGGGAGAGAGAAGGAACCCTAGCTTGATACCATGCTAGAATGGCTGATTCAATTAATGGGCTAACCCTAGAAGGGTAGCAATGTAGTTGTGGTTACATGGGCTTCATGGGCCTTGCCACATGGGCCATATACTCATACTCCAACACTCACCCTTATAAACTTTGGCACATTGAGATGGAACACTGGACCCCACATATGATGGAAGCTACATCCCTTCTGTGTTGACCTTCAGGGATCTCTGACCTGGCACTGGCCTTGTGTGTCCACATCCCAATCCCATGTTGTCTCAACACAATGGTGAAGATGCAGGCTGTTTCCAGGTCTGCACTTCTCTCACTGAAGTACTGACTGTTGCAATGCAGTTTGACTTCTGAGCAACCAAACCGCCTGCCTAGCCTCCACCTAGGCATGCCAACTACTCATAGTTGAAGCACATGGAGCACTAACATGGAAGCTTTGTAGATGAAGTCGCCCTCCACAGCACATTGTCGCAGATGTGTTACGTATGCAATCTTTAAGTTTAGCAAGGGTAAATAACAAACAGACAATTTTAGGCAATGAAAGAAGTTCAACCTTATTAGAGTGGCATATTCACTCAATGTAAAGGATCTGAAAAGCAGTAGAATATTCACAATTATACAGTATTAGCAATATAGGTTTGAGTGATGACATAGTTTCTTGAATTAACTGCATTCAAGCCTTGAGTTGGTAAGTGGGTCAGAAGACCCAATTGTTGTTCCTTTTTTGCTTGTATACGCTTGTATTAACATCTTATGTTGAATAGTATTCATTTAGGAGCTTTTCCACATGCTCATTTATTTTATGCAGGGTTATTTCTTGCTTTCCGAAGGTGCTAAAATTCGTCATGGTGTCCGAACAATCAATATCACAATTTCTGCTCGAAATCCTTGCTTTGGAAACAGGTTTTTTGTTCAGTATTTTTTGAACCATTCTTGTTTGCAAGCATTTGTTAAGTGCCAAAGGCTGCTGTAATATTAGCACCTTCTCATATGTTGAAAACTTTGGTCTGACATGAATTTAGGAGAAAGCCCTTTCTACCAACATGCAAACATGCTGCATGTTGTATTTAGAGTATCAATGACCCTACCTTTGATCTTGTGGAATTTGCATATCTGTCCAAATGTTTCCACTCCAGCATATATTAATTCTTGACAGTTTGCTACTTAGTAGATTCTAAACGTGTATTATCCAGCTAACAATTTGACAAATACAAGATTGAGTAACAATTTCGCACATCTATTTATTTTTCATCGAGTTGAATGTGGCCTTTGGCAACGTTGATCTTGCACTCAGATAATAAGAATTGGTGCCTTATTTCAATGAACACTATGAAAATAACTCCTATATATCATTACAAAATGAAAATTTCTTTGATATAATAAAACCTGTAGAGTTGTGGGCAATTTTTACTTTGTATACAAAATGTGAGAGAGACATTTCTTTCCGTACAAGTCTATATTTTTCTTCGAGTGGGTTTTTGCAATGTGTTGGCATGTACAAGTACTATTCAATTGGATTGTCTGCAGTAGAATGCCATCTCAATTTTTTCTACATTTTCCTTTTCAGGTGGCAGCAGCTTTTGATAAACAGCATTGTTGGATATGATACTATACTTACAAACAGCTTGGTGAATTCTCCTGGTCATGGTACACATCTGATCTTATTGTGCATGTACCAGCCTTTAATCGTCAGAATCTCTATAAATGATCAGAGACTTGGTCCATAACAACAAAGTAACAACTAACAACACGGTTGACTTGCTTGGAAGCATGCCAAACAACAGTTTTTTCACTTTGTGTAACTGTTTGCACTATGATCCATTTGTGAACAGTTTTGGTTTTTGGTATGTTGTGCAGGCTATTTATACAACTTCCAGACGAAGGAGCTGTATGATCTCAGTTATGGGCATGAACCACCAGAAGGTCCTACAAGATTTGGAGGTTGGTATAGTTAACTTTGTTTCTCAATATGTTGAGTCAACTCTTGAGTGTTTTCTACATGACATTACTATTGTTCATTTGTTCCACTAAAGCTTTACACATGTCAGCTGCTAAATTGCAATGAACTTTCAAATTGGAAAATACAGAATCAAACAGTCCTTAATTTTGGGCTTTTGATTGCCTTTCATAACATACATGACTCTCTGTGCATCAAATCTGATGCATTGCAACTTTGGTGTTTGCAGATTACTTTGTGACAAAATGTGGTGTCCTTCTAATGTCTCTCTTTGTCTTTTTCACAACCACCATGTCTGTTTCATTTACTCTGAGAGAAACGCAATCCCGCATGCTTAGGTTCACAGGTTGGTGTTCTTTTGCGGCCTGGACTTCTTTGCACTTAATATTTTATTTGATTCACCTAGTGCGTTGTTCTTGCTTGAAATTTTCAGTGCAGCTTCAACACCATGCACGCCACCACCTGCCAACTTTTCAGTTGATATTCGTGCATGTCATCGAATCATTGGTTTTTGTTCCGGTAATGGAATATTCTTTGGCGTTTTGAAATATTTGAAGTTTGTGAAGAAAATGTATTTGCTGCAGGATTCACCAAAGTTCTACATTAGCTCACTCATTATTTTGTTCTGATCTTTGTAGATTATGATTGGGATCCTCTTTTTTCTATTTGAGTTCTACGATGATCAATTGCTTGCATTTCTTGTTTTGACTCTTGTATGGTTATGTGAGCTATTCACGATGATCAGGTAACGTTTTACATGGAAGTATTACTCGAATTTTTATTATTACTCCACTCCTGATGTGAAACATCTACCCTTTTATAGAAGTCAGTGTTTCTTCACATCTACCCTTTTAGAGAAGTCACTGTTTCGTCCAAACTCCTGTTGGGTCTGGTCGGGGTCAGGGTCGGGTCGGGTTCATTTGTGATCTAGGGGCACCCAAACGAAAATTTCTCTCCTTTTTCAGCTGGAAAGAGTATTTAATGGGTCTAGGCGCCCAGCTAATAACTACTTCCTTCATATTAAAAAAGCTGACGTTTTGGACAAGGTTTGGGTCAAACATTGGGAATATAAATCATAAATAACTTTTAAATTATTGAGTTTAGAGATGTAAAAATTATATAAATAAATTTGTCTTGAAAAGTGCTTTCATAAAAATATACATATACCACTTTCCAATAAATATTTTTAAAAAAACAAGTGGTCAAAGTGATGTTTTGGAGACCGTGTCATTGTCTGAAACGTCAAGTTTTTCAATATGGAGGGAGTACAATTCAACAGTGCCTTCCCCAAACAGTGACTTTTGCTATGTCTTGGAGGCTAGAGCTAATAATACGAAGTCGCAATGTCATATGGCAAATTTTCCCTAAAGTAATATCTAGGCCTTTTGCTCAGTATAACTGCTGAGAGAGCAACTAAAATAAAAGATGTATGGGTAGATAAAGCTAAAAGATGATCACTTAGTCTTGCTGTAATAGTATAAGGCAGCTAGCTTGAATGCATCTATGAGGATTGATCTTGTGCAGGACAAAATGTTGAAGCTAATCGTTCTTAAATACTTATCCTTGTATCTTTGTTTTTCAGTGTGCGGACATCCATATCGATGCAGTTCTTTCCACGCTTCTTCTTGCTGTATTTTTTGGTTTTCCATATCTACTTCTTCTCATATACTTATGGTACGTAAAATTCAGTATGTATCAACTTTTTTTTCTGACTGAACTATTGATTAACTAATTGCACATTTCTGTCGATTTATGACATATGCTTTACCAGGCTTCTCATATCTGGCTTTCTCTGCTACGGCAGCATTCATGCAGCACCTGATTTTATATTTTTGGAACCGTTTTGAGGTAAGTTAATGTCTTGTTTTTGTGTTTTTGTATTGCTCATTCTTCTTTATCTAATACTTGTTACTACATTTTGATGTAATTCTCTTTTCACGTTTTTTAGAAATTAATCATTGATTACTGTTGGTTAGATGTTTCAAAGTTTCTCTATGCATTTTTTTAGCTTCTGAACAGTCCTTTGTTTTGCAATACACTGCTTGTCATAACTTTCATGTGAATCAGAAAATTGACCCAAAATCGGTTGATTCACTAGTAGGGAGATAGATCAGTGTGCATAACTGCATATATTGGGCCCATTAGCTCCATTAAATTCTATGACCCAATGTCTTCGCTTCATGTTTTCCTGTGCCGCATCAGGTGCCAGCTCTCCACAGATTCATGCGAAGTCGAGCTCACATTCACCAGCAGACAGGTGTCCAGATTACCTCGTCAACTATCTACACTTCTACCTTACACATTGCTAGGGTAAATGTGAGGGACCCTGGTACTATAAACGATGGCCTTGGTGCTGCTCGTGAAGCAGATGCCCTATTGGTTCAGGATGAGTCTACCAGGAACCAGCAAGAGGGTCAACAGAATGGAATTTCTGAGCCAGCTGCCAACAATGGTCTCCAGTATCAAGAGCAAAACCCTCAGCAAGCTGGAACCACCCCTGCAGGCTCGGGCTCCCTCAACCCATTTGGGTCCCTTTTGCTGTGGTTGCTGGGAGGCGGAGCTTCTGATGGCATAGTTTCTTTCTTCTCAATGTTCAGAGATGTCCGTGATCATGGTCAAGATTACACCGATCCACCTCGAAATGAAAATGATCAGGTGACATAGAATCATGAAGATGAAAGTGGACCAAAGACAACTCTCGGCGGGTGCTTGGGCGGCAGTAGTCTATTGCTAATATGATATAATGCCGGCAACCCCATTCAAAAGGATAATGACGAATATTGGTGGCAGCATATACAGACTGGTGTCGCTGGAGATACCATGTTAGTGTTATCTGTTTCTCTTTTTTAGTTAGTAGGTAAGGATGAAGGTTGTATCTATATTCATTATATATGTACATTCCCTACCATCTGAATGGGTGGTGCCCATTCCAGTCCTGTACAGAAATGTCAACTCACAGCATATTAAATGTTGTGCAAATTCTTTTTGTACTCCCATGGGTAGGTGCTGGAGCCTGGAATATGCAGTGTTACTGTGTGCACATGTAACCAAGTTGGACAAATTAATGGTTTGGATTCATCGTTACATGTGCTGTTCCAATTTTAAGGTTAGTGCTTGCGGATTAGTTCCTTAAAAATGTTTTTTTAAAGTGTTCCTTAAAATTTTGAACCCTCTGCTGTCCATTCACTGAATTCATTCAGTTTGAACTTTGAACCTTATAATTATGTTATGGTGTCATTTTGCTGTCATAGTGCATCATGTTGTTGCTTTAATCTTTGTGTCGTAGGCTAATATACAGGGCTGCCGCTTCATTGAACATCGTCTCTTGCATGAGACTACTATTTCCTCCGTTTCAAATTGTAAGTGGTTTTAGTTTTACCCTAAATCAAATTTCTGTAACTTATACCAATTTTATAGACAAATGTGTTAACATTTACAAAGCCAAATAAATGAATTATCCATGAAAGTTTGATTTAATGAAACTACTTAGATGTATTAGATGTTGATCCCATTCCTAAAACTCGGTCATAATTAGACATTTTAAGTTAGGACAGAATTACAATGACCTACAATTTATAACGCAGTACAGTATTATAGTTGTTCTCACCGCTGCTGGACCGGTGCTGCAGCAACATCGCCGTTGCATATTCTATTATCCCGCTTGGTGCTTGTAAATTTAGTTGCTTGAAATTCTGGACACTGATGTACATTCCCTGATTGCTCTCTTTGAAAGTGGACGAGGTGCTATTTTGCTATCACTGCATCTTGTGTCTGGCTTACTCCCTCCGTCCTAATTATAAATCGTTCTAACTTTTCAATACCTTTTTATTATGTATATCTAGATATGTAGCAAAACTACATTTCTAGAAAACCAGAATGACTTGTAATTTAGAACAGGGTATTAATATTCCAGAGACATAGAATTACATATGTTCAAATAGTTTGAAAGTTTTAGTTATTTCAGTTTTATCACAAGTTAAATTTGTCTAATTTTGACTAAATATATAGAAAAAATAGTTAACATCTACAGTACCAAAAACATACAATGAAAATATATCTAATGGTGTAACTAATTAATTATTGTTTGTTGTTGTAGATGTTTGTGTATTCTTTACAAGCTTGGTCAAGTTTAGAGCAATTCTGACTTAATAAAAGAACAATTTAAAATGGAAGGAGCACTGTCAGGGGCGGAGCTAGGTAGGGTTTAGCCTAACAATTTTTTACTATCACTCATTGATTTTAGCTCATTAACAACTAAAAAATTGACCTAGTCCACATAACAACCTCCCTTTGATGTGTTTTTGGATCCATCCCTGAGCAATGTACATGGTATAGATGTCCTTCTCAAAATGACTGAGTTACCAGCTGGATAAGAAAAAATGATTGTCGCTGCAACAATGTGCGTACATAACTTCATCCGCGAGAACCACTTTGATGACAAAGATTTCATGAAATGTGACCAGAATCGTGAATGTTCCCACTATACTTCAAATGTATAGAAAGCATATCCTTCACAAAATGTAAGTGATACATCAATTTTGGAATTTAACGATCAGAACACGGATAAATTCTGCAATGAGCTTGCAAAGGCAATCTATATTTCTAGATCATCATGAGCATGTATGTTTGTATTGTAGTATGATTATTGATGTTGATGTGTACACTTTTGGTTAAGCACCGTGACTACAAATCATGAAAAAGTCAATATGGCTTTTTGATGATTTATATTGTTTTTATTTTAGTTTTAGTTTGTATTCACACATATTATTTGTTGGTGAAGTTATTTTGTCAAATAGTTTTTTTCAAAATAGTCCAACAAAAAATAACTGCTTGTGAAGCAAGCATTTTATTCGGCAGTGAAATTGAGTCGTATCAAACTACTCCTCCCGTTCCAGAAAAAAAGTCGCTATAGACATGCAGGTTAATTTTTTTCAACTTTGACTAGGTTTGTGTAAAATATGTGTAATGTTTATATTTTCTAATAAATTTATTATAAAACTAAATTTAAAGTTCTTTCTAATGATACTAATTATGTATTATAAATATTAATATTTTTTATATATGGTTGGTAGAAGTTTAAAAAAAGTTGGCTTCTCGCTTCCCGGAGGGAGCAGACCATAATTGTACCCGTGTTTTGAATCTCATCTAGATCTAAACATGACAATTTAAAAATTTTATATCAACAAATAATTTATAAATTTTTATATGAACTCGAATGAAGACAAACTTTATATCAAAATTGTAGTCCTTTATGCGATCTATAGTTTTGTAGTTGATTTTTTTGAATTAAAATTATTTAGAGTTCCAAAATATTGTTTTATGATTATAGATTTTGAATTTTAAAATTTAAAATTATAAAAAATCTTGAATACTAACATGATCTATATAAAAGTTATAGTTCTCAATACAATCTACAATGTTGTAGATGATTTTTTTATTTAAAGTCGTTTAGTATCCAAAAATTTAATTTTAAAATTTAAAATTTAAAATCTATAAACAAACAACAATATTTTGGAATTCTAAACAATTTTAATTTAAAAACTTTCAACTACAAAGTTATAGATCATATCGAGAACTCTAATTTTAATATAAAGGTTGCCTTCATTCGAGTTCATTTTAAAAAGTTTAAATTATTTTTTTGATAAAAGTTTTTAGATTGCCCTGATGTGATTCAAAACCAAGTTTAGGGATTGTGATGAGACAACTGAATAAGTTTAAGGACCTAAATGAGTGATCTGTAGCTTTAGGGACTGAGATGACGCAATCAAGCAAGTTTGAGAACGTAAACGATCGATTTGCAAGTTTAGAGACCAAAATAACACACCAATACAAGTTTAGGTAGCGACGATAAACTTTACTCTTATAAAAGTTTGTAGTCCTAAAGACTGCAGCAATAGGAGGTGCGCCAACGCTAGATTACTTCATTTTTTTTTGAGAGAGACCCAGTTACAGACGCAGACGCTCACAAACACGCAACGCTCGATTACTTCAGTTGGTTAAAGTGATGGAGCCGAAATCTCTCGCTCGGCCTCGATGACCACCGTTCCATCAGCTTATTTTTTTTAAAAAAAAGAGTTTCATCAGCTTATTATTGGCAATTTGGCATTTCGTACCGCACCCCCTCTGTGACCACAGGTACGAACTTCACCTCACCCGTTTCAAACAATTGCTACTACGGGCGCCCACTCCGCAGAACCGAGGCGAACAGGCGAACGGGGGAACAGGGGACCACCACCAGAACAATTTCAAACCTCGCGTCGGCCGCCGCCGAGCCCATTTCAAACCCGGAAAAAAAACCCCGAGCGCACCGAGGAAGCAGCCAGCGGCGGTCCCTTTCCCCTTCAGTCCCTCCAGAGTCCAGACCTCCGCTGCCCACTCCAAAGCGCAGCACCGCAGGCCGCAGCAGCGGGCAAAACCGTCCAATCCGATTCGGCTTCCGTCTCGCCCGGCCTCCGCGGAGAGATCTGGCGGCGGCGATGCCACTGGGCGACGGCGCGGCGGCGGCGGCGGGCGCGATGGCGGGGGACTTCGCGCTGCCGGACGAGCTCCTGGCGGCGCTGCCGCGGGACCCCTACGAGCAGCTGGATCTGGCGCGCCGCATCACCGCGCTGGCGGTGGCGGGGCGGGTGTCCGGGCTGGAGCGGGAGGCGGGGCGCCTGCGCGCGGAGGCCGCCGGGAAGGACCGCGAGAACGCCGAGCTACGGGAGCGGGTGGCGCTGCTCGACACCGCGCTGCAGGAGACCAACGCCAGGCTCCGCGCCGCGCTCGAGGACAATGTGGGTCGTGGCGTGCCCGGACGGAGCTGTCCCCCGCTCAATCTGTTCGCGTTTGGCATCTGCGTCCGTTTGGGTTTCTGAGCCTGGTGTTTGCGTTGTGGGTGCAGATTAAGCTTAGCAAGGAGCGGGACTCGCTGGCGCAGACGTCCAAGAAGCTCGCACGCGACCTGCAGAAGGTTCCCCCCCGTCGGCCTATCCTTCTCCTTGTGCATACATATTTGTAGGTGTAGTGCTGTGTTGCTGTGTAGCTAGTATTGGAAATTCGCGTATAATAGGAAATTTATTAACCAGGAGATTTGAACGGTTAAGGGAACAAATGAACAATCTATTTGGACCATTTATTAGTGCATCTTAATATCACCATGAGTGAACTGGTTGTCATTTCTTAGGTTGCAAGTGCCACTTAGTGAGAAGGATGGAATTACTCAGATGTTCAGTATCATCATAACTCATTAGTAAACAAAATGTAGCAAATCCAGGATGTTTTCATTGATCTGTAGTCACTGTAAATGACAAGTAAAAAAGGAAAACAACTGGGTTTATGCTGATGGAATCATTCAATAAATCCACACCCATGATCATTCAACAATAAGACACATCATGGACACAATCTTTATTAACCGCATCAATATGTCTATTACAACTGATTAGTTTTTCTTGCATAGCTGATTGAACTTTACTTTTTTTTCCCATGAACATATCTCCTTTCCTTGGATGTCATTGTTTAATCTCTCTCTTTCCTTACATGAATGTGCATAAATATCTCTTATTAGATCATCCTCTTGATTAATTTCCTTATATAGCTGATGGAGACAAATCTAAGGAGTGAAACAAATTTTGCTTCTTTTTCTGTCTCCCCTATTTGTATTGAAGGACAAAAATAAACTTTTATTCTTATGCTCTCTAAGGAGGAAGCCTGATTGCATTTCAGATTATCAGCCACACTGTCTTTTCTTCCTTATTTCTTTTGTGGAGCCCTCGGGTGTCATCTGTTGTCGTTGGTCTTTGTTTTTTTTCCTTTGTAGTATCTTCTAATAAAATTTATGTCAAGAGTCTTGCTGTCCTTAAAAAAACCTCTTCTATCTTTTTCTAACCTTTTTATTTGACAACATACTGATATATTTTCTCTATTCTCAGTTGGAGTCATTCAAGAGGCATCTGATGCAGTCATTGCGTGATGATAGTTCATCAGTATGTTCATCTATTTACCCGTATATCATGCTATTTATGTGTGTTTGCTAATTTATTGCAAGGGCTGAGGTTGACTGTTCACCCTTAATCGTTTGTTGAATCCTTCTCAAGCAGCCACAGGAAACAGTTGGCATTACAACGTGTGATCAGTCAGTAGCATCAAAAGCATCGTCCAGTGGAGGTTAGATGTACTTGATTTTTTTTCCATTTCTATTAACCACTAAAACTATCCAACACTGGTCTGTAACTATTCTTTTGTTTTGAATGCTGAAGATGGTGGATCTGTCAGCCACCCTACAACAAATATATTTAGTGAATCTTTGGATGCTGGAAGCACAAACCGAGATGGTATTGTTAGCTTATCATTTATTATTCATCTTGATACCCATCAGGATGGCAACATAAGTTTCAATCGTTTGCTCTGCTGAAAATCTATTAGGTACTGCAACAAGACCTCCGATCCAAAAATATGCCCTCTCATCGTACATTACTCCTCGCCTCACCCCAGAGGCCACTCCAAAAATAATGTCCACTTCTGCTTCTCCAAGGCGAATGTCTGCCATAGCAACACCGAAGTTGATGTCTGGTGCTACCTCACCAACAAAATCTCGAATCGAAGCTCACATGTCAATGACACCATGGTATCCATCAAGCAAGCAATCCTCGGCAGCTAACTCACCTCCACGAGGAGGTTCAAACCCAGGTTTGTAAAGTTGTGTTGCCATTTGAATCTACAATCTTACATAGATAGAGTAAATACAGCTGATGCTGGGGTTTTCAGGTCGCACTCCTCGAATTGATGGAAAGGATTTTTTTCGTCAAGCCAGGTCTGTTGGTGTCTCGACCTCTTTTCAAAATCATCATCGAATGAGATGGATGATGTCATAATTAACAAAATTTCATTACCATTTATAGGAGTCGTCTATCCTACGAACAATTTGGAGCATTTTTAGCCAACATCAAAGAGCTCAATGCCCACAAGCAGTCACGTGAGGTTGGTCATCTTGGTCCATCTGCTATTTTTTTTAATTGAATACCTGTCTGAGTCATACACAACCACATAACTGTTCATGTTTTGCTAGTTTTTTAATTGAATACCTGTCTTTGTCATAACACGACCACATAACTGTTCGTGTTTACATTTTAAACCAGGAAACTCTCAGGAAAGCTGAAGAGATCTTTGGTCCAGACAACAAAGATCTTTATCTATCTTTCCAAGGCTTGCTAAATCGTAGCCTGCCATAGGCTTCATGTGTCTCTGTAAGTTCCGCTATCCAATGTCAGAGTTCCCCTGCTCATGATTTAGTTACTGCAAAGCTAATAAGATGCACAATTTGTTGTTGGGTTTGCAGATAGCGAAGTTGCTGCATTAGCAACTTACTGCCATCTAGTTGTGGATTTCAAGGTCCACTTGCAAGTTTTGGCGCCGTAATCCACATTAGGTGGAAGTTTGGAACGATCGGACCTCTCTCAGCAACTGAGTATGCAAACCAGTGGTGCTTCTGTAAGTGGTGCACTGCCTAAATTAGGATGCAGTCTGTCATGGTGCCCATCCTTGTAAAACCGTGAAACAGACAAACTTGAGAGTAAAATTTCATTCCAAGTTTTCAACCCCAACTGGGACAAACCAGTAGCTGCATCTTATTCTGGTAATCTCAAGTTCACCTTTTTTCCGTTTTGCTCTGGTTGTACTGAGGTTTCTCTGAACTTAATTTCGCAGCTAAATAAAAGTTGGCACATAACATAATTCCAAAAAACACTGGCATGGAAAAGTAAACAGTTGGACAAACATAGTTAAAAGTTATCTGCATTTTCATAGCAGAGTTCACCTGTTTAATGAACCAGGCTAATGCTACGAGCAAGAGAAAGGTTCTTGCGATGCATAGCATGATGCACACACCAATATCTGTAACAATGTTCCACCTTCCCATGGAAGGACAGCCAAAAAAACAAGCCCTGGACATACTGCTAGAAGGTATATAGGAGAAGGCCTCTACGTACGCTCACCTTTCTCCTAGTGTCACGCACGCTGTTACAGCGCGCGCACACCATATACCTGATGATATCATATATAGATATATATACCAACTACGATGCCACCATCTGTTGTGGCTCAAAAACAGCACCTGATCGATCACACGACTAAAATCAGCTAAAACAACCTAGACTGAGTGCTTGACCTGACCCAGAAGAGAAGCGCCTGACCTGATGATGGATCAGCAGGCTCTCCGTCCTGATCCATCCTAGCTACAGCTAGTAGGACCAGAAGTGGGCGTCGTCCATGCTGGGCTGGTCCACGACCATGTCCAGCAGCTCCGGCGTGGCCTTGCAGTGCGCCTCAGGCTCCGCCGTCTTCGGCGAGGACATGGACGACGGCGAGCCGGTGTAGCTGCTGCCGCCGCCTCCGCCGCCGCCGGTCCTCGCGGCCTTGAGCCGGTGCAGGATGTAGTCGTTGCTCATCTTGAGCCTGACCATCTCGGCCTGCGCCAGCGCGAGCTGCGCCTGGAGCGCCTCCACCTGCTGCTGCAGCGACGAGATGGCGCCCACGCAGCCGTACACCGGGTCCCTGACGCGCGCGTTGGCCTCGTACACCAGGCTGCTCACCGCGTCCCCTCGGTGCTGCACCGGGATCTCCTGCACTTGCATGCACCAGAGAGCAGCATGATGAGTACTCCCTCGGTCGTCCCAAAATGTTGGTCGTTTTTTCGTTTCCGTGTCACAAATTTGACTCGATTTATAGAAAATACGTATAATATTTATATCTTTAAATAAATTTGTTAAAAAACTAGATTCAAAGATATTTCCGATGATACTAATTATGATACTAATCGATAATATTTATTATTTATAAAAATTATCGGCATTTATTTCTCGGGAAACGAAAGCGACAGACATTTTGGGACGGAGGGAGTACTCCGTATGCAACGAGATGGGACATGGATGGTACAAGATGCACATGGCACTTGCACTCACGGACATGGATCGTAGAAGATACACATACACATGAGTACATGACAAGATAATAGGTAGAAATGTACAGTAGGAGGACACACATTTTCCAGGCATGACAAAGAAACACTGATGGAGTGCCTAGCTACTTAGCTAGGAAACTAGTGCTACCAGATTAACCGGTTATTGGAGTTCTTGTTCCAAGAAAAAGAAGAGAAAAGAAAAAAGAAAAGATGCACGACAGAAAAAGATCGACAACATGTCTGCGTGTTTGGTGCAGCCGAAAGCTTCTTTTCCGGACACCATGTGCAATCCATGCCTGAAGACGGCGACGGCCGACGGCCGTAGGTACTGTGTAGACCGGACGGAGGATGCAGTACACTACTACACTGCTGCCGACGGCTCGACACATGGGGGAGATCTTTGAATCCGAAGATACGGTCAAGAGCAGGGACACAAGTCCCTGTCGGTTCTAATAAATTTGTACCACCAAATTAGATTACTAGATATCTATTCTATGGATGGAGGACTCCCTGGGGCCTGGCCTGGCTGGGCACATGCGTGCTGATGAAAACGCAGCAAATCTGATTGGCTGACTAGCCCTCTCCTCTCCTCTCCGGGCGTCGTCGATCTTTCCATTTGGGTTTTGTTTGCTGCCCTGCACTGCCACTGCCACTTGCTCATGATTGGATTGGATCGGGTCGCTGCCTCTGCCCCCGACGGCCCCCCCCGGCCGGCCTGTGTGCAGTGAAAGTGAGACACTGTTTGGCCATGCCTTGTCGAGTGCATGATTACCAAGAGCCGGATTAGAATTAGAACCCTGGCACAGTAACTCATCAGGAGCCGGATGGATCATCAGTAAACTCTTTAACTATAACATGGCTTTGTTGTATGTGCCTGTTCTTCAGGACCATAGGAACTGTTAAGGTCTAGGGAAGTGACTGTTGAGGCATGCTGCAGCATGCAGTGCAGAAGAAGATCATTCAGGAGGAGCAACAAAGCTGGAGGAAAGTGGATCAAAGCTTCGGGATCAAGACTCGGTGGAGTATGTAGATGATGTAGGTACGGTACACAATATATGAAGGTAGCTAAAGCAGCATGATCCCTAAAAGTGTGGCCAGTAGCTACGTAGGTAGGATCGGAGAACACTTTGTTAATAAGATATAATGCGTAAAGCTTGCTACTTTTGGCAAAGCGGTATACCTGAGACACAGACAGTCTTGAGTATGACTGTCATCAGTCATCACACACAAGTAACGCTCGCTCCAACTCTATATCCTCCTCTACAGTACTAGTACACATACTCCCTCCGTTCCCTCCGTCTTTCTTGAGTGTCGTCCGGAAAGCGTGTGCGGGGAAACATGGATTTCTAGAGAGTGTCGTCCGGAAAGCGTGTGCGGGGAAACATGGATTTCTAGATACACTTATTTAGTGACGGAGGGACTATATACTAGTAGTACATACTACTCGCTCTGTCCCTACTACTCCCTCTGTCCCTTTGCAAGTGTCGTCCGGAAAGCGTGTCTGTGAGGGAAACACGGATTTGTAGACACAATTATTTAGGGACTGAGGGAGTACATACTAATATGGGAGAGAAGAAAAGAAAAATCTAGTCTGCACAACGGAAGCAAATTAAAATGAAACCATACTAGTATTATGTAACTGAAGAATCAGCACAAGGAGAAGTAACTGTGCAGACTGCAGTGCGGGGATATGTGAGGTGATATGGTGCAGCTGGGGATCTCGATCTTGTAGAAGCTAAGCAAACGAAGGCTTAAGAGGGGGCAAATCAGTATAAATCATGGATCAAGGTCAGCACATGCATGGCGGCCTGGTCAGTGAAAGCAAGCAGCGACATCATCAGTGCAGCCGCAGGCGCAGAGCGCGCTAGCTGTATTAACAGAGCGGCAAGCATAGTGTAGTGCATCGCTAGTTCGCTAGTACGTACAGTACATGCTAGTGATTTACACGACAGAGTAAATAGCTAGGCAACGAAGAGCAGCGCGACCGGCGGCGGGTTGTGCACGGTGGGTGGTGCGGGGGTACCTGGAGCAGCTTGCTGACATTGCTGGCCCCGAAGACCTTGTGCACGTTGGCGAACTTGTGCGGCTCCCCGGGGGGGAAGTAGGGCGCGAAGACGCAGCCGGCCGCGCACCGGCGCCGCAGCAGCTTGCAGGCCGCGCACGGCGCCGCGGAGGCCGCTCCACCGCCGCCGCCGCCGCCGCCCGCCTTCCCTCCTGTGGCGCCGGCGCCGGCTCCGGGCACCGCCATCACCGCCACCGCGTCCCTCATCGTTCGGCGTGGCGATCGACGGCGAGACAGGGGCGAGCGGGAGTGGGAATGGGAGCGGAGAAGTGGAGGAGAGAGCCGCAGACGCAGCAGACGCAGAGACGCGACGGGGTGGAGGGAGTATATGGCTGTTGCCAAATTGGGCGGCTGGCTGGGCCGGCCTCGGGCTCTGCCGTAGTCCTTCGTTGGGTGGGGTGGTAGGCACAGGGACGGCGGACGGACGGACGGACGGACGGGGGCGGCAGGTTGCCTGCTGGCTGCTGGCTTCGGCAGTTCGGCTGCCTGGGCTCTCTCGGTCTCGGCGTCTCTGCTACGGGTATTGGAACTGGGGAGAGGCCCTTTTTTGAGGGGAGGCAGGAGGCAGGAGGCAGGCACTGGGGTCCGGGGCTGGCTGGACAGAGGGTGTGTTTAGTTCCGAGAAATATTTGGATTCTGCACTGTAGCACTTTCGTTGTTATTTGACAAACTTTATCCAAACATGGACCAACAAGACTCAAAAGATTCGTCTCGACATATAGATACTAAAAGTACAATCAATTATTATTTTTACCTACATTTAATGTTCCATGCATACAACTAAAGATGATTAATGTGACGGAGAATCTAGAAATATTTGGGGAAAGTTGACGAAACTAAACAAGGCCAGAGATAAAAAAAAAGCTGGGAAAGGAGAGCAGAGCTCACCGGCAGAGGCGGAACCGGGGGGCAGCCCCCTATGAACAGTAAAAACTGTTTAATATATATTAAAAAAATTCAATTCTATACTAAAAAATTATAATTTCACTATTTTTAACAATAATTTTAAGTTTTTTTGTTATAAATATTAAATATATAATCTATTGAGATATATATATTTATCAAATTTATGAGGTGAAATCGTATTATCTGGCCCCTCTCCGCCACTGCTCACCGGGCCTGCCCACTGCTCTGCCTCTGCTCAGGAGAGACTGAGAAACTACTCTGATAGAAATGGATGGGAAAAAGGCAGAGAGAGAGAGAGGACAGTGGGCAGTTGAGCCGTCTGTCGTCGTCTTGGCTAGAGAAGTGTGTGTGTGGGCGCGAGCGTGTGTGAAGGAGAAGGACAGTGAGCAGTTGAAGGGCAGGCAGGCAGACAGACAGACAGACAGAGATCGTGATCGTGCCGCGCGGCACGTAGCATGATGATGCGTGCCGTGCCCCCCGCCCCTCCTATAGTCCTCTCCCGTAGTCCTGTGGCCCTCCCTCTCCTCCCTTCGAATTTTGATCCACCATCGCGTTGCATACAGAGGGCATCGATCGATTTCCTTCGTCGCCCGGTCTCCGTGCCCTACTAGCTTTGACCGATGGTGGATGGATCTCCACTCCAGCGCTCGCCATTGGTGCGAATGCGATGCAATTATGCAGCGCGACACATGAAACACAGGGTTACAGATAAGTACAGTAAATAATTAAAGAGGCGGCAGATTAAAGCCACGACGGCACGCATGCTAGTTGCGGCCATGCACCGTACGAGGAGCAGAAGCATTGCGTGCTCGTCGGCCGGCTGGCCGAATCATTCGCGCATGATCCACACACACACACCAGCAGCATAGTATCACACACTCTCCCAGTCCCAGGTTGCTGCTGCGGGCATGCGCTGTTCCTCCCTTCCTCCCATTGTGCGTGCGTGCTTCTCTTCTCGCACACAAATCGTACGGTCAGATCCAGATGTGACGACTAGTGACTGCCGCTGCAGGTAGCAGCGGTAGTAGTAGAAGTAACATGTGAGCTGTTGTGCAGCAGTGGTGACCACGCGCTGATTGAACCGATGACGCGGATAGGTTAGCTTGTCGGCTGATTAATTAACCTACTAGCAGCAAAGGAGGAGATCTGTGTCGATCCTTACGTACCACTGCTGGTCTGGGCCTGGGCCCTGGGCTGGGAAGAGAGACGAGGATGGATCGGCCATCGCCCGCCCGTCGCGTCGCGTCGTTTTCAGGTCGGTCTCTGTGCGACGGCGAGCGATGTCGTCGTGCCGGCCGGGTCTAGATCGATTATTAGGGACTACTCCTACTCGTCGTAGCCCGCAGTAGAGACTGAGAGAATAGGGCGGAGCGCGGGCGGGGACATCTTTTGCTCGGTTGGTCCGGCACGGCTCCTACCGGCGGTGAATGGACGGACGGACAAGATGGGCCACCGCCAGTCCGCCGCAGCGCCTGGGCCCTGGGCCCTGGGCCGGGGGCCTCGGCGTGCCTCCTCTCGAAAACGAGGCCGGGCCCTTTTTGTCTGTACCGCCGGCGCGCAGCAGTGCCGCAACGCGACCGCCGCCGTCATGGCCACTTGATGAGCCGTGCACACCAGCAGCACCCCCTCGCCTGCTTGGCCTTTTGCATTGCGAATGAAGGAAGGAAGGTCCCCCGGCTAATCCACGCATGTCCGAGCTCCCCGTCGTCCACCTTTTTCTTTTCTTTTGCGCCTGCGGCCCTTTTCGATTGTCGCTGTGCTGTGTGCAGGTGCAGCCCTGTGCTCTCCCGGGAGGGGGCAGACTTCCTCCTCTGCCTCGATGGATCGTCTCTGGCCGGCCGTCTCCTTTCCACGTCCACGACGACGTTTGCTTGCTTGCTGCTAAAGAAAGCCAGGATGGAGCCGGTCCATGCCATGAGCGAGCGTGATCATTGATGTGCCTGGCTGCCTCCTCGCCCCGGTCGCCGGCCCCTCAACCTCAAGTAGTGGCGATTAGGACAGACAGGACATCCGTACGACCCGCTGTCTCTTCGCCGCTTTTCAACCTCCCAGCTTGCATGCTACTCGTAGTACTCGTATGCTAGTGCTACTATAGGCGGCGGCGGCGGCAGCAGCAGCAGAATCATTGCTGGCCGCGCGGTAATCAGCGCCATCGCTCCAGCGCCGTCGCGGGCGCGGCGGCATTGGCAATGGGCACGCCTCGGCCTGTTGACGGCCGGACGACACATGAACAGGGGAGCAGATCTGCAGCAGACGCGTCGCAACAGCGCACGGTATGGACGCCCGGGGCACCATCACGTGTGCTGTAGCGCCTTTCCGTTCCATGGCGAGGCCTCGCGCGCCAGTCGTCACACGTCGCCCCCCCTGTCGCCTGTCGGTCGGGCGAGGTGGTTCACCGTTCATACAGGAGGAACAGGCAGCAGCTGCGGCGGCACGGGCACGACAAGTGCAGCAGCACCCGTCCCTGGGCCGCCCGCACGACGGACATGTGGACGCAGACAGCCCAACCGCCCGCCCGCCCGCCCTTTTCTTCTTCGGCCTTGTTTAGACGCCCTCATTTTCCCAAAATTTTTCGTCACATCAACCATCACATCAACGTTCGGACGTATGTATGAAGCATTAAATGTAGGTAAAAAAATAACTAATTGTATTTTTAGTACGTATATGTTAAGACGAATCTTTTGAGTCTACGTGGTCTATATTTGGACAAAGTTTGTCAAATAACAACGAAAGTGCTACGGTGTTTCATTTTGCAAAATGAATGCATCTAAACATGGCCGACATGTGGACGACGGGAGTCCTTTCCTTTGGACACGATTATATCGATCCAAACGGCGCAGCGAGCCAGAGATAGTCCCTGACAAACAAATCTGCGTGCGGCTCCATGCCTTGCGCTGCGTAGGTACTACATGGATCGGACGCGTGCATCCAGACCCACACTCTGTCTGCCAGTGCCACCCAGGCCACACCCCACAGGTAAGGTAACAGGTTCATTGCATCAATCGTGATGAATGTCTGTGGGTATACATACAGGTACTGCCGGTACTGCGTACTCCCTCCGTTCAACAAAACATGCAATTCTCGCTTATCGAGAAGTCAAATATGTTAAACTTCGACCAAAATTATATAAAAAAGTATTAATATTCTTGATACAAAAAATATACCATTAGATTAGTAATAGAATATATTTTCATAATAATTTTATTTAACGACATAAATACTAATACTTTTTATTATAACCTTGGTCAAACTTGAGCCAATTTGACCGGCACGGATCCCATAATTGTATGTTTTTATGGACGGAAGGAGTACGTAGTCCGTACCACCCGAGTCTTTCTGGTACCGCCTTCAATCAACGTGTACCTTCATCGACGGTTCCTTGACGAGATATTTATTTTTCAAAACAGCTCATAGGTTGAATCTTCTTTTTTTATGCTCTTATTACAAAAAAGAAGAAGAAAAGGACGATGCTGTTTTTCGCTCGACCATAGGTAAAGCTGACAATGAAGCTGTTTTGTCAAATGATTTTTTTTTATAGAACACTTTAGCTTGGTCAAGAAAGTAAGTTTTTATTTTCTAAACTATGGCGGTGTGCGAGCATGGCGTGGCCTACCGGTGCGCGGACGAGTGGCTGCGCAATGTGGCCTTCGGACGAGAGCACTCCCTCTCTCTCCCCTTCGTCTTCTTTCTCAAGACAGACATTCACAAGGCGAGTTATATGTTTTGTTGGACGTGGAGAGTACTCCCTCCGTACCCATATTAGTTGTTGTTTTAGATAAGATTTGGATCAAACATTGGAAATATAAATCATCAATAACTATTAAGTTTCTAAGTTTGCAAATATGAAAATTATATGAATAGATTTGTCTTGAAAAGTTATTTTTATAAAAGTATACATATATCACTTTTCCATAAATATTTTTGTAAAAACAAGAGGTCAAAGTTGTGTTTTGAAGACTGTGTCGCTGTTCTAAACGACAACTAATATGGCTAAAACAAATTAAAGATGTACTGCTACTGTACTTGGTTTGAATGCTTTCTTTGGCAACTTTTCCTCTTTTGAGCAGTCTATTTGATCCCCTCACATGCATGAGAGATTCAGAGCAGCTTCTTTGTTTGTTTGTTTTTCTCTCCCTCCTTTAAAATGGGAAAAAGTGGAACTAAAGAAGCATCTTTTGTTATCAGCCATTCAACAGCTCAACTAGTAACATAAAACATTTTCTTAAGAAGATAGTACTGGCAACACATATACTCCCTCCGTTCCTAAATAAGTATCGCCGTTGGTGTGCGTGCCACATATTTGACTTAATTTGTAGAAAAATATGTGCAATATTTATATCTCCAAACAATTTTGTTAAAAAACTAGATGTAAAGATCTTTCCGATGATACTAATTACTTAGCATAAATATTAATATATTTTAATATATAATTATCGGTAACTTTTTTTTGGGAAACGAGAACGACATTTATTTAGGGACGGAGGGAGTATACTCCAATCACAGGAGTATAAGGGTTTAGTACTAGTACTAGCACTTAACCATAGGAGTATTGCTGACCAATTAAGGGACTGATTCTACTCCAATCATCACAGCATCGGCACATGAAAGTTGTTGTCAGTGAGCGGTGGCTAAACACTCTACTCCTAGGCATGGCGTAGCCGGCCGCCGCATAGGAGACACGGCATTAATGAGCTACAACCATGAACTGCTGGGCAACAGAGCCATTGATCGAACTTTCTTCTTCTCTCTGCTCCGGTACAGACAAATTACTGATACTCCTCCTCCTACCACTACCAGCAGCACCTGATCCTGATCGATACCACCGTCAACTGCGCCCAATGGACACCAACACCACCAATGATGCTGCTTTTTCTTTAGATGACCTCATAATAGTAGTAGTACAGTACTTGCATCAAGACAGACACTCTCGTCGGCCCAGCCTTGTTGCTGACACATGCAAGACAGTGTTTGCATAAACAAGGAAATTTGCAATTTGCTCGGCACTCGTCAGGTCCGGCATGCTTTCTGTTCACATTTTGGGCTTTGTCAGGGCTGCCTCCAGTCCAATCCACGTGGATTGGTCGCTTGGTTGCCTCAGAGGCTGCTGATCTGCGTTAGGGCCGCCAGCAATAATCACTGGGATCTGGAGAGGTAGCAAAATGCCAAAAATGAGCACACAGATCTGCCGTTGGGAATAGCAGATGCGCTATTACTTCGTACGTACACACAAAGCACTAGGGCAGCTGATCTTCTTGTCAACAAACGTCTCGAGGAGTTCTCGACCTCACCGCCTCAGCACAGCAGCAGATGAGAGTGGAGACGAGTCGCATGCATGCAGCATGCTCCCATCAACATGAACACTTGAACAGTGAGCCGCGGGCAGGCCGGCCGTCCTCGAAGCGTTCGCCGCACTGTGCGGCAGACAGCGCTCCGCTGCGATAGGGAGGGAGCACGTACTACTGCTGCACTGCACGTAGCGCGCGGTACTGCTTGCAGAAGAAGGCGTAGGCGGCCACTGTGGCCACGTTTGCGAACATCTCAAACTTCGTTACTACTGCTAAAGTTTTTTTTGTATCAAAATAGTTTTATAAGCAACTTTTTTTTTTTGATGAAGTTGAATTGTTTTGAAAAAATGTTCGCTAAAACAGTTTCACCAATAACTTCGTTTAACTTATTCTTTTGTGAGAGGAAAAAAAAGCTTTACCTATAAAGCTGTTTTGGAAAAGGTGTTTGAAAAAAAAAACTGTACGTATATATCATTCACTCGCACATTATATCACAGTACATTACATCCATTCATCCCTCATTTTTATTAGTTTAAGCAGTACTAATAGCAGTATGTTTTTTCAGATAATATTGAAAGAGTAGCAGTACATGTTCTTGTGTTGCTTGAGCTGTACTGTACCCCAAATTTAAGGGTCTACCCTTTTGAGGATTCAGGCTGTCCATCGTAACCTTAGCAACAACAATGGACTACTACCACGCTAATAACTGGGATTATGATGGCAGTCGTGTTAACCACGCTGAAATCCACAGATATGATCAGTGTGTGTGCATGGCACCTCACCTTCAGTGCATATCCAGAAGTTCTCATGCTGAAATCACTGAAATATAAAAGCAACCATTTGTGCTACAACTGCTCCTATTGGCTTCTCAGTTCACTCGTGCCACACTAATTCAGGCGTGCAGTGTCCAAGCAGGCAGTGACAGAGTCCACACTCCGGTCAGCAGGCCAACAGAATCCACACTTTCGGCAAATTAAGATGCCCGCCCATCGGTGATCTCCCAAATGCATGCGCAATCAATGGGCTGGCTAAAGCATGCACGGTAATCACAGCTAACAGGGCCCTGGTGTCTGAGAAATGCTACAAAGCTCTTTGGGGATGGACAGGATGTAAACGACGAGACTGCAGCACTCAAAACCTGATCACGAGTTGTACCTATAATAATAATTACCATGTTTACACCGATTTGGTGGGCGGTGGCAATTGGCAAACAAAACATGCTACACACTCAACATCCCTGTCGAGTAAAATACCGAGCGATACATGTAAGGACGAATACATGTAAGGATGAAACTGCAGCACTCAGAAGCACGGCGTGAGAAAACCGGCAGCTAGCAACATGTATGTATTCAGCAAGGTTTCCAGCTGTGCCTAATTCCTGCTGCGACCACCACGCCTAGGAGGCACAACGGTCCATCCATCAGCGTCGGGAGTAGGCCTGGGTGGCCTGGGCCTGTCCACCGCCATATCTTCCGGCGCAGCCTCTTCATTCTCCATCATTGATGTGTCATCACCATCATCTGAGCTATCGCTGTCATCGTCATCATCAGCTACTATCTGCTCAAGAGAAGACCAATTACAGTTTCCCAGGAATCACCAATGGTGCAATATAACAGCGAAACGTCGGGAATGAAAGAAATATATTGCAGAGAAAATGAAGATTCTAATCTCGTCTGCCAGACGAACTATAGAAGATTCATATCAAGGTGGATCAATGATGCTACCATAAGCTGAACTGACATGAATGCACAATAAAATATGTGAGGGCTTTGTCAGAAACATGTTCCCATTGATTAACATTCTAGAATGGATATTGAAAACTTAATGACAAACTTGAAAAAAATTTATGGCAATAGGTATCCTGTGTTCCTGTATCCAATTTCTAATTCTGATTCTCACATTATTAACTCCGCTTTGATACACAGTCAAATCCACATTGTAAAACAATTGTGAAATCTGAAATCAACCTTTTCATTCATAGCTACCTCAGACCTTCAATTTTAATAAAGCATGCAACACCGGCTCAAAAAGTAATAAGGTGTCAATTCACAACTATTTCATTTTTATCCATTCTCAACACACATTACATTAATGGAAAACGTAAAAGAGTCATCTACTAGTAATCTACTGCAGCTAAACACTGTAATCATGCTGCAGTTTAAAATTAATCAGCTTCATAAGAATGATGAAAGCTACAATTCTTGAATTTATACAGATTCACATTGAGCAACTTGCATTTGCATTAGGAAGACCACATTAACGGCATTTGGACAAGATGACTGGTAACACTGACACTACTAAATTGCCGCAAAAGTTCATTGAGAAGTGTGAACAGATGCAACACTGAATTATAGGAAAAGGGAGTAAGTTATGATATACTAGAATGCAATAGCAATAGATAACATGCCCACTATGGGAAACATATGATTCAATAAAATTCAATAACAGTACACACCTGTCTACTTTGAGAAACAGCATTCCCCTGAACATGCGAATTCCTTAACTTCTCTATCGATAAATAGTTGTTTTGCAGGCATTCTTCATGTATGATCAATAACTGTTCAGCAACCTGTTCAAAACATTACTGAAACTAATGAACACTAGTACGCTACACTGATTACTGCAAGAAGTTTCTGTTTGTGTTATGATACAGAACAGTCCCTGAAGACAAATTTGATGAGATATTATTACGAGACCTAGTTCTTAAGAAATATTAGTTACTGTTGTGTGAGTGATGTCATAAAGTGCACAAGATCTTTCCAATCCCAATACTCATTGTGCAAAATTGAAATTGTCCAATCCACATCCAAATATCCATCATGTTCCGATAAGGCTACCTGGTACATTTCACTTCAAAGGCAAGTATCATGATCCGATAAGGCTATTAATATCAAGTACAATCATGTTTTGAGCACAACTGTCACATACTATTTGGTATATTAGATCTGTTCATGCTTACATGTTGTGAAGCGAGAACACCTTAATGTCTTATGCTGCTGAACAGCAACAATAGTCAGTTCAACTAGTAAAAAAAATTAGTCAGGTAAAAACAGTAAATGAGGTATCTTAGATACCGCATCTAGGTATCCAAACTTCATCAAACATATTCCATTAATGATCAACTGAGTTATCCTTCTTGTAGTTCAAGGGTGGAAGAATAGGATCAGCTATGCTAACAGTAAGAAACGAACATGCATATAGATCCACTACAAAGCAGTAATACAATGTACTGATAGAGGTTTAGGGCCTGTTTGGTAGAGCTTCAGTCCCTGATTCTTAGCTCCAGGTCCTTGATTCTTGGATGGAGTGATCATGGTTGATTCTGGTGGGAGAGCAGCGTGGGAATTGATTTTGGAGTGATTCCAGTGAGGATTGAATAGGTAGCAGTGAGGAGTGGGTTATTTTTAGCTCCCAGTGTAAATGGAGAGGCGATTCTTTTCTGCTCTCCACTAGAATCTGTGCGGAGTTTTGTTGTTTGGCTAAACATTCTCACTTTCTCCAAGGAGCGCTGCCAAACAGCCCTTAACAGGAACAGGGTTTGGCAACAGTCATCAAGTTAAACATTTTGTCGATACCAAAAAGGCGAAAATGAACAGAAAGGAGGGATGTAATTACCTCCTCAACACTATTATCCTCAAAGTCGGCATTGAAGGATTCATCAATTTTGTCATTCATCATATCCACCAAGTCTTCAAAATAATGTGGACCTGGAAAGGAAACCTTCAGTACAAATAGACCAAGAAAACTGTCCAAGCTTACTCAGCCAATTGAATAGAAGCAAAAAAAAAGGTTTCATAAAATAAAAATAACATATAAAATTATACAAAATTGGACTGAAATCTATTCTTTCCTGGCTAAAGAATCCTGAGTAAATGTATGCACTTGTGCAGTGTGCACTTAAAAATTTAATAAAATTACTAAAGTAAAGAACAATACTGAGATGGCTCAGGGCTGAAACCTTAAATGTAAGTTATTACAAAATGTCGAAATCATACATACAAGCAAAAAGATAATTAAGAATTTAAGACACACTCAGTTGATAAGGTTTACCAATGACAACTGATGATTCCAATGCCCCACAAAAAATTTACGAACTGACCATTTTGTATCTATTGAAAAATGCTTAATTTTCAGCAAAGTCTAATACTTTTTCTTTTTTCAGAAATGAAAAACTGCTGAAAAGAGCACCATAAGGAGACAGAGAAAAATTGAAGCTTGCAGTGGAGTAGCATTAAAACATGGTGGGATTTCAATTTGCTTTAAGGAGATCAGCTCACATGTTTATTGATAACATCAAGGATGCATTAAGCTTTTGAGTTTGCTGATCATGGTCACAAGTGGCGTGTTTCTGAGAACGATATATATGGGATCCAATTGGCCATGTGGCACTGAGTTGCAATGGCCAACTGAGATGTATGGCTTTCATGGTTGATCCTTGACTCCCATGCTGAACCTAACAAGTGCCTATCTCCAAGCCACAAGTGTTTCTATATCTCTCCCAGCTACAGGTGTCTCATAAATCCCTCCAGTCCAATGTGACTGATTCATAAGCCCCCACCAATTAAATGCATGGGGGCATAATGCACCTAGGCATTTCCTTGCTGGGTAGTGGGTACAGACGGCATCCACCATCTGTTAAGATTTACACAGTCCTGAATTCAGTAATTTGGTTTTTTTCCCTAATAAGTCCATATATATGCCATAGATTGCAGAAGATGACGATAAATTTAAATGAGACGGCAAATGGACACATGGTAGGTAAATGGCTCCCATATTTTAAATTTAATAAATGAAGTGTACAAAAACTGGTAGTTTCTTAAGGATAAATAAGCATCTGTTGAACTATTTGGATCAAGATAATTCAACAGGGCAACCTCCAACAAAGTATTAAATAATCTTCCTCCTCATTTCACATTTATTAGACACAGCAACCAATTATGATGATCAATTCATACAAATCACATCGTTTTCCCTGCAACGAATCGAACTTTTGCACACAACCAGAAACCCGAATCCTCGCTGGTGGAGCCATGGCTACATGTAATATATAACTATACAAATTCCAAACCTTCTTAATGAAGATATGAGAATTCAGAGACTATAATATAAACTAAACAGTACTAACTGCACTTCCGGATCCCGCCTCACGAGGAGAAAATCGTCCGAGGATGTTGGGGCAGCAGTACGTACCCTTAGTGTGACAAAACCAGGAGAGGATGGACTCGCCCAACTGGTCGGCCTTGGCGCGGGAGTCGCGGCCGCCCCACTGGTTCTCCACCGCCATCTGCAGCGCCGTCCACCGCCCGAAAACCAGCCTGATGGCCTCTCCCAGCGCCGCCCCTGCCTCGGCTGAGATCGGGCCGGGGCCGCCGCCGCCGCCGTTAGGTGCGGCCATGGGTGACGCGGGTTTGGGACGGAGGAAGGCTGCTAGGGTTTTTCCCCCTCTGGTGGAGTGCTGTGACTCGTTTGGTGACAGAGAACCCAGCCGCAGACACGCTTCCAGGACTCCGGGTGCCGACTGCGAAGGAAAATGCGGCCCAAGAAAAGAGTGCCGTCGTCACGCCGGGGCCAGGTTCTGGGCTTCATGAGTGCATATCCGTTTTGGGGCTTTAGGCGGCTCAGCTTTCAGGTCCACCTTTAGAGGCCCAGCCCAATATAGGTTTCAGGGCTCAGGTTTCAGGCCCACCATTACTTGCATTGCACTGCACATGTGGTCGTCCGGAAGGGTCGGGTAACAGGAATTGTACAGGTCAAAGAAGCCTTCGTGGCCACGGAAACGAGGCAGAAGCCGCGTCCGACTCGTTCACGCAACCACGCGTTCGCCTCTCTCTCCATATAAAAATCCACCGCCCCCGCTTTCCTCCGCAAAATTCCCCAATCCCGCCGCCAGCCTCCGCACGCGCCTCGGAACCCTACGCCCCGGCGACGCCTTCAGATCCGGCGCCCTTATCCCGCGGGATCGGCCGCTCCTACTCCGGTCGCCGCGTTCCGGCATCTCGGCTACCCGGCGTCCTCTACCCGTCTTCGACACCTGCGATCTTCCCCAGGCGGCGTTCAGAGGAGTCGCTTGGTCGACAGGCTACGTCTCCACCAAGCCAGCATCGACGACTCGAAGGATCCGTGCCGTCGTCGGTCGCCGATCGCCTCTTCGTAGATTGAATTTGTTCTGTGATTCTTCTCGTTGCGAATTCGTTGTATTTCATCTGAGATCTGAAAAAAATTATTCGGGCCATCTCGTGATAGAGAGGCCTTTATACGTGAAAAAAGCGACAGTACTCGCCATCCATCATGGGTGTTGTGTATTATCAATATAAGAGTGAAAAGGAAATCTGTTCTATGCCTGTGCCCCATGCTTTTATCTCTGTGTCTGAACTCAAGCAGCTTATCATGACGAGCGGTAAGCATGGCCGTGGGCGAACCCGCGGTCGTGCCACAGAGGATATTGTCATCTCCGACGCCCACACTGGCGAAGGTTCGTTTAACGCCAAATAGCTTAACTGTACTCGTTTACTTTAGTTCTGTGTATACGGCCGAGCATATGATTTTGTAAAACTTCACCGTAGTTGCCTTTACTTTGCAGCACAACTGATTTTGCAGCCTAATAAAATTTTGTGCAATTGTTTTTTATCATCACAATTTTGGGAAAATCAGTTAAGCTTTGCTTTTGAGATGTCTGGATTCATGCAGCCTTTAGGACATGGCAGGGTTTAGATTAGATAACATCAATCTGTCCAGGATCAGGACACCTGAACTTTGTTTTAGTTCAGTTGTGCATGCAAATTGCTTTATTGTAGCTCTGAACAAAAATCAACTTGCATAGGTTTTATCAATTGTCATAGTTTTGGTGCCAAACATGCGCCATTTTAATCTGGATTTCTCACTCAATTTGGCTGCGCATATGGTTTTACCGATTGTCCTAGTTTTGGTGCCAATGATTTTTCATGGGTCATTTCATTCTGGATTCCTCAGCTCAGTTTGGCAATTGCTGTGTTGATGCAAGTTGATTCTCTAACAATTGCTGCTTTCAGAGATTTTGTGACACTTTTGCTTTGTACTTTAGGCAACAAATACCGCTAAGTACAATGGTCGCTCTTCATTCGTGTTTCCATTGTTGTTGAGGAAAATAAGAGAACTGTAATACTTGTACATTGTATTTGTGTATGGTCTCCTATCATTTTGTATGCCCCTGGGATGTGTTCCTGCCTCCTAAAGGAGGTATGCAAAGCTGTATGCCTATATACTGGATGAAAGATGACCCTTATGTAATTGGGCATCCTATCCTATTGGAAATGCACCTTGTCAAATATTTGTAATTTGTGAAGTGTGAAATTCTTTTTTTTAATCTCTTTTTTCCAGTATGTTCATGAATCCAGGACATCTCAATAGCGCTCTGAGAAATCCTAATGTTAACCTAAAGGATAAAGTCAATCTGTCTGTATAAATCAATTTAAAAATCTCAATTTTGATGTTCAATTAAATGCATCATTTGGTATACATGAGAAGAGTTATATCGTATAACTTGCCAGAATATGTTTGGTTTAGTGGATTATTAGTTGACATTTCTGTTTTCTGTGTTTGTGTTTGAATTCAGAATATGAAGATGAAAGAGCATCCGTACCACAGAACACAACTGTGCTGGTCCGCAGAATTTCCATTCATGGGCAACTGTCAGACAAGATCGTCTTGTCCCCCACGTAATGTCTCCTCTTCAATCTTTTACTTTGCATTAGCATTCATTGTTTGGAAAGAGAGGCTAGTAGACAAACATTTAAAATCATAGATCAGTTCATGTGGAACCTGAATTAACTGGAAGTAACATTAATATATTTTTCTTAGAAAATGTGTGCCTATAGTCTGAACAATTTGACTTCACAATGAAACCAACAAATAATTCTCTCTACTTCCCCTACTGTTTTTTTTGTTTATTATTAAAGAGTGCTCCCAGTAAAAGCTGATTGTTTTCGTCGAGTTCTATGCCCAAAAACAGTTTAATTGTGGTGTCATACTGCAAGGTGTTGAAGCATCATCAATTAAATCTGCTTCAACTGAGAACATGCAGGGCAGAAAATGAGGACTAAGCGTACTAACTTAATGTAACTAATTGCAGGCGGAAAGTCACAGAAGAATGTGCCGTACCTTGCAAGTCAGTTGTTACTGACTCAAGCTCAAAGTCATGTTCCTCCACAGTAGTGCAAGATGAAGATGCTGCAATTGCAGCAGTGATTGATGCTGCTGAACTCAAATTGTAAGCACATCACTTTCTCTATTTTTTTCACGAAATGGTAGTAGTTTTTCTTGTTGCCTCCACTCTGATAATCTTGTTCCATGGTGCATGTAGGGAAAAGCACCCGTCTAAAAGAGGACAAGGCAGTGGAAGGTTTACATCAGGACGTAATTATGGGCCATTGGAAGGGGAGACACCTCCACCAGGCTATGTCTGCCGCTCTTGCGGTGTTCCAGGCCATTTCATTCAACACTGCTCACAGGAAAACAAGACACCTCCACCTGGTTACATTTGCTACAGATGCCGTGTTCCAGGGCATTTTATTCACCATTGCCCAACAATTGGTGATGCCAAGTTCGACAATAATAAAATGAGTCGGTCTCTTGTCCCAGTAGTAACTGTCAGTCCTGTCGATGGCATTTTGGATTCACTTGTCCCGGCTGCACCAGTTTGTGCTGTTGATGACTTGCCAGCAGAGCTCCACTGCCGACTATGTAAAAAAGTGATGAGAGATGCAGTATTGACAAGCAAGTGCTGTTTTGACAGTTTTTGTGATAGATGTAAGTGGTTTTCGTATACTCCATTTGTATGTATCTTCAAAGTCTTTGTTTTGGTGTCAACGAGTGCATTATCCAAAAGTATCCAGGATGTTTTACACCAAATTTGTTTTTATAGCAGTATCTAGCTGTTTCTGTGTCAGTAATTATTATTCAAACAATATAAGGAACGTCTTTTTATTTACCTTTTGTCAGGCATTCGGGATTATATTGTTACAGAGTCGAAGTGCTTTTGTGGAGTCAAGACGCTAGCAGATGACCTCATTCCCAATCATACACTTCGAAGCACAATCAGCAATATGTTGGGAACACAGGCCAGCAGTGGTGGAAGTGGTATAACATGGCACAGAAGTTCGTCAGGCAGCAACCCTGACCCCAAAATACAGAGCCACACGGCTTCTGCTGCCTCAGCAAGGGAGGTGAAGCAATCTACAGACCACCAGCTACCTGCAGCATCTGCACCTGATGATGCGCTCCAGGTTGCTACAGGAGGTGCTCTAGTGAACCAACCTCTAGAGAAATTGGCAGCCACTTCTAGAATCATTAGCAAAGATGAAGGCAATTCTGCAGAGGTGTCAGCAGAGAAGGCTGTAGCAAATGCTGAAGCCCCCAAAGTAAAGGATGGAAGTGAATCGACTTCAAAGGCTACCACTGTTTCAGGGCCCCTAAAACATGATGCCAAAAGGACAGATCAACCGAAGAAGAAGCGGAAGAAGGCAGACTTTACTAAGAAGGCTCAACCTGACAATGTTGGCTATGGTTACAATGTTCCATTTGACCCTGCATATTACAATCCCTTCATCAATGGATATCCTTGGGCAACTGAACCATACATGTATAGCTCAATGGGGATGCCATACACCGGTTATCCAATGGATCCATACTGTGTAAATTCCTTTACTGGCATGCCACCGCAGGTTCTTGCAATGCAAGGCTATCCAGCAAGCTACCGAAGGTAGGTATTTTCCTATCATCCTCAGTTTAGAATGTTCTTTTTTTGAGCTGAATTATACTTATTCAGAGTTTCACTTGCTATTTGTGACACTAATAGTCCATGTGGTGGATTTCTTCAGGCCTGAAACTGAGCCCATGCATCGTGGAGCCACTGCAGTTGCTAGGGCATCTTCAAAGCACCCTGAGAGGTGTGAGAGGCCCAAGGACGGTCGTCTTCATCCCCAATCACCAGAGCACACGAGACAACTGGTCTCTTCTCATGGTTCAGAGTCGAGGATGAGAAACAGAACAAGGTCAAGCTCCGAGAGAAGGGAACATGGTCATTCTGACAGGGCATCTGTTGACTACTATGATGACCACACTACTAGGAAGCGGATGCGTGATTCCTCTCCAAAGTATGATGATAGACAGAGCGGCCGGAGGTCGAGACACGATTCCAGGAGTATGATGAGTCGCGAGGAGGATGCAAGCGACGATGAACGTAATTTCAAGAGGAGATGGGGTCGCAGATCATCAGGAGGCGTGGACACAAGGCACTGAATGGAAGAATGTGGACTACAGCGGACCTGACTGCAGCAATACATCGCTGAGTCACAAGTGCTCACCTATGGATTTTCTTTTACTCGTGATTGTATGTATGCTCCTGAAAGCAGAGGAAAGCCTGTCAGAAAGCAGGGAAATTTCCAGTTCCCTTGCGAAATGTATTGATAATTAGCAATTTGTACTAATGATGAGAGCATTGCCAGCTCTCTCTATAATGCAATATCTTCAAATATAAATGGAATGTCAATAAGTTTTCAAGTGTCTTTTTTACTTTTCTTTTTTGTCGTACTTTATGTGTACCTTATAAGAGCGAATCTATAATATAATCATATGATAAGATATTAAGATGTCTCGGATTCAAAGTTGGATTCACCTTTTTCTCTGACATAGAATCTGTACTTCTACACTAAAATTAGGGGGTCTGTTTAGATCACTCCAAATTTTAGAGCTATGTCTCTAAACAGATAGTTTCTAAAAAACTTTATTCACTTGAGTCTTATGTTAAAGCTCTAAATTTAATAAAACAGAGCTAAAGAACTCTAAAAACTAGAGCTCTAATAAAATTTAAAAAGATCAAAGAAACCCTTCGAAAGATACAATTTTTCCGTTATATATTTTGTTTCTTATTATCACAATGTCGATTTTTCTGTTATACCTTTTATTTTATTATCACAGTGTCCTTGTTGTCCTGCTATCCTATATGGGTATGTTTGTTTTGTTGGCTAAGTTCTAGTCTGGTTAGGATTGTAGCCTAGCCTGTTTGGTTTGACTGCTAGAGTTGGTCTAGTTTAGTCTAGAGTTTGTTTGGTTGTGTAAATAAAGTCTTGGTTGCACTATTAGAGCCAACTTGTAGTATGTTTGGTTGCTTGTGTGCAGTTGGTTATGGTCACTATTTCCTCGATTTAGAACTCTTATCCTCTGTTGTGTACACCCTCCTCAAAGGCACCTCCCTCTCCTCTCTCTCTCTCTCCGTCCTCTCTCCTTCCATATCCTTCTTCAATCCTGTCACCATCGTGCCACCCTATTTGCTCCGATGGCGATTTTTGCTATGGTAAATGAACCTTAGGTTGTTGGCGCCACTCTATTTGCTTTGATGGCCGATCCTCTACACAACGACGATCATTGTTATGGTAAATGAACCTTAGGTTGTTGGGTCTTTCTTGGTCTCTGGCTATCATGGGTCCATAACTAATTCCTCTCCTAGAGGTAGATATGCACCTAAATTTGACAAACATCCAGACACTGATGACCGCAACCACGACTACACCCCTAATGATAAGATGTCGACGTCTAGCGGAAGGATCCATGCCACTAAACAAGAAATGGTACCTTAATTAGTAGGTGGACCAACTAGATCTGCAAAAATCATCGACCATACAGTGAAGGACCATATAGTGAAGGTGATGAATCTGAACCACTAAAATGTGAGTTTGACTTGAACCCTAAGCAAATCTAAGGATCGGCTACGACACCATATGGTGCACCACTCATATCTGTAACAATCACCGACCAAACCCAGAAGCTCAGTTAAGAAATCGAACAAAATAGACCTCACCAAGTGTTGAAAACTTGAAATCGAGAAACAAGAACATGCAAACAAAACGAGAAGAATGAGATGGGACTTAGACCTCATACCAGAGATCTTCGTGCCTTACCAGCAACGTCAACGAAGGTGGCCGCCGCAGCAGGCACCACAATGTCAACGAAGGTGGCCGCTGCAGCAGGCACCATAAAGGTAGAGGAAGACAGAGGGAACGAGAGAGCAATAGCTTAGTGGAGAGGTGAGTGAACAGTAACACAAAACTTAGCCAGGTGGTGAGGCTTTCAGTTTTATACGGTGGCCACCCCAGGGCACTCAGGCCCACCACCATGCGCGCATAGAGCTGGGCCGAGTCAGGCTCCACAGAAACGAACGTTCTTCTAGGACAAGCTATGGGGGTACGGTTGGCCAGGCTCCAGCCTACTTTCAAGTAACCAAATAGACCAAAATTAGCTCCAGGAAACCAGACTATGAGTTAAATACCAAATAAACCAAACACACCCTATGTTGTTTCGGGGATCGAGATCCCGAAACAGCGGGTTGCCGCACGAGCGAAAGCACGAAGCGAAAGCGGAAAACGCTCGGTAGAACGGGGAAGTGGTAGCGGTGAACAGTGTTCTCTCCCCCCTCCGCGGGAGGTTGGGAGCTTTTTATATTAATCCGGATCAATTTGAAAGTACAAGAATGCCCTTCCATCCACTCTGCTACAATTACAATGATGCCCCTGCTCAACTACTCCGTGGTCGCACGCCTCCTTTTCCGGCGCAAGGGGCATCGCCGTAACTTCGCCATCTGGCGGGCCCAGCGTCCCCCCGGCTCATTTCCCCGGTCGGTGGGCCCGCTCCCTTTGGCCCAGGCTCCCGTCGAACTGCGAAAACCTAAGAAAAACCAAAGTCATGAAAGACGAAAACTCACCGGAAACACTGGGCTCCTTTCGCGCGAATGCTTCCTTTCGCACGAAAGCTCCGCCTCCCCTTGGCCCGCGAGCCGAAACGCGTGCTTCCGCGCGAATGCTTCCTTTCGCACGAAAGCTCCGCCTCCCTACTCCAGTTGTGCGGACCGGAGGCGAATGCTTGCTTCCGCGCGAATGCTTCATTTCGCATGAAAGCTCCGCCTCCCTACTCCAGTTGTGCGGACCGGAGGCGAATGCCTGCTTCCGCGCGAATGCTTCCTTTCGCACGAAAGCTCCGCCTCCCTACTCCAGTTGTGCGGACCGGAGGCGAATGCCTGCTTCCGCGCGAATGCTTTCTTTCGCACGAAAGCTCCGCCTCCCCTTGGTCCGCGAGCCGAAACGTGTGCTTCCGCGCGAATGCTTCCTTTCGCACGAAAGCATCATCATCTTTTTGGTAAAACGCGGGTCGGAGGCGCCTGCGGTTTGGGCGCCGCCCCAACAATAGCCCCTTACGGTTGAATCTGCAGCTTGTGAAGTTCGACCGTGTCCTTTCGCTAGGCGCCTACGCCCGCCCAAAAAAAACCTTCGGTTCGTCCCGAAGTTGGTTTTTTTTTTGATATAGTGGTGTGTATATATTTTTTATTATTACATTTTTTTACTATTACTGTTATTTATATTTTTGCTCAAGTCACGTTGCAAACGCCTTTTCGTCTTCCTCGAAAACTGTGTGTCATGATGTAAAACCCCTGCGACGCATCGAATCTTGTGCCCGGGCGCCTGTTCGTCTCCCTCGGAAATCGTGTCCCGTTTTTGCGCATATAAAAGCCGGGGCTTCGGCTGGGGGAGGCTTGTTCACTGAACGCCTCCCTTCTCCCGCCGCCTCTTTCGCGAAGCCTTTCGCTATTCGGTTGGCGCCATTCGCTCTTGTCGGCGATAGCTGATTGCTGCTTGACTCTCATCATTCGCCTAGCGATAGCTCGTGGTACGCGCCACTCCCCTTGTCTTTGTTTCCTTTAGACTTAAGTCTTGCGAATTTGGTTGTTTCAGGTTGCATAATTTCGCTTAATTTCGTTTTTATTTTCGCGTTTTTCTGTTCCTTTTTTTTTCCTCTTTCGCTTGCCCTGTTTGTTTATTTTATCTTTCGCGCCAATGCTAGATGGCGTCTTCCAGCTCGACGTCGACCTCGAGCTCAACTAGCGAAAGTTCCGATGCCACCGGGTCGTCCCATCGCGCGCCTAGCGTGGAAGTGTCCATCGGATCGGGGGTTGCTCCACGAGTTCCAGAGCACAGCGGGAGCGTGTCGAATGATGGAGACTCCGGTTTGATTTCGGTCCCGACGGATTGTTCTTTTTACCTTGGTGTATCGCGAATGACGGCTGCACGCTTGCAAACAATGGCTGAAGAAGGGCCTTTAAGGAGAGATCATCTTGCGAATTGCCGTGTCCCTGGAGACGAGGAGGTTCCTATTCCTCGGCCGAACGAGGCTGTTGTCTTTCGCGACTACTTTGTAGCTGGACTTGATTTTCCCCTCGAAGAATTCGTCTCGGATGTTTTGTTGGGGTTTGAGATACAACTTCATCAGCTGACGCCGAATGCAGTCGCCAGACTAAGTATTTTCGCACATGCTATGAAGATGTTGGGCTGCGCCCCGCGGGCGGATGTCTTCGTGCGATTTTACGACATTCACCGCCGTCCGACGAAAGTTAACGACCCGCTTCTAGGGAGCAAATTGCCCAGCGAGATTGGCTGCATCAATTTCGTTCCGCGGAAAACACGAGGGACTGTTTCAATTTCGCTTACATACCGGAACAAGTGGCCGGACTGGAATCGTTTCTGGTTCTACTATCGCGTGTGCTCGGACGAAACCGCCGCTATTGAGTTGAATAAGGGAGAGAATAAGGGGTCTCCACTTGTGTCTGTTTTGGAGAGGTGCCCCGGAAAGCATCTTCCGCCAGTTGTGCTGAGTGACCCGGATGCCATTCGCTGCGGGGATGCATTCGCTCTTACTGCACGTTTTCAAATCAGTCGGGATTTGGTGGAAGAGTGGATAGCCATCGGGATGAATCCGCTCTGCAGTGCCACATCTTTCGAAGGTTTCGTTGAAAGAGAAGGGTATTGGGGGCCCACGTTGCTGCTGGAGAGACCCGCGGACTGCCATGATGACGGCGAATATGTCAGACATGTCGAAAAGGAGACCAGAAAGATTTGTGGGCCGTACTTACGCAAGGAGAGCGAGTTTCAACTCGGCAATCTCGGCCGTAATCGGCGTCTAAACCGAGCTTTCGATGCGATGGGCATTGAATATGCCGAAAGACCGTTAGTTGACGAAAGCAAAGATGAGGCCGAAGGCTTTAAAGGTAAAGGAAAAAAGATGGTTCGTCGTGGCGGTTGAAAGGTCCTAGTTTGGTTTTTTGGTAATTGAGTGACAACTTAGGTGGACTAATATGTGTTTTAAGTGAAATTACACAGGTGATTAGTCCATAGGTGATCATGTGTGAGCAACATATGCCATAGAGGTGAAATGGCTTGGAAGATGTTGCAAGGCTCATACATGTGATGAAGGAGCTTATTGCATATGTGACATGACATGTGGTCATATGGCTAAGATGGAGAAGATCAAGGCAAGACTTGGCTTGATGGACCGGTTGCGAAGGTGAAGGGCAAGTTGAGGCTTTGAAGCCGTTGGTACCGAGTGTCGGGAGGCTTAAGCAAGACTTGGCGCCGAAGGACCGAAGCAATGGTGAAGAGCAAGTGATGTCAAGATCGATGAACCATGGAGGCCATGTGATGATATGAAGTGGATCATATCATTTGAAGATAGGTTGGTGCATGTGTTGCATCAACACCGAAGGAGATGGAATGGAATGCGCAAGGCAAAGGTATATTTGTAGGGCATTTCATTTCACCGGTCATAGGTGTGTAGAGAAGATTATGACCGGGTTTAGGATAGATGGCCGTACTATTAAGAGGAGCAAACTTGTTTGCATATCGGTCATCTAGTGCCACTTGAGCGATCTAACTTTGCAATGTTACTAGGATCGAGTGGCGTTATGAGTGAAAGAGAAAAACCTTTGAAAATGATTGTGAAAATGCTAACACACTTGCACAAGATGATGAACACTTGTTGGTGTTAGCACATTTGCAAAGGAGAAGTTGTTGGAGTTGGTTTGGATCAACTCGGAGATGAAAATGGAGTTTTCTGTGTGTTGTCGGTGGTACCGACCCTGGGTTGTCGGTGGTACCGCCCAAGGATGCAGCGTGCAGACCTCTCTGTTCCGAAGCGTTTTTGGCCTGGCGGTGGTACCGCTATTACCTCGGTACTACCGCCGGCGGTGGTACCGACCGGATGGTCGGTGGTACCGTGGCCCTGAGGAGTTTCGCGAGGGTCTCTGTAGTTTTTGAAATGGCTTGCCGGTAGTACCGCCATTACCTCGGTACTACCGCCCACGGTGGTACCGACGCAAGGTCGGTAGTGGCTGGTTTTTCGCGAGGCTCTCTGTTGTTTTGAAAAATGGCTTGTCGGTAGTACCGCCATTACCTCGGTACTACCGCCCACGGTGGTACCGACGCAAGGTCGGTAGTGACTGGTTTTTTGCAGAGCTCTCTGTTCGCGGCCGATTTTGGCCTGCCGGTAGTACCGCCATAGGGCCGGTACTACCGACCTCGGAGGAACCGACCAGGGGTCGGTGGCTCGCCTAAATCAGCGGGATGTGGGGAAACGGCTAGTTTGACTAAGCCGGTAGTACCGCCCAGGAGGGGTCGGTACTACCGACCGGAGCGCAGAATGCCCAGTGAAGGGGCATAACGGCTAGTTGGCCCTTGAGGCTATATATAGTCGTTGAGGCCGGCTTTGGGCCGTTGGTTGGAGCACTCCAAAGCCTTGGTGGCTTGTGTGGATGTGCTTGGGAGCCCTCTAACTCGCTTGTGCTTGCTAGCGCGCGAATCTATTGCGAGTGAGCGATTCTAGTGCGTTGCTTTGAGAGATTGCATCGAGTGGCACTAGGTGTTCGAGTTGCAAGCCGGTGATGCTTATTACTCTTGGAGGTTGCCACCTCCTAGACGGCTTGGTGATCGAGTCTCCGTCGTGAAGCCCGCGTGAAGATTGTGCGTGGCTCCGGAGAAGGATTGTGAGGGGCATTGTGCTCGCCCCGCGGGGATCGCGAAGAGCAACTCTAGTGGATTGCGCGTGTCATTGAGTTACCCTCACTTGTGGGTGAGTTCTTGCGGCGCTCGAGTGTCGAGCTAGGTGTGGTGCCTATTAGCCGCCGAACTACCAAAGTGTGTGGTCGACACAACGGGGACTAGCTTGGTGGCAACCAAGTGAACCTCGGGAGAAAAATCACCGTGTCAACTTCGTGTTCATCTTCTCGGTGGTTTGCATACTCCTTTCACTAGCTTGTATTTACTTATTCATATACATGTGCTAGTTGCTCTTATGATTAGTTAGCTTGTGTAGCATGCTAGTTACCTTCCTTGCTTGTGTAGCATAGAAGTTGATCCCATGAGTGACTAGTTGACTTGTAGTCTTGCTAGTCACATTGCTTAGTTTGTGTAGCTAAGTTGAGCTCTCTAATTTGGCTTGTGTAGCCTTGTTATTGAGCATTGCTAGTGAGCTTAGGCTTTGTGCTTTTGCTTAGTGGCATGAGTAGGAGCTCCCCCGTTGTTTGAGTACTAGTTGCTTAGGTTTGTGTAACCTTGCAAGCTAGAATTGTTTAGGTGAGCTCTAGCTAGCACGACACCTTATTTGCATTGTTTAGGATTTTTTATAAGGTGTCATAGAGTATAAGTAGAGGGGTGTAGTCTTGGCTAGACCGATAGTTTTAATTCCGCATTTGTTTCGGTTAGCCGCTCCGATTAAGTTTAAGTTTTAAAAAGGACTATTCACCCCCCCTCTAGTCCGCCATCTCGACCCTTCAATTGGTATCGGAGCAAGGTCTCTCATTTGTGGTCTTCACCGACCCGAGAGGATGGCGAACTATGGGCTAGATGTTGAGTGTCCACACATTTTTGATGGCACACACTTTGCACAGTGGAAAAATTGGATGATATGCAATTTTAAATTTATTAGTCCTCAAATGTGGTGGATCGTAGATGTGGGCCTTTCTCTTGTTTGGATAGAAAGAATGCAACTCAAGCGCAAAAGAAATGCCTACATCTCGATTGCCAAGCTACTAACATTTTCTATCAATCTATGGAGGATAACATATTTGGTGAGATCATGGACTTGAAGTCCGCCCATGAGATTTGGATTTATCTCAATGAGAAATATGGGGCGATCTCCGATGAAGATGATGTTGATGAGCCCAAGGAAGAGGCACGCGAGGTGGATGAGCAAGGCCACAACTTCGTGATTGTGGAAGATTGCTCCGCCTCAAGCTCAAGTGATGCAAGTGATGATGATATTCCAAGCACACTTGATGATGATGGTTCATGCTCCGGCCATGAGAGTGATACTTCATCGAGCTCTCCAACCACTACATCACATTGCTTCATGTCACACGATGACACTAAGGTTTGCAAAGCTAATGTGATTGATCTTAATGCATATGAGGAGCTCTTGAGTAAATATGCTAGCATGACCATCGCTTTAGAAAATGAGATGTCTAAAAATGCAAAATTGGAAAAAGAAAACTCATTTCTTAAGTATGCATGTGAACAACAAAAGCATCTACTTTATGTCACTACTTGTTCACATGATGAGCTTAAATTGACTCATGAGGAACTTAGTGTTGCTCATGACAACTTGGTACAAGACCATGTTTTTCTCACTAAGAAGCTTTCTAATGAAGAAACTAAAACTAGTGAGAGCTCATCACATGGATCAAATGATCAATTGCAAAATGTTGCTAACCCATGTGATGTAGGCAAGAAGAATGTATCCACCTCTTGTGATGATTTATTAGACATGCCATGTTCTTCACATTTAGATGCTTGTTCTACTTCTTTGTCTTGTGAGACTAACCTTTTGAAGGAGAACAATGAGCTCAAACTTGAAGTAAAGAACTTGAGCAACAAGTTAGAGAGGTGGTGTAAATCAAAGGTCACCCATGAGCACATGATGAAGAATCAAAGAAGCTATGGTGACAAGAGTGGCATTGGCTTTAACAAAAGCAGTGTCAAAGGCAAGAGATGGGGCAAGAGAACATATGCAAAAGAAATGAAGAAGCAAGAACAAGAAAAGCTATCTCATTTCATGTGCTATCAATGCCATGAGATGGGACATCTTGCAAAGACTTGCCCCAACAAGAAGAAGCCCCAAGTTCAAATCAAGAACAACCATCATGATGGTGACTTGATGAAGAAGAAGAAAACAAGAAGGGGCGGAAGAGCAAGGCATCCAACTCACATTCAAGATGCCAAGATGATGATGAGCAAGAATGAAGAAAAGGAGAAAGATTTGGCTCACATCAAGTGCTACAAGTGTGATGACATGGGACACTTTGCCTCGAAGTGTCCTAACAAGCTTGAGAAGAAGGCTCAAGCAACTCATGAGAGGCAAGGCAATGAGAAGCAACAAATGAGCAAAGAAGAGAAGGCTCAATCAAAAAGAAGTTGCTACTCATGCCGGGAAAGGGGACACATGGCTCATTCATGTCCCCTAGGTATGACCCCTAAGCCTATTTCAATTATTAATGATTCTATGCTTAGGAAGGATGAAAATGGTACCTCTAAGGCTACTATTGCAACTCATCCCGCTACTCATACTAAGGCTATGCCTAAGTATGTTGCTCCTAACTTGAGAGGACCCAAACTAGTTTGGGTACCATCAAAAAGTGGATGAATGTGTGTAGGTACCATGGCATTGGAGGCTTGACTCAATTGATTTCATATTATTCATCATGTGATTGATTCAAGTAATGAAGCCTAGTGCTATCCAAACCCAATGCCAAGACAAAAGAAGTGAAGTCCAAGTGCAAAACATACAAGTGCAAAAGATCAAGTTGTGATGTTTGATTGGAATTATTTGAAGGCTTGCAATCTAATTGAGTAGAAGCTTGCTATTTGGATGATCATGAGCTACTAAGGTATATCTCTAGTTGATCATGTTATTTTAGATGCATATGAGATGATCGAATCGGATATATATGCATATGTTGCTTGCTATAAGATGATTGAATGGATTTGATGCTTAGTGATCAAAATTGAGTTAGTTTGAATGGATATGTTCATAAGACTTCTTTTAGTGAGTGGTTTGAATGGATATATGTCTTGTGTTGATGTTCAAACAAGTTTAGCTCAAGTTTGATTCAAATTGGTAGAGTATAGCTCAATTGCTCAAAGTTGTCAAAAATCTGAAATCTGAGCTAGCTGTGATAATAGCCATGTTTGAATGATCAAATCTATTTGGATTGGCTTGAAATTTGGTACACATGCTCTACACTTGTGATATTAGTCGCTGTGCAAAATTCATGATTATTGGATAAGATGTACTTTGGTTTTGGAGTAGATCTTGTCAACTATTGTGCAGCAGTTTTCAGCATGTAGTACTATGGAAAGAATTGAAATCTGGTAGCAATCTAGAAAGCCAATGAAGCTCAAATTTTTATGGCTGCTAGAACACTTAGAGAGGCACATCTCCACCAAATTTCATAGTCATTAGACTTATATTTTGGGAGATAAGCATGTTTCTTTGAGAAGGACAGAATCTGCCAGAAAAGTGACAATTATTGGATTAATCTAGAGTCACTTTGATTGAAAGGCCCTCAAGTTGGAATCATGTTTATAAAGTGGTTGAGGGACCTATGTTTGGTTTTGAGATGAGCTAGAAGTATGGCAAATATGAGTACAAATTCATGTGATTGGGAAGTGTATTTGGCACACATTTGGTACTCAAATTAAAGATCAAGACCAACATCAAGATGAAGATAAAGATCAAGCTCTAGTATCAAATTGAAGATCATTTGGAAGAAAGAAAAGGACTCAAAGAGGAATTCAAAGTCACATTTCAATAAGATTTCAAATGGATCAATCAAGCAAAGTCAATTCAAGTGAGTATCAAGGATGATTCTTTGGAGAGAGATCACTTCTCCCTTTTGTAGGGACTTGCCGCCTTTGGTAGGTTAACCAAGCTAGGCTTGGAAGGCTAACATGGAAGTGGTGATCTAAAGTGTCATTGGAGATGCTTAGTTGAAGAAATCAAAAGGGTTGATCTAGAGAGCAAGCAAAAGAGAGCAAATCATGTCAATTCAAGTGGTATTCATATGCAAGCTATGTTCAAATGAAGAAGCAAGCCAACCACAACAAGATAATGCACTTGATCATATGAGTGAAGATTTGTTCTATCAATTGGTATATATTGGTCTTCACCATGGACTTCACATTGCTATTTGGAGCTTAATTGGAATCAAATGACTATCCTCTACTCCAAGATAGCAAAGGTATCATTGTAATGTGCATGATCATATTCATCCCTTACTAGTATGCGGTTAGTGCATATAGTACATGTTCAATAGGATCATGCATAACAATTAAAAACTTTAAATTCATAAGCTTACCACTATTGCTTGATTTATTATATGATCTAGTGGTTAGTATGTGAATTTGTTCATGAGCTAGTGAACCCAAGTACTTGATCTAGAAGATGAACATTCAAGTGTCTAATTCAACATGAGTAAGATAACCATTGAAAGATGTGTGAAGAAGCTTACTCTAGAGCAAACCGAGTTAGATATCTTATGCAATATTGCCTAGTTCAAGTCACAAATGAGAAGCTCATGAAGACGACAAGAGTTCAAGAAGAAGACAATAATGCAAATAGATATCAAGTTTAAACTTCCATTCAAGTGGTATCCTACAAGACTTCAAGTGATCCTCAACTTTAAGTGATCAAATCAAGCAAAGATCCATCACCAACAAGAGCTCAAGCTTATCAAGTGGATGACCCATGCTATGACATAGGGGAGGTGCCCCACCTATTGGTATCAAGGTCGAAGATCCTACACATGGTGTCATTCCAACACATATGGTGGTGTCCATCAAAAATACAAGACTCAAGTGTCAACCATCTACCCTAATGCCAACCCTTTGTGAGAAAAGAGGTACCTTTTATGGTCATTGATGACAAAGGGGGAGAAGTTATGGAAAAGATATGTCAATTATGATATGTCAAGGACAAAGAGGGAGAAAAGAAGATGGACATGGATCAAGAGAGAGCAAGATTGAAGGATCAAAATTCTTGGACAATGAGAGCACACAAGTAGGGGGAGCAAGCTCATGAACTTGGTTGTTGCATTTGATATGTGCATAATCATGTGCTTGCTTGCATTGCATAAGTTTTAAAATTTTATATGCATGCTTGTGTGGTGTATGCTAGTTATAGGATTTAATTGATGAATTGATAACTAGCATGCATAGGTTAATAGCTAGACTTGTGCTTTTAATGCAAAACTAGACCCTTGCTATTAATGTTGATCTCACGGGGTTTTCTAGTTTTTATGATGTCTAGCTACTCTTCGATGCTAAGGATGAATCAAAATGTGGTATGCACGCTTCAAAGGTAAAATTTCATTATGTATACCTTAGCATCACTTAGTAGTGCTAACACTCCCACAAATTTCATATTTATGCATGTGTGCAAGCTTGAAACCAAACCATTTGAGCACACATGTAGGGAGAGTTAACACTACAAAGTCGGGTTGTATGGTGCTTATCCAAATTCTCTTATATGGTCTTAATGTTGGATAAGTAACATAGAATCCAAAGAGCTTAATTTCCATATCTTTGTAGAGTTGTCATCAATTACCAAAAAGGGGGAGATTGAAAGGTCCTAGTTTGGTTTTTTGGTAATTGAGTGACAACTTAGGTGGACTAATATGTGTTTTAAGTGAAATTACACAGGTGATTAGTCCATAGGTGATCATGTGTGAGCAACATATGCCATAGAGGTGAAATGGCTTGGAAGATGTTGCAAGGCTCATACATGTGATGAAGGAGCTTATTGCATATGTGACATGACATGTGGTCATATGGCTAAGATGGAGAAGATCAAGGCAAGACTTGGCTTGATGGACCGGTTGCGAAGGTGAAGGGCAAGTTGAGGCTTTGAAGCCGTTGGTACCGAGTGTCGGGAGGCTTAAGCAAGACTTGGCGCCGAAGGACCGAAGCAATGGTGAAGAGCAAGTGATGTCAAGATCGATGAACCATGGAGGCCATGTGATGATATGAAGTGGATCATATCATTTGAAGATAGGTTGGTGCATGTGTTGCATCAACACCGAAGGAGATGGAATGGAATGCGCAAGGCAAAGGTATATTTGTAGGGCATTTCATTTCACCGGTCATAGGTGTGTAGAGAAGATTATGACCGGGTTTAGGATAGATGGCCGTACTATTAAGAGGAGCAAACTTGTTTGCATATCGGTCATCTAGTGCCACTTGAGCGATCTAACTTTGCAATGTTACTAGGATCGAGTGGCGTTATGAGTGAAAGAGAAAAACCTTTGAAAATGATTGTGAAAATGCTAACACACTTGCACAAGATGATGAACACTTGTTGGTGTTAGCACATTTGCAAAGGAGAAGTTGTTGGAGTTGGTTTGGATCAACTCGGAGATGAAAATGGAGTTTTCTGTGTGTTGTCGGTGGTACCGACCCTGGGTTGTCGGTGGTACCGCCCAAGGATGCAGCGTGCAGACCTCTCTGTTCCGAAGCGTTTTTGGCCTGGCGGTGGTACCGCTATTACCTCGGTACTACCGCCGGCGGTGGTACCGACCGGATGGTCGGTGGTACCGTGGCCCTGAGGAGTTTCGCGAGGGTCTCTGTAGTTTTTGAAATGGCTTGCCGGTAGTACCGCCATTACCTCGGTACTACCGCCCACGGTGGTACCGACGCAAGGTCGGTAGTGGCTGGTTTTTCGCGAGGCTCTCTGTTGTTTTGAAAAATGGCTTGTCGGTAGTACCGCCATTACCTCGGTACTACCGCCCACGGTGGTACCGACGCAAGGTCGGTAGTGACTGGTTTTTTGCAGAGCTCTCTGTTCGCGGCCGATTTTGGCCTGCCGGTAGTACCGCCATAGGGCCGGTACTACCGACCTCGGAGGAACCGACCAGGGGTCGGTGGCTCGCCTAAATCAGCGGGATGTGGGGAAACGGCTAGTTTGACTAAGCCGGTAGTACCGCCCAGGAGGGGTCGGTACTACCGACCGGAGCGCAGAATGCCCAGTGAAGGGGCATAACGGCTAGTTGGCCCTTGAGGCTATATATAGTCGTTGAGGCCGGCTTTGGGCCGTTGGTTGGAGCACTCCAAAGCCTTGGTGGCTTGTGTGGATGTGCTTGGGAGCCCTCTAACTCGCTTGTGCTTGCTAGCGCGCGAATCTATTGCGAGTGAGCGATTCTAGTGCGTTGCTTTGAGAGATTGCATCGAGTGGCACTAGGTGTTCGAGTTGCAAGCCGGTGATGCTTATTACTCTTGGAGGTTGCCACCTCCTAGACGGCTTGGTGACCGAGTCTCCGTCGTGAAGCCCGCGTGAAGATTGTGCGTGGCTCCGGAGAAGGATTGTGAGGGGCATTGTGCTCGCCCCGCGGGGATCGCGAAGAGCAACTCTAGTGGATTGCGCGTGTCATTGAGTTACCCTCACTTGTGGGTGAGTTCTTGCGGCGCTCGAGTGTCGAGCTAGGTGTGGTGCCTATTAGCCGCCGAACTACCAAAGTGTGTGGTCGACACAACGGGGACTAGCTTGGTGGCAACCAAGTGAACCTCGAGAGAAAAATCACCGTGTCAACTTCGTGTTCATCTTCTCGGTGGTTTGCATACTCCTTTCACTAGCTTGTATTTACTTATTCATATACATGTGCTAGTTGCTCTTATGATTAGTTAGCTTGTGTAGCATGCTAGTTACCTTCCTTGCTTGTGTAGCATAGAAGTTGATCCCATGAGTGACTAGTTGACTTGTAGTCTTGCTAGTCACATTGCTTAGTTTGTGTAGCTAAGTTGAGCTCTCTAATTTGGCTTGTGTAGCCTTGTTATTGAGCATTGCTAGTGAGCTTAGGCTTTGTGCTTTTGCTTAGTGGCATGAGTAGGAGCTCCCCCGTTGTTTGAGTACTAGTTGCTTAGGTTTGTGTAACCTTGCAAGCTAGAATTGTTTAGGTGAGCTCTAGCTAGCACGACACCTTATTTGCATTGTTTAGGATTTTTTATAAGGTGTCATAGAGTATAAGTAGAGGGGTGTAGTCTTGGCTAGACCGATAGTTTTAATTCCGCATTTGTTTCGGTTAGCCGCTCCGATTAAGTTTAAGTTTTAAAAAGGACTATTCACCCCCCCTCTAGTCCGCCATCTCGACCATTCAGCGGTCGAAGTGGTGTGATCTCCCGGCGAAAGGTTGCTGAAGCTGGGGACATTCGCATTGGGCGGCTGATTGCCAAACCTTTGCTTGCAAGCCGAGGGGGGGCATTGGAGTCGGCCCCCGACGTTGATCCTTTCGATCATTCGAGGGTGGTTAGTTTCTGCCTTTTTCTAATTTTGTTTGCTTTGGCCGTTGTTTTCGTTTTTTCCTTTTATGGAATCCTTCACTATTATTGCTGTGGTAAAGATGGGTTTTTTTTTTTGACTTGTCTTTTGTTTTGCTCTTTTGTTTTGCAGAGCACCAGTTTCGCTGCTGAAATGGCGCCGCCGAAACCGCAGGCGCGCCTTTCGACGTCGGCTTTCGACGACGAGGTGTCGGTGGCTGACCTTCCGACCTTTGCTAAGCCTGGTTCGCGAAAGGCTCTCGCGGATACCGATCGGCCGGCGAAGAGACCGAAAGCGCCTCGTGCTGAGCCCGTGGCTCGGAAACCCGCCGAAACTGCCACTCGCGTCTCCACCGGAGGGGCTGCCCCACGCGAGAGGAGGGCCGGGTCCGAGGGAGTGTCGGCTCCTGCCGTTGATAAAGGTAAGTTACACCTTTCGCCGAGACACATTCGTCTATCACAGGAGATGGTGGAAGGTCAGCTTCTTGGCTACGGGCGATTGATTATCGATGGAGTGCCGTCGGACTACAGGAATCCTTGTTTTTACACTGGGTTGAGCTCGTCGGGCGAGACTGACGAAGCAAGAGAAGAATCTTATCGGATTGCACGTTCTTTGGGTGCAGCTTCCGAAGCTCAGCTTGCGTGTCGGATAGACTTCCGTCGCGCGGGAATCCTCCCCGGCGCAAGCGATGACGCCAGCAAACTTGTGGAGTTTTCGCACAAGGCTTTCGCTGCGCCGGAGGTCGAAAGGGACCTGCTCAAGGTCGACAGCGTAAAGCTTGATGACGCGCTGTCGTTTCACTTAGCTAGCGTAAGTTGCTCAGATTGCTTTTTGTCGCGTGATTGTTGTTTGCTTTTCCGCAACTGGTGTATGGGTCTTTTTGAGTGTACTGACTTTCGACGTTTGATTTAATGCTATTCGCAGGCTGCCATTCTCGCCCGCAGCCGACACAATCAGAACGACCTTTATGTTCGCAAGATCGAGCGTGAGAAGGAGGATCTCGACATTTTGGCAAAGAAGCTTACAACCGACCTGGAGGTTCAGGCGAAGAAAGCCGAGGACGAGCGAGCCTCGTGGAAAGCAAGCCAAAAGGAGGCTGAAAAGCTGAGACGTGAAGCAGAAGACCTCAAGCGGGAGCTTTCGCAGCTGCGAAATGCCCAGGCCGAGAAAGACGAGGCCCTGAAGACGTCTGCCGAAGAAGCTGTCACTCGCCTCCGCGAAAGCCTCCGCAGCATTGGTGTCGAAACGGATGGTCCTTCGGAGCAAACTGCTGACGGTCTTGTCCGCTGGCTTTGTTCCGAAATGGAGTCACTTGAAAACCATATGGCTCTGGGCCGAGACTACGCCGCCGTCACCGGTATCAAGGCGATCGGCCACAGCCTGGTCGACGCCGGATGCTCCCACATCGTTGACCTTCCGGTCAAAGAGGTGGATTATTATTGGCGAACCCCGGAGGCGGCGAAAGCTCTGGGCAAAAGATTCTTTGAAGAATTCTGGCTTGCGGGCGGGAACGACATGTCGCTGATGCAGTCCGCCGTGGGGCGCGGAAAGGTATTCTCTTCCTTCTGCTAGAGCTATCGCTTGACTTCCCTGCTGGCTATCGCTTTTTATGCGGTGCCTTGTGGCCTGTGGTGATTTTTCTGGGCTATCGCCTTTTTATGCAGACTCCTGAGGAGAAAACGCGCATTCGACAGTTGTTTTCGGAGTATATCTCCGCAAAACGGGCGCGTGAAAACGAGCCGGAAGACGAGGCAAGTCCTCCTGAGCCGAATGACGGGGCGCCCGAAAGCTCGGCTGCTGCTGCTGCCCGCGACGCGAACGCTCCCCAAGATGCAGCGGTAGACGAGTGACCTTCTTGGGGCCTGCTTTCAATGTGTTGGCAACTTGTTGCGGATCTCGTGTAACATTTTGGAACTTAAATTCGGATGTTGTATATTGAACAGGGTGCGGATGCGGGAACGCCGGACGTTCTCGACATCTGCCCGTTAATGATTAAGGCCGGCGATATCTGTGTTGGTGGTGACCTGTGGAGGAGTTTCCGATCTAGGTTTCCGACGGCGTCGCTTTCGGCTTACATGAGAAAACGTGCTAAGAAACTTAGACGCACAGAAGAGCGGCTACGCGCTTTTTATGATGCTTTCGACCCACGCGAACTTGAGTTGAGGCGAATGAGGCGCGGGGCTTCGCGTGCGCCACCAGGCTTCGAGGGTGCCGCATTTGTTAAGTTGGAACCTGAAGATGCCGTGCCTTCGCCGGACGAAAGGCGTTATAGCATTTTCCTTGGCCGCGAAAATAGTTCGCGGCCCTGAATTTGAATTGCAATGTACAACCTTTGTATTAAACCCGATGTAATGACGAGTGTCGCAGTGTGCTCTACCTTTCGGTGTTAATCGTTATTCGCGATTGTGCGATTTTTTATTATTTCGCTTGGCGGATTAAGTTCTTTTGCCGAATGATTTAGTTGTTCTCGCTTTACTAGTTCGCGCGATAGTGCTTTTCGGTGCGGGCCCCTCGGCGGGTTGCAAAAACGCGCCCGCCCCCACTCAACTAGGCGAGCGGCGTTAGCATTCGCGCGAGGGAGCTTTCGGTGCGAGCCCCTCGGCCGATAGCAAAGAAACGCCCGCCCCCACTCACTTAGGCAAGGGGCGGTAGCATTCGCGCGAGGGAGCTTTCGGTGCGAGCCCCTCGGCCGATAGCAAAGAAACGCCCGCCCCCACTCACTTAGGCGAGGGGCGGTAGCATTCGCGCGAGGGAGCTTTCGGTGCGAGCCCCTCGGCCGATAGCAAAGAAACGCCCGCCCCCACTCACTTAGGCGAGGGGCGGTAGCATTCGCGCGAGGGAGCTTTCGGTGCGAGCCCCTCGGCCGATAACAAAGGAACGCCCGCCCCCACTCACTTAGGCGAGGGACGGTAGCATTCGCGCGAGGGAGCTTTCGGTGCGAGCCCCTCGGCCGATAACAAAGGAACGCCCGCCCCCACTCACTTAGGCGAGGGGCGATAGCATTCGCGCGAGGGAGCTTTCGGTGCGAGCCCCTCGGCCGATAACAAAGGAACGCCCGCCCCCACTCACTTAGGCGAGGGGCGGTAGCATTCGCGCGAGGGAGCTTTCGGTGCGAGCCCCTCGGCCGATAACAAAGGAACGCCCGCCCCCACTCACTTAGGCGAGGGGCGGTAGCATTCGCGCGAGGGAGCTTTCGGTGCGAGCCCCTCGGCCGATAACAAAGAAACGCCCGCCCCCACTCACTTAGGCGAGGGGCGGTAGCATTCGCGCGAGGGAGCTTTCGGTGCGAGCCCCTCGGCCGATAACAAAGGAACGCCCGCCCCCACTCACTTAGGCGAGGGGCGGTAGCATTCACGCGAGGGAGCTTTCGGTGCGAGCCCCTCGGCCGATAGCAAAGAAGCGCCCGCCCCCACTCACTTAGGCAAGGGGCGGTAGCATTCGCGCGAAAGCGCTTGATAATTCGGTTGACGAAATTGACTTTATGAACGCAACTTGAGGAGCATACAATCGACTATGATTATGATATTGCTCGTATTGCTGTCCAGCCACATGCACGGCTTGGTTCATCTCCTATCTTTGGTTTGAGATGGGAGAGCCACTCGATAGCACTACCGCCTACAGTTACCGGATTGGTGACGATAGTTGGACGCGATGCCGATGACACGATCATAAAAGCGAAAGCGTAGCTCCTGATGCTTCCTACTCGCATTTTCGATAATGAGCTGACTACCTGGAACTAACATTTTGAAGAGCCTCGGTAGTCTGGGATGGGTGGGAGGCTTGCACCTTGTTGCCTATTTGTACTGCCTTGCCCATTGTACGGGACAGTCGCATTTACTCGCCTGGCTGTATTTGTGATCACTTGGTAGGTGAAAAGTTAATACAGCGTTTACGTTTTAGCGGCTGTAAATGCTTGCCAGCTGTCGTTTGTTTTGCCCTACTAGGGCTGATGGGCTTGGTCTCTGCTACCATTCTCCCCTTTTGGTGATGGTGGGCTGGTTTTGCATAGCCCGCAAGCTTTCGTTCAGCCCTCGTTTTGTCGGAGGGTCGGTTTGTTCGTGGCCCTGCAGGCTTCGTTCCGCCCTCTCGTTTTGTCGGAGGGTCGGTGTTTTCGTATAGTCCGCAGGCTTTCGTTCCGCCCTCGTTTTGTCGGAGGGTCGGATTTCATATAGCCCGCAGGCTTTCGTTCCGTCCTCTCGTTTTGTCGGAGGATCGGATTTCATATAGCCCGCAGGCTTTCGTTCCGTCCTCTCGTTTTGTCGGAGGATCGGATTTCATATAGCCCGCAGGCTTTCGTTCCGTCCTCTCGTTTTGCCGGAGGATCAGATTTCACATAGCCCGCAGGCTTTCGTTCTGCCCTCGCATTTTGTCGGAGGGTCGGTTTTCACATAGCCCGCAGGCTTTCGTTCCGCCCTCTCGTTTTGTTGGAGGGTCGGTGTTTTCATATAGCCCGCAGGCTTTCGAGATTGTCGTTGGATGGAAGGGGTCTATTTTGCCCTACCTCCTCGACATTCTCTTTTTATCACATTGTGTTGACGAATGTCTCAACCTTATGCTTGGTTGATTTCGTCTTCGACCGATTCGCATGACATTTTTGGGGAATTATGGCTACTTTAGTAATGTAGCGGTTACATTCGGCTGCCTCGTTAAAAAACCTCGCACCCCGATGAAGGGCTTCCCCGGCGAGGAAAAAGAGCACAGCCGACATTTGATTACAAAAATGGTGAAAGAGGGAGAAATTATACCACAGTCGAAAAAGAGATGAATTACGGGTAGAAACGACGCAGATTGCTCGCGTTCCATGTGTGAGCTGATACTTCGCCCTTGTCATTCATCAACCGGAATACGCCGGGCGCTGCCATGCTTGCCACGACGAAAGGGCCTTGCCACTGCGATTGCAGCTTGCCTTGCTTATCTGGCTGCCGAATGGTGACCATGTCGCCAGGCTTGATGTTCTTTCGGATTATCGTCCTGTCCCTGTGATGCTTCGTTTCAGCGTGGTACTTTTCGAGGTTGTTTGCAGCATGCAGTCTTACTTCTTCGACGGTGTCGAGCTCGACGTGTCTTTGCTCTTCGGTAGTTGGGGTCATTTCGGTTCGGAAGGAACCCAGCTTTACTTCTTCCGGGGTTACTGCTTCCTCGCCGTAAAGTAGCCTGAATGGGGTGAAGCCGGTAGCTCTGGACCGTGAAATGTTGTGTCCCCATACGGCTGTTGTTAGGGTGTTGGCCCACTTGCCTTTCGGCGAGTCGTACAATGTTTTCGAAATTGCCGAAAAGATTAAGCCATTCGCTCTTTCGACAGCCCCGTTTGCTTGCGGGTAATTTACGGAAGCGAAATTGAGTTTGATGCTGAGCTCATCACAAAAATTCCTGAATTCGGCGCAATCGAACTGCTTCCCATTGTCGCAGGCGATGAATGACGGAACACCGAAGCGACAGACTATCCTCTGCCAGACGAACTTAGTTAAAGAGGTGGAAGTTATGCTGGCAAGGGCCTTCGCTTCCACCCATTTGGTGAAGTACTCAAGAGCTACCGCTGCAAATCGCAGGTTGCCCGGGGCTGCTGGTAGCGGGCCAACTATGTCGATGCCCCACCTCTGCAATGGCCAGGTCGGCACTATCGGCGTGGTCTCGTTTGCTGGCTTTTTCTGATTTTTGGCGAACATCTGGCAACCTTTGCAACGTATGACCAGCTCTTTGGCATCTGATGCGGCGGAAGGCCAGTAGAATCCTTGTCTCATTGCTCTGTGCGCTATCTCGTGAGGCCCTCTGTGCGCTCCGCACATTCCGGCATGCATTTCTTCGAGCAGTTGAATGCCTTCGCGCTGGCTTATGCATTTCAGAAGAGGGGCTGTTATTCCATTTTTGAACAACTGCTCTCCGATGATTGCGTAACCTTTCGCCCTGCTGGCCATTCTTTCGGCATCCTTCCTAGACTGTGGCTCGTAAGTTCCAGCTAAATAGGCGAATATCTGTGACCTCCAGTCATCACTGACGATAGCATGTATCGAGTCTGGATGTTCTTCCTCCTCTTTCACGGCTTTTGCCGAAAGGACCTGATAGAACACATCTGATGGCAGCGGTAGATTTTGTGCTGCGGCTTTGGCCAGCTCGTCTGCCTCTGCGTTTTCGGCTCTTGGAATGTGTCGCAGGGTGAAACCAGTGAAATATTTCTCCATTCTTCTGATTGCTGCCAGATACTTGGCTAGCTCTGGCTCTCTTGCAGTGAAGTCCTTTTCGGCATGACCGACAACCACCTGGGAATCCGACTTGACTATGCATCTTCTTGCTCCGACTGCTCGAAGCTTTCGTAAACCCAGCAATACGGCTTCATATTCGGCGGTGTTGTTGGTTGTGAGGAACTGCAGCCTTGCGGCAAATCTGACCTTTGGTCCTCTTGGAGGTGTAAGGATTGCTGAGATTCCGGCTCCAGTCATGCCCCATGCGCCGTCGCAATTCACAGTCCAGACGGGCTCTTCGAATTCGAGTGTGGTGTCGAAAGCAGCAGGGGTCCAATCTGCTATGAAGTCCGCCAATGCCTGTGACTTGATTGCGGATCGATGTTGGAAATCTATCACATATTCGTTTAGCTCTGCTGCCCATTTGCCAATTCGGCCGATAGCTTCATTGTTGCGAAACAGGGCTTCTAACGGCTGAGCCGATAGGACTATGATGTGGTGAGACTGAAAGTAATGTTTCAGCTTTCGGGAGGCCATTAGCACTGTATAGGCTATCTTCTCTAGCTCCGAGTAGTTCAGCTTTGCGCCCGAAAGGGCCTCGGAAACAAAATAGATTGGGAACTGCGTCATCTTATTTTCGTGCTCCTTTTCTTCCACCAGTACCGCGCTTACGGTGGCGTGAGACGCTGCGAGATACAACAAGAGCGTTGCTTCCGGCGACGGCTTGGACAGCGTGGTTAGCTTGGTCAAATACTCCTTTAGCTGCTGAAAAGCTTGGTGCTGCTCTTCCCCCCAATCGAAAGGGTCTGTGCTGCGCAGAGTTCAGAAGAAAGGCAGCCCTCTTTCGGCGGACCTTGCGATGAATCTGTTCAGAGAAGCCAGTCTTCCTGTCAACTTTTGCACTTGCTTTCGGTTTGAGGGCGGTTGCATGTTGATAATTGCCGCTATCTTGTCGGGATTAGCTTCAATTCCTCTTGCCGATACCAGGCAACCGAGGAGCTTGCCTTTCCTGATGCCGAAAATGCACTTGTCGGGGTTTAGCTTTAAACCGCTCTTCCGGAGATTGCCGAAAGTCTCGAGCAAATCTGTCTGATGATCTTCCTGTTTATCGCTCTTGACCACTATATCGTCAACGTACGCCAACAAGTTTTTCTTTTGCTTCTGGCTTTCGAACACTTTGTCGGTCATTCGCGAGAAAGTAGGGCCTGCATTCCGCAGCCCTTCCGGCATTCGCCGGTAGCAGTATGTGCCTGTAGGGGTGATGAAACTGGTTTTCTCCTCATCGTCGGGATGGAGCCAAATCTGATGATAGCCTGAAAAACAATCTAGCAAGCTCATTATTTCACAACCAGATGCGATGTCGACAAGCTTGTCGATACGAGGCAAAGGATACGGATCCTTCGGGCAGCATTTGTTGAGGTCGGTGAAATCGTTGCACATTCGCCATTTTCCATTTTTCTTTTTCACCAAGACGACATTCGCCAGCCATTCGGGATACTGGACCGGTCGGATTACTCCCGCGTCGAGTAATCTTTGTACCTCGGCTTTCGCCGCGTCTGCCCTTTCGTTTGACATTTTTCTCAGTTTTTGCTTTCTGGGCTTAGCGCCGCTTGCGATGTTCAAACTGTGTTGGGCGAGATCTCTGCTAACGCCTTGCAAGTCGCTTGCTGACCAAGCGAAAATGTCGTCATTGCTCGCAAGGAAGGATGCCAAAGCGTTCCTTTCTTCTGCCGGCATGCTTGACCCAATATGCACGGCTCTTTCGGGCCTGGAGGCCGCGAGCGGGATTCTTATCGTTTCTTCGGCTGCCCCAACCTTGTATTCCGACGTGCTGACGATATCGTGCTCTTCGGTGGTTGTTTGCAATTCGTCCTTGTTTGCCACCTCATTGATGAGGCTATAGCCTGGGGTTGGTTTTCCCTCAATCCTTCTGGAAGCTTGCTGATCTCCATGTACGGCGATGATGCCGAAAGGGGATGGCATCTTCATGCATAGGTAGCTTTGCTTGATGACAACATTGAACCTGTTGGTGAAACCTCTGCCGAAAATGGCAGTGTACGGGTAGTCCATGTTTACTATGTCGAATGTTAGTGTCTCGGTGCGGACTCTTTCCCTTTCGGCGAAGGATACAGGGATCTGCTTTTTGCCGATAGCATCGATCTTTCTTCCTCCGAACCCGTACAGCGAATTACCGGCGGGGTCCAAACTGCGTCTGTCGAATCCCATTGCCTCGAAAGCTTTTACGAACAAAATGTCTGCTGAGCTTCCGGTATCAATCAGAATGTTGTGCAAAGTGAAGCCGGCCACGTTGGCTGTGGCGACGAAAGCGTCGCAATGCGGGTAGTCGCGGACTTTGAAGTCGGACTCGTCGAAACATATCGGCGCTAGTGACCAAGCTGGCCTGTTTAGTGGAAGCCTTGGTGATACTGTCTGGACTCTTCGGTGGTAGTCCCTCCTAGCTCTCTTGCTTTCGTGCTCTAAGTTAGATCCGCCCGTGATGGCGAAAATGTGCCCTCTTGACGGAAGGATGTTGTTGATTGCGCTAGTTTCATTTTCCGCCTCCTGCACCTGCTGGAAACCCGGCTGTGCTTGCTGCCCCTGAGGTTGGGTCTGAGCCGGAAGCGCTGGCGGCGGCGCTGGCTGACGCTGATAGTGCATAGGTGACGAAACTGCCACCGACTGTGGTGCGAAGACCGGGAGCTGGTAACTCTGATACGCCGGATTGTACCAATGCAAGTTTTGGGGATGCACGTACTGCGGGGGATGCATAGGTGTGCTCGCGTAATTGCTGCATGCTGCCACCACAGCTGACGGGTCTTGCGAATTGTGGAAAACATGCTTGGAGCTTTCGGCGGAGGCTGACGTTTGATCCTTATCTTTCAGCTCTTTCGCCATTTTGCTGTATTTGCAATCCCGAGTGGTATGGCCGAAATTGCCGTCACAAATGACGCAATATGGTGGCCTGGGTCCTCTTCCGCGGCCTCTACCGTCTCGGCCGCCGCGTCCTGTCCTTCCGCCGCGCCCTCCGCGGGACGGCTGATCGAATCCTCTTTGGGGATGAAAGTCGGGCATGTCAGGCCTCTCTGTGCCTGCTGCTGATTGCGCCGGTTCTTCTTGCAAATTGTTGATTGAACGAAATGGCCTAACAATCCTTTGATTCGGCACAGGCGGTGGGCGACTTGCTTTCGTCGCCTGCCTCTGCATCTGGCGGGCGGCCTTGCGTCGCCGAAAGTCGTCGTCCGATCTCGCGTACGCATTCATCACGTCAAACAGTTCCTTGACATCTTTCGGCGGCTCCCTGGACAGATGAGCGGCGCACTGCCCAGTCCCCAAGCCTTCGATGGCTGCTGCGATCACCGCGGCTTCCGGCACATTCGGAGCTTGAGCTTTCAGCTGGATGAAACGTTTGAGGTACTCCGAAAGTGGCTCGTCGTCTTGCTGGGTGCAATTCATGAGGTCCCGCGTGGTCTTGACATCCGGTCGGAATCCTTGGAAGGTGGCCAGCAGCTCGGCTTTCAGCTGCGCCCATGAATAGATGGACAGTGGCTTGAGAGTGGTGTACCAATCGTGGGCCACGTCCTCGACTGCCAGGATGAGAGATTTTGCCAAAGCCTGATTGTCTCCTCCTGCCGAAAAGACAGCCGTCTCGTAGCTTGCCAAGAACTTGCGTGGGTTCGCTTTACCGTCGAAAGTCGGAATGCGGGGCTTGTAATTGGGTGGCCACGGGTGAGCTTGCAACTCCCTCGAGAGTGGAGAGGTTTCGTCGATGGCGTTGCCGAAAGCTAGCGGTTGCTCTCGCCTTGGGATGCATACGTTTTCGTGTGCTATCGGATTTGGGTCCGCCCCGGCCCTTTGCAGCTCCTGAATCTCCTTCTCGAGTTGCCTCTTCTGCGCCTCAGCTCGCCGAATGGCGTTGCGAGTCTCGTCCTCTCTTGCTTTCGCAGCCAACTGCTGCTGCAGCTGGTCTCTTTGCAACAACAGCCTCTCGATCTCCCCTTGCTGCTGTGCCAGCGTCTTGATTGCTTGGGCATGTCTTGTGATTTCGTCATCGTCTTCATCCTCGCCCTCGAACTCGTCGTCGACGTGCCCATCCGGCGTGCGTTCTCTGCCCAATATCCGCTGATGCTGAGGCTGCACGTCCTGGCTCGTCGATGCTACCGGCGGCGGCTGCGCTTCTATCGACAGTGCGCCGCCGAAAGGTGGCAGCTCTGCGACTGTGTTTGGTGGAACCTGGCTAGCTGGCGCTGGAACCGCGACGGTGCCGAAAGCATCCTTTCTCGCGGCGATAGTCTCCAGATTGTCGACCGCTTTCGGCGCTTTCCTTGGTGGCATGGTAAGCTCGGGCGACAACCACGGTGGGCGCCAATGTTGTTTCGGGGATCGAGATCCCGAAACAGCGGGTTGCCGCACGAGCGAAAGCACGAAGCGAAAGCGGGAAACGCTCGGTAGAACGGGGAAGTGGTAGCGGTGAACAGTGTTCTCTCCCCCCTCCGCGGGAGGTTGGGAGCTTTTTATATTAATCCGGATCAATTTGAAAGTACAAGAATGCCCTTCCATCCACTCTGCTACAATTACAATGATGCCCCTGCTCAACTACTCCGTGGTCGCACGCCTCCTTTTCCGGCGCAAGGGGCATCGCCGTAACTTCGCCATCTGGCGGGCCCAGCGTCCCCCCGGCTCATTTCCCCGGTCGGTGGGCCCGCTCCCTTTGGCCCAGGCTCCCGTCGAACTGCGAAAACCTAAGAAAAACCAAAGTCATGAAAGACGAAAACTCACCGGAAACACTGGGCTCCTTTCGCGCGAATGCTTCCTTTCGCACGAAAGCTCCGCCTCCCCTTGGCCCGCGAGCCGAAACGCGTGCTTCCGCGCGAATGCTTCCTTTCGCACGAAAGCTCCGCCTCCCTACTCCAGTTGTGCGGACCGGAGGCGAATGCTTGCTTCCGCGCGAATGCTTCATTTCGCATGAAAGCTCCGCCTCCCTACTCCAGTTGTGCGGACCGGAGGCGAATGCCTGCTTCCGCGCGAATGCTTCCTTTCGCACGAAAGCTCCGCCTCCCTACTCCAGTTGTGCGGACCGGAGGCGAATGCCTGCTTCCGCGCGAATGCTTTCTTTCGCACGAAAGCTCCGCCTCCCCTTGGTCCGCGAGCCGAAACGTGTGCTTCCGCGCGAATGCTTCCTTTCGCACGAAAGCATCATCATCTTTTTGGTAAAACGCGGGTCGGAGGCGCCTGCGGTTTGGGCGCCGCCCCAACACCCTATATGACCTAGAGTCATAGCCCATGTTTATACGAAGTAAAGTTTGATTCCAAAATGAATCAAACCACGTTACATGGTTTGATTTCAAAATATAATGGAAAATATGATGATTGTTAAATAATTTTTCAAACCACAAATCAACAACGTAATTAGGCAACAAGTTATAAGTGCCATTGTAATTTATGAATAGGACTGAATGTAAAAGTTACCTGATTTTTTTGAGTCGGGTAATTCAAAATTTGATAATAAAAACTGCTACTCGATATTCTCTCTAAAAGCACTAAACACAATTTTGAGGTACCGGATAACTCAGGTTTGGGTTTTGATATACTCAATATATCCGAATTCACACAAAAAAATTGCAAACATTTTAGTAGCAATTTATACAAAATTTCAGCAGCAATTTGTATAAATTTTTTTTAACAATTTGCAAAGAATTATACGTTGCCATCACTTGCTGAAACAAAGCAAATCATATATTAATAAAGTTATAAAGTCCAAGTGTTCAACTGATAATACATCATAAACACAAAGAAATAAACACATCTTTGGATAGTTTGGATATAGGGGATGTTACTTAAACTATCCAAACTAATTTCGGGTAATTAAAATCGGTATCCATAACTTGAGTTCAGGTAATTCAAATCTGGCTTTGAGTAATTCGGGTATGAATTATAGGTATCTAGAATCGGACATCTGCTCATCTTTGAATATATTTGCTACAGTATTATATACTATAATAATAATAAACAAACACAAACAAAAGTCGCTTGAATCAGTCCCGCGCAAATGCTAACATAGCATATGTCCAATTCTAGATGAGCAGACGTTCGCTCCGACTCTACTAAATCGCGAACGCTCACCCAACTCAAAATCAGCGAATAATTTTAGGACACGCAGAACTTTCCTATTTTGTAAAAAAAAAATCCCACCACTTTTCCTTTTTAGACATGTCCATCCCGAGCTCCGTTTGTAAGCGCTCGCTCTCTTTTTTACTGGTTATGACGTCACGTAATGCAAGCCACAAAAAAGCTAAATATTTTTTTGAAATTGCTATAACTTCTAAACGGTGTATCTATTTCTAATTCCGTTTGTACTGGTACGTTCAACACGACGAGATGAACAAAACTAGACCTCGATTGCATATGTTTCGAAGAAATATTTTTTCTAGTAGCAACTTATACCATATAACTTATATCCTATAACTTGTAACATATAACTTATACCATATAATTTATCTTAAAAGTTTGGAAACACAAAAATATGAAACAACTTATATACAAAAGTTTTTTAACACAAAGGAGCAATTTACTTATAACTTATGCTAAAACTTAGAAGCACAAAGGAACAAACTAACTTATAACTTATGCTGAAACATGGATACACAAAAGTTATGCAACACAACTTATGCATAAAAGTTATTAAACATAACATGTACATACGTTACTCTATACAACTTGAGTACTTAAGTAACTCAATACAACATGTGTTTATAAGTTGTAAGTTATAAGTTACTTGTGTAACAAGTCATAAGTTAATATATATAAATTGCTACTTGAAAAAAATCTTTAAAATATATGTAAGTGAGATCTAGTTTTGTTCGTCTCGTCGCGTAGAACATACTAGTGCAGACGAAATTGAAAACGGATACACTATTTAGAAGTTACAACATTTTAAAATAAATGTATTAATATTTTTAGATGACATCAGCAGCTTGGAAAAACGTGTAGGAGAAGAGTGGACGGCGGTCATCAGGTGCAGATGATCGTTCGCTGGATTAGTTCTGAGTGAACGTTCGCTACAATGGAATTGGACGTTCGCTCTGAGCAAACGTTTTCCTACATACTCCCTCCGAGCTTCAGATAAATCAGAGATGTTTTTAAAACCCATATTAAAAATCCGAGTACTATGAACATAAATATTAATATTTTAAAATATATATTTAATCAAAGTTATTTCTTGCAAGAAAAAATATGACAGATATTTAGAGATTGAGTGATCAGGCATCTAACACGCGTCTGCCCCATTTATTTTTTCCTGAATTCTAATCCGGGGAGGAGCGAACTGATCACACGTGTGTCGCTGGCCTGGCCTCAATCAAAAGCGAGACTGCAAGAGTCAAAGACGGCAGCACCACAGTCTCAAGTCTCGACATTCGGAGACGCCTCGCCGGCCGCGGCGCCCCCCCAACTCCTCTTCTTGCCCCCACCCTCTCCTCTCCTCCGATGGCGACGCTGCAGCTCAACCACATCGCGCGGGAGACCTCCGACGTGGTCCGCCTCGCGGCCTTCTACGAGGCCGTGCTGGGGTTCGAGCGCGTCCCTTCGCCCACCTACTCGGGCTTCCAGGTCGCCTGGCTCCGCCTCCCGAGCTCCCCCGACGTCGCGCTCCACCTCATCGAGCGGGACCCCGCCGCGGCACCCGTCGCGGTGGGGCCTGGCGCCGAGGGCGCGCCGCCGTCGCAGCTGCCACGGCGTCACCACCTCGCCTTCTCCGTCGCCGACTACGACGGGTTCGTGACCGGGCTGAAGGCGCGCGGCACCGAGGTGTTCGAGAAGACGCAGCCAGATGGGCAAACGCGCCAGGTCTTCTTCTTCGACCCCGACGGTGAGAGATGCCCTGCTCGTTTTTGCGGTGATCAAGCGAGGTCACAGAGGCCGCACTCTTGTGTTGTTTTTTTCTCTTCATCAAATTGATGAAAAAAAATTCGGTTCGTGCTTGTTGCAATTGGCTAGAGACTGCATAAACTTGCAGGTAACCATAAACTTAGCAGAAATTCAGAAAAAAAATATTATACACGTTAGTCTCTACTGTCTGTTTGACAGCATAATAATATGCAAATTTCATGTTCTTTCCATTGTTAGTTCCATGTTTGCTAGAATGGGCACACCAGTTCATGACTTTATGTTAATTGCAACCTCTAAAATTTTCAGTATCGTGATATGAAGTCTTCTCAGTAATTACAACATTGTTTATTAGAATGGGCACACCAGTTCATGACTTTATGGTAATTGCAACCTCTAAAATTTTCAGTAGTTGTTTCTTCAATTGATCCACTAATAAATAGTATAAAACTAGGAACTATTAAACATGGCTCACCTAGTTGGTTCTGATCCAGTCTGACTTGCCTTGATCTCAGTCCATGAGTTGTGCTATCTGTGTAGCTATTATGATGTTATTTGGATATTTGCAGAAGTTTTAGGAATGTGCATGTTGTATGACCTGCTTATAGAATAAGTATTTGGTGCTAACTTGGGCCTTTTAGATCTGTGTTAATTTTATTTTTTTCCCCTTGGACTTTGGCTAGAGCTATGCATTTTATTTGAGCAATGTATGCAGAATAGAAGGGTCAATTTGCTATTGGCAACCAGAGAATATCCTTAACCAAATTATGCAGCACATGCTTTGTTATGACCAAATCCATTAAGGCGTCCTATGTACTTTCTGGTCAACTTGTTTTCGACATACTTGCATAAGTGCTGTTGTCAGTGCTAGCTAGGTTCTTTTCGTTCTGGTCAACTTGTTTTCGACATACTTGCACAAGTGCTGTTGTCAGTGCTAACTAGGTTCTTTTAAATGTATCAGGCATGTTTGGTAAACAGGATTCTAATTTCTAAAATAGTATACACTTTGTTACCTGCCTACCTGGCGCCACTTCTATATTTGCAGTGACTCTATTTGTAAACTCATTACTATTTGTATACACATTGTTTCGCACACAAGCACATCCACAACTCTCTGATTTGGTTCTGTTGCAGGCAATGGCCTAGAGGTTACTAGTGCTGGTGCACCAATGATAAGTGAAAAGAGACCATGATTTGCAGTCTACTACTTCTGTTTTATCGTGTAAGCACAAGCACATGTTTTTAGTTCATATTTGTATATCTGATGCTCCTTGGTTTCGTGCTGGCACCCGTTGGTTGATGTGCTACAGTATCGCATCTGTTTATACTTTCTGTTCCTTTCTGGTTGTACATGCATATGAGTGCTAAATTGGTGATACCGTTTAACCTGTTTTATGTGGATCGGTTGCAGGCAATACCTCAGCAAACACTACCTACAAAATGCGATGGAAACAGGAGATGTTCCTGGATCAAGCTTCGTTCCGTAAAATAAATAAATCCGAAGTTCTGCTCACACTGCTGTTTGGTTGAGACAGGGGCCTGCGTTCTTGCTGCATCTGATCCAAAATGATTGTAATCGTAACAATGTCTTGTTAATAAAGATGTCGCTTTGCCCTGAAAATGTTGTAATAAGCTGTAACATCGCTCTGTACGTGACTGGATGTCCTGCATGACAATTGGCAAATGAAGTCTGAATGCTTTCTTTCCTTGTCATTGTCGCCTCAATGTTTCAGTTTCAGAATGGAAGCATCATTAACCACTGAAAGTGGAGATAATTCTCGGTAAATGTTGGGAAATGCTCGATTCGGACACAAGAAATTTGGCAAAGATGCATATCACAATAATATCTATTCTCAAGAACAGCTGTCACTAGTACTACTAATCAACAAGATCGGCGTACATGTCCCGGGGCCATTATTATTACACTGCCGGAGGTCGATGCCTGGTCGGTCCGCCGGTCACCGGCGGGGCGTCACCGTCAGTCGTCGGCGGTGGCGAGCTGGACCTTGAGCAGCTCGTCCTCGGGGATGACGCGGATGGTGCAGTCGGAGCGCGGGTAGGCAGCGCAGAGCAGCGCGTACCCCTGCGCGACGACGTCGTCGCTGAGCATGCCGTCGCTCTGGTCCACCACCCCGGAGACCAGCCGCGCCGGGCACGTCATGCACACGCCGAGCTTGCAGTCGTGCGGCACGTCCAAGCCCTCGTCCAGCGCGCGGGACAGGATCGTCTCGTCCTCCTCCACCTCCACCACCCGCGACTCGCCGCCGTGCTCGATCGTCACCTTGTACGCCCGCGGCGGCTGCGCGGTGGCGATGCGTGCCCCCGGCGGCCGGCGCGGCAGTTGGGAGGTGGGCAGCCGGATACTCAGGTGAGTGGAGCGAGTCGGGGTCAGGGTGGCGAGGTGGAGCAGCGAAGCTGAAGCAGCGGCAGCCATGGTGTGCGCCAGAGCCAGAGGGTGTGACTCGGAGTGAGGAGGCGGTTCGTGGCTGAGGATAAGGCAAGGCGCGCGCGCTGGGTTGCCTTTTTTTTTTCTCTCTCTTTCTCACCAGCCATCGAATTGCCCTGCCCTGACCTGACCTGACCCCTGAGTCGGTGTAAGTAAAAAAAAAAAAAAACAGAGGTCACCGATCGTCGTAAAAGCAATACGATGAAATACTAAAATTTTTACCGAATTGCTCGCTAGAGTTTAGGGGCATACAACTGTGACAGCACTGTTCTCGTGAAAAGCAAGAGTCAAAAGATCATAGAATTTTAGCTTGGATCCTCATCGTAGATCCTAACTGCGCTAAGAGCAACTCCAAGAGTTTATTGATATCCTTTTGTGTTGCCATAAATAAAGATTTTGGTTAAAAAAAATACCAACAACAGTTTCTTTAATTAGAGCCCAAAATAACGTCATCATCCTTTTCTGCTTTCTCGCTAATCACAGATAATAGAGATAGAGAGAAGCTATTGGAGGGTGCAAAGTAATAGAGAATGATTTTTCATTCAAATGGTTCTTAGTGGCTAGCAACTAAAAACAATAAAAGTAGATTAGACATACTCTATTAGCAAATTTTAGCAAGTTCAAGTTGCTAGTAGATGCAAATTGTTGGCAATGTTTCATTTAGTAAAACCAAACAACTTAGTGGCTTCTATATTATATAAGCTTGTTCATAGAAGCCATCACCAGAATAATAGTTATTACTCCCAATTAATATAAGCCGATGGCTTCTATATGATGTATGCATTCTAGTGAAGCCATCCACAAATTAATCCTAAATCATATAGAAGGCACTAGATATCACATTAGGGAGAGAAACAAGCAAAGTATTAATTATATTCGCTAGCTAGTGCGCTGGGGATTTATTGTGATAACCAACTAATATGTCGGGTACGCAAGAAAAAACCGAGTAATAAAAAACAAAAGAGAGGAAAGGTAATAATAGGAAAACTAATTCTATATCATGTATCTATCATTAAAAATTAATATGAAGAGAACAAACAAACAAAACACTAATTACTAATCTTAAATAGCTAATTAAGGATGTATTACAGGGGTATCCAGGCCCTCCCGGACCCCTTCTCTCCGCCACTGGTCACACTTGTCGCATGAACTAAACATATGCCTAAGAATTGGTGACATGCCTAGTGTGTGGTGTGGTAAAAATTGCCAATGCGATCAAACACGCCCTTTGCTTATTGTCAGTCAGCCAACATAACGATTTGTATTACCAGTTCCTTCCATATATCTAGCTTACACATATATAGTGAGAATAAGTGACTATCAATTTTATTTAAAATGCACAACTTAGTCTATGAAATCTGCCACTAAAAGAGGCAAGGTGTGATATGTGAGCATATACGTGTTGTGAGAAACTCAGGCCAATGACTGAATTACATTACTTGACACGACTTAATTTAGGTCTCAACACGACGCCTCTGCAACGTAGGAATATTGTGATAGTTTGTCAACAACACATTGTCTTGGGCATATAATTTTCAGAGCAGGTTCTGAGTTAAATAGCAAGAATTTGAAGCACTTTTTTTTTCCATTACACTTTCAGAAACCATGGATATGGAAAATACAGGATTTTCTGTATATTTTCTTTACACACAATTGATGTTCTCAAATTTATATAACAAATATTCTTTACTTATGGTTGATTTTATGTCAGATAAACGACACAAATATTAGTAATAATAAATTAATTGAGATTTGAGAGTAAAAGTTTTCTTCTAATGAAATATTATGCCTTATAATGTTAGATCACAATGTAGTCATTATCTAATCAAGGATACATATATAGCAGTACAAAGATAATATATGATACAAAACCATAATCATAATCATAATTTAAAAGGTTTTTAAAAATGAGCCTAGCTAGCAGCATAAACTATGTGTAAAAAGAGCACACATTAGAAATAGTTCGTCAAAGCTTGTTTGAACAAAACGAAACACATCTTATATACTGTAGTGTCACAAAATTATAGTAGTAAGGGAGCAAGGGTATGTTTGGATGTGTCAAAGTTTTTGAAAACTGTAGTGTCACAAAATTATAGTTTCATAAGCCAAAGAGACACAAAACTGTAGTTTAGAAAAAAGAGGTCATGAGTGGAGTTTCTAAAACACAAAAAAGACTATAATTTTGATAAGACTACAAGATTTGTTGTATTCCATCAGACATCTAGTAGCATTTGAAAACCATATTATTTCTTTTATATTTCGAAAAATAATTTGCATCCAAAATAGGAGATAACTTTTATAATACCTGCCCCCAACAAGCTACAACTGGCACATATATGGCATATATACACTACGTACGTAAACAAAGCTAGTTTTGTTTGGTTAATGCTTAATTTGACCAGAACTAAGGTTTGGTAAAGTCTATGACATATAGAACACATGACTAAGAAAGCTCGACATGTTATAGTTGTGACACGAATTACGACATGACTTAGTTTACTACTCCAAGTACGTGGTAAAAGCTCTGGTCATGAAACGAACAGCCCTTAATTAAGGTGGCCGAAGGAAAATACTACTCCATGTACGTACACTGAGTGCATACGGATTAATTAGCAAGATAAGACTGGGCATGGATTACCTAGCTTCTGTGTTGTTTGTGACTTTGGCGCTCATCGCAACCTTGCTGCTCCGCTTGGTCTTGAGATGGAGGAGGGTCGGCGGCGAGCTTTGCGATCATCCAAGGCTACCGCCGGGATCGAGGGGCTTGCCGCTCGTCGGAGAGACGCTCGAGTTCTTCACCGCGTCCCCGACACTCGAGCTGTCGCCCTTCTTCAAGCGACGGCTGGAGAGGTAACTACTATAACAATATATAGATAGATAGATGAATTAATAAGAGATCGAGATCGAAAAAGAAAAGAAAACAGAACAGGAGCTAAGAACTAAGAAGACATTCAAATGCAGATACGGGCCGATCTTCCGGACGAGCCTCGTCGGCGAGGACCTGATCGTGTCGCTGGACCCGGAGCTGAGCACGCGCGCGCTGCAGGGAGAGGAGCGCGCCTTCCAGATATGGTACCCGCCGTCCTTCATGCGCGTCCTGGGCGCCGACAGCATCATCACCGCGCTGGGCCCTCTGCACCGCCACATCAGGGCGCTCGTGCTCCGCCTCTTCGGCCCCGAGAGCCTCCGTCTGCTCCTGCTGCGCGACGTGCAGCGGAGCGCGCGCGCCGAGCTGCGGTCCTGGCTCCGGCTGCCCGACGTCGAGGTCAGGGCGGCCACCTCCAGGGTATGTGTTGTGTGCTGTGCGACTGTCGACGCTGACAGTCCTTGGTTCTGAGTTTCTGACAGTCTTATTGTTCATGCTTGCTTACCTCGTATCATCATCAGATGATATTTGGCGTGACGGCGAAGAGGCTGATCAGCCACGACGACGACGCGGCCTCGGAAGGTAGCCTGTGGAAGTGCTTCGACGCGTGCACCAGGGGGCTGCTGGCGTTCCCGCTTTGCGTTCCCGGCACAGCCTTCTACAGATGCATGCAGGTAAACTATATCCATCTAACATATATAGATGGCACTGTCTGCCTGGCCTCTGATCAGTGACAATTTTCGAGTTGTTTCATTGAACTCTTCAGGGACGCAAGAGGGTCATGAAGATGCTGAAGGAGCAGCTCGGTGCGCGCAGGAACGAGCCAGAGCGCGAGGCGGTGGATTTCTTGGATCTTGTGATCCACGAGCTGGACAAGCCAGGCTCTGAACTGAACGAGAACATCGCGCTGGATTTGCTGTTTCTGATGCTCTTTGCGAGCCATGAGACCACGTCGATTGGACTCACCGCGATTCTCAAGTTCCTGACAGACAACCCCAAAGCACTGCAGGAACTAACGGTAAGCAAATTGTTGGGCCACAGAACACCAATTGAAATGGTTGCCGTCGGCCGTCGCATTGACTTTTTTTTTTTTTTTAAAAAAATGGTGTTTTCAGGAGGAGCATGAAAATGTCCAGAAAAGAAGGGCGGATCCAGACTCTGATGAAATCACCTGGGAGGAGTACAAGTCTATGAAATTCACATCTCATGTATGGGCCACGACTGTCAGAGATGTTCATCTTAACTGGTTCTTGGTTTTCTAACGCAGTGAATTTCCTGTGCATTGACCTGCTTCCTACATCACATATATTAGGTTATCCACGAAGCCCTTAGGCTGGCAAATATCGCTCCTGTAATGTTTAGAAAAACAATACAGGATGTACAGATAAACGGTAATGATGCATCTTCCTTTTTTTGGCCATTGTGTGCAGTCAGAAAAAGAAAAATATATATCCTGCTACATTTTGAACATACTATCATGTTATTTCTCAGAAGCAATCCATGTTCTAGTCTATGCATTTATGTATTGCGCTTACTTTAAACTTCTACGTACAGATTACACTATACCACAAGGTTGGAAGGTTATGATCTGTTCATCTCCAGCTCACCTGAATCCGAAGGTTTACAAGAACCCCACGGTGTTCAATCCATGGAGATGGAAGGTATGTTTAATTCAGAATCTCCCTGTTGATTACAATATCAAACTCACATGTATATGAGTGCAGGATACTGTCGAACCAGTTGGCGGCTCCAAGGATTTCATGGCCTTTGGAGGTGGTCTGCGGCTATGCGTTGGTGCTGACTTTGCCAAGCTGCAAATGGCTATCTTCCTCCACTGTTTGGTCATCAAATACAGGTATTGTGTCTGTGTTTAAGGACCTATTTAGATCATCTAGAATCAGTTGTTCGTCTACTAGTTACTAAACTAATTTTTAAGTGACTAAAAATTAGATGACTAAAGATTGGCCTTGTATGGTTTGCATCCATGAATATTAGTCCACTTTAGCTTCCCTTTGACACCTGGTGAACTAGTTGTTAGTTAAAGTATGGACTAAAAGTAGGTTCACCTATTCGGATGGTTTAGGAAAAAAAAACTTCGGTGCGAATAGCCTAATAATACCCAAACAGGCCATAAGAGCACTCTCCATCGATCCGTCCTCAGGGGTGCACGCATGCATATCAAGAGTCAAATTGATACCATTGAATTCGTAATTAAACATACTTTACCTATTATCGTAATTTTGTGGTTATAAATCAACACAATATAAGACTGTTACTTGTAAACTAAGAGAGATTGAGTATGCTGTGGAAATTCAAGCTGTACGGTGAGTTAGTGGTGTTTAGTTAGAGGGTGCAAAAAAATTTTATATCATACCAGATGTTGTGGTACTAATTTAGTTTAATAAAAAATAAATTATATATTCCATTAGGAAGCCGTGAGATAAATTTATTAAGACTAATTAATCTGTCATTAGCATATATTTATTGTAGCACAATATTGTTAAATCATGGACTAATTATACTTAAAAATATCGTCACGCAAAGTTATCACAATCTGTATAATTAGTTATTTTTTAGTCTGTATTTATTACTCCATGTATGTGTCAAGCATTCAATGTGACAGGTGGTTTCGCATCCATGCATGTGTCAAGTATATTTAATGGACTAAACACACCCTTAATATTACGTTTTCACGACAGATGGAAAGCGATCAGCGGAGGCACAATGATGTTCTATCCAGGACTACGATTTCCAGACGGTTTTCACATCAAGCTTCTTCCAAAGATTGGAGTGTGATAATTGACAATGCTAAAAGTAAAGTAGTCGTGATGAGTGATGACATTAAGACTGTAGAATGAGAGTACCCTAGTAAATAGATTTTGAAAATATTCCAATGATTGGAGTATAATTACTAAACTGCTGCCTCACCTAGAATAGCAACCAAAACAATTCCGCGGGCCAACAAATCTCATTAAACAGCTCGAAACATGTTGGGAGCGCTAATATAAAATATGAGCCAACTCTGTAAAAGACGCTTAATAGGAGTTAGTGTAGCAGCTTGTGAAATCTTCCCTCACTAAAAGATCACATTAAATTGTTATTTGCCGATGTAATGTCAAGAGCATGAGGGCAAGATAGTCTTTATATCTTCTACTCAATTTTGCAAACCCTAAATTCCGCCATCTCAGTCTCCTCTTTCGCGTGTTTGAGCCTTCGTCGTAATACCTTCTCCATGTTGCCTTCACACGGAACAATTTGGACCTTCAACCGGGACCTTCGTTCAAGGCATCCATCGGAGGCCTTCTCTGGTCGGGTTTTCATTGGAACATCTTCTCCAATTGGGCATTCGTCAGCAAACTTTTTCTGACCGGGCTTTCGTCAGGAGACCTTCTCTGACCGGTCCTTCTTCGGTAGGCCTTCTCTGATCGGGCCTTCCTCAGACCTTCTCTAGGCCTTCTCTGGTCGGGCCTTTAAATTTGTCGACATGCTTCTTCTGTTGGGTCTTCGTCGACAGACCTTCTCCGGTCGGGCCCTCGTCATGAGGCCTTCTCTGGTTGGACCTTCATCGGTAGCAGTGGCAAAGGGTGAATAAGAATAAAAGGGGCTAATTTTAAAAGGTGCTACTCTATAGCTATTTACAGTTGATAGACATGCACATGTTTCGATCGTTTGCCTTTCTTTCGTCCCTGAGCTCAATCGTAGCTGGAGTACTGCATGTGGCTATGCCTGCTGCACCACTTCACAATCTTTGTCTTCCCTTCTAGCACTACTGAGTACTGGTAGATCACAGAGTTAATACTTCATGGATTTGTAAGTCATCAGAGTCAGGGGGGGGGGGGCAATGTCTAGTTTCGCCTTGATGAGGCACCGCCACTAGTCAGCAGGCCTTCTTCGGTCGGACCTTCATCGACAGGCCTTCTCCAGCCAGGCCTTTGCCGGTAGACCTTCTTCGGCCGACCTCAACATAGCCAAGGAGCCTTCTCCGTGGAGGACTGGTAGGGGGCCAGGCCCCCTCCCCATGAACTTGAATTGTACACTATTTTTAAAATTTGAATAAAATCTAAAAGTTTAGCACTGTTGAGCCCCCCTATAGAATTCAAAAATAAATTTTCTGGGTCCACCTGTGTCCGTGGAGCCTTCACCCCTCGATTCTGTTCAGGATCCTATCCTAATATTGACGCCCACTATGAGGCATTCTAAAAAATAAGACTTGGACATGTGAGTCTTCAGCAAGCATTCGTGAGCAACCTTATCGTTTGCAGCCTTCGTTGCGAGAGCGAAGGTTTCAACTTGTAAGAACCTTGAGGGAAGTTAAGAACCTATGAGAAGCCACCAAAATAATACCATCAGTTAAAACCTTACTAACTTTTCTCAAAACAAACAAACAAAAACCTGAGCTGCCTTTTTGTTAAAGAAATAATAAATAAATAAATATGACGATCGATGAAGCCCCTAAAACCTTTGTCCATCTATAAAATAAAAAAAATCACCTTCGTGCCTTCGGTGCCGATTTACACATATTTGAGATTCCCATATTTTGACCGCTCGACGAGTGTGCTGGTGGTTAAGTGGTCAGTGGTCACTTCAGTACCGCACAACAGGGACTGGAAACTCAAGTCCTTGCACTTCTGCCTTCGTAAAAATTAAATGTTCTGTTGTTTAATAGTAGCTACTACAGATAAACGCATATGTGGGGATGCTTTCACCACAAGCTAACAAACAAGCCCGCTTCCGTATGCCAGGTTGCCCGAGGCCTCTCGCTAGAATTTCAAGTTTTTCGCAAGCCGCAACCTTCGCGGCGAAGGCCGCCGGTCGGAAGATGGCTATCTCTCCATCACATGGAGAGACATGTGGCGTTTAGGCAAAAAAAAAAAAAAATGGGAGGACGGAGGAGAGCACCTAAAAAAAGGCCTAGCTAAGACCCACTTTTATATGTAAAGAAGGCTCACAAGCTGTATGGAGTTATTTGACCATGAGGTTGGCCCTTATGAAGGGCTCCAAAGAGGATTGGAGGAAATCGTGACATTCTCAATACCTCGATAAAATTTGAAAGTTCTTAACAAGAGTTTGTATTCTTTATCATTTATCTTCCACATTGACATTGCTATGTTGGTTGTGTGTAGGACGAGCCTAGGCCCAGGTCCATGGCCCCAGGGGCGGAGCTTAAGCTAGGCCAAAGGGGGATATGGCCCCTCCTCATTCTCTGTAGATTATATAGAATCACTTGAGTTTAGATAGCAAATATGTTAAACAAATAAAGATTTACATAGATTAGTCTCTCCTATATTTGTCAAAAATCTCCGCGACTGCATGACCCTAGTCACGACCTAAGTAATGTGAGGAACACCTCTGTAGGTTTACACCAAACGGGCAACACAATAGTCCAACAAGTATGTGATCTTGCTCAAGCGTTCAACTTTCAAACTTTGACTCTTCGAGTCCTGCCTGATGCTCATCACTCATGCCGCCTCCCCTTTCTTTCTCATGCCACTGCTCACAGCTATCATTTTGTTGGCCGTCATCTCATGCCTGTCACTTAGCCAGATGACTAGAGGCTAGAGCACCACTCCCTAGTCCCTATTCAGACCTCCAGCCTTGGGGTGCTACCGCTCCGCTCGGACTGCCAACGCCGTTTTGCTTGCCATCACTCGTGAGCCACCATCTCGCGTGGTTGCATGATCGTGGTGCCGCCGGACTCAGCCAAGCCATCGCCTACTCGCCTTGCCTGGACACAGGAGTTGGCGAGCAAGCCCCATCTCTCTCTGGAAAGTGTTTCCCTTAACTATAATTCTATGCTAATTTTGATTCCAAGTTCCCAATTTGGATCCTTAGTAGATTTTTTATTCCAATTAGAACCTAAAATATAGATTTCTCAGTAATTGGTTGTTGTTACAAAGTACAAGATGAAGAGGCCTAGGACTTTAGCATCAAATTTCTCTTGAGTTGCTGAACAACAAACCATTCAACCTCCTCTGCCGCCATGTCAATGACAAGAAATGGCGTCTTGTTCTTAATTCCCAACTTGGATAACTACAAACATGGTTAAAATCACTAGTGCAATAATAATTTTTGCTAAAGGTCAAAAAAAGGTTTTTAGGATCAATTCGAAAAACTACTATTATGCGATCTATTGTAAAGATACGTTGTTTCTAGCATTAGATATCTAACTGTCCCTAGAAAAGCATTTCTAGGGATGGTTTCGCTAAGATATCGGTCCCAAAAAATAAGATTTTCAGGGGACGGTTGCTTTACAACAATCGTCGGGGTAAATTAGTTTTTGGTGGCAATTTTTGTATGACAAACGCCTTTGTAAATTAATTTTCATTGATTTTGTTGTATAACAACCATCCATAAGCTAAGTTTCCACTTTCCAGATGCGATTACCATAACAGGCCGTCCTTAAAACTGGTTTCTCAACTACGGCTATGGCAATGGAATTGCAAGTGAAAACAAATTGCAGGGCCTATTGGCTGAAATAAACTATCCCTAAAAATCTATTTACAAATTACAAGTGTTGTTCTGCTCAAACTGAACTACCACTGAAAATTCTTTTTAAACATTTGAAATTTTCTGTTATATGTAAAATCACGTTTTCCCACCAAATTTCAGAGCCTATTATTGCAATTAATCAAATAACTTCATATATACTAGTGTACTAGTTCATTAATACAAACTTGATTTACAAAGTATTTATAGATAATTTAATTTACAGACAACAAGGATCCTCGCTAGCGCTTTATACGAACTTGCACCGGAAATAAAAAAACCAAAAGAAAATGCATGTTGTCTCCTTGCGCCACAACTCGCCGTAGTCGTGCATATTTGAGAGAGGAAGAGAGAGTGGGGGAGATGAAGGCACCTAGATATCCAGTGGTGCTCAAAGTCTGGTGAGGGGTAGTTGTCGCGTCAGGTTTTGCCATAGGCGGTCGTCTCTTGGGCTGATTGCGCTCGAGCTAGGGCTAGGTGGTTGTTAGTAGCGAAGCTAGAGTAGCTGATTAGAGGAGATGCACTTAGCTTGTGGATGTATAGACATCTTTTATAAGAGTATATATATGATAAAATTTTAGATACACATAGCTTCGCCCCTGGTGGTTGTTGCACCGAGGCCATTTCATCAAGTCACGTTGCACCTACACTACTACAGAACATGGTCATAGGCCGATCTAACAATTGAGCTATAGTCTCGGCAACAAATTGCGTCCGGGACTAAAGACTTTTAGTCCCGGTGGGGCGGTGGGTAAAACCAACCGGGACTAAAGAGACTTTTAGTCCCGGTGGGTAAAACCAACCGGGACAACCTTTAGTCCTAGTTGGTATTACCAACCCGGACTAAAGGTCCCCCAACCTTTAGTCGCGGTTGGTAATACCAACCGGGGCTAAAGGGTGAACCTTTAGCTCCGGTTGGTGTTACCAACCGGGACTAAAGGTCCTTTTAGCCCCGGTTGGTGTTACCAACCGGGGCTAAAGGTCCTTCCCGAGTGGATTCAAAAGGAAAATATCCAGAACTACATCACGTGGGTTGTGTAGCTCAGTGGTAAGCGTGCCTGAGGCGAGAGGTGTTGAGTTCGAATCTCACAAACGCAAATTTATTTTTTCTCGTGGGAGCCTTTAGTCCCGGATTGGTAGTCCCGGTTGGGAAACCGGGGCTAAAGCCCCTTCCCAACCGGGGCTAAAGGCCTATGTCTGTAGTAGTGCTAGTCGCTAGCGCAAAGGGCACCACGCTCGGATCCGCCCCACCGGATCTAGCTTTCTAGTTCCGTCATGTCAGAGTGCTTGAGGCCACCGTGTTGGGGTGTCTAAGGTCACCGCACTCGCCCACCTACGCAGGCTGTGCTAGAGCCAATTGCACTTGCACTACAAGAAATGATGCTTTACATGACGGTTTTCGATGACGTTCTAAGAAAGCATCATAGAATCATATTCTTCATTTGTTAGGTGATTTATATATGACGATCTGAACGTCACGAATTATTTTTGCACATCTTAGCAATTGAGTGGTAGATCTATGACGGATACTTTCGTTTCGTCACAGCTTAACATCCAACATGGCGCTGATATGACCTGCCAACATGGGCCTTATTTTTTTGCCAACATGGGCCTTGTTTTTTTTAAAAGATCTATGAAAGTTGAAAAGCTCAAAAATTTATGAAACTTTGTAGTTAACAACTTTTAATTTGAAATCATGTTGTCATGCAAAACTGCATTTAAATTTAAAAATTTTGAAATTCAAAATTTTCAAAATACCTCAGATGAAAAATAGCCAAAATGAAAGTCATAAATCTCAAAAAGTTATGAAACTTTCTAGTTGATAAAATTTTAATTTGAAACCATCTTGTTAATGAAAACTACATTTGAAATTTCTCAAATTTGAAATTTAAATTTTGTAAATGACCTCGGATGGAGAAACTTTCTAAACAAAAAGTGTAGATCTCGAAAAGTTATGAAACTTTGTAGTTGACAACTTTTTGATTTGAATTTGTTTAGAGCACCAAACAAGCAATTTACACATGGTTTAGCATAATATGAGGGAAATTGAAATGGAATATAGACACAAATGACGAAGGGGTGGAGTGGTAGTGGAGGTTATACGCGCATGTGCGAGAGGTCGCTAGTTTGAATCTTGGTTAATGCAAAGTGCAAAAAAATCACAAAAAAATACAAAAAAATACGTTTGGAGTAAAAGGGTGGTGTAGCTAGCTAGTGGGGCTCCTCCGCTAATTTTAAAAATATTTCTCCAATTTTTTTTGGATTTTTTCGCTCAAACTTTGTCGATTATTCTATGACGAAATGAAATGACAATTAGTGACGGCTCCAGTTGGTCCAGCAAATGTATGACGTGAGATACATGACAGATTTTATGATCGTCATGACAAGTTAACTGTGACGTCTTTTTGACTATTTATGACTAAAGTGATCGTCATGTAAATCACTATTCCTTGTAGTGATTGGCTGATCACACCGAGTCCGGTGACACTCCACGGGGAGGAGAGAGGGGGGTGGGAGAAAGAGAGAGGTAATTGGTGGGTGAGAGATAAAGGCTGTGACCCAATGGATCAATATCCTTGCATTGACAACTATGTATAGTGCCACACATGAATATATATGTCCAATTTGCCGGCCACTCTCAAGAAGTACATACGAATAGATAAGATACACGGTTTTAGCAACGGTATACTAACCTTTGGTGAAAACGGATCTGATTTTAATAAGTGGCTCGATTGATGACCGTTAGCAAAAATAGATCTGATTTTAACGAGGGTTTACATAACAAACTTTCAGTAAAAAAAAATCATCACCAACGGTACGGTTTTAATAGAAGACAACAAATGTCTTTGGTGAAAACTATTTTTTAGAGCAGTGAACAGGGAACACAGTAAAACTCAACACATACGTCTACACAGTATAAGAGTCTGTTTGAATCTATTAGTTGATACTGGATATAGTAGTTATTATCTGATTTGGTTCGGTTATTAGTGAGATAATTATTATCTAGAGTTCTAAATAATAACTATATATCTACCCTACTATTCATATATGTTTGGATTTAAAGGAGATATAATTATTAGCAGATAGCTCCTGTCTGTCTATGAGAATCTAAATAGGGCCTAAATCCGAGGAAAGTGAAAGTCCTGTGAAATTTTCACGGAGAATGACCTCCGGTGCTGGCTCCATGTCGGTGAAACGACCCACGATTTCCTCGAAGGGAAATCCGCAGATACATCATAATGTGATAGTCCAAAAAGTCTCAAACCATCACATTATCATTATTCAGTTGTTACCGTAGTTCATACAACGCGGAAGTACAGATTATGAGCCATTACATCACATAGAAACACCACATAGTACAAACTATAACGGTAACGCACACCTAACGACGCTGGAGTCGGCGTAGAGCGTCGACGGGTGAAGGCTCCTCCTTCACGGGCATCATCAAAGTTGATGTAGCAGCGGGCGAAGTCTCTGTCTTCGTCTCCTCATCCAAACTTGCGTATAGGAACGAGACTTCCCGATCCATCCAGCTTCCGCTACCGTCGTGGTAGAAGTCATCCACCTAGCCATAATTTTCAGTACGGTTTGTACTGGCCACACTTTCCCATCCTATGCTTGCATTTGCTATGTGATATGTGGAATGCAAGGGTAGAGCAAAAAGGAATCTATTTATGGCTGTAGTTTTCCTATGCAGGTAGTCGATATTTTATAAATATAATCATCAAGTTTTAACCCATATACCCGGCCACATGGCCTTCCATTCGGTCATCGACCGAACATCCGGCGACACGGCCATCCATCCATCCATCCCATCCCCACACATCCACACATCTCACCACACTCGCACTCTCTAGGCAACAAGGACGACTCCCACTTGTACCTTGCCTCAACGGCCAGCGCCGGACCTATCAACCCAGGGGGAGAGAAGAAAGGACACCTCTCACTAAGTCCGGGGGACTCTGAGCACCATAGTGTTGTCCATGACCGTGGACACGGCTATACGTATAGATCGATCGACTCTGCAGAGCGTGTACGCCTGGAACCACAGGTTAGCTATCCTCGACGATCCGGCTCGTCTAAGCTGATTCCGAACTTCCCCCTAATCCGCAACGATGCCATCCTACCTCTCAGCCCTGGGGCACCCCGGTGGAAATCCACCGTAACGCTGAGACTGTGAGACGTGGATCCTGGCGTACCAAATAAAACACCACGTTGTCTTAGGAGGGTGTGGGTATCCAGCCCTTACCTCCCTACACTTATCACCTTCCAGCCTAGCAGTAATGGCATCGTTTCGCCCAGGGGGTAGGAATGGTTCTGTGCCCATACAAGAACAAGTGGTGCGCACGAAGGTACTATGGCCGGTAGCCCCAGCGCAATAAGTCCTAAGGACTGAACAGGATATCTCCTCCTCGGGGCTTCCATTGCCCCCGTGCTGACACAACACCTCTATCCCGGGGATTCGTCCCACGAAGACACTCCTCCCCAGGACCTCTTCTCAAGATCACAATGTACCCGCCACAGGTACTCCCCAGGGAATGCCCAGGTCACATCCCCTCGGCAAGACTCGTCACCGGACTCGTCGTAGATCCTGTCCAGTCGACTCAACCCTCACCACACGCACCCAAGACACACGCCAAGATCTCCCCAAGTAATCATCCCGTTATCACGGCACCACGTGCCTTAGCCACCCACAAGCAAACATCCACCAAGCATCACATCACAGATATAATGCATAGTAGAAGTGAGTAGCGAGTATGTAAAGTAAGCGGTGTCTAGCCTAACAGCGGGTGTGCAGGGGAAAGGGTTGCGTCAAGGTATAGGCTTCACAAGCAATCTAACATGCAACCTATCACAGTTCATTTGTAAATAGTAAAGCGCTAGCAGCTACATTATTGCATGTCTAATAGGATTCTACGAGGTTGGATGGGCTGTGGCACCTGTTACGTTGTTAGTCTGAGATCTCCGATGTCCTCGTAGCCATTCTCCTTGGGTCCTCGTGTCGCCCTCGGTCTCCTCCAGCAGGTTTCGGTCCGATCAAGGCTGCTCCTGACACAACTACCTCGCGGGACCGACAAACAAGACAAAAGAGCAATCAGAACACTGACACGACAACTACCCGAAAGACGCTAAGGACACTAAATAAACAGAGAAAGGACTCAGCCCTCGCAGAGGACATCCGATCCTCGGGCTTGAAAAGATGCAGGAGCAGATGCTTGCTAAGCGCAAGCTCGAGTCACAACCCAGCCTGTACTTCCCAGGTCGACTAAGTCGACCTGTACGGCTTGAGTAAAATGGTTGGGACTTCATCTTGACTTAAGCAATCATCACGTAAAATAAGACTAGCCCTCACGAAGCGAGTTCGTTTTCCTTGGGCTCAAAAGAGGCGAAGGAGAAACTCGGCTAAGCACATCTATGACATGTTCTCGGTGTAAATGTTTTCCTACGGTCGATCGAGTCGACTCGCACGGAACCAAGATCATGACATGGACCTTAGCTTTGCCAACTAGAACGAGGGTCCAGTCTTTGATCCAATCGTCATGGTTAAGGACGGGATCGAATAGAGCGACCAACAGGGGAAGGGGGTAGTTCTGATCTCTTGCTCAAACCATACGCCATGGTAATCGACGAGAACCGAGAAAAGGGAACAGAACAAGAGGGGAGAAAGAGAAGCAAAGGTAGTCTCACTTCCTTCTATGCACGCACCATGGCAAAGACGGGCATCGAAGGGAGCGACATACCAAGAACATAACACTCAATCCACTCATAGGGTACCTCGACCCGTGTGCACTAAATGGCACTAGACGTTCCTAGAATCTACAGCGGTGCGGTTGTCACCGCAAGGTTCTAGGGGCGCTTCAGTCTAGATTAGGTACAAGCATACGAGGGCTCAAGTGCGAAGAGTCAAAAGAGAAAGAAAAACAGGGATCTACCCTCCGTTGATCCACACGCCATAGTAGTTGACGGGAATCACATGAATGTGATCAAGAGAGCAAAACTACCACACATACATGACCAACATGCAAAAGAGACAGACTAAAGGTGAGGAACTTGGTTCCACGGAGACTTCGATCCACGGTCATTGCATTTGACAGCGATCGGAGTGACAAGAAACAAAAGGGCTCGATCCACACCTTACAGGATTGGCAGAGATCAAATCAAAAGGGAGAAAAGAGAAGAGCGAAATCCACATTCACTTGACCGACACGCCATGGCAAGGGCGGTAGCCGAGGAATGAGAGACACTCGGCCTAAGCCAAATCGTAGGGCACCATGACCTCCGTGCAACTAAACCGGCACAAGGCTATTCCTACGACTCGTAGCAGTGCGGTTGTCACCGCGAGAGTTGGAGGAATGTTATGGTCGAAGCGGTGCAAGCATACGAGGTGGCTAGGACAGAAGCACGACAAAAATAGGTGAAGCCCGTTGGTCATGGCAAGGCAACTCGCGGCCATGAGCTTCACCCAAATGAGTTGGCACTCGTCGTTCCACAGTCGTTGACTTCCAATCCTCCTCCCACTAGACTAGGTCACAGAGGGCTCTTTGCGTGCGGGTAATATCCGCATCGATATCGCTTCCGATATCAAGCCTACAATGGCCATGTCTTAGGGCTAGGGTCAGGAGCTAACGCTCGTAGCACTTCGAGGCTAACCAAACAAACAACAACGACTACGAGGGACGAGTTACGCTCGGTGTTACAACCACGGCGGGACGAACCCACGATCGCAACGTTCGAGCGAGGGACGATCCCTCGACCGGCTCGAAGGCACGGTCCACAGACAAACAAATATAGACCGGTTGGAAGGCTCGGTCAACCATCACTGGACCGGCTGGAAGGCTCGGTCCACCGCCAACAACACAGACACGACGACGACTAACACAACCACAAAAGAGTAGCACATATCCATAGCACAAGAATAGACCGGCTCGAAGGCTCGGCGCAGGCAGATATACATCACATAGATAGATAGATAGATAGATAGATAGAATGTCATAATGTGAAGATGCATATGACAAAAGGTAAATGCGAGTTGTGTCGACGTCACGGGAGGCGTCAACGGGTTCCAAAGGTTAGACCTTGCGGACGACGAAACGGTGAGGCTTCAGCGGAGCGGCTCCGAGGGCAGCGGAGCGGCTGCTGATCGCGTCCTCCTCGCTGCCCACAGTGGCGAACCCAGCCGAACGCAGTCGGATTATGCCGAAGCTCCGGCGAGGGCATGACAAGGCTGTCTCTGCTGCATCAGTGTATAACACGGTGCGAAGGCCGACCTCAGGCAATCGTACCAACGGAAATGGAAAAGGAGGCAGGGTTTTGGGGTAGGAAAGCTCACCGGCAGTAGGGAGGGAACTTTGGCTAGCTGGTCCTGGACGTGACTGGCCGGGAGGTGGCCAGTGGCCTCACAGCGTGGACGGGTGCGCGCGGCCATGACGGCCAGCGGCCAGCTGCAGGCGGCCGGCATGTCAGCACGACATTGTCGCAGCGTGGAAGCGTGACGCTGGGGCACGCAGAGGGAGCTCGGGTACTCGAAGCAGCTCGCCGAGGCAGGAGAGGTGGTCGTCGGTGTCGCGAGCGGTCGTCGTGGAGACGGTCGGGGCGAGGCAGCGCCATTCTGCCGAGGTGACGGCGAGGATGACATAGGACGCGGGCGACGTCGCGACACGACGAGGTGGCGGACCGACCGGGGCGGCCAACGGCGGCGAGCACAACCGGCTTGTGTGGCGTGGCCGTCCGGAGTGAGGTCGAGGCGCGGCACGACCCTGGCCACAGCCAGCGTGGCTGCGGCCTCGGCGTGGCGCAGGCACGGGCACGGCTGTCGCGGCCGCGGCCGACGGTGCCTCATCGAGATGCGACGGAGGAGGCCGGGGCACGACCAGGCGTTAGCGGCGGCCGGTAGAAAGGAGGAAGAAGTGGCGGCGGCAGGGTGAGGAAGAAGAGTGGCGACGGCTGCTCGAGGCTTTTATAGCGGCACTAGCTAGGGTTCGGGTGGCGCGGACGACGATCCTCGGCGTCCGTACCTGGCTCAGCCACGCGGCAGGCATCGGTGTGGAGGCAAGGTGCGCGGGCGCTGACGTCGAGGTGGGGCACCACGGGTGCGTGCGCGAGGGCTGGCGGCGGCGGCGCCTGGGAAGCACTAGGGCGCGCCCCTAGGGTTTGGGAGGAAGCGGCGGCGGCTTGGGCCAGTAGGCCTTGCGAGCCTGTGCGGGCTGCAAGGGGGGGTGCGATGCTGGGCTGCGCGAGTGCAGGAGAGGGAGAGCGCGTGGGCCAGCTGGGGCTGGGCGCCAAGCCCGATCGGCTGAGGGGAGAGAAGGGGGGGTGTGGGAGGCGCGGTTGGGCTGGCCCAATCAGAATGGTGGGAAGGGGGAAAGGGGAGTGGCGCCGAGCTGGGCTTGCTAGGGGCTTAGGGCCCAATGAGAGGGGATGGGGTTTGTCCATTTTGCTTTCAAGGACCAGAGACACATGAAAAAGAATTTGTAAAGGAGTTAGAAAGGAGTTCAAGGGTGCATTCGGAAGGATCCAAAATGGAGCACAAATAAGTTGGGGTTGAATTCAAAGAATAGATTGAGAAAGATTCGATCAGGATATTCGGGGTGGTTTTGTGAACAGGGGTTTGAAAGGGACTGGAGTAGATTCGAAAAGGAATTTGGAAAACAGGGGAGAAAAGGGAAATGATTTTTTCCCCTAGTCATGAATTAATATGACCCGAAGATCTTTTGAAGTCGAAGCAAAGAGATCAAGAAAATCTTCACAAAAGGAGTCGAGGAGGTTGCCATGGATTTGTGCACTCCAACTCTAGACACAACTCAAACCCTAAACCGACTTAAGATTTTGGGCACACTCCTACAAGCAATTTTATATGTATGCAACGTTTCGCTTGCATCCTCCCCTACGTGTACTATCGTTTAACCTAGCGGCTACATGATGCACACATTGTAGGAAAAAGTTTTAAAAAGCTCGTATTTTTTTGGTTATGGGAAAACCCGGGATGTTACAGTCGGCAAGCATGACGACTTGACAGCAACACACAGACGACTGACGAGTGACGAGCGCCCTGGACAATAGCTTGAACCCGTCCAAGTTTTCGCCGGTGGTGAATCCGTGGCCGGAAGGAACACACTGCCGGACCATCATCATAGGGTCGATACGAAACTTCCATGGCACATCGCATTGGATCCTGTCACTTGTGCAGCGGCAGGCAGGAGCGGCGACGGGAGACCGCCTGACGGCCGTGCACCTGACCTCCCGGCCTGCTGCAGCCACCGATCGAGATCGATCGGCGAGATGCATGCATCCTATCGGAGCGAAGCTGACAGCAGCAACGCAGATTCTATCAAATCGAGCGCGTCGTCGTCCACGGACGAGGATGGACGGCGGCCACACTGTACATGTTCAGAAACAGACACGCGGACCACGGAGCCACCCCGGCCCCATCAGCACTGCGTGCTTGCTGCCATTTTTCTTCAGGATTATTTCGAAGCTGTCACAAATTAAAAGACGTAGCTAACTTGGTATGGTATAGTGGTATACAGCTACAGTTAAGATGATCTCTCTCCCTAATGGCCCAACGGACATTAGGCCTTGACCTCGCGCCCTGATCGGGGGCGCCCAACCCATTTAATGGCTGGTGGGCCCCCGTCGCACTGCGCAATAAATAGAGGGTGGGGGCCGGCGGCTCTCAATACGAGGTTCACCGTGAGCCAACTTCCCCACCGACAAACCCTAGACCCGATCCGGAAGGGGGCGCAGCCAGCGACGGAAAGTTCCGTCGCCGTTCATCGTCGCTGCAGCTCTGGACCACATCCGGCTACGCCATCACCGCCGGACTCCGATTCCTCCATCTCCTCCCCACGCCGTCGTCGACCCCGGGACGACGACGGACATGACGGGTGACGGATCTACATCTTCTACTACTTCTTCAGGTTCGAACAACCTAGGTACGAACTCCTAATCACTCCTCCCCTTCGGATCTAGTTCCTAGTAGTTCATAGGACATGTTTTATGCATTGTTGATTATCTACCCGACTAGATCTACTACTAGTTGATCCTGTGTATGTAACAATGGTATCAATCGCCTATCTAGTTATTGGATCTGGATTTGGGTTTAACCCTAAGAGGGTAAAAGTGACTGCAACCGATTTTCAATCGGAAAAGTAAATCCTAACCCGAGGGGGTAAAAGAATGTTTCATCCAATTCGGATAAACCCTAAGAGGGTTAACCATGGTTCGGTTTTGATCCGAACAGACCCAAACCCGCCACCGTTTTTGCCGACGTTCGGGAAAAGATAGAAAGGGAGGATTGGATCCTAACCCTAAAACTGATGAAACCAGAAAGTGGATCCGATCCAATCGGATCAAATCCCTAACCCTAGAAAGTTTTTGGCTGTGGGGGAGGAGCATTCTCACCTGGCCGCCTCGTTCGCCGCCGTCGCGCGGGACCGAGCAGCGCCATCACTCGGGGCGTGGCCACGTCGCCGTCGTCGCTGCGCGTGCAAAGGGCACCGCCCGCAAGGCCACTCGATGGTGGCGCGCTCAGCAGAGAGCGAGCGCGCGCGCCGGCCAGGGGCCCTACGGCGGCGCCATCTTCTCTGCCTCCTCCGGCCAAGGGCCGCCGCCGTGCTCGGTCCCGTCTGACAAGGGCCGCCGAGAGAAGTGGAGAGCAGAGGGGAGAAAGAATGAGCTAGGGTTTTCGGGGGAGTGGCGGCCGCCGGCGGGTTTTTTGTCCCTGCGAGGAGCCCGACCGACCGTCCGATCAGATGGACGGCTGGGAGTGATCCGGGCCAGTTTTGGCCCGAGAGGGGCGCGCGCGCGGGCTGGTTTCCCGGCCCAGGCCCAGGTTGCGGCCTGGGCGGGAGGGGGAGAGGCCGCTGTAGGAGCGCCGCGCCCAGCTGGGCCGGGCCGAATGATCCGTTTTCGCGCGGTTTATCTAATAAAAAAATGTTGTTTCGCCCTCGGGCCGCCTGGAGGCCGCCGCGGGCCGGCTGTACAGAGCACATGCGCTCGCATGGCCGCGGGCCAGTTGGGCCTTCGGGCCGAAAAGTGTTTTCTGCACAGTTTTTGCTTTTCTTTTTCCAGAAGCAATATTTCAATGTATTTTTTGATGCATTATGAATTGTTTAATGAATATTTTCTGTGTAAAATTATTCCAACGAAATTTTTGCACAGAGAATATTAAAGAATTTTAATTGCTTCCGGAAAAATGAAATATAAAGAATTGTTAATTGTTTCCGTTGCGTACTTTGATTTTAATTTTCACTGTTAAATTCGAACCAACGAGAGAATTTAATTTTGAAAATAACATGTTTTTTTTGTCATTATGATGTTATTATTTTTCTGACCAATGTTGATAAATAATAATATTATAATCACTATTCCATTAAAGGTTTATGCATTATTTCGATTTCTGCCCAACGGTGATTTAGTTATAATGCATAAAAGCAACTCATTTATTATGTTTTGTTCTGTTCTCACTATATTTTGAACTATGTTTTCAGGCTCCATTATGATGAACATGGTTAAAGATATCCCACCTCTCAAGGGAGATAACCACTTGGAGTGGGAGAAGAAAATTGAGCTGGCTTTTCTGTTGGCTGAGGTTGTCTGGATCCTCACTGAGCCTCGTCCCGCAGTGCTCAAGGAGCCTGTGAGAGAGGACGGTGAGAGTGATGCCGCTTGGAAACAGCGGGAACTGGACTTCGGTCCAGAAAAGTTGAAACATGATCTGGAACGGGTTAGGTGGGAAAAGACCAACAAAAAATTGGTTGCAGTTGTTAAGAACACTGTAGATCCTGCCATCCTGAACTCGCTCCCACCAGAATGTGACACAGTCACTGAAATTCTGGAAAGGCTGAAGAATCAGTTTACTGGTTCTTCAAAGACTTATGCCACTCAGGTGATCAAGAAATTGATCACTGAAAAATATGCTGCTGGTGGTGTAAGAGACCATATCCTGAAAATGAACAGTATGACATCTAAGCTTAAACCAATGGACAAGGAATTAGCTATTTCTCAGAAATTTCTCATCCATCTGATTTTTGCTTCCCTGCCAAAAGAGTTTGAAACTTTTGTTGTATCTTACAACAATAATCCTGAGGATTGGTCACTGGACAAGTTGATAGCCATGTGTGCCCAAGAGGAGGAAAGAATCAAGGGTGCAACTGGTGGTGCAATCAACTATGTCAAGGATAACAAGAAAGGCAATGACAGCCCCAATGCGAAAGCTCAGGGTAAGAAGTCAATGCACCAGTATAGACCTCAACAACAGCAACAGCAACAGCCACAACAACCTCAAAGGAGGGTGGTGGACCCTAATCAGTGCCTCGAGTGCTTGAAGCCGGGACACCACAAGGAAGATTGCCCTGTTTTTTTGAAGAAGATCTTGGCAAGCAATGGTGAGAATGTTATTACATTTGTAAATGAAACTTTATATGTTAAATTTGATAAATCTACTTGGTGGATTGACTCTGGTGCAACGGTTCATGTTGCAAATTGTTTACAGGGATTCAGTTCGACAAGGACTATGCAAAGAAGCGAAAGATGGGTTAGAGTCGCCAATGGAGTTCGAGCTGATGTTGAAGCTGTTGGCGATCTTCCTCTACAACTTAATAATGGATTTATTTTGATTCTTAAAGATGTTTTATTTGTACCTTCATTGCATAGAAACTTGATTAGTGTTTCACGCCTAGACAAAGATGGTTATGGTTGTCATTTTGGAGATGGCAAGTGTTAAATACTATTTAATAATGAATGTGTTGGTCTTGCCTTCGCGCAAGATCTTTATTTGTTACCTCTCTGTGATAATGTGAATGTTGTCAGCAATGAGAATGTGAATGAGATTGTATCCTCGTCGAACAATCCGAATAGAAAGCGAAAGCGAACTCAAGATGCGTCGTCGAAATTATGGCACTGTCGTTTAGGCCATATTTCGAGGGGGGGAATAGAAAGATTAGTAAAGAATGAGATTCTTCCTCCATTAGAGTTCACAGACTTTGAGCAATGCATCGACTGCATCAAAGGAAAATATGTAAAGCAAATAAAGAAAGATGCCAAAAGAAGTGCGAGAATTTTAGAAATAGTCCACACTGATATTTGTGGACCATTCTCTGTTAAAAGTGTGGATGGTTATGACTCGTTTATAACATTCACAGATGATTATTCTCGCTATGGCTATATTTATCCAATTAAAGAGAGATCGGAAGCGTTGGATAAATTTAAGATCTTTAAGCTTGAAGTTGAAAATCAACACAACTTAAAGATTAAAGTTGTACATTCCGATCGCGGTGGAGAGTATTATGGGCGACATACCCCATATGGCCGAATTCCTGGACCTTTTGCAAAGTTCTTGCAGGAAAATGGCATAGTTGCTCAGTACTCCACATCGGGGGAGCCTCAGCAAAATGGAGTGGCAGAAAGGCGCAACCGTACCCTGATGGATATGGTGCGTAGCATGATGAGTTACTCATCTCTGCCACTAAGTCTATGGATAGAGGCGTTAAAAACTGCTATTCACATTCTAAACAGGGTCACAAGTAAGTCGGTGCCTAAAACACCGTATGAATTGTGGACAGGAAGAGTACCCTCACTGAATTATTTTCGTGTGTGGGGGTGTCCCGCTGAGGCAAAAGTGTTTAACCCGAACATTGGGAAGCTGGATCCCAAAATAGTGAGTTGTCATTTTATCGGTTATCCTGAAAAGTCCAAGGGTTATCATTTCTACTGTTCAAATAGATATACAAAGTTCGTAGAAACGAGACACGCTGTGTTCTTGGAGGATGAATTGATCAGGGGGAGTAAGACACTGCGCAAGATTGATCTTGAAGAGAAGCGGGTATATGTACCCACTCTAATGATTCAGGAATCATTCTTCTCACTACCTGTTCCCAATGTCCCTACGGTGCTAGATACTGTAGTGACAGAACCTGTTGTTAACATCCCTGTGGCAACACCTAGTGAACATGAGGAACCTGTTTCACAGGAACCCATTGAAACTAGTGTTGTGCATGAGGGAGAACAACAACAAGTTCCGATTGAACAGGAGCCATCTGATGATGGACCGAGGAGGTCCCAAAGAGCTAGAAGATCTGCTATTCCTGCAGATTATGAAGTGCATAACACTGAAGATTTTCAAATGGAGGATGATCCCACCTCATTTGAACAGGCCATGAGAAGCAAGCACTCGTCCAAGTGGCTTGAGGCCATGGAAGATGAGATAAAGTCAATGAGTACCAACGGAGTTTGGGACTTGGAGATAATTCCTAAAGGGGCCAAAACGGTAGGCTGCAAATGGGTCTACAAGACAAAATATGACTCCCAAGGGAATGTAGAAAGGTTCAAAGCGCGACTTGTGGCAAAAGGCTTTACGCAAAGGGAAGGGATTGATTACAATGAGACCTTTTCTCCAATCTCATGTAAAGATTCCTTCAGATTCATAATGGCTCTAGTAGCACATTATGATTTAGAGTTGCATCAGATGGACGTGAAAACGGCTTTCCTCAACGGTGAGTTGGAGGAAAACGTCTACATGGCACAACCGAAAGGTTTTGTCGTGAAAGGAAAAGAACAGATGAGATGTCGCTTGAAGAAATCCATTTATGGATTGAAACAAGCATCCAGACAGTGGTATTTAAAATTTGATGGCACAATAAAGAAGTTTGGGTTTATGGAAAATGTTGAGGACAACTGTGTGTACTCCAAGTTCAAGAATGGAAAATTTATTTTTCTGATCTTGTATGTGGATGATATCTTACTCGCGAGTAGTGATATCAGTCTACTAAGGGAGACAAAAGATTTCTTGTCCTCAAAATTTGATATGAAAGATCTCGGTGAAGCCTCATTTGTTCTAGGCATCGAGATTCACAGAGATAGAAGAAAGGGGGTTATAGGATTATCGCAAAAGGCATACATAGAAAAGGTTCTAAAAAGATATAGTATGCATGTGTGTAAGCCTTCACCTGCACCGATAGTCAAGGGTGATAGATATGGGGATTTTCAGTGCCCCAGGAACCAATATGAAATTGATCAGATGAAAGCGGTTCCATATGCTTCAGCTGTCGGAAGCTTACAGTATGCACAGGTGTGCACACGCCCTGACTTGGCATTTGTTACCGGGCTACTTGGCAGATTTCAATGTAATCCAGGACTAGAACACTGGAAATTGGTAAAGAAAGTCATGTGTTACCTACAAGGCACAAAAGGCCTCATGTTAGCGTATAGAAAATCAGATTCCTTGCACATAGTAGGGTACTCGGATTCTGATTATGCGGGAGATGAAAGAGTCCACATCAGGGTATGTGTTCACTCTCGCTGGGGGAGCAATATCGTGGAAAAGCTCCAAACAAATCGTCACTACATCGTCCACAATGTATGCCGAGTTTGTAGCCTGTTTTGAGGCAACTGGGCAGGTGAATTGGCTGAAAAAATTCATACCTGGTTTGAAAGTGGTTGACGACATTTATAGGCCACTGAAGTTGTACTGCGATAATTATCCGGCAGTACAATATGCTCACAACAATAGATCAAGTGGTGCTGCCAAACACATTGACATAAAGTATTATGTTGTGAAAGATAATGTGCAGGATCAATCTATAAGTCTCGAGCATATCAGTACGAGTAAGATGCTCGCGGATCCGCTAACGAAAGGCTTACCACCCATTGTGTTCAAGGAACACGTTGCCGGCATGGGGTTAATGGAAAGCCTATGATTCTTGAACTAAAGGGCCCAAAAGTAAAAGTATCTATTTCAGAACAGAGATGAACATTATGGCTGTCAAGTCTATCGGCAAAAGACCGTGACGATGAGGCATGCCTCTTGCGCAAATCTGTGATGGAATGAGAAAAGTAAAGTAAAAGAAACTGGTGAGATCAAGAGGGAGATTGTTAGGATGATCTCTCTCCCTAATGGCCCAACAGACATTAGGCCTTGACCTCGCGCCCTGATCGGGGGCGCCCAGCCCATTTAATGGCTGGTGGGCCCCCATCGCACTGCGCAATAAATAGAGGGTGGGGGCCGGCGGCTCTCAATACGAGGTTCACCGTGAGCCGACTTCCCCACCGACAAACCCTAGACCCGATCCGGAAGGGGGCGCAGCCAGCGGCGGGAAGTTCCGCCGCCGTTCATCGTCGCTGCAGCTCTGGGCCACATCCGGCTACGCCATCACCGCCGGACTCCGACTCCTCCATCTCCTCCCCACGCCGTCGTCGACCCCGGGACGACGACGGACATGGTGGGTGACGGATCTACATCTTCTACTACTTCTTCCGGTTCGAACAACCTAGGTATGAACTCCTAATCACTCCTCCCCTTCGGATCTAGTTCCTAGTAGTTCATAGGACATGTTTTATGCATTATTGATTATCTACCCGACTAGATCTACTACTAGTTGATCCTGTGTATGTAACAGGTGATACTATACTAGTCTCCCCATTCCATTAATTGGCCCTTGAGCAGGAGTCACCAGATACGGCCTGAGGGAATCGGCGACTAGTATATATGAACAATATCCTAACTGCGGAGGATGATGTTCAAGGGTTGTCTAGTAGTGTCAATCCAGCCATACATTACATGCGAAAACCCCACGTGGTTCACGGCTGGATTAACACTACTGCGGAGGATGATGGATTGATAGTTCTCTCTTTTCGTGCACGTTTAACAGTGACATAAAATAGTTCGTCTTCTACTGTCAATAGAATTCTTTTTGGAAAAGTTATATGACATTCATGTGTGTCTTCCTTCTCCTGACACCTGAATTTTCATGTCCATAAACTTCTCCCGGTGTTAGGATTGGGGACCCTTACGATCTCGTTCGGTTACGTCAGATTAAAATAAGATCTGAAATCATTCTAAACCAGAAATGAGTAAACCAAAGAGATTAACTTGATCCGATTGTTTTTGTTCGTGACTTCAAGAGGTGGGGAACAAATCCAAGTCTTAGAGCATAAGAAATAAGCTAAATTCAAACCAGGCCTACGTCAATCTATCCGAAACTAAACCTCAACCGAACAACTATTTTGTTATGGACCAGATTCAAAACCGGATGAGATCAATTCGTCTGGAACGGCTCCGTTCCGACGTAACCGAATAAGGCCTACGTCGGTTTGGTTAGAATTGGCTGGGATTTTGGACTTAGCTAAGGAGGGCTAGATAGGAGAAAAGTTGGCCAAGCATCGTTGGGGAGGGGGTGCTGCCGTATGTCGTGGGGAAATATGGCCAGCATGGAGGATGAGACCAGGAGATAACTCACTCACCACAAGGTAATAACAAGGTGTTATTTGGTATGTGTCGGATATGTGTATATATTGATTATACTATTAGGGGTTAGAATAGAATTTGAGTTAAATTATGTAAGAACATCTCTAAGAATATCTAATAATTTATTCTAAAAAACATCGTATTTCTACTCCTAAAGAAGTATTGGAAGAAATAAATAACACCATTTCCATTAGTTTCTAATAAATCACTCCTAAAATATATATAGAAAATAATTTTACATCAGCCATTCTATACTATTTCTAGATTATCTCAACCATTTTTATATATATTTTCTCTCATGTACCTTTTTGCATCAGAAATCCTTTGCTACTTTTTATTTTTTCCCACGCCCTTTCACATTTAGATTGGGACACCCGTACGTGTGTGGTAGATGCGCGGATCTTTGCGCGTGTTGGGCAATTTTTTTTCAAATTCCACTAAACTTGGAAGGTGGTACTCAAAGCTCTTGGAGATGAGTTTTTTCTATTCTTGCCAAAAATCCTAGATTAGGAGATTGTGGGGATATAGACCCCAGGGTACCACATGATGGTACATGGGCCACACTACTAGGGGTCGTCCGACCCATAGGATGAAGACGTGCGGCGCACGACATGCACCGCACGACAGTTGTAATCTAGATAAAGTACCAACTCGGATACTTACCATATAACTTTGTCCCTTCGGAATATATAAGGAGGGGCAGGGGTCCTCCAACGGGACAGGTCAGAGCAGATCATAGATCATAGGTCATAAGCCACAAGCCACATCCCATCAATACAACTCGACGCAGGACGTAGGGTATTACGCTAACATAGCGGTCCGAACCTGGATAAACCTCTGTGTTCATCTACTTTTGTCTTGCGTCAACGTCTGGGTCGTCGTCTTGCACACCTTCCCTGCTAATCTACCACCTTGGGCATACCCCTAGGTCGACTATCGACCATATTTCGTCGACAGTGGCGCCCACCGTGGGGCATGTGCGTACGGACGCCATGACGACTCAGGTGGTTTCCTTCCTCGTTTCCACGACCCTTCCGGTGGCTTCACATTCATCGTCAGGTCGTTCTCCTCGACCCCCGACGTCGACGGTGCCGCCAGGGCCGTGGAGGTGGTGCAGGCTTTCCCTGTGCCGAACAAATCTGCTTCAACCACTTCAGCGTCGGCGAGACCAGCCTCGACATCTCTTCGAGGTCATCTTCCCCGGCGCTCCGACCACGCTTCCCCGCTATTGGAGACGGCGTGTCAACAATACCGATATGATCGAATCCATCGATCGGGTCACAACAGGCATCACCGACACTCTCGCTCTCGTAGATCTGATCAGAGATCGATCTTCTGAGCACAACGTTGCCCGTACCTCTCGCTTCGACCTCCAACCATGTCGCAACGATGATCGCCGTAATAATCGGCGCTATGACGACCACGACCGAGAGGAAAGATCGAGGGCTAGGCAACTCCATCACCGTCGACAAGAAGACATCGTTGGCTCGGCTGATCAACTACGATGAGGATTACGAGAAGCTGCTCGACGACCTGTGCCCTATGCTCGCTCTGATCATCTACGAGCCAGAAGCGAGCCATCAAGTCGTCGTCGAGCCAAAGACGAGCCACCGACGAGCCAACGAGCCACCAACGAGCCTACGAGCCACCCGCGAGCCTATGAGCCAAAAGCGAGCCATCACATCATCGACGAGCCAGCGAGCCAAAAGCGAGCCATCGTCGAGCCACCATCGAGCCATCGTCAAGCCACCAACGAGCCGCGACAATCCATCACGTCGTCATCATCGTCTCACCGCCATCCTCATCGACCGCTCGTTGTTGACTCATCGCCATCCTCGATGCCTCTCGTCGACTACTCCGTTCGGACGACAATCAAGCTAAGTATTATCTTTCACATCAATTAAATATTCCTTCGATCGTCATATATCTCTAGATATCATCATGTGCCTCCGCGGTCACATTATTCTTTACAACGGCTCTTCGTTATTGAAAGGATCAAGATGCCTAAGAGGGGGGTGAATTGAGTTTTTCTAAAACTTCTTGCAAGAATTAAAACCTATCAAGCCCCAATTAACCCCCTAGTGCCTAGAAGTGTGTTTGACAAGAATCAATCGCACAAAAGACTATCGTTGAACCATTTCTACTCTGGCATGGCAATTCAACTTATGAAAGAACAACAAGTAAATGTGGAATTGAATTGCTCAAAGGTAAATGCGTAGTAAAGAGAGTAGAGATGACACAACGATCTTTTTGCCGAGGTATCGAGGTGTCGGCACACCCCCTAGTCCTCGTTGGAGCACCCGCGCAAGGGTATTGCTCCCCCTTGATCCGCGCAAGGATCAAGTGCTCACTACGAGCTGATTCTTCGCCACTCCGTCCCGGTGAATTGCTCGCTACCGGTCACAACTTGACTTGGGTCATCCACAATGCCTCCAGATGATCACCAAGCTATCCGATCACCACCAAGCCGTCTAGGTGATGCCGATCACCAAGAGTAACAAGCAAGAACTCTCACTTGACCAACACAAGGCTAATGGGATGGGTGGATGCACACTTGCTACTCTCAATTCACTAATGAGGTGTTTGATCACTCAATTATCAAATCTCTCAACCTCACTAGGCCTCTTGCACTCACTTGCACTCACAATGTGTTTGGCAACCTTTCAAATGAGCAAGAGTAACAGCATGAATGAGGGGGAGGCATATTTATACCCCCAACTCAAAACATGCACGAAGGGGTAAGTCCAGCCAGTTATACACTGACCGAACGCACCTGTCGGGGTGACCGGACGCGTCCGGTCAGTGCCTAACGGCTACGTGACGTCTAGCCTGACACCTGTACGAAGTGCTGACTGGACGCATCCATGCGTCCTGTCATCAAATTTCCTCTCTAGATCCTCTCTGGATGCGACCGGACTCACCCTCCTGGTGCGTCTGATCGATTGCCGAGGGTGAGTCCGGTCGCAACCAGACTTACCCCTCAGCGAGAGCTACTGACCGGACGCATGACCCAGCGTCCGGTCCCTAGGGTTCCAGCATCCGGTCGCTATTTGAAGTCCAAAACGACTTCGGTTTGCGACGCTCCCTTCACGAACTTTCTTCCTTATGATCTTAGGGACCTTTCTAAGCTACCTAGGGCTCTGGTTAACAAGTGTGCACCACACCTAACTCAAAAGTCTCACCTAGGTCAAGCTACCCATTCAAACCCCTCTTTATAGTACGGCCAAAGATAAAACAAAAACCTATGCTACTCTAAGTGTCCTTCAACACCAAATGACACTTAGAACTAGCCTATCACCGTCTTCGTCGTCCATCCTTTGAAAACCGAATGAATTCCATCAATAAGGGGACATGAATACCATAGTGTCCTCACAATCATCATTACCATGACCTAACTCAATTGTTTCTACAAAACACACGTTAGTCATAGTAATTTACCGTTGTCATCCAATCACCAAAACCCACTGGGGGCCTAGATGCTCACAGTTATTTTTCACCATATATACCATCCTGAGGATGACATATGCGTTTTCCCGAGCAGTCACATTTACACTCGTGCTTTCTAGAGACGGTCCTGTCTCCGGCTCCTCCCTACACGTGAATGCAGCTCCGCGCTCTGCGTTACGGGTGGTCGGCAGCGGCTCCAACTAGACCAGTCATGAAGAACAAGAAGATCATCGCTTGGGACCAGCTGGTCGCTTCGCTCGGTGCTCACCACCTAGCGCTCAGACCTCGTTGCCAACCAGCTGGTCGCTTCATTTGGTGCTCACCACCTGGCGCTCGGACTTCGTCATCGACAGCTGGTCGCTTCGCTCGGTGCTCACCGCCTGGCGCTCAGACTTCGTCGCTGACCAGCTGGCCGTACTCTTCGACGCTCATCGACGGCTATGCCAAGAGCTCACCAGCTCAGTTGGGGACTCCTCGGTGCTCGTCGTCATCGACCACTTGGTCGGGTCGCTTGGTGCTCATCACCTGGCGCTCGGACTTCATCGTCGACCAGCTGGTCGTACTCTTCAACGCTCATCGATAGCTACGCCAAGAGCTCACCAGCTGAGCTGGGGACTCTTCGGTGCTCGTCATCGTCGACCATCTGGTTGGGTCGCTTGGTGCTCATCACCTGGCGCTCGGACTTCATCGTCGACCAGCTAGTCGTACTCTTCGACGCTCATTGATGGCTACATCGAGAGCTCACCAGCTGAGCTGGGGACTCCTCGGTGCTTGGATTCGTTGATCACCTGGTCGCTTTGCTCGGTGCTCACCACCTGGCGCTCGAACTTCGTCGTCGACCAGCTGGCCAGACTCCTCGATGTTTGTCGATGGCTACACCGAGGGGTCACCAGCTAACCCGGGGATTGCTCGGTGCTCGGACTCGTCGTTCGACAACCTGCTCGGACCACATACTGCTTTCACCATAGTGGATTTTGAGAACATATATGATGAATGATTGACTTTGTGAGGAAGGTTTGAGGCTTTTCCCGGTTGAGTCATTATTCGCTATGCGCTTAATGTTTATGACTAACCGGTGGCGTTGAGTTGTGGTGTTTCTGTGTTGGTGTGCGTGTGCAACATGTGTCTCTTGGCTGTGTTGATGTGAAGGTGTTGAGCTCGGATACAATGGTCGATGGCGAGGTGAAGGTCAAGTAGAGACGTGTCGTGCCGACGGACCGGGAGCGGTGAAGTATGGGCGTGCCGTGCGGCGGACGTGCCATGCCGATGTACCCAGAGCGGTGAAGGGCGGATGTGAGGCTTGGACCGACGGACCGAGAGGCCGGATGACCAGCTGTGGTAGCTGGCACGTGGTATCGGCGAGCGAGAGCACATGGTGATGTGTGATGCATCGGCCGAGTCGGGAGGAAGACGATGGCGTCGTGCCACTTGGCGAGAGGTCGGACACGGGCTTGCGTGCGGCGCAAGTGCCATCGGCCGAGTCAAGAAGGAAGGCGAATGCGTTGTGCCCGGCGTGGAGGCTGGACATGCATTGGCATCAGTGCCGGTGGTCGGGGTGTGCCAACCACATCCCGTCTTCGGCGCGGGTTCAGTAGTTGAGCCTCAAAAAGCTACCCTCGACGGTTTCCAGGTTTGGGCCTCAGAACCTGGGGTGGCCGGTTTCCGAGTTTGTGCCTCAAAACTCGGAGTGAACGGTTTCCAGGTTTGGGCCTCAAAACCTAGGCTGGCAGGTTTCCCGGTTTGGGCCTCAAAACCGGGGAAGGTCCAAAAGGACGGTCGACGCGTGGCGGCGTGGAGAGGCTGGCGCGGCGGCGAAGCTATCCACGAGAAGGCACGGTGGTCGACGGTGGTGGCACGTGGCGGCATCCTGGAGCTTGCGTTGAGGCGAAGCGAAGGATGAGAAGGCGCGTGGCCATCGGATGGAAACTGTCAAGTCTGGACGGTTTTACCCCTAGGGGGTGTTTGGGTTAGTACTTCATGTTAGGGCGTTTGTGTCATTCGGACGTGCGCCTATATATAGATGAAGGAGTTGTGTTGGACAACCATCCTTGGTAGTGTCACTTTCATTTTGTTTAGGTGAGAGGAGGCTAGGGTGAGAGGCAGAGACCGGCTCTTGTTCTAGAGCTTTTTTGCCATCCAAGCTTTGTGTTTCTAGGAGTGGCTTGTAGCCCGACACCAAGTGCTTAATCAATCATCCATTCCTCTGAATCCAAGGATCAAATTCGTGCTTTAATTTGTCTTGCAATTTTGTTCTTCGCGTTTGCACGTTTTCCCCTCTTTCAATCTTCACGAGGATTCTTGTTTTGAGGGAAGATTCTCAAATCCGTTTGAACCATCTTGTGTAGCTTTGTGAGAGTCTTCTTTCTACTGAAGGAATTTCTCCAATACCTCATGAACTCACAGATCGCGCAGATTTAGTTTTGGGATCGAGTTCTTGCCCGTTCTTCACCGTTTTCTTTGATTCACCGATTTGGAGTTAGGTTCGAGCCATGATCTCTTAGGACTAGCTCACTAACATCCTTGTGACCCATCACACGAAGTTAGATCCCTAGTGCTTTTGATTTGAGGGAGATCGGGTTGATTCGGTGGACGAACAGTGGGTTGGTCGGGGTGACCGGACGCTTCTTCATAGCGACCGGACGCACCCTGATAGAGTCCGGTCTTTGATCACTAGCGCTGACCAGCTCGCGCGACGTGACTGGACGCTGGCTTCAGGATGACCAGACGCTGTCTTCGTGCGTCCGGTCGTTGAAAGGCCGAGCTAAACCGGTTCTGCGAACTGACCGAACGCTCTGTGACTGCGTGACCGGACTCATCGAGCACACTGTTCATTGTGCCCATTTTCTTGTGACCGGACGCTTGAGGTGTGATCGGACGCTCGCCACCAGTGAGTCCGGTCATGAACAGAGAGCTCCCGAAATGGTTTTTCTCTGACCGGACGCGTCCGATCGATACTGACCGGACGCTAGCTAGAGTCCGGTCAGTGCTGACAGAACGCGTTTTTGTCCGGATCTTTTGCGTTCGAACTCTGATTCGAGATCTGCGTTTTGCGTTGGATTCCCGACTTCGTGCTCCACAGAAATCGGGCTTCACGCTTTGCGAAAAAGCCTGAATCCCCCTCGCGTTGCTGGGGGGAGGTTGAGGTTACCCAAAGTCCATCCTGTCACTAGTTGACTCGCGTGGATTTGGGTGAGGAAGCTTTTGTGGTGTACCGCTGTGTTCCTAGGGAACATCCACCCATTCTCTTGGGTCGTGGACATCACGTGTGTCAGCTTTGCTCTTGGGGTAGATTTTGTTGGGACAGAGGCCAGAATTTCAGAAGAAATTTTTAGGCTCCCATTCACCCCCCCCTCTGGTCGCCTTGCTTTAGCATTTTTGGTCCTTCAATTGGTATCGGAGCAGGTTAAGGATCTCTCTACCTTAACCGGTTCCGGATCCGCGAAGGCGACCTTTTTGAGAGCGGTTGTCTTTTCGACTTTGCTTGTCGAGGTGTTGGGCTTGTGTTTTGGCTAACACTAACGATGCTTTTAGAGATGGCGCCAAGTTCTTCTTCGAGTGTGTCTTTGTCCTTAGGTTTGAGTCTTGGACATGCGACCGAGGATGACATTTTGGCAAGAAGAAGGAGTACGGCTCTTCAGGCGGAACGCGAGGTGGATGCTTTGCTGGGCTTCCTAGGAGATGATGAGCATTCAACGGAGGATCGTATACGCGAACTTGGCAAGGCCAAGAAAGGTATTCTCGCTACTTGTCTTGGGATTTTATCCCGACAATTTGAAGCATGTTGTGATGATAACATGAGATACGATGAGCTTTGTGATACCTTGCGTAGAAAGACTCAGAAATTGAATTACTCCATCACTAGGTTGAAATGTGGCCTTTTTCATTGGAAGTCTAGTGCATCTTTACCTTGCACCTCTTGTAGTGACATGGTTAGGAAGAATGATGAGCTATGCTTTTCTCTTGCTAGCTTAAAATCTGAAAATGAAATGTTGAAATCAAATGCTTCCATACCATGTCTTGTTTGCTTTGACTTGCGCAAGGACCTTGTTTATGCTAAATCTAAAATAGCCTTGCTTAGGTCAAAAGTTTCTTTACCATGTGTTTCTTGTGAGTCTTTGCTTGCTGAAATTGATAAACTAAAATTGACTCACACCACATGTGTAGATGAACTTGAGCATGCTAGGGCTGAAATTGTTGAAATAAATGCTAGGCCTTGTAGCTTGTGCTCTTTGAATAAAGATGTTTGTCATACTTCTTGTGCTAATCATGATTCTTTGCTTGATGTGAGTGGTGATGTTTCTTCCACCGATTTCATTTGCACATCATGCATTGATTTGGAAAAAGAAGTTTTGGCTTCGAAGGTTTTGCACGATGATATGAGCGCCAAGTTGGTTGAGCACAATGATATGAGTGCCAGCCTTGAAAAATAAAATGAACTCTTGCGTACCACATATGCCGAGTGCATTAGGGAGGAGATGGAAAATTTGAAAAACACTCCTTGTGGTACTTGTGATCGCCTCATGTTTGAAAATGAGGTTTTAGCTAAAAGATGCAAGAGTCTTTGTGCTAAGTCTTTCGAGTCACGCATTTCTTGCAACTCCGATGTTGATATTTCTAAGTCTGCATCTTTGCAACCGGAGTTGAGTTCTTGTGTTGCGCGTGAGTCTTTTGACGGTAGCACTTGTGCCAAGGTTTCGGATAACTCTTTCATAGCTACTCCTAACCTTGTTGTTTCGTCGAGTGATGTCCAAGGGACTTCTCATGACAAGGGTGCTTCTCACATTTTTGGGACTCGTGCTCCCAATCCGGTTTTCCATTGCACCTTTTGCAAGAAGGATGGACACTCATTCAATTTTTGTTTTCGCCGTGTCAAGCATGAGCGGCGTATTCGAGCTAAGGCTTTTAGGAAGCCGCGTAGCCTTTCCCATGACACGTGTGCTCCTAGTATTGGCACCAAGTTGGTTGTTGATGCTTCTTGTTCTAAGTCCCAAGGGACTTCTCACTTGTTGGAGAATGGTGTGTCTTCCGATAGGCCTTTGTACCATTGCTCTTTTTGTGAGAAAGATGGGCATCAAGAAAGCTTTTGCTATCGGCGTGCCAAACGTTTGCGCCAAGCTCGCTCTTCTAGGAACTTGGTGGTTCATAGCCCTTCTCATGGCATGAACGCTTGTGCTCCTAGTAAGAAGCCCCTCTTTGTTGATGGGTTTTATGACTCCTTCTCTAGTGGGATAGGTCATGGTCATGGACTTGCTTCTAGTGCTTCTTCTCTTGGTCCACGTCATGCTTTTCATGGTGCTTCTATTGGTTCTTCTACAAAAACCTTGGAAGATGTTTGCCTCTTTTCCCATGGTACGACTCGTTCTTCTCCTCGAGTTGTCCTTTTGAGGAATGCTTCCAAGGGTGTTTCACAATTGCATTTGAACCAACATTTGCATCATGCTAACCCACATGATAAGTTGAGTTTTGTGACCAAGTTTTGGGTTCCCAAGTGCATGCTTGCTAACCCTTCGGGATCCAAGACTCGGGTTACTTTGTCCTCTTGTGTGTAGATATGAGGACGCGGGGTGGAGAACATGCGCCTGATGGAGCTTGATCTTTTAGATGTGATCAAGATTTGATGGTTCTCTACACCCCGCTTAGAATTGCCTCCAAAGAGGTTTTTGCAGCTTGGTGAGCTTTCTTTTATACTCATACCTTTTACATTCATGGTCTACTTCTTGTGGTATGAGATGGTCATTCATATGCTCACTTGTATAGTTCTTGCATGTACATTTTTCTATGTATCATGTTTTGTCTTAGTCTAGCATGTGTTATCTTGTATATCATGTCATGCTAGCCTTGTGTACAGCCTTGGTGGTTATTCCACTTTTCATGCTAGTCTGTGATCCTCATGAACATTATGCCATGTTTTACCTTATTTCTCTATGAGCTTTATATGTAGAGGTATGATGTTCATTAGGTATCACTTTTCAGGTGCTAGTTTTGGTTAGCTTCATGTACCCTGTTGATATGATTAGTTTGAGCACTAGCCTTTCCAAAAATTTATCATGTTACATGCTTTTGGATCTATTGCTATCATTATCTTGCATTGTAGCATGTGTTGAGGTTTAGGCTGTGTTTGGGTTGATCATGTCTTTAGGCTGCTTTTTGCTATACAGTGCTTTATCCTGTTGCATGGTAGTCTTGACTAGGTTGAGTTCAGATCTCCTTGCGGTATCATTCATAGGTAGATCTCTTTTTGTTGAGAGTTCACCTTATGCTTATTATATGACTAACCATTTTCGTGGAGACCTTGAGGTCACACTAGACGAGACAATGCCTTGTGTTTTCTTCTGCTTTTGAATGTGCAGGAGAACAGGAGCCTGGAGAGAGCATTTCGGCTCATGGACCCGATCCCACTTCTTCCATGACTTGGGGTTCCGTTCGAGCAGCTCTCTAGTGAGCACTAGCTGCACCTGTGGGAGCAACGGCAGCAGGCGAGGGGGAGACGACTTCGGCAAGGCAGGGGCCCCGAAGTTCAGCAGATTCAGGCGTCCCCTCGAGTATCACACCAGCAGGCGGTCATGAGCTTCATGAGGTACCTGCGACATACTTCTGAGTTCGGGTTTTGGTACTCTTCTTCTTCGACCTCTTTCTGTTTTGTGGTCTTTCCGATGTGGTTTTTGCTGGCTGCTCACTTGAGCGTTTCTTGGCTCTTTACTTGTGAGTTTGGTGTGTGTTTCTCTTTTAGTTGGGGAAGCATTTTGCTTGTTGTATCTTAGTTGGACTTCTCTGATACCCTTTTGTTTTGGGTTTTTCTTTTAGGCTAGCTTTTGCTCTGTTCCTTGTAGGCTAGCTTTTGCATGTATTTCATCATGTATATCTTGCATTTTTAGAGCTTCATGAATATAGTAATGAGAATGAGATTATGCTCTTTTTTGGTATGCCCTGTTTATTCATGATGATGCTTGTATCTTAGGCTCTTTTTGATCACTTGATACATGATATGAGCTAAGCTATTTTTGCAAATGGTGAACTTGACTAATCAACTATGAAATATTTAATTTGTTCACCATTGAGATTGGCAACTAGCATGGGTAGGATGTGTTGAGATCACTTGTGCTATCTTTTGTATGCTAGGTTGCTATGTCTCTTGCACTGAGTCATTCACTTGCTTGGATTGTTCATATTTACCCTGTGCTTAAAATTTGATCCAAGTCTAGTGAAATGAAAAGATCGAGATGGGATTGCATGTGTCAGCACATCACAGTATCGATACTGTTTCTCATTGCACATTTGAGTTAAACTTGAGTCGTGTAGTGTAAGACCAAAACCGGTTCTTTAAGCTTCCGATTGCTTTTCTTGCATAGGCTTAGCCCGGTTCAAAAGTTAGGCAATGACCATGCTTTCAACCTCTCGCAATCACATGCTATAATTTGAACTTGTGTTAATACCGCTGCAATCTCCGATAAAATTTGAAAATAACACATGTTTATGCTTCATTCTATGGCATGATGATTGAACTTTGCTAGGAGTAGTTCACCTTTCATACTTGAGTTAGCACTTGGTTGATTTCCTGTCTATTCATGCTAAGTGCTATTTTAGTGGTGAACTCCTTTTCAAATGGCTTAAAACTGCTCATATGCTTAATTGTTCATATTTCGTATTCATTTGATCAGTTTGAGCCTTTGCTAGCATTTGTATTGGTTGCTACACTTTCAGGGCAGCACCCTTTTGAGCATCTTTTCATTCTGATTGCTATACACTTGAAGCTGTTGCATTGCGCATAACAGGCATTTTAGCTTAGTGTACATACCCCCAGCTCCGATACACTTTGTGGTCACTTTCAATGCTTTTCATTACCCCCATGTGCATTTGGTTGATGACTTGTTGAAAGGACCGAATCAGCCTAGAGGGGGGTGAATAGGTGATTTTTGACTATCTGAAACTTCACAAACTATAAGATGTAGTTAGATAGCAACCGGAGAGGCCGGTTTGTTTGGGTAGGTACTACCGGGTGTGAAACACCGGTACTACCAACACAAACAAACGGCACAACCGGGATCCTAAAAGAAACTACAAATCCGATGAATATAAGCTATGAAGATAAAACAAGTTTCTAGCCAACTTTCCGAAGAATAAATTATGGTAAAACTACTCTCACGAAACCTTGGTTGCTCCCCTTGATGTAGATCGAGCCTTCCCAACCTAAGAACGAGATAGGGATAGGAAGAACACGAAGAACACAATAACAAGAGAAGTAGAGAAAATAGGGACAACAACAACAAGCACACGGGACACAAGATTTATCCCGAGGTTCGGCCAATCCACTAAGGAGTGCCTACTTCCTCTTTGTTGAGGTGACCACAAAGGTCGGAGTCTATTTCACCTCCTCGCCTCACTCAAGCAACCACAAAGGCTACGAGAGTATCTCTACTAGAAATCTCAGGGTAATACAAACGCTTCGGGGAGCCCTCACAAGTAAATCAATACGGGCTACCACGAAGAACACCTAACCGGCTAGAGCTCAAAGAGCTCAAGAGTAAAAGACACAAAACAAGCCGGCAAGATGGAAACCAAGTGCTCAAGTCGAAGATTGATGCTTCCCACTCTCGAATCTCACTTCCCTAGCTCAAATCTCGCAGGGGAATGAATCTAGGAGCAAAGGGGGAGAGAGAGGGGTGAGTCAATGCTTGGAGAGTGTTTGTCTCAAGTTAGGTCAGCAATAAGTGTATCGTCTAAGTCCGTGACCGTGAAAAATGAAGAGGGGAGGCATTTATACTCCCTCAGTCCCGAGGCTGGTCGGTACCACCGACCACCCATGGTCGGTACCACCGACCATGTCACAACGGTCGCATACACCCAGATCTGGTCAAACTGACAAGCACCGGGCCAAGGTCGGAACCACCGAGGCCGGTGGTACCGAGGTAATGGCGGTACCACCGCCAGGCCAAAACAAGCTCGAACAGAGAGCAACTCAGTTAGGGACTCGGTCCCTCGGAAACTACCGCCCGAGGGTCGGTACCTCCGAGGTCGGTGGTACCGAGGTAATGGCGGTACCACCGCCAAGTCAAAGGCTAGTCAGTCCAGAGAGCCCTGAAAAACTTTCAACCACCGAACCTGGGTCGGTGCTTCCGAGGCCGGTGGTACCGAGGTTATGGCGGTACCACCGCCAAGTCATATTCAAAACAACACATAGAGCCTCGCAAAGCCAAGTTACCACCGACCTCCGTCGGTACCTCCGATCCCGGTGGTACCGAGGTTATGGCGGTACCACCGCCAGGCCTTTTTCAATTCTACACAGGGAGCTCTGCAAACTTGGTTACCACCGGCCTTGCGTCTGTAGCACCGGGGGCGGTACTACCGAAGTAATGGCGGTACTACCGCCAGGCCAAAAACAGCGCGAACAGAGAGCCTTGCAAAATTGGAAACTACCGGCCATGAGTCGGTAGCACCGCGGGCGGTACTACCGAGGTAATGGCGGTACCACCACTAGGTCAAAAACAACTCTATCCAGAGAGGGTTGCAAACCAGGTTACTACCGACCTTGCGTTGGTACCACCGCGGGCGGTAGTACCGAGGTTATGGCGGTACTACCGCCAGGTCATTTTTTGACCAACACAGAGAGGGTGTTTGAGCGCTACGCAGAGAAGCCGTGGTCGGTACCACCGACCACCCATGGTCGGTACCACCGACCAAATGAAATTACCCTCTACGTGTTCGTGATTGTGCGGTGTCTCTCAAGCGAACTAAGGTTAGTCGATTTGAGCACTTTTCTCCACATCTAGCCAACTTACTTTGTGACCCTCTTCATAGTCCGGCTTACCTATAACTCAAGTTTAAAATTGAAATTTTAAACTACCACTTGAGCTAGGCATCTTTATGTCCAAAAATATCCTACGTGCTTTGTTCACGAGATTTCAACGTTTCAAATCTTTCAAAGGACTAACACCTGCATACATGCTTTTATAAATTGGTTAGTCCCTAATTTGATTGTCATTAATTAGCCAAAACCCACATTGGGGGCGAATGCACTTTCACTTGTCTTGTGTTTGTGTCAACTTTGTGAAAAAAAATTCAAAACCTGTAACACCTCTGGTGTTTAATCTGTAATTAACCTGACATGTCATCATCATTAGTCATAATCATTCTTGTCATGCATTAATGTTTGTCTAGTGGTTGCTTGCCTTTACCTTTTCCTAAAAGGTATTTTGTCGTGTAGTGATCTCTTTTCAAAAACCCTAAATGCCCAAATCTTCCTTTAAGGGCAAAATGGTAATTTCAACTCTGTGCCTAGTCTTGTGTATTTCTTGTTCAGTTTAGTGTCTTGAAGCTTTGTTGTGTTGTTCAAAACCCAAAATCAAAAACAGATTTCAAATCCCTTTGAAAAATCCCAAATTCCAAACCCTGGCTTTTACCCCTCTTTTAATAATTTAAAAAAACTATTCAAAATTTGGACTTGGTCCAAAAAGCAAAGTTGTAGATCTTGTCAAGAGGAACAACTTTGGTGTTTGCAGATTTTTAAGTTTTTATATAAAATCAAAAGTAATTTTGAAATTATTCAAATCTTAAAAGTGTCCCCTTTTCTGATTTCGAAAATAATTCAAGAACTGTTTGGAATTTGAAAATATTCTTGTTGACAAAGTTGTAGATCTCCTTTTTCTGCACAACTTTGGTATTTTGAGTTTTTGCTGCTCAGTTTAATTTTTGGGAGAAATTTGCAACATACAGAAAGTCAAACCCTACACCCTAGCCCTGTTCATCTTCTACCTAGGGCCAGGGGGGCCGGTCATGGCAGCTCGCCGGCGCCGCGTGCGCCACGCGCCTGGCAGCTACTCGCCTGCCTCCAACCTGCCGCCGCTGTCCGCGCCATCATTCCGCATCCGCACGCGCAAGCGCTGACCTCCGCCCCCGTCCCCCACTGCTCCCCGACGTCGCCGTCGCGTGGCCGTCGCCGGCAAGCACGACGCCCGGGTCCCAAACTGATTTCCGTCCCTTCTTCATCATGAGATCGATAGCACGCGCCACGGGCATTCTTATCCACCCCCGCGTGCTCCCTAACGGCCCCTGGCCGCGGCTATAAAAGGCCCGCCGGCCGGCCGGAGCAGCTCACTCACCTCCGCCACCATCGCCAGCTCCATCCAATGCCTCCGCAGCTCAACCAACTAGCCCAGCAGCTCCGCCTTGAGCCCGTGCAGCTTCCCCACCCCTCAATTCCACCGCTACCGCCTCCCACCGCCGAGTGCAAGCCTGTCTTCCTCAGCGCCGGTGAGAAGCCGACCGACTCGGGTCGACGGAATTCGTCGCCGTCGCTCCACCTCTCCTCCCTCTGACCTCTGATCTTCTTTCCTTGCCTTCTTGCGCTCCTAACCGGCTACTGGTGGCCGTGTCTGGTGTACAGGGTTGCCGGATCGCCGGAGTTCCGCCGCGGTCGTCTCCTTCCTCGACCCGCACCCTCGACCGTATCGAGCCCCAAGCCTCGGGCGAATCGCACTACCCTCGAGCACGTTCCCGAGCCACACCCTCGAGCACATCCTCGAACCCCGCCCCTCGAAGCAGCCGAGACTAGCCTCAGCCTCGGGCGAATCGCAGCTACCCTCGGGCTGTAAGCCTCGAGTGAGCCGAGGCCACCCTCGAGAGGCTAGCCGCAAGAGAACCCCGCCGAGGCCTCGCCGTCGAGCCCTCTTTTCCATCCGCCTCGTCGAGCCTTGCCTCTGACTCTCGGTGAGCCCAGCCTCTGTTTTCTCAGCCGAGCCTCGAGCCTCGACGTCGAGCCCGCTCCGACTCGAGCTCAGTGCTCTTTTCCTTTTCAAAAATATGAATAGTCTTGTTATTTCATCTTTTTGTATGATTTTCTGTATTGCTCTAAAAATTCTGAAAATTTTACAGTTGAGTCTTTATACTATGTAGTATTTTATAAAAATATGAAACTTGACTTTTCTGCAAGAATTTGAAAATGTAAAATCCCTCTTTTAATTAATAAATGGATGGTTTTGGATTTTTTAGAAAATCTTTTATAACTCCAAAAATCATGAGATAAATTTTTGTGAGCTTCCTATGCCATGTTTAGTCTCTGGTGAAATTTTGAAGTCTTTTGGAACAAGTTGATTTTTGAGCATTTATCTTTAATTGTTAAATAGTGCCTTTTGTTAATTAATGTCTGATTTTATTTGAGCACCTTAATGACCTCCAAAAATTATGAAATTTGTTTTGCCATCTATCTACACCATAATGAACTTATGTGATTAATTTGGTAATTTTTGGAGCAACTGCATAAAATGACCTTTTTAAATAATTAAGAAAAACAGAAAAGGTGATTAAGGTTCATGTTGTATGCCCTGTGTTGCATTGTTCATGCTAGCATACTCATGAGCATGCATCATTGCATTCGTATAGTCACCGAAGAAGGCGTCAAGATCGAGGCAGCCGCTGACGAACCTGTCCTTGAGGCTACCCCGAGCTCCGACAACTGCCCTGCCGCCCTCGAGCCTGCCCTCTTTGCTCTTCAAGGCAAGCCCCGGTGCATTTAAACCCCTTTCCTTGGATTTATAAAATGTTTTCCTTAAATGCTTTTGAGTTAAATTATTGCATTAGGTTTATAGGAGTTGTGTGCTATCCTAATTGATGCACTATCCACCTTGACCACTGATACACCCGATACCTGCTTTTCAAAAGTATTTAAAAAATGCTTAGCAATGCTTATTGAATTAGACTTTGCAATAAAATGCCATTTTTAAAAGTGTGATCACTGAAAGAATCTTTATGGGAATTTGGCTTTACTTCTCGTTCGATGACTGCTTGCCTAGCTAGCATGTGGTCATTGTCGAGAAGAGGTTGTCCGCGCGTACGGTGTCGTCATGTTGTAGTCCGGGACTCAACAGTTGACACCGACCGGGACAGGGTTGAAAAACCGACAGGACCTGTACTCTTGGGTTAGAGTCCCGAGGTGCTTGTCGCTGGCGAAAAAATGTAGGGACCATCCGTATGGGGGCCTGCTGGTCAAGACTTGTAACTATTCACATACTTCGGAAAGCTCTGGCTCCGAGGAATCCTTTGTTGGACCGACAACCGCGCACTGGGAGTGGAGAGATGGCGGAAGTAGCATGTACCCACGTGGTCGTCGTACCTGGATAGGAGTGGTGTACTGTACTTCCGGGTGGCGTAGGACCGGGTCCAATCTTGGAGGAATCGTGGAAGACGAGTTGGCATATGCAAGCTTGGGTGCTACATATGCAGTGTGGATAGGGATCCTCAGCTGAGTATTATTTATCCGGATTAACGTTGCTCCTCGGTTATGGAGACTTGGTCCACTGACTGTCAACAGAGAGTGGTTCTCAACTAGGAATGTTTTGAAATGTAAAATGAATCATGAACGATGAAGAATTGAGGAATACTGAATCTTTCCAAAATAAAATAAGGTTTACAAAAATGCTTTTCTGCAAAATACTTGATCTTGCTTAAACCTTACCTTGACTACCCTAAGCCTCTCATTCCTGAGTCTTCTCCCTTTTTCTTTAGTCGGGTAAGTCTTGTTGAGTACCCCAGTACTCAGGGTTTGTTACCCATGCTGCAGGTATGACAGAGTCCCCGATGTGTCTTGCACCCTGCTGCGTGACCATCGTCCAGGAAGAGGCCGATGAGGCCGAAGAATAGTTGTACGCCCTCGGGCTGGGTGATTATAAGTATCTTTGTTGTTCCCCACTACGTTGCCTATGTCTATCTCTATTATCAGAACTTGGTTTGTAATAACTGCACCTTAATTTCTATTTGGAACCCTGCTTTGTAACACTATTGTTATTTAAGTCTTCCGCTCTTTATTCCGATGTTATTTGTAAAAGTATGCAATGCTGTAACCGAATTGTGAGATGATCCTGCGGACATTGGGCACTGATGTTGCCCGGTAGCGAACAGGTCTTAATCACATGGAACATGGGTTCGGCTGTCAGAGGTTGACAGGGACACGTGGGCCATGGGATTAGGGTCGTTCCGTCACAGAGTGGTATCAGAGCATCTCACTTTAACGTTGCAGTGTTCGTTTTTGCGAAAACTTCAAAAGACCTTTTGAGTTCAAACAAACTAAACTTAACTATTTTGAGTCCAAATTGCTTCTCTCATCTTGTCTCTCATATGGCAACACTAGCTAGTGGAACAACATGATCTAAGCCCTATGTACCTTATTTATTTATTGCATTGCTTTGTTCCGTAGGAACGATTCATGCATCATGTCATACTCACTTAAGTTAACTTCCTCTCTAAGTTCGTTGGGGTAGTATGCCTTTACCTTTTCTTGCTAGCCTTCTGCTCCTCATCCATCTAATCTTGTCCAGACATGGCTCGCATCAAGCTGACTGCCCGCAAGTCGACTGGACCGCATGGTGTGCCACGCCACCAGCTGGCACCACGCGCTGGGGAGGAGACTGGAGAATCTTCCAACAGTCGTCGCTTTCCCCGCCGCACCCGTAAGAACCTGAAGGAGGAGATCAAGGATCTGAAGGCTGAGCTGAAGAACTTGGAGCATGACTTCTACCACTCACGCCTGGAGTTTTATGAGGCACGAGCTTCCCTGGAGCAGGCCAACCGGAACACGGTTCGCGCTATCGAGCAGCGCAATGATGCTTGGATCCGTGAGGACGTCACCAGAGCCGAGCTCCACGGACTGCAGCAGTACACAGCTCAGATTGAACAGTTCAATGATATGCTTCATGAGGAAGTACATCAGCTGTATGATCAACTCCACCCCTTGGTACCCCCGGTTATAGAAGACCCTGAGGACGGAGTAGTGGAAGAACCCGATGTGGAACAAGAGCCAGACGTGGACGAAGAAATTGAACCTGCTGAGGACGTCCACGCTGAAGACGAGGACGAGGAGGAAGAGCCTGAGCTCATCCTCGAAGAAGACGACGACGAAGAAATGATCATCATCGATGAGGACTAGACCCGTCTTTAGGAGATGGAGATCCCATGTGTCTGTACCACCTGCTTACCTAAAACCTTAGTCTAGGTTTGGGAGCGTTAGTCTGTCTTTTGTTAAGTCAGTCTGTATCTTTCTTTTCGTACCTTTTTCTTTTCGTACCTTTCTTTCTTTTTGTACCTTTTTCCCCTTATCAGTCCGATGCACGACGCCGCAGCCACGACCCTGGAAGTCACGACACCGCTGGGCGACGTCGTGCATCGACTTCGGCGCCACCATGCCCACCTCGCCATCGCCGAACCCCTCCACGACCGTTGGTGAGCCCCACAACACTGAAACCGTTGTCGTTCACCTTGTCGTTGACATCGGCTACGAACTGAAAATGGTCTTCGTGCCGTTGATCTCACTGACACAGGAAGAATACCACTTCGCCGCGTCGAACTCCTTCGCCTCGCCGACGTCTTCCCTTGCCGAATTGCTGTTCGGCCAGGGCGGCGCAGCAGTTCGGTCGATGGTGCCCAGCCGCTGTTCGGCTGCGTGCGAACTGCCGTTCGGCTACGTGCGCCCAACAGCTCAATCGACGGCGCCACTTCGATGAAGATCTCCTTTACATATCCTCCATATACCTTGATTCATCATTTGTAATACCGACTCTTGATAATTATTCTTGCCTGTGCCGTGCCTTCGTGCCGGCCTAATTCGTTATCGCTATTGATTCAACGTTAATCATCCATGCCTGCCCGTGCCACCGTGCCGGCTATTCTATGTATTCGCTATCGGCAACTCTATCCCGAATCGATCTATCATCATCTTCGAGCAGCTTCTTCTCTCTAGGTGCACCACGTGCAAGGACGAAGGATGAGCTACGTGGATGGCACCATGACGCGAAGACCTAGATGCCAAGCAACGACGGAACTACTCTTGATGAATCATGGTGAGCTACCATGCCTCTCTTCCAATCCCTGACCTTGCTTGCCAAACGGAACGCGTAGACCGAGTACGATTCCAACCGATGGACACGTGTTGCTTCCCGTTGTAGCCATGCGTAGTCGTCGACGTGATTTTGTCGTTGGCAGTAGACCGGACCACTGCGTGCGATGCCCAAATACAACGAACCTTGGACGATATGTTGGACGTTAGACCGAGTAGAACGAACCTTAGTCGACATGCTGGATGACCAGGTAATTCTAATCTCATCTTTTGACCGTAGGATGCCCCTGATGGAATCCCTAGTTGTGTCATTAAGGAGACCTCGTGCCCTGTCGTAGTTTATATCTCGTGACTTTATGTGCCGCCACCATGACCCTTTGGGAACCACGTTATCTCATAGTCGATCTACCGAGCCACTTCTGGAAAGTCTCTTATTTATCTATCTGTACTCATGCACCTCGATCTTACGACCACCTGTATATGCGCTTGTGATACAGGATCCATCCAACTCATGCTATGGGAATGTGCTACTCCACTTAATTTGGTTCGAGGTGTCTATTGTCGCTTTATGGTTCTTAACGTTGTATGGATGGATGTCCGTGTGTTGTCTGAGTGTGCCGAGCCTTTAAAGCTGGCTAAGGGATTGTACCTCGTTCGGACATTACGATCGCGAGACCCGTCTCGCCATGGCCGTGATGCCGAATGTAACACGAACCTTGTTAGTGTATCTGGTGGTCGCGAGTACACCTCGCCATGACCATGGAGCTACACTCTCTTATTTGTAAATGCTTCTTCGTGCACAAACTCTCGTATGTTTGTACCCATTGACCACTACATATCTCGATTCTCGCGGTGACAACCGCACCGCTATGAATCTAGAAATGACTTAGTGCCAGAGCACCTCGGTCGGGTACCCTACAAGTAGTCTGCGCACCTGTATCTTGTAATGGATCGCTTATTCCAATACTCTGTCCTCTACCACGACATGCGTATTGGAAAATAATGAACCTTTGAGTTATATATTCGAGTTCTAGCTATTTCTGTTATTTCTGTTATTAAGCAAAGCTATGGTCTATGCTGTATCTCAGAACCCTGTACGTTGACTCGATCGACCACCTAAACACATTTCCCTAGAAATGTGCCTAAGAACATGGCATAGATGTGCTGAGCTAACCTCGCTCTTATTAGTGACCCTGAGTCTTGGTTCCCGACGTACTGTGTCGTGTGGATCGAGAGGATTGTAGACCTCCAACCCTTTTTGCGCTACCGCTTTTACCATAGCGGGCAAGCCAAGGTACTTTGGGGTCAAGTCACAATGGTGTTAATCGTTCTTATGATCAACTGATCTTTGGGATAAGGCTGCAAGAGCCGAACCCCGTCGTACTTTATTCGTTAGGTCCGTCCTCCGATTTACGCCCTTGTAAATGACGACTAAATCGAAGGACGTGAGCCGTGGTGTTTGCTAAGGATAGGTCGTGGTTTGAACCCTATGTTATAAAGCCGTACCGGCTTGGCCAAGACTTAAACTTGCAACCACCACTTTGATCCTAGCTCGAGGAAATCGGACAAACGCCGAGAGAGCTAAATCTTGTGTATTTTAGTGTCTCGTTGGTGTTATTGGATCTTCCTGCGTCTTGTTGTCCTTTCAATTATGGTGTGAGTGTTCTCTTGTCATGTGTGTATCGTTTCGTGGAGTAGCATACGATTGGACCAAGAGAAGAGAGCTTGGGCGACATCAAGGACTGTGACATGGAGTCAACTCAGGAGGAGACGACCTCGCTAATGGAACACCAACGAGGAATAATTAACCACGACTACGACTACTTCGCAGGTGTCATGGCAGCACCCTCTTTAGAGAATCCTATTAGACATTGCAAATAAGTAGACTTGCTAGTGCTTTTATATTTATTCCTTTGCTAGTATATTGATGCATGATACTACCTAAGCCTTTATTACCTGATTGCAACCCACTCTCTCACAACACCCTGCTTTGCGCATTCGCTCACTTATTCATGCTTACTCGCCTGCTTGCTTGCATGATTCACCATTATATTATTAACTCCACTTCGTATTATATCTGAGATGTGAAACGGGTGGTGAACCCTTGGGTATGGTTTGGCGGGTGAAGCCAGACTTGGTGATGTGTGAGCGTGTTGCGTGTGTGACTTGGGTGTGTGGAGGGTGAGGGTTGAGTCGACCGAGCCGGAATATACGACGAGCCTGGTGCGAGTCTTGCCGTGGGGCAGATCTGGAAGCCCCTGTGGTGGTGAAACCTGTGGCGGGTTAAGTGGTGACTTGAGGTGGATCCGGGTGTGAGCCGCTGGTGGAGCCCGGGTCAGGAGCGTGCTGTGGTGGCACGGATAATGAAAACCTTTGAGAAGACATTCCGGCTTAGTCACCCTAGGTGGAGCGGGGACCTGACCACGGGGAATACCTTTACATGCCACTCGCTCCTTATGGACGGGGACGGTCGGACTACCTGGTAGGGTAATGCCACTACTGCTAGGCGAGAGAGTGCGAGGAAGGTACGGGTATCAGAGTCCCACACCCTTCCGAGACGATCACGGCCCCCACTTCGGGAGAGGGAACGTGACTTCACAGACTTAGCCATCCCAGACATACTTGGGGTGATTCCAGGGTTGAGTGGTAGGGTGGCATTATTCTAGGCTGGCAAGCGACCGGTATCCGCCTAGGCATTCTAGAGTGCCGAGGATGGCGATCTTGTGGATATTGTAGAACCTCTGCAGAGTGTATGGTTGATCGATCGATACGTTGGTCAATTCGTTGGTCGCGGACCTTTTCCCTGACTTGTTTCCGACTAGTGAGAGTTTTCTCTTCTCCCCCTGGTATATGAGTGCCGGCCGTGAACCTGGTGTGAGGTTGTGGGCCGTTGAGACAAGGCTGGGAGGGAGCTGGCCTCTGTCGACTGAGTGTGTGAGATGAGATGAGGTGATGGTGTGGTGATTATGGATATGGGTATGGTGGATGGATGTGGATGTGTGTGTATGGGAATGTGTTAAAACTTGATAAATATTACATATTACTACTGCTCTTGCGCTAGGATGCAAATCCACAGCCAAATATTAGGATCGCCAGATCCCTTGTTTTATCTTTTCCACTAAAGCTCATCGGTGCTGACCATGGCCTGCACACATCTGGCGGTGTGCAGATTTCCTGCTTCCGAGGTACTGACTCTAGAAGGATTAGGAGGTTTCGTGCCTACGCTCAAGTTTGGTTCGGAGGATCCGGTCGATGCTGCGCTACAACAACTCTGATGATGTCTGTGAAGGAGGAGCCTTCACTCAATAGTCTTCCGCTAGAATAGACTCTGTAATAGGTGTACTCAATGATGTAATGCTTATATCTATGTAATCTTTACGATGTATGACTGTGATATCGACTGATATATGATAATATGATAAGATCAATTTCTGGTTTTGTCATATTATAACTCGTTCTGTGGATTTTCCCTTCGCGGAAAATTGAGGACGTTTCAGTTGGTATCGGAGCCATACTTGACCTTAGGACGAAACCTCAGGACCCAAACACTAGTATAGAAGCCAAATATCTCGTCTAATAACTGCTGACACTTGTTTCTTCTCTCCACCTTGACTTCTGCTACTTACTAGCACTCTTACCCTGGAAAAGCTGACTAGAAAACAACATGCCCTTTGACTGTCCACGTTAGACGGTAGATGTGTGAGACTTGAAGGTTTAAAGAGTCACCTTAAGTCAACACTATGCATATAGGAGTTGCAATGTTGTCTGATTGCCTGGATCTTGTGTTATTGCACTTTCATTCGTTCTTACTACATGAGTGTAATTTGTAGAGTTATTTTTAATAATGACTCTGGACCCTAGCTATCTCGGGGTAGATCCCACCCAAGACCCTTTCATATGGTACAACTACCCAAAGTTATGAGACGATGCACCATGTCTTTCCAGACTATTTAGAAAAACAGATTTGATTTCTAAACTTCAAACTTCAAATTTTCTCCTATTTGGTTGAAAATATAAACTATTCTCTTTGTAAAAATTTAAATTCGTAATTCCAAACTTTAACTTGACTGGATTTCAACAGCAACTATTCTAAAAAGATTTCAAGGACTGTTCCAAAGGTTGATTCGAAAATGATTTCTCTTTAAAAACTATGTTATTTACGAATCACTACTTTCCAAAAACTGTCGTAGATATAAAAGGTTCTTGTTTTACAAAAATCTTTTGAAACAAAAGTGAGTTTTGTTTTCAAAATCAAAAGATTCCAAAATTCGATTGCAAAACTTACGTCGATCTCGACTATTTCTAAAAGCCTGCGCAAGATTTTAAAAGCGTTGCGAAACGTTTCTTTTAAAAGGATTTTACAAACCATGCATCCTCTCTATTTTAAAACACCGTTTTACCAAAAGCCTTATTAAATATTTTGATTTCGAAATACTTCCTTTTCAAATGGCATTTCCTTTTCGAAAGAAAACGGATTTAGTCCCTTCGCAAACTGTTTCCTTCACAAAGCTATTTTGAAAACCATTTCCTTTTCAAAAAAGTGGTTCAAAACTCGATTTCAGGAAACCAAGTTTTGCTTTCATTAAGTAAAATGAGCTTAAACAAAGGACTCTGGCTCGGTTTTGTTGTAAAACTATTTTGATTTCAAACCAAGAGCCAAGTTCCACTTTTCAAAAATCAATCCTACTTTCAAGGAATGCTTTGCAACTGTTTTAATCAAACAAAATCTTTGCCTTTCAAAAGAACACTAATTAAAAAGTTTGTTTCAAAACTAGTTTCATATTCAGTTTCAAAAGGGAGCAACACCTCGCTTCAAAAACTTTCGTGTTTACAAAACTGCTTGTTTCAAAACTCTTAAAATAAACGAGTATGATTTGTCTTCGAAAACAAAAGACTTTCAAAATGCTTTTAATGCAAAACCGGTGTCGAATTCAACTATCTTCAGAGATCTGATTTCTCTGGATTTATGAAGTTTTGCATAATGTCTCTTCAAAAGGATTTCAAATTGTCTGTTTTCGCCATTACAAAACACCTTTTTTACCAAAAGCTTGTTTGAAAAAGTTTTGCAAATGGTTCGATGTCGAAATGCTCTCTTTCCAAAAGACTCAACCGCTCTTGAAAATCTTTTAAAAAGCTTTGATAAATCAAAAGACTATTCCGAATCTTTTTCAAAACCCCTGGCTCGGCTTTATTTCAAAACCTTTTGATTTTGACCAAAGGAGCCATGACCCGCTTTAAAACCTCTTAATTTCAAATGGATTTATAAAACCGAAAGCTATTGCAAAATATATATATTGTCTTTCAACCTTACTTCGAAAATAAATCTCATTTTAAGAGCCTTTTTGCAATCCACTTCCAATTTTGAAATAAATAATTATTTTCGTTGTACAAAAGCTATTGATTCATTTTGAAAGCTAGCTTGCTTTTATTTTCAAAAACACGTGGAGTATTGCTACGTCTAAAAAGTATCTTTTGAAACACAGGTTGATTTTCCAAAACTAACCCTTAAGTTTGTTCTTCCAACAACAATGTTTACAAAAGTGTTTTTAACTAGAGTTTTAAACGGATTCCCTAATAATAAGAATTTTCCTTACTTCGCGAAACAAGGTTTCTCCATTTTAAAAGGGCTTCCGAAAACAAATGTTTCCAAAACTCCTCTTCAAATGCTAGAATCCAAAACCAAATGCATTAATGCATATGACTTAACAACGAAGACCTGATTCAATAGCACTAACTCCTAAATCTCGTGGACGAGATCCTTGTAAGGTGGGTGGACTGTAATAACCCAAAAATTTGAACTTTTTAAAATTTTTTCTATGATTGTGTGGAGCATGTAGTTGTTAGTTGAACCGGGAACAATTTATAAATAAATTGTTGCATTCATATAGTATTGCTTGTAGGAGTTTGCCGGAAATTCTCTTTCCAACTTGAGTCTTATGATAGAGAGCACATGACCATAGCAACATCCATTTATTACTCTTGGGATTATCTCAAGTTTCGCTCAGCGAACCCCGACCTTCTATTATGACCACCCTTCAGGAATTGTTATAAACCACCCTCGAAGTCTTCCCAAAGCCCTTCTCTCAAACTCCCTTTCGAATCCTTTCCGAATCCATCTTCAAATTCCATTTGAATCTCTCCAAAATTCCCTTAAATCAAACGAACAAACCCCTTCTTGCATTGGGCCAAAATCCATTCCTCCACCCCTCCCTCCATTTCCGCAGGCCCAGCTCGGCCACCCCTTCGGCCTGCTCGCTTTCCCACCTGGCCTCCTTCCCTCCTCCTGCACAGGCCCGCACGGCGCCAGGCCCAACTCGCGCCCACTCCTCTCTTCTCCTTGGCCCGCGCGCAGCCATGGCCCAATGGCCCACTCCTCCCTCACGGCACAAGTCAGCCGATCCAACTGGCCCAGCCAAACCGCGTCGAGCCTCGGCACGCGAACTCCGCCTCGCGCCGAGCCCTCGCGCTGCGCCGAGCCTCGGCATGCAAACTCCGCCTCGCGCCGAGCCCTCGCGCTGCGCCGAGCCTCGGCATGCAAACTCCGCCTCGCGCCGAGCCCACACGCGGAGCCTCGGCCTCGGCACGCAAACTCCGCCTCGCGCCGAGCCCACGCGCTGAGCCTCGGCCTCGGCACGTGAACTCTGCATCGCGCCGAGCCTCAGCACGATGGACCCATGCGCCAGGCCGCCTCCGCTACCTACCTCCGCCCGCAGGCCGCTTACTCGCGCGGCCCAGACGGCCCAGTAGCTGGCCAGCCGTGCCACCCCCTGGAACCCTAGGAGCAGGCGCTCCCAGGAGCCGCCGCCGCCGCCAAAGGCGAGCCCGCGCTCGCACCTACCACGCCGCGCCTCCACCAATCGCGACCGCACCTACCGCCACCTACCGCGCGTCCACAACACCACGCCCGCGCCCTCCTCGCTAACCCCCACGCTCGCGCCACCTCCCCGCTGGATGCATGCCGCGTGTCCCATCGTGGCACGGACGACGAGGATCGTCGTGACCCTCGGGAAACCTAGCCCGACGCCACCTACCACGCCGAGACGCCGCCCTATAAGAAGTCCAAGCAGCCATGCCGTGCCTCACCTTCTTCCTTTCCCCAACAACCACGCCGCCTTTCTCTCGCCCACACCTCGTCTTGCATCTCGCCGGCCGCCGCGGCAACGCCATGCCCCGGAACCACGTCCTCGTCAGGCCAAGCGTCGTCAACCACGCCACGGACTCGCCATGGCGCCACGAACCACCACCGAGCCTCGGCGCTCTGCTCCTTTGCCACGACGTCGACCGCGCCAGCGCCGTCCTCCAGTCACGCCACGACGCCGCACGCGGCCACCACCACGCCGAACACGCTCGCCGTCCCCGACCTCCTTCGTCGCGTCCCGACGAAGCACCTCCGACCGCGCCTCCGCCTGAGCCACCTCGCCGAGCGCCTTCTCAGCTTGGCCACCGCGACGTCGTGCGTCCATACTCCTCCCGTGGTGCACGGCGCCGAACCCGACCACTGCCTCCACGACCTCGGACATCGACGCGACGACCTCGGCCACACCGTGCCTCTGTAACTCGCTCCGTCCTCGTCCCTCCGATGCACGACGCCGCAGCCACGACCCTGGAAGTCACGACACCGCTGGGCGACGTCGTGCATCGACTTCGGCGCCACCATGCCCACCTCGCCATCGCCGAACCCCTCCACGACCGTTGGTGAGCCCCACAACACTGAAACCGTTGTCGTTCACCTTGTCGTTGACATCGGCTACGAACTGAAAATGGTCTTCGTGCCGTTGATCTCACTGACACAGGAAGAATACCACTTCGCCGCGTCGAACTCCTTCGCCTCGCCGACGTCTTCCCTTGCCGAATTGCTGTTCGGCCAGGGCGGCGCAGCAGTTCGGTCGATGGCGCCCAGCCGCTGTTCGGCTGCGTGCGAACTGCCGTTCGGCTACGTGCGCCCAACAGCTCAATTGACGGCGCCACTTCGATGAAGATCTCCTTTACATATCCTCCATATACCTTGATTCATCATTTGTAATACCGACTCTTGATAATTATTCTTGCCTGTGCCGTGCCTTCGTGCCGGCCTAATTCGTTATCGCTATTGATTCAACGTTAATCATCCATGCCTGCCCGTGCCACCGTGTCGGCTATTCTATGTATTCGCTATCGGCAACTCTATCCCGAATCGATCTATCATCATCTTCGAGCAGCTTCTTCTCTCTAGGTGCACCACGTGCAAGGACGAAGGATGAGCTACGTGGATGGCACCATGACGCGAAGACCTAGATGCCAAGCAACGACGGAACTACTCTTGATGAATCATGGTGAGCTATCATGCCTCTCTTCCAATCCCTGACCTTGCTTGCCGAACGGAACGCGTAGACCGAGTACGATTCCAACCGATGGACACGTGTTGCTTCCCGTTGTAGCCATGCGTAGTCGTCGACGTGATTTTGTCGTTGGCAGTAGACCGGACCACTGCGTGCGATGCCCAAATAGAACGAACCTTGGACGATATGTTGGACGTTAGACCGAGTAGAACGAACCTTAGTCGACATGCTGGATGACCAGGTAATTCTAATCTCATCTTTTGACCGTAGGATGCCCCTGATGGAATCCCTAGTTGTGTCATTAAGGAGACCTCGTGCCCTGTCGTAGTTTATATCTCGTGACTTTATGTGCCGCCACCATGACCCTTTGGGAACCACGTTATCTCATAGTCGATCTACCGAGCCACTTCTGGAAAGTCTCTTATTTATCTATCTGTACTCATGCACCTCGATCTTACGACCACCTGTATATGCGCTTGTGATACAGGATCCATCCAACTCATGCTATGGGAATGTGCTACTCCACTTAATTTGGTTCGAGGTGTCTATTGTCGCTTTATGGTTCTTAACGTTGTATGGATGGATGTCCGTGTGTTGTCTGAGTGTGCCGAGCCTTTAAAGCTGGCTAAGGGATTGTACCTCGTTCGGACATTACGATCGTGAGACCCGTCTCGCCATGGCCGTGATGCCGAATGTAACACGACCCTTGTTAGTGTATCTGGTGGTCGCGAGTACACCTCGCCATGACCATGGAGCTACACTCTCTTATTTGTAAATGCTTCTTCGTGCACAAACTCTCGTATGTTTGTACCCATTGACCACTACATATCTCGATTCTCGCGGTGACAACCGCACCGCTATGAATCTAGAAATGACTTAGTGCCAGAGCACCTCGGTCGGGTACCATACAAGTAGTCTGCGCACCTGTATCTTGTAATGGATCGCTTATTCCAATACTCTGTCCTCTACCACGACATGCGTATTGGAAAATAATGAACCTTTGAGTTATATATTCGAGTTCTAGCTATTTCTGTTATTTCTGTTATTAAGCAAAGCTATGGTCTATGCTGTATCTCAGAACCCTGTACGTTGACTCGATCGACCACCTAAACACATTTCCCTAGAAATGTGCCTGAGAACATGGCATAGATGTGCTGAGCTAACCCCGCTCTTATTAGTGACCCTGAGTCTTGGTTCCCAACGTACTGTGTCGTGTGGATCGAGAGGATTGTAGACCTCCAACCCTTTTTGCGCTACCGCTTTTACCATAGCGGGCAAGCCAAGGTACTTTGGGGTCAAGTCACAATGGTGTTAATCGTTCTTATGATCAACTGATCTTTGGGATAAGGCTGCAAGAGCCGAACCCCGTCGTACTTTATTCGTTAGGTCCGTCCTCCGATTTACGCCCTTTTAAATGACGACTAAATCGAAGGACGTGAGCCGTGGTGTTTGCTAAGGATAGGTCGTGGTTTGAACCCTATGTTATAAAGCCGTACCGGCTTGGCCAAGACTTAAACTTGCAACCACCACTTTGATCCTAGCTCGAGGAAATCGGACAAACGCCGAGAGAGCTAAATCTTGTGTATTTTAGTGTCTCGTTGGTGTTATTGGATCTTCCTGCGTCTTGTTGTCCTTTCAATTATGGTGTGAGTGTTCTCTTGTCATGTGTGTATCGTTTCGTGGAGTAGCATACGATTGGACCAAGAGAAGAGAGCTTGGGCGACATCAAGGACTGTGACATGGAGTCAACTCAGGAGGAGACGACCTCGCTAATGGAACACCAACGAGGAATAATTAACCACGACTACGACTACTTCGCAGGTGTCATGGCAGCACCCTCTTTAGAGAATCCTATTAGACATTGCAAATAAGTAGACTTGCTAGTGCTTTTATATTTATTCCTTTGCTAGTATATTGATGCATGATACTACCTAAGCCTTTATTACCTGATTGCAACCCACTCTCTCACAACACCCTGCTTTGCGCATTCGCTCACTTATTCATGCTTACTCGCCTGCTTGCTTGCATGATTCACCATTATATTATTAACTCCACTTCGTATTATATCTGAGATGTGAAACGGGTGGTGAACCCTTGGGTATGGTTTGGCGGGTGAAGCCAGACTTGGTGATGTGTGAGCGTGTTGCGTGTGTGACTTGGGTGTGTGGAGGGTGAGGGTTGAGTCGACCGAGCCGGAATATACGACGAGCCTGGTGCGAGTCTTGCCGTGGGGCAGATCTGGAAGCCCCTGTGGTGGTGAAACCTGTGGCGGGTTAAGTGGTGACTTGAGGTGGATCCGGGTGTGAGCCGCTGGTGGAGCCCGGGTCAGGAGCGTGCTGTGGTGGCACGGATAATGAAAACCTTTGAGAAGACATTCCGGCTTAGTCACCCTAGGTGGAGCGGGGACCTGACCACGGGGAATACCTTTACATGCCACTCGCTCCTTATGGACGGGGACGGTCGGACTACCTGGTAGGGTAATGCCACTACTGCTAGGTGAGAGAGTGCGAGGAAGGTACGGGTATCAGAGTCCCACACCCTTCCGAGACGATCACGGCCCCCACTTCGGGAGAGGGAACGTGACTTCACAGACTTAGCCATCCCAGACATACTTGGGGTGATTCCAGGGTTGAGTGGTAGGGTGGCATTATTCTAGGCTGGCAAGCGACCGGTATCCGCCTAGGCATTCTAGAGTGCCGAGGATGGCGATCTTGTGGATATTGTAGAACCTCTGCAGAGTGTATGGTTGATCGATCGATACGTTGGTCAATTCGTTGGTCACGGACCTTTTCCCTGACTTGTTTCCGACTAGTGAGAGTTTTCTCTTCTCCCCTGGTATATGAGTGCCGGCCGTGAACCTGGTGTGAGGTTGTGGGCCGTTGAGACAAGGCTGGGAGGGAGCTGGCCTCTGTCGACTGAGTGTGTGAGATGAGATGAGGTGATGGTGTGGTGATTATGGATATGGGTATGGTGGATGGATGTGGATGTGTGTGTATGGGAATGTGTTAAAACTTGATAAATATTACATATTACTACTGCTCTTGCGCTAGGATGCAAATCCACAGCCAAATATTAGGATCGCCAGATCCCTTGTTTTATCTTTTCAACTAAAGCTCATCGGTGCTGACCATGGCCTGCACACATCTGGCGGTGTGCAGATTTCCTGCTTCCGAGGTACTGACTCTAGAAGGATTAGGAGGTTTCGTGCCTACGCTCAAGTTTGGTTCGGAGGATCCGGTCGATGCTGCGCTACAACAACTCTGATGATGTCTGTGAAGGAGCCTTCACTCAATAGTCTTCCGCTAGAATAGACTCTGTAATAGGTGTACTCAATGATGTAATGCTTATATCTATGTAATCTTTACGATGTATGACTGTGATATCGACTGATATATGATAATATGATAAGATCAATTTCTGGTTTTGTCATATTATAACTCGTTCTGTGGATTTTCCCTTCGCGGAAAATTGAGGACGTTTCAAGTTTTCACCAAAGCAGATGAACCCCTTGAAGCTGATGACTGGCTCCGCACTATGGAGCAAAAGTTCAGTCTTCTCCGCTGTACCGACATCCAGAAGCCCCGGTTCGCTTCCCAGCAGCTTCGTGGTCCAGCAAGCGCTTGGTATGCCAACCTGTTGGCTGCCCAGCCAGAAGGTCATCAGTTGACCTGGGAAGAGTTCCGCACCGCTTTCCGTGCACATCATATCCCTTCGGGGTTAATGAAGATGAAGCTTGATCAGTTTCTGGCACTGCAGCAGAAGGACTCCTCAGTGATGCATTATGTGGGTCAGTTCAACCATCTTAGCCAGTATGCCTCAGAGTATGTCAACACAGATGAAAAGAAAAGGGATTGTTTCCTTAGAGGTCTGCATCCTAAGATCCGCAGAAGTCTGTCCAATAACCTGACCGGTTCGTATCATGATGCCGTTGATCGTGCTGTTGCATATGAAGAAAGCAACCGTCAGTATCAAGAGGAAAAGAAGAAGAAGAAAGCAGGATCCAGCAGTTTCTCTGGCGGTCACAAGCGCCAGAGGATCATATACCACCCCAGTCACCACCAAAATCGCCTACCTTACCCCAACCAGCAAGTGGTCGTCCGTACCGCGGCCACCACCCATAATGCCAACCAGCAGAGTGCCACACAGCCGAACGCCCCAGGTGTTCGTATCACCACTCCACAAACAGCCTACAACCATCCCTGCTACAACTGCGGCCAGCTTGGTCACTGGTCTCGTGAGTGCCCAAAGCCCAAGAGGTATGCCCAGAATACTCAGAAGAATCCTGGAGGATCTCAGCAGCAGCAGCAGCACTGTGCCCAGCAGCAGCATGGTCAGAAAGGCAAAGTTGTCAAGAAGCACGGGCAAGTCTACTACACCACTGTCGGCGACATCCCAGAAGGAGAGCCCGTCATGATCGGTAGGTTTCCTGTTGCCAATCATCCTGCAGTCGTGTTGTTTGATTCTGGTGCATCGCATTCCTTCATCAGTCGTACATTTGTCGTTAAGCATGAGATATCAATTGGGGAGTTGAAAGAAAGTTTCTGCATATTTTCGCCTGGAGGGCGTATAAGTACTAAGGAAGTGGTTCGCAGTATACCAGTAATGTTGGGGGAACATGTATTTCCTACCACCATGATAGTGCTACGTGATCAGGAGATAGATGTCATTTTAGGCATGAATTGGATGTGCCAGTATAAAGCCATGATCGACATCCTGAATAGAGTTGTGAGAGTGGACATTCCTAACAGCACCTCCAAACTCCTTCTCCAACTTCCAATGCCTCGAAAACCAGCAGCCACTCAAATAAATACCGCCTATGTCCTGGAAACCAGAGACATCCCCGTGGTCTGTGAATTCCCTGATGTTTTTCCTGAGGATTTGCCTGGTCTGCCTCCTGACCGTGATGTCGAGTTTGCCATAGAGCTAAAGCCCGGGACTGCTCCCATATCCCGCAGGGCTTATCGAATGCCTCCCAGAGAGTTGGCAGAGCTAAAAATCCAATTACAAGATTTGTTGGACAAGGGTTTCATTCGCCCAAGCTCGTCTCCTTGGGGCTGTCCTGCAATCTTTGTAAAGAAGAAAGACAAGACTCTCAGAATGTGTATTGATTATCGCCCACTCAACGAGGTCACCATCAAAAATAAATATCCCTTGCCTCGTATTGATCTTCTCTTTGACCAGTTAGCTGGAGCCAAAGTATTCTCCAAGATCGATCTCAGATCTGGCTACCACCAAATAAAGATTCATCCTGAAGATATTCCTAAAACAGCTTTCACCACCAGATACGGCCTATATGAGTACTTGGTCATGTCCTTCGGTTTGACCAATGCCCCTGCTCATTTCATGTACCTCATGAACTCTGTGTTCATGCCAGAGCTTGATAAATTCGTGGTCGTGTTCATTGACGACATCCTTGTCTACTCAAAAACCCCTGAAGATCACGCCGAGCATCTTCGTATCGTTCTATCCCGTCTCAGAGAACATCAGCTGTATGCCAAGTTCAGTAAATGTGAATTCTGGTTAGATCAGATACAGTTTCTTGGTCATGTCCTATCCGCTGAAGGTGTGTCAGTTGACCCTGGTAAAGTGGCAGACATTCTGGATTGGAAGCCACCTACCACTGTTCACCAAGTCCGCAGCTTTATGGGAATGGCTGGATATTATCGTCGATTCATTCCGGATTTCTCAAGAATCGCCAAGCCTATCACTGAGTTAGTAAAGAATTCTGTGAAGTTTGTCTGGTCACCAGCCTGTGAGCAAGCCTTTCAAACTCTGAAGAAACTGTTAACTACATCACCAGTGCTAGCCCAGCCGAACATCGAGAAGCCCTTTGATGTCTACTGTGATGCATCTGGTACTGGTTTGGGCTGTGTTTTGATGCAAGAAGGTCGAGTGATCGCATATGCCTCCCGACAGCTTAAGCGACATGAAGAGAATTATCCAACCCATGATCTTGAGTTAGCAGCAGTGGTGCATGCCTTAAAGATCTGGCGTCATTATCTGTTGGGCAGTACCTGTAATGTGTACACTAATCACAAAAGCCTGAAGTATATCTTCACTCAAGAGGAACTGAATATGAGGCAGAGAAGATGGCTTGAGTTAATTAAGGACTATGATCTTGAAGTGCATTACCATCCGGGTAAGGCGAATGTGGTTGCCGATGCGCTCAGTCGCAAGTCATATTGCAACTATCTGATGATGAAACCCTATGATTCTTCTTTGTGTTATGAGCTGGAAAAGTTGAATATTGAAATGATTCCACAAGGAACTCTGAATAATATTAGAATAGAAACCCCTATCAAAGAGCAGATCATCGCTGCACAGAAAGATAACCCTGGAATCAAGCACATCATCGAAAAGGTCCAATCCGAAAAGGCTGATTGTTTCAAGATTGATGATACAAGAGTAGTATGGTTTAAGAATCGGTTAGTAGTTCCTAAAGTGCCTGAGTTAAGAAAGTTAATCCTTGATGAAGCACACTTGACTAGATTCTCCATCCACCCCGGCAGCAACAAGATGTACCAGGACTTGAAGCAAAGGTTCTGGTGGACAAAGATGAAGATTGAGATCGCCCGGTATGTCGCTCAGTGTGATACTTGCCAGAAAGTCAAAGCCGTGCACATGAGGCCCGGAGGAGAATTGCAACCTTTACCTGTACCTGCTTGGAAATGGAACGATATCAGTATGGATTTTATCAATGGACTACCAAAGACACCAAAAGGTTTTGATTCCATCTGGGTGATCGTGGATCGCCTCACTAAGCAAGCTCATTTCCTGCCAGTCAAAACCAGCTACACCGTCCCCACATATGCCACTTTGTACAAGAACCACATAGTGAAACTCCATGGCATACCCAAGACCATTGTCTCTGATCGTGGTACCCAGTTTGTCGCAAAATTTTGGAAAGCGTTCCATACCTCACTTGGAACCAAGCTCTTGCATAGTACAGCATATCATCCACAAACAGATGGACAAACTGAGCGAGTCAACCAAGTGTTAGAGGATATGTTGAGAGCATGTGTGCTCACCTTCGCAGATACTTGGGATAACTGTTTGCCCTTGGCAGAATTCTCATATAATAACAGTTACCAAGAGAGCATCAAAATGGCGCCCTTTGAAGCACTGTACGGTCGCCGTTGTCGTACACCTCTCAGTTGGTCTGAACCTGGAGAAAGAGAATTCTTTGGAGTTGACCTAGTGAAAGATATGGAAGAAAAAGTCAAGCAAATACAAGAGAATATGAAAATTGCGCAATCTCGATAGAAGAGCTATGCCGACAAAAGACGTCGACCTCTGAAGTTTCAAATTGGAGATTATGTGTACCTGAAAGTCTCACCCACCAAGGGAGTCACTCGTTTTGGAGTTAAAGGGAAGTTAGCACCTCGCTATATTGGTCCCTTTGAAATTCTAGAATGCTGTGGCAAGGTAGCTTATAAGCTAAGGTTGCCCGATCATCTTTCCGCCGTCCATAATGTGTTTCACGTCTCCCAACTCAAGAAGTGTCTCCGAGTACCCGAACACGTGGTGGAAGTTGAAGGTGTTGAATTAGAACCCGATCTGTCATACTCTGAATATCCAGTTCGTGTGTTGGATTACAAGGACCGTGTTACCCGGAGGACTACCACAAGATGGTACAAGATCCAGTGGAACCAACACTCTGAAGAAGAAGCCACTTGGGAGTCTGAAGACTTCTTAGCAAAGAACTATCCCGACTTTCTCGATACTCTGTAGATGTAAGATTTTACCCTTGTCCTTCTTAAGACGCAGAATCTCGGGGCGAGATTCCTTTTAGGGGGAAGGTTGTAACACCTCTGGTGTTTAATCTGTAATTAACCTGACATGTCATCATCATTAGTCATAATCATTCTTGTCATGCATTAATGTTTGTCTAGTGGTTGCTTGCCTTTACCTTTTCCTAAAAGGTATTTTGTCGTGTAGTGATCTCTTTTCAAAAACCCTAAATGCCCAAATCTTCCTTTAAGGGCAAAATGGTAATTTCAACTCTGTGCCTAGTCTTGTGTATTTCTTGTTCAGTTTAGTGTCTTGAAGCTTTGTTGTGTTGTTCAAAACCCAAAATCAAAAACAGATTTCAAATCCCTTTGAAAAATCCCAAATTCCAAACCCTGGCTTTTACCCCTCTTTTAATAATTTAAAAAAACTATTCAAAATTTGGACTTGGTCCAAAAAGCAAAGTTATAGATCTTGTCAAGAGGAACAACTTTGGTGTTTGCAGATTTTTAAGTTTTTATATAAAATCAAAAGTAATTTTGAAATTATTCAAATCTTAAAAGTGTCCCCTTTTCTGATTTCGAAAATAATTCAAGAACTGTTTGGAATTTGAAAATATTCTTGTTGACAAAGTTGTAGATCTCCTTTTTCTGCACAACTTTGGTATTTTGAGTTTTTGCTGCTCAGTTTAATTTTTGGGAGAAATTTGCAACATACAGAAAGTCAAACCCTACACCCTAGCCCTGTTCATCTTCTACCTAGGGCCAGGGGGGGCCGGTCATGGCAGCTCGCCGGCGCCGCGTGCGCCACGCGCCTGGCAGCTACTCGCCTGCCTCCAACCTGCCGCCGCTGTCCGCGCCATCATTCCGCATCCGCACGCGCAAGCGCTGACCTCCGCCCCCCGTCCCCCACTGCTCCCCGACGTCGCCGTCGCGTGGCCGTCGCCGGCAAGCACGACGCCCGGGTCCCAAACTGATTTCCGTCCCTTCTTCATCATGAGATCGATAGCACGCGCCACGGGCATTCTTATCCACCCCCGCGCGCTCCCTAACGGCCCCTGGCCGCGGCTATAAAAGGCCCGCCGGCCGGCCGGAGCAGCTCACTCACCTCCGCCACCATCGCCAGCTCCATCCAGTGCCTCCGCAGCTCAACCAACTAGCCCAGCAGCTCCGCCTTGAGCCCGTGCAGCTTCCCCACCCCTCAATTCCACCGCTACCGCCTCCCACCGCCGAGTGCAAGCCTGTCTTCCTCAGCGCCGGTGAGAAGCCGACCGACTCGGGTCGACGGAATTCGTCGTCGTCGCTCCACCTCTCCTCCCTCTGACCTCTGATCTTCTTTCCTTGCCTTCTTGCGCTCCTAACCGGCTACTGGTGGCCGTGTCTGGTGTACAGGGTCGCCGGATCGCCGGAGTTCCGCCGCGGTCGTCTCCTTCCTCGACCCGCACCCTCGACCGTATCGAGCCCCAAGCCTCGGGCGAATCGCACTACCCTCGAGCACGTTCCCGAGCCACACCCTCGAGCACATCCTCGAACCCCGCCCCTCGAAGCAGCCGAGACTAGCCTCAGCCTCGGGCGAATCGCAGCTACCCTCGGGCTGTAAGCCTCGAGTGAGCCGAGGCCACCCTCGAGAGGCTAGCCGCAAGAGAACCCCACCGAGGCCTCGCCGTCGAGCCCTCTTTTCCATCCGCCTCGTCGAGCCTTGCCTCTGACTCTCGGTGAGCCCAGCCTCTGTTTTCTCAGCCGAGCCTCGAGCCTCGACGTCGAGCCCGCTCCGACTCGAGCTCAGTGCTCTTTTCCTTTTCAAAAATATGAATAGTCTTGTTATTTCATCTTTTTGTATGATTTTCTGTATTGCTCTAAAAATTCTGAAAATTTTACAGTTGAGTCTTTATACTATGTAGTATTTTATAAAAATATGAAACTTGACTTTTCTGCAAGAATTTGAAAATGTAAAATCCCTCTTTTAATTAATAAATGGATGGTTTTGGATTTTTTTAGAAAATCTTTTATAACTCCAAAAATCATGAGATAAATTTTTGTGAGCTTCCTATGCCATGTTTAGTCTCTGGTGAAATTTTGAAGTCTTTTGGAACAAGTTGATTTTTGAGCATTTATCTTTAATTGTTAAATAGTGCCTTTTGTTAATTAATGTCTGATTTTATTTGAGCACCTTAATGACCTCCAAAAATTATGAAATTTGTTTTGCCATCTATCTACACCATAATGAACTTATGTGATTAATTTGGTAATTTTTGGAGCAACTGCATAAAATGACCTTTTTAAATAATTAAGAAAAACAGAAAAGGTGATTAAGGTTCATGTTGTATGCCCTGTGTTGCATTGTTCATGCTAGCATACTCATGAGCATGCATCATTGCATTCGTATAGTCACCGAAGAAGGCGTCAAGATCGAGGCAGCCGCTGACGAACCTGTCCCTGAGGCTACCCCGAGCTCCGACAACTGCCCTGCCGCCCTCGAGCCTGCCCTCTTTGCTCTTCAAGGCAAGCCCCGGTGCATTTAAACCCCTTTCCTTGGATTTATAAAATGTTTTCCTTAAATGCTTTTGAGTTAAATTATTGCATTAGGTTTATAGGAGTTGTGTGCTATCCTAATTGATGCACTATCCACCTTGACCACTGATACACCCGATACCTGCTTTTCAAAAGTATTTGAAAAATGCTTAGCAATGCTTATTGAATTAGACTTTGCAATAAAATGCCATTTTTAAAAGTGTGATCACTGAAAGAATCTTTATGGGAATTTGGCTTTACTTCTCGTTCGATGACTGCTTGCCTAGCTAGCATGTGGTCATTGTCGAGAAGAGGTTGTCCGCGCGTACGGTGTCGTCATGTTGTAGTCCGGGACTCAACAGTTGACACCGACCGGGACAGGGTTGAAAAACCGACAGGACCTGTACTCTTGGGTTAGAGTCCCGAGGTGCTTGTCGCTGGCGAAAAAATGTAGGGACCATCCGTATGGGGGCCTGCTGGTCAAGACTTGTAACTATTCACATACTTCGGAAAGCTCTGGCTCCGAGGAATCCTTTGTTGGACCGACAACCGCGCACTGGGAGTGGAGAGATGGCGGAAGTAGCATGTACCCACGTGGTCGTCGTACCTGGATAGGAGTGGTGTACTGTACTTCCGGGTGGCGTAGGACCGGGTCCAATCTTGGAGGAATCGTGGAAGACGAGTTGGCATATGCAAGCTTGGGTGCTACATATGCAGTGTGGATAGGGATCCTCAGCTGAGTATTATTTATCCGGATTAACGTTGCTCCTCGGTTATGGAGACTTGGTCCACTGACTGTCAACGGAGAGTGGTTCTCAACTAGGAATGTTTTGAAATGTAAAATGAATCATGAACGATGAAGAATTGAGGAATACTGAATCTTTCCAAAATAAAATAAGGTTTACAAAAATGCTTTTCTGCAAAATACTTGATCTTGCTTAAACCTTACCTTGACTACCCTAAGCCTCTCATTCCTGAGTCTTCTCCCTTTTTCTTTAGTCGGGTAAGTCTTGTTGAGTACCCCAGTACTCAGGGTTTGTTACCCATGCTGCAGGTATGACAGAGTCCCCGATGTGTTTTGCACCCTGCTGCGTGACCATCGTCCAGGAAGAGGCCGATGAGGCCGAAGAATAGTTGTACGCCCTCGGGCTGGGTGATTATAAGTATCTTTGTTGTTCCCCACTACATTGCCTATGTCTATCTCTATTATCAGAACTTGGTTTGTAATAACTGCACCTTAATTTCTATTTGGAACCCTGCTTTGTAACACTATTGTTATTTAAGTCTTCCGCTCTTTATTCCGATGTTATTTGTAAAAGTATGCAATGCTGTAACCGAATTGTGAGATGATCCTGCGGACATTGGGCACTAATGTAGCCCGGTGGCGAACAGGTCTTAATCACATGGAACATGGGTTCGGCTGTCAGAGGTTGACAGGGACACGTGGGCCATGGGATTAGGGTCGTTCCGTCACAAAACCCCTCAGCATATTCCCTTTTGTCAAGGGGGAGAAGCTGTTTGCAAGGGGGAGCTTGTGTGTTGTCACAAATGGGAGAGCCATGCATTTTTGGGAGAGCTTTGAGCTAGGGGGAGTTTAGCTCCGTTATGTACTTCAATTGGTATCCTTCATAGTGAGCTTTGATGCATAGCCTTTGTGTTTAGGCTTGCTTTCAGGGGGAGTCATTTTTGCTTTGCTGCTTCTCCGTGTGCTCCGAATATTTGTGCTCCATTTGGTTTTGAGCTTCTTTTTGTGTTTTCTCAGTCGGTATCGAGCCTGCTAGTCGTGTTGAGCTGTTATGCCTCTATCTTGAGGGACTAGCAGTTTTTTTGCTTGGTATTTTCGATTTGTATGGAGCCTTCAGCTAGTTGTGTCGAGCCACTTTTGCCTCTATCTTGAGGAACTAGCTGTCTTCACCAATTTTTGGTTGTTTGTGATTGATATCGAGTCTGCTAGTTGTGTTGAGCCTCTGTGCCTCTATCTTGATGGACTAGCAGTTTTACATTCTAATGCGTTGTTTCAACCTCAATTGGTATCGAGCCATGAGCTAGTGGTGTTGAGCCTTTTCTGCCTCTTCTTGAGGGCTAGCTCATTTTTGACTTGGTTGCATCGAGCCGTTGCCCATGTCTTTGGGAACCAAGTCTTTTGCTCCTTGTCTGAGTTTTCGCTCTCTTGTGGAGTTTTGCTCAGATTTTGCTTGGTTGCGTTGAGCCGTTGCCCATGTCTTTGGGGACCAAGTTATGTTCATTTCAAATTGCCCCTTCTTTAGCATTTCTTTGGTTTTTTGGGCATTTGAATGGATAATCTTCTCATGTCAAGTGACTTTGTTCTTTGCCCTTTCATGGCTTTTGATCACTTGAATGCGATTTTCGGTTTTGGTAGCTCAAACCATCTCTTGTGCTTTGTTTTTGTCAATTCAATCATCAAGGGGGAGAAATTTCGAAACCCAAGTGGATACGAACCTTCCAAGTGGATAAGAACCTTGGTTTCTTTTGTGATGATTGTTTGACAATTTATTTGAGATTGGTTTTTGAGTGCCTTTTGGGATTTCATGAAACTCTTGTTTTCCTTGACTCTTCGGTCGTGTGGAGACTATGCTCGCTTTTCCCGTTTCTTTCGGGACCAAGAGCTTTTATTTGGAGTTTTCATGATCCTTCCTCATATCAAGTGACCTTGTGTTTGCTTTTGATTGGCTTTTGGGCACTTGAATGAGGCTTGCCTTCAAACCCTTCCTTTGTGGTTTTATTGTTAGTCAATGCATTCATCAAGGGGGAGATTAAGAACATATATGATGAATGATTGACTTTGTGAGGAAGGTTTGAGGCTTTTCCCGGTTGAGTCATTATTCGTTATGCGCTTAATGTTTATGACTAACCGGTGGCGTTGAGTTGTGGTGTTTCTGTGTTGGTGTGCGTGTGCAACATGTGTCTCTTGGCTGTGTTGATGTGCAGGTGTTGAGCTCGGATACAGTGGTCGATGGCGAGGTGAAGGTCAAGTAGAGACGTGTCGTGCCGACGGACCGGGAGCGGTGAAGGATGGGCGTGCCGTGCGGCGGACGTGCCATGCCGATGTACCCAGAGCGGTGAAGGGCGGATGTGAGGCTTGGACCGACGGACCGAGAGGCCGGATGACCAGCTGTGGTAGCTGGCACGTGGTATCGGCGAGCGAGAGCACATGGTGATGTGTGATGCATCGGCCGAGTCAGGAGGAAGACGATGACATCGTGGCACTTGGCGGGAGGTCATACACGGGCTCGCGTGCGGCGCAAGTGCCGTCGGCCGAGTCAAGAAGGAAGGCGAAGGCGTTGTGCTTGGCGTGGAGGCTGGACATGCATCGGCATCGGTGCTGGAGGTCAGGGTGTGCGAACCACATCCCGTCTTCGGCGCGGGTTCAGTAGCTGAGCCTAAAAAAGCTACCGTCGACGGTTTCCAGGTTTGGGCCTCAAAACCTGGGGTGGCCGGTTTTCGAGTTTGTGCCTCAAAACTCGGAGTGGACGGTTTCCAGGTTTGGGCCTCAAAACCTGGGCTGGCAGGTTTCCCGGTTTGGGCCTCAAAACCGGGGAAGGTCCAAAAGGACGGTCGACGCGTGGCGGCGAAGCTATCCACGAGAAGGCGCGGTGGTCGACAGTGGCGGCACGTGGCGGCATCCTGGAGCTTGCATTGAGGCAAAGCGAAGGATGAGAAGGCGCGTGGCCGTCGGATGGAAACTGTCAAGTCTGGACGGTTTTACCCCTAGGGGGTATTTGGGTTAGTACTTCATGTTAGGGCGTTTGTGTCATTCGGACGTGCGCCTATATATAGATGAAGGGCCTGTGTTGGACAGCCATCCTTGGTAGTGTCACTTTCATTTTGTTTAGGTGAGAGGAGGCTAGGGTGAGGGGCAGAGACCGGCTCTTGTTCTTGAGCTTTTTCGCCATCCAAGCTTTGTGTTGCTAGGAGTGGGTTGAAGCCCGACACCAAGTGCTTAATCAATCATCCATTCCTCTGAATCCAAGGATCAAAATCATGCTTTAATTTGTCTTGCAATTTTGTTCTTCGCGTTTGCACGTTTTCCCCTCTTTCAATTTTCACGAGGATTCTTGTTTCGACGGAAGATTCTCAAATCCGTTTGAACCATCTTGTGTAGCTTCGTGAGAGTCTTCTTTCTACCAAACGAATTTCTCCAATACCTCACGAACTCACAGATCGGGCGGATTTAGTTTTGGGATCGAGTTCTTGCCCGTTCTTCACCATTTTCTTTGATTCACCGATTTGGAGTTAGGTTCGAGCCATGATCTCTTAGGAGTAGCTCACTAACATCCTTGTGATCCGTCACACGAAGTTAGAGCTCTAGTGCTTTTGATTTGAGGGAGATCGGGTTGATTCGGTGGACGAACAGTGGGCTGGTCGGGGTGACCGGACGCTTCTTCATAGCGACCGGACGCACCCTGATGGAGTCCGGTCTTTGATCAGTAGCGCTGACCAGCTCGCGCGACGTGACCGGACGTTGGCTTCAGGATGACCGGACGCTGTCTTCGTGCGTCCGATCGTTGAAAGGCCGAGCGAAACCGGTTCTGCGAACTGACTGGACGCTCTGTGACTGCATGACCGGACTCATCGAGCACACTGTTCATTGTGCCCATTTTCTTGTGACCGGACGCTTGAGGTGTGACCAGACGCTCGCCACCAGTGAGTCCGGTCGTGAACAGAGAGCTCCCAAAACGGTTTTTCTTCTCTGACCGGACGCGTCCGATCGATACTGACCGGACGCTAGTCAGAGTTCGGTCAGTGCTGACAGAACGCAATTTTGTCCGAATCTTTTGCGTTCGAACTCCGATTCGAGATCTGCTTTTTGCGTTGGATTCCCGACTTCGTGCTCCACAGAAATCGAGCTTCACGCTTTGCGAAAAAGCCTGAATCCCCCTTGCGTTGCTGGGGGGAGGTTGAGGTTACCCAAAGTCCATCCTGTCACTAGTTGACTCGCGTGGATTTGGGTGAGGAAGCTTTTGTGGTGTCCCGCTGTGTTCCTAGGGAACATCCACCCATTCTCTTGGGTCGTGGACATCACGTGTGTCGGCTTTGGTCTTGGGGTAGATTTTGTTGGGACAGAGGCCAGAATTTCGGAAGAAATTTTTAGGCTCCTATTCACCCCCCCCCCCTCTGGTCGCCTTGCTTTAGCATTTTCGGTCCTTCAGATTTATCTTTTTTATAAGCCTGCTACAAGATTTATTCTTCATCTTCTAGCAGCCTTGGGGACTACCGTGTATACATGGCGCTCGACCGCGCATGTATATAAGTCTGATTATTATCAAGACCCTGGCACCACGTAACCGAGTCACCTGCTGTTAGGCTCGGGGACTAGCTGTGGGGATATAGACCCCAGGGTACCACATGATGGTACATGGGCCACACTACTAGGGGTCGTCCGGCTCATAGGATGAAGACGTGCGGCGCACGACATGCACCGCACGACAGTTGTAATCTAGATACAGTACCAACTCGGATACTTACCATGTAACCCTGTCCCTTCGGAATATATAAGGAGGGGCAGGGGTCCTCCAACGGGACAGGTCAGAGCAGATCATAGATCATAGGTCATAAGCCACAAGCCACATCCCATCAATACAACTCGACGTAGGACGTAGGGTACTACGCTAACATAGCGGCCCGAACCTGGATAAACCTCTGTGTTCATCAACTTTTGCCTTGCGTCAATGTCTGGGTCGTCGTCTTGCGCACCTTCCCTGCTAATCTACCACCTTGGGCATACCCCTAGGTGGACTATCGACCATATTTCGTCGACAGAGATTTTATCGAGAACTCTTAGGGATGCTCTAAGAGTCTATGGTGACTTTGTTAATCTTGAGGGTTTATCAACTCAATCTTCAAAAATGCTCATAGGGGTAGGTTTCATATGTGCGTTAATAGGGGTTGAGTGTGCGTGCATTATTATTGCATGCGTTGTACTATGTAATTCAAAAAATAAACTCTATTTCTCCAAGAATGAATTTGCGTTAAAATGCATGCGTCGTTCTTTAAACTTATTCAAAAGTGCCACCTGGATATTCGAACAATTAATATATAGATTTGATTTATAAATTTACTAGGCGGTTCAGTCAAGATTTGAACTTTCTAGTAAGTAAAAGAATGTAATAAATTTATTGTTACAAAGACTATAATGATTCTATACCCTCACAACGTATCTAAGGACATATAATCTATAAAGAATATAATAATTTTGATAATAATTTATATATTCTTTTACAGGTATAATAATTTTAGTAGAATACACAATGATTTTCTTGCTATTGTTTATTTTGGAGTAGTTCCCATAGGACCAGATACTTTTACTGTTTTTGTTACACATATACTACTATTTTTGTTACAACATACTTCTTTTATACCTGTAAATTAAATTGTTTTGTATAAGGTTTGAGTCAAACATTGGAAATATAAATCATGAATAAGTTTAAGTTGTTGAGTTTAGAAATGTGAAAATCACATGAGTAGATTTGTCTTGAAAAATACTTTAATAAATATATATATATATTACTTTTTGATAAATATTTTTGTAAGGAAAATGGACCTCGGACCATTTAACTTCGGATTTTGGTGTTTGATTACCAACACAACCAAATTGGACTAATGCATTTGCAAGTGTTTGTTTTGTAGTCCAATAGGGTGCAAATGTGACTTGGACAAAGGCTACGTGGTGATCCGATGATCAACACCTCAAGCAAGACATTAGAAGCTCAGTAGAAGACCCCCAAGATCAAGCAAAATCCAAGGCACAAGAATGGAACCAAGTCGGGCGCAAAGAACGAGAGATCGGCGGGAAGAACAAGTGACCGGACGCTGCTTCGCAGTGACCGGACGCTGGCCTGGATGCGTCCGGTCAGTACCCTAAACCAGCAGCGCCACGTCAAAGCGACCGGACGCTGTGGCAGTAGCGACCAGACGCTCCGATGCTACTGTTCCTCAGCGCGACCACGTGACCGGACGCTACGACGACGATCGGACGTTGGAGCTCAGCTGAGTCCGATCGAACACAGAGAGGTTCCAAAGGCACAAAATCGTGACCGGACGCGTCCGGTCGTCTGCGACCGGACTCATGCCAGAGTCCGATCAGTGCCTGTGCAGGCTGGCAACTAGCCGTTGGAGAGACCGGACGCGTCCGGTCAGGACGTGAGTGCGTCCGGTCGATGTCTAAAAAGTGCATCTCTTTGCCCAACGGCTCTATTTGCTTGGGGCTCTATATATACCCCCATGGCCGGCCAAAAACAGAAGGTTGGAGCTCAAGGAAGTATACCAAGTGCATAGACACATATTTAGTTGCTCTAGCCACCAAAGTGCTCAAGTGATATACTCGGTGATTAGTGTATGTGCTTTGTGAAGTGCTTAAGCTAGTTAGACCACCGCTTTGCGCTTGCTCTAGGTGTTAGGCCTAGTGTTTAGTGAGGTTGAAAACCTCTTATCTACCGGTGCTTGTGTGCACCGTTGTTGTACATCGGCGGGGCTTGTAAGTCTTGCGAGATCACACCAACCGCGTTTGTGGTGTGGCCGCCTCCGTGTACCGAAGGGAACAAGGCCCGCGGCGCTTCGGCCGGAAACTTGATAGTGAAGACGGCGGAGAGCATCTGGGAGAGGCTTTGCCACGAGTGGCTTAACCGGAGACCCACTTGCGCGTGGGGAAGACCGGAGCTATCCACGGAGTTACCCGACCGGGAGCTTGGCCCTTGCGAGGGATTCCTTGTGAGGGGCTCTAACGAGGACTAGGGGGAAGCTTGTGCGCTTCTCGATACCTCGGTAAAAATACCGGAGTCGTTGACGGGAGTTTGCATCTCTATCACACTCTTTAGCTTCCGCACTTTCATTGCTACCTTATTTATGCGCTTTACCTTTCCTAGCTTACTCTTGCTAGTTGATAGGTTTGGTAACTAGGTTGCATAACTCCTTTTGCGGTAGAGATAACAAACACTCTTAGCAAAACCTTAATTACACATTAGATAGTTTATTTTCTTGCATAGGTTTTGGTTAGGTGGAAATTAGAGGCCATAGTTTAGAGTAGAAGTTTTAAGTTACCTAATTCACCCCCTCTTAGGCGTCACGGTCCCTTCAATTTTTATATAAATAAGAAATTAAAGTTATGTTTTGGAAACCGTGTTGTTGTCCAAAACGACTTGCTTTACAGGTATGAACGAGGGAGTATCAAGTTTGAAGCTATAAACCTTATGAAAATTATTTTGAGGAGAACTAATAATAAATCGGGTCATATTATTACTACTACTACTACCTCCTCCTACTACTATTTACAATTTGTATCATCTTAATTAAAGACACCGATCGTCAATGCTTTACAAGTTTGACCAGGAGCTTGTCCATTTCATGCCCTCGCGAGAGATTGGACAGATTATCAATTAAACAGTCTTACAGATATGTTTATGAGTTATGACGACCAATTGAGAGGGCAATTCGTACTTGAGTTCATATGGAGCCTTCTGCATGGAAAATGTAGGTGGAATTAAACCACGTGTGTGTGTATATATATATATATATATGTGTATATATATATATATGTATACAGGCACACAGGTCGTCGCCTCGTCGGCACACAAAAATTACCAACCAATGCATCAGCTTGGAAACGAACAGCGAATACCGTGCAGCGAGCACCGCGGTGAGCTACTGAGCTCGAGTGCTAAAAATGGAAAGGGTCAAGTTGAATTATGAAGAAGTGACAAGGGTCATGATCCATTGTCACCCTTACGTTGCCGTTAACGTTGCTGCATCTCAGAAGCTTCCATTCCATATGCATTTCACTAAAACCTTGACAGATTAAATATACTATACGTACTCAAAAGAGCTTAGATCATATAATAAGTAGCACCCACTAAAGACGTTGGATTGGATCATTAGAACTCTCTCCTCCTCTCTTGCAGTCATGCTATCTTCTCCTGTGTAATCACTATCTTTTCGATGTTTCTTTCATTGTTGGGCTCGTGATAACGCACATGGGCGGATCAGTGGAGGACAACGTACACTGATCACCCCCAACATTCATGGCGTCAAGCAGCTCACAGGCCACCGCAATGTATGCTCTCTCTCTCTCTGGATTTTGGAAGCAGGAATCACAAGGTCATTATTTCCCTCCGATCCCTGCCTGTGTATGCAGAAGCACAGGAGAAGAAAGAAACGAACGAAGCGTTTGGTTCGCTGGAATGTAACGCAATCTAATTACTTCCGAGACTAGATACCGATATAGCTGCTTGTTTCGGTTCTTCCTGTTTTGAGATACCGTGTAATCAAATAACGCTCCATTGCTAATACCACTGCTCCTCGACCCTTTTCTCATTACGTCGTTTGTATCTCTCTGTACTACTGTTACCACGTCCGCTCCAAACAAAGTCTGCAATCAATGATCCTACCAATCAAAACCCAGTGAATTGATTCCATTTCCAATTATGTTACCCGAGAACAATCCAAACAGGTCGGAAGAGGCGGCACCCCGGCTTCGGAATCGGAGGAGGGCGGTAATGGCGGCAGGCAGCTGGTGATGCCCGAAGACGGGTATGAATGGAGGAAGTACGGGCAGAAGTTCATCAAAAACATCCAAAAGAACAGGTATTTATCACGAGCAATCATCTCTAAAATCCATCGTCACGCACAAAACTGCGCATCTTGTTATGTTATGCATGCCTGGCTTTCTTCAGTGACCTCTTCAGTGACCTGGACGCAAGTTAACTCTAAACTCTAACATCTCGCCAAATTTCGCGATTTTCGGAATTCATTTGCATTTTTTATGATTAAAAAACCGTCCGCACGTAATTTGGAGGCGTTGTCCCGTGAGCACGTTGATCGAAACCTCGGGTCAGTTTTTGGATTTGGCCTCAACATACGGTTAAGAACAAGAATAACATTTTTTAAATCATCAAAATCCATTATTCGATGTACCCACAGTTCAAACTTGCGTCTTTCGGGAAAATTCAAGAAAATGAAATAAAGTCAAAAAAATATAACAAAAAATTTTGAAAAAATATCCAATTTGAACATGTTGACAGTGGTAGTGTGGAAGTTCCTCAAAAAAAAATTGGAGGCAAAAACCAAAAAAAAACTTCGCCGAGTGTCAGACCTGACACTCGGCAAAGAGGCTCTTTGCCGAGTGTCGTGCCAGCTAGCACTCGGCAAAGTTTTCCTCTTTGTCGAGTGCCAGACGGCTGGCACTCGGCAAAGATAACGGCCATGGATGTCGTTTCCCCGGCGAGATTTGCCGAGTGCCCATCTTTGCCGAGTGCCTGACTCTAGGCAAAGAGGTCTCTTTACCGAGTGCCCATCTTTGCCTAGTGCCGGACACTCGGCAAAGGTGCCCTCTGCCTAGTGTCATTCTTTGTCGAGTGCCACGTGATCAGGCACTCGACAAAAAGGCTCTTTGCCGAGTGCTCGATATTTGGCACTCGGCAAACCTCCAGGCACTCGGCAAAGCACCAGTTTCCTGTAATGGTTTGTAATGGTTGATACATACTGAAGTTAATTATATTTCGCAAAACTGTGATATGGGAGATCGATCGGTCGAGTTAAACGGTGCATGTATATGCATGAAGGAGCTACTTGCGGTGCCGGCACAAGTAGTTGTGCGGCGCCAAGAAGGAGGTGTGGAGTGGAGTGGCACCCGCGCGACCCCAACGGCGATCTCATCCGCATCGTCTACGAGGACGCGCACCAGCATGGCGACGACCCGCCGCCGTCGTCTGCGCAAGGTTCCGGTTCCGGGGCCGCGGCGGCGGCGGCTATAACCGTTACGAGCTGGGCGCTCATCAGTACTTCGGCGCGTGGGCTTCCCTTCCCCTCAGCGACGGAGCTAGCGGTGGGGCGGGAGGGGCTCAAGCTCCTCCTACCGCTACCGAGTACATGAAATCCTTATAGTATCCGGTTAAAATTTTAGTCTTAAATATATAAGGTAGGAGGAGCTGAGATGATAGATGTACAAGGTAGGAGGGGCTATAATTTATTGGGAGTAGAAGATATTCTCTTTTGTTAATTAGATTAGACAAGCAATCTAATAGACACACAGAATTATCCAGCTAAGTCACAAGACTTAATCGTAACTTCTCAGTTCCTAGTACACCACCCCAACCCATCCTTATAGGGCGTTCCTTCCCTGCGCCCCAACCCATCTCTATAGAGTGTTCCTTCCCCTTCACGCGGCGTCACGCAGTTTTTAGTGGGCGACGAACGCGACTACACCGTGACGCAACCAACGGGCCATCGACTCCTGGGTGTGGCTGTGCGGGGGCAAGCTAGCGGGGCCACGATCGGCGACCGACGGACAGCCAGGCCTAGTCGCGAAGCTGAGCGACGCGGCAAGCTGCGAGCGTGCAGTCAGGTGTGACAGCCAACAGATGAGCAGTCTGGCATAGTGGGCAGGCTGGCAAGGAGCCAGGTGCAGCAAGCAAGCGAGCATTGGCGGCAGGACCGACAAACAAGGAGCTAGATGCAGCGCTGGTTGACGAGGGCACGCCGCAGTCTACAGCAGGCTCCAGGTATGTTGTATGGTGACTTAAATCCTACTTAGAATATGACTCAAAAAGGTGAGCTATTAGGACTTCTAGTTCTACTAGGTCTTGAGTGTAGAATCCTACTAGGAGTAGTACTCTTATTTGTATGTATGAGGGCCTTGGAGGGGACTATATAAATCAAGGGGTAGAGGCCATAGGAATCACAACAAGATCATAAGCCAACACAAGGGGTCTCATCCAAGGCTTGTACGGAGCAATTAGGAGCGCTCAAGAGGATTAGACTAGACAGTTCTATTGCACTAGATTCTTGTATAGGGCAAGAATCAGTGGGTCCTAGAGGGTCAAGTAGGGTTGTGAGAGAGCGATAATCTCTTGTACTCTTTTGAAGTTGTGCTAATAGAATTTGCGGTCGGCTTCGCCAAATTCTAATCTCTTGTTGTGGTTGCTTCATCGTCATCTAGGGTTTTCTACGCGATTCGACTACATCGTTCTTGATACGGTGCTAACTTGTGTCATATTCGCAACATCCTTTCAAAGATCCGAGGGCTGCTGCGCATAACTAGGGGTATCAGATTCTAACAAGTGATATCAAAGCCAAGGTCGGATTGATTTGATTTTGTGAGAAGGTTGACAGGGCTAGGAAGCACTAAATTAAGACGATGTCAGTGATGTGGAATCAAGTAGAGAAATTTGATGGCAAAGAGAATTTCAGCGTGTGGCAATGCGTGGTACAAGATGTGCTTGTCCAACAAGGATTGATTGATGCCCTCGAGGGCACCAAGCCGGACAAGATAACTGATGAAGAATGGAAGGTGATGGAGCGAAAGGCTGTCAGTACAATTCGACTGTGTCTCTCCGATGAGGTAAAGTACTCGGTAATCAAGGAGAATTCACCGACGAAATTATGGAAGAGCCTAGAAGAGTTGTATATGGCAAAGTCGCTGACAAATCGGTGGGTACTGAAGCGTCAACTATTTAGGTTACGCATGGAGAAAGGTACACGATTCGTCGACCATCTAAATGTCTTCAACAAGCTTGTCACGCAGTTGATTAGTGTGGATGAGAAAATTGAGGAGAACGATAAAGTCGTCATATTGGCTTCATCCTTACCACCATCGTGGGAGCAGCTAGTGATGAATATTCTCGTCGGGAAGACTACTCTCAACTTCAACGAGACAGTTGCATATCTACTGGAGGCAGAGTCCTTGAAGAAGCCGCAAGATTCTTCATTTTCAGGTGATCAAGCTTTGACTGTTTCAAGTGGAGCAGGAAAAGTTAAAAATCATGGGAAGAAGAAAGGCAAGAGCAAGGGACAACGTACATGCTATCTATGTGACAAGGAGGGTCACATGATAAAGGATTGTCCAAGTTTGAAGACTATGAGAGGAACATGCTCAGTGGCAAGTGGGGATGAAGGTGACGTACTTATCGTCAGTCAACCAGGTACTATTCATGATTGGATATTAGATTCAGGAAGTTGTTTCCATATATGTTTGGTGAGGGAGATGTTTGACGAAGGATCTCTACACCCAGCGAATGGAATTGTTCACTTAGCGGATTGCCAGGAGTATGCAGTCACTGAGGTGGGAACAATTACATTGGAGATGCATAATGGAACACTTTGCACACTGACGGGAGTTTGGTATATCCTGGGATTGAAAAAGAATCTAATATCTGTGAGGTCGCTAGAACTCCAAGGTTGTGAATTATCACTTCAAGGTGGAGTCATGCGAGTTACTTGCAAAGGGCAGGTTATTATAAAAAGTATCTGGATTAATGGAGGATACCGAGTGATAGGAAATCTTATGGGTGGTGCAACCATGGGGAGATTTGATAAAAATCCTGATCAGGAGAAGGAAGTCGTCTCGTCAACGGTAGGTGCTCAAATCTCAATTGTGGTCAAGTGCAAGGCTACAAAGACGGTTGCAAAATCTAACAATCGTAGAGGCGAAGCTACGCGTCGTTGGAAGAAGGAAGACGTGGTCGAACCAACCACGCAGTACCAACGAGTAGGTGGAGCTCGAAGGCGGTACAAACCTATGGCATGGAGGGCCAAAGGAGAAGGTGGTGTGGTTAACCAAACTACACAACGATGGAGCTCTCAGATAGAAGGTTCAGGCACTCCAGCCTAGAACTAACAAGCACATTATGGTGATGTGCATGAGCCTCTGTGGTGGAGGCACTCTCGAGGTGGAAGTATAACTAAAAAAAGAAGCCGATTTGGAGCAAATTCTTGGAGGAGCACGATGACTTTAAAGGATTAGAGTCAAGGTGAAGTTTGTTGTATGGTGACTCAAATCCTACTTAGAATATGACTCAAAAAGGTGTGCTATTAGGACTTCTAGTTCTACTAGGTCTTGAGTGTAGAATCCTACTAGGAGTAGGACTCTTATTTGTATGTATGAGGGCCTTGGAGGGGACTATATAAATCAAGAGGTAGAGGCCATAGGAATCACAACAAGATCATAAGCCAACACAAGGGGTCTCATCCAAGGCTTGTACGGTGCAATTAGGAGCGCTCAAGAGGATTAGACTAGACAGTTCTATTGCACTAGATTCTTGTATAGGGCAAGAATCAGTGGGTCCTAGAGGGTCAAGTAGGGTTGTGAGAGAGCGACAATATCTTGTACTCTTTTGGAGTTGTGCTAATAGAATTTGCGGTCGGCTTCGCCAAATTTTAATCTCTTGTTGTGGTTGCTTCATCGTCATCTAGGGTTTTCTACGCGATTCGACTACATCGTTCTTGATACGGTGTTGCTTGTGTCGTATTCACAACATCCTTTTAAAGATCCGAGGGCTGCTGCGCATAACTAGGGGTATCAGATTCTAACACAGGTATCCGGAGTAGGCGACTTTTTTTTGTGAATTTCAGCGTCAACTTTTGTTTAGCCCCTCCTAAATTTTTTTGTGGCCACTCATTGACTAGCTCCGAGTTAAATAAAAGAGATCGACGTCGCTCGCTCGTTCGCTCGCCGTCGCGCCACTCATCGCATGGCGCCGGCGAGTCCCTGTGGCGGTGGGCGTGGGCGTGCCGACGAATGACGCCTTGCGCCGCCGGTGCAACCAAGAGCGAACGAACCTGGTGGTTCGCAGCGCTGGGGATTAATCATTGCTGTCAAAGCAGATGTACACGTATAGTATAATGTACTTATAGTACTCCCTCCATATTGATAAAAAAAAGTCATTTTAGACAAGGTTTGAGTCAAACATTGAGAATATAAATCATGAATAACTTTTAAATTGCTGAGTTTAGAGATATAAGAATCATATAAATAAATTCGTCTTAAAAAGTACTCCCTCTGTATAGGAAAAGAAAATCTTTTTCGACAAGATTTTGGTCAAACATTGGCAATATAAATCATGAATAACTTTTAAGTTATTGGGTTTTAAAATGCAAAATTTATATGAATAGATTTGTATTGACAAATATTTTCATAAAAATATACATATATTATTTTCCAATAAATATTTTTTATAAAAATAAGGAGTCAAAGTTATACTTTGGAGACCGTGCTATTATCCAAAACAACTTTTTTTCCTATATGGAGGGAGTACTTTCATAAAAATATTCCTATATTATTTTACAACAAATATTTTTAAAGAAACAATTGTCAAAGTTAAGTTTTGAAGACCATGTCGTTGTCCAAAACGACTTCTTTTATCAATATGGAGGGAGTAAATTCTACTCCCAGTAGATCGAGCATTGCGCAGTGTTATATAATTATTACACTATCTTCACCTAATAGGAGTGGCGGAGGCAGCTATTTGGCAAGCTTTGACAGCTGCCATACCTAAAGTTTGTACAAAATAATTAATATATGTATCATATACTAGTAAATATATATAAAATACATATGCCAATACGTTATACAAACCGATATATTGGTTCTTATGTAAACTTTGCCATACCTAAATTTTTTTTCTGCCTCCGCTACTGCCTACTAGTAAGAAACTAGAGATGCCACGTTTATGTAACATCGTCGTTCCTCGGTAAAACAAAAAATGTAACCTCATTGTTATTTAGGAAAAACGGCTTTTTTAAAAGCATTTGGCACTCGGCAGCACTTCCAGATCAGGGACTGTAAAACCAATAAATCCTCTGAAAAAGTACTTCTAAAAAAACCTTAGTAGTGCGTGTATATGTACAATTAAGAAAACATGAGTGTTCTATATCTTACTAATTAGGACAGCCTTGTTTCCTTTATCCAAATATATATTTCTGCACAGAGGCAGAACCAGGGGCGAGCAGGAGCCGTGGGCCTTCCTACACAGTAAAAACTATTTATTAGATATAAAAATTTAATTATATAGATAAAAAGAAATAAATTCACTAGTTTTGATGATAATAATACTGTGTTTTTTATTAAAAATATTAAATATATATAATAAATATTGAAAATCTATTAACACGTCATAATAAACATTATGAAAAAAACTAAATAAACATTACTACGTCATGGACAACCACACATAATAAGACACGTTTATGTCGAAGAATGTCGTGAAGGAAAACCTAAAACCCAAAAAGCGAAGGGCGAATGCCGGCCAAAAGTGGTAGAGGCGTTGGCGGCCCGCATGTGGTTCCAACGAATGCCGGCCGGTCGTTCCATGTCGGCACGTATGAGGACCACGTATGGCAGCATCACAAAAAGATTTGCGCGCCTTGGCCGCAACCACATGCAGGGTGAACCAGTTAGGCCCCGTTTCGTAGAGTTTAGTTTTAGCTTTACCAGTGAAGCTGTTTTTTTTTTAGAAAATAGCTTTATGAGCAGCTTGTTAGGTGAAGTTGAGCTGTTTTGAAAAAAGTGTTTGCCAAAACAGCTTTACCAATAACTTCATGCATGGTTGGGAGAGAGAATGGAGGTATAAGCTATGAAAAGTTACTTTTTCAGCTTTATGGCTGAAACTGTTTTTGTGAGAGAGGAAGATAAAACAGCTTTATAGGTGAAGTTGTTTTGTAAAATATTGTTTGACAAAAAAAAATAGGTCACAACAGACAGGCCCTAAATTCGCCACTTTTTGCCGAGGCCGGGTCCAGAAACACAAGCAGAAGGTGCGCGCCAGCTTTTCAGCTCGACCTCTCCGTTCGTTCACCGCCGGCGTGCAGTGGCCGGCCTATCTCGAGAGGGAATGAACACGAGCTGTCACCCCCCCCCCCCCCCCCCCCCCCCCCGGTGGTAGCACGAAAGATCTGGTGGACCTGGAGCTGGAATCCCGGCAGCGCGGAAGGAAGCAGGCAGCTGCCCCTGTCCGCGGTTGGCAGGGCAACGATCGACAGGGATTTGATTGCCTTCGACTGCTGTGGTAGAAAGCAGCTTCAGAAACAGACACACGGACGCGACTAGTACGACTCACCCTGGTCAAAATCTTTGTAGATACTAGTATCTCACTCCACTCTGCTACAGTCTTTGCGTAGAGAGCAGCAGCTTCCACACGAGCCGACGAGCGAGCACTGCACCCTGCCGATCAGCTTCAGCTGTCTCCGAATGTTTGGCAGGATAATTAATATCATTTCTGCCAAACAAAAAAAAAAGACTTGAGCACGTCCACCCCGTATCACAAAGGAGAGAGATCGGTCGTCGGCCAGATCAGCTTCAGCCAATCGGCTGTCTCCGATCGAAAGCGTGGTCACTGGTCAGCTGCATCAGTCTCGTCCTTACTTTGGCAGCCAGGCAGGCAGGAGAGATCCACCAGAGCAAAGAGTCCCCATCGGCCACCCGGGGCATGTTTGGTTGCTAGTCATAGTTTATCACAACTAATCTTAGACAGTGTGGCAAGCCACAAGAAGTGTGACAAGCAAAATGGTTGCCACACTTTGCCATGTCTAAGAAAATCTTGCCACACTTTTGTACTCTATGACATGTGGAGCCCAAAATAATCATGTCTAATCTTAGTCATCAACCAAACACATGCCAACTTGGTCAAACTTGTCTAAGGTGAAGTGCGGCAAGGTATGGCTAGCAACCAAGTTGACGTTTGCTTGAAATTCTGTTCGAGGCCCGAGCATGAGGCCTCGGGCGTGGCGGAGAACGGGTTCGCTTATCCGAGGCCTGAGCCTGAGGCCTTGGGTGGAGAGGCGGGTTGTGGTCTCCCCTGGTCAGCCCACGGGGTAGGTGACACAGTGTCTTTGCATGTCTAACACTGTTATCCGATTCGCTGGTTTTGAATCCGCGCCGAGTCCTTCTTTTGAGGAGCGGGTGGCGTGTGACCAGCGAAGCGCAGTGGCAGGCCGTCAGCGCCATCAAGGGCTCGAATGACCTCTTGGACTTGCCATCAAGTCCTGCCACTGCGCTTCGCTGGTCACACGCCACCCGCTCCTCAAAAGAAGGACTCGGCGCGGATTCAAAACCAGCGAATCGGATAACAGTGTTAGGCATGCAAAGACACTGTGTCACCTACCCCGTGGGCTGACCAGGGGAGACCACAACCTGCCTCTCCACCCAAGGCCTCAGGCTCAGGCCTCGGATAAGCGAACCCGTTCTCCGCCACGCCCGAGGCCTCACGCTCGGGCCTCGAACAGAATTTTCATCCTCCGCTTCGCCCGAGGCCTCTACCCAGGCTTCGGGCGGAGCCTATCCCTTCGACCAGAAGCCTTAGCGCTAGCCGTCAGGCTAAAGGTACAACAAAACCCCCGCGTAGCACGGGCCATTCATGACTCTGCCCGCACGGCTGCGTAGCATGGGTGGAAACGTAGAGCAAGACTCGTACCGCCCTCCCGCTCCCGACGTGACGGGACGGAAGCGCCAAACGCCAAGGACAGGACCGCGGTTTATGACCATGGAAAACAACATCCTCATTTACATGTGAGGAGAAATCACGCATAGTGCAAACGGCAGACTTCTCGAGAGCGCACGACCTCAACAGGAGGCCCTACAGTGCCGAGCGTGTGCCACCGCGTTAACAAGTACGACGACCATGCCGCCACAGTGAAGCCAGGATGGCGACCCACTTCCTCCCTTCTCGACCAAGATAGGAGCACAAATGTATCACCCTCTATGTGTGGCGGAACGGCCCTAATCCCATGGCCCACCAGTCCCTGTCATCCACTGACAGCCGAACTGATGTTCCGTGTGATTAAGACTGTTCGTCACTGGGCTGCATCAGCGCCCATCGTCCGCAGGATCATCTCACAATTCGGTTACAGCATTGGATACTTCAAATAACATCGGAATACAGAGCGGAAGACTTAAATAACATTAGTTTTACAAACCGAGGTTCCATATAAAATTAAAGGTGCAGTTATTACAAACCAAGTTCGGGAGATAGAAAATAGGCAACATAGCGGAGTACAACAAAATAAGATACTTGCAATCACCCAGCCCGAGGGTGTACACTTTACTCTTCGGCCTCATCGGCCTCTTCCTGGACGATGGTCATGCAGCAGGGCGCAAGACACACCGGGGACTCAGTCATACCTGCAGCATGGGTAACAAACCCTGAGTACGGGGGTACTCAACAAGACTTACCCGACTAAAGAAAAAGGGGAGAAGACTCAGGAATGAGAGGCTTAGGTAGTCAAGGTAAGGCTTAAGCAAGATCAAGTATTTTGCAGAAAAAGCATTTTGAAATCCTTGTTTTATTTTTGGAAAGATTCCAGTATTTCTCAATTCTCCATTGTCCATGATTCATTTTACCTTTCAAAAACATACCTAGTTGAGAACCACTCTCCGTTGACAGTCAGTGACCAAGTCTCCATAACCGAGGAGCAACGTTAATCCGGATAAATAATACTCAGCTGAGGATCCCTATCCACACTGCATATGTAGCACCCAAGCTTGCATATGCCAACTCGTCTACCACGATTCCTCCAAGATTGGGCCCGGTCCTACGCCACCCGAAAGTACAGTACACCACTCCTATCCAGGTACGACGACCACGTGGGTACATGCTACTTCCGTCATCTCTCCACTCCCAGTGCGCGGTTGTCGGTCCAATAAAGGATTCCTCGGAGCCAGAGCTTTCGGAAGTATGTGAATAGTTGCAAGTCTTGGCCAGCAGGCCCCCATACGGATGGTCCCTAAATTTTTCCGCCAGCGACAAGCACCTCGGGACTCTAACCCAAGAGTACAAGTTCTGTCGGTTTTTCAACCCTGTCCCAGTCGGTGTCAACTGTTGAGTCTCGGACTACAACATGACGGCACCGTACGCTCGGACAACCTCTCCTCGCTGTTGACTAGGTACGGATCAGATACTTAGCCAACAGGCAGGGAGTAAAACCAAATTCCCATCAAAATTCTTTAAGTGATCACACTTTTGAAATTGGCATTTTATTGCAAATCTATTGTATAGCATCGCTAAGCATTTTGCAAATAGTTTTTAAACAGGGCAGGTGGATTTTCTGGTGGAGGTAAATAGTGCAGGTAATAGGTCATCACACAACTCCTATAACCTAATGCAGTAGTTTTAACTCAAAAGCATTTAAGTAAACTTTTGTGAAAACATGGAAGGGTTAAGATGCACCGGGGCTTGCCTTGAAGAGCAAAAAGGACGGGCTCGGGGTCGGCAGTGCAGGTGTCGGAGCTCGGGGTCGCCTCGGGGGTAGGTTCGTCAGCGGCTGCTTCGACTTTGACGCCTTCTCCTTCGGTCACTATACGAATGCAATGATGTATGCTTATGAGGATGCTGACATGAACAATACAGCACAAGACAAAACCACTGATTCTAGAGTACAACTTTCTATCGTGTAATTAACTTCTAGAACAGACACAAAGTTACTTATCTTGATCTCTAAGCAAAATTAATCAACCTATTAAGCATCATTTATCCGACCTAAACACAAAACAAGCATGGCATCACAAACATCATAGACCAAAGGGGTGAGGTCTATGAACAGCAAACAATCCCAAAACCAAAAGTCACATCACAGGGCATACAACACGAACTCTACTTGATTTTCTATTTTTCCTAATTATATAAAAAGGTCATTTTATGAAGTTACTCCAAAAGGCCTCAAAAATCTACCAGAGACTAAGCATGACATAACTAGCACATAAAAATTTATCTCATGATTTTTGGAGCTACACATGATTTTCTAAAAATCTAAAACCATTCATTTCTTAATTAAAAGGGAGATTTTTCATTTTCAAATTTTTGCACAAAGTACAAGTTTCATATTTTTTTAAAATACTACATGGTATAAAGAGTCTACCATCAAATTTTCAGAATTTTTGGAGCAACACAGAAAATCACACAAAAAGATGAAAAAAGAATACTATTCATAACTTCTCAAAAAGGAAAAGAGCACTGTGCTCCTTCCTCGCAAGGCTCGGGCGAAACGGGCTCGGGCGAGACGGAAACGATCGCTTCGTCCGAGGCCTGGCTAGGAGGCTCGGGCGAGATGGAAGGCTCGGGCGAATCGCAGGCGAGGCGGACGGCGGACCGACCGCTCGGGGCTCGCGCTGGGAAAGCCGAGGGTGGGGAAAGATTCGCGGGCTCACCGTGAGTCGGGAGGGAGGCTCGGCGAGGCGGTGCAGGGTCGGAGGAGGGAGCTCGACGTTGGCGGTGCTTCGGCGGAGCTCTCTCGGCGGCGAGCGGCGTGCTGGCGGGTCTGTCCACCAAAAGAGGTCGCCGAGGAGCGGTTAGGAGCGCGCTGAGGTGAGGAAGAAAGGGCAGGGGTCGGAGGGAAGAGAGAAGCACTCACGGCGGCGAATTTCTCGCTTAGCCGAAACACGGTCGTTCGCCGGGGTTGGAGAAGAACCGCTCGCGCCGGCGAAAGGAGGGACGGAGGGGTGAAATTGGTTGCTCCGGAAGGTGGAGAAGCTCAAGGCGATGGCAGCGGCGGGCTCGGCTGGCGCTGGGGTGGTCTGGTGACTAGGGGCGTCGTGGTGGCGGCAATGGCGGAACTCGGCGGCTTTTATAGCCGCGGGACGGAGCTGGGGGGTCCGGTCAGAAGGGTGCACTACTGGAAACGGTGGCTTTGCCGAGTGCTTCTAGCACTCGGCAAAGACCATCTGGCACTCGGCGAAGCCTATGCCGAGAGCAGCCCTCGGCATAGAGCTCTCGGCAAAAAACCTCACGGCAAAGGATCCTTTGCCGAGGGCTATTTATCGGGCTCTCGGCAAACCTTTTACCGAGGGCCCGATTGGCTCTCGGCATAGAAAAGTGGTCATTAACGGCTGTCCCTATTGACGGTAGGTTTGCCGAGGGCTAAGCCGGCTCTCGGCAAAGGCGTTACGTGTGCCAAGAGCCGGGCCCTCGGCAAAGCGATAATTTTTTTTATTATTATTTTTCTGTGCCGAGGGTTATCCGGGATCAGCTCTCGGCAAAGAAATTTCGAATATTTTTTCTGGAACCTCTTCGCCGAGGGCTATCTTAGCCGGCTCTCGGCAAACCTCGGACTTTGCCGAGGGCTATGACCAAAGCCCTCGGCAAAGCCTTGGAAATTACGTTCTGTCTCCCCAGCTTTGCCGAGGGCTATGGCCAAAACCCTCGGCAAAGGGCCTCTTTGCCGAGAGCAACCCTCGGCAAAGCTGGGTAATTTTTGTTTTTTTGTTTCCCAGTTCTGTTTTTCCTTTTCTCCGACAATATCACACAGATATATATCACATTCATCACATATCACATATATATCACATTTCACGTCACAGAACATATATATATATCACATCACATAGTTCAATAACATATATGTCCTCAAATCACATAGTTCACATCACATAGTTCAACAACATGAGACTTCAGTGACACACGAGGAGATCTACTACACCCCCGGCCAACCGGGCCACCCCTGAGAACTGTCGCCTGCTTGACCCCCGATCGGGTTCCATCCAGGAGCGTGGCGGTTGTTCGAACCTTCTGACGGAGGAGGCTGCAAAAGGTCATGTTAGACAAGAAAATGAAATAAATGAAACACTGAAGTATTGATACTCACAGGAGCAACTCCGGGGTCCAGAGGCGGCGGTGGAGGAGCCATGAGCGTCTGAGGCACGGCCATGCCCTGGGAGGCCATGAAGGCGATGAGCTCCGCCATCTGCTTAGCTTGAGCCTCCATCTGGGCCGACATCTGTGACCGCATCTGGGTCTCAGACACCTGGCGCTCCTGCCTTTCTATTTCCAGGCGGGCCTGCGATAATACAAAGTGAATGTTAGAACAATGCAAACATTTAAAGATCAATGTACGATGAGTTAAATAGAAATAACCTCGAGCTCGGCGACCCGCGACTGCGCAGGCGACGGGCGTGGGCATATGGGGACGCTCCCGCTCGTGCTCTGTGCTCGGAGCTGGGACAGAGTGGGAGTGGAGGCCGTGTCGATGACGCCGTCGCCAAGCCAGAACCGCCCGTGCTTCTTCCCTCCTCCAATCCTCATGACGATGCTCCCGTCCAGGTCCGCGGTGGCGGGATCAAAGTCGTCCCCATGGACCGCCCTTGCCGCCTCTGAGTAGTCAGTGAGGCGGGAGTGGACGCTGGAGTTGGTGTACGCGTCGGCGGGATCGTCGGGGTTGTAGGAGGTCTCCACTGCCGTGGCCTTGCCCTTGTGGGACATGGCGTATGCCGCCACCGTGCCGCAAGGCTGGCCACCGTGTGCCTCCGACTGCGAGGAAGACAACAAGATGATTAGCAATCAGGCAACATTTGATCGAGAAATTGATAAAGTCTTTCACGTACCCAAGCTTGTGCGTACTCGGCGAGGTTGCGGTTGCCCTGGTGGTGTGGTACACCTGGCATCTGCAGACGCGCCTCCCGGGCCTCGGCGTGGTGGGCCGCCCACTCTTCAGAGAGCCACCGGTCCACGATCATCTCCCAGCACTCGGGAAACGACTGGCACCATTGGGGGATCATCTGCACATCATCAAGTATTTCATGTCTAAGCGTTAGATGAAAAGTACCAAAAGCTTAATCTCAAAAGAAAACACTTACCTGCAAGAACTGCGCCCGGCCCAGCGTCATGCCTCTCGCCTGGGCCTTCGTCACCCTCGTGGCCAGGACCGTGGCGTTGTAGGTGATGATGGCCTGCAGTCTCGCCTCGTAGATCATGTCGGTGACGAGCTTCCTACAGGCCCGGGTAGCCGTCACCTCCGCCACTGCCTCCTTCCCCGGCTCGCACTTGAAGTAGTTCTGCATACAGACACAATACGAGGCGAGACAGTAATTAAAGAGAAAATATGATGAATTTGATATTGTTTGACGAAGACTTACCCACAGCTCCGCTCTAACCCGCGCCGCCTTGTTGGGGAAGTCTGGGTCTGGGGCGACGCTGTAGTGGTCAAAGGTGTAGGCCGGCTCGTGCCTCCCGGCATACTGTACTATGCCGAGGTAGTGCTCGCGGCACAGGAGACCCAGGACGCCGTTGGGTTTGCGGCCTTTAGGCCCCACAAAGTCCCATCCCCTGCACAAGTGATTAAAAAAGATTATTAGCTTCTATTTCTATTTTGAGTCTCATCGTACGAACAGGTAGTTAGAACATGTACTTTTGTCCGATGGGCGTGATCACTGGGCGTCGGGCACGTGCCGGCAACGCCGGGAGGCTGGCGGGGCCTCTCAAGTAGGGCGTGGACACCCCTGAGGCACCCGAACACCCGTCCGCCTCGTCCTCCTCCTGCTCGTCCTCCTCCTCTGCCTCCTCGGCCAATGGTGCCTCCTCCTGCCGCTGGGCCTCGGGCGTGGCCGGCACCTCCTCCTCGACCTCCTCCTGTGGAGACGGCTCCCTCCGGCGGCGGCCACTCCTCGTCGAGGGCCCGTCGGCCTGCGAGCTGCGGTACAACCAACTCAACCGCCTCTGACGTCCTCCCGGCATCTTGCCTCGACCTCCTGCATTTAAAAAGAACAAGCAATGTTGTATTAGAAATAACATAACCAAATATATGCAATATAAATAAAACAATAGATCCTAAAAATATAACATAATATTACATGTATTAGAAATAATCTGGATCATCCGGATTAGCCAGAGCATGAGTCTCCTCATCACTGTCAACCATGTCTAAGTACTCCTCAGTATCCGAAGACAGGTCATCGTCTTCATTTGCTTGGCCTAAACGGAATCGTTCTAGCATTTCTATGTCCTTCTCATTTACCACCTCATCCCCAGCGTCCTCGTCATCATTCTCTACTTCCATTTCCATCGCTTCGGTTAAGTCTATCGTGAACGTCCCTTGCAACCCAGATTCTTGAAAGAACTCACCGTCATACGTGTTTGTGTTAAAGTTATAATCCTCATCATTGGGGAGAGGTAGTTTACCATGTGGTGATATCTTGTGCACAATATACCAACCCAAGAGATGCTCTTTGCTTTTGCACGCGTATGGCGTGTAATAAACCTGCGTGGCCTGTTGAGCCACAATATACACATCGGAGCCTGGATAGACAGAATCCTGTCGAATTTCGGCTAGCCCAAGATTAGGTGTCAGCCTCGTTCTTCCAGGATCAAACCAATGGCATTTGAACATGACAGGATTCAAAGGCTTTTCACCATGAAATGAAAGTTCGTATATTTCTTCAATTCTTCCATAGTAGTCACGGTTGTCATTGCCTGGAGTACAAACACCGCTATTTGTGGTTTTTCGATCGGGCCGACTCTGCTCGTAGCTTGATGTGTGGAAGCGAAATCCATTCACGTCGTAACCGTTAAATGACTTGACCCTACGGTCAAAGCCTTTTGCAACCTGTCTCAGCTCTTGACTCATAGACACATCGGTTTGAGCCTGCAAGGCGACGCAAGATATATCGTTATACGGTCAGAACGTAAGAGCAAGTTGGAACGTCAGACTAAGTACGACCTTGGTAGGACGGTACCTTTTGTCGGAACCAAGAAATGAAATCAGGCCTCCCTTGCCCCACACCATTTGCAATTAGGGTTTCAGCTGCCGCATCAGAAAGAGGCCTTGGTCCATTCGAGAACAAATGAAGAAATTCACTGTACGAAACAAAAAGAATGGTGTTGGAAAGTGACGATGAATTGGATGAAGATAGATAACAACTTACCCCATGTACGAGTCCAGCTCATCAAGGTTGGTAAGCACGTATAGCATGATCTTTCGCCACTCTTCATAGTTCAACTGCTTAACTGTGGATCCACTTGCCGTGCCGAGTTGGCCTCGAAAAAGGCTAAGACTCGATTCATTTTCTCCAGCATTGTAACGAGGGGGTGGATTATGCACGCTAGGAAGGTTCTCGGAGTAGTATTCTTCAGTGAAGTTGGACACCTCCTCCAGAATGGATGCCTCTGCAATGGAAGCCTCAATTTTGGCTTTGTTTCTACATTTCTTGCGAAGAGTCTTCATATTTCTCTCGACTGGAAAGCACCAACGCCATTGCACAGGCCCTCCCATTCGAACCTCATTTGGGAGGTGTACGATCAAATGAAGCATCGGAGTGAAGAAGCCTGGTGGAAAGATTTTCTCCAGCTTACAGAGCAACACAGGTGCAGCTTTCTCCAAGTCATCAATGACGGACCGAGATATCTCCTTGGCACATAGCTGGCGGAAGAAATAGCTCAACTCTGCTAAGACAACCCACATAGGCTCAGGAACATAGCCTCGAACCATCGCCGGAAGAAGCCGTTCGATCCATACGTGGAAGTCATGACTCTTCATCCCTAGGACTCGCAGAGTAGATAAGTTGACTCCTCTCGTTAGATTCGCTGCATATCCATCAGGGAATGTCAATGTCTGGATCCACTGAAGTATTTCTTTCCTTTGTGACCTGCCCAAGACGAAATCGACCTTGGGCCGTGTCCATCTCCTGCCGGGCTGAGGAGGCAGCATCTCTTGCTTTGGTCTATGTTGGGGAAAAGGACCCTCGGCAAAAACGCCGCCCGATATGGTGCCTAGTTCAACCTTCGCTTGGTCCTTGTGTCCTCGCGAGGTCCCCCTCCTTTCGGGGTCAATTTCCTAACCTTTGGACGTGAATTCGACCCTCGATGCTCCCCTTTGCACTCCCTGCAGGTTAAGGCTTCGCGGCACGACAGGCGACCCTCGCTGGGTCCCAAGGTCACTCAGAGCGGACCAAGCAAGCGACGAAGGCGCGTTGGCCCGAAGGCGAGCGGAGTCGAAGGTCAGCGAGCACGGCCGAAGGACAAACCTTCGGCCCTCTCTCCCGAAGGCCAGTAAAGCCGGAGGACCTACAGACGGCGAAGGAGCGCGGGCCCAAGGGCGAGCACGGCCGAAGGTCAAATCTCCGCCCTCCTCTCCGAAGGTGAACAGAACCAGGTGGCGGCGCATTGGAGGGGGGGCCGATTAGGGTTTCCGCTTCAGCTGTGTGTTTACATTTTTGCCCTCCCTCCCTGCGTGGAGGTGAGGAATCTTTCCTGTACCCTTTTGTAATTTGGCCCGCATCCCTTGGTATTCCCTATAAATACCAGGGGATGAACAGTGTAAAGGGGACTTTTGGGATCAGTACTCCACAGCATCGATTGAGTTCAAAACTTTCGCTTCTGTTTTACTTCCGACGCTTGGCCACCTTCGCCGTTCACTCTGTACAAGTGCGGGGGTTCGGCAAGTGTGTTTCCAACAGTTTGGCGCCGTCCGTGGGGAGATCAAAGTTTGACATGGCAGGAAACAGAAGAGCTCACCCAGCGAGGGACCAACGTGCAGCCAGAGAGACAGCGATGGTTGTCCCTCCTGTGGAAGAAATTGTGCAACCCTCGGGAGGAGAGAACGTCACCCCGGAACCCCAATCCCCGGGCCCCCAGGTCCGAGTGGCGACACAGCCGCACCCACACACTTCGGGAGAAGGAGAGGGAGAAGAAGAAGAGATGGGCCTCGAGGCCCTTGAAAGGCTCGAGGCTGAGCTGCAAGAGAAGAAGAGGCATCTGGAACAGCTTGAGAGGCATAACCAATTGCGCTCGATCAGACAGAGGGCTGACGAGGCCAGGGAGCAGCTTCGCCGTATGGAGGAATCCCTCGCCGCAGCAGAAGCTGAAGCCGAAGGCTGGAATGAGGAGATACCCCCACTGCGAGAGGGGAATGAGGAGCCGAACCAAGACAACCTTCGTCACCATCCACCACCCCCACCACCACCAGTACATCCGGAGCCATATCCTGTGAGACACCCAAACTTCCGCCAACTCTACCCAGATGAGAGAGAACAAAACCTTCGCATTCAGCGAAGGCATCAGCAACACCAAATGTCGTATGATTCAAAGTCACCACTCTCCCAAATACTCCAAACCCAGCCCTGGCCACCATGTTACAATCCACAAAACCTACCTCGCTATGATGGACTTTCCGACCCTCGCCAGTTCATCATGAGCTATGAAGCAGCGGTTGCCGCAGCAGGCGGTGATGAATCAACAATGGCAAAATCCTTCGTCATCATTCTGCGAGACATCGCACAAACATGGTACAACAACCTTCGCCCCGGAACTGTGGATTCCTGGGCCACCCTCAGAGACAAGCTGTGTACAAATTTCAAGGGCTTCACTCCAGCCCCGTCAAACCCCATCGAACTGTTCAATTGCAAGCAAGAAGAGCGCGAGCCGCTCCAAGATTACTGGCGGAGGTTTATTCAAATCAGAGCAAGAACCCCGGGCATATCCGACGAGGTTGTCATCCTCGCTGCAGTCAGCGGCCTCCGCCCGGGCCCGTGCTCTTCGAAATTTGCTCGGAAACCGGCAAATACAATTGAGGAATTGCACGAGACAATGGAAAGATACTGTAGAGCAGACATGGACTTCCGAGCGAAATCTGATGCTCGGAGGTCTCAGTAGAGGCCATAGCCGAGGCCTCAACCGAGAGAAGGCAACCTTCGCCAAGAGCAAAACAACGTCAGTGCAATCAACAAAACAACAAATTATGAAGATCAAAGACGGGACGCTCAACCTCCGAGTAGCCAAGCCCCGCAGGGTTTGCCGCCTCCGCCGAATCAGCGGTACCAGCAGCGAAATCCTGCCAAAATGTATTGTCACTTCTGTGGAATGGGAAAGGGGCATACAACAAAACAATGCGAATGCTTCGCCAAGGGAAAAGAGTACCAGGAATCCAGGAAAGCTGCTTCGTCAGACCCCCGAACCATCAACCACACAAGGAAACCAAGTTTCCACCCACCAAATCCACCATACCACTATACCCCCATAAACTACGGCCTACCTTCGCAACAACCCTCTTACACTCAACACCCACTCTACAACCAAACCTCTTATCAGCCAACCACCATCCCACAACGCCAAAATCCAACTTACACAGTTACATACCCAACAACCCCCCAAAACCAAATTCTAACAACCCACCAAGCTAGCAACGCTCTGCCACCACCACCGCCAATCCCCGCATTACCAGCACCACAACCTGTCAAAGCCGAAGCCCCGAGCCAAACGACCATCAACAACCCAACATCAACCTTCGGTGTGATCCTAGCCATCACCGAAGGTTCAAATGAAGACCATGGTAACAAACGGCAGAGGAAGGAACATGCCAGACGAGTCCACCACGTAGTCGTCGAAGGCCCCCATAGATTTGGCCGTTGGTCTCACATCCCCATAACCTTCGATTCCAGTGACATGAAGCTGAGAGATTACCCTCACACCGATGCTATGGTGATCGAAACCAACCTCGTTGGGTGGACTGTCACCAAAATACTGGTCGATACAGGAAGCTCCGTTGATATCTTGTTCGCTTCAACCTTCGACAGTATGAAGCTTGATAGGAACCTTCTACAACCTGCGGACAACCCCCTATACGGCTTCGGTGGTCAACAAGTGAGAGCTGTCGGAAAAATTTCTCTGCCCGTGACCTTCGGCGACAAAATCAATTGCAGGACGGAGCACATAACATTTGATGTCGTCGACATGTTCTACCCATACAATGCCATTTTTGGCCGAGGGGTCACAAACGCGTTCAATGCGGTCATCCATCCCGCCTACCTATGCATGAAGCTTCCCGCTCCGAAGGGTGTGGTCGCAGTATTTGGGGACCAGGACATTGCAAGGGCAGCTGAAGGGAACGTAGCCCCGGGGCAACGTAATGTACACAATTTGTTAAAACCTCAAACCCCCGGTATCAGCGACGAGGGCGAAGTCTGCAATGACAGAGTGAAGGCAGCGCCAAAGGAGGAAACTAAACAAGTCCAACTCTTCGAGGGTAATGCCGAGAGAAAGGTGATCATCTCAGCCAGTCTAGACCCTCAATCAGAAGGCAACCTCGTCACCTTCCTCAGAGAAAATTCCGACACCTTCGCTTGGTCCGCAGAAGACCTAAAAGGAGTCAACAGATCAATGATCGAGCATAGCCTGAACATCAAAACAGGCTACCGCCCAATCAAACAAAAGCTTCGCAAGATGTCAGAAGAAAGAAAGGAGGCAGCGAAGGCTGAGGTGAAAAGGCTTTTGGACGCAGGTGTCATTCGCCCAGTCAAATACCCAACTTGGCTCTCAAATGTGGTCCTAGTCCAAAAGAAGAACAAAAAATGGCGAATGTGCGTCGATTTCACTTGCTTGAACAAAGCTTGTCCGAAGGATGACTTCCCCCTCCCAAACATAAGCACCCTGGTCGACAGAGCGGCAGGTTGCCAAATGCTATCCCTCCTTGATTGTTTCTCAGGCTATCACCAGATTTGGATGAATGAAGACGACGAAGAAAAAACAAGCTTTATCACACCCTCGGGCACCTTTTGCTTCCGAAGGATGGCAGAAGGTTTGAAAAATGCAGGCTCAACCTTCGCTCGCATGACCTCCGAAGTTTTCAAGGATGAGCATGTTGTCTCTGCCTATGTCGACGACCTAGTTGTCCAGAGTGAACTAAAAGAGAACCACATACCAGACTTATCGAGGGTATTCAGCAACCTCCGGTCCGCCGGACTGAAACTAAACCCAGAAAAATGTGTTTTCGGGGTAAGCGAAGGTAAATTGCTAGGTTGCATCGTCTCAGCCAGAGGAATCGAAGCTAACCCTGAGAAGATTGATGCCATCATGAACATGGAACCTCCGGCGACCAAGAAAGCAGCTCAGCGTCTGACCGGTCGTTTAGCAGCACTTAGCAGATTCATCTCAAGATCCGCAGAGCGAGGGTTACCCTTCTTTGAAACACTCAGAAGCAACGCTCCATTCAACTGGGGTACCCAGCAGCAAAAGGCTTTCGAGGAGTTGAAAAAGTATCTGACCAGCTTGACCGCCCTAACCAGCCCAAGCAAGGGAGACTTATTGTTACTCTACGTCGCAGCTTCGCCACACGCAGCAAGCGCAGTCCTCATCAAGGAGCTTCGCGAAAACAACAAAACCAGACAAGCCCCAATCTACTATGTTTCAGAAACCCTCGAAGGCCCAAAGAGAAATTATTCGGAGCTTGAGAAAATAGCATACGCCGTCGTCATGGCATCAAGAAAGCTCAAGCACTATTTCCAGGCGCACGAGATCCATGTACCTTCGTCGTACCCTCTCGAGAACATTTTCAAAAACAACGAAGCAGTTGGAAGAATAGCAAAATGGGCAGTCGAGCTTAACAGTTATGCTGTAACATTCGTTGGCAGAACAGCGATCAAATCACAAGTGCTGGCTGATTTCATAGCAGAATGGACACCCGACCCTCGCCCCGGTGAGCTGCAGCAGGACCAGTTTTGGGTCGTTTACGTCGACGGGGCCTGGGGTGCAACTGGAGCCGGTGCCTCGGCCATTCTAATCTCGCCTTCCGGGTCAAAGCTGAGATACGCACGAAGGCTTGACTTCAAATGCACAAACAACTCCGCTGAATATGAAGCTGTGATCCTGGCACTTTCAAGGCTGCGATCGTTATCAGTCTGAAGGGCACTCATGAACACAGACTCTCAAGTCATTGCGGGGCACATTGAAAAGGACTACAAAGCAAAAGATCCAGAGCTCCAAAAATATTTTCAATATGTCCGAAGGTTAGAATCCTTCTTCCTCGGCATAACTGTAAAAGCAATATCAAGAACCGAAAACAGCGAGACAGATTGCTTAGCCAAAGCAGCCGCTCAGCAGCTACAACTTCCGACGGATGTGTTCTACGAGGTTACCACTCGGTCAGCCTTCGAAGCTCCCGAAGTCAGCATCAAGCTGATCAACGCAATCCAGTGCGAGGATTGGAGAGCACCTATCATGGCCTACATCAAAGGACTCCATGAACCCAGCAACAGAGAAGAAGAAAACAGACTAAAGCAAAGAGTGCGGGGATACAAGATAGTCGACAACACCTTGTACAAAGCCTCGGTAACCTCGCCATGGCTCAAATGTGTGTCACAGTCTGAAGGCAATGACATTCTCAAGCTAATCCACGAGGGTATCTGTGGTTCTCACAACGGCCCGAGGGCTCTAGCCGGCAAAGCGTTTCGGCAAGGCTTCTATTGGCCAACAGCACTAAGAGATGCGGAAACCATCGTCAAGCATTGCGAAGGTTGTCAACTGATGGCAAAAAACCAAAACGCTCCAGGGGCACCCACAACCCTCATATGCCCAACCTGGCCCCTGCAAAGGTGGGCAATGGATCTTGTAGGCCCGTTACCGACAGCTCCAGGGAACCTTCGCTATGCGGTGGTAGCTGTGGAATACTTCACAAAATGGATTGAAACAAGGCCACTATCCTCCATCACTTCCCACGCAGTAAAAAAGTTTTTCTGGCAACAAATAGTCTGTCGCTTTGGAGTTCCGCAGCATCTAACCGTCGACAACGGCACTTAGTTTGACAGCGAGGTCTTCAAAGAATTCTGCGCACAAATTGGGACAATGTTATGCTTCGCCTCCGTCCGACACCCGCAATCCAACAACCTGGTTGAAAGAGCCAATGCGACAATATTCCAAGCCATCTCCAAAAAGCTGCAGGGTAGACCCAAGGGTAAATGGGTCGATGAACTACCTTCGGTCACCTGGTCTCACAACACCTCAGAGTGCAGAGCAACAAAATTCACTCCTTTCAAGCTGCTGTTCGGCGAAGAAGCGGTGCTTCCAGAAGAGCTAAAATACGGATCGCTCAGAACAACCCTTGCATCTGACGAGCAAGCCCAATCGCTCGATAAAGACCTACTCGAAGAAGCAAGATGCAATGCAGTGCACAACCTTCGCAAGTACCAAGAAGAGACCAGAAAATGGAGAGATAAAAAGATCAGAATCAAAGATTTGCAGAAGGGTGACCTCGTCCTCATCAGAAAACAAAACGCCAGCTTGGCAGGAAAATTTCAGCCCAAGTGGACAGGTCCATACTTAATTGTGGAATGCAACCGTCCTGGCTCTTTCCACCTCTCCGACTGCGAGGGTAACATCCTGCATCACACTTGGAACATCGACGACCTTCGCAAATACTACCCATAGCGGGGCCCTAGCGAGCCCTCGCAAGTTGTAATTTATCTTCGCTTTTCATGTTTCCATTTCTATGAGTGTAACCAAACAAAGGAACTGCACTCTTTTTCCTTACGAAGGGGCGTAAGGTTTTTTAACGAGGCAGTATCCAAAGCATTAATACAGGTTAGAACCCCCAAAAAAAGTAAAATCTCCAAACCTCTACTCCCAAACATCGAAAAAGCGGGTCTCTCTCAAGAGTGCTACATTCGATGAAAACCTGCTAAGATTGCTTCGAAAAACATTCCTTTTCCTTTCAAAGCAAACTCACCTCCGCCTAAGATAAGGGGAGGAAAGTGGAGCACCCTGGCACAAACGACAGGGGCTCGCAAAAAGCAAACTCACCTCCGCCTAAGATAAGGGGAGGAAAGTCGAGCACCCTGGCACAAACGACAGGGGCTCGCAAAAAGCAAACTCACCTCCGCCTAAGATAAGGGGAGGAAAGTCGAGCACCCTGGCACAAACGACAGGGGCTCGCAAAAAGCAAACTCACCTCCGCCTAAGATAAGGGGAGGAAAGTCGAGCACCCTGGCACAAACGACAGGGGCTCGCAAAAAAACAAACTCACCTCTGCCTAAGATAAGGGGAGGAAAGTCGAGCACCCTGGCACAAACGACAGGGGCTCGCAAAAAAACAAACTCACCTCCGCCTAAAATAAGGGGAGGAAAGTCGAGCACCCTGGCACAAACGACAGGGGCTCGCAAAAAAGCAAACTTCACCCCCGCCAAAAATAAAGGGAGGCGCGAAGTCCCAAAAGTCAAACACCCTCGCAAACGCGCTAGGGGCTCGCAAGAAGCAAACTTCACCCCCGCCAAAAATGAAGGGAGGCGCGAAGTCCCAAAAGTCAAGCACCCTCGCAAACACGCCAGGGGCTCGCAAGAAGCAAACTTCACCCCCGCCAAAAATGAGGGGAGGCGCGAAGTCCAAAAGGTCAAGCACCCCCGCAAAGCACAACAGAAGCTCATCACGAGAGCAAATGCGCGAGCCTCGCTAAAAGAAAAAGGGGACGTCGCTGTTTTTTCAAAACAAGCTCACGAGGGCAAATGCGCGAGCCTCGCTAAAAGAAAAAGGGGGTGTCGCTGTTATTTCAAAACAAGCTCACAAGAGCAAATGCGCGAGCCTCGCTAAAAGTAAAACGGGGCCTCGCTATTAAACAATACAAGAAACATTAAATAGTGCAGCAAACATGGCACAAAACCTATACTTTTTTCTCACTGTTACAAAGTAACGTTACAACAACAAACATATCCGAAAAATAAAAAATCATTTACAAGGAACCATCGCTCCCTTCAATCAACATCAAATCATCAGAGCCCTCGCTAACCTCCTCGAACTCCGGCTCCACCACAACAATAGGTCCCCACAACAAAGGAGCTGCCGGAACAATCGGCAGCTCACCAGGCAAAACCCTCGCCCGATACATATATGTACGTTGTACTCCATCCACATCCGAAGGTTCCTCCTTCGGAACCACCAGCGATCCGTCGGGGCCCACTTCAAGCTTGCTTCGCCCAAACAAATAATCCAACGCTCTACTATCATCAATATCATCGTCTAAAGCAACTTGCGAAGACGAAGACGGACCAAACAAATAGCGCGTAGCTTGACGATCAGTAAAGTCCGCCTCGCGCCAAAAGCTGCTCGACCTACTATTCTTCAAATCGTACCTTCGCACCTTTGACCACCAAAAATGCTCGAAGGTCAACGAAGGATGTTTCAACTTTGCACGGGCCCACGACTCGCCAGTTATAAAAGTGTCCTGGTAATTAAGCGTCAGTGGCGTCACATCAAATACTTCTAACACGGTTCCGTCAGGAACCTGCATTTCATAAATACCGAAAAGTATCTCAGCATCCCCAAGTTTTACAAGCATCGCAACCATTACAAAATGACCTCATCTATACAACCCCAAAACTTCACACCTGCTCGCTTCCGTCAGGCTCGCCCGTCTCGGTCTCGCCAGTTACAGCCTCCGCAACGTCAGTTGGTGCCTCCTCCGCAGCCTCTCGTTCGACACCTTCACCGGCGCTCGAGGCTTCCGCAATCAACGCTTCAACCTCGAGCGGCGGAGCCTCTGCAGAGCAAGGAGCATCAGCCGCTGCGGAGCTCCCGCCAATTTCAACGGCCGCAGCCGGCGAAGGCATCGCCTCCCTACGAGCCTGTAAACACCAAAAACACAAAATGAAAACACGAGTCAATACCAAGCCCATAATCATTGAAATAATGCCAAACGTCACTCTTCAACAACACAAACCTGACGAGTTGCTTCGGCAGCCTCCTCGAATGCGAGAGCTCGGCCGCCGCCAGCAATCCAAAACTTGCGAAGCAACCGCATCGCGCAGTTCCGGACCTCGGCATCGTCAGCCTTCATTTGCCGCACTTCGTCAACGGTCGGAAAAATATGGTTGGGCTTCCTCATTTTCCGAAGGTGCTCGCAGTCAGCTTGACGGAGGGTTCCAGCCATCGCCAACGCACCAGCATACCCACCAAAATCAGCTGCATTCCCGACCAACGAGCTAAACACATCCAACTCGTTGCTTAACCAACCTTCGAAAGCCTCTGCACTGACTGTAGGAAGTGGCTCCCCGACTGAACCTCCGGCTTCAGTCAAGCATGTGTCTATCTTAGCTTTAACCCTAGATAGACAAACACGCCAAGCCTCGGCCTGGGTTGCCACCTCCGTTGACAACTTTTCTGCGCGCTCGTTTGCAGACGCCAAGTCTTTATCTTTTTGCCGTCCTGCAGCGAGGAGCTCCGCGCTGGTCCTCGCAGCCTCTTGCGCTTCTTTTTTCCACTTCTCAGCCTCCTCTAAGGCAGTTTTCAGCTCCGCATCCTTGCCCTCCAAGCTCTGGCGAAGCTCCTTGTTGGTTTTTTGCGTGTCTTTCAACCGGTCGTTCAGATAATGAAGATTGTAACTAGACCTTCGACGCGTCGACCGGTTGAGGAGCATCAGCTCAGCCACCTTCACATCAATATCATCATGAAGATTATCCAAGGGCTCGCTAGCGAGCCGAAGCTCCGCTTCCGGCAGACAGACCCGGTTAAACACATGACCCAGGAATCGCCTTTCCTCCGGAGAGCATGGCAAACGCGTCGCCTGAAGGTCCGCGCTCGTGTACAGATGGGTCGCCGGGTCAGTAACGCCAAGCTCCTTCGCGTAGTAAGGAAGGCTTGTCCGGCTGGCTTCGCCATACGACCTCTTTCCAGGCACCGGGTCCGATTCACGGTCATCATTAATTTCGGATCCCTCGACCCAAATGTGCGTGTCGGCATAATCGGGCAGTGACCCTCGCCGAGGGCTCTCTCCCTTCAGATCCCGCAACACCTCTTCAACATCTTTGGCAGCCGCAGCAACAGCACTGGACGAAGCCGACCTTTTTCCTCGGGTGTCCCCAATAGAAACGTCTTCATCGGTGTCATCCTCGCTGCTGGATGAATCGCTGCCCTCGCTAGATGATTCCTCTACCCCCCTTTCCTTTTCCTTTTCTTGCTCTTCCTTGTCGGTGTCTTCGGAGACGCCTTCGTCATCCGAGATCTGAATTAAAGCTCTGATACCGCCCACGCGGGGCACCACTCCTCCAACCTTAGCAGAGCCTCGGCCGCTCGAGGCAACGGCCGAGGATGTGGAAGTGCCCGAAGCACCAACAACAGCTGCGACCTTCGTCGCCAACACCTTCCCCCGGCCACCGGGACCGCCGCGCCCACGGCCACGACCCCTCTTCGGCCGAGAGACAACTCCCTCATCTCCCGCAGCGGCACGCTTCCTCTTCTTCGGAGCATCTTCGCTCGACGGAGCGGGCCAGTTTGGATACTGGATGCCAAGAATGTCAAACAGTCTGTTAACCCGACCTTCGGCACCTATCGCGCTGTGTATAGCCTTATTTTCCAACGTTGACAATTTGCCAACTAACTCCTCCACCCACTGTTGCACACGCTTATATATAACCTCGAGCCCATCCTCTCGCCTGGGAAATTTCTTGAAAACATTTGCCCAAACCTTGTTCAAATCAACCTTCGGTCTCTTCAACCCCTTGCCCTGGTAGCGAGGGTCATCCTCAACCTCAAACCACACTTGTTTCTCGCGAAGAGGCCAGATCTTGGCGCAATAGTGCTCTTCAACCAGATCGCGGGCGCACTGAGAGCGCGAGACAACCCTCAAACAATCAACAGCCGCGTGTGCTTCGCCGTCCATTCTGGCCTCCGCACTTACATCCCCAAGAGGCGGGAGCTCACCGCATAGCTCCGCCACATCACTGAGCTTGTAGTAAAACCAAAATTCCTGCCACCCGCTGGTCCACTTGTTCTTCTGAGCTTGCACTGGCAACTCCGACCCAGCGCGGTGGCAGAATGTGTACACAGCAAATTGACCCAGACAACTTTTACCCTTGCCACAATCAATCTTCCGAGGCTGAATGTGCAACCGATGAGTGCGAACAAAACCTTCGACATTCGGAGCGATACCTTGGGAACGGCACGCCCACACATACACCGACATCTTCGTAAAACATGAAGGTGTCAGCTGATGAAACTTCAGGTTGAACCTTCGCAACACAGAGGCCACAAAGGAGTGGGCCGGGAAGCGAAGGCCAGCCGAAAAAAATTCCTCAAACACCACAACTTCATCCGCATCCGGCTTCGGCACCGTCTCCCCGACGCTGGTCCTCGCCTTGCCCTCCTCGATCCAACCCCACCTAACATAAGACGCAATCTCCGATGCGCACACTCGGCTGAGCCCAAACTCGAAGGTAATCCCCTCTTCCGCTGAAACAGGGGAAGCAGCACGAGCAGTCTGCTTCAGCCTAGCCATCTCTCTAATCGCTAACACCTTCGCACAGCGAATGCTTGTCTCGACCCTCGCAGTCAAACTAAAAGAAACCTTCGCTACAGGAAAATAGCAACAGCAGGGTGGCTAGGGCGAATGAGGGCACGTCCTTTACCGCTCACCTACCCCTCCTATTTATAGACCAAGCGGCCGGCACTCCCGCGACAGTATCGGCACGACAATCGAAAAACGCGGCGCAGAAAACGAAACGGGCCTCAACAGTACGAACTACAGTGCAACGATACGGCCCAAAGCAGCCGCGGGCGTCGCTGCCAAGGGTCCCTTTACGTTTTCCCGTCCAAAATGCGCTGCTTGGGCCTAAAACTCCGTTCTTTAGATCCAAGGCAACGAGGGGCTACTGTTGGGGAAAAGGACCCTCGGCAAAAACGCCGCCCGATATGGTGCCTAGTTCAACCTTCGCTTGGTCCTTGTGCCCTCGCGAGGTCCCCCTCCTTTCGGGGTCAATTTCCTAACCTTCGGACGTGAATTCGACCCTCGATGCTCCCCTTTGCACTCCCTGCAGGTTAAGGCTTCGCGGCACGACAGGCGACCCTCGCTGGGTCCCAAGGTCACTCAGAGCGGACCAAGCAAGCGACGAAGGCGCGTTGGCCCGAAGGCGAGCGGAGTCGAAGGTCAGCGAGCACGGCCGAAGGACAAACCTTCGGCCCTCTCTCCCGAAGGCCAGTAAAGCCGGAGGACCTACAGACGGCGAAGGAGCACGGGCCCAAGGGCGAGCACGGCCGAAGGTCAAATCTCCGCCCTCCTCTCTGAAGGTGAACAGAACCAGGTGGCGGCGCATTGGAGGGGGGGCGATTAGGGTTTCCGCTTCAGCTGTGTGTTTACATTTTTGCCCTCCCTCCCTGCGTGGAGGTGAGGAATCTTTCCTGTACCCTTTTGTAATTTGGCCCACATCCCTTGGTATTCCCTATAAATACCAGGGGATGAACAGTGTAAAGGGGACTTCTGGGATCAGTACTCCACAGCATCGATTGAGTTCAAAACTTTCGCTTCCGTTTTACTTCCGACGCTTGGCCACCTTCGCCGTTCACTCTGTACAAGTGCGGGGGTTCGGCAAGTGTGTTTCCAACAGTCTATCGCACAACAGTGCCAGGTCTAGTCTAGCCTTAGGGTTGTCCTTAGACTTTTCAGTGTCCATGAGTGTTCCCCAAAGCGACTCAGCGATGTTCTTTTCAGTGTGCATTACATCAATGTTATGTGGCAGAAGAAGATCGTCATAATAAGGGAGTCTTTCCAAGCCTGACTTATGAGTCCACATATGCTCCTAACCATACCCCGCAAAACGACCGTCTGTTTCGTTGAACTGGAGAGCATCTATCTGAGCATGAACCTCGGCACCGGTCAGCATCCGAGGTGGAGGATCTCTCACCACGACACCTTTGGTAAAGTTCTTGGTGTCCCGTCTGAAAGGATGGTCAAGAGGCAGGAATTGTCGATGTTGGTCGAACGCCGAATACTTGCCACCCTTCTTCAACCAGATAAATCTCGTAGCTGTCTTACAAACGGGGCATGAGAACTTGCCATGGACACACCAGGCACAGAATATCCCATATGCCAGGTAGTCATGCAGTGAGTACTGGTACCAGATGTGCATTGTGAAGTTAGACCTTGAAGCTCGGTCGTATGTCAATACCCCTTCATTCCAAGCAGTTTCCAATTCATCAATCAGAGGCTCCATGTACACACCCATGTTATTCCCCGGGTGTCCAGGAATTATCAACGACAAGAAGACAGTATGACGTTGAAATAGGACGCCGGGGGGGGAGATTGAGGGGGATAACGAAGACGGGCCAACAGGTGTACGGGACAGCCATGAGTCCATAGGGATTGAAACCGTCCGTTGCAAAGGCAACACGAACATTACGAGCCTCTCTAGCTTTGTCATGATGGATGCGATCGAAATGGGCCCATGCTTCACCATCGGCGGGATGTACCAACTTCTCAGGATTGTATCGGGTACCCTGTTTGTGCCATGTCATCTGTTTTGCGGATTCCTCGGTCATGTAGAGACGTTGGATCCTCGGTGTGAACGGCAGGTAACGCAGGACTTTCATGGGGATAGAAAGCTGCCTCTTTGGGCCTTCACCATCGTCTACCTCCATGTATCTCGACGCTTTACACTTCGGACAGTAACCTGCATCCGTGGGATCTTTCCTGAAGAGGACGCACCCATTTGGACAAGCATGTATCTGCTCATACGGCATCTTCAGGGCACGAAGCAGTTTCTGTGACTCGTACAGGCTCTTTGGCAATATGTGGCCGTCCGGAAGCATGCTACCAAATAGGGCCAACATACCATCGAACGCATCTCAACTCAAGTTGAACTGGGACTTGAACCCCATCACACGGCCAATGGCATCCAGTTGAGAAACCGTTGTCCGCTCGTGAAGGGGTTTCTGTGCCGAAGACATCATCTCGTAAAACGCCTTTGCGGTCTTCTCCATCTCCTCCTCCATACGTCCTTCAGCGTACTGTGCTTCTTGGAAGTCATCTAACATGTCTGCTACCCCCGCATCAGCATCAAAGTCCTCCAGACGTGGTCGCACTGCTTCGCTCTCAAACGATGTGCTTCACCATGGTAGATCCACCGGGTGTAGTCCGGTGTGAATCCATTGTTCACAAGATGTTTAGCCATGTTCTCCTTGTCTTGCCTTCTCCGGTTCCCACATCTGCTGCATGGGCACAACACTTTGATCTCTCCTCGCCGAGCCGCGCCAAATGCATTGTTCACGAAAGCATCTGTCTTGCGCAACCATTCATCGGTGAAATCACTTCTGCTTCTACGGCCCGAGTACATCCACTGACGGTCATCCATCCTACTGTCATGCATCCGAGTACTTACATATCTACCTCCGAGTACTTCCATCCTACTATCATCTAATAGGTGAGGATAGGTTCTAATCCCACCCGCGGATACGTACATGAGGTCAGTTCCCATTGTCTGCCCCGAGCCGAGACAGAATTTCGGCAGCACCTCCCCGATGTTCTCAAGATACACGTCCCTATAGGGAGAGTGTGTATCCGGAGAACAACAGGGAGGTGATGCTGAAACTCCATCTCGAATCGGGGCAGACCATGGGAACTAGCCTCATCGACGCATCTGCGGGCTGTCCAAGTAACGTGGACAATCCGAAACAGATACGGTTATCGATATGCAGAGACCTGCATACCTCCAGCCGTATCTCTTTCGGACGGGAGACACCTAACTGGGTTCAATGACCTAAGACCCTTTTCTGGGAAGAGACGTTCTTTATACCTAGGGTGCCGGTGGAGTCAGGCTAGCGGCGCAGTGGTGAGTCGGTGCAGTGGCGAGGTGAAGCGGTGCAGGCAGACCCGCGACGACGACGAAGACGATCGAGGTCGCCGAGGATCTCCGGCTTGGCCCCGACAGGTCCTCCTCCTACAGAAAAGACAAAAAAGATAGTATCAATTAGAAATTTCGGCAGAACCTCCCCTGCACGGTGAGGTTTCATAACCTGCAAGAAAAGACGGCACGATGGCCGACATCCACATATATGTCAAGGCACGATGGCCGACATCAACATATATGTCCAGGCACGATGGCCGACATCAACATACATTAACAAGCATACCACTACTACTAACAACTACTATACTTACTACTACTACTTATCACAACTAAGTTGCAGAGGTACAAGGACGACGAGGCGATCGAGGACGACTTACAAGTGACGACGCGCGCCGATCGACGACGACGGTCCATGATGGGGCAGGGGCGCGTGGCCGAATAGGTGGCGCAGGGCTCCTCTTCCTCAACTCCTCCTCCTCCTCTCTTCTTCCTCTCCTCCTCCTCCTCCTCCTCCTCTCCTCCTCTTCCTCCTCCTCCTCTTCCTTCTCTCCTCCTCCTCTCCTCCTCCAACCAGGCCTGCAGGGGGCAGGGGCGGCGGCACGGCGCGAGTCCGCGGGCGGCCGCGCGGGGGGGGGGGCGTGCGAGGGCGGCTGCAAGGCGCGGGGCGGCGGCGGCGGGCGGGGGCGGCCGCGCGGCGCTGGGCGGCGGCGGCGGGCGGCGGCGGCGCGGGGCGGGGCGGAGGCGGCGCGGGCGGGCGGCGGGTGTGTGTGTGGGTGTGTGCGCGGGGCGCGGCCCTTTTTTATTTCACTGATCCGCTACTTTGCCGAGAGCCAGATCGGGCGGCTCTCGGCAAAGAGGAACCTATGCCGAGAGCCGGCTGATCCAGCTCTCGGCAAAGATTTTGTTTTTTTTTTTGCATAACCTACGCCGAGAGCCCTGGCCCTAGCTCTCGGCATAGGTGCTCTTTGCCGAGGGTTTTAGGAAGCCCTCGGCAAAGCATTTTATTTTTTTTTGTTTTTTGTGCTCCCAATTTTTTCTGTGGCCTTGCTACAGTACTAGAAGCCAAGATTTGAAATTTGAAGTGTTTTTCATAAATCTTGCTATATTTCGCGCATTTTCTTTAATTTGATGATTTTTCCCGCGGGACGCACGTTTGAACTGCAGGTGCATGAAATAATGAAACTCAGCGATTCGAAAAATAGTATTCATTCTTTAGAGGGTATTTCGACACCGTATCCAGGGACAGGCGCGGAGACTCGACCGTCTCGTGCACGAGAAACGGCGACCAAGTTGTGTGATATTGCATTTAAAATTATTAAAAATACAAACGAAGTCAGAAAATCATGAAAATGGACGAGTGACCTTGGCATCGCATGTAGAGGCTATGAAAAAAATTTGGAAATGTTTGGAGGAAGTGGTGGCGCAAGATGGTTGAAACCCTGAGATCTCACTCCTGGCATCACATGTGATGATATGCGGAGATCTCAGGGTTTCAACCATCTTGCGCCACCACTTCCTCCAAACATTTCCAAATTTTTTTGTAGCCTCTACATGCGATGCCAAGGTCACTCGTCCGTTTTTATGATTTTCTGACTTCGTTTGTATTTTTAATAATTTTAAATGCAATATCACGCAACTTGGTCGCCGTTTCTCGTGCACGAGACGGTCGAGTCTCCGCGCCTGTCCCTGGATACGGTGTCGAAATACCCTCTAAAGAATGAATACCATTTTTCGAATCGCTGAGTTTTATTATTTCATGCACCTGCAGTTCAAACGTGCGTCCCGCGGGAAAAATCATCAAATTAAAGAAAATGCGCGAAATATAGCAAGATTTATGGAAAACACTTCAAATTTCAAATCTTGGCTTCTAGTACTGTAGCAAGGCCACAGAAAAAATTGGGAGCAAAAATACAAAAAAAAATAAAATGCTTTGCCGAGGGCTTCCTAAAACTCTCGGCAAAGAGCACCTATGCCGAGAGCCAGGGCCAGGGCTCTCGGCGTAGGGTTTATCCAAAAAAAAATTTTGGTCCTTTGCCGAGAGCCTAACAGAGGGCTCTCGGCAAAGGTAACGGCGCAGGACGAGCCGTTTGCGAACGACCCGTTCGCCGAGGTGCCGTCTACGCCGAGGGTTTAGCCCTCGGCATAGGGTATCTTTGCCGAGAGTTGGACTTCGTCGAGAGTCTGGCCCTCGGCGTACAATTCTTTGCCGAGATCCGTACAGTGCCGAGGGCTGACTCTCGGCAAAGACCTCTTTGCCGAGTGCCCGTGTTTTAGCCCTCGGCAAAACGGCGGGCACTCGGCATAGAGCCCGTCTCCGGCAGTGGTGGGGAGTGTTCGGGCGACATTAATGGAGGTAGGGAGCAGGGTAGGACGGCTCGGCGTGGGCGGGGAGCTCGCGCGCGGCGCGGCGGCTTGCCGGCGGCCGGCAACTGCGCGCTGTCCGCGGCCGAGGGGAAAGAGGAGGAGGGTAGGGGATGGGCGAGGCGGCGGTAGGTAGGGGACCGGAGAGGTCGAGCGCTTAGCGCCGGCCTCGGGCGACACGGACGCGGGTCCGCCGGGCTCGGCGAGGCTGAGGCTGCGCCGCCGCCGGCCGGGGCCCCCTTGCATTAAAGTTCGCACAGAGACGTTGCCCAAACCCAAATCTAACCCCTTTCTGAAATTTTGAAATTACTTCCAAAACTTGAACTACACAAAGAAAACTCAAAACACCAGAGTTGCTTAAAATTTTGAGATCTACAACTTTGCCAATATAAACTTTTTCTGAAACTCAAAAGTTTTTGAGATAATTTTGAAAACCGAAAAAGGGACAAAATTGAAGTTTGAAGGAATTTGAAATTACTTCTGATTTTGTATTGAAACTTGAAAATCTGCAAATACCAAAGTTGTTCCTTTTGACAAAATCTACAACTTTGCTAAAAGGACCAACCTCAAATTTTGAATAGTTTTTGAATTATAAAAAGAGGGGTAAAACTAGAGTTTGAAAATTTGGGGTTTTTCAACAGGAAATTAAATTCTATTTTTGATTTTGAACTTTGATCAACACATCAAGGCATCTAGACACTCAACTGAACAAGATTTACACCAAGCTAGACACAGAGATGAAATTACCATTTTGCCCTTATAGGAAGATTTGGGCCTTTAGGGTTTTCGAAAAAGAGATCACTACACAAGTCACCTCAGAAAAAGGTAAATGCAAAACAAGCATTAGGCAAACATAAATGCATGGCAAGAAAGATTAATGACTAAAGATGATGACATGTCAGGTTAATTACATATTAATCACCATAGGTGTTACAGCCTTCCCCCCTAAAAGAAATCTCGCCCCGAGATTCTGCGTCTTAAGAAGGACAAAGGCAAACCTTACATCTACAGAGTATCGAGAAAGTCTGGAAAGGTCTTCGCTAAAAAGTCTTCGGATTCCCAAGTGGCTTCTTCTTCAGAGTGTTGGTTCCACTGGATCTTGTACCATCTTGTGGTAGTTCTCTGGGTAACACGGTCCTTGTAATCCAACACACGAACTGGATACTCAGAGTATGACAGATCGGGTTCTAACTCAACACCTTCAACTTCCACCACGTGTTCGGGTACTCGGAGACATTTCTTGAGTTGGGAGACGTGAAACACATTATGGATTGCGGAAAGATGATCGGGCAATCTTAGCTTGTAAGCTACCTTGCCACAACGTTCCAGAATGTCAAAGGGACCAATATAGCGGGGTGCTAACTTTCCCTTGACTCCAAAACGAGTAACTCCTTTGGTGGGTGAGACCTTCAGATACACATAATCTCCGATCTGGAACTCCAAAGGTCGACGTCTCTTGTCAGCATAGCTTTTCTGTCGAGACTGCGCAATCTTCATATTCTCTTGTATTTGCTTGACTTTTTCTTCCATATCTTTTACTAGGTCAACTCCAAAGAATTCCCTTTCTCCAGGTTCAGACCAACTGAGAGGTGTACGACAACGGCGACCGTACAGTGCTTCAAAGGGTGCCATTTTAATGCTTTCTTGGTAACTGTTATTATATGAGAATTCTGCCAAGGGCAAACACTCATCCCAAGTATCTGCGAAGGTGAGCACACAGGCTCTCAACATGTCCTCTAACACTTGGTTGACTCGCTCAGTTTGTCCATCCGTTTGTGGATGATATGTTGTGCTATGCAAGAGTTTGGTTCCAAGTGAGGTATGGAATGCTTTCCAGAACTTTGCGATAAACTGAGTACCATGATCAGAGACAATGGTCTTGGGTATGCCATGGAGTTTTACTATGTTGTTCTTGTACAAAGTGGCATAAGTGGGGACGGTGTAGCTGGTCTTGACTGGCAGGAAGTGAGCTTGCTTAGTGAGGCGATCCACGATCACCCAGATGGAATCAAAACCTCTTGATGTCTTGGGTAGCCCATTGATAAAATCCATATTGATATCGTCCCATTTCCAAGCAGGTATAGGTAAAGGTTGTAATTCTCCTCCAGGCTTCATGTGCACAGCTTTGACTTTCTGGCAAGTATCACATTGAGCGACATACCGGGCGATCTCAATCTTCATCTTTGTCCACCAGAACCTCTGCCTCAAGTCCTGGTACATCTTGTTGCTGCCGGGGTGGATGGAGAACCTAGTCAAATGTGCTTCATCAAGGATTAACTGTCTCAACTCAGGCACTTTGGGAACTACCAATCGGTTCTTGAACCATACCACTCCTGCATCATCAATCCTGAAACAATCAGCTTTTCCGGATCGGACCCTTTCGATGATGTGCTTGATTCCAGGGTTATCTTTCTGTGCAGTGATGATCTGTTCCCTGATAGGTGTTTCTATCCTGATATTATTCAGAGTTCCCTGCGGAACCATCTCAATACCCAGCTTTTCTAGTTCATAGCATAGGGAAGAACCATAGGGTTTCATTACCAGACAGCTGCAATACGACTTGCGACTGAGCGCATCGGCGACCACATTCGCCTTACCCGGATGGTAATGTACTTCGAGATCATAGTCCTTAATTAATTCAAGCCATCTTCTCTGTCTCATATTCAGTTCTTCTTGAGTGAAGATATACTTCAGGCTTTTGTGATCTGTGTACACATTGCAGGCACTACCCAACAAATAATGGCGCCAGATCTTTAAGGCGTGCACCACTGCTGCTAACTCAAGATCATGGGTTGGATAATTCTCTTCATGTCGCTTAAGCTGCCGTGAGGCATAAGCGATCACTCGGCCTTCTTGCATCAAAACACAGCCCAAACCAGTACCAGATGCATCACAATAGACATCAAAGGGCTTTTCGATGTTCGGCTGGGCTAGCACTGGTGACGTGGTTAGCAGTCTCTTCAATGTCTGAAAGGCTTGTTCACAAGCTGGTGACCAGACAAACTTCACAGAATTCTTTACTAACTCGGTGATAGGCTTGGCGATTCTGGAGAAATCCGGAATGAAACGGCGATAATATCCAGCCATTCCCATGAAGCTGCGGACTTCATGAACAGTGGTAGGTGGCTCCCAATCCAGAATGTCTGCCACCTTTCCGGGATCAACTGACACTCCTTCAGCGGATAGGACATGACCAAGGAACTGTATCTGATCTAACCAGAACTCACATTTACTGAACATGGCATAGAGCTGATGATCTCTGAGATGGGATAGAACGATACGAAGATGTTCGGCATGCTTTTCAGGGGTCTTTGAGTAGACAAGGATGTCGTCAATGAACACGACCACAAATTTATCGAGCTCCGGCATGAATACGGAGTTCATGAGGTACATGAAGTGGGCAGGGGCATTGGTCAAGCCGAAGGACATGACCAAGTACTCATATAGGCCGTATCTGGTAGTGAAAGCGGTTTTAGGAATGTCCTCGGGACGTATTTTTATTTGGTGGTAGCCAGATCTGAGGTCAATTTTGGAGAATACTCTGGCTCCAGCTAGCTGGTCAAAAAGAAGGTCGATACGAGGCAAGGGATACTTATTTTTGATGGTGACTTCATTGAGTGGGCGATAATCAACGCATAATCTGAGACCCTTGTCTTTCTTCTTTACAAAGATTGCAGGACAGCCCCAAGGAGATGAACTTGGGCGAATGAAGCCCTTATCTAGCAACTCTTGTAACTGGATTTTTAGCTCTGCCAACTCTCTGGGAGGCATTCGATAAGCTCTGCGGGATATAGGAGCAGTCCCGGGCATAAGCTCTATGGCAAACTCAACATCACGGTCAGGAGGTAGGCCAGGTAAGTCCTCTGGAAAAACATCAGGGAATTCACAGACCACGGGGATGTCTCTGGTCTCCTGAACATAGGTGGTATTCAACTGCGTGGTTGCTGGTTTTAGAGGCATTGGGAGTTAGAGAAGGAGCTTGGAGGTACTGTTAGGAATGTCCACTCTCACAACTCTATCCAGGATATCCATCATGGCTTTATACTGACACATCCAATTCATGCCTAAAATGACATCTATTTTCTGATCACGAAGCACTATCATGGTGGTAGGAAATACATGTTCCCCCAACATCACTGGTATATTACGGATTACCTCCTTAGTACTTATACGCCCTCCAGGCGAAAATATGCAGAAATTTTCTTTCAATTCCCCAATTGATATCCCATGCTTAGAGACAAATGTACGACTGATGAAGGAATGCGATGCACCAGAATCAAACAACACGACTGCGGGATGATTGGCAACGGAAAACCTACCGATCATGACGGGCTCTCCTTCTGGGATGTCGCCGACAGTGGTATAGTAGACTTGCCCGTGCTTCTTGACAACTTTGCCTTTCTGAACATGTTGTTGCTGGACACGGTGCTGCTGCTGCTGAGATCCTCCAGAACCCTTCTGAGTATTCTGAGCATACCTCTTGGGCTTTGGGCACTCACGAGACCAGTGACCGACTTGGCCGCAGTTGTAGCAGGGATGGTTGTAGGCGGTTTGTAGGGTGGTGATTCGAACACCTGGGGCGTTCGGCTGCGTGGCACTTTGCTGGTTGGCATTGTGGGTGGTGGCCGCAGTACGGACGACCACTTGCTGGTGGGGGTAAGGTGGGCAATTTTGGTGGTGGCTAGGGTGATAAATGACCCTCTGGCTCTTGTGACTGCCAGAGAAACTGTTGGATCCTGCTTTCTTCTTCTTCTTTTCCTCTTGGTACTGGCGATTGCTCTCCTCAAAAGCAACAGCTCGGTCAATGGCATCATGATATGAGCCGGTCAGGTTATTGGACATACTTCTGCGGATCTTGGGGTGCAGTCCCCTAAGGAAACAGTCCCTCTTCTTCTCGTCCGTGTTGACGTACTCCGAGGCATACTGGCTAAGGTGATTGAACTGACTCACATACTGCATCACTGTGGAGTCCTTCTGCTGTAGTGCCAGAAACTGATCAAGCTTCATCTTCATCAATCCGGAAGGGATATGATGTGCACGGAAAGCGGTGCGGAACTCTTCCCAGGTCAACTGATGACCTTCAGGCTGGGCAGCCAACAGGTTGGCATACCAAGTGCTTGCTGGACCACGAAGCTGCTGAGAAGCGAACCGGGGCTTTTGGGTGTCGGTGCAGTGAAGAAGACCAAACTTCTGCTCCATGGTGCGGAGCCAATCATCAGCTTCAAGGGGTTCATCGGCCCTCGTAAAGACCGGTGGACGAGTTTCGGTGAAATCCACATATGTGGTCTCATGGTTGATGTTGTGGCGACCACGGTGGCCATTGTTCTGCTGCCCCTGATTTTGAGCCATCAGGTTAGCAGCGGCTGCCAAGGCTGCGATGGCATCTGCTAGCGTAGCAGGTACAGGTGGAGGATTTGGAAGGTCAGCCTCCTGAGAACTTCCAGCTCCATTGCGAGTGTTCACAGGCATCTGTTAAGAAACTTGGAACTTAGCATCCATTGATTTAAGTTCTGATAACAACTGACTGATAACTTCATTGATACAAAGGTAGATCACTGACAGATAACCACAGACTGATAAGGGGAAAAGGTACGAAAAGAAAGATATAGACCCGACTAAAAAAAAGACCGACTAGCGCTCCCAAACCTAGACTAAGGGTTTAGGTAAGCAGGTGGTACAGACACACGGGATCTTCATCCTCTAACAACGGGTCTAGTCTTCGTCGATGATGATCATGTCCTCGTCGTCATCTTCCTCGAGGATGAGCTCAGGCTCAACCTCCTCGTCCTCGTCTTCAACGTGGATGTTCTCGGCAGGTTCAATCTCCTCGTTCATGCTTGGCTCTTGCTCCACGTCCGGCTCTTCCACTACTCCGTCCTTAGGGTCCTCGACAACCGGGGGAACCATGGGGTGGAGTTGGTCGTACAGCTGGTGTACCTCCTCATGAAGCATATCATTGAACTGTTCAATCTGAGTTGTGTACTGCCGCAGTCCGTGAAGCTCGGCTCTGGTGACGTCCTCGCGAATCCAAGTAGCATCGCGCTGCTGGATGGCGCGAGTCACGTTCCGGTTGGCCTGCTCCAGGAAAGCTCGTGCCTCATAGAACTCCAGACGTGAATGGTAGAAGTCATGCTCCAAGTTCTTCAGCTCAGCCTTCAGATTCTTGATCTCCTCCTTTAGGTGTTTGCGGGTGCGACGGGGAAAGCGACGACCGTTGGAGGCTTCGCCAGTCTCTTCTCCAGTGCGTGGTGCCAGTTGGTGGCGTGGCACACCATTGGGTCCAGTCGACTTGCGAGCAGTCAGCTTGATGCGGGCCATGTCTGGATAGGATAAGATGGATGAGGAGTGAAAAGGCTAGCAAGAAAAGGTAAAGGCATACTAACCCAATGAACTTAGAGAGGAAGTTATTATTAACTTAAGTGAATATGACATGATGCATGAATCGTTCCTACGGAACAAGGCAAAGCACTAAATAAATAAGGTACATAGGGCTTAAAACATGTTGTCTCGCTAACTAGTGTTGCCATACACAAGACAAGATAAGAGAAGCAATTTGGACTCAAAATAGTCAAGTTTAGTTTGTTTGGACTCAAAGATCTTTTGAAGTTTTCGCAAGAACACTGCAACGTTATCGTGGGATGCTCCGATACCACTCTGTGGCGGAACGGCCCTAATCCCATGGCCCACCGGTCCCTGTCATCCACTGACAGCCGAACTGATGTTCCGTGTGATTAAGACTGTTCGTCACTGGGCTGCATCAGCGCCCATCGTCCGCAGGATCATCTCACAATTCGGTTACAGCATTGGATACTTCAAATAACATCGGAATACAGAGCGGAAGACTTAAATAATATTAGTTTTACAAACCGAGGTTCCAGATAAAATTAAAGGTGCAGTTATTACAAACCAAGTTCGGGAGATAGAAAATAGGCAACGTAGCGGAGTACAACAAAATAAGATACTTGCAATCACCCAGCCCGAGGGTGTACACTTTACTCTTCGGCCTCATCGGCCTCTTCCTGGACGATGGTCATGCAGCAGGGCGCAAGACACACCGGGGACTCAGTCATACCTGCAGCATGGGTAACAAACCCTGAGTACGGGGGTACTCAACAAGACTTACCCGACTAAAGAAAAAGGGGAGAAGACTCAAGAATGAGAGGCTTAGGTAGTCAAGGTAAGGCTTAAGCAAGATCAAGTATTTTGCAGAAAAAGCATTTTGAAATCCTTGTTTTATTTTTGGAAAGATTCCAGTATTTCTCAATTCTCCATTGTCCATGATTCATTTTACCTTTCAAAAACATACCTAGTTGAGAACCACTCTCCGTTGACAGTCAGTGACCAAGTCTCCATAACCGAGGAGCAACGTTAATCCGGATAAATAATACTCAGTTGAGGATCCCTATCCACACTGCATATGTAGCACCCAAGCTTGCATATGCCAACTCGTCTACCACGATTCCTCCAAGATTGGGCCCGGTCCTACGCCACCCGGAAGTACAGTACACCACTCCTATCCAGGTACGACGACCACGTGGGTACATGCTACTTCCGCCATCTCTCCACTCCCAGTGCGCGGTTGTCGGTCCAATAAAGGATTCCTCGGAGCCAGAGCTTTCCGAAGTATGTGAATAGTTGCAAGTCTTGGCCAGCAGGCCCCCATACGGATGGTCCCTAAATTTTTCCGCCAGCGACAAGCACCTCGGGACTCTAACCCAAGAGTACAGGTTCTGTTGGTTTTTCAACCCTGTCCCGGTCGGTGTCAACTGTTGAGTCCCGGACTACAACATAACGACATCGTACGCTCGGACAACCTCTCCTCGCTGTTGACTAGGTACGGATCAGATACTTAGCCACGCAGGGAGTAAAACCCAATTCCCATCAAAATTCTTTAAGTGATCACACTTTTGAAATTAGCATTTTATTGCAAATCTATTGTATAGCATCGCTAACCATTTTGCAAATAGTTTTTAAACAGGGCAGGTGGATTTTCTGGTGGAGGTAAATAGTGCAGGTAATAGGTCATCACACAACTCCTATAACCTAATGCAGTAGTTTTAACTCAAAAGCATTTAAGTAAACTTTTGTGAAAACAAGGAAGGGTTAAGATGCACCGGGGCTTGCCTTGAAGAGCAAAAAGGACGGGCTCGGGGTCGGCAGTGCAGGTGTCGGAGCTCGGGGTCGCCTCGGGGGTAGGTTCGTCAGCGGCTGCTTCGACTTTGACGCCTTCTCCTTCGGTCACTATACGGATGCAATGATGTATGCTTATGAGGATGCTGACATGAACAATACAGCACAAGACAAAACCACTGATTCTAGAGTACAACTTTCTATCGTGTAATTAACTTCTAGAACAGACACAAAGTTACTTATCTTGATCTCTAAGCAAAATTAATCAACCTATTAAGCATCATTTATCCGACCTAAACACAAAACAAGCATGGCATCACAAACATCATAGACCAAAGGGGTGGGGGTCTATGAACAGCAAACAATCCCAAAAGTCACATCACAGGACATACAACATGAACTCTACTTGATTTTCTATTTTTCCTAATTATATAAAAAGGTCATTTTATGAAGTTACTCCAAAAGGCCTCAAAAATCTACCAGAGACTAAGCATGACATAACTAGCACATAAAAATTTATCTCATGATTTTTGGAGCTACACATGATTTTCTAAAAATCTAAAACCATTCATTTCTTAATTAAAAGGGAGATTTTTTATTTTCAAATTTTTGCACAAAGTCCAAGTTTCATATTTTTCTAAAATACTACATGGTATAAAGAGTCTACCATCAAATTTTCAGAATTTTTGGAGCAACACAGAAAATCACACAAAAAGATGAAAAAGGAATACTATTCACAACTTCCCAAAAAGGAAAAGAGCACTGTGCTCCTTCCTCGCAAGGCTCGGGCGAAACGGGCTCGGGCGAGACGGAAACGATCGCTTCGTCCGAGGCCTGGCTAGGAGGCTCGGGCGAGACGGAAGGCTCGGGCGAATCGCAGGCGAGGCGGACGGCGGACCGGCCGCTCGGGGCTCGCGCTGGGAAAGCCGAGGGTGGGGAAAGATTCGCGGGCTCACCAAGAGTCGGGAGGGAGGCTCGGCGAGGCGGTGCAGGGTCGGAGGAGGGAGCTCGACGTTGGCGGTGCTTCGGCGGAGCTCTCTCGGCGGCGAGCGGCGTGCTGGCGGGTCTGTCCACCAAAAGAGGTCGCTGAGGAGCGGTTAGGAGCGCGCTGAGGTGAGGAAGAAAGGGCAGGGGTCGGAGGGAAGAGAGAAGCACTCACGGCGGCGAATTTCTCGCTTAGCCGAAACACGGCCGTTCGCCGGGGTTGGAGAAGAACCGCTCGCGCCGGCGAAAGGAGGGACGGAGGGGTGAAATTGGTTGCTCCGGAAGGTGGAGAAGCTCAAGGCGATGGCAGCGGCGGGCTCGGCTGGCGCTGGGGTGGTCTGGTGACTCGGGGCGCCGTGGTGGCGGCAATGGCGGAACTCGGCGGCTTTTATAGCCGCGGGACGGAGCTGGGGGGGTCCGGTCAGAAGGGTGGGGAGCGTTCGGGCGACATTAATGGAGGTAGGGAGCAGGGTAGGGCGGCTCGGCGTGGGCGGGGAGCTCGCGCGCGGCGCGGCGGCTTGCCGGCGGCCGGCAACTGCGCGCTGTCCGCGGCCGAGGAGAAAGAGGAGGAGGGTAGGGGATGGGCGAGGCGGCGGTAGGTAGGGGACCGGAGAGGTCGAGCGCTTAGCGCCGGCCTCGGGCGACACGGACGCGGGTCCGCCGGGCTCGGCGAGGCTGAGGCTGCGCCGCCGCCGGCCGGGGCCCTCTTGCATTAAAGTTCGCACAGAGACGTTGCCCAAACCCAAATCTAAGCCCTTTCTGAAATTTTGAAATTACTCCCAAAACTTGAACTACACAAAGAAAACTCAAAACACCAAAGTTGCTTAAAATTTTGAGATCTACAACTTTGCCAATATAAACTTTTTCTGAAACTCAAAAATTTTTGAGATAATTTTGAAAACCGAAAAAGGGACAAAATTGAAGTTTGAAGGAATTTGAAATTACTTCTGATTTTGTATTGAAACTTGAAAATCTGCAAATACCAAAGTTGTTCCTTTTGACAAAATCTACAACTTTGCTAAAAGGACCAACCTCAAATTTTGAATAGTTTTTGAATTATAAAAAGAGGGGTAAAACTAGAGTTTGAAAATTTGGGGTTTTTCAACAGGAAATTAAATTCTATTTTTGATTTTGAACTTTGATCAACACATCAAGGCATCTAGACACTCAACTGAATAAGATTTACACCAAGCTAGACATAGAGATGAAATTACCATTTTGCCCTTATAGGAAGATTTGGGCCTTTAGGGTTTTCGAAAAAGAGATCACTACACAAGTCACCTCAGAAAAAGGTAAATGGAAAACAAGCATTAGGCAAACATAAATGCATGGCAAGAAAGATTAATGACTAAAGATGATGACATGTCAGGTTAATTACATATTAATCACCATAGGTGTTACACTATGTAACCTTGCACTCTCCTTATGGCTATAAAAGGAGGCGCCAGGGGCACTCTCAAGGGGCAAGACACAGAGAGCACAAGCAACATTCGGGTTGCAATCTCCCAACACGCATACACACTCACAGCGTCCTCCGCCTACACGAGACTTGGGGTGCTCCCCCTCTCTCACTCGCTTGTAACCCCTACTATGAGCACCTCGGCGCAAGATAACACGATCTCCACTCTCCTCACTAGACGTAGGGCCTCCATTTGCCCGAACCAATATAACCCTCTTCTGTACTTCTTGCATCACCACCCGGAGCTAGGACCACGCAGATACAAATTCACTCGTCGGTGTTAGGACCCCCCCCCCCCCCCCCATTTTTGAAACACCGACACAAAGATATAGAAAACGATTTTTATGCAAATGACTCTCTAAATAATGGTTTAGAGAGTGAGATTTAGAAAAACTCTTGGAGATGGTCTTACAATTTTTATCCTTATATACACAGGCTGAGGAGCGGATTGTTGGATTGTGGTAACGATGTGGCCTATTTTATACCATTATTAATTTGAGATTTTGTGTTGTTTCAGCTTGCATATTGTAACATCTTATAAGGTGCATCCACAGTTTGCGAGCTAAAATAAATAGGATCTTAGTTGGATAAACGAGAGAGAGAAGTTTTAAGATCTCGAGTATATCCCAGCTTACTCATCAATTGTAATTTTGTGTCCATCCGTAGCTTGGTTAATTCTTTTTATTGCCAGTCCACTTCGAGTTTTCAACTCATTTTATTACAAGTATTGCATACAAAATAATTATTTCTTCTAGCAGCAAACACGTGTTTGTTGACAACGCCAATCTCTCATAGGTGTTCAATAAGGTAAGATGTACGCTCTTGTGCATACACGTGTCTCTGAGCATTTTATGTTATGATTAAGATTCTGTTCGGCATGACTTAAAGTGACTTTTATGCTTATTGTATTGTTTCATAATTGATTTGTATGGATTAAAGTCATCCTCACCCCTATAATTTGGTTAAAGAAAATAGTATTCTCTCCCGAGTACACAACAAATATGTGGTGTTTCTTGACTTCAATCAAATCTAGAAAAAAAAATATATCTAAAACTTCCTTTATTTATTCTATTTACCAACTAAAAACGAAGTAAATATTTATTTTATCTAAATATATGTTGTCATAACCGTTCAATCAAAATAAATAAACAGCTCAACGCGGTGACTTGAAAGTACCTAAGCAAAACCTAACCAGCTTAGCTTCTTGTTGCAAAGATTAATTTGTTGACTTGTGTATCCGTATTCCTCAGCTCCGTGAGGAGATGATGAGATCACAGTATGGTTTTCTGGTTCGATCAAAACCAGTGGCAAACTGCTGTCAAAAAAAAAAAAAAAAAAAAAAAAAAAAAAAAAAAAAAAAACAGTGGCAAAGTTGGGTAGGACAGCGTGTGAACCCAAAAATTTGCTGATTCGTCTTCGTCTTGACGACGTTAACGTCGCATCTGAGAAGCTTCCATATTCGATTGACTAAGCCTTGATAATAAATATACCACCCAAAGAGCTTCTCGCCACAACTCTCAATGTTTCGTTCATTAAACTTTGCGATAACATATATGGGAGCAGCAACAGTAGAGCACAGGACGTAGACGTACGGCGACCGGCGACCGGCGTGTCCATGGATTCATCAAGCTCACAGCCTGCCGCAATGTATGCATCTCTCTCTCTCATCAGTCTCTCTTCTCTCCATCGTTTGGAGATGAATCGAATGGCTGCCAATTATTGAGGAATTAATTTATCTTGCTCACCTCTTCTTAGTCTTCTCTCTACGCTGTGTTTGTACGTGTTAAACGACACTCGATATGAGTACGTTTATCAGCATAGCTTTGGTTTTCATGTATGGTTGTTCATCATTGTTTGTCAAATTCTCATGTAGCAACATGTAGGTATATATATTGTCGTCCACAACAGATTTTCAAGTTCATGATGTATGTATGGCCTAGTACTGTGGAGTATATATACTTCCCTACAGATATCAAATATCATCGCTGACACGCCCTTGGTTTAAGCAGATCAGCTGATCCTGAGTAGACTAGCTGGTATATAGCTAGACTTAATTTCTGCACCATTGTAGAAGCAAAGTAAGTTATAAGCACCCGATAGATATGTTAGGCTAGCTCTCGACGACGACGATTTATGCGTGTCCTAGCTAACTGCTTCCTTGGCTCAAAAAAAAAAAACTGCAGCGATTCGTCCAGAGGGAGCGGAGAGGAGGCGGCGGCGGCCGAGGAGGCAGAGGCAGAGGCCGGCAACGGCAGGCAGCTGGTGATGCCCGAGGACGGGTACGAGTGGAAGAAGTACGGCCAGAAGTTCATCAAGAACATCCAGAAAATCAGGTACGTACTTGCTTTGCTCCGTTCGACTTCGATCGATCCAACATCCATGCACGTACACATATATACATGGCATTTTAGTCCCTTTTAGTTAGTTTTGGCATCGATCAACGACCCGAGGCGAGATTGGTCATCTCGAACTCGCAAATAAAGGTAGTGCAAACTTGATCACATATATACCATGCATTTCGTCGTGTCAAATCGTTTCCGCCATACATGTGTGCATCAGATTAATCAATAGCTCGACGTTGACCAAAGCTTTGACTTGTCGCTCAAATCGTTTTAATTGAGTCGATGTGACGCCGCCCATCGATCGATCATCGATCACTGGGATAATGGAATGGATTGCCCCGTCCCGGCCCATCAAAGTGGGTGTTGCATGCCAACTGATCGATGATCCAATAATGGCGTGGCGCAGGAGCTACTTCCGGTGCCGGCACAGGCTGTGCGGCGCCAAGAAGAAGGTGGAGTGGCACCCGCGGGACCCCAGCGGCGACCTCCGCATCGTCTACGAGGGCGCGCACCAGCACGGCTTCCCCGCGGCGGCGGCTCCTCCCGGCGGCCAGCAGCAGGGCGCCGCCGCCTCCGACTCCAACAGATACGAGCTGGGCGCGCAGTACTTCGGCGGGGCCCGGTCCCACTCCCAGTGACCCGGGTCAGCTGGCAACTGCTCCGGGGGCCTGGGGTGACAACTGGCAAGAAAGGCCGCGCCGGCGGCGTCGCGCCACGCAGCATGCTGCATCGATTGCTTTCGCTGCGCACCGGCATGCAGGTGGCTGGCTGGTGCTGCCGGTGGCGGTGGCGATGCCGGTTGACGCCTTGCGCCGGCGCAACGTGATGTTGAGTGCCGATTAATTGTTGCTGCTCCGGTCAACTCTCCGGTCTAGTACTAGTGTACAGTACTATTAGGACGATGGCGCATAATTGTAATTTGTAATTTGGATATATGTATGTGGATCAAAAAATAATTAGTTGAAAGTGGGCGCTAGCACCGCCGCTATCATGTTTTGTTTTTGCAACTCTTGTTCTGAAGAGTGTAACCTCAAGGGCAACTTGTGTGCTAGTAGTGGAATTGGAAAGGCTGCAGAGTTGGGCTCGGGGCCCTGGCCACCCAGCTTTGCATCGTCTCTGAACCGAATGCGACACTCTCGACCTAGCTTTATCAGTGGGATAAGCCTAATCCGTTTAGTCATCTTTATGTCATTCAATCATTTGCGGGTACCAAGGCGTCAATGAGTAATGAGTGCCGCACTGTATCCGGTATCGTCTGCCGTCGACTAATCACTGCAACTGCTCGGGATGCACAACCCAACAAGTTGGCAAAATAAACGAAACACCGAATAGCGGTACCTTAAGTCTCCATGCATGCAATACGAGACATTCTTTGCAGACGATAATTAGTGCCATTCTTATACAGTACGTAGAATTCAAATTATTCACCCTAGCATGTAACATCCAAAAAAGTGGAAAAAAAAACCGTAAGTGCAGCAACATTTGAAAACAGATATTAGAAACTACATACATGCCTCTCATTAGGCACTAGCAAAGAGGCGACCCAATAGTATGGTCTACTGACCGGCCCCTCCATACGGGTAATAACCAAGAAGATTAATCCAAGTGTCCTAAACGTTACAGCATGTCGAATACAACAGATAACTTACAACCAGTCATACAGTCCCGTCAGTACATTGCCCTTGCCCCCGTTAGCCAGCCTTTTCATCATCGCACAGCACACCAAAAGATACTCAGAAAAGACTTTAAAAGACTCGTGTCTCCAAGACAAAGTAAGGCAAAATTTATCTACTCTTGTTAGCACTCAACTTAAGTTAACGCTGCAACCACATGGGACAAGCGTGTACCTGCAGTTCACACAAACTACTAAAACCAAATGGACCAACTATAAGTCCACCAGCTGACACAACAAACCCACCCAATCTCTGACACACCACAGCTCACATAAATTACAAGATGCTATAAGTTCCGCCAGACTTCTTATGTACAGTTAGAATTTATGGTCACACGAAAAACCTCAGTGAAGCTTGCAATTAGAAGAACACGACCTTCACAGGGGTCATCTGCAAAGAGGGCATCAGAAGGAAAAGATTAGTTTTAAATAATTAATTTTAGTACTGCACACTCTCTCACGAGTTATAAACAATAAAAGATCCTTTTGGAACACAAGAATTTCACAAAAATCATGTATGATTTCAAGGAAATCAGTTCATTTTCATAGGAAAACACATGAAACAAGAATAAATCCCACATTCCAAAAGGGGCTTAAAAAGAGAAGGAAATATCCCCTCAGGCAGCTATTTACATACCATGGCTTGCATAGCATATTATTCGCATACATACTTTTTATTAGTAATGATATCAAACAGCAAAACAAATCAACCACTTCATAGCTATACGTAAAATATAAAGGCAAATGATTATTTCAAGTCACCCAACAAGACTCCTCTGCCCTTAGCTTTCTTACTAACCTTTGCTCTAACATCTAATTTGAATAACCAGAATACCATGATAAAAGTTTGTTTCGAAAACACAGTAGAAAACAAGATTCCAACATTCTACAAGTTTAACAACAAACAACATACAGGTGCCCAATCCCACATGTACCAAAAATGAGTACAGGGCATAGTGAACTGCAGTCATCCACCTTAGCATTTTATCAATATCAACAAAACAAGAGAATCTCAATTGTAGCAAGAGTCATTCATGCACTATGATTGAAGCATGATAAAAAGAACTACATACCATTGCTGAACTTTTCTAAACTCTGTCAGTACAGGATAGATGTTTTCAAAGGCAGTGTAGGTCTCCTCTCTCACCTATAAACAATTGAGTATGAAATGAAGGGAAAAGAGAAGCAAATGGCGGTATTATTAAGCATGTGCAAAAAAATGACAACTAACCTTTGCTCCAGTCAAAACAATCTTGCCTGAAACAAAAATTAAAAGAACAATCTTTGGTTGTTTCATCCGATAGATAAGGCCAGGAAAGAGTTCTGGTTCATACTGTAAAACAAATCAAAAATGTCATTATCCACAAGAACAGAGACACAAAAGGGTAAAAGATAAAAACTACTGTGATGATAAAGTAAGCCATCATTGGACATACACTTGAGAAGGCACCATGAGAATATGCAAGGCCCTCAAGCCTAATTGGAAACTTAACATCACAAGAGCCAACAATATTCTGAATCTTAAAGTCCTGGCATAGAACAGCAACTTAGCAGCTGATGTACAAATTGTTCAAAGCACAGGTCAATGTACACAAGTATGAAAATAGTTACCTTAAATTTAGCTGGAAAACCAAGTTTCTGAATAATACGAGCATACTGGAAATACAGACAAGTGTTAGAATTCAGGAATCTCTCAGTAAACTAGATCCAACTTAAATAAAATGGTAGCAAGCCATATGGCACCTTTCTTGCTGCAAGCTTAGATTGCTGTTCGCTCTTCGCTCCAGTACATACCTGGTGATAGAAAATTATAAGTCGCTTGCTTCAGCACTACAACAATTATGAGGGATTGATACAAGATTGTAGTTCTATATGAAACAAATGCAGCTCTAATAAACCTTCTTCATTTGGAAGAAAAGTATTGGTGCATTAATGCATTTAATTAATATTCGACAACCAAGAAAGTTTACATAACTGAATATATTGATACAGATAAAATCCCAAGTAAACACACACCACCATATATCATCTGAAAAGAAAAAATATATTTTCCTCGTATAGGCCAGAGAGGGTAAGAACACTATTCTCCAATATTTGAAGATTGAGAGAGGTAGATTAGGGCACAGCAAAAACAGAGAGATTAGTCTATCTTTTGACAACGTGGCACAGAGGCAACAAAGCATGTCAAAAAGAAAACGATCAAATCTCATGTATGCCATATGTGCAACAAAAATTCTGAGGTGAATAAATTTAATACAACGGAAATTCTGCACCAAAAACATGCAAATCCTTGAAAATTGACAGAATAAAACAAAAGGCATTGATGACATACCATTTTACCCGACGCAAATATCAGTGCCGTAGTTTTGGGTTCTCTTATTCTCATAATGACTGCAGCAAAACGCTGTTTACAGATAAAAGAGTCAACATACAAAATATAATAACAGAGAGAAAACTTAGCAAAAATCAGATTGCTACATATATCATCATAACTAATAAAAAATGCATTCAATACAAGCCCTAAGAGCAAGCAAGTCATATATAAGCTAAAAATTTAGACAGGACAAGCTGTATATGAGCATGCATATGGTCCAAAATTAACCACGCACATCTCATCCCAGGCCATCCATTGGCCATTAGCTCAAAGCTATTTGAACTCACAGACATGATTGTACATCATTACAAAGGATCAACATATGTTGTATTGTACTCCCTCCGTATAGGAAAAGAAAGTCGTTTTGGACAATGACACGGTGTCCAAAGTATAACTTTGACTCCTTGTTTTTATAAAAAATATTTATTGGAAAATGATATATGTATACTTTTATGAAAATATTAGCCAATACAAATCTATTCATATAGCTTTTACATTTTAAAACCCAATAACTTAAAAGTTATTCATGATTTATATTCTCAATGTTTGACCAAAACCTTGTCCAAAATGACTTCCTTTTCCTATATGGAGGGAGCATATCCATAAAATTATCTGCTAGATAAAACCACCAGGAAATACAGTGCAAAGCCATTGCTTTGAGATAATCAGTATACCTTTGGGTTATACTCCGCATTTCGTGCTTGCAAAGCTATTGCTTTGAGCTCAAGTTTACAATCCAAATTAACTGTTGATACAATATTCCTGTCATGAAAAAATGGCAGCACGTCAGGCGGACCAAGATTGAAGCACTGTCATACACATGTCAATTTTATTTTGTAAACAATGCAGTAACATAGGATTCTTATTGTAAATTTTCAGCATTATAGACACTACAAGATGATAGTGTGTGCTATTAATTTCTTCATCGTGCCAATTTCCAACATGTACAAATCATATACATGAATGACTATCATTCAAGCTGGCCTACACTATAATGGTTAGATCATAAAAGCTTTGTATCAATCAAAGTCATTTCAGGACTCGATATGGCACAAATAAGCCCATAGCACTTAAATCCCACATGAAGAATGAAATCTGCTGCATAAGAATCTTTCGCCTAATACATAATCTCCAATGTCACAAAAGCAAGTCCCTTAGGTTGCTTTTGGCTTGGAGACAAAGTGGGATGGAATGGTCATGTCCCTATTTTTTGGGACAGGATTGACCCAGTTCTAGTTTGGTTGGAGTGATAGGTTCATTCCAGTTTTTAGTTTGGTTCAAAGGATTTGGTGGGATGGAAACGGCCGGGGTTTTAACACCATTAGAGACAATAATCCATGACCCCACCAGCCATTGTCTCCAAATCTATTCTTGTTGTCTTCTTCGGGTGAGCAGACCCTGATTCCCAAGATTTCATACCAGAGTCGCACGACATATCTGCAGCTCAGGTGCCCAAGATCTGGGCACTACCGCCGCCCAAGAGCTTGGCCCGCCCATTCATCCAAGATTTCATGCAGAGATCTCAGCACCGCCGCTGCCAGAGATGCTCAGCCTGCCCCAGAGATCTCGTGTGGCCAAAGAAGATTGTCGGACCCGCCGCTTCCCATGCTGGAGCTCACCCCACTCCTTTTACTGTCAGTGCTAGCCCAGTGCGCTGCATATTCTCTATCCATCTCTCCTTCACTTGCCTTGAGCTCGGAGCTTCCCATGCCTACACCCCTCCGTTCAACCGAGCTCGCACCAGGTGACACGAAGATGGTGTGTGACACGGTCCGCAAGGAATGACTTCATCCACCAGATTCGAGGGGGCAGAGCTGTCCGCATATTTCAGGAATATACAACTGCAGGGATGACCCAGTCCCCAGCTCCTCCTTCCAACCAAACACTGATGAAAAAGGGATTGCCTATCCGAGGCAACCTTAGCAACCCTATTATGATGAGCTCACATCCACCAATGCATTTAACCCTCCCCACGAGACGAGATATCAAAATCTCAGTCCGCGAGGCTGACTGCTTATCACGTTACACAATTTATGCACCAATCAGTCAAAACAATGGAATGGAAATATGGTCAGGAAGGGATTATGTTTGCTGCAACTACGCCAAGAACAAAATCTTTGGTCAGGAAACAGATCTGCTCTGCAGTTTGGCCTTGTCCCGTTCTGACAAGTCTCACGCCTGAAATTAACCCTCCGAGAGAGGATGGCAACTAAACGATTCCCACCGAAGCCCCCAACTATTTAAGACAACATTAGCTCATTTCGATGCGCTCGGCAACGGGGAAGCTGAACAAAAACACGACACAAACCAAACCACACCACCAGCCGGACAGGGAAGCCCTGGCAGCTCCAGCACACCCAAGCACCCATCCGCCTCACGGCGCGACCCTAGCGCGTACGGTACGGGATCTCTCCGCAACCCCGCAACCCCAGACGACCCAGATCCGGGACTTACTGGAGCGTGGGGACGATGCCGGAGGGGTGCTTGGACAGATCCACCGGCTGGCTGCCCTCGAGCCCAGGCTCCGCCATCCGAACCACGCACGCAACCTCGGCGGCTCCCTGCCGCGAATCCGGGCCGAATCCGAGGCCGAAATGCGCGGGAAAGGAGCGCGCGCGTCACGGGTTGGAGGGGGAATTCGAAATCCGGGTCTTTTATAGAGATCGGGAGAGGAGTTGGAGAGGAGGGAAAGCAAGGGGAAGGTTAGCTAGGTTATCTATCTCGCGAGGGGGAGAGCGCAGGCGGCGTGAGAATGCGGGGGATGGGGGGAGGAGGTCGTCTGGTGGTGGGGAGGTAGATGCGTCCGGGAGTTGGGTTGTATCGGTGGACGGGGAGCAGGCGGTGGATGGGGAGTGCTTGGCTTTTGTAGGGGAACAGGGGTAGACCGGCTGTAGCCGGTTACCCAGGGTGTGGTTTGCTCACGCGCTGGTTAGAGTTATGCGAACTGACCTGTGGGTCATAGCTTGCGATGGGGCCCGGTGTCGGTGTGTGGTGCGGGTATGATGCGCGTTTGACGGGCATTAATCAAGATTTTGAACCTCAGATCAACTGGTAATCGTTCTGGGTTAGCTGCTACTCCTTCTAGCACGACGTTTTAGTATCTTAGATTTGATCAATTATAAATTTTTAAAATATCAATATTTATGTTATCAAATAAATATCATTAGATTAATTATAAAATGTATGTCCCTAATAAGTTTATTTAGAATAATAAATATAAATATCATTCACTAGAAATTTGATCAAATATAAATTATTTTTTCTGACATGTAATCTATAGTTGTATTTTTTTAGATAAAGGGAGTATTTGGTTTGTTATTATAATAATTTGATTTATATGTATATTTATTATAAAATTATAAGCTATAATCAGAATATTTGAATTATTTTGATGGGTTATTCTTTGTTCGAGTGAGAAATCGTAATCACAAAAAAAAAGCACCGGTACTACCTCTATCCGCAAAATAAAAAATTATAAAATATGTGCTAGTCAAACGAGCTTAAGGCCCTGTTTGGTTAGGCCTCTCTAAAGTTTAGTCACTAAAATTAGTCTCTAAAGTACCAAACACCTCACTAAAGTTTAGGGACCACTAAAATTTAGGGGTCTTTGGTTATGAAAAGGTAGTTAAAAATGACTAAACTATAGTGGTCTTTAATCAATATATAACCAAACATGGTCACTAAACTTTAGGGAGCACTAAATTTTAGTGGACACTAAACTTTATGGGGTCTAACCAAATAGGGCCTAAGTTTGATCAAGTTAACAGTAAATAATGGTATGTATATATTTTTGTATCATGAATGTTTGCACTCTTTAATATAAATTTAGTTAGAGTTTAAATTATTTAATTTCTCGAAAGCGAGAATTGAATTCTATTATGGACGGAGAGAGTAGATTATAAAATTATTATAACCAAGTGTTTTATTTACAATAATCCACATCTTACTCTGTTTGGATCATAATTAAATTATTTTAGCTAATTATTATAATCATCACAGTGGATCCGAACAAGCTTGACTACTAGAGCATTCGCGTTTCGTCACTGCTGCAGTGCACATTCATGTTAACTAAAATATCTTGCACTGTATATAAATGTTAGCTAAAATTACTTTCGTTTTAGAATGGAGATACAGGCAATAAGACCAGTAAAAAACGGACAGAAATCTAAAACGAATTTTGTTTTGAGAAAAAAGATCTAAAATAAATCCAAGTAGAAGCAAACACAATATGCGACATAAGATATTATATAACAATCCTAAAATGTGTGTGCATGTCTAGAATCAATTTATGAAACTCGAATTATCTGTTTCCCAGAGCATGAGCCAATGCCAATCATAACCTATTACATATACATCAAGCTTTTACTGAACTTCTGATCTTAATATCTGAACATTTAACTAACTGCAGGACTAGTAGGCTATCAGAAGCGATAACCTTTCGGTTCTTTCCGATGGAGCATGAATGTGCATCGCAACTTTATGACCGAACATTCTCAAAGGATGAACTATTTGTGGCTCCTTGATGAAAGGTGTTTGCCTTAGGTTAAAGGCTAAATCTTCATGGTCGAAGGTGTTTGCCTCCAACTCCAAGACAGCAAGGTTTTCTCCATACTTCTTTACTCCAGCCACCATTCTGTTGTACGATTCAGGGTATTTGCAAAAATTCACGATTTTGATTCAGCTTCCTGGCTCCTGCCTGCAACGTCAACATGATCCTTTACAAATGTTCGAAGGCATCCATTGATTACCCGAGGGGCACCACCATCACAAAATCGCTTTGCCAGATCTACTGCCTGAAAGACAAGGGGAAGGTCGAGAGACATTTATTCTACTAGTACTCAAAATGGAAAGAGGAATAGAGAGAAAATAAGCACCTCATTAATGACAACTTTGTGAGGTGTTCCTTTTGATGTCATCTCTGCCATAGCAATATGTAGAATGCAGAGCTCAAGTATCCTTGCCACAGGCTCATCCTGACATGAATTTTTCCATGTATCAACAGCAGGTTATGCCATTAAACAAGATGGCAAAATACTAAATACTAAAATATATACGAACACATATTACGTCGACACCAGTTTAAAGATCAGGTAGATTATAAACTGAAAGGAAAGTAATATATTGTGTTTCATATTTTTTCTAATTTTTACTTCATCTGAGCTCTAGTACTAGAAAGTAGAAACAAATATAGAAATAAAACGATTCAGATTAAGGTACATTCTTCAGATTCTGTATCACTTCCTCATCCTTGGGGTGCCCAACAGAAATAACTAATTAACTATGCTGGAAAATTAAGTAGCGTAATAAGGCCATAAGTCAATAACAACGGCAGATCTCAATATTTCACTGCATGCCAAAAGATAAGGCAGGAAATAATCCCTGATGGTCATACACTTCTGGTATGCATCAGAGTGATTGTTCACTAGTTCAGTGTAGTGAAAAAACAATGGTGTAATATACAGAATAAGGATACGTCCAAACCAAACTGATAACCATATAAACATCTTCTGGTATGCATAAGAGTGATTGTTCACTAGTTCAGTGTAGTGAAAAACGGTTGTGTAATATACTAATATACAGACTAAGTATATGTTTGAACCAAACTGATAATTACTGTTGATATAAACATATAAACAGCCTGATGCATGTCGAATGGATTTGATGAATCAACATGGAAGATTAGGAAAAGGTATCTAACCTTCCAAGCCTGGGGAATTATTTTGTCAATGATATCTACATGCTTATCCCATCCACTGGCAACAGCCACTAAAAGTTCTCTGGACAACCTGTACTTGAAAAAACATCTAATTAGGAATGTAAGAGCAGCAGAACTAAATATTAAACAGGAAATTAAATTTTATCATATATCAGAACAGTGTGTCGATACCTAATGCCTTTAGTGGAATGGGGCAAGAAGGAAAGTATACCGTAAGACAAAGTTGTTGTAAACCAGTTTTGGAGGAGCTGAAAGTACATCTGCTTCTGAATATGAAAGAAAAACATGTCAAATTCTTTGCAGAAGAATAACCAAGCATTAATGAAACATATTTATACAAAAAGATATCCATACTTACTCAGCTGATTTCACAACAGACTAAGAAGGAAGAAAAATGTATATGGTTGATATGAATATATGAGCCGTTTAGCATGCATCATAAGGATATGTTCATTGCGTTGAACAAGATAATGCCACTGGGCTGCTACAAAAGATGCATGCTAACGAAGGTGAACAATTTTGTGTGTCGATTAAAAGCATAATCACCGCATAGCATGATAAATATAGCAAAATTTACTGGCGCTTAGAGTGATTGATTATGGTATAGCTCTCTTAAAACTCAGCCTGCATTCTGCAAAACTGAAAAAAACAGATACACAGCCTCTTTAGATCTTGAACTTTTTAGGCCCAACTCATTATATCACTATTCTTAAAAGTGACAATTGACGACCTAGCCTGACTAGGTGGCACCTAGCGATTGGCCACTATACCTAATTAAGCGTTAGGTGCCACGCAGTTGCTTACCTAGCATGTTGCGCTTTTTTGAAGCCAAAGCACTGCATTAATTGTACTAGTTTGATGTTCTGAAATTCACAGCACCAACTTGAAATTTTTCTAGCATGCCCTCTAGTTTTTATATACATGGCAATAGGCACACGCCCACAATTAAAAAAAACTTGGCCTAAGTTCGATATTTATGGAACATCCAATGATCCATTGCTCTTTTTACTTTAGGAAATCAGAATCGTAGATACAAAATATGAGGAAAGTTTCAAAACTTGGACTGAAACTCACCATAAAATTTGCTTAAATAGGAATCGAATTTTCTAGTGGTTGTATGTTTCAAATTGTCCAAAGGATAACTGTTAAAAGACTGCTATAATGGGATTGGTACCCAACTGAACTTGTGCTCTTTGGAAGCTTCTCGATATAGAGACATTCCATCTCAAAATTGTGAGAGAGAGAAAAATGGAGATATGTCCAAATTTACCAACAACAGTTTAGGACTCCAGCTGTAACCACGTTAATAACGTATACTGTAGGTAGTAGAACCAGAAGTTGCGTGGGCAAGTTGTTACCGTTGGCTGAATCCTTCTCGTTTTGATGGGTCAGCTTCTCAGCCTCCTCCTCCGTTCCAACCTCGAGCGGTCCCCCACCAAAGCTCATATGATTGTAACTCAATAGGCATGCCTTGTCGAAAACAAACCCGGGCTCTGAACAAGCGTGTTGAAACCGAAATAAGAGGACAAAAGCACGAGCAAATCGACAAGCTGATCCTTGAAACAGATGCAGGAAGAGAGAGGCACTGGGAGAAGAATCCTGACCTCGTCTTGCGCTGATCCTGCGGTCGAAGAGCCGGACGACGTCGGTTCCCTCCAGGCACGCGGCGTAAGAAATCATCCTGCGACACGAGACGCGGAAGCAGCGATTCAGCTCAAGGAAGGAACCACAGCCCAAAGCCAGCCCCAACGCCGCGCGGAAGGAGAGAAACCGAAGTACGTAGGAACTGAAGCTGGGGTGGAGACGAGACTCACAGCGCGAGCTCCCGGGCGGCGCGAGGGCTGCAGAAGCGTCCGGAGCGGTCGACCTTGGCGTGCGCGGGGGCGGGCGTGCCCGAGGCCGGCGGCGGTGGCGGGCTTGAGACCACCTGCGGCGCGCGGGAGGAGGAGGCGACGGCGCGGGGCGGGGGCGACGCCGCGAGCGCCCGGGCGCGCCGCGAGGCCGGGCCCGCGAGGAGGAGGCACGGTCTCGCCCCCGCGGAGGAGGACGAGGACGGGGAGAAGGTGCGGACGGATGGTGCCGCTTCCATTTCGCACCGCGCGTTCCCTACCCGCCGGCGGAAGGAGCGGAGGAGCGGAGCGGGGCAGCGAGCGAGCCAGCGGGCGGTTGAGCTCGAAATGGAGAGCGGACAAGGAAAGGAGGGGGATAGCGAGGGGATAAGGTGTTGTTGGGTCACTTTGGTTGCGGGAACAAACCGTTGTTGGGCCGAGATCCCGCCATCCTGGGCCGTCGTTCGTCGTCGGCTACCACGGACAGGAGTACAGGACGGCCTCTTTGCCTTGGGCCTAGAAGAAACTGCCGCCGGTGGCTACCTGGCCGGAGTAAAACCGACGGCGACGGCGAGTCACTCTCCGGAGTCTGGACTCTCTCTCCCCGGCCCCGCGCGCTCCAAAACTGGCGGTACCTATGGCAACACATCCGCATCGCTGCATGTGAAGCACACGCTGGCGTGCATCGCTAGCAGCGCCAGCGGCGCTGGGACTGGGAGTCTGGAGCGTGACCAGATGACGTCGACGGGGAAGAAGGCCGAGCAGAACGATCGACGATGGGCACGCACCGACGCACGGAACGGAGACGCTGGAGGCCGGTGGTCACTCTTCTGTGCGGCCAACAGTCAAGTCCTCCATTTCTCTGTGTGTCCGTTGTGCCTCAATTTGGTTCCTCAAAGTTTTGGTTTTACTTCAATTTGGAGCAGAATGTTAAGCACACGAGTACATGATAGATGCCACTCGGCTCCTCATAGTTTTGGTGTCAACATTTGTTTTCTCTTTTGAAAAATGCTATTTTGTAAGCTATCAGGATCTAGATTGTCTCCTAAACGGTTCAGATCCTTATTTAAACAGTATTATTACTTATAGAAATAATTTGACCAGCTAGTTTAACAGGGCTTCTACTCCTCCTAAAAGGTTAAATTTATAATTTTATTCAATCCAGGGAAGGTTAAATACTTTACTATACCTACATTATTATAGATCTTAATATTCAATTGAAATAAGTAAGATTGAAAATCAAACAAACATTACTGCTAACTTTAAATGACCATACAACAATACGTCCTATTGCGATACATAAAAATGTTTGCTATTGACACGACTACTGAATAATATATTATATATCTCGGTATAACGCACAAACATGTTTTGCTAGTCTAATATAATTGTGAAAATGCTTTGACTATTAAAAGCACAGATAATATACTCCCTCCATCAGTCCCATAGGTGACCTTATAGGATTAAAATTTTGTCAAAAATACTGATATTCTCACTTTCTAATACACACTCTATCTCTGATTTTTTAAGGATATTTTGGTCTTTTACCATCTACGTGGATGTCGGTGGGCAGAGGAGGATCACGATAGCTCTCCTCATGGTCACGAGCGGCTGAAGCGTCTATCTATGGTAGAGTAGCGTAGTATTTTATTTATATATACGTAGTAAGAAACACAGCAGAGACGTGTAGTCACTTTTCTGGCTTTGTAGTCACTGTTTTCTTGAACCTTGATCTTTCTTACATACTCCCCTAAATCTAAATCGAAGGTAGCATTACATCATGCACCTCAGAACAATCTGATAACACGAGATTATCATTCTCTATACAAAACCAAACAAAAAACTTTACAGACGAGTCCTAATAACTGGTGACACGAGCCGAGTCAGTCACGGCGCGACATGCAGGGCCGCAAGAAGAACCAAGAGGAGCAGAGCCGTCGCGGCCGCGGCGCTGGCGCGCCGTCTCCCCGCGGCCGACGGCGTGATCTGTATGGTGAAGTTGCAGGCGGCCGTGGACGGGTCCTGCGCCGTGGGCACGGCGAGCCCCTGGAAGTCGCAGCTGCCCTCCACCTGGCTCTGCACCTGGAAGTACATGTTGAAGGCATAGGAGGCGTTGCCGACGGCGTCCAGGCCGTTGCACGAGGAGCCGTAGCCGAGCGAGGTGCAGTCGGAGAAGGTGCAGGCGTAGGTGACGCCGTCGCCGATCTTGCTGCCCATGTCCTGCGCGGCGGCGCTGGGGTTGAGGACGCACCACTGGCGGGGCAGGTACTGGACGCCCCTGGCCGCCACGAGCGCCGTGTTCCGGCCCTGCCCGGACAGGTCCATGGCGTACTTGGGCTGGCCGTCGTAGCGCATGATGCCCCAGTGGCGCTCGAAGTTGCCCGGCGCGACGCTCTTGGCGTCCTCGTCGACGAGGCTGAACAGGTACACCTCGATGTACCGGCCGGGGCGCAGCGGCGTGCCGGCGGTGGCCGCCAGCTTCCGCAGCAGGCCCGCGTAGAACTTCTGGGCCAGCGCGGCGGTGGCGCGCCTGTCGCCGTCGGTCGGCCACCCGACCTCGCCGACCACGACGGGGAGGCCGCCGACGCCCGCGGCCGCGAGCGCCGACACCAGCGTGTCGAAGTTTGCGTCGAACACGTTGGTGTACCGGATGCCGCTGCCGCCGTCCACCACGGGGCTGGCCGTGCCGTCGAAGAAGGCGTAGTCCAGCGGGAAGTCGGCGCTGTCGTAGAGGCTCAGGAACGGGTAGATGTTGACGGTGAAGGGCGCGCCGCTCTGGTTCAGGAACTGCACGATCTCCGTCATCAGGCCGGCGATATCCGGCCGGAACCGCCCCGCCGACGGCACCGGGTTTCCCTCGGGGGAGTTGTACACGTCGGCGTTCAGCGGCACCGTCGCCTTGATGGCTTCGCCGAGGCCGGCGTCGTTGAGCGCGCGCTGGATGTTCTGCAGCGCGGGCAGCGTCACGTTCAGGAACGTGCCGTTGAAAGACGACAGGAAGGGCTCGTTCCCGACGGCTACGTATCTGCACGCAAACGTCGACGGTGTTACTATCTTATTAATTTATTATCAATCATCATCACCTCAAATCTTGAGCACCCCGCCGAATAGTTTGCAACTTTTTTATCAAAAAAAATATGGACTCTGCTATCGTGCGCGCGCACGCGCACGCGGAAACACTACCGCCCGCACACTCTTTCGGACGCCGCCTCGCCTCTTCTTCCCCACCTCCGAGCGGCTCCTCGGTCTCTTCTTCCCCACCTCCGAGCTCCTCTCGCTACTTCCTCTCCGGCATCGGATCGAGCGACGTCGTCCTTGGCTCCGGTGAATCCCCCGCCTCCACCGCCCCACCGCCCCCGCCGCCGGCGAGCTAGGGTTACGCCGGAGCTCCGCGACCATGGCGCGGCCGCGGCCGCGGCCACAAACCTATGGCGAAACCCTATCTCACCGGCGGCGCCACCTTCTTCCCTTGCCCCCTCCCCTCCCTCCCCCCCCCCCCCGCCGCCATGGCCATGGCGCCCCCGCCCCTCCCTGGCCCGGCCGCCGCCGCCGCTGCCAGGGCCTCTAAGCGCCGCCCACTGGCCATCCCCACCGCTGGGCCTACCTTCCTCCCCCCGGCCGGCCCCTTCTAAGGCCGCCGGAGTTGGGGCCGGAACACTAGGCGACGCCGGAGGTGGGGAAGAAGGGCAGCAAGGCGGGCGCGGACGCGGCGAGGAAGAAAGCGGGCGTCAGTGCGGACGAATCGACGGCCAAGGAAAGCAGCAGCAAGTATCGAGCGGCGGACGAGGTATGCGTGCTGAGCGTCACGAGCATGCGCGCTCGTTAACAACCATTTCCGAAAAAATATATATAGTTTGCAACTTGATGACCACATTCGATCTAGGTAGCATCATGGTACACCACACAGTGATTAATCTCTAAATAATTTTCTACGACTAGCAGGTGTGTTGCAAAAGCTGCTTATCTGAAGATTCTTTGAAGCGGCGAACTTTCTGCGCAAAAATTAAAGTAGTTATTATAGTTATCTGAAAAGTTTAAAGAGTTCTCATCATCTCATGTCGTATAGACTCCTAGTGCATGTCTAGTGGGCGCCCAGTGGGTACAACAATTAGATTAGTGTCCTGGTACTTCAAGAGAAGTAATCCCTATAAGAATTTAGGAATGATTATTATTCTTATACGTTCAGATATGCAGGGCAACTTTGTTTTTAGACATTTCGGTCCCAGAAGACAACACCCAAAGGTTAGATTCTTTATACTGAAAACGCAGCGCAAATCCAATGGATGTCCGTAACTTTTTGTTGCAACTTGTTGGTGCCAAGTTCGACACTTTACTTTACTGATCAAAAAGGCTTCCTCCGAATCAGCCGATAGGAAAACCAAGTCACCCTACGCTAAAACTTGCAGTCCAAAAAAAAAAAAAAAACTTGCAGCTACTGCACACCGGATAGCATTAACCAAGAAGGGCTCCTAACTACGTGATTACGTGAACATGATGAACCTTGTAGCACCAGCCACCAGGCACCAGCATAAGAACTTAAGAAGGAAGTATCCTTCCGTGCAGTGTTAACTGGCTGCAATATCGCGCATGGCATAATCACAACTAAACAATATCATCGCGTTCTTTAAAAATGATAGGCATATAGCACATGTTAATGAAGAAAGTAAGGGCCAGCGCTATGGAAGCTTGTTAGCTGAAGTGCATGCTACTACTTTGTTGTCACCGATATAAAGTTTCCATTTTTCAGGGAGATATATGTGTGCCTTTAGAAAGCCACAGCAGACGCAGCCAACAAATGCGGATCACAAATGCAGAGTTGAAAGTGATCACACCAAAGACAGCAAGACCAATTGTTCTTTCCATATCCTTTCCTTTTCAAATTAAGAAGAAGAAAAAAAAGGCGCAGAGAGCAGGATCATGTCAAGCAAGGCTAGAGACGAGAGAGATGAGCAGAACCAGTAACCAGTACGGGTAGGATCACTAGGGACTCACTTGATGTTGACGCCGCCGTCGAAGTTGTAGCGGCTGACGTTCTGGTGCACCCAGTCCCTGGCCGTGCCGTAGTCCGTCATCATGTCGAGCATGATGTTGGGGATGGCCACCATGACCTCCACGCTGCTGCCGGCGAGCGCGTCCATGGTGCCGGCGTCGGCGTCGAACAGCTTCACCTTCCTGATGCCGTTGTCCTCCAGCATCCGCACCACGGTGCCCGGCGGCAGCCGGTGCGTCGCCATCGTGCCCCAGTTCACCCCGAGCGCCCCGGCCGCCGGCAGCCCAGCGACGACGACCGCCGCCACCAACAGAGAGGCCGCGACGGCGGGCAGCCGATCATAGCTCGCCGCCATGGAACGAAGACGAGACGACGACGACGCTACGTGTAGGTATCAGCTGCGCTGCCTGCGCACGTGCACACGCGCGCGTATGGATTCAGTAGAGACGCTCGATTTTCTTGTGGGGGAGTAGGAGGAAGAAGTCGACGCAAACAATTGAATGATGATGGGGCGATTGGAGGGTGTGGAGTGGACGATGGGAATTGCTCTTCTTCTAGTGGCCGGCTCAGGCTGCCTCGCTTTTGATATTCGAGGTGGACAAGGACAGGGGCTTATTTTGGATAGAACTGAACGTGTGATGACCAAGAACCACATAGACATTGGGAGAAAGGAGAAAGGCAGCTCATCAGGGGAAAAAAGAAAAAAAAAACAACAGAGAGAAAAGCTTCAGACTTTCTGTTCTGTATCCAAGAACAACCTGTATTACACTCTCAACTGTCGCAAAAGACTGTAGATGAGGCTGTTGTTAAATCGCTTGTCAACAGGCGAAACGGTGGACATGAGGAAGATATAGAGATCAATCAGAAGGATGTCTTCGTTCTGCTGTTCATGGTAATACATCCTTGGTCAGGTTCACATAGTAGGAACTAGAAAGGAGGACAGCGTGAAGCGTCAAGTCAAAATGTGACGTAATAATGATGGTTCAGGCGCAGGCTGGTGGGTTCAGATTTTCCTCGGCGTGAGAGTGGATGAAACGAGTGAGGCGGTTGGATTTCTTTTATTTTCCTTGATTGAGATGATGGTGAGCTACGGGGACAGGTTAGTGGGGTAATACAGGTGATGTAACTGAAAGCGAGGGCTCTCTCCTTGGAGTGTTGTCTGCCTGCACAAAAGGGATCTCCACCACTATTCCTGCTCTTTTTTGTGAAGTCCCTCTGTAAATTTCTTTCGACCAAGACAGGATTTGGAAAGCACATGTACTAGCTGGCTAGGTTATGGATTGAGCTTCCTCAGGGGATGGCTGGCGAGCAAACTGAACTGTCTAGGCAAGTTGCCTTTGTTTCAGAAGGGGTTAAACCGGTCCAGGCAGTCGTGCTTAGCATGTATGTCAACCCAAACCCAATGCCCTCAAATGAGCCCTTTTTTGCTGTTATATTTTCTACTATATGCAAATGGAAATGGACCAGTCTTGCACCTGAGCTTGGACGGCTCGATGATGATGACCACGGAATTATTCAGAACGGCTAGCGGGGGGAGACTCAGAAGAGGATGAATTGCCCTTTTCCGGTGTTTTCATCACATAAATAAAGAGAACAAACGTCGTGAAATAACAAGAGCTTCTTTCTTCATGCCGTACATAGCTTTATTAGTAGCAGTAACAAGCTTCTTTCAGGCATGTCGCTGTAAGCCTGTAACCAAACCTAGCTAGACCTATCCAGTGCGCTTGTCAGGGAAGAAGAGCCGATCGAACAGCAGAGCTACCTTTTTCCGGTTCGTCGGAGACGGTCCGATCCGATGCGAAACGGAGGAACCGAACAAAGAAAGCGCCACCAAACCATATCATGGTCGTGCTCGCGCACGACGTACGGGAATCGGGCGAGAGCGAGCTGCGGCAGGGCATCTGCCGCCGTGTTTTTTCTTGCTTTTCGCGACAAGGACGACGACTCGAGGAGGGAGGAGCACAGGCGCACAGCGCCAGCTGCGCTCTCGCCTCGGTTCGTTTCCGAGTTCCGACGGCCCACATCAACGAAACAGGGCCCCCTCCTGCGACCTGCCCCTCCTTCCCGGGCCCCGGCTGATCGCTCCGTTCGTGTGGCGCGCGGCATGGGGCTGATCGCTCTGTCCACTGTCCAGGCGGCCCCAGACGGGGCAGGTCGCAAGGCGTCGCTGTCTGCAGAGACGCTACGTGGCCGTGGGGTTCTAGATGACCGCGACGTCTTCTTGCTTCGTCAGAGTGTGTCCAGGCGCAACAGCTCGATGCTTCTGGAGCCGCTCCATCCCGAAACAGCTGCATAGAATCCGTTCTCGGCTTCAGACAGGCAGTATCACATGCTTGGATTGCTCGTTCGACTGATGAGAAAGGAAATTCAGGTGCAAACAGAACAAACGAACGGCGTGATCTGACGAGATATAACACTGTTCCTCGTGTGCTGGCCTCATGCTCCTCTCTGAACCAATCAACCGATGCGCCCGACACAAAGGAATAGGAACTGAGAGGGAAATTAGGACACGCGAGAAAAATGGGTTTGGGGAGAAAAAACATGGGCCTAGGCGGTATGAGCTGTGGCCTGTCAGTATTGCACCCGTCCGAGTACGCTAAGCCCATCATTGTCGGCCCATCCGGACGAAACGCTTGTTTTGTTTGCCATGGACCCTCTGGGCCTTTGGCCCGTGTTTCAGAGTTTCGATATTTTTCCTTTTCTCAGTCAGTCCCAGTTGGCAACGAGACAAGGAGAAAACAAGGACATATGGCACTGTGGCACTCTGCACTTCTTGAGAAGAAAGGTAAAAAGGACAATTCAGAAAACACAACTGGCCACCTATGACATTAATAAGTTAAGGTGCCAGGTAATTAAAATAGTGATGTGATATTGGAATATACTCCTATGAGAGAAAAAACGGTTTCTGTGCCCCCACCTAAAACATTCAAACTGGAATCGTCAACAGACTTCCGCGTGTCCGCGGTTTCGGCGTGCCCAACACTTCTAGCGTGCGGCACGGCTCCCACTCACCCCGCGACTCCCCCTCAGCGCTTCCCCTCACCTCGCGAGTCGCGACTCCGCAGCGGCCAGTCTCCTCCCTCCACCGCAACTACGTCCGTCGTGCCCACGACCTTGACTCCCTCCGCGCCGCCAAGCTGCCGCACGCACCCACACCCCGACTCCCTCAAACGCGCCCTTCGCCACGCCCGTCGTCTCGGCCCCGCCGCCGCCGCCGCCGCCGCCGAGACGCAGAGCCGCCGAGCGCCCCGTCGCCACGGCTGCTGCCGACGATGAGAACCCTCGACGCGGACGCGGATGCGGGAAATGGCGGCGCACGCCTCTCCGCCTCCTCCTCCAGTGGCGGCGACGGCAGCGGGTACAATGGGGTGGGCCCCGCCCTAATCGACGACAGTAACCCGGGCCAGCAGCGAGGGCGCGGGCAGTGGTACCGGCATCCGGATAAGGCGGCAGGGCGTCCCGGTGGTGGAGGCGGTGAGGCATCCCGGCAGCAATGGCGGGGCGGGCGGTCCGTGCGCGGCCTCCAACCAGGCAACCAGGAGCCAAACAAGGTGATCCCGTCGTTACAGGGCACCGCCACCAATCTTCTCCCCAGTTCGGAATTTCGGATATCAACCAGGTGAGTTTTCTACTCCTTTTCTGGGAACTGGGATCCCTTCTCCCTTCTTCTGCTGGCCAAGATATCGAAGTTGCGGGATGTCGAAGTTGCGCGATGGTTGACCTGTTGCCGCGCTGTGGCCATGGTGTGGCGGTGTGTCCTGCTTATAATGCACTTAAATTTGGGATACAGGCAAGCCATGCTACTTGTTTGTGCTTCAACCCATTGCAATGTATGAATGCCAATACAAATGTGCTACTCATTGTTGAAAATTAAACAATACTGAGTAATGTATCTGGTTCCATCCCCAAAGATGCCTCATTGCTAAGTCACGCAAGATGCAGTCTATTCTTGATAGAATTCCTTAATGTTTTAGTTATATCAAAGTGAACAAACCTCTTATACGAACCTGAACTATCATTAATATGAATCAAGCCAGTAATATGGTCTGCTGGCCACTATGAGCACCTAGATTAATTCTTCGGAGGTTCAATATGCAGCTAGATTAATTAGCTGTTATGTAGAGCGTGGTGTATTGAGTTCTTGCTCGTTGCAAAGAGTAGTTTGATATCGTATATATTCTAGACAAACAGGTAACATCACAACAATAAAGATATTGTCATGGCTTAAGTGAGCAAAAAGGGATAGCCAATGCCAGTCATTCACTCTTGTTTGATTTGGTTGAATGTTCAGATTTTCACATTATTTCACTCTTGTTTGATTTGCATAGAAGCAGAAGCTCTAAATTTTCAGCATTATTAGTTACTTATAGAGGGAGAGGTCATGCTGCTTAAATATGTGTAACAATCCAACACAATGTATGCCAATTGCCAACGTAAATCTCCTACAACTAAAATATTGGTATTGATATCATCTGTGTGGCTGCCCATCGATTCAACCCGATCCTTGGCCATCCAGACGCTTCCCCTCACCTCGCAGGTAAAAAAGAAGCCTTGGTATCCATCACCCTTGCGGCCCCGCCTCTGATCCCTGATGTGGCAAAATCAACATCCCGCAAGGCAGATCTCCACTTGCAATCCCATCGTACGTCGCACTCGCCCGCCGCCCTTGGCCCTCCGTCGCATGCCCCTGCCGCCTTTGCCCGCTGCTCTCGCGGTCTCGTGGCCTTCTTGCTGAGCGGTGGCGCGGCACGGACCTGTCCATCAAAGGATGTTCGATTTGCGGCACTTGACTTTACCTTATGCCTTTCAGCTTAGCAAAGTCACACACTCTCGAGTAAGATTTACACTAAGCAAATTACTTTCACCTTTTTTTCTTTTGTATAACTTGGCTATTATTTACATATATCTGAAGTAATAGGGCCTTTTCTTAGTGCAAACAGGAATAGTATTGATACAATACATGTTCAGAACTTAGAGTGAAACTAATGATGTGTCTCTCTTTAGTGCATTTCCAATTATTTATATGTATTGTCTTTGTCTTTACAGACATGATGTGTTCCCTTCCAGTTGCTCATGGAAATATTGAAGCTACGATATTTTAGCTAGATGTTCACGCCCTACCTCTGTGACTGCGGATTAACCAAGTTAATCCATTTTCAGCACCACAAGAATGGTTAGTATAGACACATTTTCCTGTTATATACCAAGGATATTAGCGTTATTTTGTATGGGATCTTTAGTATGACTGTACAGATATCTATTCAATTAATTCTAGGATCAAGTTGCACCTTGGCATTGGTACTTACGAAAATATTTGTGTAATTTGTTTAATTTCCTTGCTCGATGTCCTCCCCAAACATATTAAGCTTCTAACTCCTTTTGTTTTCCTAAACACACCAACTCATGTGGAGACTAAATCAATGGTGACGATCACTGCTATGTTTGTGTGATAATTGTACATTTTGCTTGCCAAGTAGTTGCAACCATTCTAAATGAATGGAAGAGTTACTACCTTTCCATTAAAAAATAAACAAATATTTTCTTATGGCTGCAGAGATTTTTAATTTCTGAATTTTAATCTCATAATCTCTAGAAGAACAGTACTCTTGCATGCGACCCGATGCATCTTAATCGTGAGTTATTTGTTGGTTCCTAATTCTGCATTTCAGATGGAAGCATTCGGTTTTCTCAGAACATGGCTATATATGGTGCTTAAATGCTTAAGGTTAATAAACTCTATGCTCTAGAGCATGTTCTGTTGTTTGCATGTATCTATAACATGCCTGGCTCTTTGCCAAAACATCTGAAACACTAAGAGCTGACCATCTTGCTTTTCATGGTGAAAAAGGTTATTGTATTTTTTTATCATGGGGAATGAAGATTTGCCAAATCTGTACCTTATTATGCGCCGACAGAACTATGTATGTCAATTAATATAGAGCCTTTTACTTGTATGCCATTAAAAAAGATGGTGTAATCGTCCATGTCCCTAAAAGATGGGCTCTAACACTCTTGCCACTGGGTCTGAAAACTTTTCTCTCCCACGCCATTCCGTTCGTTTGAACCACTAACGGTGTGAACTGTGTGCGGAAAAAGACATCAATGCCCCTCGGAATTTATTTTACTCATGCACCACTGAGCGTTGGGCGCCAACACCCTGGCTTCTGGCGCCAACAAGGTTGGCCTTGGCGCCAACTGTCCTGCTCTATTTATAGCCAACCCCTCTCTTCCATTAACACTCACCTCCCTCACTACTCAATCCCTCTCCTCTACCCTCTCCATCGCCATGTCTGAAGCTTCAAGCTCCATGGAGAGGCGGCTGACCAGGCGTGTATTTTGCCCCAACTGTAGGGTGCTTGCCAATCGCTTCACCTCGAGGACAGAGACAAACACCAGTCGTGTCTTCCACAAGTGTCCCTTTTTCTCGGTTTGTTCCTCTTCTTTGTTCATTCATGCTCTGGTCTTGTTTTTTCTAATATGTGCTCGTGTTCTTATAATCTGTTGCTCAGGCTGGTGGGTGCCAGTTCTGGAGGTGGGAGGATGAGATGGATGTTACTCCATCACAGGCAGGCTATGCTGCTCCTTTGCCTATACAGGCAATGGCTCCAGTCGGCATGCAAGCAGTGGCAGCAGCACCTACAGCAGGTTCAACTCCAGTGACCAGCATGAACGAAGCTTCCCAGGCGGCTGACAGGGTAGATGGAGTTATGCAACAACTTAAATGGATTGAGAAGTTGGTCTTTGTTGCAATATTTCTTGCCTTGTATGCAATAATGAAGAAGTAGGTGTGTGTGTGTTTGCCAGCTCATGCATGTATGGATGAACAATCAATCAATGAATGAAGGTTGCAATGGCATTTTAGACCAAAACAATGTTTAAATATGAACCAACATGAGCAACAAGAATTTGTCCAAACTGGATGAAACTAGCATTAACTTGTCCAAACATTACATGACCAACATAACTAAGTTCAGTTCACCAACATTACATTACATCACATCACAAGTGACATCTCAGTAGTTCAACAAACCAAAAGATAAGGTGTTCTCCAACAAATTTGCATCCAACCAAAAGATAATGGTTTCCCCACATCACAAACATGTTAAGCAGCAAAAGGACATGGGCTGGAGTCACCTGTGCTTCAACCAAGTTGTAGCTTCTTCTTGCCTCTGGTATTAGCAGCTGGGCTGGAAGGGTCAGTTGCAAGTTGGCTAACATTTGTCCTGACAGGACTGACAAGGTCACCCTTTCTTGGTGTGAGCTTCTTCTTCACAGCTCTTCTTTTTTTCCTTGGAGGACTGGCAACCTGGACAGAGTCCTGTTCGTTCAGTGTTGCCATCACTGTGGCACTGCCTGCAGCTTCAGTGCTTGCCTTGTAAGGGGCTAGGAACACAGTTTGGAGAGGACGAGGTTGATTGGATCCAGTTCCAGATCTTCAAGAAAAAGGAGCATGCATACAAAGCAGTTACAGATCAGTCACAAAATCAGTCACAAAGCAGTTCTAGACCATTTAAAAAGATGCATACAACCATACCTGCTAGATAACTGATTCTGAGTTGAAGCTGATGTAGATGAGGACTTCCTCTTCTTGACACTTGATGCAGATGTAGATGAGGACTTCCTCTTCCTTTTCTGGACCACTGCATTGTCCACAGCTTCATTTGGTGGGTACACCATTTGAACAGGTTGTGTAGCAACCACAATGCTTGTCTCTGTGTTGGCCAAAGGTGCTTTCTTTTGCCTCTTCTTTGGGAGACCCCTGCAGGCAACATTAACAAAATTTGGTCAATATTACAATGTGCTCAAACAGCTATGTCTGCTGGAACACCATTTTTACAGTCATGATGTCTACCTTTCCTGTTCCATTGCAGCTATGTCTGCTGGATCACCATTTTTACAGGTGTACCAGTGGTGCCCTAATTGGTGACATATAGGGCACTCATGCCTCTTTATCTTCTTCTTGCTCCCTCCTTCTAGTGCTCCCTTGTGTCTGTTCTTGCTTCTTCCAGCTGTGGACTTCAATAATGGTGGGTGCATAAAAAAGTCATGTGTGGCTTTGGGCCACATGGTCTTGTCTGGAATGGATGGGATCACACCTTCATATGCAGCTCTAAACCTCTCCACTGAGTAGCAGTCATCTACATAGTCTTCTAGCTTTGCACCTGGAATGGAGGTGATGTAGGCAATAGCATGCCTACATGGTATCCCTGTCCCTTGCCACTTTCTGCATACACAAGTCCTCTCTTGTAAGTTCACCACAAACCTGAATGCCCTGTCACTGCTGCCCTTTGCACATAATTCTGCAATTCCATCACCTTCAGTAATGACATCAATCTCTAAACCATAGCTATCCTCTCTTAACTTCTTAACAATGTGAGGTAGAATCTTCCCTTCAAATTTCTTTGCAACTTTCTTCCTGATATTCCATTTAATCAACAACTTCTGCCTAAAAGTGTCTAGCAAGTCATCAATGTGCTTGCCTTTGTCTTTCTTTATCCAGTTGTTGTAGGACTCTGCCAAGTTGTTGGTTACATAGTCAACTTTGCTGCCAAACCTAAACTGGCTCCTACTCCACAACTTCTTGTGATTTTGTTGTAGATACTTCATTGACTCTGGTTTAGCCTTGGCCATTGCAGCATAATGCAAGTCAAACCAGTACAATGACCAAGAATAAGAAGCTGCCCAGAGATGATCATCAAAAATTTTGCCATTGTACCTCTTCTTAAAGTTCTGTACTAGGTGGTACATGCACTCTCTATGTTCTACACCTGGAAAAACCTCACTGACCCCATGCATCACTGCCTGTCCACAGTCTGTACTGATGCAAAGACCATCTGGGATGCCTATTACTTCCTTCAACCTCTCCATGAACCATACCCAGTTCTCATTGGTTTCAGAATCTATGATACCTACAGCAACTAGGTACATCCAGTTGTGCCCATCAACTGCACATGCTATGCACAACTGCCCCCTGAACCTACCAAACAAGAAAGTGCTATCTACTGCCAAATAGGGTCTACAACCCCTAAGGAAGCCATCCACACAGGCCTTCAATGCAAAAAAAAGCCTGTTGAACCTTAGCTTGTTGCCTACAATGTGGTTATCAATCACAACAACTGACCCAGGACTCTCACTCTCTATCTGTGCCTTGAATCTATACAGGTTGTCAAAACTTTTGTCCCATGGTCCATAAAGCTTGTCCATGGCAAGGTTCTTACCATAGTACACTCTCATGTAGGGCATATTGACTTTGAAATGTTCCTTGAGCTTCTTAATCAACTCAGTTGCACCCAAAGTTCCATCTTCTTTTAGCCAGTCAATCACCTTCTCACAAACCCAATACTTCGTGCAGCCTACTGGAACACCAAGCCTCTTCTTACTCTGACATTCATGTTTAGATGGATTCTTCTTAACCTGCATATGAAAACAGCTATGAAAATGTCAAGTATGAATATGAAAACAACAATGCATTATCTTATTACAATGGCAGAGGAAATCACCTGAATTGTTTTGCCATCCCTCATGGTTGAAGCATGCATTCTCCAGGGGCAACCGTCATCCCTCCAGATGCAGTACACTCTGTACCTCCCTGTATCACTCTTTTGAATGAAATACCGATTCTCTTTTATTGCAGCATGAGTAGCTAAAGCCATCTTAAATTCAAACATGTCTGGATACATGCTTCCAACACACATGGGGGGGGTTATTTTTGTCATAATCAACAGGTGCCATGTAGTCAGGCTCATGATCCTTCACCATTTCATCTGCCTCATCGGGGTCCATTTCAGTATCATACTCATCATCAGAAACTGAACTAGCATCACTGTCAGTTTCAAATTGTTCATCAGGCAAAGGACTTGGCCACTCCCTTTCAGTGGCAGATGAAGGTGTTGGCATCTCTGATTGGATCTCAGCTTCTGCATCAGGTGGTGAGACCTGACCTGGGAGCTGTGCTATTGGAGATGGTGGTGCAAGGTCAGGCAGGTACAGACCTTCATCATCAACACCCACATGCTCATTCTCTGGGTTTGGGTTAGCTAGCAGGTCATCATCTGCACATGTTGTGCTCTGTGTCTGGGATGGTTCTGCAATGCTAGGAGGTGGATTGGAAGGAATGGCATTGGAAGGAGTGATGGGGGGTTCAACAGATTGCTCAGCAATTGGATCCCAAGAAGGGATGACAGGAGGCCCTTTGCTGGGTAGATAGTAGGCTAAACTCATCAAACAACACTTGGAAGCTTCATTTTTGGCAAACATTTCAACTAAATCATGGTCATTGGTGAGGGGGATGTTCTTCTTTGTCTCATGGCACCAGTAAAACAAACTGTAAGCATCCCCATAACGCCCAGGATACTTATCCACAATACCTAGAACCACATTGTCGTAGTTTGCCACATCAGCATCCACAACTTCACTCACGCAATACCACTTCCCCCCACGAGTATTTTCAGCAATAATCCGAAATTCTAGGTTGTAGCTACTATTCGGGTCCATCCTACAAATGAACAACAACTCTAATCACAAAGGGAAAACAAACTACGAAGAGCAACAATCACAAAAAGACTAAGTGCTACCACTCAACAATCACCACCAACAAACAAGAAAGGGAAAAGTGCAACTCACCCTTCTCGGAACCAGGAAGGGCGCTCGGTCGCCGCCATGTTCGTCGTCGATGCGGCTCACGGTACCTCCCTTGCTCCACTATCCCATGCGACCGCCGGCGCAACCACGGATGCGTCTCTCCCCTCAGCCGCAGCAGCCCGCCGACACTCAGTCCTGCGCCGCCGCCCGCAATTGCCGCCCGCAATCGCCGCTAGGGTTCGAGACCTTGATTTGGGAGTCGAGCGAGATGAGAGTGAAGAGGGGTCAATACCGGTCAACACGGCCTCCTTGTTGAGTCCGTCGGCCAGAGGCAGCGCCCAGGGGCAACCGAGGTCAATTGCCACAGCGGGCCCCACTCGTCAGGACTGCCAAACGACGCAAATCAAACAGAAGACGAACGGAATGGCGTGGGAGAGAAAAGTTTTCAGACCCAGTGGCAAGAGTGTTAGAGCCCATCTTTTAGGGACATGGACGATTACACCATCTTTTTTAATGGCATACAAGTAAAAGGCTCATTAATATATTAGTTTGATTTTTTGCAGCTTAGACTCCCTAGGTACTCCAAGGTTGAATAAGACCAGTTCCAATAAGTCGTTAAAGTAGAGACGTCAATGTTAACTCCAAGACAGAATCAGTCCAATTCCAATATGTGTCCTAGATTTAAGTTAACCAAAATTTCAGACGGGGAAACAAACTGACATCAATTATAATCCAAATTTATGCATGGTATTCGTTTATTAGTAGGATCGTGATATTCATAGGTCAAATTTAGTATTGGGATTCATATAAAGCTAATTTCATTTTGTGGCGAAACTTGCTGATATGGTCATCTAATGTTTCTGAACCAGCTTTGAACTGTTCTATCCTCCTTATAAGCTACTTGCGTTCAACTGACATGTAAGCTGCTTGACTTTAACTGGCATGTGCCCTTTGCAGATATCTTTTGATAGCTTATAAACTGCTTGGCTTCAATTTGCATGTGTCATTTGCTTCTAGCTTCTTCCATCGAAGATTCGGATTGGTGTGTTCTCAGGTACCATGCCCCTGAGGCCCTTGAGATCTCACCCTTGAGGGTATCGAGCAGTTCTGCGTCAAAGTGGAGAAGGAAGATTGGAAGCTGACACTATGTGACCTGTATGAGACCCTGACAAATGTTGTTGTCCAGGCACAAAGAGCTTGATGATTACCGTGCTGAACTTCAAAATCTCTCGAAAGAATGTATTTTCTTTTAGTTCTATAAACTGTTGTATTTAAAACATTTTGGTCCTCCCAAGGAAGACGACTCATATTTACTGTTTGGTATTATATTCAGTTCAAAACGATAGAGGTCCTATAATAGATATAATTCAATAATGCTACTGGATTATTGTAGCATGTTTACTTGATGAAAGAGGTATCTTGGTTAATGAACTAGAAGATAGATATTTTTCTCTTGATGATGGTATCAAAAATCTATGGCTTTACAATGCATAGAAATTGTACTGCAATAGCATTTCAAACATTGAGGATCAAACCAGTAAGGAAGAACTACTATGCCAATAGCAATAGCATTTCACCTTAAAAAACTTTTCACCCATCATATCAAATGTTTGGATACATACGTGAAATATTAAATATAAACTAAAAAAATAACTAATTATACATATTACGATAATTTTGTAAGATGATTTTTTAAACCTAATTAGTCAATGATTTGATAATATTGTGCTAGAGTAAATACCGTATATGCTAATGATAGATTAATAAGTTTTAATAATTTATCTCACGGTTTCTAGATGTAACATGTAATTTGTTTTCTTATTAATCTATTTTCAACAGATTAAATTAGTGTCGGCACATCTGATATATCACACAAAAACTTTTCATATTTCAACTAATCAAGGCATGAAAACAAGGTGTTGACATCTACTGTAGCTTTTTTAAGGATCAAACTATTTTAAATTTTTTTTTACCCGTGACAACGCACGGGCATTGGCTAGTCTTATATAAAAAAATATGTTTATACGGGAACAAACGTAAAAGGATATGTGATATGTAGATGATATGAAAAAGGAAAGATTAAATTAGCTGAAATAATATTTTACAGAAATTATCTTTTTTGGGAATATAGTTTTTATATTTTGAGTCTACACGATATGATAAATATGGAAAGTACCTTATGATTTCTTGATTGAGAATGCTCTTAGTTGCCACCGCATGTGAATGACTGACGAACACATTGGGTTAGACAAGCAGTAATATGAATGAAGTGGCATTAAGACTGAGAAAGTTTGTCTAGATTCGTACCTAGAATTGCAATATAAATTGAGTATGCATTTTATTTTCGCTACGAAACACATGGTGTTCTGATTGAAGCAATGTGGTAAGATGTAGTAAAATCATTTGTGATGAATCTCGAGAATCAGAAATAAAAATGGTAATGTACCATGCTTATTTCGCCACCGTGCCGATTTAGGCACCGTTTGGTTTGGTTCGTTCACACAGAACCTCCTCTGAAACATTTTCTGGCAGAAATGCTATCCTAATTTGTATATTTTTTTTATGGGCTGGAACTATTCCATGGTAAAAATCCTCTAACCAAACAAGCCCTTACGTTTTTTAGATTGTCAAGCCCTTACCTTTGCTGCTACACCATGTATGACTTTTTTAGAAAATACCTTTGCTGCTACACCATGTATGACTTTTTTAGAAAAAAAAATGACTCATATACGTGTGGCTCTAGAATCAAGAGTGGATCCACATCTTTAAACTTTAGAACTCTTTAGATTATTTTTTAAGGTCTCAAGGTCTAATATAAGATGGACTAAAGTTTAGAGCTAACTTTATACCACTTGTTTGAGCTTTAACTCTAAAGTTTAGAGGAGAGGGTCCAAGCATGCTCTAAGCTACGTTTGAATCATATACAAACAACAATCAGCTATTACAAATTAGCTTAGATTTTTTTAAGACCCTAAACTAATAAACCATTCAATGTTTTATCTATTATAGCCGATTTTTTTTCTAGCTAATACAACTAATAATTAGCTCATTCAATCTAAATGGAATCTTGATCACACATCACCGTAAAAAGAGAAAAAAAAAAAAGTCCAAGGACTCCGAAGACGCAAAGATTAAAGACGGCATAAACTAGTTCTCTATCCGGCCACTTTTCAAAGAGTCAAACAATTAAATTAGGAATATCCTATATATAGATATTGACGGGCATGTGCTGTTTTTGGCCCGATAATTCTTTTTCGATTTCATTCACTGGTGAAAGAAGCAACAAAAAAAAAACAAATTAAGCCTAAGCCTCGTGACAGCATTTCCATCCCGTTCGCGTGCGACCCATGAAGGCATCGATCGATCTTCACCCGCCCATGCGTCATTCATCGGTGATCGGTCCATCCTTGACGGGTTCAGATCCAGTCCCGCCCGGAGATGATAATGCTTGCTTGCCGATCCCGATCGAACGCCACGACGAATCGTCTCGTCGGACTGGATGCTGGGGACAGCTCCCCTCCGCCGCGCAACCTGGAGCACAGCAGCCGCGCCGCGCGGGAGATCGGTCGGGCCGGTCCGGAGCGGACGCGACAGTTCGGCCTAGCAAAGCAAGAATAAAATAAAAAAGAAATTGCACCAGCCGGGAATCGAACCCGGGTCTGTACCGTGGCAGGGTACTATTCTACCACTAGACCACTGGTGCTTTGATGTTGCAAGACTTTTCATATGCTTTTTCATTGTGGACGATGTGAGTGGTACACGAGGAGAGACCTGACCACCTGAGCTACACTCCAAGAGTAGACAGGGATAGACGGTGTAGCACAGGAGAAAACTCGAGGGTTTTACCGGTATGCCATCGCGAAAAATGGCCCCAACCCTCAGATCCCTGAAAGATCAAAGCGAACCTGTGTATCCAATCTCATTTTGGTTTTGTCTCACATGCCACTCCGTCCGGATTTCTGTTAGATTTCGCCGTTTGGACGCACTGACAGATGGGTCCGAGCCAGAAAAATACCAAAATACCCCCTCTCTCTTCTCTCTCCCTCACCCCGCTCTTGGTCCCGCTGGACAGCAGCTGCTACGGCGGCAGCAGCAGCAGCGCGTCGACGTCCGCCACCAACTCGGGCGTGTCGTCGGTGCAGCGCCAGCTCCCCGCGTGCACCGACGAGCAGATCCTCGCCGACCTCTACGCCACGCGGCACCGGCAGCGGCAGTGCATGCGGCAGCAGCAGCAGGAGAGAAGACGTCCGGCGGGGCCAGCTCTCTCCTCGGCGGCCTCCCCAGGGCCGTCACGTCGGTGCTGCTGCGCGCGGAGCCCTGCGTCTCCCCCTGCGGCGGTAAGCAGGAGCACGACGCCGTGGCGGTCGGCAACGGCGGCGCGATGGGGCAGCGTCACGACGCGGCGGACGAGAGCGTCAGCAGCCGCGCGGCGAGGGTGCAGTGGGCGCGCGGGAAGGCCGAGGAGGACAGGGTGCACGTGGTGGTGTCGGAGGAGCACGACTGGATGTTCGTCGGCATCTACGACGGCTTCAACGGGCCCGATGCCACCGACTACCTCGTCGCGCACCTGTACGCGGCCGTGTGCCGCGAGCTCGACGGCGTGCTGCTGCGCGCGGACGAGGAGTCCGAGGAGGAGGCTGAGGACGGCGACGGGGAGTCCGAGGAGGAGGAGGCGGCGGCGCGGTGCAACGGCCGCGACGCGCGTGAGCGTGACCACGACGTGCTGGACGCGCTGGCGCGCGCGCTGAGGAGCACGGAGGCCGGGTACTTCGCGGAGGCGGAGGCTCGCGCGGCGGAGTGCCCGGAGTTGGCGATGATGGGGTCGTGTGTGCTGGTGGCGCTGGTGAAGGACGCCGACGTGTACGTGATGAACTCCAAGTCATGCACGCAAACTGTACTTTCAGTATGTACATGTCGAGACGAATCTTTGGAGTCTACGTAGTCCATGTTTGGACAAAGTTTGTCAAATAACAACGAAACATGTATGTCGAGACGAATCTTTCAGTAAGATTTTTATAAAATTTCAGCTCCAATTCCTGTCCAGTTTTGACTGGGCAGACCGTTGCCAATTATCACCGGAACATGTATGTCCATAGTTTTAGTTGGTGTAGAACAATTTGAGCTCTATTGGTGAGATGCACCTTTCTCTTTCTTCAGATAAGATAGCTTCCTGACTCCCTAGAAACAAAATGGAGAGTTCAAGCTGTTGCATCAAACACCGGCACATTGATTAAAAAATTGCCAAAAATAAATGTGACTTAGGGACATCAAAATCGAAGCATTTACATATCAAACACACCAACAGTCGGGACATCATCAGCCTGTTGGTAACATTCATCAGCACCATGGTCCATCCCGATATGACTGCGGATCTGTGACAACCTCATGGAGAACTTGACCTGCCTCATGTGGCTGGACGTCCGGGGTGCCGGCTTATCGCAGAGTTTTGTTGGGGCTACGACATGGAACCAAGGTAGACAGAGGCAAATGACGGCGACTGCGATGGTCAGGAGAGGTAGTGGCGGCGCAAGGGGATTTAGGAACTACATGCAGATGAAAGAGCACAGAGACGACGCGATGGGGATGAGCCTGGATTGGTTTCAGTCGAGCAGGAGCCGCACGGCCTCGTTGTCTCGGAGCCGACGCGCTGGGCAAACAGAAGCCGTTCCTCGCCTGGCCGCATGATCAAATTTTGGGACACGTGTCTTCCATCCGCGTGGAGTCTGCATCAAGCGTTCGTGCAGCCAGGCTGCATCTAATTTTTTTCCGTTTCTTTGCTTACCCTTTTGTCTGCAACAAGGAACCATGCTGTGTCACAGTGTCATGCATGGCAAGGATTGCGGCTCATAATGGCAGGGCACGCAGCAGCATATGGCCCTGGCCCGTGGCCCCCTCCTGGCTCCTGCGGTGCGTGTGTGAGCAACGCGTGCATGTGTTATGCGTTGCGTGCGCTCACGGAAAGACAACTACAGCCGCACAAATGCCTGGGTCGCCGCGGCAAGGCACGTCAGCACGGACCAGAGAGGAGAGAGGAGGGAGAGGGGGCATTTTGGTCTTTTTCTGGCTCGGACCCACTTGTCAGGACCCAAACGGCGGAATCTAACAGAATTTTGGACGGACTGGCATATGAGAAAAAACGAAGATGACATTGGATACACAGGTTCGCTTTGATCTTTCAGGGAGCTGAGGGTTGGAGCCATTTTTAATAATGATATACAGTTAAAATCCTCATAAAACTGACCAAAAGGATGTACGGGACGCACCGGCAGTTAGACCATTCATTGCGCCCGGGTTCGGTTACTGCCATTTATTGGAGTACATCCCAGCCGCTGTGGCATCCGCCGGGCACACCCAAGGTTGAAAACGGACCGGACAAAGAGCAAAATACACCTTAGGTCCTCGAACTTGGCACAAGGTGTTAATCAGGTCCCCGAACTTTTAAAGTGATATCTGCAGGTCCCTAAGCTTGGCAAACCGTGTCATTTAGGTCCCAAACTTTCAAGGTGTTCACCACATATCCCTAAACTTGGTTGGTCGTGTCATTCCGGTCCTAAACTTTTAAAATAATCACCTTAGGTCCCTCAATTTGGCTAACAATATCATTTTAGTCCAAATGTTATCTAACCCACTATTATAGCTATGTGATACACTAACTATACATTATACGTGAATCTAACATACATCAATTAACATAAAATTGTAAATTATATAAAATAATTTACATCAGCAAAAAAATAAGTATTAAAATAATTTAAAGTAATAATTTAGATTTAAACTATAATATTATTTGCTGATAATTTTTTTATAAAAATTATATTATTATTATTTTAATACTAGTTTTATAGTATTATGTTTTGCTGGTAAATTTTTATATAACTATATTATTATTTTAATACTAGTTGTATAGTTTTTTGCTGCAAATTTTTTTATATAATTATATTATTATTTAATACGACAAACATAGTATTATTTTTAATACTATTTGTTGCTAATGTAAATTATTTTATATAATTTATAATTTTATAATATATATATATATATTGACACATGTTAGATCCACGTATAACCTACATTTAGTATGTCACGTCAGCTAATAGAGTGACATATTGAATGTACGTTAACGTGGATCTAACATGTGTTAATTAATAAAATTATATAAAATAATTAACATCAGCAAAAAGTAGTATTAAAAATAATACTATACTGTAGTATTAAATAACAATATAATTATATAAAAATTTATTAGAAAAAACTATACAAGTAGTATTAAAATAATAATTATATAAAAAAGTTTCAGCAAAAAATTTACTATAAAACTAGTATTAAAATAATAATAATATAATTTTTATAAAAAAAATTACCAGCAAATAATATTGTAGTTTAAACCTAATTTATTATTTTAATACTTATTTTGCCGATGTAAAATTTTATATAATTTTAATTTTATGATATATATTAATTGATATATGTTAGATTCACGTTTAACGTATAGTTAGTTTAATGTATAGTTAGTATATCATATAGCTATTATAGTGGGATAGATAACATTTGGACTAGAATGACACTGTTAGCCAAGTTGAGGGACCTACGGTGATTATTTTAAAAGTTTGGGACCGGGATGACACGACCAGCTAAGTTTAGGGATATGTGGTGAACACCTTGAAAGTTTGGGACCTAGATGACACGGTTTGCCAAGTTTAGAGACCTGCAGATATCACTTTAAAAGTTCGGGGACCTGATTGACACCTCGTGCCAAGTTCGGGGACTGAAGTGTATTTTCCTCCGGGAAAAATTCCGTTCCGTCCGGTTTCGTTTTCTATTTTATTTCGTCTGTTTCCGTATTTATGGAATTCCGTTTTCGTATTTACGAAAACGGGAGAGGGGTTTTTCCGACCGTTTCCGAAAAATCCCGTTTATAACCGGAATTGACCCGTATTTATTCCGTTTTAATCCCGTTTTCAATCCATGTTAGATATATCTAGAAATTTATATGTTCATAGACCTTCTAATCATCAATTATGTATGTTAATATGTTAACACAACTCATGTTAGTGAATATTAGACCTCTAACTTCGTATATATATACTATTTTGTGACTTTATTCGTATATACTCAAGAAAATTTGATCATATTATTCTAACTTAATTTTTTGACTCTTCGTCCGTATTTATTCGTTTCCGTATTTCCGTATATCTCTATCCGTTTTTAATTTCGTTTTTATCCTGATTTCGTTCCGTTTCCGCTAAAAAATATAGAAACAAAAATGGTAGAGGTGTTTTCCCGACCGTTTTCATCTCTAGTCACCCGACGGGTATTTGATCCATTAGGGGACGGAGATGAGACGTTATTTGTACCCGCGGGGATGTAAATGGACAAGAACCCATCCCTATTGGGGATGGCGACGACGGAGACGTTCCCTATATACCCGTCCCCGTTACCCGTTGAGGAACCCGCTATTGCTATTATAGTGTGTATATATATAATACAAAATAGAATTAGTGCACATATGATGGTCCTAGCCCAATTAGAATCATATAAAAAGGATGCTAACTATAATCTATGATCATAATGTATGATGTATTTATATATTTATCTTATTCATTGTGTTATTGTGACATGTAATATATAATTATACATGGGTGCATACTCGGGTACGGACCCGATGGGTATGAAATCCTCGACGGGGACGGGGATGGGAAAAATTCTGTACCCGCGAGCGAAAATAAAGATGAGGACAAGATAGATTTTAGTTCGTGGGGATAGGGACGGGATGCAAATGTACCCGTTGCCATCCCCGCTAGCCCTCGCTTGCCGGACACCGCGTAGCCCAAGAGGCAAAGACGCGCACACCGACACCCCCACGGTGGCCCACCGGCCTCAAGGTCCAAGGATTTTTTACTGCTGTCACGAGCTCGCCGGTGGCCCACGCCGGCCCACCTCAAGAATGCCGTCGCCGACGGCCGGGGTGGCCACAACAACTGCCGGCCTTGGTTAGATTGGGAATGTGAGTTTTTTTCCTCAACTGTAGCATTTTCGTTTTTATTTGACAAACTTTGTTCAAATATGACCTAACTAGACTTAAAAGATTTGTCTCAATAGGTATATACTAAAGGTACAATTAGTTATTTTTTTGTCAACATTTAATACTCCATACATGCGTCCAAACATTGATGTAATGATGATGTGACGGAGAGAGAGTGAAAAAAAATTAAAAGTTTGAATACATCTAAACAAGGCCCAAGAAGACAACACATTCACCCTGTGATCCTCGCAGTACGTACTCGCCCGTCCCGTGTCCACCGCGCTCATACCATGCTTTACCAGCGTTACGGGATCCTCGGAACTGCCATACTACTACATTTGGACCGGCGATCGAAGGACGCGCCGCGCGGGGAACCATATAAAAGTACAGAGACTTTTACATGAGTGCCACTATAAAAGTTCGCAATTCCGCAGAAGCCACTGCGAAGTTGGAGCGCGCACTTGTACCATTCACCTAAACTTTCTTGCCCTACATATCATTCCGTCCAACTTCCATCCACTTTCTGCCGTTTAGCTGCTCTGACATGTGGGTCCTTCAAGGGAAAACGTCCAAAATACCCTTCTCTTGTGCCCCTTTCTCTCTCTGTCATGTGGAGCCAACTTGTCATACGCTTCTTCCTCCAGATGACAGTGGAGCGATGTGCTGCTACCCTCCATTGCCACACGTGCCCACGGCTCCGTGCGCCCCTCCATTGAGCAGCAGGCCCAGGCAGAGAGCAGCTCGGGCGCTGCTGCCTCTTCAAAATCCTCCCAGATTTCCCCTTGCATCCACCCCGATCTTGCCGCCAATGGCGCGGCCCACGAGCCCGTTGCGGCCGCCCAAGGTGATCCGTAGCACCAAGCCGCGAGGCCTCGACGAGGATACCGCGGCCCCGCCCGCGTTCCCCAAGGCCAAGTCCCCCACCTCTTCCCGATGGACGCCCGCATCTGGGCGGGGCTCCCCGACGACCTCCTCGTCGAGGTGCTGGCCCACGTGCCGCCCTTCCTCCTCTTCCGCCTCCGCCCCGTGTGCCGCCGCTGGGAGGCCATCCTCCACGACCCGGCCTTCCTGGCCGCGCACGCCGCGGTGCCCTCCCACGGGCCCTGCCTCCTCACCGTCTCCAAGGGCGGCGGCGGATCCCCGCTGCAGTGCACCGTGCTCAGCGTCCCCTACACGCTCGCTACAAGCTCCCCTTCGCCTTCCTCCCCGCCTGGGACCTCTGGCTCATCGGATCCTGGTACGACAGCAAGGCTGGCTGCCTTGAGCAGCGGAGAAGAACTGCTACTGCCGCTGCAGTGCAGTGCAGGCAGCCTCCATGCCTGTTGATCGGGCATGGCATGGGGCCTGCTGGTCCGCGTGTTGTGCGGCCTGCAGTGCACCGGAGGCGCTAGCGACAACGCCATGTCGTCTCGCGTGTGTGATTCCCTTTGCTGTCTCACTAGTACTGTAGCAGTTGCAGTAGGAGATGGTGATGCCTCCCTGCTGCTGCTTCTACCTGCGCAGCGAAGACGGAAGAGAAGAGAGGAAGAAAGAATAGATGAGGCTGACAAATGCGACCTACTAAAGGGCAACATCGTCATTTCACATGTCTGATTAACACCGTTATGCTCTAAAGTGGACGGAATGGCATGTAGGGCAAGAAAGTTTAGATGGATGACACCAGTGCGCGCTCCAACTTCGCAGCGGCTTCTACGAAATTACCAACTTTCATAATGTCACTTATGTAAAAGTCTCAAAAGTATACGGCTCTGGGCTCTGTTTGCAGTATTCCCGACTTGTGCAGCTAGCGTCTGTAATTAACTGTAAAGATCGAGGCCGGGATGGTACACTTTGCCGACTTGCACAGGATAGGATAGGCAAAACAGATATATACTCCCTGCGGACCACTCGTTCCCGGCGACGTGGAACAGAACGGAGGAGCAAACACGGCTGGATCAAACACGGCTGGATCTTTTCCTAGTGTGACCAGGCCGAGGGACCGCCGTCGTGCTCCTTGCTTTTCGCTGTTCCATCCACCGGGCGCGGGCGGGCATACCTCGCCGCGTCGGCGCGCACCCGATCCATCGAGCCTTTCCTGAGCCCGCGCGGCCGCGCACTCACACACACACACGGCGACACCAGACTTTGGCGTTGACGGCGACCAGGGTAGCCCCCTCTCGCAACTCTTGCCGAGCGATCAAAGTCAAGTAGTTGACGTAAAAGGTGAAAGCAGCGGTTGGTTGAGACATGATCAGTGGAGGCTAGTGAAGAGACTTGGCAGCAGTGCTCGATAGACCTCGCTACCTATACGACTGATATAGACTGGTCCTGGCGGGAAGGAACAGCAGCTGTAATTCTAGTAGTACTAGTAGTTCCTAGCGGAAGCAACGCACCTGCTGGTGATATCACACAACTATGACAAGAAAAGAATAAAACTATGACAAGAAAAGGGCGATCGATCTCAGTTGTTGACGACGGGATGCCCCCTGCGTTTGCGCGTGAAGACATGCTGATCGGAACCCAAAATTTTACCTGTCGTCAGTAACCGCGTTGTGTCCAAGCTTGCAAAGCCCAGCACCACCAAAAGCGAGTGTTGTTACCCATTATTAGTCAAAGCCCCACGGTACACCAGCGCAATTCAGAGGTAAAACGACTAATCGCTATTCTAGCTACTGCCTGCTGGTTGGTTGCTCACGGTCCATTAATCCTCCAGGTCGCGATCGACGAGAAGTTGCGGGCGATAATGACGACGTTTACGCGCGTGCACGTATGTATCCTCCACGACTTGGACAGGTTTTATTGACGGGAAAGAGGAGGGGCAGGAGAGGAAGCCTAATTATTGACGACAAATTGTAAACTGGTCTGGCTGCAAAGGTTTCTTCGGTTAGCAGATCCCGTCCAGCATCCTAGATTGTCAGCAAGCTTACTCCGGAGGAAGCGTGCGCCAACCAAACTGGGATCTCCGTGCGCACCTACCAGCCCGCAACCAAGAACCAACCACGGTCCACCGCAAGAACGTCTGAACGTGGGGAGCCTTCGGAGGGGGAGAGTGGAGTGATTCTGATCCCACCTCTGCGAATTGCGGTCGAATCTTAACACTATTTGCACTAATGAACAACCCTGATGCTTACCAGGGCATATGAGCTATTATCAGTCAATAACATAATACTATTGTCGGCCATCCTCCGGTCAGAAGTCAGAACACCTACGTCCAAAACAGAAGAAGACGGAGAAACAAATTCTCTGTCAGGACACTAATCAACACCTACTCCTACGTGTGGAGTAGTGCCACCACTCTATATAGGATGTACTACCACTACAGTAATATACAAATGTTACCTACCCTTCTTCATCCTTTTTGTACTATCTACCATCAATCTAGATCTACTGTCGTCAGTTGGATTCCTTACGGTGATCATCAGTAGAACGAAACAAACAAACGAACGGACGCGGGCAGCGGAGGCTCCAAGTCTAGTCTCCTAGCTCCAGAGCCCGACCGTCTCGAGGACGCGCACGGCGAAGAAGCAGAGGTAGATGGCGATGAGCCCCACCCCGTAGACGCGGTCGATCCGCATGCCGCGGACGGGCACCACGAACAGCGCCCACGCCAGCGCCGCGACCAGGAACCCCACCGCCTCGTACGCCGCCGCGTCCACGGGCACCACGAACGGCGCCGGGTGCTGCGCGCCCGCCGCCAGCGCCAGCGACAGGCCCAGCCCGACCACCGTGTTGAACAGCGGGCCCGCGTAGCACCCGGACACCGCCGTCTGCGCGCCGCCGGGCCCGCCGTGCACCGCCATCGCCACGTTCGACACCAGGTCGCCCAGGGAGTCGCCCCACGCCAGCACCGTCACGCCCAGCACGCTCGGCTTGATCCCGACCACGTACCCGATGGCCACCAGCAGCGCCACCAGCTCGCGCGCCAGGGTGTACGCCCACAGCACGCTCATCACGAACCCCGCGGCGAGCCACGGCACGCGCCGCCTCCGGCCGCGCGGCGGGGAGCTCGCGTCCGTGGTGACCGCGGCGAGCGCCGCCAGTAGGAGGCCCAGGAGCGCGACGCCCACGAGGACCGCGAGGCCGTGCGACGACGACGTCGGGCTGTGGCGCTGCGAGGAGGTCCACGTCAAGGCGAGGAGGACCGGCGCCAGCGCGGCGGAGGCGACGGCGTAGGGCCGGGACCAGCGGTGCCCCGCGATGTCCGGGATGGTGAGGCGGCGCGGGAGATACAGCGGCATGCATAGCGCGCCCGCGAGGCAATGCAGCATCGTTCTAACCCTCGACGTGGCCGCGGCGGGCGCCTCCGTCGTCTTGGAGTGGGACGGCAGCGACGGGACGACCACGTCGTCGTCGTCGTCGTCGAGGAGGAGCGGCGCGGAGAGGCTTGCGGCGGCCGGCTTGCCCTTCTCGGCGCAGCAGTGGGAGGTCCAGACGAGGACGACGTAGCCGACGTAGAGCGAGACGAACGACGCGGCGACCCAGACGGTGATCTCCCCGTTGACGAGCACCGCGAGCAGGTAGCAGAGCGCGAGGAGGAGGAGGCAGAGGTCGCGCACGAAGCCGCGCCACTCGACGGCGACCCCGCCGCGCGCGCCCACGGCCAGCGCGACGACGCCCGCGACGACGGTGGAGACGAAGAGCGCCCCGCCGAGCGCGCTGCTGAGCCCGACCCCGCCGCCGTCGCCCGACGCGAAGGAGACGACGCTGGCGAACACGTCGGGCGCGCCGTTCCCGAGCGAGAGCAGCGTGACGCCCGCGACGGCGGGAGGGAGGCGCAGCGCCGCCGAGAGGCCCTCCAGCGACGCGCAGAAGTACTCGGACGCGGTGTCGCCCAGGAGGTAGAAGAGCGCCACCAGCCACAGCGCGAGCGCGGCGCACGCCGCCGCCGGCGCGCCGGCGAAGGCGCAGTAGAAGAGGCGGAGGTAGTCGACGTACCCCGCGGGGGAGCAGGGCGAGTGCGCGCGGAGGTACGCGCACCGGGCGTCCCCGCCGCTGATGGACTGCAGCTGCTCGCAGCTGTTCCCCTGTCCCTTCCTGGAGGAGGACGACGACGCGGCACCGAGGAGAATCGACCCGCCACCGGACTCTGCCGCGCGGCTGCGGCCGCGGCTAGTGGGGGTGAGGAGTGAGGAGGAGGTGAGAAGGAGGAGGAGCAGCAGGAGGAAGCAGGCGCTGGGGACGGCGGGGGCAGTGCGCGCGCGCCCGCGCGTGAGCGCCATAAAATGAGCAGCAAGACGGGGGGTTTAACCGGAGGTTGGGTCGGCCGGCATGCCGTGCGGGGCGCGCGGGAGTTGGGGATCTTGGTGCGGGGCGAGGCGAGGCGAGGCGGTCGTGGGGCTGGCTCCTCGAGTCTTTGGCGAGATGTGCGGGGGCGGAGGACTCGTGGGCGGCTCTGCTCGTCTCGAGCTGGAAGCTCCAGGCAGGAGCAGGACTGGAGAAGAGGCGAGACTGGGCTGGAGTGTTCGCGTACGGGTTAAGTAATGGACGGGAACAGGGGAGGGAGGGGGAATTCCAGGGAGGGAGGGGGGAGGGGGTGTACGTGCGAGGCGACGGTGAGGTGGCGCGTCGTCGTGGAGGATGGACGGGACGGGGAACTCCCGCGCTGGGTGTTGGGGCCTGGGGCGGCGGGCCGGTCGGTGGCCGCGCCGTGAATTGGAAGGGGGGAGAAGCGGCGGCGGGCAGCTCGATGGTGTGGTGAGGTGTGGAGCTGTCTGTCAGCTCAGCATATTGGTAGGTATACAGCCGCGCGCGTTTTGGGCGGGAACGGGCGAACGGCGGGTGACGGTTTCGCTTCGGTTGCCGTGTGGCCCGTAAGCTGTGTGGCCAGGCCTCGTGTCGCTGGGCATCACGTAAACTTTGCCCGACATCGCCAATTTTCCCTGCGTACAGATCGGCTCTGTCGTGTGAAGTTTTGAGTGGATGTGATGCACTGGTGGTTGGTGCCCTGCCCGGTGGGGGTCCTCGTACTCTCGTGGATAGGACCGAGGGGACCGACGCCGACGGCGCTTGGCTTGAGCCGGCAAAACAAAACGTTGTTGTTTTGTGCGGCAGGCAGTGCGACGCCGACCGGACGGGACGGTGGCAGAGTTCACCACTAGAATTTGCACAGAAAAAAAAATTGTTCGTAAAAAATGACGAGGCCTTTGCAGATTTCTACGCCCGAACCTGCCGACACTGGGTCAGCATCGTTTTGCCAATTTGGGTGGCAATTTGGTCCAGTAGTACACACCCAACCCCTGAACCGCATGAGCCTCTCTCTATGTTTAGCCATAGGGATCGGGGTATAACCGACGATGAAGGTAATCCTTAGCTCTCAAGTTCTTCGACAGAAAAAAAAAAAGAAGAGAAGAAGCAGTTAGTCCTCGGAGGTCCCATAAATATGAATCTGAAATCTGATTGAAACCGACGTGCGACCTACAGTATGCGTGACTGCAAATCCCGGCCTGAGTTGCTGCTTTGCAATGCCGCCCGCGGCCCGCCGCGCCGGAATCACCCGCCGATAAGGCTGCAACCTCGTTTATCCCCGTAACACGACTACAAAAGCCCCGCATACCGTCGCGTCGCGCTCCGATATCCGCGGCGGCACGACCCGAGACAAGCTACGAGGAGAAGCGGGCGGAAGAGACGGCGGTGGGCCGGTGGCGCTGCCGCCCGCCGCCTGCGTCGTCGTCCGCTGGCGCTCGGGCGCAACGCGGCGCGCGACCGCGACGGGCATGGATGGCGTCCACTATCCAGCGTCGCCGTGGCGTGCACGGACGAGACGTGGCCCTTTCGGTCTCGGCCGAGCGGAGCGGAGACGATTACACGTACAGTAGTGGAGAGTGCGTGTGCGTGTGATGACGCCAACAACGCACAGCAGAAAGTTTGGACGGCGGACAGTTTCGTCGGTGACCGGTGACGCCATGGGTTTGGATTTGGACCCAAAAGTCAAAAGGACTCTCGCGGGCCGTGCCGACCGCCCCCGCGATCGCGCGCTTTTCTAGTTGGTTCGGGAATTGGGACTTTGGGTGCGCATCATTTCCGTGTCGCGCGACGTCCCCTGAACCTGCAGAATCTTTGTTTCCTGCTGTGCGACGGGGCAGTCTGTATGTAGCACGCACGGACTATCTTCGCCGAAATTTCTTAGAAAAACGCTGCAAATCAAAACCAAATCGATCATGCGGGAGATTGCACGCGCCGGGTGGTCAGTGGTCTCTACTCCTACTCGCTCGCTTTCGTGTAGGCTCTCCACAGGCTTGATCTCGCGGCCCCAGAGACATTTGCGCTGAACTGTTCGCAAGAAGCCAAACCTAGGAATGCATGATTTTTTTTGATTCATGGACGACCCTTACCCCAACCAGCATCTCTGAAACTGACATTTTGGGCGCCAGCCGCCGGGCCCAAAGGGATGGACGTCGAACTGCGGAGCCCCCCCGATGCGACGTGCCGAGTCGCCCAAGGTCAAGTGGTCCCTCGAAATGACGCGCTGATCAGTACACCGCGTAGTATAGCGGGCACGGCGCACGGCCGCGGTCTACCGGTTGACACGACGTACACTTCTGCAAAAAGCCTTTACAGAGGCGGCCCTAGAAGATTTCTAGAGACGGTTGGGCCAGCCGCCTCTACCCAATCTAGAAATCGATTTGTAGGGGCGGATTATTTTCGAAATAACGATTTCAGATTTTTAAAAAAACCTGAAAAAATAGAAAAAAAACCTTGAAAAAATAGCAAAACATTTTTTTTAATCAGGGAACAACCCCAACCATCCAGCCCACCCATCTTTGCTATTTTTGTGAAGTCCGTTTCGGGTTAAAATATATCCTTTACTTTCATTTTTTGTATTTGCAATTTGCACATTTCCGTGGGTACTTTTTTTTACTTTAATTAGAAAGAAAAGCTTCTTTTTCGAAAGATTACCCCTGTCGTTGTTTATGCTTTGGATTGGAACAAATGACTCTAATTCGCCCACGCCTGCGAATCAGTTGACATTTTGTACAAATTTTACGAACGGAAGCTCTTATTTTCATATATAGGTATTCCTTTCTTAAACTATGAATCTATTCTTTTGGAAAAAAAATAAGTCTCTTCACTTAAATTTTGAAACTTGGAAGTTATTAGCCCAGAAAAACCTAATACTTTGAATCTTTGGTAACCATATTATCAAAGTGGCTAACTCCTTCAATAAACTTGTTCCAGGAAAATTCAAATTCTTCCATAAATTCATATGAATTTCTCACTAATGCAATTTCTTCTGTAAGTTTAGCAATTTTTGGTCTATTCATAGCATATATCTTTTATGGATCTGCTTATTCTTTTTTTCAGAATTTGAATTTTCAAAATTCCCTTCTAAAAAAGAATCCAAAAAAGATCTTTTTGGATGAAGTAAAAAAAAGATATACAGCTGGTCATATAATCGTGGTTATATAGATTTTTTCTATACTAGGGTTTTTATCCTAGGTATAAGAAGATTAGCTGAACTAACGCATTTTTTTGATAAAGGTGTCATTGATGGAATTATCAATGGAGTAGGTTTTGCTGGTTTTTGTATAGGAGAAGAAATCAAATATGTAGGGGTGGGGGGGGCGAATATCGTCTTATCTATTCTTTTCACTACTACAGAAATCTTTTGCGTGACGGTCGTTTTTATTTAACCGTGACGGGCAGTTGAGCCCGTCGCGCACGCCTCGTCACAGTAAATCGAGGCTAACCGCGACGGGCAGTTGAGCCCGTCATGGTTAATATCAATAACCGTGACGGGCGGCGTAACTTGACCGTCATGGTTAATACAATTAACCGTGACGGGCAGCGTAACTTGCCCGTCAAGGTTAATGTATTAACCGTGACGGGCTGCTTAACATACCCGTCACGGCTAATACCATTAACCTTGACGGGCTGCGTAACTTGCCCGTCACGGTTAATACCATTAACCTTGACGGGCTGCGTAACTTGCCCGTCACGGTTAAAGATTTTCAGGTTTAAACAAAAATACAGCAGCACATATTTGAATGCATAATCGAATCCATATATAACAGGTCAAATATAGACAAAACACATGACACATACGTATACATACATACATACATTAACTTGTTCTCATTGTCATCCATAGAACATTGACAAAATTGTTAAAGTGTTATATTACGTGTCAGTTTGCAAACAAACTAATTGACGAAGTCCATGTTCAAATTGTAATCCTTCATCTCGTCGCGTAGCATGGTGGTCCATTTCCTGAGCTTCTCGTACTCGGGAAGCAGTGCTAACGGGGCATCTGTATCAAAGAACGGTTGCCCTTCATGCGCTACACGGTCAGTGACAAACTTGCACATGTCTGCCACTATTTGATCGAGGTTATGTTGATTGCTCTGCTCTCTTTCCCACCATTCAGTTGCTTTCTTGAGCTGCAGCCAGCTACCGTTGTACTTCCTGCAGGCCCTTAGATACTCGCAGACGTAGTACCCACACAAAGTTGTCCCTGGTGGTTACTTGGCACACTGCATGATACACAAGCATTACAACACTTTGGTATAGATCGATAATATATGCATGGTGTGGGAAAAGCATAAGTGAAGCTTCAAGTACACGTACCGGGAACTGATGCTTGATTTTGATTCTATTCCCATGCTTCTTCTTGAACTTCTCTGTCCTTCGATCAAATTCACTTGGCTCCTTTATGTACTCCTTGTAAGCGCTGTATGTACTCCACTAGTGTTAGTCACAGTTTTAAAACGTATGATAAAAATGAACTAATTTGAAGATACTTGACTTACAATCTCAAGCAATCTTCAAAGTGCTTGTACCCTGCTTTGTTTGAATGCCTCAATGAGTCAAATATGCAGGCCCTGCCTTCGTGAGGATAGATGATAAATGCAATCCAGTGCCCATGGAGGCCCTCGCTGCACCATTCGAACAAAACAAAGACTATGATGAGCATGGATGATCTTAGGTAGCCACTTATCCCATAAACATACATGTTCTTGACTTACCCAAAGTGGACGGCAGCGAGGATACAACCATCTCTCTTGACCTTCTTCATGACTCCTAAGATGTATGTCCCCACTTTCAACTTCTCGGCGTCGATGGCCTTTTTGCGTTCGTTATCTCTATGACGATTGGTCAAGTCAATAAGGTCAGAGTGATTGTCCGGTTTCTCATATCCAATGATCTGTTTCTCAGCAACATGCATTGGAGAGAGATAGAGCACACCAAGGTTGCATTCGTTGCTTACATGGGCCATCATCCTGCAAGTACAAGTCGTTTCATGGCAATAGTTAAATTGACAAGGTACCTATACGAATGCAGGGGATGTGTGAAAAGTGGTAATCCACTTGCATAGAAAACAAGGTGAGGTGAGCGACGTCAAGGTCCTTCCTACGCAGTGGTCTATGCATGTCTCCGAATTCCAAGACGAGTTGAACATCTGTGCCCAAGTTAAAGATCTCGTGCGGAATCCTGGCTGTTATGTTTGAAAGGCCGACTTTGGCCGATTGCATATACCACAAATGGAACCTCTGTACCTCCCACTTCTCGTCGCAGGCAAGTTGGGCCCGAGGTAACATGAACTTCCCATTCACAAAATCACCGGGGCATTCATCTGTGACGAATCCCCTATGAGGTGGTGATTTCGGCCTAGAACAATGGGATAGCAATGTTAGTGTGTGAAAACAATTCAAGAAGCTCAACCTATAAATAGATTGATTACACGCAAGACGGAAGCATATATACCTTTCAAATTTGGTATAGAATGCGGCGCGCTCGGGTCTAGCCTCCTCGATGTCTGTAGTCTTTTTTGGCGCGCGAGGACACTGGCTGGAGCTCGGTTGACTTGCAGGTGGTGTCATCGGCCCCGCACCTCCGGCCAGTACTTCGATTTCACATGTGTCGCTTGTGGCCGGCGGTGTCTTCTCCTTCGGTTCGGCCTCCATAGATTCCGCTCCTTCGCTCAGGGCGGTAGGCGGTCGATTGTCGGGAGGCGGAGAGCTTGGTCGTTGTGGACCGCCCGTGCTGGGATGTCTTGGAGGCGTCGTTGTCCTCTCCTCCGGTGCTGCCTCCTTACCTCCATTGGCATTGGTCGGTCCAATGGGAGGGCTTGCAGGAGGGTCCGTGCCTCGGGCTTCATTGTTCTCCTTGTCTTGCTTGCCATCATCGTCGTCATCATCATCACCGCCGCCATCCGGATCCGGGGGACAAGATCCGGCTATCGACGAGGGTTGTGATGTCGGCGTCGGGGTCGGCGTTGGCGTGTTCCCATAGATCTCGATGTCTTCAGTACACCATGAAACTTCTAAATTGATCGCCTGACCAAGGACCCTAACCCCAGTCATAGCGGGATAGTCCAATTCATATTCTTCGAACTCTGGCCCACACCACGTTATGGCCACGATGGTAGTGTCCTTAGGGATCTGATGCTCCTCGGTGAAAACAAAGATTTGATCCTTTGGTAATATACAACCATCTGCCACGTGCAGGCGCTTCCCTCCCCTGCCGAACGACACCCAAAGGTGGCAGAAAGTGATTTCCTTGATGTCATCGAACGGACGCCTTGGGCGATCTTCGATCAATAGCTGCCCTTGTGAAGCTTGAGGCACCTTCAGGCCGGCTTGGCTAAACATCTGGTTCATGTTCAACATAGAAGAGAGAAGAGAGTAGAGGGAAGTAGAGGCAAATAAGAGAAGAGAGAAGGCCTCAACACCACTAAGTTTGAGCTATTTAGTAAGCATCACGGGCGGCAAATAAGTAGAAGAAGTGTCAGACAATTTCATGGGAGCTATGTAACCATGGGACACGTCCATCCCAGCCATCAGGGAGGTAAGCCTACACCAGTTGCTTGGGTATGGACGTATCCCATGGTTAAATAGGACACATGACAACAACAAAGACTCATATGTGTAAAAGAATGGTGTCACCCTAAACCCTAAGATTGCATCATAGGCCAAGGAGAACCCAAGCTAGTAGTAGTAGATAAATTCATTGTGAAAGAATGGTGCCACCCAATTTATTTCAAATTCATCCCAATCGATCAAATTCATCCCAATTCATCCCAATTTATCAAATTCTTCTCAAATCAAATTATCATGAAACCCAATTCAGAGTTAACCACAGAACATGCAACCACCTCCTAAAATCAAGTTTCTTCATTGGCCATGAAAAATTTTAGTAAGCATCACTGGTGGCATATAAGTAGCAAACAAAGGCCTCAGCACTGGTGGCAAATAAGTAGAAGAAGTGTCAGACAAGTTCATGGGAGCTATGTAACCGTGGCTGACATCCATCCCAGCCATCAGGGAGGTAAGCCTACACCAGTTGCTTGGGAATGGATGTCAGCCATGGTTAAATAGGACACATGAGAAGGCCAAACTGGTTGCTTGTACATGATATACAAGTCATCCTAGTTTAGCAGCTTAATTACAAGTACAGGAGGGCATTTCGATCATCATCGCCACTGCCTCAGCATAGAAGGAGTCACATCATTGCATATGCCGCTACCTCAGCTTACAAGTAGTAGTAGAGAGAGTAGTAGAGTAGTAGTAGGACAACAGTAGTAGGACAGCAGCAGTAGGACAACATGTGAGTAGGACAGTAGCAGAGAGAGTAGTAGAGTAGTAGAGTAGTAGTAGAGAGAGTAGTACAGTAGTAGGATAGTAATAGTACTACGACAGCATGTGAGTAGGACAGTTGCAGAGAGAGTAGTAGAGTAGTAGTAGAGAGAGTAGTAGAGTAGTAGAGTAGTACGACAGTAATAGTAGTAGGACAGTAGTAGAGAGAGTAGGACAATAGGAGTTGTATAGGACATCACAGGCCATCATAGGACATCACAGGCCATCATAGGGCATCATAGGACATCATAGTTAGCGGCATTTACACAGTGTAAACAATAGTACATCATAGGCAACATTTCAACTTAAACAACATTTCCAAATAAATATACAACATTTCACTACTTCCATTATAAACAAACATAGTGATTTGGCATTGAGGACAAGTGCAGCTTGCTGCCGAAGGAAAAAACACACACAATAAGAACGTGCAACATTTCCTAATATTTGTGATTTATAAATTGTCACTAGTTAATAAAATAAAACAAACTAGCATTTCATTTAATTGCCACTGATTTATAAATATGGGCATAAGGGAATGACTCGTATTTTATATTTAATTTGTTTGTCATTTTCACAAACAACAAGAAAACCTAAAAGTACCAAAGCGGCGAGTACATACCTCAACGGAGACGGAGGACGGAGGACGGAGGACGGTGGAGAGACGGGCTCCAGGTGGCGCCGGAGGTCGGGCTCCAGGCGGAGGCGGAGGACGGGCTCGAGCCGGCGGTGGACGGGATCCAGGCGGTGTGGGACCCCAGAGCTAGGGTTTCGGGCTTACCGAGATGAAACTCCAGGACGGATCTCCGATGAGGCTGAAGTTGCGGAGAAGAGGGCGAGCCGTAGCCCCGTGGTGTCGAGCGAGGACGACCCGTGCCGCGCCGTCGTACACGTGCAGAAGAGGAGCGAGAGGAGAGGGGCGGCGGAGAGGGGCGGGCACGCAAGGAAGAGAGGGACACGGTGGCGGCAGAGAGGGGCGGCGGCGGGTCACGGTGGCGGCGGAGAGGGGCACCACGTACACGTGCAGAAGAGGAGCGAGAGGACGGTCACGCAGTGACGGTGGCGGCGCTAGGGCACCTCGGCAGCGGCGGGGGTGGCGGAAAAATTTGCCGGCCCTTCGGGGTCGAGCAGAGAACCAAATGGGCAGACTTGGTTGACTCAGTGCATGTGGGGACTTTGTACTTTCCATCTTTTACCGTGGCGGGCCCTTTAGAAAGCCCGCCGCAGTTAATATTTACCGTGGCGGGCACCTTAGAACGCCCGTCGCGGTTAATATTTACCGTGGCGGGCCCTTTAGAAAGCCCGTGGCGGTTAACATTTACCGTGGCGGGCGGCTTTAAATGCCCGTCGCGGTAAATATTAACCGCGACGGGCGTTCTAAAGGGCCCGCCATGGTAAAATATTTTGACCTTTTCCCTTTATCCAATTTCAATTTTTGTTTTTCCCTTAGGTAATTAGGCATAATTAATACTAGCTATAGATGAGTATGTTTAGTAGTAGTAGGTAATTAGGTATAATACTATAGTAGTAGTAGAGTCATAGTTGGATAAGTTGTTAGCTATAGAGGAGTATATGCAAGCTTGTTTCATTTGTTTGAACATAGAGATATGAAAAAGAAACAAAACAACAGAACAAAATAAATAAATTTTGGTTCCACTGCAATATTACAACTTGTCTTATGGTTTGCCTACACATATCATTTTGGTGCAGGCGCTTTCACTGTCCTCTTTTCACCGTCGTTGCGGGCCCAGGGCATCATCCTCGTCCTGTTGAATCGGTCTTCGACAACCTTGATCTTCTTTGGATGATTGGTAAATAGTTGGAGCTCTTCGTAGTTGTTGTATTGTTCGCGGCTCTGGACCCCATCAGCTCCCACGATCTGTTGCTTCCCTGACACAACCACATGCCTTTTAGGGTCTTCTGGGTATACATAGTAGGCTACTTGTGCGACATTGGTTGCTACTACCCAAGGATCATCTTTGTAGTCGATACTCTGAAGGTCCACGGTTGTAAGCCCATAACCGTCAACTACAACCGCCTTTGGATGGACCCACTGGCACCGGAATACGGTTATGCTTAGGTTTTGGCCATAGTCAAGTTCCCATATTTCTTCGACCTGCCCAAAATATGACGTCCTCTGGCCCGTGGCCTCGTCGATGCCCTCGTATCGAACACCGTTGTTCTGTGCCGCACTCTTCTTGTCCTTCTCTTTCGTGTGGAACCTATAACTCGACACGTCATAACCTTGCCAAATGGTGATTTGGGTGGACGGGCCTTTCTTAAGCTTCTGAATTTCCTCACGATTTTCCTCTGATTCTTCAATTGGTATGTCCTGCTCTTTGAGCCACCCTATGAAGCTGTTCTTGTGATGGTTTTGGACCCAGTGCTCCGTGACCTGCCCATCAAGAGTTGCACGGATCTCGTTCAGGTGCTTTTCGACAAATGTCTCCATGCTAACTAACTGATGAAGTATGCTGTAATGAGCTTGTTGCACCGTTTTGTTTGGTACATCGGTGCGTAGTTTTCATCCGATGCACCCCATCCCTGAGGTTCTGCCTTCGTGTTGATGGACAGGCAACCCAATCATCCTCCCATCTTTTATGTACCTCATACACCAGTTCACGGCCTCCTCCGTTGTATGCCTCGATCATAGAGCCTTCAGGGTAAGCACGGTTATAGACGTATCTGTTAAGGGTGGACATGAACCGCTCGTACGTCCACATCTGATGTAGGTACACGGGGCCCAGTTGTTGGATCTGATCGACCATGTGCATCATCAAGTGTGGCATAATATCAAAGTATGCTGGTGGAAAGCACATCTCGAGCTGGCAAAGGGTCTCTGCGATGAACTCCTTCAAGGCAGGTAGCTCGGCCTCATCAATGACCTTCTGGGTGATGCGGTTAAAGAAGTATGACATACGCGTGATGACCATCTTCACGTACTCTGGACGCATAACCCTGATCGCAATTGGTAGGAACACCGTCAACAAGACGTGGCAGTCATGTGAGTTGTAGCCGGTCATTGTGAGGTCTTTCATCGAGACCAGACTCTTGATATTGGAAGAAAACCCAGTCGGCACCTTGATACCCCTAAGCAACTTGAGAAAAGCCGTCTTTTCGTCATGCGTCAGGTTGCAGGCTGCGCCTGGGATATCAACTTTACCGTTCTGAGCCGGTACCGGGTGAAGGTCCGGCCTGATGCCTTGATTGACAAGATCCATACGTGACTTGAGACCATCCTTTGTCTTCCCCTTGATGTCCAGCAGGACACCAATCGTGCTTTCAAAGACATTTTTCTCTAAGTGCATGCAGTTGATGGCATGGGGTGTATTCAACGTTTTCCAGTATGAAAGGTACTTAAACAAAATCGACTTCTTCTTGAAAGGAACGACGACGGTGACTTCCTCCATCTTGTCTCGCTTTCTCTTCCTTCTCTGTTTTGTTGCCCCATCTTCCGGTCCCTTCTTCTTCTTTCCGAACTCAATCTGTTCCATGTCCTTGACCATCTCATACACCTTCCCCCCCAACTAGTTTGCACTGGTTGACCACGTTGCGGCTCGTCTTGATTGTCAAAATATTTATTCATAACACTCCTTCTGTACCTGTGATTTCTAACGAGGAACCGTCTGTGCCTCGTGTACACCATCTTATTGGATCCTTTAAGGTAAGTGTAGCAGGTCCCGTCGATGCAAATTACGTAGCCGGTCTTCCCTTTGATCTGCCCAGACAATGAGAAAGACCGGGATAATCGGTGATGGTGACAAAGATAATTGCTTTTAGGGTGAACTTCTCCTTACGGTATGCATCCACCATCTCGACTCCAACATCAAATAGTTTCTTCATTTCCTCCATGAGTGGTTCCAGGAGCACATCTGTGTCGTTGCCGGGCTGCTTTGGTCCGGAGATAAGCATAGTCAACATAAGGTACCCGCGCTTCTGACATAGATGGAGAGGCAGGTTGTACATGGAGAGGACGATAGGCCAAGTGTTGTGCGAGCTGCTAAGCTCACCAAATGGGTTCATCCTGTCAGTACTTAATGCAAACCTTACGTGCCTAGGCTCCTTGCCAAACTCTGGGTAAGCCATGTTGGCATCCTTCCACTGCTTCGCATCGGACGGGTGCCGCAACTTGCCATCGTCTCTCAGTCGATCAGCTGACACATGCCAGGACATGAGCTTGGCATCCTCTGGGTTCCCGAATATTGCACGCAGACGATCTTCCACGGGTAGATACCACACTGACAGTGTTGGACTTTTCCTGTGTGTGTAACCCTCTTCTTCCTCGTCTTGCTGAGCCGAGATCTGCTTGGTCACACTGCTCTTCTTTGCCCCCTTCTTCTTCTTCAGACCACCCCGCAAGCCTCCGTCATCTTCCGCATCCACACGACAACCAGCATTTTTCTTGTACCGACTAAAGCCGCAGTGCGGACAACTAGTCAAATTCTCGTACTCACCCCGATACAGGATGAAGTGGTTAGGGCGTGCATCAAACTTTCTCAGCTTCATCGCCACTGGTCGGATTAGCTTCTTCGCTCGATAAGTATTGGCGGGCACCTTGTTGGCCGTTGGGAACGTGGTGACAAGGTAGCTTAACAGCTCATTGAAGCTAGTGTCAGACCAACCATGTCGAGCCTTCAACATTAACATATGGAGGTTAAAACGGAGAGCCATGCACTCCTTCGGACACTCGCCTCCGTCCTTATAGAGAGGATCAATTGCCGCCTGCTTCATTTCTCTAAAATTCTCCAACCACTTCGGACTACCATACACAACATCGTCTTCATCGATGTGTTTGACTAAATCCTCAACAAGACGCATATCTTCGGGCTCGCTCACAACAGCCTCCTGACCATCACCACCGTTGTGCTCTTCGTCCACCAAGTCTTGGATTACATCCTCCACCGTGCTGTAATCTCGAGAACCATTATTGCAACCAGCTGACATGTCTGCTGAAGATGATGATCCAGGTGCTCCTACAGGATTGCCCTGATTCACTGGTATAGATGTCGGCGTCGACGTCGATGAGCTCACTCCAGATGGACCACCACTCGCACCTTCTCTTTCACCGTGAAGAGTCCAGACCGTGTAATCCTTCACGAAACCATACCTAATCAAATGAGATTGCACCATGGGATCTTGGTGGGCTTTCGTGTTCTTGCATTTTTTACACGGACATATGGTTGCAATCCGCTTCAATTTCTCACGATGCCTTTTTGCAATAGTAATAAACTTTCTCACTTCCTCCAGGTACCGCGGATCACCCACTCTATCGAACCGGTACATCCATTCGGACCTCTTCATCATACCTACACCACATAAGCAAAAGAAATAGACAAAAATGATTAGAAACTAGAAAAAAACATCTTCCAAAGAGAGAAGCGTAGGGAGATCCACCATAGAACATGGTAGATTCATGCATAGAGAGAGATAGAATGAATCTAGATCTAGATCTAGATCTAGATCTAGATCTAGAACACTTGAGCCAAAAAGAGGGGAAAAGAGAGATAAAGGGTGGGAGAGAGCCATTAGGAACCTTTTGTGTTGCCCTCCACCCCAAATTCAATCCTTAGACCTCAATTCAAAAAGTTTGTCAAATTTTAGGGCAAAGCCTCCTCCCCCAAATGTTGGAAGAAGAAAGCTCGTGGGGAAGAAGAGGGGGCTGGCTGCTGTTTATATGCAAAATCTTAACCGTGACGGGCAGCTAAGGTCGCCCACCACGGTTAACATATTAACCGTGACGGATGGTTTAAGTAGCCCGTCACGGTTAATAGAGAATTAACCGTGACAGTCATCTTAGGTCGACCGCCACGGTTAAACAATTAACCGTGATGGGCGCCTAGGCGACCAGGTGGCCAGGCCGGTCACCCAATAACTGTGACGGCCAGGTCATAAGCCCGTCACGGTTAACTAATGCAAGGTATCACGCAAAATAATTTCTGTAGTAGTGTTTTTTTATGTTATGTATCCTTGTTCTTATTCTTTATTCCATGAAAATAGATTATTCTATGAATTCCTCAAAACGAGGCTCATCAAAATGCAAAATCTAGACTACTATAAGACTGCTAATAAAATAAGAAAAAAATTCACCCATCTTTACTATTTTTGTGAAGTCGCAACCATTTTTTACGCGTATTTCTTGCATTCACAGAATGTGAGATTCGAACTCACGACCTCACCTCCGCGCGTACCCTCCTCTACCACTGCACCACACCATCACTTGTGTCTATATTAGATTTTGGGTCTACTCATATTATACTAAATCGAGTTTAAATTAAGTGTTCGAGACCGTAAATAAATTCAAATAAAAAAGTGGTCAACTACAAAGTTGTGTAAATTTTCAAGATCTACAACTTTTATTTAGGTTGTTTCTCCATCCGAGATAATTTAAAAAAAATTGAATTTTAAATTTGACAAATTCAAACATAGATTTTTATGACAAGATGAATTCAGATCAAAAAGTGATCAACTACAAAATTGTGTAACTTTTTAAGATCTACAACTTTTATTTAGGTTGTTTTTCCATCCGAGGTATTTTAAAAAATTTGAATTTTAAATTTGACAAATTCAAAAGTAGATTTCTATGACAAGACGAATTCAAATAAAAAAAATGGTCAACTACAAAGTTGTGTAACTTTTTAAGATCTACAACTTTTATTTAGATTGTTTATCCATCCGAGGTAATTTAAAAAATTTGAATTTTAAATTTGACAAATTCAAACGTAGATTTTTATGACAAGATGAATTCAAATAAAAATGTTGTATACATCAAATTTCTATAACTTTTTAAGACCTACAACTTTTGTTTTGGTTGTTTCTTCATTTAAGATTATTTGAAAAAAATAAATTTAAATACTTAATTTAATTATTCGGCGTCTATTTATAGGAGCGGCTAAATATAGAACCGCCTCTAGAAATAGGATATGTAGGGGTGGCTGGATATTGAGCCGCCTCTACAAATCCGAGCTATTTGTAGGGGCGGTTCGTCTGGGGGCATTTGTAGGGACGGCTCTATATAGAGCCGACCCTATAAAAAAGTGATACGTTGCTACAAATGCTTTTTGTAGTAGTGGTTTCGGTCGCGCGGCCACTCTCGCGCCAGGAGCTCAGCGAGACTGTGGCGAGTTTATTAATGGATAATAATGGTTGACCTAACCAAACAAAGGACAACCCAACCTTTGTTGTGCACGTGAAGAAGATACGAGAAGCGGGGTAGACGTATGGTGTGTTTGGTTCATGGAATCAAGTCATGCTTCATGAGGTGATGCATCATGAGTTCATCCCATGAATTTTGGTGGAACCAACTCATTCCTCTTCCATATACTAAGAGCCTGTTTGGTTTCTCCCACTAAAATTTAGTCACTTTTAGTAGCAACACACTTACTAAAAGGGACTAAAAGTAACTAAAATGACTTTTTTAGTCTCTTTTAGTGGGGGTGTTTAGCTATTTACCTACTAAAAATAACTAAAGTTTAGTCACTAAATTTTAGTGGGAGGGAAGCAAACAGCCTCTAATTCTTAGCTTATGAGAAATGAAGTGGTAATGCATCAACTCATTCCATTCTACCAAGCAAATAGAAAAAGTGAGGAGTGAGAAGATGATGGACCACCTACTTCGTCAAACCAAACACCTAGTAGACGGCGACAAGCCGACCCCGACGCGGCCGCCGCTCGGCGTCGTCAATTCCACGCGGCGAAGATATGCTACGTGCGTACGTGGGCAGCTTGCCAGCTTGGATCGCAGGAACGATTTGCGTGAGGACGGCGGAACTGAGCTCTTGTCTTTTGTTGGTTTGGTTTGAGGCAGGAAAGCCCGGTTGGTTCGTGTGTGTTTTCTTGTTTTAGCAAGAAAAACAGGCCTAAAGGGTAGTTAAGCAGGAGTGTTCTTGAATTCCAGTGTTTCCATCCTATCACTAGAGTTCACATCGTGGAGTTGATCTTGAGCGTCTCACGTTCTTCCCCTACGAGTGCTCCAACCATGATCGATCGTACGTACAGTACAGTACAGCACAGAGAGGCGTCCCCGTATGAAAATGTTGACGTCTCTGATCTTTTGTTTCAAAAAAATGTTGACGTCTCTGGACTCTGGGCTGTAGTCAAATTCTGAAGATGGAGCGGCCCACTTAACGAACAACCGCTGCCGCTCCAAGATCTAAGCCCATAACGACAGCGCAGCCCGCAATGTTGTTCGCACTCGCACTCCCATTCTTGATGGGAGCTACTGCCTACTACTGCTCAGTTTCCGCCTTTCCGGGCCATCCACCGGCTCTCTGCAAGTGGGCCTATCCCTCTGGGGGGGGGGGGGGGCGGCGATGAACCCGAAGCTGCTGGGGCATGGAAATCTGAGAAGCGCAACAAGAGACTGGAGCTGCTCGCCAGCTCCGTTCCTCTCTTCCGGACTTTCCCCTCCGTGCGACGGCGAGCCCAAGAAAATTTCCCTCTAGGAGAGGATGGAGGTCTCCGCTGGGCTCCGGCCTCCGCCCGCCGTCGCTGCGGTGGCGTCGCTCCGAGGCCGTCGGTCCGCGTCGGTGCCGCCGCGCGCAGCTTCCCATTCGGCGCGGTCCGTGTCCCGCGCGGTTAAGGTGGGCCTCCTTTCCCTCTCCCCTCCTGTTCCGCCGCCGCCCGTGCGAGGTTTGAATTTCTAGTCTAGGGTCTTCGGGGGTTGTGGCGACCAATGGGTACGCCGATCTCGTCCTTCTGTTGGAGACTGCTGCTTGCAGAACTCCATCCAGGGTCGCTGGATTCTGTTGTAACTTGTGCGCCATTTTAGTTACGTTTTGCTCCCCCAGACAGTGCTTGTACTGAATAAAATGCTGAAGGCAAACATTATTGAACGGAAATTTTGCACCTAGAAGATACCTTGTGACTGACAGCATGGAAGGCGCTTAAATTTCTTTGGCCTCTGAAAATATTGGTGGTGTTCCAGTTGTTACTAGTTCTCTGAATGTGCCAAGAACATGCTTAGAGCCTTAAACCATTAAATTGTGTGGAACTGCAGCCTCAATGAACAAACTTGTTCGCTACAACTTTTGTTGACTATTGCCCTGTAAAAACTGTTATCTGATATAGCTGTAGCTGTTCTATCTGTGATCATAGTACCAGTTCATTTTAGTTCTTTAGGTGCTTAATGATTGATGGTACTGTTGCTGAAGTTCGCAAGGAAGCAATTAAGGGATCAATAAAGGTGCTTTCAAGTGAGTATACATTTAGTAACTGTGCATATTAGAAAAGCTACATTGAGGAATCTATCAGCGCAAGCAACAAACTGTAAAAGTATTTTGAGAAACCGAGTAGAGTAGCATGTCTTTAGCTATATATGCCACACAAGTTATATGGGAGAAACATGACTGTGTATGTTGAATAGGAATATAGGAGCAGATAGGCCGATAGGGTGTGGATTTACCATGTGAATATAGCTGTATGCGTGTGTCTAACCATGTGAGCATATCATAGCTTTATGCGTGCTTCAATCCAGCTATGTGAATATAACTGTAGTACGCATGCTTCGGTTTAACCATGTGAATACAGCTGCACTACACGTGTTTTGATTTAACCATGTCAATATAGCTGTAGTACGTGCTTTGGTTTAACCATGCGAATATAGATGTAGTATACGCGCTTCGATTTAACCATGTCAATACACATGTAGTACTTGTGTGTGATTGATTTTAATAGAATTGGTCTCCTGTTACTGGGATCTCCATGTTGTCAAATTTGGCGCCTGCATCTCGCTCAGGCATGTTTCTCTTGTTGTCATGCACACAAGTGTGTGCCTTTACAAATGACAAGGGCTGCATGTGAACACCCCTCAGTGGCAACTTGCATTAATTGTTATTGTGCAAGCCTGAACTCTTGTAGTATGTGCTTTCTTTGAAATTCAGAGAGTTGCCGCGGTAATCTCACTCACTGCTATCACCAATGTCTGTCAATGATATAAAGTGCTGATTGATATCCAGTGTTCAGCATTCACAAACCTATTTGCCTATATCAATCACAGGCACACTTGCCATACTTATCGATTGTCGAGGAATTGTGTTGGTTAAATTTTTGTTTTGTTCTCCTGTTTTCTTTTGTTGTGCTCGGTTGAATCATGTGCGTTGGATTTTGTTTATCAGGCTGAAAGAAAATTTGTTTCGAGAGACTGATAACTTTTTCTTGCTGCACAGACTAGAGCAAGTGCAATTTACGACCTCCAAAGAAATAGAAGTAATCTGGAATCATTATTCTGCTATGACAAATCTGTCCCAGAGGAGAATATTGGAAAACCATCCGGTCTAAATTTGGAAAAGAAGAATGTTGGGGCCAACCCTCCCTGCCCAAGCTGTGAAGCTAAAGGCGCTGTGCTGTGTGCAACATGCGCTGGTTCAGGGTTGTATGTCGACTCAATACTAGAGAGCCAAGGAATCATTGTGAAAGTCAGATGCTTAGGTAAATTAGCTCGACAAGCACATTCTGTGCGACAGTTGCTTCCTGCTATAAAGTTGATACATGATCTATACCTGCTGATACTCAAATTACTGTAGGTTGTGGAGGAACTGGGAACATCATGTGCTCCAAATGTGGAGGCCGTGGGCATACATGAATGCTAAAGCTTGCACCATGCAAATCAACTGGAGAATTTTTTCCTTGTGCTACATGATAAGGTGCTGAGCTAGCTGCTATAGCTACATCGAAACATATCCCCTTCTGCTTTTTCTTCCCCTCGTTTCATGCTTAAAAGCACGACACATCAGAGGATTCGATGCGATGTTGTAATCATAAAGGTGTAATGGTATGTGGAAGACACACTTCGTTTATGGAAGAGAATGAAAGATTAAATTTCAAGTGTGGTATACTCCTGTTCATTAAAATTACTCAAACGCGCTGCTTCACATTATTGCTTGTGGCTACAGGATTTCGCTCTGATTCACAAATCACAATGCTCGTTGATACCCTGACGGACCAGGTGGGGTGATCATGATTCAACATGCGTGCAGTGAACCCAACTGAACAGAAGTGGCCTAGGTCCAATAAGAGTAACTGACGTTGTGCTGACAGATAGAAAGGGGGAAAAGGATCAAAACGCACCTTGGTCATTTGTTATTCGAAACTGCTCCGTCGCTGAATCATGGACCAGCTAAAGTCCAGTAATACCTATCCCACTCAGATTAATATGCTTCTCTTCAGCCGCGGACCAACATCTCCTGCAAATTCACATGCACTGATAAAAACCCATCCCCTGAAAACAAGCAAGGAATACTTCATCGATCCCTTTGCACAAAGCCATATTCATGGCCATCGAATCTATCCTTCTCCTCCCCGACATCTCCTTACTGCGTTTGGCCGTGTCTGTATATATACATCCACCACAAACGTCCATTGCCATCAACACACCACCACCACCAGCAGCAGCAGCAGAGGCATTCCGAAAAGCACCACATCACATCAGCCAGTTCCAGGTTCCAGGACACGCGAGGAAACCGCGGCCATGGCCAACAACCGCACCTTCGACGAGTACGAGCCCGCCGTCGAGTGGAGCCGCACCGCCGAGGCCGACGCCGTCAAGATCTCGCTCCCAGGCAAGCAATGCAATGCAATCCCCTTGGTTTCTTTCCTGACAAAAAGCTCGTGGATGGATCATGCATGGCATGGCATGGCATGCGCGTCATTAGCTAGTGCGTCCGTCGAGCGATGATTACTGCCGTTATTGAAACCGATCGTCGCTGGGGCTGCAGGGTTCAAGAGGGAGGACATCCGCGTGCTGGTGGACAACCACGGCCACCTGCGGACGCGCGGCGAGCGGCCCATCGCCGGCAACAGGTGGAGCCGCTTCCAGAAGGACTTCGAGCTCCCCGCCGACTGCAACGCCGACGGCATCCGCGCCAAGTTCGAGAACGAGAGGCTCACCATCACGCTCCCCAAGAACACCCCCTCGCCGCCCATGCCCATGCCGGCGCCGCCAAGGAGGCCGCCCAGCATGGCGGCGCCGTCGCAGAGGCTTCCGCCGCCGGTTCCTGAGCCAGCGGCGGCGAGGCCTACCGCCCCGCCGCCCACGGTGCCGGCGGTTCCTGAGCCGGCGGTGAGGCCTACCGCCCCGCCGCCCGCGGTGCCGGCGGTGCCGCTGGTTCCTGCTCCTTCCGTGAAGCCGCGCGCCGAGCCCAGGCCCTCGATGTCGAGGAAGCCGTACGCTCCTGTGCCGGCACCGGCACCGGCGCCGGAAGTGGAACAACCTGCAGCCACCAAGCACCAGTCGCCGCAGGCGGCTGTTCAGAGGGCGAAAGAGGAGGAGGAGGAGAAGCAGAGAAAGAGGGAGGAAGAGTGGAAGATGGCTCAGGACAGGGAGGAGAAGGTCACGAAGCAGCAGCAGGAGGAGGAGGCAATGCCACCAGCAGAGAGCATGGCGATGGCGAACCTGCAGCCCAGGCCGGCCTCCGCGAGCCGCGGCCTGCTGGTGAACGTGGCCGTCGCGGTGGTGGTGCTCCTCGGGATCACCGTCTACGTGTGGCACAGCCTGAGGAACGCCACGGGAGGCGCCGGCGAGCATGGCCACGGGCACCTGGGGGCCGGCAGCTACGGCGACGAGATGTGAACTAGCTGACCCGAGGTGGAGGTGTGGCGTGAGTACACGATACACGTACACAGTACAGTAAACTGAAAGAAAAAGGAACCGAAGCAAGTATATACAGTTATACACACATGCGCGTACATGGGAGGCGCGGTACGGTGCTGCGGTACATACTCCTAATGCGTGTTGTTCGTTTATCAAATCTGGTGTGACGGCTTAATGACCTTCTTAAAAATGTTTCATTTGTTTGGTTGATTGATCAATTTGACGAAAATATTGCTGGCCGTGGTTTATTTATGTACTAGTATATATCTGTCTATATCTGCAGTTCTGCACTGTGTTTAACGACGCCACCACACCCTAGTCGTCGTGATTGAGGACGCCACGACGGTGGCACTGGCAGAGACACCTTTTTTTATTTTTTTATTTTTGTTTGAGGAACGGCAGAAAGACCCAGCTCAGTGTAGGATTTGATTCTGGCCCATGATCATGAGCCTTCAATCCTACGAGTTGGACAGGATCCTGGGCTTCGACGCCGGCCCGGATCCAGGACCCTGCTACTACCTGCCCGCATACGCCTCTCTCTGTCTCGTGGTTCTACCGTTCCACTCGCGTGCGCTCTCTCTCTCTCTCTCTTGTTGCGACGACTGGGCCACCGCCGGCGTCGCCGCTGCCGCCCTACGTCAGGTGCCCCAGCCCTCCGTCTCCAGGCCCTTCTCCAGCGACGAGCACCCACCAGGTACGCGCGCCCCTTCTCTTCCGTTCCTTCTGTACGAAGCCGAGGACCCAAACCCTAGCTTAAGCTATTTGTGATCGGATCTGATCCAATTTCAACCGTACTGGGTCCGATCCATCTCACCCGGATCTTTTGTTTCTCGGGGTCCTTGGCAGAGGATTATGGATTGGCTGGGGCAGAAGCGCGCGGAGATGCTGATGCAGGTGCTGCTGGTGGCGTCTGCGGTGGTGGCGTTCCTGGTGGGCTACGTGCGCGCGGACTTCCAGCTCATGCTGCTCGTCTACGCCGGCGGCGTCGTGCTCACGGCGCTCGTCACCGTCCCCAACTGGCCCTTCTTCAACCGTAACCCGCTCAAGTGGCTCGACGCCGCCGAGGCCGAGCGCCACCCGCGCCCCCCGGTCAGCGCAGGCGCAGGCGCAGGGGGTAAGAAGAAGTCCGGGAAGAACAAGTGATTGCATCGATATGTGTTCTTGGTCGATTTGACTCAAGTGGTTTAAGTTCTGTTTGCAGAACTAATTAATGATAAAAGAGATATTGAGATATTTGTCAGTTTTGGTACTTACAATTGCTCAGTTCTAGCTGAAATCTAGTCAATCTTGCACTCTAGCTATCAGTCGTATCTGCAATGATAATCTAAAAGGATGGCAATATGCTTAGTTATGCTCTTCCATTGCTTTTGTCTCTTGCATTGATTTTGTCTGTATGCCTATTAGCATTCTGTGGAACGGTTTTTGCTGACTTCTGATGCATATGTAGAGTTGGATAGTGAGTTTTTTTTAACAGAGATTGCATAGCTCCAGTTTGATCCCTTGATTATTTTGTCTTGTCCATTTTTAAGTGGAGGATTCATATCAGTGCTGGGCAGGTTTAAATTACTCAGAATCTGGTCTTTCTTGGAATTAAACTATTAAATTCATTCATAGTTCTCTTGCAGTGTTTTAATCAAACATTTAAATATGTTGGTTGTGTGTAACCATAGGTATCTTAGCACCTTTTGTGTTCCTGTATGGATGTTTTCTGCAGTTTTTTTGTCCTCCATAGGTTCCTGCATGTTACTATTAGCATGGATGTTTTCTGCAGTTCTTTGCCATTGCTTATATCCGTTTCTTGTGTTTATGAAAGCTGATGCAAGGATTGTTTCCACTCAGTTGTCTGATTTGTAATAGCCAGCGTGACACAACATCCATTCTGCCCATTATCTTAAACACAAACAAAATTATGTTGGATCATATCAGGCTTGAACACAGTGAAGTAGTCATCCCAGTTGCCAGAAAACAAACTTGACAAACAATCAGGCAAGATATAAGGTTTTGAAAATATGTAGTGTACTTTTTTACATCAAGTTCTTAACTATAAAACTAAAATGAGGAGCCACTTTTAATCGGTTACTATATTTTTAGCTTTTGTTTAAGGTTGTTTTAAAATTAGTCTACTTTGATTTTTTTTCTCTCTTTGTGATTTTGTGCTCTGCAGCAGTGTGTGGTATCTTCCAGTATGACTAGGCCTCTATATTATAGGAGTATTTCCACTGTCTCCAGATATAGTATGTTATTTTCGTGTCCCGAAAACAAGTTTGACTAAACATATATTAAAAAATATTAATATTTATGGTACATAATTAGTATTAGTATTATTGGAAAGGTCTTTGAATCTAGTTTTTTACTAAATTTATATAGAGATAAAAAATATTGCATATCTTTTTTACAAATCAAATCAAACTTGTGGTACGGACACCAACGATGACAGTTATTTAGAGACGGAGAGAGTATGCATCATCAATTCGCATAGAAATGAAGATAATAATGTGCCGGAAAACAATATGAAATATTGTTTCTTATGAGGTATGTATAGTGTTGCAAATTGCAATGAAAATGGTCTGGTACAGGAGCAGGCGTCAAAGATTGAGTAAGAAAATTGCACTTTTAAGTTAGTTTCACTGTGCTAGTGATATTTGACAGTGCTCTGGAAGCGTAACTCAGATTTAAGAGAGATTGCAAAGCACACATTGGCCACTCAGATTTAAGAGATGACGGCAAGCGCACACTGGCCACCGGCGAGTAGAAGTTCTTTCTTAGCACAATTACCTGTGATCTGAATGCACAAACGAAATGAACATGATATGAAAATAGAGGTTGAGACTGGTCGTACACAATGCTAAGCCTCTTAAGCATGAGGTTGAGTCCAGCACAGCTAAATGCCTCGAAAAGGAAAACATGATCCCCGTCCGGAACTGGCAGAACTCCACGGCCGTTGATCTGGTGCCGGATTCACGGCGCGGTGGATGATGTCCGCGGTGGCTGTGGCTCCGGTGCCGGATGCGATCCCCGGCCGGAACTCGGGAAGACCCTGCCGCGAGCACGGCGACGCGGGTGCCGCCCCAGAGCGTTCATGGCCGCCTTGAGCTCCTCCAGCGAGTAGAGCTGCATGCTGACCACGGGCCACGGCAACTGCGTGCCTTCCTTCCTCCTCCGCCGCCGCCGCAGCACGAACCAGCAGAGCACGGCGCCCCCGCGAGAACAGAAGCGCTGCTGAGTTTGGTTGCTAAAAAAATGGAACTATTTAATTTGGACGGTTGATACTGTTTTTTTAGGGCGTGTAGTTATTTACAGTTTACCTTATAAAATGTTATTATACAAGCATATATACACCAGCTGTCTGATTTGAGATATGTCCACAAACGATGTCTGCTTTGCCACACTGCAAGTGGCTTCAAGCAAAGGAGTACGTACGTACGTACACCTTGGCACTGAAGGAAGACATCTGCAACTAGCTGAAGCAAAGCAAGGAGTTGCCTAGCAACAGCAATTACCCATATAACCTGTCTGGGAGGCAACATCAATCCGCTGCTGAGCACAAAGACATATTTGAATCTACTGTAGCGTACCCTGACAGGATTACCAGCAAAACATCCCTCTGTCGTCCTAACTCGCAACTCATAGCCGCCGCCGCCATTCTTCCTTCCTATCCTAGTAGTCCTAGAAACTGAAAAGCGTGTGCCTAGGTTCAAGGGTCATCAGCCATCGTCATGCAGGCAGCAGCCGCGCCGCCGCTTCCGCCGCCACGCCGTCGCGTGTACACGGCGGTGGACCCGCGGTGCGAGTGGAGGAGCACGGAGGACGCCGACACCCTCGTCGTCGACGTGTCAGGTAGCACTGCCTGGATTCCACGTTGCACTAGAACCTGTCGCCTGCGTCTTCTGAACAAACGGGCCTCTTCCTATCCAGGGTTCAGGAAGGAGGAGCTAAAGGTCCTGTACAACACCCGGCGCCAGCGGAAGCTAAAGGTCACCGGCGAGCGCCAGGCCGACGGCGTGCCCAGGCTGAAGGTCGCCGGCGAGCGCCAGGTCGACGGCGGCCAGTGGGCACGCTTCCTCAAGGTGTTCCGGGTCCCCAGGAGCTGCGACGCCGGCACCATCCAGGCAAAGATGAACACCGAGAGCGCCCAGCTCTTCGTCATCCTGCCCAAGGGATCATCGGCGTCCAAGGAGAAGCAGAAAGAACGTCACCCTGAGCGCTCAAAGTCACTTGAAGAGCTGATGAGGGCGGATACTGCGGATGCCTCATCAGGCGGCGGCGGCGGCGGCATCTTGTGGAGCGCCCAAGAAGATCTAGGGGACGGCAATGCCGAAGACAAGGAACAGAAGCAAGATCATCAGGCTATGGAGGAACCGAGACAAGATCAAGTGATGAACATACAAGATTTGCCGAGAGGGGATGGTGAAAATGCAGCCAGGGACGAGGATGGTGATGGCAATGGCAAGGGTGAGGATTTGCCGAGAGGGGATGGTGAAAATGCAGCCAGGGACGAGGATGGTGATGGCAATGGCAAGGGCGAGGACAGGAGATGGTGGAGGAAGATCAGAGTCCTGCATGTTCTTGGCTTCGTCCTGGTCCTTGCATTGGTGGGTGTTGGTGCCACTATCCTGTATATAGTGTTACTGTGAAGAGCATGGAACAATTGTATGTCTCTGCATGTATGATGTATCATCTGCAAAAAATAGCATGGCATTCCACTCTGGAAGGAGAACATGACCATGACAATGCAGTTGGTGATGCGATTCGAAAACTGCGTATTTCATTTCTGTTTAATAATAACCAAAGCACACATACCCCCCAGAAAAAACAGCCTAAAGGAAACACACTCCAAACTTAGAACACATCATGTAACGGCGTATCCCACCCATGAGACTAACCTAACGCCATGGAACAGGGGTAAGACCCAAATTATTCAAAACAAATGGCCCTGCTGGCTTTGTGTTCAACAAACCATGGAGCTATCAAGCGACTCATTTTGCGCTGGCAAGCTGGGTGCGGATGAGCTTGGTGGCAGCAACCATGTTGGTCAGGGCGGGCTTGACCTCTGTGTACTTGCGTGTCTTGAGACCACAGTCAGGGTTCACCCAGAGGATGTTGGTGTCAAGCACGGCAAGCATCTTGTTGACACGGTCCGCAATCTCCTCGGTGGAGGGAATCCTGGGAGAGTGGATGTCATAGACACCAGGGCCAATGCCAGCGCCGTACTTCACACCCTCGCGGAAGACAGACAGTAGCTTCTCATCAGACCGGGAGTTCTCGATGGTGATCACATCGGCATCCATGTCAATGATGGAGTGGATGATATCGTTAAAGTTGGAGTAGCACATATGGGTGTGGATCTATCCAAGAAAAAGGATCATCAGTAGAGATTCTAAGGCACTTTTTTCCAGATATCTCAAAACATTTCAAGGCTAATACCTGGGTGGTGTCCTGGACTCCGCAGTTCGTGATTCTGAAAGAGTGGACAGCCCAGTCCAGGTAGAATGCATGCTCTGATTTGCGCAGTGGCAGACCTTCCCTTAGAGCTGCCTCATCGATCTGGATCACCTGCAAAGAGTAAAAAAAGGTGTTGTTGCACAAGGACATATTGATGAAACAAGAACTAGAAAACAAACTTATAGAAGTGGAAGATACAAACCTGAATACCAGCAGCCTCAAGATCCTCGACCTCCTTTTTGATTGCAAGAGCTATTTGGTAGCATGTCTCAAACCTGTCCGCCAACAATACATAATTTATCATATTCTTTTTGCGGGGTCAGTTACAGATGAAGGAGCAGAAGCACAAAACAGTATTTCAAACTGTGTTTCTAAGCATATTGAGGCAGATTGGAAGAGGTAACAAACCTAGGCTGGTCGTTCCTGACAAATGACCAGTTCAGGATTGTGACTGGACCAGTCAACATTCCCTTCATGGGACGGGGGGTCATGCTCTGTGCTGTCTTGGACCAGAAAACAGTCATGGGGTTCGGCCGGCTGACATCACCATAGATAATGGGTGGCTTCACACAACGTGATCCGTAAGATTGGACCCATCCGTTGGCAGTGAATGCAAAACCAGATAATTGCTCACCAAAGTACTCAACCATGTCATTTCTCTGTAAATACATAGGCATTGACATAAATAAGTAAATCTTTCACCTTCGCAAACAATAATATCAATATCCTAAAAGAACTTGTTATTTTTAATGATCCATAGACTAAAAAATGCTAATGCAAGTAGTCCACAATAAACAAATCATTACACTACCTCAGGCTCTCCATGCACAAGCACATCAATGTCAAGCTCCTCTTGGATCTTGACAACCTTGCTGATTTCTTCCTTGATGGCACTGATGTATTCCTCCTCAGAAATCCTGCAATGAAACATTTTCAGTAAGAAAAAGAAAACTATAAAGATATAACAGTAATAATATCTCCAGAGGTACAGACACTTACTTCTTTGCCTTGTACTCACGGCGGACCCTCCTGAGTTCCACAGTCTGAGGGAATGAACCAATTGTAGTTGTGGGAAGGACAGGAAGGTTGAGCTTTTTCTGCTGAGCATCCAATCTAGCAGAAACAGTGGTAGCACGGCGGTGGTCAGAGCCCCTCAAAGCAGCTGCCTGTATGAAATGCATTTCTAGTTTAGAATTGGCGCATACTAACATAAAAAAACATTTATTCAATAAAGATGAATGTTACTTACAGCCTTTTGGACCTCCTCATTTGTCACTCTGGGTGATGATCTCCTTGAGGCCTGAGCAGCAGCATTGGCTGCAAAGTAAGCCTGTAGGCGAACATGTTCAATATTACAAATAGTAAGTTATTTAGGTATTGAATGGGAGTAATCACTCAACTCAAGTTAAAGGGGCTCAGAAGAATGAAGAGTACAGAACAGTGTCATACCTCATCCTTTTGGCCTGCCAAAGCCTTGGCAAGGGCATTAACCTCAACAACCTTTTGGGCAGCAAATGCAAGCCATGACTTAATCTCATCATCCAGCTTAGTCTCATTTACAAGATCAACAGCGGTGTGCATGAGTGAGCAGGAGGTTGACACCACAAGTTTGTCTGAACATCATGTATTTGGTTACTGAACAACGTACAGACAAAGGGAACAAATAAATAACAATATATCCTTCAATGCTTTACCCTTGCCAGCAACAGCCTCAAGAGACTGAAGAGTGCTAAGAGATGCAACAAGATCATCAGCCCAAATGTTGCGTCCATCTACAACACCAGCGAAGAGGTACTTCCCAGAGGGGAAGCTGCTCCTGATAAGATCAAGGGTCTTGGCTCCACGGATAAGATCGAAACCGTAAGCAGTCACACCACTCAATGAAGTGAGGGTCCTGCATTTGCAAAAGATATGAGTTTTCAGTTTTCTTTCTCAACAATATTACTCTGAAAGGAAGACCATAGCGAAGATCATGTTAAAACTAAAAAACATACTTGTAGGACTCAGCAGGAATGTCAGCAAAGTATGTCTCGACAAGCACATTCAATCCAGAGAATGCTGACTCCAGCTCAGCATATGCTGAAGAGAATGCAGCCAATTCGTGAGCCTCAAGGTCTTTAACAAGGGTAGGCTCATCAAACTGAATCCATGAAGCACCAGCTGCCTTCAACTCAGCCACAACCTCCCTGTATTTCATAACATATCATATTATCAATTAGCTGGGATCATGCTGAAAAAAAATGTTGGCTGCTTTGTGTGGATGCTTACTTGTAGATGGGAAGAATGCTACCAAGAAGTGAAAGAAGAGAGAAAGATTTCTCCACACCCTTGGCAGGCTTAGAGAGGAGCAAGTATGAGACTGGTCCAACAAGCACTGGGACTGTATCAATGCCGAGCTGCACGAGGGGCAAAAACATAAGTTTGCAGGCATTATTTTTCATAAAATAAAATAGCATGCCCCTTCCTTTACAGGGTGAAAATAACCAACATACAGGAAAAGGAGCACACAAGGGGATCCTATCATATTGCTATTATGCAATGTTAATGAGAATAGTTTTGTGAGAATTATGCAAAGTCAGTGTGGTCCAAGCTTGTCCATCTTTGACTTCAAATAAGACTTGCTAAGGCAGTGGATTAACTTATAATTTACTTCAATGTTATGGAATGTCTTGAAGGCATCAAATCAGATAAGGATTCAAATAATCCATAGGTTCAGTACAGCTGAAGTTCTTTTACCAAAAGGAAGTGTGTTCTAAGCAAACAATATATGTCAAATAATATTCAAATAGCTGGGAAACATAAATGTCGTTTGCTGCAATTTTTCCCTGTTACTAAACCATGCAGCCATACAAACAAACTATGATGAGAAGGGTAAATGAACTAAATTACAAACAGCTCAGAGTATCTGTTGTCACAGCAACATACCGCTTTTGCCTCCTTGTACTCAGAGACAGCCTTGTGTGAAGCGTATGTAAACTTGGTGCTTGGGCCAAGTTCAGGGACAATAAAGTGGCTGCAAAGAGTAAGGTAATAAAAAATGTTAGACCAATACCACAAAAAAACCACCAGCCCTAAGCATTCAAGAGACAGAAGTTTACTTACTAGTTTGTGTCAAACCACTTGGTCATCTCCATAGCAGGGACGGTGGCATTTCCCCTGGCCATTGAGAAGTAGGTGCTCAAGCCAATCTCGCCTCCAGTCCAAGAGTAGCGCTCAGGGACAGCACCAAGCATGGCCGTGGTATCAAGGACCTGGTCGTAGTATGAGAAGGTGTTGCTGGGAATGTACTTGATCCCAGCTTCTGACATTTGCTTCCAGATGCTGGACCTGAGGTCAGTGGCAACTTTCTCCAAATCCTCGGCGCTACTCTTCCCATCCCAGAAAGACTCCAAAGCAAACTTTAGCTCCCTCTTGGGGCCCATGCGTGGGTATCCAACAATATGGGACGCCATCTTTCTATATAAGAGAAAAAGGTTAAAATCAGCTTGATTCACAGCAACAGGGAAGCTAGCTGAATATTTGTCTCAAGAAAGCTGCAAATAAGCTAAAAAAAATATTCCGTATATTTCACTGAACCATAAACTGAAACTCAATTCTACTCCTTCCATGTGAAACTATAAATTCGTACTGCATCTGTTTCTCCCATAAGTTCTAAATGCATCGGTGCAAAGAAATACCTCTGGTCAATCAAGGCGGTTTCTTTAAACTGGGAAGGATTAAGCATACCATGGAGGTATGATATATGCACTACAGTCCTCCATTTAGGTTGCAACCTAGCCTTTCCAGGATGTGGGTACAGGCGAGCTAAAATCGGTCGGACAGGAAGTAAGGTCCCTCTCAGACATGCAGGGATCATGCTACAGATAACATCCGTAAGAAACTATAGTTCGGATAAATTCAACTAGCAAGTAGGATGATAAAGTGCACATTTGTACAGTTCGAAGCATGTTATATTTAGCAAACCACAGTTACAGAAAACGAATTCATCAGTATAAAACTATTCATATCCATTCTGTGAAACTGCATACATAAATACAGGAAATTTTAAATGTTTCAGCAGAATCTCTAACGTAGCAATAGATAAGGAAGAGTCCGTCCCAACGCACTTTGCTGCTAACAAAATTCTGGGATCTGAGATGCTAGTCCACTCAAATCACATCAAAACACCACCATGATCGATTTAATATCACTACGACACGAAACATCTCCACGAAAACCAAAAGGGCTAGTATTGGCTCTAATCCACCCAGCAGCGATCTAAACGACCTATGAAAAAGGCAACCGAAGAATTCAGGCCAGCCATTCCGCGACCAAAACTAACAACTCCCCACAGCAACAGCAGGCAGGCGGCACAACAGCACGCCGGACTCACCGCGGCGCCGAGGCGATCCGAGAGGCGCGGGGAGACAGCGGAAGCGAGGGAATGGGCGAGCGGGCGAGTGTGAGAGGGCCTATATACAGCAAGGGGGCGGTGGGGAGGCGCGCTTACCCTTGGACCGTGGAGCGGGGGAGTAGCGCCGAGGGACGAGGAGAGGGGTGGCGCCGAGGACGCCGGGGGTGAACTGAGAGAGGTGGGTGGTGAGGATGGGCACGGGAAATCAGAGGCGTTTGGGGGTTTCATTTATAAAGGATGCATCATCAGCTGCGTTAGGTGGTGCGCGCTATGGGGGGATTTGGTGAGATCCCAATTTTTTTTTTAAAAAAAAAAAACGTTGCTGCCTGCATCTTGCACTCATACACCAAAAATCTCTCGTTTTTCTCTCCTTTTGAGAGTGTTTATAAAGGTATGTTATAATTAGATTGTTGATTAAAAAAACGAGAACCTCACTAAACGTTTTGTTTGATCATTCGTTCTTCTTTTGGCTGTTACATAAAAATTTTAAAGAGTAAAATCTATCACCAGTCCCTGAACTTGTGTCGTTGTGTCATCCCGGTCTCTAAACTCGCAAATCGATCATCTAGGTCCTCAAACTTGTTTGGTTGTGTCATCCCGGTCCCTAAACTTACAAATCGCTCATTTAGGTCGTCAAACTTAGTCAGTTGTGTCATCCTGGTCCCTAAACTTTGTTTTGAGTCTCATCTAGATCTAAACATGACAATTTAAAAACTTTATATCAACAAATAATTCATAACTCTTTCATACAAACTCGAAAGAAGACAAACTTTATATCAAAATTATAGCCCTCGATGTGATCTACAACTTTGTAGTTGAAAAGTTTTTGATTTAAAACTGTTTAGGGTCCCAAAATATTGTTGTATGTTTATAGATTTTGAAATTTAAAATTTAAAATTAATTTTTTTGGATACTAAATAACTTTAAATAAAAAAAGTTTATCTACAACGTTGTAGATTGCATTGAGAACTATAACTTTTATATAGATCATATCAATATTCAAGATTGTTTGATAATTTTAAATTTTAAATTTCAAAATCTATAAACATACAACAATATTTTGGGACCCTAAACAGTTTTAAATAAAAAAAATCAACTACAAAGTTGTAGATCACATCGAGGACTATAATTTTGATATAAAGTTTGTCTTTGTTTGAGTTTATATGAAAAAGTTATGAATTATTTGTTGATATAAGATTTTTAAATTGCCATATTTAGATCCAGATGAGACTCAAAATAAAGTTTAGGGACCAAGATGACACAACTGTCTAAGTTTGAGGACCTAAACAAGCGATTTGTAAGTTTATAGACCGAGATGACACAACCGAACAAGTTTAGGGACCGGGATGACATAACCGAACAAGTTTGAGGACCTAGATGATCGATTTGCGAGTTTAGGGATCGAGATGACACAACGACACAAGTTTAGGGACCGGTGATGGACTTTCTTACACGATCAAGAATCAAGAATTAACAAGAAAACTCATTTTACAACAATAAACAGATTGATTATAAGGAAAAAAAAATGGAGCATGGAAAATTTGTCACGGGGGACTCAAAATTGATGCAATCTAGATTTCTGCAAAAGATCGTTCAAACGAGCCAACCAAATTCGCCTATGCAAAAACTTAGGACAATTTCATGTGAAACAATCAATTTTCTACAATAATACTAGGAGTGGTAAAAAAATCTCCGCGTCTTAATTAGGAAATTTGGCTTAGAATGGCAAGCCATTGCGCCATATGAATCGTCAGACGTGCTAGTAGTTGTCGCGTCCATGTAAGGAAAATGAAAGCAGCAACAGGCTGACTTTTGTAGTCTACACTCTACACAGCGAATGCCAACTAATGGAACGGAAACGGAGATTTAATTTTTTATATTTTACAGATGGGAATTAAAAAGGCCCAACTGGCAAGCAGCAAAATTGTAGAAAATGGAATCTTATAAATGGTAATTTCAAAAAAAAAAAAAGGCGCTTTCGCGAGCTAGGTGAGAGACGTGCTTGCAGGACAGATGGGGTTGTTGGTGATGTGATGAAGTCCATGCTAATGGTTGGATTCTCCATCTTTTTTCTTTATTTTTCTCAGGTACAAATGAAAGAGGAAACGGAAGACTAATCACTAAATGATGGTTGGATAACAAACTACAACTACAAGTAGTTCGCTAGAATATGCTCTCGTTGACGATTCTTTTCGGCGCCACTGATTGATTGCCTTGATGTTCTCAGATGAATACGCTCAAGATAGATACTCCCTCCGTATATATCCGAAGAATTGTCTTAGGCCAAGCTTTTATTTTTTTATGTTTTTACTGAATTTATAGAAAACAGACATAAATATTTATGAAACCAAGTAAGCACATTATGAAAATATGTTTTATAATTTATTTAATAATACTAATATCATGTCATATTTTTTGTACTTTTTTCTATAAATTTGATTAAATCTTAAAAATAATTTAACTTAAGACAACCTTAGAAAATTGATTTATTTTATTTAGAAATATAGGTAGTACTGTACTCTTCAAGAGAGGTTAGAACAAGGTGTGAGTTGTATTCTTCTTCGTGCACTTTTTCTTAGGGCAGGTAATTGGCTTATAGCCAAACAAATGTTGATGTGGAGGAAAGAAGCTAGGAGAGAGAGGAGAGTTTGTCTCTCATGCAAGCACCAAGCTAGACACGGAAGCATAAATAGTAGTGGGTCCCAATAGAGCTGTATGTGAGGAGGAATATGAAAGAAAAATGGTTTGTAGCCAAATAAAAAACTAATTACTGTATAGCTTGGCTTATAGCCAAACATTTGGCTCTATTATTGACCATGCTCTTAAACTATACTCCCACCCTATAGAAAAATGAGATCGTTTTGGACAAGGTTTTGGTCAAATCAAACATTGGGAATATAAATCATGAATAACTTTTAATTTATTAGATTTTAAAATGTAAAAGCTATATGAATAGATTTGTATTGGCAAATATTTTCATAAAAGTATACATATATCATTTTTCAATAAATATTTTTTTATAAAAATAAGAAGTCAAAGTTATACTTTAGAAACCGTGTCATTATCCAAAACGACTTCCTTTTTCCTATACGGAGGGAGTATAAAGCTAAGACCAATTACACAGGAAGTTATGAACAAGCCAAACTCATCTTCTACAAGGGTCCAATCGTGGTACTTTGTCACCGAAATGATTTTACTATTTGGCAGGACTTAAAACGATTTCTACTTATTTATACGACTAATTTGGTGCGAGAGAAAAACATTGTTCTACGACTGATTTGTATGAATCAAAACCGGCTTATATAAATCAAACAAACAGAGTGAAAACAATATTGAGCGATGCCACAAGCCCACAAACAGATGTGCACCTTCCAATTCCAACCATCCCTCAACCTCAAGCGGAGTGGGAGTAGGAGCATCTCAGCCCCCACCAACCATGAAAGCTCCATCCATCTACTTTTTTCTTGAATCTGGCTTACATCACACTCAAACACACACTGTATGCGCATTGTCTCCTCTCCCTGGTTGAACCAAGGGTTGTTCGATCTCATAATAGGCTGGAGCTGGACCATCATCATCCTCCTCGTCAGAGCTACTACAAGACATGACGCGCCCCACTTGGCCACTTTGGGGGCCCACCAGGGAGGACAAAACGGGGCCATGGTATGGTAGTTGGTAGGTGCTCCTACCTTCGGGGGTTGGTGGTCGACGGATGACATGGGCTGCAATACTTTTAGTTCCCCTATTTCCCAAAAATTTTCATCACATCAACCATGACATCAATGTTCGGACGTATGCATGGAGCATTAAATGTAGGTAAAAAAAATAACTAATTATATTTTTAGTATGTACATGTTGAAACGAATCTTTAGAGTCTACGTAGTCTATATTTGGACAAAGTTTGTCAAATAACAACGAAAACGCTACAGGAAAAATTTTGCAAAATTTTTCCATCTTAGGCCTGATGCAATAGGGCGGGCGGCTGGATATCTTTGCTTGTCCACCCTCCTAAAAGACTCGGACTCGTCGTGCACTCGTGCTTGCAAAAGAACCGTGCGAGTTCAGTCTAAGATTCTTGACGCTCATTCAGAATTACAATATGACGTTGTAACATTTTCTTTTTTTTTTCAAGATCCAGTTACAGATATTCACAAACACGAGCGTACATTCATCTTATCCCTACTATAAATGACACACACACTCTACTCCTATAAGTACCTTTAAAGAACTGAATTAGACTGATAAATCTCGAGATATAGACGCCTCGCTGTCTTTAATTGGATGTTCAAGTCACGTTTCAAGAACCAAAGGTAATGTCAAAACACTACTGATACGTTTTTGTACTATTGTATTATTATAACCCATGGAGCGGGTCTAAAGTATGCTGGTGCTGCAAAATGCATTAGTCACTACTCCGAATCGCATGCTCTTGCCAGGAATTCCTTACCATCATGTTATTAATCAGACAAAAGTTGACCTCGCCAGACATGCCATGAATGAATCTCAAAACAAATGGATCTGGCTGGGCATCAGCGAGCGACACACTACCAACCGAATGAATGAAACAAATATATAAACAATTTTCTCGGACTTGCGCAACTCCGCAAGTCGCAGATGCATGTCATGATCATAAGAATCAATTGTCTGCAGCTGCGGCTATTTAGGGTCTTAGGAATACACAGCAGCGGCTGCGGCTTAAAGCCAGCTCAACCGAACACCCTTCCGAGCCAAGTCAATGAACAACAGGATCTGTGAGCTCAAGTCCAACCAATCTCTTTCCAGCAAGAGAAAAACAGGGTACAAAACTTTGGACTGTTCAAAGCAGTTCACCAGCATACAACTCATGCTGTACATAATATAGCTAACAAGCTATACATGTGAACTGACCATCAGACCCACCAGCCTCACCAGGAGCCAACAAAAAAGAAAGGAAGAAGATCAAGTGAGTTCAATGTTTGTCATTAGGTTAAATAAGTGGGGGCTTCTAGGCATGCTAAGTGAGAAAGGAGAGAGAAATCAAGGAAGAATTCTAGGCTCATGGAGGTGAACAGCTGGGATCTTAAATACAGGCTATAAACATGTATACAGCTATGCTCTAAGAGGTTCCGTTGGTGAAGAGGTTGTTAAAGATCAGCACCTCACAAGCCATCAGGGGAGGTTAGTGCAGGGAGAGAAGATCATTCATGTTCTGCATCGTCACCAGTCAGCTCCTCATCCTCGTCATCATCAGTGTCTTCCTCATCATCGGTGTCTTCCTCATCATCACTGCCATCTGAGGAACCGAAGATTGCATCCTTAGCGGCTGCAGAATCACCAAAGCTGAGCTGTCTTGGGGATGCATGTGCCGAGTTGAGTGGGTTCACTGGTGGTAGTGAGGAAAGTGGTTTTGGTGCTAGTGGTTTCAGGTAATTTGGGAGGTTTTCCCCAGGCCTGATGTGGATAGCACCTTTTGACTGAGCCGCTTTTATGATTGTAGCTGCATCAGATGGGGATGCAATGCGTGCACCGGCTGCAATGGCTGCAGCCCTTATAGATGAACCCTCAGGATTTGTGCGAGAGTCAATACGGTCAAGCGTCTTTGTCTGTAATGGTGTAGCTGGCTGTTGTGCAGATGACTGAGATTGACCAAATGGCAACTTGCCGTTGCTACTGATATCTCCAGAATTTACAGAGTTCATACCAGCTGCATCAAAAGTAATGTCAAAATGACCTCGTTAGAAAATAGATTATTATATATACAATAGCTTTTAGAAAAAAAAAGATACCTCATATATATCACACCCAAGGTTCAGGCATAAACTTGTACAAATTATGATATGTACAGACAGAACGGGGATACGATGTTTGAAACAGTTTATAGATTTGATAGCAAAGTAAAATCCCACATACCGGCACATATCTTGGAGCCGTCAGTGGACGGAAGGCACAGTCCAATAGGAACAGTCACGAGCTGTGGCACAGCACTGCATCCCCTGCTACCATTAGCTTGGGATAATTCATGGCTCTGCAGATTCCATAAAGACTTGTTAGGAACCTGAAGCTAGTGAAGCACATTATGATTGAAATTGCAATCATTCTGTACATGTAATAAGGAAATATAAGCTACTAATGATAACGAGAGAAAAAGAAGCTATTCAGCTAAACTAAGCTGTAAACTGAGGCTTATAATAAGGAATTTTATAGTCTCTATCAGTAATAACTGGGAACTAAACTGCTGCACTAAGTTGTTATGCAAAGGTAATCATCTTATCACAGAGAACCAAAGATAGAATGTTTGGTTGAATGACGCAACTGAAAGAGGCCCATGCGATACCCAATAAGATGTCACAAAACCATATTACAGGCTTGCAGCTAATAACAATTTGGCTCAATTGAAGAAACAATCTCTTTCCCTAAAGATTGAGAGTCACATAAGCTAATAATATTTATCCTAAAGTAAAAGATAAAGAGATGCTACAGCTGCAATAAATGGCATGCAACATTTCTGAAATGTCAGCCATGGAACTAACAGGAGTAAGAATGCCATATTTCTCACACTCCACTGCAGACATTACCAGGCAAACATGCCATCTATGCAGCAAGGATACAGATATGCGAATATGTCAATTTCTAAAAAAAGACATGCAGATACATTTAAAGTTTTTTTAATAAATAAATAATAAGTCATATTAAAATTGTAAAAGCCTTAACACACTAGCAGGAACTTGAAATTGCCTCATTCTTGCAAATGTGTTGTTCTGCTCATCTTTTCCATATTTCCATTTAGCCAACACTCCAAGAGCCAAATCTGCCCAGCATCTCCATCCAAATCTCAAAGGCCAAACTTTCAAAATCCAAATGAAAACATATATGCGCATAGTGCAGAAGTAGAACTTGTCCAATCAATGGAGGATTTAACTAAGTACATCACCTTTTACTTCGGGTGAGGGGTTTCAGGCTTGGAGGAAATGAGTAAATCACTGATCTAATCTCTTTCCCCTTCGATTCCAGTTCCAGTCGATATTCATTTGACATGGGGAGCAGGGCAGGAAGAGGCTATAGGAGAGGAGAGGAAATAGGAAAGAAACCACCGCTAAGTCGCTAATTCATCTCCAGCTCACTGTTGATTTATCGCTGGTGGGTGGTGAAGCTCGTTGAGGCACTGCATGCATGAGGCATCCACAAATTTGTGGCGTGCGCCTTGCAGGTGGCATGTGTCATCACAGCCGCAGCCTGCTTGAGCATGCCATCGGCATTGGATCTTCTCACAGACGGGACAGGCAGATGACTGGGTGAGCAGGAAGTCGGTCAGTCGGGCATGTTGTGTTGCTGGCTGCCTAGCACCCTACTGTGTGGTCAGCGTGTGAGCCAAGGGTTATAGTGGGCCTGCTGGACTAGACCATATTCAAAATACGCCTCAACACGTCTCCGCCCACGTACCGGAATTACTCTTGGCTACCCCCCCCCCCCCCCCCCAACAACCAAACCCACCCAGTGTCCACTTAATCTGGATTTGCCACAGCAATCTTGCATCCATAGGTATTCTAATCATTTGTTACTAGCTATATTTTATAGCAAGAAAACCTCAAGCAGAAGTGTTTATCAGAGCTCTAGCAATTAATCATTACAAGTAACTTTAAGAAAGTAGCATAGTTGTAGATTTAAATGAAATGAAACTACTTCATGTTGATATTGCATAATCGGGAAAAAAATGATATGAACCCTTGATTATCTCCCACCTGACTATCCACAGTATTATAAATTCCCGATTGATGATGTAGACTTGTAGAGCATGATCACTTATAAAAGAATGAGAATTTACCCTAAACAACTTGCAAAAGAAATGTATACTTTATTCAGCTATAATTACCCCCATGGTACCTTTTTCCTTGTCAATTCTAAGAACTGGCTAGAATAGAACATTTGAAAATATGCAGAGTATGAACTTTCAACGGTCAGCATAGCAAAAGTAAATTACCTCTTTTATTCGTGAATCAGCCCCTATGGATTTTGTTTCTCCACCTTGCAGATTTCCAGTTGAAGGTGCTGATGCATTTCGGTCAGGTAACCCAGAAAACTTATCAACTACAGAAGCAGGAGGCATATTGTCATCAACTGAATTATTCACACCAGATGTTTGTCCATATTTGCTACTCAAAGAAACAGGAGCAGCAGCAACTAGCTGACTAGGCCCTTGTAAAGCACTTGAACCAGGAGCAACAAAAAGAAAATTAACAGGTTGTTGCACATACATAAGTGGATTTGATGTGGCGTTCCCCCTTGAGCTATTTGAATTCCTTTTTCTTTTATTTTGCTTATTAGAACTAAACTCCACATTTCTTGCAAAACTTTCTGGTGGTTGTGCTGCAATTGGCATTACCGCTAATGGTGCTACCTGTCCAATACCTCTCTTTGCCATATTAACCCTGTTAGCAGCCTCTTGAAGAGCTTGCATTGCCACAATATAAACCTCTAGTGATGATGCTCCCTCTTCAGCATACCTTAGTGCTTCACGACACAAACTGTTGTAACGCCACGTCAGTGATTGCTCATCATCTTCAGCGCTACTTCTTTGCTCCTCCCTGGGCTCCTCAACTCTGCTAACTTCGTCAACATTCTTGCCTGAGCTTCTATCCAATGCATTCTTTGTCCATCTTTTTACAAAACAATGAGAAGGAAGTGCAGAGCCACCTCTTACACCAAACACAGTAAGTATGTGCCTGCAGACAATACCGAAATATTCAAACATCTGACAGCTACATGTCGCAGAACTTCCAGAAGAACTGAACTGAACTGTTACAGACTTCTCACTTCCTTCCGATCTGGTCACTGTATAAATTGAAGTGTTGCCCTCCTCTTTCACCATTTCAGCAGTGTAAACAGAGGCACCAATCAATTCCTGTTGGAATTTCAAAAACATCGACCTTGTATATAACTCAGCTCCTTGCTTTTCTATAGGAGATGATGTCTTAATATCAGGAAGTGAATATTTTGTTTCAAATTCTTCCTTCACCTCCTTCTCATAACAACAGTCTAAAGCTTTTTCATACTGTTGAATGAATGACTGTGAATCAGTTTTGGCACTGATATAACCTTCAAACAATGAACTCCTGCTTGAGCACTGCAGCTTTAATGACACATCCCCAAAGAATGTATCTCTCAGATATACCGGGACCCACTGATGACGGCAATTGTACACCAAGTCAAGCCATTCACTTTTTTGAGAGCTGACCTTAGAAATTAATGCCTTCCAATTTGCTTCAAACTCATTGATTGTCTCAGACATGTTGATGCAATTGATAAAGTCCTCATGGAAGGATGGGAACGCATCTAGGAGATATGACAGCTTATCCTGTGCTTCGTTCATGATGTGCCACTTACAAAACTGGAGCCTAGTTAGAGGAAATACTTTCAAAGCAGCTGATTTTAAAGCATTATTATGCTCCGTGGTAAGAGAAGTAGGCTGCTGCCCAGACATTGCTAAGAGAAATGTCTCAAACAACCAAACAAATGATGCTTCGTTGTTATGTGCCATGATAGCACAACCAAATAGGACTGGCTGGCAATGGTGATTAACTCCAGTAAAGGCAACAAGTGGAAGTTCATGCTTGCTCCTTTTGCAGTAGTCATCCAAGACAACGGCATCTCCAAAGTCTTTGTATGCTGTCCTAGCCCTCGCATCGGCCCAAAACACATTCCCCACTGGACGCCCTTCAACAAATTGCATGGCATAAAAGAACGCTGGATCTTCAGCTTGCATGTGCTTTACATAATCCAAAATTACTCTAGTGCCATTCCCAATACCATCCGAAACATGCTGAGGAACCACTTGAGCTATGCTTGTGTGAGGCACAGGCGGCGTGAGAGGCAGTGGCGGTGCCTCAATTGCCAGAAACGAACCGCCATTTCGATGGCCCCCAAAAGGCCGCTGCTTCCCACACTCTGACAGTGGCTTGTGCGGGCGCAGACAGTGTGCCTGGTTTGCGGGGACCAGGGGATGGTTATGTGTAGTCTCCAGTTTGGTCACACTCCAGCGGCCATTGTCCTGCTTCTTCACCCGGATCATGGCCTTGCAGCCAACCCTGGTGACAGCCCGTGTCCGCCGGCCCCTCCCGCCATCGTCGTCACCGGCGTCGAAGGCATCAGCACGGGAAACCTCATTCTTCCCGCGGTAGGTGCGGAAGCCCTCCTTGGCGCAGACGAACTGGCGCGACATGACGGAGCCGTCCCGGCGCGACCGGTGCATGACGCTAATCCGGGTGCTGAAGCCGACGCGGTGGGCGTAGACGTTGTAGAACGTCCAGGCGTCCTCCTCGTCGTCGAACTCCATGCCCTCGAAAGGGTCGACCCCGTCGTAGGCGCCGGCGCGCGCGGCGTAGGCCGACGCGGAGACCGAGGCCGATGCGGACGCCGAGCTCGCCGGAGCCGAGGCCCCGGCCGAGCCGCTCCCGGCGTCCACCTCCATCTCCGCGCCGTAGCCGACGCTGTCGTTGTCGCCGTCGCCCATTTCGCTATCGGGCGAGCCCTGCTCGCTGCCCGCCCCCCTCTCCATGTCCATGGCCGCCGCGGCGGGGCCAAGGGCGGCTCCCCGAGATCAATCCGTCAAGCCAGAGGAATCTCCATCACCGGCCAGGACACGTGCATCCGCCCGCCAGCTAACGCTCCGGCGGGGAGGTAAAAAAAAAAGGGTAGCAAAATGGGCCGAGGCGATCCACGCGGCGGGCGAGCTCGAGGATGAATAAGGGGAGCAGAGGGAGGTGTAGGGGACGGTAAGGAGGGCGGCTGCGCGACGGAGGCGGGGGCGCGCGACGGCGAGGGGGGCTGTGCTCCGGCGAGGTGCAGGAGGAGCCGAGGAGGCGAGGGGGGAGGTAGGGTGGGGGGAAGAGCGGACTGGCGGAGAGGGGCTGGGGGAGCGTGACCGGCTGAAGGGGGGGCGGTCTCGCGGTCTGGGGTTTGACCGCACCGGATCAGCGGGAGGGTCCGGGTCCGGCTCGCTAGGGTTTGTTTGCTTTTGCGCCGGGACCGGGTGCGAGTGGGGCCGCGCGCTGCTTGGGTTTGTTCCGTGGCCCACCGCGATTGCCTGTACTTTGACGTGCAGCTTGGGGGAATGGATCATCGGATGGTGGTCAAAAAGGCCCAAAAATAGAGCTTCGTGTTTTTTTTTCACCATTTTATTTGCAAAAAAAAAAGGTTTGGTTGTCAGTTGATTTGAGTGGCATGTTTGTACAAACTGTCCTTTTTATTGACAAAAAAAAAGCGTGGCTGAGAAGTGGGTTGTGGGGCCATATGTTTTCCACTGTATTTGTTGTGCACTAATATAACTTCTCGCCTGGTCCCCAATGAAAAATACTGCTACTCCGTTTATGATTAGTTGTAGTCGAATTTGAGCGGCCAATCGTCTAGTCAGAATTTAATATATTTTTAGATAGTTATTATAGTCGTGAATCATATTTCTCTAAAAAAATGCCACTATTTCCGTTATGTGAGACTCTAATAATAAAAGTATTTCTCTCATATACGCAAACACTGCTCCCTAACGTACTCGGCTCCAGACTATATGCCCTTTTAATTTTGCCATAAGTTAAGCTTATCTAAATTTAATTAATTTTATAAATAAATAAATATACTAATATTTACAATATGAATAAATGTGCTATGAATACATATTACATGATCGATTTAATAAAGCTTATTTGATGCCCTACATGCTGAGATCTCTTCTTCCGTGAAGCCATTGGTTAAAGTTAGATTAGTTTGACTTAGACATAAATTAAAAAAAACTATAATTTTGTTCTTATTATAGGTACATATTAAGTCATTAACATACCAAACGGGTGTTTGAAAGCCAGAGCTAACCTGCTAGCATAGGCGCATGTCTAAAATTTCACGTAGAGCCATCTTGCAGATGAGTATTTACTTTACCCATACCATATTTGGCATATCACCATCATACTACATTTTCCTTGATATGTCTCATCATAGATGAGACAGTGACGAAATCATAGGGGGTGATTGGTTGTCCCAACCAAAATATCCTGGCATGGTTTGCCAGTATACTCACATTCATGTGTTGTGTTTGGTTGTCAGTCTCGCACGTTCTGCCTGCTTCGTTTCATACATCTGTCCTTCTCCATCCCGCATGACTTCGTCTTCTCAATTTCCACTTCCCTCACGATACAGGACGACTCGATTCAGGTATGATGCAAGGGCTCATATGTCAGAGACTCGAAACTCTCATGCATGCACACAACCAAACACAATCTCGTACCATACTGGACTAACAGTAAAGACAACCAAACACAACAGATTGTACCATTTCGACCTGTCTCCTGGGATCCTGGACGGACCCTTCACCCCGGCTCCTTATCCCTTGGGCAAATAAACACGCCCATATACGCTAGAAAGAATATATATATTTTTGCATGTAAACATAAGTAGATTTGTTCATGTAAATATAAGTATCATACAAAATATTCTTTTTTAAGAGAACTAAATCCCACTCCACCTCATATACTTACAAGGCTAGTTATTTGAGTGGCAAATATGATAACTATAATCCTCCTATTCAGTAAACCCTGAATTAAGTGACCCGTTTAACTCATTTAATCATATCTAACTCAATTCTATTTAGACCGTTTAGATATTTTTAATAGTTTAAATGTGTATGAATGGTTTTAACTATTTAATTTATCGTCTAAATGAAACGGTAGCCTTCATCTATACCGTTTAAACAGACGAACTAAAAATCTATTTAGACTTTGTTTGACTATACATAAATCCATTCTAATTTATATGAATTGAAAGTGATTGGAGTGTAATTTAGTTTAGGTTGTACTCCAACTATTTTAACCTATATAGATTATGATGAATTTGTGTACAGTTAAATAAGACCTTAGTTGAACATAATGTGTCCCTGGTGTCTGTCCTTATAAAAGAGAGAGAGAGAAAATAGTGGAACGAGCATGATGATTCAACTTTGGCTTAATTCCGATTCAAAAAAAAAAACTTTGGCTTAATTCGAAAATGGAAAACTTTAGCTCGAAACAGGCCACCAAATCAAACTCAAATAGAGCCTTGCCTGCCGTGCACTACTAGACCACCTGAGACTCCCCGAGCCCGGCCCTCAGGCCTCAGCCGCCGGCCGCCCTCCGCCGTCGCCGCGCTGTTCTGCCCCGGTGCCCATCTTCCTCTTTAGGGATTCGAAGGAGGTGGCCGCGGCTCCAGTCGTGGCAGAGAGCAGCATGGTGGCAGAGAAGGGGAAGGCGTGGTCGGCGGCGTGTCTGGGCGAGGAGGGATCGACGTTCTACCGCCAAATGTAGCTGTCTTGCGCAATGCAGTGTCCGCGGCGAAGAGCTCACGCATCCGCCGCCACTACCCCGCTCACCCATCGCCGTCTCGTTGCCGCATCATCAAGGCCAACACCCTTCCGCCACTGCCGCTCCCTTGCGCTCGCGCCATGGGCCTCCCGCGAGGTCATCTCCGTCCCTTCTCCACCGCCGCCGTGCGCCTTCGCCAGCGTCCCTCCGGCTCCATCTCTGATGAGGTCAAGGACAAGAAAGAATGGCAGCTGGAGCTGGAGCAGCACATTGCCCGCGGGCAGCTGGCCCTTGCCCGCCAGGTGTTTGACAGAATCCCCGCGCCGGACGCGCGGGCTTACAACGCGCTCATCCGCGCCTACTCCTGGCGCGGCCCCTTCCGCGCTGCCATCGACCTTTACCGCTCCATGCTCCACTTCCGCGTGGCCGCCAACAAGTACACCTTCCCCTTCGTCCTCAAGGCATGCTCCGCGCTCGCTGACCTCCGTGCCGGCCGCACCATCCACGCCCACGCAGCCGCCGCGGGCCTCCATACCGACCTGTTTGTCTCCACCGCCCTCATCGACCTGTACATCAGGTGCGCCCGATTCGTCCCTGCGGCCAATGTCTTCGCCAAAATGCCCATGAGGGACGTTGTTGCATGGAACGCCATGCTTGCGGGCTACGCTAACCATGGCATGTACCATCATGCCATTGCCCACCTCCTCGACATGCAGGACCATGGCGGCCTCAGGCCAAATGCCTCCACGCTTGTTTCCCTCCTTCCGCTTCTTGCCCAACATGGGACGCTCTTCCAAGGAACAAGCGTCCATGCCTACTGCCTTCGTGCCTGTCTCGGCCAAAACGAGGAACAAGTGCTTATTGGAACTGCGCTGCTGGATATGTATGCGAAGTGCAAACATTTGGTTTATGCTTGCAGGGTGTTCCATGGCATGCCTGTCAGGAATGAGGTAACTTGGAGTGCGCTTATTGGAGGCTTTGTGCTGTGCGACAGAATGACAGAAGCTTTCAATCTGTTCAAGGACATGCTGGTAGAAGGACTGTGCTTTCTCTCTGCAACCTCTGTTGCAAGTGCCCTTAGGGTCTGTGCTAGCCTGGCTGATCTTCGTATGGGTACACAGCTGCATGCCTTGCTTGCTAAATCTGGAATCCATGCTGATCTCACTGCAGGCAACACGCTTCTCTCGATGTATGCCAAGGCTGGCTTGATAAACGAGGCAACAATGCTCTTTGATGAGATTGCTGTCAAGGACACAATCTCTTATGGTGCACTTTTGTCAGGGTATGTGCAGAATGGCAAGGCAGAGGAAGCATTTCTTGTCTTTAAGAAGATGCAGGCCTGCAATGTGGAGCCAGATGTCGCGACGATGGTGTCTCTGATCCCAGCTTGTTCTCATCTGGCTGCTTTGCAGCATGGGAGGTGCAGTCATGGCTCTGTCATAATCCGTGGGTTTGCATTAGAAACCTCTATATGCAATTCTTTGATCGACATGTACGCAAAATGTGGAAGGATTGATCTGTCCAGGCAGGTTTTTGACAAGATGCCAGCTCGGGATATTGTATCATGGAATACAATGATTGCAGGATATGGAATTCATGGACTGGGGAAGGAAGCTACTACATTGTTCCTAGGTATGAAGAATCAAGGTTTTGCACCAGATGATGTCACATTCATCTGTCTAATAGCTGCGTGTAGCCATTCTGGACTTGTGACTGAAGGGAAGCACTGGTTTGATACAATGACACACAAGTATGGTATACTTCCAAGGATGGAGCACTATATATGCATGGTTGATCTTTTGGCAAGAGGTGGTTTCCTTGATGAGGCCTATCAGTTTATCCAGAGCATGCCACTGAAAGCTGATGTTCGTGTATGGGGAGCCTTGCTTGGAGCTTGCCGGATTCATAAGAACATTGATTTAGGAAAGCAAGTGTCAAGGATGATCCAGAAACTAGGACCTGAGGGGACTGGTAACTTTGTTCTACTGTCCAACATATTCAGTGCTGCTGGAAGATTTGATGAGGCAGCAGAAGTTCGAATAAAACAGAAGGTCAAGGGCTTTAAGAAGAGTCCTGGCTGCAGTTGGATCGAGATAAATGGCTCCTTACATGCATTTGTTGGTGGAGACCAATCTCATCCATGTTCACTTGATATATATCACGAACTTGATAATATCCTAGTAGACATTAAGAAACTGGGTTACCAGGCTGACACCAGTTTTGTTTTGCAAGATCTGGAGGAAGAGGAAAAGGAAAAGACACTTCTTTATCATAGCGAAAAGCTAGCAATAGCTTTTGGTGTCCTCAGTCTTAATGAGGATAAAACCATTTTTGTTACAAAGAATCTCCGTGTATGTGGAGACTGCCATACTGCTATCAAATTCATGACCTTAGTTAGGAACAGGACTATCATTGTCAGAGATGCTAACAGATTTCATCACTTCAAAAATGGGCAATGCAGTTGTGGAGATTTCTGGTGACTGCCAAGATGAAAGACCATTTCGTGAGCTGTTGAGATATATGAGGACATTGTGCACTGGAACTTATGTCCTTAATTCTAATATGACTTAGGCTGTGTCTATACTGTTCCTCATGAAGTTTCGTGTTGCATTCATTGTCTCATGTCATGCATCTGAGAAATTAGACAAGATGTAACCCAATAAATTGAAAAGAAAAGTCAAGGAACATTTTTTCAAAGTAAGCTAGGATTTAAGGTAGGTTAATTTTTGTTGCACATGGTGAACAGGTCATGAACCACAAAGCACATGATTTGTAGATCACGGTACAATGTATATTGACCGAGGTAATGCTAATTAGATTTATGAGGGCATTCTTTTATTCTACTTCGTTTGTGAAGTTGATTTGTTCCTTTGGTATGCATTTCATTGTTACTTTTCAGAATTATGTGGATTACATATGAAGAGCAGAAAAAATGGGCTGCTGGTTGTTTTCCATTTTCTTAACAAAAACATGAGCAACATAGAAAAAGGCCATAAAACACAAGATAGAATGTCACTAAAGTGTTTCAGGTTTCTAGTTTCGACCATTATTATGGATATCATGGGAAGAAGCATCTGAATGTTGTTGGGGAAAAAAAATCTGACTAGCAGTGCGTGAGCACTCCTCCCCCCACCAAAAAAAAAAAAAAAAAAAAATCCAATCCCAGAGAATTTGGGCCCCTAAACATGAACAACATTTTGATGGCATAAGGATAGGGATCTTTCTATAGTGGTATATAAATGCTGATCCTTGATTTTTGGTGGAATTTGCCCTTCACAGTTTGAAGACAGAAAAGGTTTATATGTTTTTTCTTTAAATCTGCCATTTCCAATTTGTGAGATCACATGACAACATATGTGATGTAGATATTGATGCAGAACTATCTTGTTGTGAATTTATGCTATACTGTGTGGACATGCAATTCTATTTAGGCATTAATATTAATTATATAAAACCTATTGATGCAGGACACTCCAAGTCTTTTTGAACTTCGTGGGTATATCTAGCAAGAGCAAACACTGGAGGAATGGGGAACCAAATGGAGCAGGCCACAGCCAGGCTATCTCAAACTGAACTGTGACGGCTCTTTCCTACCTGAAGCAGTGGAGCCAGATCGGGGAGCTGGGGCTTCCTCATTAGGGACAGCGATGCTGATGTTGTCACAGCCGGGAGAGGGAAGATAGATCATGCTTTAAACACGCTTCATGCAGAACTAGTCGCCTGCCTCCAGGGGATTCAAATGGCCATCGACCTGGGCATTGGTGTTAGAGTTAATGAGTCTAGGCCCATGAGGCCATGTAACAGCTGTTACTATTGCTACCCCTCTAGGGGTTGGCCCATTCAATTCAATCACTCTATCCGACATGGTATCAAGCTAGGGTTTTCTCCTCCCCACCTCTCCCAACTGAGAGCCGCCGGCCCTGCTCCCGGCGCGCCGCCGGCCGGCCACGGCCATGGCCGGCCCTCCCCCCTCCCCTCCCCCCTCTCCCTCCTTCTTCCCCCTCCCCACGCCCTGGAACCCGACGCGCGCGCGCAGCTGCCGGGCAGAGCACCTGCAGCCCTGGCCGCGGCCGCGGCCGCGGGTGCTGCAGCCGCCCACCTCCCTTCCCTCCCCGTCCTGGGCACGACCGTCGTTCTCCCGCAGGGCGCGGGCGGCCCTGGCGACCTGCTCCTGCCGCCGCTGGGCGCGACCGCCCTCTTCCCGCCGGACGCGGCTGGCCCCCTCTCGTCGGGCGGCCACAGCGCCGGCGACCTGCAGCCGGCCGCGGGCGGCCACGGCGCAGGCGCCCTGCAGCCAGGCGCGGGCGACCATGGCACCGGTGCCCCACCTCATATTGGAGACAGATTCTCAGTTGGCTGTGAGAGCGATCAGCTCTAATGACTTTGATGATTATGCTGCTGGACATTTGGTTGAAGAGAGATAAAATCCTTGATTTCGGTTTCATTTCTTAGTTTCTTTTTTCAGTTTAATGGTAGATATTGTAACAGACCTAGCTGTGCTGGACTGCTGGGTCAAATGTGCGTCGGGAGGGAAGAACGAATTATAAGCTCCTTCCCTGAGAGCATACGTGTATTTGTCGCTAACGAACAGTTAGCATTTGAGTAATAATGAATTTCCCCGGTTTCAAAAAAAAAAAAATCTAACTCAAAAGATCCATTTGTAGCTCTCCTTAGGATTAGCTCTTCGTTGATCATAGCTGTTCCATGCTTGCATTATCAAGTATACTTGTACATTAGTAGGTCCAAGAGAACCGCTGGAGCCTGAGCTGCATGAAACATTTTTTTTTAATTATCTGTTGGATACTGCTGTCTTCTGTGACTTGCATACTGCAGATTCTCATGTTCATTCTGTATGATACGTGCTTCTAAGGTCTACCTCATTTTTTTGTCCACATGATCTAAAGCTTGCCACTTTGGCATAGAAGGGTGGCAGTATGACGCCAAGCAACAACTTTGAGAACTCTGACATCCAGCATGGCGTGTACACAAAATAATCGTCTATGCCTTGCCACATTTCAAAAATTCTCATATTCAGATGGGTATAAATTCTCTAAGTCTTGAACTGTCGAGCTATCTAGGTGACAAGCCAATCCTCTAAAGATTGACTTTTCTTAATTAGAAAGACAACCATTTTGAAAGGATGTTGTCCAACGATCGAAAATAGTCACCATGGTGCTTTTCAACTGTCTTCCTTTTTGACATCTGGAAACTGATCAAGATAGAAATTCTAGTTGACATTCTATAATATCCATGGCTCGTTGTTACACTGATTGCTGTTTTGACTCGTCACATAACTAAGATCACAATAATTTGATATCTCATAATATCTAGCACTTTGAATTGGGTTTGGGTTATATATAGTTCATATGTTAATTTAAAATGTATAAGAATCAACTAGGATTTGCTCATTCAGACATTTTTGTTAGCCTATTTAGTTTTAAAAATGCAGCTATTTGGCTCGATTCGAATACTCTGCATAATGGAAAAATAAAACTCTACCAAAAAAGAGCCCAGACCATAACGGCGCCACATTTTCGCTTGGTGAAACCTCAAAAACCATTGTAGCCACTCTTTTTCGCTTGTATTTTTTGAAAGGTATGTTACTTGGATGATTTACCCCTAAGCTATTACTCCCGATATTACATATCTATATTTTGATGGGAAAAGCAATGTTGTAATTTGTTTTTGCTAATGCGACACAGTTGAGAATTATATTAGCACAAAAAAACCCACCGCATTAGTGAAAACAAACTATATTTATATTGTTACTTTAGTTTTATTGGACCTCCTAAACCAGCCCACAGGACATTGGGCCTTCCTGTTTAGCCTCCGTCCGCCGAAGGGCCATTTTACTTCCACCACCTTCAACTCCGACTCTGAATCTAGTCAGTCAAATGAGCCAAAACATAGCCGGTAGTCCTGAGCCCTTAATAAATAGTAAATGAACCATTATTTTATATGCACAGTCCTCATACACAACACATGCATTTGGTTACAGAACTGAAAAATAATGTTTTTAGTCTCCTTACTAGGTTGATTATCTTCAACATTTACCTAAAGACCTTGTAGTCTCAATAGCACCACAAAGGTTACAAAATTCACAAGATGATCAATCTTGAGCGCAGTTGGGCTGGTGTTTCTGCCAATTAGGGTTGGCTCCAATTGGTGACAGAAGTCCCCAACTAGTTTGAAGCAGTTCTGCAGATGGTTGAATTTGATTGAGGAAAACCTTACAAACACTAATCTTAGCACCTTTCGTTTTATTTTGTTTAATCGTACTATCAAGTTTCCAACATCAATAGAAGAACTTGATACCTGACCTGATTTCTACAGGGTCCAACTTACTGAAATAGTGTTTATCTGAAAGTTGAGTTCCCTGATCAAGTTTAACATCTTAAGTACTTGCTACCATTTCATATGTTTGGAGGATACTAATATCAGTTGCATCCATTAGCGCATTTAATTGATGTTTTTTGAGTTCTGATAATGTTTTTTTAGATTAAAATATGTCACATTTTCAGTTTAACATCTTATACTAAATCAATTGCAACGATCAGTCCATTTCTCAGTTTAATATCTTATACTATTTTTTTTGTTTTAGGTTGTCTCTACTCGCTTCTTTCATTCTGCAGACTCATAATTATCTTCTAGAGCACTGGAAGGAGTGTAGCAGCAATAGATGTCTTTTATGGTTGGCCCGACTTGATCGCAAATGCATTAACCTCTCTTGTCTGACTTCTATTTGCTCTTTCACAACTCAATGACGAGAATCAAAAGGTCATTGACGCTAGATGTGTAGTGGCCAACGCTTTTGGACTCGTTTTCTATGCAGCATGCTTGGTTGCTGAGTTAGTTGTGGTAGGATATATGGGCACAAGGGTAAGAGCTATACCTTCTACAGATCAATATTGTATTGATATTAATTTCAACTAACATTAATTTAATTTTAGGATTGCATTTGGCTACTTCTGTCATTTTTTGTCTCATATATCGTCCTAGTTCCTGTGGTTGTCTATGGACCATTGTAGAGGGAGTCCAGAGCATCCGTAACCATTTCAGTAATTGCATTTCTTTTTCAAATCCTATCTCAATCGATACCTCTAGTTATTGTGGTATGACCCTATGACTCCGTTCATTTTCACTCACTTCTTTCCAAACATATTCAGGTAGTTGTTTGTTTAATTTTTAAATTCATGTGGTTTTATTGTGTCGTGTAACAGTCGTTGTTGCGGTCAATGGTGTATCCTTAGATTGCACAAATGCCTGAGCACATCAACTCAAGGAAGCTGACTGTTGTGAAGAGATTTGGTAGCTTTTGGGGTTTACTATTTCATATTACAGTATGACGTATGAACATTATAAAGTTTCATGTGTTTTCTCAATATTTTATTTTCCAATATTTAATAAAATCTAATAGTTCCATAATTTGAGCTTGCAAACGACGTTTGAGCCACACTGTCATTTCTGAGCATGATACTCACCTTCTATACATGTTTCGCCCACATGATCTTGACTATGTGAAAGATGTAAGGAAACCAAAGTTGTTTAGCTTTCAACTTTCCTCGATGATCTGGCACAAATGAATTCACAAAATCTATTTTTGAATGCATCTCCTTTTACGGTTTGTTTTGGCACATTGATCCCCCTCTTTGTAACTTTTTATAGATATCAAAATTCTAAAATAAAAATCATTGTTTTTTCACGGGAAGTTTGAAGACGACAAGATTCTACTATAATGTCATCATCAGTTCACTAAAGAATTACTAATTATTCTAATCTAAAGACTCTGTCTCTAAATACAAGTGGTTGAATGAAAACAATTGATTTATCTTATCATCCCTAATCGACTCAAAAATAGTTGATTTGGAGCAGTTAAAAGAATAATAATTAGAAAAACGAGTAAAGCTAATTATAAGTATAATAATTACTAGTACATTAATAATGATCCAACCTAACAAAAAAAAGACAAGATGATTCGGACTCAACTAATATATCGACAAAAGTAGTAACTCTGGTCTAAAAAAATTAGAGCACGGTGTGCGTTAATGTTGGAACTAGCGGTTCGGAATAGGTTTAGGGGAGGATAGGAGACAAAGAAAATCAGGATTTGTATATTTCATCCGCCCTCCTTGCTCTTATGCTCTTGTCATTATATAGACAAGCAATAATTTACATGTGACCCCTCAGTTGGGGATAATTTTTCATACTACTTCACTAACTTCTATTGGATCTCTTCAGGGGTTGACCCATATTTTATATTGGCTCCCCAACAAATTATAAGTAGCACTCCCTCCATAATTATTTATAAGGCATATAAATATTTTTCATTTTTTTATTTTGTAAGGGTCTATAGATGTCAGTCTCGTGGAATCCAAGTAGCGTCCAATCCGAAACTTCCCTCTAAAAACCAAGCGTTACTTTACATGCAGCGTCCAATCAAAAGGTTTGGCGTTTTTGAATAATTACTACATATATGTCCCTAAATAAATAGATTTCCAGAGTTGTCTTGAGTCAAACTTTTTAAACTTTTATTAAATTTATAGAAAAAAACAATCAAGATTGATGGTATCAAATTCATATCATTAGACATACCATATAATATATTTTCATAATATGTCTATTTTACATCATAGATGTTATTACTTTTTAATATAAAGTTAGTCAAAATTTAAAGAGTTTGACTGACACAGATTTTAAGAATTGATTCTTTTGGGGACAAAGCTAGTAAATGTGAAATCTCTATATACACTCTACAAAAGATTACAGAGGGAGTAATAATCATTAGTACAGTAATAACAATCCAATCTAATAAAAAGACAAGACGACCCAGCCTCAGCGATTTTTTTATTCATAACCCAATTAAATAAGATATTTTAAAAATAATACTGTCTATTTTTTTTTAAAAACTAACCTTTTTGTCGCGCCGCCCCGCATGGCGCGGCAAAAGCGTTAGCCGCGTCATGCATGGCGACGCGGCAAAAGCGCCACCGTGGCACCGCCCGGCCACGCAGGCCCGGGAGGGGCCCGCTTGTCAGTTTGCCGCGTCAGGCGGCGGGCGCGTTCAATGGCTTTGTCGTGCCTGACGGGTTGGCACGACAAAGCCGATCTAGATCTGGTCGTCGCGCCCAGCAGCTTCCTCTTCTTCATTCCTCTCTTCTCCTCCTAATCCAATCCATTCCATTCCTCCTCACTTCATCTCCCTCAATCAAACTTGTTCTCTCTGCATACAAGGTATATTGATCTATATTCCTATTCTTTATCCATATTTGCATTGTTTGATTGAACCATATTTGTCTAAGTTAGGATTTGTAGACAATATTTAATTTGAAATTGTCCTCATGTTAGTTGTTAATTAATGATGGATTTATTCATGTATTACACCTCTTATATGTGTTTTGTTTAATATTTTATTCAATTTGTGTACATTTATTTATAAAATATTTGTTAGGTCATTATGTAGATTTAGAATTAATCATGAATATCCGTTTAATGTTGAAATATTTGTTATTGATAGAATGTTGAGGCGTGACAAAGCTAGTAAGGCAAGGTAAGATCGGTACATTGTTTATTTATTTATCGGTTAAAATGAAGTAATTTTGTGTTATGTTCATTTGCTATTGCGTTGATGATTGTAGGCAACCGCTCACGGACAATGTCTTTGCCCGTTTGCCATTGTCTAGTGGTGTTCCGGTGCCCATGTGCTACTGCGGTAATGATTGTAAGGTCGCAATATCTGATGAGGAGCACACATACGGTCAGAGGTATTGGATGTGTGAGAATTATGTTTTTGACCCTACACCTAAACAGATCCGCATTGGATTGATGGTGAGAAGCTGATGGCTTATTCTAAACATGAATGACAAATCATTTATATTTCATTACTTAATTGACTTAGCCGTGTTTTGCAGGAGCCTCCACCACTACGTGACTTCGAGTAGTGGATCGACGCTGAGATGAAGCCGGAGGACAAAGAGCACGTAGAGATGATGAAAAAGTAGGCTGCGGAGGACAAGGAACGTTTGGAGAAGAGACGCAAAGAAGAGGCAACACAAAAAACAGCATGAGGAAGAGGCAAAAATAAGGGATGCAACTAAGCGTAGGGGGGAGAGGGAGAAGAGGCTTGAGCGTGTGCGCCATGCCAAGGCTGCCATGGAGCAGGATCCTGATGCTGTGAGGAAGGGAATGTGGCCTCATTGCACTCAGTGGTGTGGTAGGTTTGTAACACCTCTGGTGTTTAAGCATGTAATTAACTTGACATATCATCATTAGCATCATTAATCATCTTGATCATGATTTCATGTATGCATTTGCTTAGTGTATCATTTTATGTGATGTACCTCTATTGCAAAAACCCTTTTTAGCCCAATTCTTCCTATGAGGGCAAAATGGTAATTTCACCTCTGTGCCTAGTTCTATGTAATTCTTGTTCAAATTTAGTGCCCTGGTGTTTGTTGCCTTGATCAAAGTTCAAAGGTCAGATTTGATTTGAATTTCCTTTTGCAAAACCTTAAATTCCCAAATCCTGAATTTATTCCCTTTTTGATAACTTTTTCAAAATTCAAAATTTTGAGTTGGTTTAAAAAGCAAAGTTGTGAATCTGACCTAGAGGAACAACTTTGGTATTTACAGATTTCCATGTTTCTATATAAAATTTGAAGTAATTTCAAATTTGTTCAAATTCCAGTTTTTGTCCCCTTTTCAGTTTTAAAAATTTATTCAAAAACTATTGAGTTTCAGAAAAAGTGTATATTAGCAAAGTTATAGGTTTTGTCAAATGGAACAACTTTCATATTGGAAGATTTTCAAGTTTCAGTTTGAAATCCAGAGTAATTTTGATTTGAATCAAGTTTGAAAAAGTGTCCCCTTTTCTGTTTTTGAATATAGTTCAAAAACTTTTTGGAATTTGAAAATGTTCATATTGACAAAGTTGTAGATCTCATTTTTCTGAGCAACTTTGGTATTTTGAGTTTTTGTCGCACAGTTCAATTTTTGGGAGATTTTTGTAAAATACAGAGATCAACCAAAAGTCAAACCCTAAGACCTAGCCTGTTCATCTTCCACCTACAGCTAGGGGGCCCCGGCCATGGCCGCGCGACAGCGCCGCCTGCGCCACGTGCGCCTGGCAGCCGCACGCCGCCCCCGGTTTGTCGCCCGCGCCCGCGACAGCTCTGTCGCACCCGCACGCGCACAGTTGACCTCCGCCCCGTCCCCCACTGTTTCCCGCGCGTCGCCGCCGCGTGGCCGTCGCCGGCGAACGCACGCCCGAGCCCCGGCTGCACGCCGTCCTTCCCGCCAGAGCGCAATCGAGTGCGCACGCTCTCGCCGAGCTTATCCACCCACCCCCGTGCTCTCTACCGTCCCATAGCCGCGGCTATATAAGCCGCCGGAGCTTCGACCTCCGCATCCATCTCCGCCACCGTGGCCAGCACTCTCCAGACACTCCGCCTCTCCACCAGCTAGCCCGAAAGCTCCGCCGTGAGCTCGTGAAGCTTTCCCACCCTTCAATTTCACCTTCCCCGCCTCCGTTTGCCCGGCGTAACTCCATCTTCCCGATCTCCGACGGTACCCCGGTGAACTCGGGTTCGTCAAATACTTTCCCTCCGGTCACTGATACCTTCTCCCGACCCCCGTGTCGTGTTCCTCGGTTTCGCGCGACTCTAACCCGGCCCTTGCGGTCGCGTATGCTGCGCAGGACCGCCGGACCGCCGGAGCGCCGCCGCGGTCGTCTTCTCCCTCGAGCACAAGTCGAGCCTCACCCTCGAGAACGAGTCGAGCCTCACCCTCGAGCCCTGCCTCCGACACGTGGTAAGCGTCCGAGCCTCCAAATCACGCCTCGGACGGAGGCTTGTTTTTCCGTCTCGCCCGAGCCCGAGCCTCGGCGAGCGCATGACCCTCCGCTTCGCCCGAGCCCAAGCCTCGGCGACGCATGTTCTCCACTTCGCCCGAGTCAGGCCTCGGACGGAGGCTCACTTCTCCGTCTCGCCCGAGTCTCCGGGCCAGGCCTCGGACGAAGCTGTCGCTTCCATCTCGACCGAGCCCCGCGCGATTCGCCCGAGCCCCGCGATTCGCCGAGCCCGGCCTAGAAAGAGCACAGTGCTCTTCTCTTTTTCTGAGAGATGTGAATAGTGTTCGGTTTTCTCTTTTTTGTATGATTTTCTGTGTGCATCCAAAAATTCTGAAATTTTTGTGGTAGACTCTTTATGCTCTGGAGTATTTTATAAAAATATGAAACTTGAGTTTTGTGCAAAGATTTAAAAATATAAAATTCCCCTTTTAATTGAAAAATGAAGGTTTTGGTATTTTTGGAGAGTGATTTATAACTCCAAAAATCATGAGACAAATTTTTGTGAGCTTCTTATGCCATGTCTAGTCTCTGGTAAAATCTTGAAGTCTTTTGGAACAAGTTGATTTTTGAGCTTTTATTTTAAATGTTAAATAGTGCCTTTTTTTAATTAATGTCTAGATTTAATTGAGCACCTTAATGACCTCCAAAAATTATGAAATTTGTTTTGCCATCTATCTACACCATAATGAACTTATGTGATTAATTTGGTAATTTTTGGAGCAACTTCATAAAATGACCTTTTAAATAAATTAAGAAAATAGAAAGGATGGATTAGGGTTGGTAATAAATGTTTGATAATGTGATCTTTGGATTGATTGATGTTCATAGACCCCTACCCCTTTGGTCTATGATGGTTGTGATGCTATGATTTGATGATGCTTAGGATAATTATAATAAGGGCTAGTTTAATCAATATTGCTTAAGGAAGAAATGGTTACCTTTTATGCTCAACCTAGATTTCAATCATGCCTTGTTTAAGAGTAGTCTAGAATCAGTAGATTTGTCTTGCACCATAAGTTCATATCATCATTCTCATGAGCATTCATCATTGCATCCGTATAGTTGACGAAGAAGGACCTGAAGTCGAGGTAGCCACCGAAGGATCTGTCCCCGAGGCAACCCCGAGCTCCGGCACCTACACCACCGACCCTGAGTCTACACTTTTTGCCATCCAAGGCAAGCCCCGGTGCATTTAACCCTTCCATTTATAAAATGTTTTCCTTAAATACTTTTGAGTTAAATTACTGCATTAGGTTATAGGAGTTGTGTGATGACCTATTGCCTCCTGCATTATTTACCTCCACCAAAGGATCCACCCGCCTTGTTTTAAAAACTATTTGCAAAATGCTTAGTGATGCTATATAATAGATTTGCAAAAATGCCAATTTCAAAAGTGTGATCACTGAAAGAAACTTTATGGGAATTTGGTTTTACTTCCCGTTCGATGACTGCTTGCCTAGCTAGCATGTGGTCATTGTCGGGAAGAGGTTGTCCTTGCGTACGGTGCCGTCATGTTGTAGTCCCGGACTCAGCAGTTGACACCGACCGGGACAGGGTTGAAAAACTGACAGGACCTGTACTCTTGGGTTAGAGTCCCGAGGTGCTTGTCGCTGGCTGGAAAATGTAGGGACCATCCGTATGGGGGCCTGCTGGTCAAGACTTGTAACTATTCACATACTACGGAAAGCTCTGGCTCCGAGAAATCCATTATTGGACCGACAACCGCGCACTGGGAGTGGAGAGATGGCGGAAGTAGCATGTACCCACGTGGGTTAGAGGCCCGGATTGGAGTGGTGTATTGTACTTCCGGGTGGCGTAGGACCGGGCCCAATCTTGGAGGAATCGTGGAAGACGAGTTGGCATATGCAAGCTTAGGTGCTACATATGCAGTGTGAATAGGGATCCTCAGCTGAGTATTCTTTATCCGGATTAACGTTGCTCCTCGGTTATGGAGACTTGGTCCACTGACTGTCAACGGAGAGTGGTTCTCAACTAGGAATGTTTTGAAATGTAAAATGAATCATGAATGATGAAGAGCTGAGGAATACTTGAACCTTTCCAAAATAAAACAAGTTTTACAAGATGCTTTTTCTGCAAATTTCTCGATCTTGTTCAAGCCTTACCTAAGCCTTTCATTCCTGAGTCTTCTCCCTTTTTCTTTAGTCGGGTAAGTCTTGTTGAGTACCTTTGTACTCAGGGTTTTATTACCCATGTTGCAGGTATGGCAGATTCCTCAGTATGCCTTGGACCCTGCTGTGTGACTGTTGTCCAGGAAGAGGCCGATGAGGCCGATGAGTGATTATTCACCCTCGGGCTGGGTGAAGTATCTTTACCCTTCAGTTGTTGTCATATGCTACTCTGCCAACTCTATCTATTTGAACTATGGTCTGTAATAACTTCACTTTAACTTTATGTTGAACCCTGGTTTGTAAAACTATTGTTATCTAAGTCTTCCGCTATTTACTCCGATGTTATTTGTCAAAATGTTAAAGAGATTGTAACTGAATTGTGAGATGATCCTGCGGACATCGGGCACTGATGTAGCCCAGTAGCGGAACCGGTCTTAATCTCTTGGCTGTACGGATCGACTGTCAGTGGTTGACGGTGATCAGTGGGCCATGGGATTAGAGCCGTTACGTTACAAGGTTCAGTAGTTATTATTGAGTAATTAACATTGTTGTCATTTGGCGTACTTGTTAGTCTATTGTACTGTTGGCATGTACTTCACTGTACCGTTTATTTCGGATCCTTGATAATGTAGTCTTGAACTGCACTTTGTTCGAATTTTTTATTTGTTGTTGTATTGTTTGCGGTAGTTCATGTGTCATCAATTTTTTCTGGGATAAACCACGAGAAATAGAATAGAGCAAAGTAGCACACGAACAATAAACTAGTACATGACATGTGAGGACCTTTTACCGTAACTTGGTTAAAAGGTCCTAGACTAATCCTAACATGCCTTAGGTAATTGATTGGCACAACACAACACACACAGTAGTCTTAGTAGTTCTAGAAGTGGTCCCACGTAGCAAACTGAGTAGATCCTTCTCCGCAATAGCCTCCCATTGCGGGTGGTGGTGCTAGTGGCGGTGGTGGTGGCGGCGGTGGAGGCCCCTTATTCTTGTGATGCGGGCAGTTGCAATATGGATCAAGACATATTGCTTCATCTGAACCGCCTGCATCGTTGTCGTCATCTTCATAGTCCTTGAGCATGCTTTTAACTTCTCTTTCAAAATCATTGATACGACTCTGCAGATAATAGATGTATTGCTGATGCTGCCATATTGGAGGAGGATTCACCCACCTGGTGAAGTCATAGTTTTCTTCGGAAATAAAAGACTGACATTCATAAAATGACTAAGTATTAGCAAACATGAGAGACATAGCAACAACAATGAAATAAAGTTACCCATGCTCGCGGGCATTTGAAGAAACGTCGCCCTGCCTCCAAGTCGTCGTGGAGCATCTGCACCAAACAGTCCTCACCATAGCGGCATTTTGACCAGTCTTCTAGGCAGTTATCGTATCCCCTAAGAGGACGCTCCCTGGTGAAATCCTTTTTGCTCTCAACGAGAAAGTAAAATACTATCTCTAAGAAGAAATCAGGACCAAAAGAGCCTTCCCACACAATGGGAGGTCCCTTCCTCGCACCCTTTCCTCTCTAGCCTTTGGACGAACCTCCAGACATCTCTACTACGAACCTCGCAAGCTCTGCTGAAGTTGTTGAATATGCAAGGCACCGATGGATTTATATAGGCGGAGCCCTGGTTTTGAAGTTGTGGATTATCTCAGCAACATTGTCAGTGTATAGTTATTGCAATTGAAAAGGCTATTCGCTGAAAAATATAATCACTGAAAAGACTATATACTAAAAAGCCTATACACTGAAAAGGCTATACACTGAAAAGGCTATATGCTGCATAGCACTTATGAGAACAGGACACCACACTGAAAAGGCTATACGCTGCATAGCAGTAAACAGAACAGGACACCGCACTGAGCACAGTGGGGTTTTGCCGCGCTAAACCTGGAGGCGCGGCTGACGCTTTTGCCGCGCCAGGCGGCGTGGCGCGGCTAATGCGTTTGCCGCGCCAGCCCGCCCGGCGCGGCAAAAGTGTTAGCTGCGCCCCCAGGTTTGGCGCGGCTAAAGGTAACACTACTTTAGCTATCCGTTGTCTAACGAGTGAAGTGTTTTTCAGTTTTTCCTGTCTTTTTCCGCAAACGCAATAACAAGAACCAAACATTGACACAATTTGAATAAACGCAAACGTAATAGGGGTCATGAAAGGACCGAATCAGCCTAGAGGGGGGTGAATAGGTGATTTTTGACTATCTAAAACTTCACAAACTATAAGATGTAGTTAGATAGCAACCGGAGAGGCCGGTTTGTTTGGGTAGGTACTACCGGGTGTGAAACACCGGTACTACCAACACAAACAAACGGCACAACCGGGATCCTAAAAGAAACTACAAATCCGATGAATGTAAGCTATGAAGATAAAACAAGTTTCTAGCCAACTTTCCTAAGAAAAATTTATGGTAAAACTACTCTCACCAAACCTTGGTTGCTCCCCTTGATGTAGATCGAGCCTTCCCAACCTTAGAACGAGATAGGGATAGGAAGAACACGAAGAACACAATAACAAGAGAAGTAGAGAAAATAGGGACAACAACAACAAGCACACGGGACACAAGATTTATCCCGAGGTTCGGCCAATCCACTAAGGAGTGCCTACTTCCTCGTTGTTGAGGTGACCACAAAGGTCGGAGTCTATTTCACCTCCTCGCCTCACTCAAGCAACCACAAAGGCTACGAGAGTATCTCTACTAGAAATCTCAGGGTAATACAAACGCTTCGGGGAGCCCTCACAAGTAAATCAATACGGGCTACCACGAAGAACACCTAACCGGCTAGAGCTCAAAGAGCTCAAGAGTAAAAGACACAAAACAAGCCGGCAAGATGGAAACCAAGTGCTCAAGTCGAAGATTGATGCTTCCCACTCTCGAATCTCACTTCCCTAGCTCAAATCTCACAAGGGAATGAATCTAGGAGCAAAGGGGGAGAGAGAGGGGTGAGTCAATGCTTGGAGAGTGTTTGTCTTGAGTTAGGTCAGCAATAAGTGTATGGAGTGAGTGAGTTTTTGTGAAAAGTGGAGAGGAGAGGCATTTATACTCCCTCAGTCCCGAGGCTAGTCGGTACCACCGACCACCCCTGGACGGTACCACCGACCAGTTCACAACGGTCGAAAGAAACCAGATCTGACCAAACAAGCAACCACCGTCCTAACGTCGGTACCACCGTGGGCGATAGTACCGAGGTTATGGCGGTACTACCGCCAGGCCAAATTGGCCGCGAACAGAGAGCATCTCACAAAGAGACTCGGTCCCTCGGAAACTACCGCCCAAAGGTCGGTACCTCCGAGGTCGGTGGTACCGAGGTTATGGCGGTACCACCGCCAGGCCATTTTCAACTCAACACAGAGAGCTTCGCGAAACCAAGATACTACCGACCTTGGTCGGTACCACCGCTGGCGGTACTACCGAGGTTATGGCGGTACTACCGCCAGGCCATTTTCAATTCTACACAGGGAGCTCTGCAAACTTGGTTACCACCGGCCTTGCGTCGGTAGCACCGGGGCGGTACTACCGAGGTAATGGCGGTACTACCGCCAGGCCAAAAACAGCGCGGACAGAGAGCCTTGCAAACTTGGAAACTACCAGCCATGGGTCGGTAGCACCGCGGGCGGTACTACCGAGGTAATGGCGGTACCACCGCTAGGTCAAAAACAACTCTATCCAGAGAGGGTTGCAAAACCAGGTTACTACCGACCTTGCGTCGGTACCACCGCGGGCGGTAGTACCAAGGTTATGGCGGTACTACCGCCAGGTCATTTTTGACCAACACAGAGAGGGTGTTAGAGCGCTGCGCAGAGAAGCCGTGGTCGGTACTACCGACCATCCATGGTCGGTACCACCGACCATATGAAATTACCCTCTACGTGTTCGTGATTGTGCGGTGTCTCTCAAGCGAACTAAGGTTAGTCGATTTGAGCACTTTTCTTCACATATAGCCAACTTACTTTGTGACCCTCTTCATAGTCCGGCTTACCTATAACTCAAGTTTAAAATTGAAATTTTAAACTACCACTTGAGCTAGGCATCTTTATGTCCAAAAGTATCCTACGTGCTTTGTTCACGAGATTTCAACGTTTCAAATCTTTCAAAGGACTAACACCTGCATACATGCTTATATAAACTGGTTAGTCCCTAATTGGATTGTCATTAATTAGCCAAAACCCACATTGGGGGCGAATGCACTTTCAAACTCCCCCTTTTTGGTAATTGATGACAACCAACTTAGGCTTATAATTAGAGATAGAAAGAATTGAAGCTTTTGAATTCCAAAATTTAGTTGAAGCTCCCCCTTAGTGTATGCTTTGGATATGAATTTCAAACCTTGATTAGAAAACAAGGTTGCATACACAAGAACAAGAGCTCCCCCTAAATTTTGCAATCCGTGGGGTGCCTAAGTGTGTGACAACATCAAATATATCAATTTGTGATGCATAAACGGTATGACATGGTGATTCACATAACAAAGTAATAAGAAAAGCGAATGGCTATTGAAGAAAGAAAAGAACTCAAATCACATAGCCATATCGAAAACAACAATCACCATGACAGGAGCATCAATAACGAGGATGAACCAAACATGAATATAACAATAAGCATAAAAGTTTTACATCCTCAGCATATCACAAATAAAATGTAGCATACCACACTTAGTCTCAAAGATTACCCTTTCTCACAGCTATTACAACAAGATAAGCCTAACACTCCCCCTTTGGCATCAAGTACCAAAGCGGGTAGGCCAAGATAAGCAAAGAATCAATAATAGCTGCTGGAAGATCCATCATGATAAGAGCCCCCGAAGAGAGAGGAATAGGCACTCTCTCCAACGTCACCACCAGGGAAGGATGAAGGAGCCGAAGAATCAGGTGGTTGTGTAGAGTCGCGAGGACCACCACTCCCAGCTGGATCGGCGTCGGGGCCAGCAAAGCCCATGTACGAGCCACCACCCCCTCCTTGATACGATGTGGACCCGCCAGCAAAGGACGTGCCCATACCATAGTCAGGGAAGAAGGAATGAGGCTGGTACGGAGGTGGTGGCGGAGGATAGAACTGATGGGGCGGATACAGCATGGAGTTGTAAAAACCCGCCTCACCACCACCTGGAAACTGGGGCTGCTGCTGGGCCTGCTGCTGGGGCTGCTGCTGGGGGTGACCACCACCACCACCACCATCATCATCATCATCATCACCATCACCATCACCATCATCACCACCACCACCGCTCCGGGCCTGAGCATCGTGCTCAGCAAACGGATCTGGATGGGGTCGGACCGGAGAGCGCGGAGGAAGACCGAGATGCTGACGCACCTCATGCTGATGTCGCTCGTCACGATCGGCCCGATAGCACATCCACTCAAAGATCTTGCCAAGGGCGGAGCGAAGACTGCCACTCCTACGCCTCTCACGACGCAGAGGAGGAGCGGTAGCATGGGGAACATCTCTACCACCCGGCTGAGCCTCGCCAGGCGCTGCTGCATCTGCTGGGACCTCACCACCTTCATCAACTTTTTCTTTGTCCTTGGAAGGAGCCGAGGTGAACTTGCGAACACTGTACTCCTTCATGGTGCGATCATACTCGAAGGTGGCGCCAACCACATGCTCAATGATATGCATAAGATATGGAGCATATGGCAAGGCCTTGTGAGGATCATTGTAAACATCGGAGATTTTCTGCCAAAGAAAGTGAGAGATGCTAAACCGTCCATCTAGCAGAGCAAAGCGGACGAGGACCTTGGCAGCATCATCTCTCAAGTTATCTTGATCTCCAATTTTGGGATCCAGAGTCAGGCGCATGATGTTGTTGAGGACGTAGTAAGCGGGCTTCAGGCCAGGGACCTTGAAGGTCGCCACTGCACCATCCAAATAGACACCTGAGCTCTGCAACTGCTCTAAGTACATACCCCCTCCATACATCTCTGAAAGACGAGGGGCATCTCTGTCCACATGATCGAAGCCCAACAACTGAGCAAATGTGACGAAGGCACATCTGTAGTGGACCCCTTGGGTCATCCAATGCAGCACGCGAGCTTCCTTATCAATGAACAAAGTGGCCCAAAACTGACAGAGAATCTCCTGGTTGAAGCTGCGCTCGCCAGAGATCAGCCCCAAAACTCTCAACTCCTCTAACCTCTGCACCAGGGCCTGAATGTCCTCAGAATCTTTGTCGGTCAGAGAGGAGAGAACCAGTCTCTTATGAGCAAAAAGAGGAGGATGTCCCTTAGCACAGAAACCCTTCCAGCACACTGTCACGTAGAAATCTTGCTGGAACCTGGACCAGAACCTCCTATCCACAGAAGCATCTCTAACAAACAGATAGGGGTTCTCCTCACGCTGCCTCCTCATCAAGCTACCCCGCTTTCTATCGGAGTAATTCATGGGATTTCCAAGAAGAGTGGGAGGGACGGCGGACATGACAACTTCGGCGTCAGGGTGCATGTCAAAAGCCCGGTTGATTAGCATCAACCCTGAAGTCCGAGGGGATGCCGGTCCAACTTGAGGATCGATGGAGCGACCCTCACGATCCAACTTGAGGATCGATGGAGCGACCCTCACGATCGAGACCAGCTGAAGGCACTCCTCCCACAATGACGCTGTGCAGGCGTCCAGCCGGACCAGCGACAGGGGGCGGAGAAGGATGAGGAGGCGGAGGAGGCGAAGGAGCAGCATGCCCACCACGGACATGACCGCCCCCGCTCCCCCTAGCGCTATCCACGCTGCGACGGCCCGTGTGGCCCGCGGACGAGCGTCCACGGACCTGACGAGAGGAGTCATCCATACTCCCAGACCGAACATGGCGCCCGGGATTTCGACGCGGCGGCGCCCCTCGCACTGGACCACCTTGCTCCAAGGCGGCATACTCCTCATCATCATCACTAGGGGAACGAGCATTAGAGGGCCTCCGGCTCATCTAGACAAAGATAGCATAGACCAACATGAGACAAAGATGATGGAAAGATTACTTCAACGGATGTAGCAAATAAGACGATCGAAATCGGGAAGGAGAACGGCTCGCTGCGCGCGGGCGGTACTACCGACCCCTGGGGGCGGTACTACCGACCGCACAGCAGCGTGCAGTTTCCTTCAATCCAATCTACCAAATCGCTATGAACTTGCGAACCATACATCCTAGAAGCATCTTCATACTAGATAGAACAATCCTACCAAAGGAATCGACCTAGAACAAAGTACATTGAGAGATCGGACATGAACACCCTAGTACCTTGCTACTCATGAAGAGGTCGAAATCCAATGAAGGAGGAAACTTCGGGCTTCAAGAACACCACTACGACGATCTCCAACCTTCAAAGCACCTTTCCACCGAAGGGATTTGGATTTGAGTGGAGGAGGAGGGAGATTGAGGAGGAGGAGGATGCGGCGGCTTGCACGGGCTCGAGCACGGGCTGGCGGCGGCGCTGGGAGGCAGGCAGGCGGCGGTCAAAAGAAGTTTGACTAGGGTTAGAAAAGATTCACCGCTCCCCTTTTTATACTCGGGTCAAACCCGGTCGGTGATACCGCCCATAGGGCCGGTACTACCGACGTCGGTACTACCGCCCTATGGCGGTACCACCGACAGTACAAAAACAGAGAGGACAGAGAGGGATTTCAAGAGAGCCTTGTGTGGTATACTACACATACTTCAAACATGTCCAGATTTCATATAACCAATACATAGCCATGGACATAAGTGAAGTATGCAAAATAGATTTTTGAAATCACACATAATATTTTGACAAACCATTTATCTAGGTCTCTAGGTGAAAACAAATATGTGCAAGACCTCAAGCCACGTTACGAGAATCAATGATATTTAGTTCACTCCTCAAAGCACAAAATCTTGACTCATCTAAAGGCTTTGTGAAGATATCGGCTAGTTGTTTTTCGGTGCTCACATGGCGTATTGCGATATCTCCTTTGGCTTCATGGTCTCTCAAGAAATGGTGTCGGATGTCTATGTGTTTTGTGCGAGAGTGGTTTACGGGATTGTTTGCTAGTTTGATAGCACTCTCATTGTCACACAAAAGTGGAATTTTGGTTTGCTCACATCCGAAGTCCTTTAGTTTTGCTTCATCCAAAGTAGTTGAGCACAGCAAGCGCCGGCCGCCACATACTCGGCTTCGGCGGTGGATAGGGCAACACTATTTTGTTTCTTAGAACTCCATGACACCAAAGACCTCCCAATAAATTGGCAAGTCCCGGTAGTGCTCTTTTGGTCTACCTTGCAACCGACATAGTCCGAATCGGAATAGCCAAGTAGATCGAAAGTGGAGCCCTTGGGATACCACAAGCCAAGATTCGGAGTGTGCACTAAGTATCGAAAAATTCTCTTAACGGCCATAATATGACATTCTTTCGGATTAGCTTGAAACCTTGCACACATGCACACACTAAGCATAATATCGGGCCTAGATGCACAAAGGTAAAGTAATGAACCGATCATAGAGCGATATACCTTTTGGTCCACTGACTTACCATCCACATTTAGATCAAGATGTCCATTGGTAGGCATAGGGGTCTTGATGGGTTTGGCCTTGTCCATCTCAAACTTCTTTAGCATGTCTCTTGTATACTTGGTTTGACTGATGAACGTGCCATCCTTGAGTTGCTTGATTTGGAATCCAAGAAAGTACTTCAACTCACCCATCATGGACATCTCGAACCTTTTGGTCATGATCCTACTAAATTCCTCACAAAAGACAACATTAGTACTACCAAATATTATGTCATCGACATATATTTGGCACACAAAGATATCATTATCAACTTTGCGAGTAAATAAAGTAGCATCGGCCCTTCCTATCTCAAAACCCTTTTTGAGTAGGAAGTCCTTAAGACAATCATACCAAGCTCTAGGGGCTTGTTTAAGCCCATAGAGCGCCTTGTCGAGCTTGTAGACGTGGTTGGGAAACTTTGGGTCCTCAAAACCCGGTGGTTGCTCCACATAGACCAATTCGGAGAGGGGGCCGTTGAGTTATGCACTTTTCACATCCATTTGGTATAGCTTGAAATCATGGTGAGTAGCAAAGGCAAGTAATATACGAATTGACTCGAGCCTAGCTACAGGTGCATAGGTTTCCCCAAAATCCAAACCTTCGATTTGAGTGAAACCTTGAGCCACCAACCGTGCTTTGTTCCTTGTCACCACGCCATGCTCGTCTTGCTTGTTGCGGAAGACCCATTTGGTTCCTATCACATTTTGCTTGGGCCTTTCCACCAAGGACCAGACTTCATTCCTGGTGAAGTTGTTCAGCTCTTCTTGCATAGCCATCACCCAGTCCGGATCGTCAAGTGCTTCTTCCACCCTAAGAGGTTCCAAAGAGGAGACAAACAAGTAATGTTCACAAAAATTTGCTAAACGAGAGCGTGTCGTTACCCCACGCCGTATGCTCCCCAATATGTTGTCAACGGGATGATCCCGTTGAACTGTATGATGAACTCTTGGGTGTGGCAAAAGTGATCTTCGTTGGATGGGTCCATCTTCATCATCTTCATCATATGCATTGATGTCCCCATCTTCTTGTCGGACTTCATGTTGAGCTTGTGTTTGATCATCAACTTGATGTATCACTTGAACATCACCCACACTTCCACCATTCGGAGTTGCGGAAGCTTCATCATGCACATTTGGATGCACATGATGGATATGAGAATCTTGTGGAGTGTGTGATGGTTCATCTTCATCATCTTGTATTTCAACGGGCCTCACATCACCGGTTGCAAGCTTCTTGATAGCTTCGGATGGAGGCTCGTCATTACCTACAAGCTCATCATTGACTTGCTCTTTTTGAGAGCCGTCGGATTCATCAAAAGTCACGTCTACCGTTAACTCAATAGTGCCGGTGGCATTATTGAATACACGGTAGCCATGTTCGTTAGTACCATAACCAAGTAGAAAGCCTTCGTGTACCTTAGGTGCAAACTTTGAACTTTTGGCCCTCTTGTTAAGTATGAAACACTTGCAGCCAAAAACTCGAAAGTAATGCACCTTTGGTTTGTTACCGGTTAGGAGCTCATATGGCGTCTTCCCCCTTAGCTTGTGAAGGTAGAGGCGGTTGATTGCATGACACGCCGTGTTCATTGCCTCCGCCCAAAAACCATGGGAAGTCTTGTACTCATCCAACATAGATCTTGCGGCTTCAACAAGAGTTCTATTCTTCCTTTCCACAACCCCATTTTGCTGTGGGGTATATGGAACGGAGAACTCATGCTTGATCCCTTCTTCATCAAGATACTCTTCTATGTTGGTGTTTCTAAACTCGGTCCCGTTGTCGCTTCTCACTTTCTTGATCTTGATGTCGAACTCATTTTGTGCTCTTCTAGCAAACTTCTTGAAGATGCCTTGCGTTTCGCTTTTATCTGCTAAAAAGAACACCCAAGTGAAACGAGAATAGTCGTCAACAATAACGAAACCGTATTTGTTACCGCCGATGCTTTGGTAAGCAACGGGTCCGATGAGGTCCATATGCAATAGCTCCAATGGTCTTGTGGTCGACACAATGTTCTTGATTGGATGCTTTGCTCCAACTTGCTTTCCAGCTTGGCACGCACTGCAAATCCTATCTTTCTCAAAAGAAACATTGGTTAGTCCAAGGATGTGCCCTTCTCTTTGAAGTTGGGCCAAGTTCCTCATCCCAACATGAGCTAGTCGGCGATGCCAAAGCCAACCCATGCTAGATTTTGCCATTAGACATGTTGTAGGTTCTACCTTACTAGTTGAGAAGTCAACTAAGTAAAGTTTTCCCTTCAACACGCCTTTAAATGCAATAGAGGAATCCCTTCTTCTAGAGACGGTCACACCCTTATCCGTAAAGAGACAATCGTAACCCATTTCACAAAGTTGAGAAACGGATAACAAGTTGTAACTCAACGAATGCACAAGTAATACATTAGATATGGAATTGTCAGTTGAGATAGCAATTTTACCCAAACCAAGCACTTCTCCTTTACCATTGTCTCCAAACACAATATTATTGCATGAGTCGTTGCTTGGTTGAAAGGAGGAGAACATATATTTTGCCCCGATCATATGATTGGTGCATCCACTATCCAACACCCAACTCGACCCACCGGAGGCATATTCCTACAAAACAAGTTTATGTTCTAGATTTAGGTACCCAAACGAGATTGGGTCCTTGGGGGTTAGTCACATAAGCTTTTGGCACCCAAACATTTCTCATAATTTCCCTCTTCTTGAGGGCACCAACATACTTGACTACTATCTTACCATCCTTCCCCCAACAACACAAGTAATCACATGTATAGCTTCTTGATATGGGCTTTTGTTGCTTGGGGGCCTCCACTTGCTTCTCCTTGTTGATCTTACCATTAGCAAGTGGAGCCTTTGGATTGGCAACCTTGTTGGCCTTGTTCATTAGGTCAAAGAGAGGAACCCCTTTGTTAAAGTTAACAAAAGGTACCCCATTGACCATCTTTCTACCGTTGGCCTTACCACCATACCTATTGTACCCAATTCCATCCTTGATGGATGGGTGCCTTGCGGTCTTGAGGATATCTTTTGGTTGTTGCACCTTACACTTGCAACCATTCCTCAAGATCATGTTGAACCTATGAATTTCTTTGTCTCTTCTTTTCTAGCTCAACAAGGTTAGTTGCACAAGCATTTATATCATGTTTATAGCATCTTTTGCAACCATTACTAGTTGAGGCATTAGAGCCATCGGAATCCTTAGAAGAGGTTGAAGAGGTGCTATTCCAAAGAGTGTTGTAGCTTAGTTCAAGAGTTTGATATTTATTTTGAGAGCTTGTGAGGCTCTCTTGAACCATGCTAACCTGATTCTTTAGGCTTGCAATTGAGTCATTGCTCATGGAACACTCCTTAGCCAACTTCTTGTTGGAGTCATTGGCTAAGGATAGTTCCACGGTCAATTTCTCAACCCTCAACTTCTCCTCGGCAAGAGAGGCTTCCAATGCACGGTTCTTTTCTCTCTCTTGAGAGATCAAGTCCCCTTGCATTGCAAGACTCTCATTCCGACTCTCTAATTTAGTGAGCAATTTTATGATTTTAGCTCCACCTTTCTTTCCAAACTTTCTAATTAAACTAAGCTCAAATTCATCCATATCATCATCACTACATTCATCACTAGAACAAGTAGGAGAGTTAGGTGATACCTTCTCATTCTTAGCCATGAAGCAAGAATGAGTGAAGTCATCCTCGTCGTCGGAGAGGTTCTCGAACAAGCGTGACGAAGCTGTCGATGTAGCCATGTTGGAGAAGAGACTTGGAGAAGAGGTCTTGTGTATGGCGATGTTGGCCGCTCCCTTCTCCTTCTCCTTGCTCTTGCTCTTCTCTTCATCACTTGAGTCATCTTCCGAGAACCACTCCTCACCAAGATGAGCTTCACCACCTCTTCTTCTTCTATGCTTCTTGTCATCACTCTTGCTATACTTGTTCTTGTTCTTCTTTTGTGGACAATCGGCAATGAAATGATCATCCGCTCCACACTCATAGCAATTTCTCTTCTTTGACTTCTTGAAGTAACCACCTTTGCCCTTCTTGTGCATCTTCTTTCTCATGAATCTTCTAAAGTTCTTCACAATAAGGGCCAACTCATCATCGGAGTCTTCACTTCCTTCGCTTGAAGAGTCATCTCGGGCCTTGCTTCCTTCTTCTTGATTAGCCTTGAGTGCTACCACCTTTTTGTGGCTTGCCTCTTGTTCTTATATATCTTCATCATCCAAGACTTCATGATGCTTTATCTTGGCAAGCATCTCATGAGGTCCCATGCTCTCATAGTTAGGTCTCTCCATGATGATTGATGCAAGGTTCTTGTTCCTCTTTCTATATGCTCTTAATAGCTTTCTTCCAGCTGAGTAGTCATCCCACTTTGTGTCTCCGAGTGCTCTAATCTGATTTACCAACGTCATGAATCTGTCAAACATTTGTTGAGTGGTCTCATTTTTCTTGATTGCAAAGTTCTCAATCTTTCCATGAAGAAGCTCTATGTTGCACTTCCTCACACTCGCATCACCCTCATATGATATCCTGAGTGTATCCCAAATCTTCTTGGCATTCTCCATTCCATGTACCTTGTTGCTTTCCTCAGGCTTTAGGCATGATAGAATCAATGATGCGGCTTGAACATTTTGTTGAAACTCAAACATATCATTGTCGGTGAACTCTTGACCTTCAACATGACTTGGTCCATTTTCAACAATCTCCCAAACTCTTGCAGCAAGAAGGTGTAGCTTCATCTTGTGTGCCCAATCATTGTAGTTGATTCCATCAAAGGCAGGTGGCTTGCCTAGATTGACGCTAGGCAATTGCATGACCTTGCCCATATGGCTATAGTCATATGGCACTCTAGTGAACTCGGTGTCTTTCTTGCCTTTCTCTTCATCTTCCTTCTTCTTGTCATCCTTGGGCGGCTGATTTCCACCGCTTCCGGATGCTTCGGCTTTGCTTTCCAAAGCTCGCCTCAAACTCTCCATCTCATCTTTCATTCTCTTCATCTCATCTTCATGCTTCTTTGCTTGATCTTGAATTATCTGAGCAGTAACCTTCTTGAAAATCTCATCAAGCTGTTCTTGACTTATGGTAGACATGATTCTCCCTTACGCGGTGAAGCGCTAACACAAGGGTTAGGCTCCGATACCAATTGAAAGGACCGAATCAGCCTAGAGGGGGGTGAACAGGTGATTTTTGACTATCTGAAACTTCACAAACTATAAGATGTAGTTAGATAGCAACCGGAGAGGCCGGTTTGTTTGGGTAGGTACTACCGGGTGTGAAACACCGGTACTACCAACACAAACAAACGGCACAACCGGGATCCTAAAAGAAACTACAAATCCGATGAATGTAAGCTATGAAGATAAAACAAGTTTCTAGCCAACTTTCCTAAGAAAAATTTATGGTAAAACTACTCTCACCAAACCTTGGTTGCTCCCCTTGATGTAGATCGAGCCTTCCCAACCTAAGAACGAGATAGGGATAGGAAGAACACGAAGAACACAATAACAAGAGAAGTAGAGAAAATAGGGACAACAACAACAAGCACACGGGACACAAGATTTATCCCGAGGTTCGGCCAATCCACTAAGGAGTGCCTACTTCCTCGTTGTTGAGGTGACCACAAAGGTCGGAGTCTATTTCACCTCCTCGCCTCACTCAAGCAACCACAAAGGCTACGAGAGTATCTCTACTAGAAATCTCAGGGTAATACAAACGCTTCGGGGAGCCCTCACAAGTAAATCAATACGGGCTACCACGAAGAACACCTAACCGGCTAGAGCTCAAAGAGCTCAAGAGTAAAAGACACAAAACAAGCCGGCAAGATGGAAACTAAGTGCTCAAGTCGAAGATTGATGCTTCCCACTCTCGAATCTCACTTCCCTAGCTCAAATCTCGCAAGGGAATGAATCTAGGAGCAAAGGGGGAGAGAGAGGGGTGAGTCAATGCTTGGAGAGTGTTTGTCTTGAGTTAGGTCAGCAATAAGTGTATGGAGTGAGTGAGTTTTTGTGAAAAGTGGAGAGGAGAGGCATTTATACTCCCTCAGTCCCGAGGCTAGTCGGTACCACCGACCACCCCTGGACGGTACCACCGACCAGTTCACAACGGTCGAAAGAAACCAGATCTGACCAAACAAGCAACCACCGTCCTAACGTCGGTACCACCGTGGGCGATAGTACCGAGGTTATGGCGGTACTACCGCCAGGCCAAATTGGCCGCGAACAGAGAGCATCTCACAAAGAGACTCGGTCCCTCGGAAACTACCGCCCAAAGGTCGGTACCTCCGAGGTCGGTGGTACCGAGGTTATGGCGGTACCACCGCCAGGCCATTTTCAACTCAACACAGAGAGCTTCGCGAAACCAAGATACTACCGACCTTGGTCGGTACCACCGCTGGCGGTACTACCGAGGTTATGGCGGTACTACCGCCAGGCCATTTTCAATTCTACACAGGGAGCTCTGCAAACTTGGTTACCACCGGCCTTGCGTCGGTAGCACCGGGGCGGTACTACCGAGGTAATGGCGGTACTACCGCCAGGCCAAAAATAGCGCGGACAGAGAGCCTTGCAAACTTGGAAACTACCGTCCATGGGTCGGTAGCACCGCGGGCGGTACTACCGAGGTAATGGCGATACCACCGCTAGGTCAAAAACAACTCTATCCAGAGAGGGTTGCAAAACCAGGTTACTACCGACCTTGCGTCGGTACCACCGCGGGCGGTAGTACCGAGGTTATGGCGGTACTACCGCCAGGTCATTTTTGACCAACACAGAGAGGGTGTTAGAGCGCTGCGCAGAGAAGCCGTGGTCGGTACTACCGACCATCCATGGTCGGTACCACCGACCATATGAAATTACCCTCTACGTGTTCGTGATTGTGCGGTGTCTCTCAAGCGAACTAAGGTTAGTCGATTTGAGCACTTTTCTTCACATATAGCCAACTTACTTTGTGACCCTCTTCATAGTCCGGCTTACCTATAACTCAAGTTTAAAATTGAAATTTTAAACTACCACTTGAGCTAGGCATCTTTATGTCCAAAAGTATCCTACGTGCTTTGTTCACAAGATTTCAACGTTTCAAATCTTTCAAAGGACTAACACCTGCATACATGCTTATATAAACTGGTTAGTCCCTAATTGGATTGTCATTAATTAGCCTTAGCCAAAACCCACATTGGGGGCGAATGCACTTTCAGGTCATATAGTAACAAAGTGGCTAACACTATGCGAAGTACATAATAGGTTGTCAAATAAGTTATCTAACAAATACATCACCTATCCGTATAGTCTAACACTAAGCCTAGCTAGGTGTGTACGGCTGAGGCGTCTGCCTCCGACGCTTCGGCTGCGATAGGTCCATGTTGGGCGTGAACGTGACGTCCGTACGGTCTCGTGCGCATTGCTGCCGGCGTGGTGACCCCTGCATCTGACTAGGTCCCTGCATTATTTGAAATAAATGTTAGCAACAACTTAAATGTAGGTCCCTACAACATTTGAAATAAATGTATAGAGGCCAACTTAGGTACCTGCACGTCCTCCTGAGTAGGTAGTGGAGCTCCGCCTAGCTGTGAGTACCCCAGCTCGTGTGGTGCGCCCTGCTCTGGCCACTACAGGTGAGTCACATTGTGTTGTAGTCTTGCCTCTGCCAACTCCCAGTCCTTGATGCAGGTGAGTCACTCCACCGTCTCCAGCTTCAGCCTCCTCCGCCGCTCCTCAATGATCCTGCCAGTCATACTAAATGTAGCTTCTGAAGATATTATAGAAATAGGAACAGTTAAAACATCTTTAGCCATAATGGACAACACTGGATATGTCAATTTGTGCTCATGCCACCATCTCAAGATGTCAAATGAGTCATCTAACTGTCTAACAATGTCACAGTCCAAGTATGAGACAAGTTCAGAAGCATTAGAACTTGTAGAAGTAGCAGCATGTAACAAAGCAGTAGCAGATGTATCTCTAGACAGGTTAAGAGTAGAATGCAACATTGAAGTACCACTAGCAGAAGAAATAGATGTATCATCATCATAAATTTCATCCCAAACAGACCTTTTCTTACCAGACAGGTTTTGAGGGACGGTCCTCTTCAACCTAATAGCTCTAAATTTCTCCTCGTACTTGTTGTAAACATCAGTAAGCCTAGCTCTAGTGCCAACAGAGTAAGCACTACAATCTGTACTGGTAAGGTTCATCAACCTCCTCAAAACTTTAGAAAAACCCTTCATTTTAGCTCTAGGGTCCAAGATAAATGCAAAAGAATAGAGCAAAGGTATGTCCCTCTAATATTTATTATATTTATCTATCATTGGTTGAACCACATTTCTCAGGTGTCTGCCATTAGCATAATTGTTCAGGTGTATAGCAATCTTAACCAGATAATGAAGCATAAGTGGAGATGTGAGATAGTAAACACTAGACAATGCAACAGTAGCATCATAGAACAATTCAAGAAACACAAATACGTTTTCAGCTACAGCCCAATGTTCTTCAGTTAGAAGCAACTCACAATCCTCACCTCTAGGACAATTGGCATGTATGAAAGTAGTGAAAGGATCTTTGTGAGGAAGCAAAGTCTTTAGCATGAGATATGTAGAGTTCCACCTTACATCCATGTCCAACTGAAACTTTCTAGGCCTAAAACCAGCTGCAATGCAGTAGTTTTTGTATGTTGCCATTCTCTGGTTAGATGAGTTTAAAAATGATATTGCATTTCTAAAAACCTCAATCAAAGGCTTAAGATAATTAAGTGCCTCCTTAACAATTAGGTTGATTATATGGCATGCACAACGCTGATGCAAGAACATAGTACTAACAACAGATTCAGGTTGAGGATGTCTTGGATCCTCTACAGGTATGTCAAGACCAAGATACTTAGACAAAACAGGTCTAAGTTTCTGCGTGGCAGATACATTAGATGAAGCATTATCCAAAGTAACAACAAATACTTTTTCAAGAACACCATAATCACCAAGAACAGATGCAACTCTATCAACAATGTTTTGTCCATTATGGGAACAACCAATAAGCACAAGACCAAGGACCCTCTTCTCTAGTTGTCAATCAGGGTTTATGTAATGAGCAACAACACTAAGGTAGTCCTCTTTGGCTTTCCAGACCATATATCAGAGGTAAGGCACACACAATTAACAGAATCAGAAGCAAGTAGCTCAACAAGTTTACTCTTTCTATCAGAAAACATTTTAGCTAAGTCTCTAGTGGTTGTTTGGGTAGAGACAACCTGGAACTTAGGATTATGAGCATTATTAATGTATTCCTCAAATGCAGAAGACTCACCAAAGCTGATAGGTACATCTACCCTAGCAAGCAGTCGACCAAGTTCAGTACGAGCACGCATAGGACAGTAATCCCAATTACGCATAGAACCATTAGGATTAAAAGATATCTGAGACTGACTAAGCCCCCTAACTTTCTCTCACCTTTTAGCACATTTATCCCTGTGACGACGGAGGTGGCCAGTGCCAATAGCAGATCTACCAGAATATTGTCGTTGGCAATGCATGCAGACAACGCCATACCTTATCTTCTTACCTTTGGGACCGTTTTTGAAGAGCTTCTTGAAATCAAGCCATACATAAGAGGTAGAGGGGCGTGATACCTGGTCCTCATCGGCGTTCTCACCGTCTTCTTCTCCAGCAACACCTTCAGCATCAAGGTCGATGGGTTCCTCTGCGTCAGCGCCAGCTCCATGGCCGAAGAGCTCCTCTAGCTCTTCCTCGCCCATGTCGTCGTTGTCGTCATCACCAGGGAGGTTGTGCACCCTCTCCATCTCATCAGCCATGGCACTAGCCTCCACCATGCCTGATGAGACAGATGTTGGCCGGGACGACATCCTCACAGGTCGTGGCCGTAGCCTCAAAACGGAAAATAGTTAGGGTTAGAACTTAGAAGAAGTTGAAGAAGAAGAAGAAGTCAGCAACAACTAGGGTTAGGGTTCGAACTTAGAAGAAGTCAGAGAAGAAGAACAAGTCGGCAACAACTAGGGTTAGGGTTAGGGTTTCTTACCTCGCATTCTCCGGCGCGGTAGAAGGAGCGTCAACTCCGAGTAGCATCGGATTAGCAGATCTACAGAACAGACAGCATAGACGCATAGTTAGGTTTCGAGGTGGGGTGGGGTGGCCGGGTGGGGAAGAAGAGGTGGGTTGGAGACTAGGGAGGTCACCTGGTTCGTCGGAGCTCTGGCTCCATAGCTGCCGAAGGAGGGCGAGACGAAGATGTGGGGACGATGGCAAGCCGTTGTCGCCCTCGGCCTCGCCCATGCTCGTCGCCGTTTGCCATGGCTGTTGCGACTTTGCGAGGAGAGACAGAGAGGAGAAGGAGAGGAGAGGAGAGTCAGAGCGGCGAGGCGAGGGAGGAAATGAATTTAGGGTTCGGGGTGGACGGCAGGAGGCGGCTTATATACGGGACGACCTTCATGTGTTGGATCCAACGACTACAATGATCTGGGGCGGGGATCGGACGGCCGGCAGGCGCTGATGCCGTGCCTGAGGTGGGCTAGGCCTATTTGTCGTGCCGTGCTTGGGCCGGCCCACGGGCCGAGATGGCGGCTCAAGCACGGCACTACGACCGGTCCGTGCCTGGCACGAGCACGATGGTCGTCGGGCCGAGCCATTCCTGGGCCGTGTTTTGCCGGGTCGTGCTCGTTTTGGCCCACCAGGCCTGGCCCGTTTGGAAAACTTTAAGCAGGAGTCCTCCTCAGTAGCGTTGCCTTGGAACAGTGGTCTCGCGGCGAAGATATCCCAGTCCGGCCACCTCTCCCTCCATGGAGAACTGAGCCTTCCCCTCGGCGCATAGATCGGTATGTACTGAGCTGCGCACCTCTCCGGCCACCTCTCCCTCCACGGAGAACTAAGCCTTCCCCTCGGCTCATAGATCGGTATGTACTGAGCTGCACACCTCCTCGCGCAGCACGGCACCGTTCGCCCTTGCCTCCACGGTGACCACGGCGTCGACGCGGCCATCCTCCTCACTCTGACCGCCTTTGACACAGAACCATGACACATGCCCCCACGCCACGATGACGCTGTGGTGGGAGAGAGACACAACATCGAGTTCCCGCCTCCATTGCAGTATCTGTAGCGCGGTGGTATCCAGTCAGCGTCGACGATGAGCTGGAAAGCCAGCGACGCTGGCGACGAGGCACAGAGATCTAGCCCCTCGACATCTCCAAGCCGAACAAAGAGGTTAGGCTTGGGCGGAGGCGGGGCCGCGTTGGCCGTGGAGGAGGATGCGGTGGTGGCTTTTGCACGCGGGTGCAATGCTGCCGACAAGGCGATACCACAGATTATGAATGCAAAGAGGAAGTTGACAAAGATGAAGGCTGCTACGCTGATTTTAGGGGGTGTTTAGTGGGAACCTGATTTTTTTGTATCATATTGAATATTATAACACTAATTTGGTCTATTAAAAATAAACTAATAAAAATACAAATTACATATTCCGCTCAAAAACCGTGAGACAAATTTTTTAAAACTAATTAATCTCTCATTAGCACATGTTTGTTGTAGCATAACATTGTCAAATCACGAACTAATTAGTAGTAAAAAATCGTCTTGCAAAGTTATCACAATCTGTGTACTCCCTCCGTCCCTGAAAAAATCAATTTCTAGAGTTGTCTCAAGTCAAACTTTTTGAACTTTGACCGAATTTTTGGAAAAAACTATCAAGATTGATGGGACCAAATTCATATCATTAGATATATCATAGAATATATTTTCATAATATGTTTATTTTATACCATAGATGTTATTATTCTTTTCTATAAAGTTAGTCAAAGTTTAAAAAATTTGACTGACACGGATCCTAGGAATTGCTTCTTTCAGGGACAGAGGGAGTAATTAGTTATTTTTTATCCTACATTTAATACCCTATGTATGTGTCCAAGCATTCAATATGATAGGCGAAAAAAATTTGGACTAGAAACTAAAGAGGGCCTTAGGAGGTGTTTAGTTGGAGGGTGAAAAGTTTTTGAGTGTCACATCGAATGTTGCGGTACTAATCTAGTCTATTAAAAATAGACTAATAAAAAAATAAATTACATATTTCGTCTGGAAATCATTAGACAAATTTATTAAGACTAATTAATTCATCATTAGTACTGTACTTGTTTATTGTAGTCTAACATTATCAAATCATGACATAATAGGCTTAAAAAATTGTCTCACAAAGTTATTATAATCTGTGTAATTAGTTTTTTAATCTATATTTAGTACTTTATACATGTGTCCAAATATTTGACGTGATGGATGAAAACTTTTTACGGTGGAAACTAAAGAAGACTGAGTGCCTTGTAGGTGAATGGAACTGCTACCCGGGACATGACTCTCAGAATTTGTTCACCGGATTTGATGCACGCCAAGCCTGAACTTTACTTCGCCTCATGCGAATTTAAAGAACGCAATGGTGGTTTAATGTTCAGACTTCAGAATGGTCTCGTACATGCCATCACAGATGGCAGCCGATCGAATAACCCTAGCAAAAACGAGCACATCGAATAATATAAAATTTGACTGTAAATTCAGACCTGTAGGAACCGTGCATATGTCCCTGTGAAGTGTTAAGAGACTATTATACTTGTACATTTAGATGTTGTTTGGTCATGACATTGTAACGTAAAGAGGATAAAATTAAAGCTTCCTGAGAGATTAGAAATGAACTAATTTTGTTTCCATTTACGTTACCGTTGCACAAACCAAACTGTTGCGAGTATAATTGCGAAAAATATAAATGAGACACGGGAGAATAGAATGAATCATCGGGCCATTTCATTGATCATTGATACATATTTATATACAATATGAGAGGAGTTCACGGAGGGAAACTCTCCCGCCAAGTAACCACGACGCACGTCCCGTGAACGTGGGGACGTGGGGAGTTTCCTCCCCGTCAAGTAACCACGACTCGTGGACGTGGGGGCGTGGGGAGTTTCCCCTATCTGAGTGGGGAGGATGAGATCATCGTATACAAGATATTTGTAACACTCCCCCTTGATCGAATTCGTCCTTGAGATCAATGAATAGTATTATTTCTCCAAAAACCCTGAGGGGAAAAAATGAGGAGAAATGTATGTATGTAGATATGCCACAAAAAACTCCTTAAAACCCAGTGGGGAAAATAAGGATAAAATGATATGGCATATGTTGATTATTGTCTCATTGTAAACTTATATGGGAAAAAATCTTGGAAGGAAAACCCATGACCAAGTTTAAAGAACAATAAATATGATCTGAGGATCATAATTGTAATTATATGTCTTTGATACCCTCTCAAAAACCTCTGTGGAGGAAAACAGAAGATATGACATAGGTTATGTCTTAGATACCCCATACAAAAACCCCAGTGGGGAAAATAAGAGATATGACATATGACTTGTATTGATAATGTCTCATTAAAAACCTTCTATGAGAAACCTGTTTGAGAAAAAACTCACAAAGGAAAAGAGTACAATATGATCTTTTGAACAGGTTATAATTTCAAGAGAAGTCTCCCCTGAACCTTGCAATTCTCAAAGTCATCGCATACCAAACTGAACAACACATTGTTAAATGTGGGAATTGGTAGGGACTTTATGAATAAATCTTGTGGAATCACCACATGATTTAGTTTGCAAGTTGTTTATCTCCTCACTTTGGTGAGAATAAAACATTTCTAGAAGGCAATATAGTGATATTGCTCTTATGTAACCTGTTGACATCCAAGCAACACAAGTTGCATTATCTTTGAAGATAATGGCTGGCGATTCGATGGAATCAAAGTGATCATTCAATGAAGTTATACATGTTCATGTAATACTTCAGAACGAGGAGTGGAAGTAGCCTCTTGGGTCGAGTTTAATAACCCCCATGAGAACTTTACCACTAACATCAGTATGAGATCTGGCATTATAGGGATTAAATAGCCAGTACTTTCATACTCCACATGATCATTTCTTAATTTATATGATGATAAATCAAGAGCCTTTGTGCCATGTAGATATCTGTGGATATCCTCTTTGACTCCCACCTTTCGGTGTATAGAAGTTGCACTTTTTCGAGCTATAGCAAGTATCTGCAAATGCAATATCAGGCCTGTTGCGATATGCAAGATACATAAGTGCTTTGATGGCACTAAGGTTATCATCCCAAAGATAAAAAATGGATATTGATCCATGTTTAGGGGTTGAATGACGATCAGTGTTGTAGTATGATTGTCCAATATTATTTGGATATTGGTATACAATATCAATTGGATATTGGAAGACTGATGTGTGTGCTTAAGTTGTAGACTTAAACATAATTTGGTTTTACCCAAATCTTTCATCTCAAATTCTGTCTTATACGATGATTTCCTATTTTGATATGTTCATATGAGATGTATAAAACCAATTAGGTTTAAAGTATGAACACATAGGTACAATCATCGTAACGGGAGATATCCTTCTGTGGAAGGAACTCACCTAGTCAGTTGTACCACAAACAACTTAACTATTTCAAGTCATGGAGTGACTTGAGTTATACACAATGTGTGTTGCAATTTATGTTTTGATTCAGAATACAAAGTCCATTGGGACTTATAATCCAAATCTATCCAAATCAATCTTGATCTGCCAATTATTGGTATAGGAACATAATTTCCACACATACCAATGGGTATGTTATGCTAGGTCTCTGCATGAAACCATGTGCTACAAGCTCTCACTATTTCACCACCACATGGATTTGAAAATCCATGATACTTCCATGAAGCAAGTATTGTGATGAGGAGTCATTACTGAAGTAAAGATTTCTCACTATGGAGTGAAAGCAGTTCTCCTTAATTGTCACCTTTGGTTGACCAAAATGTGAGTGGTTGAACACTCTGCCTAGGACTTTTGGTTTGGATCCAGATAAGGTGCATGCCAATTTTGAGGAGTATGTTGACAATTTGTAGTCTTTTGTATGATTGATTCAATGGAACCAATTTTAGCATGTGGAAATATTGACCCTTGTGAACTCTATTTCATTTCCCATAATAACAGAGTTAGGGCGTTCCAATGACCCAGCGCCTAAATTTGTGCTGGGCTTTTGGATGTTGAACATCCATAGGCTTTGGATAGTAAATATCCATAATGTGTCTATCAACTTGATGTTGATATGCATGTATTGTCTTGGAGAATTCTCTCCCCCTAATCCGAGAATGCTTGCAAGAAGTTGTATCCCATGTGGCCATACTTCTCCCCCTCTTATCCAAATTCAGGAGTTGAGTGGTTTTGTTAGGTACCTCCACTCTTTTTGGCACATTGAACAGGAATCGGATTTGGTGACAACTTTATGACAAGTAAATGCATTTGGCAGGCTATTTGCAATGTGTTGCAAATATAAGATATTCTGAACTGTTGGTTCAGATTCTTTGGTACGTGGATATGAGGATTGAACATCAGTAATGATATTCTCTTTTTGGTTCCTGGCATTCCATGTGTGGTAAGTGTCTCCCCCTAATGCCTGGAATCTTCCTCAAAGATGTACTCAGCATACAGGCATTGAGTGAATCCCTAATTAGAGATCTGAGGTATTATTGAATGACGGATAATAATACCATGCAGTGATCCCAAAATGCCCATTGATGTAGGCTGCGGTGGTGATATCGGTACGTGCAAAACGTTACTGATTCGCAGATGGGAAATATGTTGGCTACAAGGCCAAATTTCCACGTACGAACTGCAACGGAGGGAGCCGTATGATTGCAGTTTTATGGATTTGGATTTATATGCGTTGTGTAAATCTGCATGTCACCAACTAGATGTTGGTAAATAGAAATTCTATTTTGGGTCATCAAAGAACAAACTTGATTCTCTCAATGAGAGATTTAGTTTGGCCATTATTTGTATGAACATAAGATACTTAATGATGTAGTCCCTAAAACCAAACAGTTCCATTTACATGGATTGGATCCCGCGTCCAGGATCGTTTGCTCTAAATTAAAGAATTTGAGCAATGAGTTTGGTAAATTTGTGGTACCTTATGAGTAAGGCGCACAATTAGAACAACATTGTAAATGCATAGATGTGCATTGCATAGTATCTTTATGGTCCATAACATGGCAAACAAAGTCACATGTATGATCTTGAATTTCTCCAAGAAATTGTGTAACTCATATTGATTTTGTGACCAATAGAATTGATAATAATTTTCTCATCATTCTAAATGTAGAATGATCTAAGGCAAATATGCCCAATCTTGATGGGATCAAGAGAGAAAATTATTTTGTACGCAACAGGTATAATGAGATTGATGTATGTATAATACACCCCAAATGATGTGGAAAGAATTTGTACGACTATATAGTTTTCATATATGTTGCATCTAAGACGAGTGAAAGATTTTCATCATCGCTCATTAGTATTGGGTTCCCATTTGGAAACCATGCAACTGAACACATGAAAAATATCATGTGGTATTTATAGAATCAGGATACATTGACGCATCCACGATTAATTTGAATACCCATGGAGATGTTGTAATCTCTCATAATTGTGTTAGCGATATAATAGTCCACTAAACAAGATTCTTTTCCACCTGGTTGAATCCCATATAATTAATTCTATATAGAGTTTGGCAATATTCGCGTATGAATTTGCACTCGTATAGAATATGTATACCATGTATGTGCTACATGATATTTTTGATGATGGACAACATACTACATGTGGTAGTATATCATTAGGCTAATAATGTCTCCAATGAAAATATGGAGACATTTTACAAGTGTTCGCTTGTTGAAGTGAACTCCAAATTATTCCAAAGAACTCGCTTGCCTCCAATGAGTTGGAGGTATATTTGAGCCAAATGTTTGATTTGGCGTTTCTGTGTACATGGACTGTACAATCACATTTTTTGTGAAAATGCGAGATTTGTCACACATGATCACTTTTCTAAATGAAAAATGATATTTGCGTTTACGAGAATCCATTATGTTGTATTGCCATGGATCAAGGATCCTTGATAAATGAATGATTGAACAATCATTTATAATTTGGCCAATGCCACATCCTTTGTTGAAATCTCGATGAGGGACATGTAAAAGGTATATGGATCTCACTCTTTGAACACTTAGATTTGAAAAATCCAAGTGCATGAGTTGCATACAAAATGCATGAACGCAAAGTGTGCCAATATCAAGAATGGATTGAGCATTTGGTTGGGGTTGAGCAAACATGGTTGTGATGCCATATGCCCCTAATGATATGTTGATATCTTAATGCTCATGGTAGGTAAATAAATTCCATCCATTGCGAGGTTGGAAATATTTCAAACTGGAAATATTAGCCATGTCCAACATGAGTTTATCATGTATTAATTTACTTGGATAGTAAACAGTATAGCAATAAAGGCAAAATTTTGGGATTCAAGGTGAAACTTGATTATAGACTGACCATTCTATAAAGAATAGACGACAAGGTCGCTGCTAATGTTTTGGATTCAATTCCTGTGGGAATAGATGATGTAAAATCTTTGCCAAAACATAGACTCTGTATGTGATAGAAAGGAGTCACCCAAATAATGCACTATATATTGCTATTTATTTAAGTACATTATTACTTAAATAACTTCAGATTCAAGATGTGTCTTGAATTGGCATATGCAAATATTGTGAGGTCGGGATGAATCTCGAATCACATGTAGTGTTTACCTCATATTGTATAGGTGATGGAAATCACTGCTAATATCATTGTGTATAGTAATTGTTGCCAAAAATAGTCTCAATCATTATGTATTAGCATGTTGGCACATAGAAGGTACAAACAAGATTGGTGACCTTGTAGTAGGGGAGCATAATCTGCAAATATATGTATGTGCAGTAGATGTCATCCCACTACCTATGCGTTGCTAATAATAATATGGGTTGATCACACTTTGAGGGTAGTCAAATGTTAGGAACATGACATAGACCTTGTTGGGTGAATCAACTCAGAGGTAGTCACTATGTTTTTAGAAACATGGTGTAGACCTCGAATTATGAGAGCATTATTTTGAAAGTAAACACCTGAATGGTGTAAACCTATGCAATTCATATTTAGATTGGGTAAAGCACATGAGGATAGTCACTATGTGATGGACATATTGTAGATCCTGCAGTAGTATTGAGATACTAGCTTGTGCATGACCAATCTAAAAGATGAATTTTGGCAATCATCTATAGATGTAGACCCCTTTGTAGTTCATATTCAAAGTTGGTTCGCACAAGGAGGATGAAAATCCCATGATAGTACTATGGTACATCTTGTGCATGACCAATTTTAAAAAATAAACAAAAGTTGTCACCGTGAAGGTGAAAGTCATTTGTTCTAAAATATCATATTGGATACGCACGTTGAGGATGATCACTATGTGCATCATAGTGTAGATCCCGCAGTAGTACTGTAGTACTACTTGTGTATGACCAATATGCAAAATTTTAGAAAATAAATATACACAAAGGATGAGGTAATCACATAATTATTTGCATGAAATAAATTAAGCGCTTAAAACTTAAAACATATAAGTAAATACGCTTAATTAAAAATGCAAAATATAAATTGCATATTAAATAAATGGATTAAATTAATTGCATATAAGGTAAATTGCGTAAAAATAAATTACACAAATAAAGTGGAATGTATTGTTATCGGAAATGTCATTGGACAACACTTTGAACAATATATTCAACACATGTGGTACATGTTATTGGGAATTGCCATGGGCAAACACTTTGAACATGTACTGTATATGTAAAATATACATGAAGGTGGTTGCGCTGTGGGCCAAAACAGCATAGGAATTAGCCCAAAACGCAATTTGGATCCACCTGGCCCAAGTTGAGAGCTCACAGGCCCCAACATGGGCCTGGGCCGGCCATTCGGCCCATGAAGGGGGGTGTGGGGTGCGCCCCATATTTAAGTGGGGCGGTTAGGGTTTCCAACCCTAACCGCCGCCACCCTCAGCCGCCGCCGCCTCGGGGTCGTCCGCCAGCTGAAGCTGGCCACGAGCGAGGGCGCGCGGGCCTTTGGCATGGCCGAGCCGACCGCGATGGCCGCTGGCTAGGGCGTCGGCCACAGCCGGCCGGGCGCGGGGAGGGGGGGCATGGAGCCGCTGGCCAGGGCGCCGACCATGGCTGCGCAGCGGGGCCCGGCTGGCGCAGGGCCTGGGGTCGCCGCCGGCGGCCGTTGTGGCTCGTCAGTCGCGGGCGCGAGCACGGAGGCTGAACAGCTGGCCGTCGGGGCCGCCGCCGCTGGCCGGAGCCGCCAAGCGGGGCCGCTTGCAGCCGGCCGCCGTCGGGGCTGAGCAGCTGGCCGCCAGGGCCGGGTGGGCGCGGAGGCTGGGCGCCGCGGGGGCCGTGGCCAAGGCCGACCGAGCCGCGCCAGAGGTGGCGTGCGGCGAGGCCGCTGGGGCCGTTGTGAGGTCGCGACGCAGGTGCAGGAGCCCGTTTGCGCGAGGGCGCAAGGCCAACCGCGGCGCGAGGCCATTGGCCACAATTCGAGGAACCAGCCGCTGACCATGGTGGTTGCTGGTGTGTTGGTCGCGCGGGCGTGAAGACCACAGGGGTCGCTGGCCGCTGGTAGCCGCAGGCACGAACTGCTAGGCTGTCTGTTGGTAACACACTTGCCCTACCTCCGCACACGTGCAGGGGGTGGCGAAGGTGGCCAAACGTCAGAACCAAGCGAAGGTGCAAAGGAAATAGGAACAATGATGTTGTGGCTCTATTCCCCAAAAACGTACCTCATTACACTGTTCACCCCCCCCGGTATTTATAGGGGATACCAAGGGGCACCAACCAGATTACAAAAGGGTACAAGAAAGATTCTTCTGCGCTGTACTATGGAAGGGCAGAGTTGTACAAACACAACTAGAGTCGAAACCCTAGCCTGCTTTCCTCCTGCCTGCCGCCACTGGGCTTTGCTCGCCATCGCGGGAAAAAACGGGGTCTGACCCTCGGCTCTGCCGGCGGCGAGGTCGGACCCCCGTCGTGTTCATGATGCTCGAGGGTTGCCTCCTGTGTTCTTTGCGCGCCATTGCCTGCAAGACATGCAATGAACCCCGAGGGTCGAACTCGTGTGCGAAGGTTAGCAAACCTGCCCTCGTGTGCGAAGGTTAGCAAACCTGCCCGAAGGGTCCAAAAAATGGAAATAAAAGAGTTGAGAGGGTCCGAGGGCGAGAGCGGGTCACGCGAAGGTCGTTCCTCGAGCCAGCCTGAGCGGCGCCACTGCCGAGGGTCCCTTCCGCCAACAGTAGCCCCTCGTTGCCTTGGTCCTAAAGAACAGTGTTTGGGCCCAAGCAACGTTTTTTCTTGATGTGGTGAGACCCTTGGCAGCAACGCCCGCGGCTGGCTTGGGCCGGGCCGTCAGGTTTTTGTTTGTACTGTTGAGGTCCGCCTCGTTGTTTGCGCCGTGGATATCGATTGTCGTGCCGGTTTTGTTGGGCGGGGTGACTCGTCCCCCGGCCTATAAATAGAAGGGGTTGGTGGGGCTTGAAATTGTGCCCTCCTTTGCTATAGCCATCCTGCTGCTGCGCAATTCTCTTTGCGAGGGTTGCTTTTGTCTAGTTTTCGAAGGTCTTGTTTGTCGAGTTCTGCGAGGGCTCTAGTTTGAGAGATGGCTAGGTTGAAGCAAACCGCTCGTGTTGCTTCCCCTTCTGCTGCGGATGAAGGAGTGACCTTCGAGTTTGGTCTCAGTCGAGTTTGTGCCTCGGAGTTGTCATCTTATGTCAAGCGGGGCTGGATCGACGATGGGAAAGCGAGGACCAGCGCTGGGGAGACTGTGCCGAAGCCTGATGATGACGAAGTTGTTGTTTTTGAGGAGTTCTTCGTGGCTGGTCTGCGATTTCTAGCTGATTCGTTTGTGACTTCGGTTCTTCGAAGGTTTAATCTAAAGTTTCATCAACTCACCCCATCATGCTTTACGAAACTTTCGGTTTACGTTTGGGCTTGCCGCTCACAAGGCGTTGTCCCTCATGTCGAGGGTTTTGTTCGGACTCACCGCGTGCATATGCAGCCTCGCAAGATCTCAGATCGCGAGGGTAACGCCAGTCTGGGTCAGTTCGCGGTGTACACCTTTTGTCATCGCGCCGGATCGGAGTTGCCGGTGTAGGCGCAAAAGAATAAATGGACCAGCGGTTGGCAGGAGTTCTGGTTCTACTACAAACTTGGCGGTAACGCCGAGCTATGCGGCAAGCTTCCACTCCTCGGTGATGTGGGCGCCGAAGCCAAGATGAGCGCCGAAGCGCATGCCGCTGTTGACTGCTTGAGGGTTGTAGCGCGGTCTCAATGCGCCCGCGACTTAGTCGAAGAATATTGCTGTGCCCAGGTGTGTCCTCTCCTCCGAAGGCAAAAATGGTTTGCAGTTGAGGAAGACCCGAAGTATGAGGGTAGGGGTTTGAAGAAACCGAAGCTTGAGTTGAACATAGTTTGGGAAAAAGTCCTTAAGAAGTTTCCGAAACGCGAAGATGGCGTTGAGGCTGTTTATAGGCGGGTTCAGCAGAGGGCTGAAGATCTCGTTGGAAAATTATCTACGCTGGAGGTTAAGGCTATCCACAGCTCGGTGGGTAGCGGAGGTCGGGTCAACAGGATGTTCGACATTCTTGGGATCCAATATGCTGACTGGCCTGCTCCTTCGAGCGAGGATGCGCCAAAGAAGAGAAAACGCGCTGCCGCCGAGGAGAAGGGGCTTGCCTCGCGGCCGAAAAGGGGTCGTGGTCGAGGCCGCGGTGGTGCCGGTAGCCGGTTGAAAAAGCTTGCGACGAAGGTCGCTGTGGGTTCGGGTGCTGCCGGCACTTCATCCTCTTCGGCCGTTGTTTCATTCCCGAGCGGCCGAGGTCTTGCGAAGATCGGAGGACGGGTGCCCCGCGTTGGCGGGATTGGTGCGTTGATTCAGGTTTCGGATGATGATGAAGAAGTTTCCGACAATGAAGAGAAGGGGGAGGAGAGGGAGGCAGAAAAGGAAGGTGACACTGAAGATGGCTCGTCTGATGATGATAGCGACTCTTCCAGTGGCGAAGGTGATTCGGATGAAGAGGTTTCCATCGGTGATGACCGTGGGAAGACAGTTGTTTCACCTAGTGCGTCTATCCGGAGCATCGATGATACTATGCGGGACTTTGAGCCAGAGAGTCCTCTGTGAGGTTCAATTCTCGAGTTTGCTGGCTCGCACTTATGGGTCAATGGTTTTGAGTTTACTGGTGATCTTGAATCTGAGCGGACCCCGGGGAAAAGACCATATGGCGAGGCTAGCCGATCGAGCCTTCCTTACTTCGCTAAGAAGCTTGGGGTCTCTGATCCGTCGACCGAGCTTTTCACTAGTCTGGACCTTCGAGAGTGCCACTTGCAGTGTGCTCCGGAGGAAAGGCGTTTTCTGGGTCGGGTGTTTAGTCGCATTTGTGTGCCCGAAGCGGAGCTTCGCCTGGCCAACGAGCCTTTGGACAGACTCCATGATGACATCGATGTCAAAGTTGCTGAGTTAATGCTCTTGAACCGCTCGGCGCGCCGAAGGGCGAGTTATAATCTCCATTATTTGAATGACCGGTTGGTTGAAGTCAAGAAGGATAACAAGGACCTTCGCCGGAGTTTGGAGAATAAAGAGATTGAGCTCAAAGCTGCTCTAGAGAAAGTTAAGAAGTCTCAAGAGGAAGCGTAGGAGGTTGCAAACAGTAATACTCAACTCCTGGCTGCTTGCCGTCAGAAAGACAAGGACTTGATTGCTGCGAATAGTCGCATACAAGAGCTGTCCACTGAGTTGGCTTCTCATTCCGAGGCTTGGCAGAAGAGCATGGGAGAGGTTAAAAATAAAATCGATACCTGCTTGACTGAGGCCGGTGGTTCTGTTGGTGAACCGTTACCTGCTGTTGATGCTGTGGCATTCGAGGCTTGGCTTAAGAATGAGCTGGATGTTTTCCGTTCTCTAGTTGATAATGTCGCTGATTTTGGATGTTACGCCGGAGCTTTGGCTATGGCCGGGACCCTTCGCCAAGCTGAATGCGAACACCTTCGGAAGATCAGGAAACCGAACCACGTCTTCCCAACTGTTGACGTGGTTCGTCAAATGAAGGTTGATGATGCGGAGGTTCGGAACCGTGCGATGCGTTTGCTCCGGAGGTTTTGGATTGACGGAGGTGGACGCGCTCTCGCCTTCGAAGAGGCAGCGGAAGCTACCCGTCAGGTACCAACTTGAATGGGATGTTCGATTCGTGTTACTACTTCATGGACGATTATGTTGGTGTTTATTTTGGTGGTCTACTTTTGCAGGCTCAGAAAGATGCGCTGCCTTCGCCGACTACGACTGAGGACGTTCCCGGATGCTCCAAGTCTGCTCCTGCGCCCAGTTCTGCGGAGGTTCCACCCGCGTTGGAGGTACCCTTGGCCGAGGACGCTCCAATCACTAGATAAGCTAATGTTGAAGAGGCGGCGATGGAGGAGGCACCTGCTGAGGGCTTGGATGCTGCTGCTGGCGAAGGTTTGGAGGCTGCGGCGGGCGAAGCTGGGGCGGATGAGCAGAGGGAAAACGAGCAGGCGTGAAAACTTAGACTTGCTCGGACGAGGGTGTTGTTTTGTAATATGTGTGGTAGTTGGAACGACTTGAAGACACTGAGATACTTTTTAATTCTGTGAAAATGCAGGTTCCTGATGGAACCGTGCTAGAAGTGTTTGATGTGACGCCGTTGATGCTAAATTGTCAAGATATTTTTATAACTGGTGAGTCGTGGGCTCGGGCTAGGCTTAAACACCATTCGTTGTCCTTTGAACGATTTTGGTGGTCGAAGGTGCGGAGGTATGATTTGAAAAACAGCAGATCGAGTCGTTTTTGGCGCGAGACTGATTATACTGATCGACAGGCCACACGGTATTTGTTTGGTTCATCTTCGTCCTCGCAAGCTGTTGTTGATGATGATATTGATGAGAAGACAGCTCTGGATTATTTGTTTGGGCGAAGCACACTAGATTTAGGTTCGGATGGATCCCTTGTGGTTCCGAAAGAGGAACCTTCGGAAGTTAGTGAAGTAAATCGTAGATATATGTATAGGGCGAGGGTTTTGTCCGGGGAGCTGCCAATTGTTCCTGCAACTCCTTTGTTGTGGGGCCCCATAGTTCCGGTGGATATAGGATTTGAGGAGGGTGTCGAAGGTTTGGATGATTTGATGTTGATTGAGGGTAATGATGGTTCCTTGTAATTTTATTCTTTTTATTGATTGTATATCACACTGTCGTCAGAAGCGAACAACTTGTGATGTTGCTCTGTCGAGGTGCTATTTGTTTTTTGCAATTTGAGTGAAATAATACTTGACTCTCGAGGCTTGCTTTTCGTTTGAGAGAGGTGTTTTTTGAAAACAACGACGCCCCCCTTTTCTTTTAGCGGGGCTAAAGCTGATTAGGAAAATAGCGACGCCCCCTTTTTCTTTTAGTGAGGCTCGCTTAACGTTTTTGAAAGCTGATTAGGAAAATAGCGACGCCCCCTTTTTCTCTTAGCGAGGCTCGCTTGACGTTTTTGAAAGCTGATTAGTAAAACAGCGACGCCCCCTTTTTCTCTTAGCGAGGCTCGCTTAACGTTTTTGAAAGCTGATTAGGAAAACGGCGACGCCCCCTTTTTCTCTTAGCGAGGCCCGCTTAACGTTTTTGAAAGCTGATTAGGAAAACAGCGATGCCCCCTTTTTCTTTTAGCGAGGCTCGCTTAACGTTTTTTGTTTTGCGGGGGGTACTTGACTTTTGGACTTCGCGCCTCCCCTTGTCTTAGGTGGAGGTGAAGTTTGCTTTGCGAGCCCCTAGCGTTTTTTGCGAGGGTGCTCGACTTTTTTGGACTTCACGCCTCCCCTTGTCTTAGGTGGAGGTGAAGTTTGCTTTTGCGAGCCCCTAGTGTTTTTTGCGAGGGTGCTCGTCTTTTTTGGACTTCGCGCCTCCCCTTGTCTTAGGTGGAGGTGAAGTTTGCTTTGCGAGCCCCTAGCGTTTTTGGTGAGGGTGCTCGTCTTTTTTGGACTTCGCGCCTCCCCTTGTCTTAGGTGAAGGTGAAGTTTGCTTTGCGAGCCTCACGTTTTTGGTGAGGGTGCTCGACTTTTTTGGACTTCGCGCCTCCCCTTGTCTTAGGTGGAGGTAAAGTTTGCTTTGCGAGCCCCTAGTGTTTTTTGCGAGGGTGCTCGTCTTTTTTGGACTTCGCGCCTCCCCTTGTCTTAGGTGGAGGTGAAGTTTGTTTTTCCCAAGTTTGCTTCGAGAAAAAAATTGTGCTTCGAAGCAATCTTTGGTGTTTTCATCGATTATAAGCGCTCTTGGATAAGGGCTGCTTTTATCGATGCTTAAGGAAAAACTGAAAGAAAGGACTTTGGGGTTTTGTTTTTCGGGGGTTGATGCCTTTATTAAGGACTTGGAAAACTGCCTCGTTAAAAAACCTTACGCCCCTTCGTAAGGAAAAAGAGTGCAGCGCCTTTGTTTTGGTTACAAGTATGATGCTAAGAAGAAGAGTTGACTGAAGGCATATTACAAGTTGTGAGAGCTCGCTAAGGCTCCGCTATGGGTAGTATTTGCGAAGGTCGTCGACATTCCAGGTGTGAGGCAGGATGTTTCCCTCGCTGTCAGAGAGGTGAAAAGAGCCGGGACGATTGCATTCTGCTATTAAGTATGGACCCGTCCACTTTGGCTGAAACTTTCCCGCCATGTTGGCGTTTTGCTTCCGAATGAGAACGAGGTCACCCTTCTTTAGTTCTTTGATTCTCACCTTTTTGTCTCTCCATTTTTTTGTTTCTTCCTGATACTTGCGGAGGTTGTGCATTGCGTTGCATCTTGTTTCTTCAAGTAGATCTTTGTCTAGTAGTTGGTTTTGTTCATCTGTTTCGAGAGTTGTTCTGATTGATCCGTGCTTCAACTCTTCTGGTAGCACAGCTTCTTCCCCAAACAGGAGCCTGAAAGGGGTGAATTTTGTGGCTCTGCATTCCGAGGTGTTATGGGACCAGGTGACCGAGGTTAGTTCTTCCGCCCACTTTCCCTTGGGTCTGCCTTGCAATTTTTTGGATATGGCTTGGAAAATTGTTGCGTTGGCTCTTTCAACTAAGTCGTTGGACTGAGGGTGGCGAACTGAGGCGAAGCACAAAACTGTTCCGATTTGTGCGCAGAATTCTTTGAATACCTCGCTGTCAAACTGAGTGTCATTGTCGACAGTTAGGTATTTGGGGACCCCGAACCGACACACTAATTGCTGCCAGAAAAACTTCTTCACTGCCAGGGAGGTGATGGAAGCCAGCGGTCTAGTTTCAATCCACTTTGTGAAGTATTCCACGGCTACCACCGCGTAGCGGAGGTTTCCTGGAGCTGTTGGTAGTGGACCAACGAGATCCATTGCCCATCTTTGCAAAGGCCAAGTTGGACAAATCAGAGTTGTTGGAGCCCCTGGGGTGTTTCGTGTTTTTGTCGTTAGTTGACAACCTTCGCAGCGTTTGACGATGCCTTCTGCATCTTTTATTGTCGTTGGCCAGTAGAAGCCTTGTCGGAAAGCTTTGCCAACTAGCGCCCTCGGGCCGTTGTGTGAACCGCAGATACCTTCATGGATAAGCTTGAGAATGTCATTTCCTTCAATCTGTGACACGCATTTGAGCCATGGCGAGGTGAAGCTTTGAACAGAATGTTGTCCACAATTTTGTACCCTCGAACTCTTTGTTTAAGTCTGTTTTCTTCCTCTTTGGTCTCGGGTTCATGCAGCTCGTTGATATAGGCCATGATGGGTGCTCTCCAATCTTCGCTCTGTATTGCATTGATCAGCTTTGCTGTTTTCTCGAAAACTTCGATGGCTGATTGTGTCGCAACTTCATAGAAGACGTCCGGGGGCAACTGAAGTTGTTGAGCTGCCGCTTTGGCCAGATTGTGTGCCTCGCTGTTAGCTGACCTCGGTATTGCTTTCACTGTTATGCCGAGGAAGAAAGATTCTAACTTTCGAACATACTGTAGGTACTTTTGTAGCTCTGGATCTTTTGCTTTATAATTTTTCTCGATGTGCCCCGCGATGACTTGAGAGTCTGTGTTAATGACTGCCCTTCGGACTGACAACGATCGAAGCCTTGAGAGTGCTAGTATCACGGCTTTGTATTCTGCCGAGTTGTTTGTGCATTTGAAGTCGAGTCTTTTTGTGTACTTTAGCTTCGACCCAGATGGCGAGACTAGGATCGCCGAGGCTCCTGCTCCGGCTGCTCCCCAAGCTCCATCAACATACGCTGTCCAAAACGGGTCTAGTTGGGCTCCGTCTGTGCGAGGGTCTGGGGTCCATTCAGCTATGAAATCTGCTAGTGCCTGCGATTTGATTGTTGTTCTTCCCACGAAGGTTATAGCGTAGCTGTTCAATTCAACTGACCATTTTGCTACTCTGCCGACTGCCTCGTTGTTCTTGAAAATGTTCTCGAGGGGGTATGATGAAGGCACTTGGATTTCATGTGCCTGGAAGTAGTGTTTTAGCTTTCTTGAAGCCATTACCACGGCATATGCTATCTTCTCTAGCTCTGAGTAATTCCGTTTTGGACCTTCGAGTGTTTCAGACACGTAGTAGACCGAGGCCTGCTTAATTTTGTTGTTTTCATGCAACTCTTTGATTAGCACTGCGCTGGTCGCATGGGGCGAGGCTGCGACATACAGTAGTAGAAGATCACCTTTGCTTGGACTGGTTAAAATGGTCAAGTTGGTGTCGGGGGAACGCCAAAGGGGTACCCCCAATCAATGCAAACACCCAAGCGCCCAATCTCCGACTCGCCCGAGCCCTCCTAGCCAGGCCTCGGGCGAACGCTCTTTCTCCGCCTCGCCCGAGCCCGCTGAGCCAGGCCTCGGGCGAGCGCGAACGCTCTATCTCCGTCTCGCCCGAGCCCTCCCAGCCAGGCCTCGGGCGAACGCGCAATCTCCGCCTCGCCCGAGCCCTCCCGGCCAGGCCTCGGGCGAACGCTCTTTTCTCCGCCTCACCCGAGCCCGCTGAGCCAGGCCTCGGGCGAACGCTCTTTTCTCCGCCTCGCCCGAGCCCGCTGAGCCAGGCCTCGGGCGAACGCGATCGCTCTCCGTCTCGCCCGAGCCCTACAGACCTCGGGCGAGCACGCTCCTACACCTCGAGCCCTATCGCACGGACCTCGAGTGGTACAGACAGCCGTACCAGCCCCATACCACGCATTTAATGCCTTCACCTACTCCGGTCATGTCCACTGGAGCACAGCACGTACCACAGTAACTCGGTGTAAAGGTCAAGTCTCGTTTTCACCACAAGCATGGGTGAAAGGGCACCAGTACAGCACTATTCGACCATACCATGCACTGTAGCCCCTCGAGGCCGGCAACGCGCCCCTCGAGCCATGCACTGTAGCCCCTCAAGGCCGGCAACGCGCCCCTCGAGCCATGCACTGTAGCCCCTCGAGGTCGGCTCCGCGCCCCTCGAGCCATGCACTGTAACACCTCGAGGTCGGCTTCGCGCCCTTCGAGCCCTAACTACTTTCATACTATTGGAGGACAGGTACCCCAAGACCCGGAGGGACCCCGCCGCGTCCTGTACATTCCGGGATGGGTGCTGTACGGCTCCCACCTTTGCCGCGCACCACGTCCGCGCCCAGGATGGAAGCCACGACCCAAGGATGCCTCAACAGCGACGACCATATCAGCTCCAGTGGCCCCGATAAGACAGGGTTCCTACCCTTCTCCGTATGGGGCACCATGCGCCCCGACACCTGTTATACCTTTATGTAACCCTGGCCTCCCCTTGCTCTATAAAAGGGGACACCAGGGCCCTCATTCAAGAGGGGGGATAGAACCTCGAGTGACAATATACGAGTCCACACACATACACGAGTCCGGACTCCGGTCCACGCTCATTGAGCTTGTATTCGCCCCTGTACAAGCACTTAGGTGCAAGTAATACAAGAACATTCCCCCCCCCCCGCTGGACGTAGGGCCTTCTTTGCCCGAACCAGGATAAATCCTTGTGTCCGCTTGCATCACCATCCAGGAAGAGAAGCACGCGATCATATTACTCGTTGGTGTGATACCCCCGGGTACGAAACACCGACAGTTGGCGCGCCAGGTAGGGGCCTTCGCGTGTCGAGTCGGTTTCTCGCTGTTTCCTGGATGGCCGCTTCGACTCCTTCGTTCTCTGCCGGTGCCGTCATCTGGTTCGGGAGCCTCGAGTTCCTGGCCACCGACAACGGCAACGAGCCGACCTTGCTCTCCATGGAGGGACCGGATGGAGGGCGTGTCACGACACCCCATGCGAGGCGCGTGGCACGTCGTCCACACCACCACGCATCGCCACCTCGTGAGCGGCGCCGTCGTTACCGTCGTCGCCAGACACAGGCCGTGCCGGCGGCGCACTCCCACTTCCCTGAGGCCGGCGCGGAGTTCCCAAGGAGGAGCCTGCCCGACGCACGGCCGGAGACCTCCAGGGCGCGCCCGCGCCCACCCAGCGACTTCGCGTTCATCGTACGCGCGGACCAGGAGCCAGGCCAGAGGCCTCCGAGCCGTGCACCGTCGACGCCACCCAACCTCCTCCCACACGGGACGTACCGCGCTCGACGTCGGCAGTTCCCGTTCGGCCCCGTCAGCTCCCCAGCAGCCCACGCCCGTCGGCTCAACGAGCGCCGTCGGGACCAACCGCCAGCAGGCCAGGGAGAGCGCCCGGGCGTGCTACTGCAGGCCATGGCCAACCTGGAGATCGTCCACCCCACGTGTGTCAACCGCGGCTTTTCGCCAGCCATTGAGCCTCCCCGGCGATCCACCGTCGGAGAATGGTACCGCGAGCTGCGATCCCAGCATTTGCCAAGACGGCACGCCGTCGACGGCTCCGGCTCCGACGAATACGACTACCACGACCCCGACTTCTGGGATCCCACCAGGGAGTGCTTTCAACTCGAGGGGGTCGCGTGCGATACCGAGGACGAGGGCGACGACGGCAGACCAGCGCTCGATTTAGAAGGCCCCAGCGACGTGGCCGCGGCAGGCGGGTCACGTGTTCAAAGGAGGGACGAACCTCCGGCACCGGCTGTGCCGCCTCAGCACGACGACGGCCGGGCGGCGCAACTCGCGCAGGTGCAAGAGGCAATCACCAAAGCCGAGGAAGAACGGCGACACCTGCTGCAGCTCCGGCAAACCTTGATGCAGGAGCCACCCCAACCCTGAGGAGCCGGAGCTCGAGGCCGGGCTCGAGAGGTCCACCGGCGGATCCTCGAGGACGGGGCACCAGCACGCCCCGAGGTATGCTTCCCACGAGCCGGCCAGAACGTGGTGGCGGCGGCGATGATGCTCCGTGATCTGCCCGCCGTCTCCAACCCCGACGCCAGGCGCATGCTCGGAGAAATGAAAAACCTCCTCGAGACAGCCGCGGTATAGCAGGCCGAGAGCTCGGCGTCGCGCCGACGCGAAGCAGCCTCGGGGAAACCAGCAGACACGCCCCGCGACGCTCGCGAGGCATCCGTCCACCAGCCGGACGTCTCTCGAGCCAGGCCAGTCCGCGAACGGATCGTCGACAACCGGCCGCCTCGAGACCCCAACGACGCCCGCAACGACATCAATCGGCGGCGCAAGGACAAGGGGGCCCAAGAGCGTGGCTATAGCGCCCATCGAGGGGGGCGCTACGACAGCGACGAGGACCGGCAGGACCTCGAGCCCCCGGGCCCCCGAGTCTTCAGCCGAGCCATCCGCAGCTCAACCCTCACCGACCGCTTCCGACCGCCGACCAACATCGTGAAGTACGACGGGGAGGTCGAGCCCAAGCTCTGGCTCTCGGACTTCCGCCTTGGCTGCCAACTAGGCGGAGCGAAGAGCGACGACCGCGTGATCATACGTCAACTCCCACTCTACCTCTCGGACACCGCCCGCCGGTGGCTCGAGGGGCTCCCGCCGGATCGGATCCATGACTGGGCCGACCTAGTCAGGGTCTTCGATGGGAATTTCAAGGGGACCTGCGTGCGTCCAGGCAACCCCTGGGACCTACGGCGTTGCAGACAGGCGGCGGACGAGCCCCTCCGTGACTTTGCTCGACGTTCTCGAAAGCAGCGTCTCGAGCTCCCCCATGTACCTGACGAGGACGTCATCTCAGCATTCCTCGCGGGCACGACCTGCCAAGAGCTTGTTCATGAGCTAGGACGCTACCGTCCCGGGACGGTCGAGGACCTGATGGATCGCGTCACCAGCTTTGCTTCGGGCGACGAAGCAGTGGGGGCCTTCTTTGGCCGTTCCACGGACAAAGGCAAGGCGGGTGATCGTACCGGAGGGCTCCAACAAAGGCAACGACGCCAAGAACGACAAGCACGTGCGCAAAAGGGACCTAGCGGTGGGGGACTTTGTACTTCGACGGCTGCAAGATAATCGAGGACGCCATAAGCTCACCCCTCCGTGGGAAGGCCCATACACCGTGGCCGAAGTGCTCAAGCCAGGAACGACTACAAGCTCTACGACGACCAAGGCAGGATCCTGGAAACGTGGAACATATCTCAGCTACGTCGCTTCTACCCTTAAAGGCCTCGAGGCCTTGTTCATTTTATCACTTGTACAACACATGTCAAAATGAATGAACAAACTCGTACATTATCGTTTATGTTGCTTCGCATCTTAGGTAGCCTCGACCCTGCTTTGCTCAGGGTCAAGCCTCCCTCGGGGGCTGACGGGGGCCCCCCAGACTCCGGAAAAAATGAGCGTTGAGCGTTTTCTTTTCAAAAGTTTTGACCCTTGTCTCGACCCGTGCCTCGAATGAACTAGCGACGTCTAAATCCTAAAATACCTCAAGCCACCAAGGGTCGGGAGGCGTCGACGTAGACGGCCACCTACGCCCCCGGGCTACGGTAACCTACCTACGCCTCCCTCGAGGGGCTCGCGACGTATCGAAGGAGCGCAGGCTAAGCTAGCAGAAGCTCGAGCTTGCAACAAAGAGATACGGTCAAACGCATTTGAAAGAAAAAACAACTCTTTTCATAAACAAGGCACATATACATTCGGGTCTCGACGTACCCTCATTTATGTCATAGAATTCTTACAAGGGCCTCAACGCCCAAATTTGGCACGCAGGCCTCAGTCCTCGTCCGTGCGGTACTCCTCCCCGAGGTCCACGACGGCAGGCTCGACCTCGACGCCCGAGCTCGAAGGAGGAGGGCTCCCGACACCGCTGCTGGCGTCGTCAGGAGGCAGCACGTCCTCCTCGAAGATCTTCGCGAGCGACGTCCCCGGCCTCTCCATCTTCTCCAAAATTTTGTCCACACGGCGGTTGTTCACTCCTCATCCTTCCCCTCGATCTCGATGAAGCCATTCGCCACAACGTGGACCGGGAAGCGGAAAACGGAGCGAACGACCGCAAGTGTCTGCTTGACGCCGTGATGGAGAGCTTGCCGGACACGGTCCCGCGCGGCTGCGTCGAAGAAGCATAAGGCGTCGACCAAGGCGTCGCCTCGAGCCATCGCGCCTTCTGCAGCAGCTACCGGAGGAGCACCCCACATGGGCCGAGCCGGTCGAGGGAGGTGCGAGCCCGCTCCGCCACCATCGTCTCGTCTTGGAGTTGGTCCAAGAGAGCCTGGTTCGTCTCGCGGAGCTCCTCGACCGTCTTCTCGACCCCTGCGCAACGAACAAGGAAGAGTGAGATTGCGGCGTAACAAAAACTTCGAAACCCAAACAAGAACAAGGAATAAGCCTCACCGTCGCAGTGCCGCCCCAGCGCGGCGAGGTCGCCGGTCAGGCCCTCAGCACGCTGCTCAAGCCTGCGCTTCTCGGCCAGCATGAGGAGCCTCTCGGACCTTAGGTCCTCGATCAGCCGGCCCGCCTCCACCAGAGCCAGATCCTTGCGGATCACCTCCTGCCGCGCCGCCCCCTCGGCAGCCCGGGCGGTGGCGGCGCCATTCTCGGCGTCTTCGGCCTCTTTTTCGCCGCCTCCGCCGCGGCTCGGGCAGCGGCGGCCTCGCCACGAGTGTCAGCGGCCTCCCGCTTCGCCGCCTCGGCTTCAGCACGGGCGGAAGTGGCCTCGCCTCGAGCCACCCGGACCTCCGCCTCCGCCTCGTTGAGCCGGCTCGCCATTTGGGCGTTCCGACTCAGCTCCGCGCGGAGGTCTTGAAGCTCCGCCTCGGCCCGCGCGAGGGCGGCTGACACCTGGGCGGACCGGCCCGCCTCCTCAGAGCGACCGCTCCGCCTCCGCCATAAGCCCGGCCACCTCCCGGAGGATGGACTGGACCTCGCGCGGGGCCCCCCGCTGGGCCGGCTGCTCGATGGGGACCACGGCGAGAGGCGGGCTCAGTGGGACGGGAAACGGCATATCGGCCGGTCGAGCTCGATGTCGGGCAGATCCTCCTCCGCCTCGAGCTGACCCGACTCCCTCCGTCCCTCCACCGGCACCTCCTGTTGCTCCGCCGCCTCCCGAGGCGGCGCCACTACCTCGCGTGGAGGCGAAGGCTCGAATGGCGCTTCTGTCGTCATCGAGCCCCCGGCGGGGGGTGGCCCCTGCTCCAGCTCGTCCAGGAGATCCTCCACTGTCGGCTCCTTCTCCGCCGACACCCCTCCTCCCTTTCCCTCCTCCGCAGCCCGGCTCGTGTTGCTCGGGGCCTCGAGGGGCGCGGTCTCCTCAGCCCCAGACACCGGCGGGGCCGTGCTCGCCCTGGGCACTTCCCCCAAAACAGACGTCGTGGTGGGGGGAAGGGTGCCGCTCCCAGTTGGCGCCGTCGACGGAAGAGGAGGGGGAGGAGGCAGCGCCTCAGTTGACGCGGTGGAGGCTGGCTCGATGCCGTGAGCGGAGGCCCTGCAGTACGAGATGACAGCGGTATCAGAATCAGGAAGGATGCCTCGACCCCTGTGGTCGATGGCGACGGCCTCACCAAAATTCGCGACGACCAGTCGGCCTCCTCGAGCCATGGCAGCTCGAGCCTTCTCCAGCCAAGCGGCTTCTCTAGCGGAGGAAGGAGCCATACCTCGAGGTGCCTGTGCCTCGACGGGGCTCGAGGACTTGGCCCTCTTGGACGAGGCGAGGTCCACCTCCTGGTAGGAGCGCTTCCCCTGAGAAAACAGAGATAGCGTACGTCATCAGAAAGTAAAAAGGCAAAGCCTCACTACCGACGAGGTCCAAGAAGACTACTCACCCAAAGCGGCGGCTGGGCTTCTTCCCGGAATCGTCGGACCCACTCGGGGGCTTCGAGCCCGCCCCATGGCTCGAGCCCTGTGCCTGGGCCGTCTCCGCAGGGCTGGGATGGGGGGAGGGCTCCCGACGCCTCCCATGGCTCGACCTCGAGGGAGAGCCCTCCTTCCGCCCCACATCGCGGGAGGGCGACCGCCTCCCTCGTGCTGATGCCGTGGCGCCCGCCCCGGCGCGGACTCCGGGACCGGCTCCGGCGCCCGCGCTGGTGGTCGCGCCCCCCCGCGTCCGCCTCCGTGTCCCGACGGCGGTGCGGCGATGGGCTCCGGGGACGCCCGCGCCCCTGGTCACGAGACGCTCGGGGGCTCCCTCCCCGACGCTCGTGATGGCGCGGGCTCGACGCCTCTTCTTGGCGCCCGCTCCTCCGCGGGCTCAACGGCGCCCTTGACGGCTCGCGGGGGTCGGGCCCGACACCCTTCTCGACCTGTCGACCGCTTCTCGAGGCCCGACCCCTCTCGAGACCCCCGTCTGGGCGGATGTGGGGGCGGCCTCCATTGGCGCCGTGGCGGAGGCGCTCCGGGTCCGAGGCTTCCTTGCGACCAGGGGCGCATCCGGCGCGGAGCTCGACGGACCTCGGGCCCCCGACGAGGCAGGGATCGGCGCCGCTTTCCGCGGCTGCGCCCCGCCCGACCCTTTCGCGGGGGAACCTCCAAGGTACCCTCCTGCACAAAGGAGCGGTCAGCCCTGTCGTCGACGAGCCCCGCGCGCATCAAGCGCGCATCCATCCCCTCGTCGTCGTCCTCCTCCTCGTCACCACTCTCTCCTCCGAGCTCGAGGAGCTCAGCTCGGGGGACCCGTCCCCAGGCTGACGATTACGGCGAGCCTTCGCCAGTCTCTGCTCCCGAGCTAAGCGGCGCAGGTTTTTATTTTTCTCCTTCTTCTTTTTGCGTCCTTGCTCTCCTTGAACTTTTGAGCAGAGAGGCGCCTCACCTGAGAATCCGCGGCGTCCTCCCTCACCGGGGGCCTTGACGCACGACAAGAAAATGCCCCCTAAGGAAAGAAGAAGTGTGATGAGACAAACTGCAAGACGGATGCAAAGGGATCGAAGGAGGAAAAAGGAGAGGAGGCTCGAGATAGTTCGACTCGAGGGAAGCTTACCAGGTCGAGAAACCCTCGTCGGGTGCCATCGCAATCAGGTGGGAGTATTCAGGGACGAACGGACCCCTGGATTGTGATTGACACCCGGGAGACGCCCTCGTTCCGGGACAGCCTCCCTTCGGCCATCCTCGAGCGATTGAGCGCCTCGAGCTCAGCCTGCGGGCCCATCTCGTGCATAAGCAGGGGGCGGTCTGCCAGCGGAAGAACTCTTCGCTGGTGGAACGCCCAATGACCGCTTGCACGGTCAGCTTCTTCTCGTCCACCATCTTTCATCAGCTCCATCAGCGGGGCCAGGTGGCGTTGCCTGTCCGCCGCAACACCCCAGGTCCACTTCTCCCGGGCGTTGAGTGAGGACCCGGCCGGTGTACTGCGGAGGAAGGAGGCCACCTTCGTTCCGAAGGTAGAACCAATGGTCGTCCCACCCGGCCTGGTTGGAGAAAGCTTGTACCGTAGTACTCGCGCGGGACATTGGCCGACGAGGTCCCCGCCCTCGCAGTAATGGCAAGGGAGCCCATGCGCACGGGCCGCCTCCCGCTGGGCTTCAGGGACTTGATGAAGAGCTCGCCCCGGAAGAGATGGACGAACATCTCCCAGTGCGGCTCCATCTTCAGGTACCCCCTCGCACACCGCGGCGAATATGGCGGCGTGCGAGATGGAGTTGGGGGAGAAGTGTTGAAGCTCCACCTCGAAATGGTGGGTCAGCCCTCGCAAGAAGCGGCTCGGCGGGACGCCGAGCCCCATGCGGTGGTAGCGCGTGAAGCTCACCACGTACCCCTCCGGCGGGTGCGGCTCCCGTGCTGCGCCGCCGACGGGATAACCCACCACGCGGGTCCCTCCTCCGGTTTGGGGCGCAGAAGCCCCTGGGCCACCAATGAGTCCATTTCGCTCTGCGACACCTTCGACGGGCTCCAGTCCTCGGCCGGCAGCATCTGCGTCGGGGCGGCCATGGCGGTGGCGCGGCGCGGATCCGAGTAGCGAACGGGCGGCTGGAAATCCCTAGTCGACTGGCTCGAAGGAGAGGGCGCGTGAAGGCTATGGCAGCGGCGAAGGCAAAGGCAAAGTAAAGGTTTCCTTTCCCCTCTCTTTCGATATTTATAGGGGGAAACCCAGACGGGCGGGATCTCCCACAACGCAAAAAGGTAACAGAATGCATTCAATGCGCCCACCTAACCGCGTCTCGAGCCAGGTGCAGGGCACACGCGGCACCTCTCCATTCGCTCCACTACCCGGCCCCGCCACGACCGTCGCTCCGGCTTCGCGTCCGCTGCTCTCCCGATGGTTTCTGCCTAAAGGCGCGCCCAACGGGCAGAAGAATTCCAGACGACGGAGGCTTCTTCACAAAGGTAAAAATGGGCCCCGGCCCTAAGTCTCGAAGCAGCGAAGGCTGGCCCTCGAAAAGGGTTCGACAGCCGGCTTTGAGCACCCGAGTCAGGGACACCAAGGGCGCCACTCGCGGATCATTCGAGGGCCAAGCCCTCGAGGCCCCCCACGTGTATCCAAGGCGGGGAGCTCGACATGCAGTGAGATCCCCTCGGAGGGAGGCATCGAGCCACCGGGTCCTATCGAATGGACCCGGCACTCCTGCAGACTGAGCACCCATGCTTTATGAGACCGCCTCCGGGCCACAGTCGACCCCTAACAACGGGGCACGAGCTCTCACTTGGATTCCCCGTTACTAGCTCACCGGGAACCTCGATACTCGCCCACACTCGGGTAGTACGAGGCATCCCCCCTCGCATCCGATCGAAAGGACTCGCGGGATGACAAGCCAGGGCAATCGGCATGCCGGACAGCTCGAGGAGCCGGCCAGTCGGTTCAGCCTGGCACCCCTCGACGAAAGAGGGTCTAAGACTCAGACAGTTACGACTAATCTCTTTTTGTGCGAACATGGGATTTTCAGGCCTCGGGGGAACGCTCGACCTCCTTCTCACCCGAGCCCTCGAGACCAGGCCCAGGACGAACGCTTGTTCTCCGTCTCGTCCGAGCCCTCCGAGCCAAGCCTCGGACGGAGTCCCCCACGACAAAGGAAAGGTTGTCTCGAACATTTAATATTACTACCAAACCGCATCTCGAGCCTGTTCACAGGTACATACGGCACCACGACCTCCACTCCCTGACGGTTTCCGCCTAAAGAGACGCGCCCACCAGGAAGAAGGTTCCCAAACGACGGAGGATTCTTCGGGAAGTCCACGAGGGAGTTCTAACCACTCCCCCGTGGCCTCGGGGGCTACTGTCGGGGGAACGCCAAAGGGGTACCCCCAATCAATGCAAACACCCAAGCGCCCAATCTCCGACTCGCCCAAGCCCTCCCAGCCAGGCCTCGGGTGAACGCTCTTTTCTCCTCCTCGCCCGAGCCCGCTGAGCCAGGCCTCGGGCAGCGCGCGAACGCTCTATCTCCGTCTCGCCCGAGCCCTCCAGCCAGGCCTCGGGCGAACGCGCAATCTCCGCCTCGCCCGAGCCCTCCCGGCCAGGCCTCGGGCGAACGCTCTTTTCTCGCCTCACCCGAGCCCGCTGAGCAGGCCTCGGGCGAACGCTCTTTTCTCCGCCTCGCCCGAGCCCGCTGAGCCAGGCCTCGGGCGAACGCGATCGCTCTCCGTCTCGCCCGAGCCCTACAGACCTCGGGCGAGCACGCTCCTACACCTCGAGCCCTATCGCACGGACCTCGAGTGGTACAGACAGCCGTACCAGCCCCATACCACGCATTTAATGCCTTCACCTACTCCGGTCATGTCCACTGGAGCACAACACGTACCACAGTAACTCGGTGTAAAGGTCAAGTCTCGTTTCACCACAAGCATGGGCGAAAGGGCACCAGTACAGCACTATTCGACCATACCATGCACTGTAGCCCCTCGAGGCCGGCAACGCGCCCCTCGAGCCATGCACTGTAGCCCTCAAGGCCGCAACGCGCCCCTCGAGCCATGCACTGTAGCCCCTCGAGGTCGGCTCCACGCCCCTCGAGCCATGCACTGTAAACCTCGAGGTCGGCTTCGCGCCCTTCGAGCCCTAACTACTTTCATACTATTGGAGGACAGGTACCCCAAGACCCGGAGGGACCCCGCCGCGTCCTGTACATTCCGGGATGGGTGCTGTACGGCTCCCACCTTTGCCGCGCACCACGTCCGCGCCCAGGATGGAAGCCACGACCCAAGGATGCCTCAACAGCGACGACCATATCAGCTCCAGTGGCCCCGATAAGACAGGGTTCCTACCCTTCTCCGTATGGGGCACCATGCGCCCCGACACCTGTTATACCTTTTATGTAACCCTGGCCTCCCCTTGCTCTATAAAAGGGACACAGGGCCCTCATTCAAGAGGGGGATAGAACCTCGAGTGACAATACGAGTCCACACACATACACGAGTCCGGACTCCGGTCCACGCTCATTGAGCTTGTATTCGCCCCTGTACAAGCACTTAGGTGCAAGTAATACAAGAACATTCCCCCCCCCCCCGCTGGACGTAGGGCCTTCTTTGCCCGAACCAGGATAAATCCTTGTGTCCGCTTGCATCACCATCCAGGAAGAGAAGCACGCGATCATATTACTCGTTGGTGTGATACCCCCGGGTACGAAACACCGACAGTTGGTGAGGTAGTTTTTCAAATTCTCGAAAGCTTTCTGCTGTCGAGGTCCTCAATTGAATGAGGCTGTGCTTCTCAGAGTTTGGAAAAAAGGTAACCCTCGCTCGGCTGATCTGGAGATGAATCTGCTGAGTGCTGCTAGACGACCTGTCAAACGCTGAGCTGCTTTTTTGGTTGTCGGGGGTTCCATATTGATGATGGCATCAATTTTTTCAGGGTTGGCTTCAATTCCCCTTACTGAGACGATGCAACCTAGCAGTTTTCCTTCGTTTACCCCCGAAAACACATTTTCCGGGGCTTAATTGAGCCCGGCGGACCGAAGGCTTTGAACACTCTTTCTAGAGTCTGTTATGTGATTTTCTTTTAGCTCGCTTTGTACAATCAACTCATTGACGTAGGCAGAAATGGCGTGTTCATCTTTGAAGACTTCAGATGTCATGCGAGCGAAGGTTGCTCCTGCATTTCTGAGGCCTTCTGCCATTCTTCGAAAGCAAAATGTGCCCAAAGGTGTAATGAAGCTTGTTTTTTTTTCTTCCTCATCTTCCTCATTCATCCAAATCTGGTGGTACCCTGAGAAGCAGTCGAGGAGAGAGAGCATTTGGCAACCGGCTGCTCTGTCGACCAAGGTGCTTATGTTAGGCAGAGGAAAGTCATCCTTCGGACAGGCTTTGTTCAGGCATGTGAAATCAACACACATTCTCCATTTCTTGTTCTTTTTCTGAACTAGTACCACGTTTGAGAGCCATGTTGGATATTTGACTGGACGGATGACGCCTGCGTCCAGAAGTCTTTTTTACCTCTGCCTTCGCTGCTGCCTCTTTCCTCTCTTCTGACATTTTGCGAAGCTTCTGCTTAACTGGGCGATAGCCTGGTTTGATGTTTAGGCTGTACTCAATCAAAGTTGTGTTTACTCCCTTGAGATCCTCCGCAGACCAAGCGAAGGTATCAGAGCTTTCCTTGAGGAAACGAATAAGGTTGTCTTCTGACTGGGGGTCTAGGTGGGCTGAGATGAACACTTTCCTTTCTGAATTGCCTTCGAAGAGTTGGACTTGTTTAGTCTCTTTTTTGGGTGATGCTTTTACTCTGTCGATGCATTCTTCACCCTCGTCGCTAAGGTTTGTGGCTTGAGGCTTTGACAAATTGTGGACATTGCGTTGCCCCGGTGCTACTGTTCCTTCGGCTGCTCTTGCAATATCTTGATCTCCGTATACTGCAACGACCCCCTTCGGAGCAGGAAGCTTCATGCAAAGGTATGCAGGGTGGATTACAGCATTGAATGCGTTGGTGACGCCTCGGTCGAAAATTGCATTGTAAGGATAGAACATGTCAACCACGTCGAAGGTTATGTGCTCAGTTCTGCAGTTCAGCTGATCTCCGAAGGTAACGGGCAGAGATATTTTTCCAATAGCTCTTACTTGTTGCCCGCCGAAACTGTATAGTGGGTTGTCGGAGGGTTGCAAGAGGTTTCTGTCAAGCTTCATGCTGTCAAAGGTTGTGGCGAACAGGATGTCAGCGGAGCTTCCTGTATCGACGAGAATTTTGGTGACTGTCCACCCTGCTAAGTTAGTCTCGATCACCATTGCATCAGTGTGAGGGTAATCCTTTAACTTCATGTCACTGGATTCGAAGGTTATCGGGATGTGAGACCATCGGCCGAATTTGTGCGGTCCTTCGACGGCTACATGATGTACTCTTCGCGCATGTTCTTTCTTTTGCCTCTTGTTGCCGTGATCTTCGTTGGAGTCTCCGGTGATAGCTAGTATCACACCGAAGGTTGATGTTGGGTTGTTGATGGTCGTCTGGGATTGAGCTTCGGATTTGACAGGTTGGGGGGCTGGCAGGGTCGGTATTGGTGCTGGTGGTGGTAGAGTGTTGCTCACTTGTTGGTTGGTTTGGGCTTGAGGGGTTGTTGGGAATGTGACAGTGTATGACATATTTTGGCGTTGAGGAAAAGAGGTTGGTTGAAATGAGTTGTGGTTGTAATGTGGGTGTTGAGAGTAGAAAGGTTGGTGCGAGGGTAAGTCGTAGTTTATGGGGGGGTACTGGTAGGGAGGTTGGGTTGGGTTGAAGTTTGGCTTTCTAATGTGATTGATGGTTCTGTTTTCTGTTGAAGAGGCTCTTTTGGACTCCTGGTACTCTTTCCCTCTGGCGAAGCACTCGCATTGCTTTGTTGTGTGCCCCTTTCCTGGGCCACAGAAATGACAGTACATTTTGGCCGGGTCCCTCTGTTGGTTTCTTTGGTCAGGCAGGGGTGGAAATCCATGTGGGTTTTGGTTGCCCGAAGGCTGAGTGCTTCTTCTTTGGTCTTCGATTGGATTTGCCTTATTGATCGCTCCAACGTTGCTTTGATCTTGGCGAGGGTTGTTTTCTCTCACTTGGGGCCTCGGCTGTGGCTTCTGCTGCGACCTTCGAGCATCGGACTTTGCCCAGAAATCCATGTCCACTCTACAGTACCTTTCCATTGTATCATGAAGCTCTTCGATTGTGTTTGCTGGTTTTCTGGCGAACTTTGAGGAACATGGGCCTGGGCGTAAGCCGCTGACTGCAGCGAGGATCACGGCCTCGTCGGATATTCCCGGAGTTCTTGCTCTAATCTGGATGAACCTTCGCCAGTAGTCTTGTAACGGTTCGCGCTCTTCTTGTTTGCAGTTGAACAGTTCGATGGGTTTGATGGGGCTGCTGTGATGCCCTTGAAGTTTGTGCAGAGTCTGTCTCTGAGGTTGGCCCAGGAATCCACCGTTCCGGGCCGAAGGTTGTTGTACCAAGTCTGCGCGATGTCACGAAGGATGATTACGAAAGACTTCGCCATTGTTGACTCATCCCCTCCTGTTGCGGCGACTGCCGCCTCGTAGCTCATTATGAATTGGCGAGGGTCAGTGAGTCCATCGTAATGGGGGAGATTTTGTGGATTGTAGGGTTGGGTTTGTAGTATTTGGGAGAGTGGTGATCTTGGGTCGTAGGACATCTGGTGTTGTTGGGCCCTTCGCTGTATACGAAGGTTTGGCTCTCACTCTTCTGGGTAGAGCTGGCGAAAATTTGGTGGTGGTGGGGGTGGTGGTGGCTGATGAGCGTTGCCCTGTCCCTGCCCAACATTCTCCTCTCGAAGCGGTGACATTTGCCTGTCATTCCAGTCCTCGGCTTCGGCCTCAGCTGCTGCGAGGGACTCCTCCATTCGGCGAAGCTGCTCTCTTGCTTCATCATCCGCCTTTTGCCTGATAAGGCGCAGCCGGTTGTGCCTTTCAAGCTGGTCCAGGCGCCTCTTCTTTTCCTGTAACTCAGCTTGAAGTCTTTCCAAAGCCTCGAGGCCCAACTCCTCCTCATCTCCTTCCCCATCTCCTCCGGACGTATGCGGGTGTGGCTGTGATACCGGCCGAGTGTGAGGGCCCGGGACCTTCGTCCCTGGAGCAACTTCTTCTGTTTCTGAGGGTACTGCATTCTCTTCCACAGGCTGGATTTTCGTCGTGGCCTCTCTGGTCATGCGAGGGTCTCTGGTAGTGGGCGCTCTCCTGTTTCCTGCCATTTCGAACTCCAAATCCCCACGGACGGCGCCAAACTGTTGGTAACACACTTGCCCTACCTCCGCACACGTGCAGGGGGTGGCGAAGGTGGCCAAACATCAGAACCAAGCGAAGGTGCAAAGGAAACAGGAACAGTGATGTTGTGACTCTATTCCCCAAAAACGTATCTCATTACACTATTCATGCCCCCGGTATTTATAGGGATACCAAGGGGCACCAACCAGATTATAAAAGGGTACAAAAAGATTCTTCTGCGCTGTACTATGGAAGGGCAGAGTTGTACAAACACAACTGGAGTCGAAACCCTAGCCTGCTTTCCTCCTGCCCGCCGCCACTGGGCCTTGCTCGCCATCGCGGGAAAAAACGGGGTCTGACCCTCGGCTCTGCCGGCGGCGAGGTCGGACCCCGTCGTGTTCATGATGCTCGAGGGTTGCCTCCTGTGTTCTTTGCGCGCCATTGCCTGCAAGACATGCAATGAACCCCGAGGGTCGAACTCGTGTGCGAAGGTTAGCAAACCTGCCCTCGTGTGCGAAGGTTAGCAAACCTGCCCGAAGGGTCCAAAAAACGGAAATAAAAGAGTTGAGAGGGTTCGAGGGCGAGAGCGGGTCACGCGAAGGTCGTTCCTCGAGCCAGCCTGAGCGGCGCCACTGCCGAGGGTCCCTTCCCCCAACACTGTCGGCGGCATGGCCGTGCCTGGTGGAGCCGAAGCAGAAGGCCAGGCTGCCGACTGCGTGGCCAGGCGCGCGGAGCCGGGTCGGCCACCAGCTGCAGTGAGGCGTTGTACGGGTGGCAGGCGCCGCTGGCCGCTGCGCGTGCTAGCCACGGGCGCCGCCGGGTGTGGGGTTTGCTGGCACGGCGAGCGCGCGAGCAGTTGGCGCGTAGGCCGCCTGAGGACAGGGGCCGCGGGCCGAGTGGTGCCGACCACCGCCGACACCGTGCAGTCGCCACCATACGTGCATCCAGTGCCGGCCCTAGGATTTTAAGGGCCCTCTGGCGAAATCATTCTGATGGTCCATCTAGTCTGCATAAAATCTTATATGAATGGCCAAATTTTAATTTAGGAGATTGTGTCATTCTAAACCGCGTCAGATAAATGGACCGGAGGGAGTAACACCTAAATTAGAAAAAAACATGAGTATATGAGTACAAAGTAGTAGAAGTCTGTAACAATACAAATAATTAATTTGGATTGAAATGAACAAACAAAAGTACAACTGATTAGCGATCACAATTCACAAGAAGTCAAGAACCAAGATGTTATTGTCATATAGCCTTGCCTGGTCGCCACAATTATGCCTCGTTCTCCGGAAGACCACTCATATAATAGTTAGATCTTTATCATTGATATATGACTTACTTGTCTCTCTCATAAATTTTTATTAATTTTTGTGTCTGTTTATAGTCGACTTATCTCATCTCTCCTCTTTTTTCTCCTCCACCTTAACATTTAGCCAACATACAGTATGTTATTTTACTTGTTCTTAATTAGTTTGTTGATACTTAATGAACTATAAGGCTTCATAGTTTCTATACATAGGTTTGGGCCCCTTAGTTGGTTGGGCCCTCGGCCATCGCACCTCTTGCCCTGCCCCTAGGGCCGGCACTGCGTGCATCCGACCATGGTGCCAGGCAGTGCAGCAATCGCTTTGGTAAGAACTTTTTAATGGAGAATTTCACATATGTTCTTACCATGAGCATTCGTCCAAACACGAGTCACCGAAGAAGGCTACGATCTGGAGGATACCGGAAAAGACGCTCGCTGATGAGGCCGTGGTCTCTTCCGTTCTTTTCTTCGCCGTGTAGGTAGCGACGCATACTTTGTCGTGGCTTCCTTCTACAGCGACGCCGGAAACTTCTCTCCGGCAAGGCCTCCACCAACGAACTGTGAACTGCTCTTCTTGAAGAGATGGGTCTTTGATGCTCTTCCCCTTGAAGAGATTGACTGAGCTATCATTCTTCCTTTCGGAAGAAGAAGCGATGAGCGAGGGTGCTGATAACGTGTTGCGAGTATAATTGCGAAAAATGTAAATGAGACACGGGAGAATAGAATGAATCATCGGGCCATTTCATTGATCATTGATACATATTTATATACAATATGAGAGGAGATCACGGAGGGAAACTCTCCCGCCAAGTAACCACGACGCACGTCCCGTGAACGTGGGGACGTGGGGAGTTTCCTCCCCGTCAAGTAACCACGACTCCGTAGACGTGGGGGCGTGAGGAGTTTCCCATATATGCGTGGTGAGGATGAGATCATCGTATATAAGATATTTGTAACACAAACAACACCTAAATTTCAGCATAAGTGAATGGATCCAGCTACTACTCTCCTGCTGATGTCGATTTGCTACACAACCTGATCAAAATGGAAATGAAAGAAGAATTAAGAGTCTTTTATATGTATGTCATTAAAAAAAGATGGTGTAATCGTCTATATCCCTCGAAGATGAGTTTTAACGTTCTTGTCCCTAGGTTTGAAAAGTTTTCTCTCCCACGCTATTCGGTTTGTTTTCAGCACTAACAATGTTAAATATGGATGGCAAATGACTTCAATGCACCTGAGAATTTTGTTTTCTCATACGCCAGTAGCTATTGGGCGCGAACAGTGGTCTGGCGCGGCGGTGTCGCAGCATGCGGGGCGCGGCGGTGTCGCAGCACGCGGGGCATATGTTACACACTAACGCGTTACATAATTGAGTGTGCATGTACGGACGTCAAAATTTATACATGTTGGACACATGACGGTATAAAATTTTAACGTCAGCCATTAGGCTACTTGTATAAAACAATTGGATAGTTTATGCTAATTAAAATATGTCATATCTAAAATTGTACAAAATTAAAAGATTTGCCGCATTCATATAGATCTTATATGCATCAATTATCGTCGCTAATCTTAATTTAATTCAAGCCTAATCTAATGAGCCGGTAACGATGAGGGCGGGCGGGGCGACAAGGCCGAGCGAGGGCACAGGAGACAGCCCGTCCGGTCCTCCTAGGATTATCGATGCACACTGCAGCCATGTGTGTGCGTACCTGGTGAGTCTTGGCGCTAGCCGGACGCCACGCACGGCCACGGGGACGACGACGGTCTAGTTTAGTTTAACAGAGATGACGACGGTCTAGTTTAGTTTAACGGAGGAGTTTAGAGGGTGTTTGTTTCGTGGCAAAAAAAATAGCCTGTCATATTGGATATGCGGCACTAATGTAGTCTATTAAAAATAAATTAGCAAATGTTTACTGTAGCACCATATTATTAAATCATGAACTAATTAAGTTTAATAAATTCGTCTCGAGAAATAGTCTTCGACTGATAAATTATTTTTTTTAATTACTCTATTTTTAATAGACTAAATTAGAGCCACAAAATTTGATGTGACGGTGCTAAATTTTTTTGATGAGAAACGAACACGCCCCCGCCAGGGGCGGAGCTAGAGCAAATACGAGGAGGGTGCGCTTGCCTTGTGGGTGCATATGATTTTATCATATGGGTACGAATATGGTAAAAATTAGATCATAATTACTGTTTTTTGAAATTTTCGTGGGTGCGCCCGCACCCAATAGAACTTATATAGATCCGCCCATGGCCCCCACGGAGGTCCCCCCGGCAACGGAACAGGAGCAGGCCGCGCCCCGCACCCGCGACACCGCCGCGCCCACTGTTCGCGCAGCAGCTAGTGGTGTCATTCACATTTAATACCGTTAGCATTGAAAACAGACGGAATGCCGTGGAAGAGAAAACTTTTCAGACCCAGGGACAAAACGTTAAAACTCATCTTCAAGAGACATGGATGATTACACATCTTTTGTAATGACGTACAAGTAAAAGGCTGAAGTCTTTTTTCGAAAAACTTTGCTGGAGTTTTTTCAAACCTCATCTTGTGCTCGTTGGCCGATTATTGCATCTCTGTATCAAGGTGGAGAAAAAGTTTAATACAACCCGCCTTATCGGCACCCTAGAAAAGCATGGACGCCTTGTGGCAGAACCGCCCAATAATGTGGCCCACCTGCACACGTCATCGTCGTACGGAGCCCAATGACTGTGCAAATGAAACACGTTACTGGAATGATCCGTCGGGTGTCCCTGCGGAGACCCCCAAATTATCCACGAGCCACAGGACCATCATCATGAAGGTTGGATTAATCACAACATTACAACAGTTGATACAAAATACCATCGGAGTGCGGAAACAAGATAGATAATTTTTACAAAATTATGAAAATGTTACATTTACATAAAAAAAAATAACTGGTGTTGCGGAAGTAGAGTAGTATTACAGAACCACACTTAGGCAGAGTACCTAAGTTGGAGATGAGGAACAACCAGATCACGTCAAGCCTACGGACATGATCAGGATCAACGCCACCTATTAGAAACCTGCAACAGGGTTAACAAACCCGAGTACTGGGGTACTCAACAAGACTTACCCGACAAAGAAAAAGGGGAGGAGACTCAGGAATGAAAGGCTTAGGTAAGGCTTGAACAAGATCGAGAAATTTGCAGAAAGAGCATTTTGGGTTTTTCCGCCAGCAACAAGCACCTCGGGACTCTAACCCAAGAGTACAGGTCCTGTTTGCAGAAAAGCATCTTGTAAAACTTGTTTTTATTTTGGAAAGGTTCAAGTATTCCTCAGTTTCTTCATTGACCATGATTCTTTTTACATTTCAAAACATTCCTAGTTGAGAACCACTCTCCGTTGACAGTCAGTGACCAAGTCTCCATAACCGAGGAGCAACGTTAATCCGGATAAAGAATACTCAGCTGAGGATCCCATTCACACTGCATATGTAGCACCCAAGCTTGCATATGCCAACTCGTCTTCCACGATTCCTCCAAGATTGGGCCCGATCCTACGCCACCCGGAAGTACAGTACACCACTCCAATCCGGGACTCTAACCCACGTGGGTACATGCTACTTCCGCCATCTCTCCACTCCCAGTGCGCGGTTGTCGTCCAATAATGGATTTCTCGGAGCCGGAGCTTTCCGTAGTATGTGAATAGTTACAAGTCTTGACCAGCAGGCCCCCATACGGATGGTCCCTACATTTTTCCGCCAGCGACAAGCACCTCGGGACTCTAACCCAAGAGTACAGGTCCTGTCGGTTTTTCAACCCTGTCCCGGTCGGTGTCAACTGTTGAGTCCGGACTACAACATGACGGCACCGTACCGCGGACAACCTCTTCTCGTCAATGACCACATGCTAGCTAGGCAAGCAGTCATCGAACGGGAAGTAAAGCCAAATTCCCATAAAGATTCTTTTAGTGATCACACTTTTGAAAATGGCATTTATTGCAAATCTATAGTATAGCATCACTAAGCATTTTGCAAATAGTTTTAAAAAGCAGGGCTGGTGGATCTTCTGGTGGAGGTAAATAATGCAGGTAATAGGTCATCACACAACTCCTATAACCTAATGCAGTAGTTTAACTCAAAAGCTTTTTAAGGAAAACATTTTATAAATGGAAGGGTTAAATGCACCGGGGCTTGCCTTAAAGAGAGCGGGCTCGAGGGCGGACTGCAGGAGTCGGAGCTCGAGGTACTTCGGGGTAGGTTCGTCGGCGGCTGGCTTGACGTTGATTCCTTCTGCTTCGGTTACTATACGGATGCAATGATGCATGCACATGAGTATGCTAGTATGAACAAAGTGCAGGATAAAACTAGAGTACAGCTTTGCAAAGAATAAGCGGTTGTTAAAGTGGACAATAGATTACTTATCCCTTTCTAGCAATGTTAATTAAAGCTAGGCCTTATTATGATTATCCTAAGCATCAACCAATCATAGCATCTCAACCATCATAGACCAAAGGGTAGGGGTCTATGACCATCAAACAATCCAAAGATCACATCATCAGACACTTATTACCAACACTAATCACTTTTTCTATTTTCCTAAATTAATTAAAAAGGTCATTTTATGAAGTTGCTCCAAAAATTACCAAATTAATCACATAAGTTCATTATGGTGTAGATAGATGGCAAAACAAATTTCATAATTTTTGGAGGTCATTAGGTGCTCAAATAATCAGACATTAATTAGCAAAAGGCACTATTTAACAATTAAAATAAAGCTCAAAAATCGACTTGTTCCAAAAGATTTCAAAATCTCACCAGAGACTAACATGGCATAAGAAGCTCACAAAAATTTGTCTCATGATTTTTGGAGTTATAAATAATTTTCTAAAAATCCAAAACCATCCATTTATTAATTAAAAGAGGGATTTTACATTTTCAAATTTTTGCACAAAACTCAAGTTTTCATATTTTTATAAAATACTCCAGAGCATAAAGAGTCTACCACAAAAATTTCAGAATTTTGGATGCACACAGAAAATCATACAAAAAGATGAAAAAGGAACACTATTCACAACTTGCCAAAAAGGAAAAGAGCACTGTGCTCTTTCCTCGCAAGGCTCGGGCGAGACGGGAAGGTTTGCTTCGTCCGAGGCCTGGCCCGGAGGCTCGGGCGAGGCGGAGAGCATGCGCTCGCCGAGGCCTGGCTCGGGCGTGGCGGAGAGCTGTCTTGCCGAGGCCTGGCTCGGGGGCTCGGGCGAGACGGACAGTAGGGGCTCGGGCGAAACGCAGACGAGACGGAGGGCTCGGGCGAAACGCAGACGAGACGGACGGCGGACCGGCCGCTCGGGCTTGCGCCTGGGAAAACCGAGTGTGGGGAGAGGTTTGCGGGCTCACCGTGAGTCGGGAGAGAGACTCGGCGAGGCGGTGCAGGGTCGGAGGAGGGAGCTCGACGGTGGAGGTACTCCGGCGGAGCTCTCTGGCGGCGAACGACGTCCGGTGGCTCTGTCCACCAAAAGGGATTACCGAGGTGCGGTTAGGAGCGCTCGAAGGTGAGGAAGAGAGGGCAGGGGTCGGAGGGACGGAGGAACACTCACGACGGCGAATTTCTCTTCTTGCCGAGACGCGGCCGATGCCGGATTTGGGGACGAAGCTCCCGCGCCGGCGATAGGAGGGCGAGGGGTGAAATTGATTGCTCGGGAAGGTGGAGCAGCTCAGGCAAGCGAGGCAACGGCGGGCTCGGCGGGTGCTGGGGAGGTCCGGTGGTGCGGGGCGCCGTGGTTGCGGCAATGGCGGAACCCGGCGGCTTTTATAGCCGCGGGCGGAGCTGGGGGGTCCGGTTAGAAGGATGGGGAGCGTTCGGGCGACATTAATGGAGGTAGGGAACATGGTAGGGCGGCTTGGTGCGGGCGGGAACACGCGCGCGGCGGGGCGGCTTGCCGGCGGCCGGCAACTGCGCGCTGTCCGCGGCCGAGGGGAAAGAGGAAGAGGGTAGGGGATGAGCGAGGCGGCGGTAGGTAGGGGCCGAGAGGAAAAGCGAGCGCCATAGCTTGGCCGCGCGCGGCACGGGCGCGGTCAGCCGACTCGGCAGGGGCGGCGAGGCTCGCGCGCGGTGCGGCGTCCTTGCCGGAGGCCGGGGCCCCCTGGCTTTGAAGTTCGTGCACAGTGACGATATTTAAAGCCAAACTTCCCCTTTCTGAAATTTTGAAATTACTCCCAAAACTTGAACTATACGAAGAAAACTCAAAACACCAAAGTTGCTCAAAATTTTGAGACCTACAACTTTGCCAATATAAACTTTTTCTGAAACTCAAAAGTTTTTGAGATTCTTTTGAAAACCGAAAAAGGGACAAAAATTAAGTTTGGAGGAATTTGAAATTACTTCTGATTTTGTATGGGAACTTGAAAATCTGCAAACACCAAAGTTGTCCCTCTTGACAAGATCTACAACTTTTCCAAAAGGACCAACCTCAAATTTTGAATAGTTTTTAAGTTAATAAAAGAGGGTAAAAACCAGGGTTTGGAATCAGGGTTTTTCAAAAGGGATTTAAATCTGATTTTGATTTTTGAACCTTGGCCAACATAACAAAACTTCAAGACACCCAACTGAACAAGAATTACACAAAGCTAGGCACAGAGGTGAAATTACCATTTTGCCCTTATAGGAAGAAGTGGGCTAATAAGGGTTTTTGCAATAGAGGTACATCACATAAAATGATACACTAAGCAAATGCATACACATGAAATCATGATCAAGATGATTTATGATGCTAATGATGATATGTCAAGTTAATTACATGCTTAAAACACCAGAGGTGTTACATGCCTTCCCCCCTAAAAGAAATCTCGTCCCGAGATTTAAGAAGTGCTTTAAAGGCTGGGTTGAGTAATGGAAAAGGAAATGTGTCATACTTTGTTTACTCGCAAGGAGTTCACAAGGCAACTGGGTTAGGGTTAGGATTACAACCGGGATCAAAACACGGTTGCAAGTAGCAAGGTAGGGGATTTTGAGTGGAGCAAGGAAAAATATCAAGAGCCAAGAGAGAGCGTATATAGTTACGGGCTATATTGGATCATAACTGTAGACTCCGATCCCTGCGCGCACCCAACGGAAAACTTGTGCAACTCGGCACACAAGATTCTTCGGTTCCGTCGCGGCATCGTGGTCGCCAATCATGGCACCATAATAGAGCATAACTTCTATAACTCTCATCCCATAAAGAGGGAAATTATAACCAAAAGCAGGGATTGTCATAATTACAAGGAAAGTGGCTTTGAATTCCCTTTCGGGCATCCAGAAATGAAAGCACTTTAACGGTGGACTTAGAAAGAATTATGACGATAAGCCGGTATATTAGCGAGCACCTGACAGTAACTCCCTATGGTGGCCGTCCATAGGTGGACTCCAGGTTCCTACACTTTTATCCGGTCCATGGATCACGGTCCTTTCAAAGAACACAATTTCAGTAACTTTCAACCCCATTCGTCGTTTACACGACATCAGCAAATGGTATGTGCTAATTCAAGGCATGACACACAACTATCAAGGGAGAACAAAGATTTGCCCTGATTCTGACTTTTATGTGGTAGAGTGTATGAAAGGTATCCAAAAGTTCTCAAGGATCAGAACTTATGGAGCAAAGTAGCAAGGGTAACGGAATTTAGGGACGATCAGCCATCGGGGATCATAACTGTTTTTTTAGAATTTAGAGAAGAAGCACATTTTAACATTATGTATGATATGATGCATGCTCGTCCTATACGACCTCTCACTGACAGGAGATTTCTGTCTCCACCTGTTAGTTAGATATAGGGCTATACTTATATACTAGCTTCACTGACTTGGTACCTTCTGTCGGAATCACTATATAGTCTTCACGAAGTCTTTCAGCAAAGCAAAACTTAGGGAAGGATCATTTTTTAATTTGTTACTTCCAAAAACTTTTAGGTTAAGAATCATTTTGAAGTTTTTCAAAAGGGTAATGTTTGCAACCAGTCTTCCTTGATGACAATCCTGCTCTGATACCATTCTGTGGCAGAACCGCCCAATAATGTGGCCCACCTGCACACGTCATCGTCGTACGAGCCCAATGACTGTGCAAATGAAACACGTTACTGGAATGATCCGTCGGGTGTCCCTGCGGAGACCCCCAAATTATCCACGAGCCACAGGACCATCATCATGAAGGTTGGATTAATCACAACATTACAACAGTTGATACAAAATACCATCGGAGTGCGGAAACAAGATAGATAATTTTACAAAATTATGAAGATGTTACATTTACATAAAAAAAATAACTGGTGTTGCGGAAGTAGAGTAGTATTACAGAACCACACTTAGGCAGAGTACCTAAGTTGGAGATGAGGAACAACCAGATCACGTCAAGCCTACGGACATGATCAGGATCAACGCCACCTATTAGAAACCTGCAACAGGGGTTAACAAACCCTGAGTACTGGGGTACTCAACAAGACTTACCCGACAAAGAAAAGGGAGGAGACTCAGGAATGAAAGGCTTAGGTAAGGCTTGAACAAGATCGAGAAATTGCAGAAAGAGCATTTTGGGTTTTTCCGCCAGCAACAAGCACCTCGGGACTCTAACCCAAGAGTACAGGTCCTGTTTGCAGAAAAAGCATCTTGTAAAACTTGTTTTTTATTTTGGAAAGGTTCAAGTATTCCTCAGTTTCTTCATTGACCATGATTCTTTTTACATTTCAAAACATTCCTAGTTGAGAACCACTCTCCGTTGACAGTCAGTGACCAAGTCTCCATAACCGAGGAGCAACGTTAATCCGGATAAAGAATACTCAGCTGAGGATCCCTATTCACACTGCATATGTAGCACCCAAGCTTGCATATGCCAACTCGTCTTCCACGATTCCTCCAAGATTGGGCCCGGTCCTACGCCACCCGGAAGTACAGTACACCACTCCAATCCGGGACTCTAACCCACGTGGGTACATGCTACTTCCGCCATCTCTCCACTCCCAGTGCGCGGTTGTCGGTCCAATAATGGATTTCTCGGAGCCGGAGCTTTCCGTAGTATGTGAATAGTTACAAGTCTGACCAGCAGGCCCCCATACGGATGGTCCCTACATTTTTCCGCCAGCGACAAGCACCTCGGGACTCTAACCCAAGAGTACAGGTCTTGTCGGTTTTTCAACCCTGTCCCGGTCGGTGTCAACTGTTGAGTCCCAGTCCCGGACTACAACATGACGGCACCGTACGCGCGGACAACCTCTTCTCGTCAATGACCACATGCTAGCTAGGCAAGCAGTCATCGAACGGGAAGTAAAGCCAAATTCCCATAAAGATTCTTTTAGTGATCACACTTTTGAAAATGGCATTTTATTGCAAATCTATAGTATAGCATCACTAAGCATTTTGCAAATAGTTTTAAAGCAGGGCTGGTGGATCTTCTGGTGGAGGTAAATAATGCAGGTAATAGGTCATCACACAACTCCTATAACCTAATGCAGTAGTTTAACTCAAAAGCTTTTTAAGGAAAACATTTTATAAATGGAAGGGTTAAATGCACCGGGGCTTGCCTTAAAGAGAGCGGGCTCGAGGGCGGACTGCAGGAGTCGGAGCTCGAGGTTACTTCGGGGTAGGTTCGTCGGCGGCTGGCTTGACGTTGATTCCTTCTGCTTCGGTTACTATACGGATGCAATGATGCATGCACATGAGTATGCTAGTATGAACAAAGTGCAGGATAAAACTAGAGTACAGCTTTGCAAAGAATAAGCGGTTGTTAAAGTGGACAATAGATTACTTATCCCTTTCTAGCAATGTTAATTAAAGCTAGGCCTTATTATGATTATCCGCATCACCAATCATAGCATCTCAACCATCATAGACCAAAGGGTAGGGGTCTATGACCATCAAACAATCCAAAGATCACATCATCAGACACTTATTACCAACACTAATCACTTTTTCTATTTTCCTAAATTAATTAAAAAGGTCATTTTATGAAGTTGCTGCCCAAAATTACCAAATTAATCACATAAGTTCATTATGGTGTAGATAGATGGAAAACAAATTTCATAATTTTTGGAGGTCATTAAGTGCTCAAATAAAATCAGACATTAATTAGCAAAAGACACTATTTAACAATTAAAATAAAAGCTCAAAAATCGACTTGTTCCAAAAGATTTCAAAATCTCACCAGAGACTAAACATGGCATAAGAAGCTCACAAAAATTTGTCTCATGATTTTTGGAGTTATAAATAATTTTCTAAAAATCCAAAACCATCCATTTATTAATTAAAGAGGGATTTTACATTTTCAAATTTTTGCACAAAACTCAAGTTTCATATTTTTATAAAATACTCCAGAGCATAAAGAGTCTACCACAAAAATTTCAGAATTTTTGGATGCACACAGAAAATCATACAAAAAGATGAAAAAGGAACACTATTCACAACTGCCAAAAAGGAAAAGAGCACTGTGCTCTTTCCCTCGCAAGGCTCGGGCGAGACGGGAAGGTTTGCTTCGTCCGAGGCCTGGCCCGGAGGCTCGGGCGAGGCGGAGAGCATGCGCTCGCCGAGGCCTGGCTCGGGCGTGGCGGAGAGCTGTGCTTGCCGAGGCCTGGCTCGGGGGCTCGGGCGAGACGGACAGTAGGGCTCGGGCGAAACGCAGACGAGACGGAGGGCTCGGGCGAAACGCAGACGAGACGGACGGACGGACGGCCGCTCGGGCTGCGCTGGGAAAACCGAGTGTGGGGAGAGGTTTGCGGCTCACCGTGAGTCGGGAGAGAGACTCGGCGAGGCGGTGCAGGGTCGGAGGAGGGAGCTCGACGGTGGAGGTACTCCGGCGGAGCTCTCTGGCGGCGAACGACGTCCGGTGGCTCTGTCCACCAAAAAGGGATTACCGAGGTGCGGTTAGGAGCGCTCGGAGGTGAGGAAGAGAGGGCAGGGGTCGGAGGGACGGGAGGAACACTCACGACGGCGAATTTCTCTTCTTGCCGAGACGCGGCCGATTGCCGGATTTGGGGACGAAGCTCCCGCGCCGGCGATAGGAGGGCGGAGGGGTGAAATTGATTGCTCGGGAAGGTGGAGCAGCTCAAGGCGAAGGCAACGGCGGGCTCGGCGGGTGCTGGGGAGGTCCGGTGGTGCGGGGCGCCGTGGTGGCGGCAATGGCGGAACCCGGCGGCTTTTATAGCCGCGGGCGGAGCTGGGGGTCCGGTTAGAAGGATGGGGAGCGTTCGGGCGACATTAATGGAGGTAGGGAACATGGTAGGGCGGCTTGGTGCGGGCGGGAACGCGCGCGCGCGCGGGGCGGCTTGCCGGCGGCCGGCAACTGCGCGCTGTCCGCGGCCGAGGGGAAAGAGGAAGAGGGTAGGGGATGAGCGAGGCGGCGGTAGGTAGGGGCCGAGAGGAAAAGCGAGCGCCATAGCTTGGCCGCGCGCGGCACGGGCGCGGGTCAGCCGGACTCGGCAGGGGCGGCGAGGCTCGCGCGCGGTGCGGCGTCCTTGCCGGAGGCCGGGCCCCCTGGCTTTGAAGTTCGTGCACAGTGACGATATTTAAAGCCAAACTTCCCCTTTCTGAAATTTTGAAATTACTCCCAAAACTTGAACTATACGAAGAAAACTCAAACACCAAAGTTGCTCAAAATTTTGAGACCTACAACTTTGCCAATATAAACTTTTCTGAAACTCAAAAGTTTTTGAGATTCTTTTGAAAACCGAAAAAGGGACAAAATTAAGTTTGGAGGAATTTGAAATTACTTCTGATTTTGTATGGGAACTTGAAAATCTGCAAACACCAAAGTTGTCCCTCTTGACAAGATCTACAACTTTTCCAAAAGGACCAACCTCAAATTTTGAATAGTTTTTAAGTTAATAAAAGAGGGGTAAAAACCAGGGTTTGGAAATCAGGGTTTTCAAAAGGGATTTAAAATCTGATTTTGATTTTTGAACCTTGGCCAACATAACAAAACTTCAAGACACCCAACTGAACAAGAATTACACAAAGCTAGGCACAGAGGTGAAATTACCATTTTGCCCTTATAGGAAGAAGTGGCTAATAAGGGTTTTTGCAATAGAGGTACATCACATAAAATGATACACTAAGCAAATGCATACACATGAAATCATGATCAAGATGATTTATGATGCTAATGATGATATGTCAAGTTAATTACATGCTTAAACACCAGAGGTGTTACACGCCTTGAGCACCCCTAGTGCAGCAAAATCTTGCGTGGCCAGCTAGGAGATCTATGCTTGGGCAGTTGAGCGGCGGCGGCGCCGCTTGCGCACACTGATGTCACTGTCCAACGAAAACATCTCACGAAGCGCCTGCATGTTATTGGGCTCACCACCGAAGATTTCGTCATACACCTTGATAGCTGACACAGACGGAGACGCCATCTCGCTAGTTAGACTGACTCCAACAAGAAAAACACAAACCTGATAGTCATTCCAGGATTTGGGTGCTGCACAGCAAATGAGTCCCTCACCCAAATTTGTTCTTCTCCAACAGGCGAAGGCAGAGGAGAGCCCCTACATCGCCTTCCTCGCCACCGAGCTCCACCCGCCGAGTTCTTCACCTCGTCGTCGTTGTCTGCGGTAGATCTGCCACCTCCCTCCTCGCCTCGCCGTCATTGTCCGCGCTAGATCTGCCGCCTCCCTCCATGGTCCTCATTCGTCTGCGGTGGCCAACAGAGAAGGCGAAGACACGACGGCCGACAAAGAAGATGAAGGCGCGGTCGTCGAGGGAGGGCAGGTGCGAGAACGTCGACGCGAGGGCGGGTCACGAGTTGCCGGCGCGAAGACGACGAGGCGAGATGTGGGCCTTTGCGTGCGGCTGACCACCTCCCTCTTCCTCCGATGCGGCGGCAACAATTTGCGTAGCGAGGAGAGATTTGACACTTTTTTGCGTATGCTTTGGGTTGATAGGCAAAAGACATCGTGTGATTGGGTCATCTATTGGAAGATATATTCGATTGGCAAAATACTGTGCATGACTTATTTCTGAGTCTAGGTCTCCCTGTTGGAGACAGTGTTAGACCTAGGTACTCACCTCACTTGGGCACCAGGGTATGCTTGGACACCGGGGTATGCGACAGGCGTCTGCTCCTCTTGGGGAGTGTGGACGGGGGTTGTCCGCCGTGGGCCGTATGATCAACGGGCAGCTCCAGGAGAGGTGGTTGCTCGTTGGCTGACTCACGAAGCTATTGTGTGGCCTCCCACGATTCATCCTACAGCTAAAAAGATCCGGTGGTCATCGTCAGCGCGGAATAATCGCCCCCCCCCCCCCCCCCCCCCCCCCCCCCCCCCCCCCTCCCTCCGGCGCGCTAATCACCCGCCCCGCGCTAATCTCGCCCGGCCGGCTCGGGCGCACAACCGTCAGCTCAAGCACGACGCCAAACTCGCCCCCGAGGCCTGCGCAGGACTCCGTGCTCCTTCCCTCCCCCCTCCCCGTCTCTCATTCGAGGCCGCTCGAGTGACCCGCGCCGGTCCGACCATCCACGCCGGCGCACTGTGAGCAGCAGCAGCATCTTCGCTCCGCCCGGCATCCACGCCGGCACACTGCCTCCCCGCCCCGCCCCGCCCCGCCCGGCAGCGCCGCCGTCTGAACGCCTCCATCCGGCAGCCGCCCTCCTCGTCGCCCGGGAGCCTCCATCCGGCCGCCAACCTCTGCGACGCTCGGGAGCCTCCATCCGGCCGCCGGCCGTTGGGTGCCAATTTGTCGACGCCCGTCGCAGATTCGACATCCGCTGCCGATTCGACGTCTGCCACCGTCTCGTCATCCTCGTCTGAAGTCCTTAACCGGCTCGTCCCAGGTAAGTGTATATAGATTCTGCTGCTAGCCTGCTATTCCACCCCTACTTCGTGCCTCTTGTGATTACGGAGATGCAGACACATTTTTTTCCACCTATATGATAGGAGTGTTCTTGCTGGACCTGTTCGAAGCAAGTAAGTGTAGATACTGAGTACGAGTCATGGCTGCACATGCTGCTCCATATACTCTCTATATCGGTTCAGTGCCGTGCTGACCTACAGCAAAGCACAGGTTTCTTCCAAATCCCAAACCGAGTCTAGCTAAGCAGCGTTGTTAAATTTGCAGCTTTGACCATGGTTTTTAGTCATCTTTATTTTTTCAAAGTTTAAACATAATCTCAGTGGTAGGATCAAATATTTGATATCCACAGGATAGAATGGACCAAGAAGAAGAAAGAAAGGCCCGGCAATTCTTTACTTAACTTGGCTTGCATGGGTGTAAAAAGCATTCTACCTCCATGTCTATAGGCTCTACAAACTAAATATATTAGCATCTCAGTTTGCCGGCTTAAGTTAAGAAGCATTTCTCACACAGCCCATTTTCTGTAATATTTGGGTCATTTTCTATGCCGCTAGAGACTGCTGTTGACGTGTCTTCGTTGTTAAGCAGGGAGAAGCACATGGTCCAGCACTCGGCAGGTCCGGTCTTCAGGTGACGCGTCATCCTCTACCTCTGCGTGGTGCTTCAGGAATGGTGTGTTGCCTTCAGCTTCTCCCCCGTACTTGGTTTTTGTCTTGGTGATGTGATGTACAATGCTGCTCTAGGTGCTTGTTGAAATGACTGAGTGAAAAAAGTGTATCCAGATTGGAGCATGAATTGAGTAGTGTTGTGTGATTGTATCCAGATTGAAGTCATTCGCAGTCAAACTGAATTCCAGCACCTCCCTCACTCCGGGACCAATCAAAATGAGTTCCATTATTTCTCGTCTTGCTCTCGATGCCCTCGGATTTGAAAACAGTGGCCTACAGGAGCTCGTTCATGGCAACCTTTGGTCAGCTGATGCTGTTATGCATCACAGCACTGCCGGCAAGCTGTCGGCAAGCATCGCTTCTATGTGTTTTCTTGTGATTTCTCTCTACTTCTATTATTCCTCTCATATATGGATTGAGAGAAAACATAAGTTCAAACACAATCAGGCCAGACCATGATGAACTAACCAAAATTCCAAGTAGTGAAAGATTCGGTTGGGTATAGATACCCTTTTCTTTTCCAAATGCAATATTGATCCTTTCACATTTGTCACATCCTATAATAAAATAAAATACTAAAGAGATATAGAGTATGCCCTTTCCAGTGAGGAAAAGCGTGCTGATATTGGATATTGGAAAGGATAAACTTGACTACAAAAATTATTTATGGCACCCTCTGAATTCTGAAACTAGATCTTTGCAGTCTAGAAAAACCTGCTGACATTGGAAAGGATGAACTTGACTACAAAAAATTTTTTAATGGCATTCTCTGATTCCAACCTTGATGAAACTAAACCGAGCATCAGCAGCTCCTCACTACATTTTACTGTTTCCTTTTGTCCTGCAGAGGTAGTTGTGGCTGCAAAGCTACATTTAATGTTTCTTTTGCTTGGCACATTGAGAGCCAGAAGGCAATAATACACCACAACAACAACCAAGCCTCTTAGTCCCAAACAAGTTGGGGTAGACTAGAGTTGAAACCCAACAAGAGACCCTAGTCACGGTTCAGGCACGTCAATGGCTGCTCTCCATGCATTTCTATCCAAACATAGATCTCTAGGTATATCCCAACTTTTTAGATCCCTCTTTATTGCCTCCCCCACGTCAATTTCGGTCTACCTCTACCTCTCCTCACATGAAAATCTTGGGCTAAAACTCCACAATGCACTGATGCCTCCGGAGGTCTCCTTTGGACATGACCAAACCACCTCAACCGATGTTGGACCAACTTTTCTTCAATTGGTGCTACCCCTAGCCGGTCACGAATATCGTCATTTCGGACTCGGTCCATCCTTGTGTGGCCACAAATCCAGCGCAACATACGCATTTCTGCAACACTCATTTGTTGGACATGTCTTCTTTTAGTAGGCCAACATTCTGCTCCATACAACATAGCCGGTCTAATCGCCGTCCTATAAAACTTGCCTTTGAGCTTTTGTGGTACCCTCTTGTCACAGAGAATACCAGATGCTTGGCGCCACTTCATCCACCCTGCTTTGATCCTATGGCTAACATCTGCATCAATATCTCCATCCTTCTGTAACATCGATCCAAGATACCGGAAGACATCTTTCTTAGGCACCACTTGGTCTTCCAAGCTCACCTCTCCCTCTTCCTGTGCAGCATTGCCGAAATCACATCTCATGTACTCAGTCTTAGTCCTGCTTATTCTAAACCCTTTGGACTCAAGGGTCTGCCGCCACAACTCTAGTTTCCTATTTACTCCTGTCTGACTCTCATCAACTAACACTACATCGTCTGCAAAAAGCATACACCAAGGGATATCTCCTTGTATGTCCCTCGTAACCTCATCCATAACCAAGGCAAAGAGATATGGGCTCAAGGCTGACCCTTGATGAAGACCTATTTTAATCGGAAAGAAATCAGTGTCACCATCATTTGTCCGCACACTGGTCTCGACGTTGTTGTACATGTCCTTGATGAGGGTAACATATTTGTGTTGGGACTTTATGTTTGTCCAAAGCCCACCACATAACATTCTTTGGTATCTTGTCGTACGCCTTCTCCAAGTCAATGAAAACCATGTGTAGGTCCTTCTTTTGCTCCCTGAACCGCTCCATAACTTGTCTTATTAAGAAGATTGCTTCTATGGTTGACCTTCCAGGCATGAAACCAAATTGGTTCATGGATATCCGCGCCGACCCTCGCAATCTATGCTCAATAACTCTCTCCCAACAACTTCATCGTGTGGCTCATCAACTTAATTCCTCGATAATTAGTGCAGCTTTGGACGTCTCCCTTGTTCTTGTAGATTGGAACCAATATGCTTCTTCTCCACTCCTGAGGCATCTTGTTTGAACGATAGATATTGTTAAACAACTTGGTTAGCCATACTACAGCTATATCCCCGAGGCATCTCCACACCTTGATTGGAATACCATCAGGACCCATCGCTTTATCCACTTTCATCCTTTTCAAAGCTTCTCTAACCTCCTGCTCTTGTATCCTCCGCACATAGCGCCTATTGGTGTCATCAGATGAGTCATCCAACCGAACGGTGGAGTTCTCATTCTCCCCATTGAACAAATTATCAAAATATTCTTGCCACCTATGTCTAATCTCATCTTCCTTCACCAAGAGTTGCTCCCTCTTATCCTTAATGCACTTGACTTGGTTGAAGTCCCTTGTCTTCTTATCACGAGCCCTAGCCATCCTATAAATGTCCTTCTCTCCTTCCTTCGTATTCAAACGTTGGTAAAGATCCTCGTAAGCCCGCCCCTTCGCCTCCCCCACCGCTCGTTTTGCAGCCTTCTTAGCCACCTTGTACTTTTCTATGTTGTCCGCGCACCGGTCTTGGTACAAGCACTTATAGCATTCCTTTTTTTCCTTAATAGCCTTTTGCACATCTTCATTCCACCACCAAGTGTCTTTTGGATCGCGACCACTTCCTTTAGACACTCCAAGCACCTCTGCGGCAACCTTCCGAACGCAAGTTGCCATCTTCTCCCACATGTTGTTTGCATCTCCTTCGTCTTTCCAAGGGCCCTCATCAATAACTCTTTCTTTGAAGCCCTTCAATGCTTCTCCCTTTAAATTCCACCACTTTGTCCTCGCACTCTTGGCTTGTTTGACCCTACGAGCATGCACCAGGAAGCGAAAATCGGCCACCAATAGCTTGTGTTGAGAAACCACACATTCTCCAGGTATCACCTTACAATCCTCGCAAGTGTGTTTATCCCCCTTCTTGTAAGGACAAAGTCGATCTGGCTAGAGGAACGACCACTACTAAAGGTCACTAAATGGGAAGGTCTCTTTCTAAAGAAAGTGTTGGCTATCATCAGATCGAAAGCTGTAGCAAAATCTAGGACATCCACTCCCTCCTGGTTCCTACTACCATAACCGAAACCACCATGAGCCGCCTCAAAACCTGCACTTGAAGACCCTACATGGCCATTTAGGTCCCCTCCTATGAAGAGCTTCTCACTGCTAGGTACAGCTCTAACCAAGTCCATCCAAATCTTCCCAGAACTGCCTCTTAACACTCTCATCATGGCCTACTTGAGGGGCATAAGCACTAATTACGTTTAGAACCATATCACTAACGACAAGTTTAACTAAGATAATCCTATCTCCTTGTCTTCTCACCTCCACTACTCCATCCTTCAGGCTCTTGTCAATCAGAACTCCTACTCCATTAATATTTGAAGTTGTCCCTGTGTACCAGAGCTTAAAACCAGTATTTTCCACCTCCTTCGCCTTCTGACCCTTCCATTTAGTCTCTTGGACGCACAAGATATTTACACGCCTCCTAACCGCTGTATCAACTAACTCTCTTAACTTACCCGTGAGGGACCCTACGTTCCAACTGCCTAGACGAATCCTAGTTGGCTCGACTAGCTTCCTTACCCTTCTCACCCGCCGAGTCAGATGAGAAGACCCTTGCACATTTTTCACCACATCCGGGCGCCGATGTGGCGCGCCACTAAGGATGCGACGACCCGATCCTTGCTCACTTGGCACCATGCCCAGATCACGACACGGCGCGTCACGGGGGTGACGACCCGGCCCTTGCTCATTTGACACCATGCCCGGGTTCCGACATGGCGCGTCGCTAAGAGGGTTACGCCCCAACGGGATTCTTTTGGGTTTCATCTCCATAAGGTTAGCTAGGTTTTTACGTTGGCTCGCCAAGCCTATCACAACCCTCCTCCTTAACCAGGGCTTGGGACCTGCTATGTTGAGCCACCATAGACACCCCAACATAGGCGGAGTTAGAAGGCAATAATAACAAGTGTGCATAATTTCTGCATATTGTCATTCATCCTTCTTGCTGGGCACTTTTTTTTGCTCTTCAACTACTGTTAGTCTGCAACAGCTATTTCCTAGAGTTTGATGATGCTGATTTCAGTTCTTAGGGGCGGATCTGCACACACAGTCTTGCTGTACTGTGAACTGCATGCTATAACTTATATTGCTAAAAATTACCATGTGTTTCTGCAAATATTTGATCTAAGGGCCTGTTTGGTTGGTGACCGTAACTTGCCACGCCTGACCTTCGGCAAACTGTGGCTGCCACAGAAAGTCTGGCGAGTAAAATCGAAGCCACACCTGTGGCAAAGTTTGGCAAGAAAATGAGTCTATGACGTGTGGGGCATAGTGCTAAGAAAGTGTGACGTGCCATAACTGTGGCAGTGAACCAAACGACTGCCAGGAAAATTGTGGCACGACGAATCTGTGGCGTGGCAAGTTCTGGTCACCAACCAAACGGACCCTAACTATTCTAGACCTTACTGACATAGCATGTTGAAATTGCATGTGCTTCCGATTGGCTTATTGATGCCAATTTTTTATAGGACAATTAAAGAGGTGAGCAGCTGTAAGTATGAGCTACATGATTCCTAGGTTTGTTCAGATACTCCATATATTATTTTATTTTCCTATAGTTACTTTGGTTTAAGGCTTCATCAAATATATATTTGCATAGCTATCTTGATATTCTTCAACTAATGGTTACTGTGTTAGACAACTGGTAAAATTGTGAGTAAATTCAATGGAAAATAGACTCTTCGGCACCATTGGATGACAAGACTAACACCACTAATGGAGGTAACCAAAATACATGTGCAATTACTATATTCAATTTAACATAATGTTTTTATTATATATAAAAATGATAATCAAGGCTATATGGATGTAACACTGCAGGAAGCGATGTTGGACAACGCAGGAGAGAAAGATATAGGGCTCGATGGCACACAATGTCTCAAGAGAAAAGAGATGAAAAAAATAAAAAACGTCGAGAAGCATATAAAAGAAAAAGAGAGCAACAACTACGTATCGAAACTACAATGGTTGTATAGTAGAAATGTTGGTAAATAATAATATAGATATTACTATTGATGTTTCTTATATGTGATGTATCACAATTGGTAGATGGTCAGGATGCATCAAACAGGGAAAATATGGATCCTAATGAAACAGATTATTGGTTGCATAGGAATGATTCACTCCATGCAAACAATATTGATCGTATGGTTATATCCAATCGGTTATCAGGTAATTAAACGGTGTTAATATAGCATCAACACCTATATTTTTTTGTATTGGTGGATCTATTAAGTAGCTCTATATACAACAAGAGGATTGTTAAGGATATCTAATGTGTTCTGTTTTTCTGCTATTATTTTAACTCAACATAACTATGTAGGGATGATGTAATTACTGCCCGCAGCATAGTTAATGAAGGCATGCAGTTACAAGGCACCCAACGCTTCACGTAAGAGAGAGTTAACAAATGAGCAAGTCATGGCTCATCGTGCAAGGTGTAGGATACAACATGCAAACATGACACCTGAGCAACGGGAACAAAGGTGCAAGCGACAGAGACTTTACAATGAAACCCCAATTCGTAAACAGGCGATGAAAGTGGCTAAGAAACGCTCTAGGGAGGTGCATAAACACACCATAAACAGTGAGTCCATCGCATTGGAGAATCCACTGTATGATCCAAAATTTGAGTGGCCCACTACTAGGCCTCATGGGCCTCATGGATCCACAGTAAGTCCCAGTGATTGGACAATACCAGAATCCAATGCAACACATATTTGCTTCCCACAAGCTACTGAAGAGACAAATGACGATGATGATGATGATGATGAATGTCCTAATATATTGCTCGAGCATATGACACCGAGACAAAATGTTTCATCTGGACAAAGACATTCTTTATTAGCTCGTCGTAACACTATGTTTGAGCGTCGCATCGGTCAGAACACAAGGACTAGCTAACAATGATGATGAATGCATGGCTAGAGCACCTAGATGAAAATACACCCTGCCTCAGTCAACTATGACCAATAACGGTAATATAATGATGCCTTCTTACCCTCATTCCTTGACCTAAAACCCCTTAAATCCTTCTCACAACCATGTCCATCATGTGATTGACATAAAGTACTAGACCAAGCAATCAAAATGCATGAGCTACACCTGCACACCTTATTTGATGACACCGGTAATTTGCACTACTTTTAACATTCTTTGCAGTATTGATTTCCTTTATTTGATTTCTCATGGCACTATGACGATCACAGACGATGACGAGGGTGATATATTTGAAGATGATGAGGAAGAGGATGAGGGATATCTGTTGCTGGCCAAGGTATTTATACCAAAAACCAAATACCCTTTCTAAACATGCACTTCTTTATGTAACGTTTATTTTTAAAATGTCATTTCATTAGAGGAATCAGATGACGATGTCCAAAGTGAGATTCCTGATGAAGACACAGCTTCTACCCCTGAAGTACCTGATCCGTATGAAAAGGTGTACAGTAACATACCTTTGGAGACGCACATGCTAAAATCTGTCCCAAACTGCCAGCACTGCGGTGCCAAGAGATTTCCAAAAGAACCACCTGGGTTTTGTTGTCGCAGCGGAAAAATCGAGCTAAATGCACCAGTCATACCAGACCAGCTCATGAGGCTTTGGACGAGCTCTGACACAGACTCTAGGCACTTTCATAACAATATTAGGTTTTTTAATGGCCACTTCTCATTCACCTCCCTCTATTGTCGCCTCGACAGCACGACTGCTAGCATGAGAAATAGCGGCATATATACCTTTCGTGCACATGGCATGATCTACCACAACATAAGGTCATTTGGGAAATAAGATGGTATAGAGCCCAGACATCTTGAGCTTTACTTCTATGACGACGATCCAAGCCTTGAACACCGATACAGAAGGTGTCGTGAAGAGCAGTGCCAAAAAGATAAAGAAGTTATACAAAGATTGGTGGACATCCTTCGTGACAACCCGTACTCGAGGCATTTAAGGAGTATGGGGCAAGCTGAACATCTCGAGGACTATCGTCTCACACTCAACCTTGACCAAAAATTAGACCAAAGGACATACAACGTGCCAATGACTTCAGAAGTGGCTGCTGTTTGGATCGAGGGTAGTGAACTCCTTGGCCAATTTCAGAATAGTGTTGTTCTTCATGGAAAAGATAGGAGCAGGCATGACATCCGATCGTACCATGGATGCTATGATGCTCTTTCATACCCTCTATTCTTCCCTAGGGGTGAGCTTGGATGGCATATGGATATCCCAAAGAAAGGTGTTACTAGGGAGGATGTCAACACGGCTCGTGCCTTGCGTAAGGCTCATAGTGGATCAGAAGAAGAAGAAACAGGTTTGTTTATCTTCTTGTACTTTTCATGTACAATACCCAACTGTTATCCTGTAAAAACCTCTAAACATAGCTTTTTTGACTCTCCGGGAAATCTATGTGTTTCTGTGCGTGACTACTACTGCTACAAGTTCCCATACGGCCAGGAATTTTTAATCCCATACTTTATGGCAAGCGTCTTTTCCAACAGTTTGCGGTGGATACGTACATCAAAATTGAGAGTTCTCGTTTAGATTACATACGAAACCATTAAAAGGAGATTAGGGCTGACCTCTACCAAGGATTGGTTGATAGCCTACATGCTGGTGAAGTAGATCAGAAGTTGTTGGGAAGCGTACAGTGATGCCTTCATCTTTTATCGGAGGCCCAAGGGACATGAGGCGTAGGTACTTGGCTGCAATGGCACTGGTGCGGAGGTTTGGAAAACCAGATATCTTCCTCACTATGACATGTAATCCCAAGTGGGAAGAGATCACTCGTGAGTTGTACCCTGGACAAAAACCACAAGATCATCCAGATCTTATTGATTGGGTCTTTAGGGCAAAGCTGGAAGAACTTAAGCACATGTTGATCAAAAAGTCTATTCTCGGAAAGGTTCGTGCACATGTGTATGTCGTGGAGTTCCAAAAGAGGGGTCTACTGCATGCACATTTTTTGCTAATCATGGAGGGACGCTACAAAATCACATGCCAAGAGCAGTACGACCTTCTCATCTCAGCTGAGCTACCAAACAAGAAGAAGTATCCAAACCTGTATAAAATGGTTGCAAAGCACATGATGCATGGCCCTTGTGGAGCACTTAATCGCAATTGCCCGTGCACAAAGGGCCATGAATCATGCAAGAACCATTACCCGTGACCTTTCTGTGATGCCACATTACTAGGCAAGGATTCATACCCGGTTTACAGATGGCGTGACGATGGTAGAAAGGAAAAAGGTTGCGGGCATGACCTTGACAATAGATGGGTCGTGCCTTACAACCCATACCTCCTGCGTCTGTTCAATTGCCACATAAATGTTGAGGCATGTGGGAGCATAAAGGCAAGTCAAGTATTTGTTTAAGTACATTTATAAGGGTCATGACCGCGCATCTGTGGCTATGAGAGAGGCTGACAAGGATGACAATGAAGGAAACATCGATGAGATCAAACAGTACAGGGATGCTAGATGGGTAACTCCTCCAGAAGCCTTGTGGAGGATATATGGTTTTGATATAAGTGATAGGTACCCTTCTGTGTTGTCCTTGCAACTCCATCTTCCTGGCATGCACATGGTGTCATTTCACCAGCATGAGGGTGTTCGATGAGTGCTTAATCGTCCAGGTATTGAAAGGTCAATGCTTACAGCTTGCTTTGAGAAGAACAACACATCTGAACATGCCCGCGGTATATTGTATCGGGACTTTCCTGAGTATTATAAGTGGGACTCGCAGGGAAAATCATGGATTAGGAGGGCACAAACGAATCATTTAAGACAGATCGGAAGAGTTGTATGTGCCAATCCGGCTGAAGGGGAGCGTTGCTATCTTAGGGTTCTTCTAAACCATGTGGCTGGCGCAACCTCCTTTGTTGATCTAAGAACAGTTTTTGGCATACTCCTACCAACTTTTCGTGAAGCTGCAGAAAAAAGGGGCCTTATTGAAGTGGACAACACACTACATGAGAGCCTTGCTGAAGCTACTCAGTGGATGATGCCATATGCACTGCGAAGGCCCTTTGCAACAATCTTGGTCTTTTGTGAGCCCAGTGATGTGTTAGAACTTTGGGAAAAGCACAAGGAGGCAATGTCAGAGGACTACAAACGTAATAATCAATCCAACTTTGCAGTGGAGCAGATGATGCTTATAGATATTCAGAAGTTGTTAGAATCAATGCAGAAGGACATTAAGATGTACCCACTTCCTGATATCAATGATAAATATGAAACCGTGTAGTGATATTCCTAGGGAGATTTTTGAGGAGGTAGCGTTCATGCAAGCGTTGATGACATAGAACTAGCAAAGACACTTAACGAGGAGCAGCAGGCTGCATACAATGAGATTATGTCTGTTGTTGATAGCGAACATGGGGGGTTTCCTCTTCGTGGATGGACCTAGCGGCACCGGGAAGACTTATCTAATAGGCCCTGCTCGCTACTATACGTAGTCAGAACAGATTGTTGTGGCAACAACAACTTTTTTGGTTGCAGCCTCAATAATGCCTGGTGGCAGAACTGCCCACTCGCGCTTCAAATTCCCCTCACCCTCGAAGATGGATCCTTCTGCAGCTTCACAAAACAAAGTGGTACCGCTAAATTACTTCGGACTTCATCCCTTATTATTTGGGACGAGGTGACGATGATGAAGAGGCAAGGTGTCGAGGCGCTAGACAACAGCCTCCGTGATATCATGGACTGTCCTAACTTGCCATTTGGGGGGAAGACTATGGTGTTTGGTGGAGATTTTAGGCAGGTTCTCCCAGTTGTTCGAAGAGGGTCTAGGGCTCAAGTAGTCGGTGCCTCACTGCGGATGTCGTATCTTTGGAATTCTATGCGACATCTAAAACTGGTGTGCAACATGAGAGCCAAGAACGACCCAAGGTTTGCAAAATACCTCCTACGTGTCGGCGGAGGCTCTGAGGAGGCTAATGTCGATGGTGAAATTCGCCTTCCTAATGATATATGTGTACCGCATACCGGGGAAGACAGTGATCTTGATACATTAATTGATTGTATATTCCCTGCACTCAATGCCAATATGTCAAACATTATATCACCTCACAAGCGATATTATGTCAACGAAATGACTGAGTTGACATGATTAACATGAAGATGATAAGTCGTTTCCAAGGGGATGAGATGGTGTATCATAGTTTTGACAGTGCGGTGGATGATCCAAACAACTACTACCCATCTGAGTTTCTCACACCCAACGGTCTCCCTCCATGTGTTAAAACTCAAGATTAGGTGTCCGATCATATTGCTACAGAACATCGACCCTGCGGGTGGACTTTGCAATGGAACGAGGCTGGTAGTTCGAGGATTCCAGCGAAATAAATCGATGCAGAAATAATGGTGGGGGACCATGCTAGAAAGCGAATCTTCCTACCCCGGATTCCGCTATGCACCTTCGATGACGAGATGTTCCCGTTCCAGTTCAAGCGGAAGCAGTTTCCGGTTAGACTTAGTTTTGCCATGACGATTAACAAAGCACAATGCCAGACTATCCCCAATGTCGGTGTGTATTTGCCTGAACCATTGTTTTCTCATGATCAGTTGTATGTTGCGTTATCTAGAGCCACTGCTAGATCGCTCATATCCTTGCCGTCTCACCAAGTGACAAGAACGATAATAAAAATAAGACAAAAATAAGCGGTATATACACAAAAAAAATTGTCTACAAAGAGGTCCTAACTCCATAAAAAGGTATTGTCTACTGTTTTGTATAACTATTATATTTCTTAGTTTTTTTCTTGATTTATTACTGATATTTGTTGTATCCATTTGAATTTTAGATACTAGAGGAAGTATGAGAAAATAGAAGATAAGTATGTAGCATATGACTTGTATGATATGATGGTCAACTAGCGACTCTAATGTGCTTTTGTGTTAATTATTTGTCTTGACATGAAATTTTACATATATATTCTACTCATGTCGTTTTATGCCATAAAATATTTTATATACCCGTAGCAACGCACGGGCACTTAACTAGTAGTAAGTAAATAACTGACGCATATTGAAATTCCTCTTATTGGTGGAAGCACAACTGCAGAACTTACTCTCTACTCAATCCAAAGAGGGAGTTACGTAGTGTAACTTTCTGTTAACCTCTCGATTAATCGGTATTTATCCTCCCTAATGAAGACCACACAAATCATATCACATATATTAATAATTATCATCGGTAGTATGCATCACAAGTGCAATTAACTAATCAAGGCTTACTTTCATTTTGGCAAGGTTCTTAACTCCATATCAGACTAGAGATTGTAAGCTATGATAAAGTGCTTTTTGAGTCTATAATAAAAACGTAAGCCATATAATAAAAACAGGATGCTTCAACTAAACAATTGTGCAAACTTCAATTTTGTATAGACATATGTGAACTGCTAAATATTAAATATTTACTGTACAAAATTTTACACAAAATACCATCTTCAAGGTGATGAACTCAATAAAATAAAATAAAATAAAAATATTGAACCAACCATTGGACAGACCTACCACCGAATCCATCTAGAATTGTATTTGCATTTTTTTTTACAATTTCTCTTGCGATTCCACAACATAGTGAAACCACAACCAAAAAGAGCCCCGATGAACAATAGACTTGTTCAGTTCGCGAAAAATTTGTAGCACTTTCATTGTTATTTGATAAAATTTTGTCCAAACATGGACTAAGGCCCTGTTTAGTTCCCCTCATTTCACAAAATTTTCCATCACATCAATGTTCGAACATATGCATGGAGCATTAATGTAGGTAAAAAAATAACTAATTGTACTTTTAGTATGTACATGTCGAGACGAATCTTTGGAGTCTACGTAGTCCATATCCATATTTGATAAAGTTTGTCAAATAACAACGAAAACGCTATAGGAAAAATTTTGCAAAATTTTTCCATCTAAACAAGGCCTAACTAGACTCAAAAGATTTGTTTCGATATTTGCAGACTAAAAGTATAATTAGTTATTTTTTTAGCTATATTTAAAGCTCTATGTATGCGTCTAAAGATTCGATGTGATGAGGAATCTTGAAAATTTTTGGCAGGAAAGTAGATTATTGAATACATCAAACCTAAGTTCGGAATTTTACTATACTAATAAAAGTTCAATTAGTTGCACTTATGTACCAAGAAACCTAAAATTGGACAGGTCAAACGAGATTATAAAAATAGCCAAAAACCCTAAGAAAGTTAGGGAAAATAAAAACATTAACATCCTAAACTCCACACTGTTGTCCACTGGGATGCAGTTCATTTTCTAGTTCTCAGACAACATGTCAACTACATGCTGGTCCCCACATTGTGCCCAAACATTGATGCAATAATGATTCCTAATCCTTTCATTCTAAATTATAAGACTTTTTGCTTTTTTTCAAATGCATTGCTTTATTATGTATGTATAGAAATAGTGTATATCTAAATACATAGCAAAAACTATGTATCTAGAGAAGCCAAAGGGTCTTTTAATTTGGAATAGAGGGATCAATGATATTTTTTTACCAGTGTATTTGAAGGTAATACCAAATTGTAAGAAGGTAATAGTGACAACATATATCAACATTCTAATTTAATTTCGGAATGATGATGAATCACCATAGAACAAATTATTTGCCAGTTACAAACACTAAAGTAAAATTGACAAAGTTTAGTCTAATTCATTCTTGACATCTTTGTCTTCAACTCCTAAAACTAATCCAATCATTCAGGCAAACATAATATAAGTGTTAACTTTCAAAAGGTGCCAAAATACAAAAAAACTGAGACAGCTTGGCAAGACAATCTCATATTCAAATACTGCCAGGGAAAAAAGGAAGATGATGGGAAGGACTCATCATTTTTTTTAATGATCATTAACCAATTGTCTAGGCAACAGCTAGGACAAACAAATTCAACCAAATTTAAAATTGAATTATAATTATATTAAACACATGCGCTAGTGTTCGACTCCACCAGCAAGCTTCTATAATAAAATAAGAGTAAAATTCACCGCCGGTCCCTAAACTTGGCCGGTGGTGTCATCCCGGTCCCTGAACTTATAAAGTGATATTTTGAGGTCCCTAAACTTGGTTGCTGGTGTCATCCCAGTCCCTGAACTCATAAGGTGATCACCACTAGTCCTTAAACTTGGTCAGCGGTGTCATTTCAGTCCTTAAACTTGGTTTTGAGTCTTATCTGGTCGAAACCGGACGATTTAAAAATTTAATATAAAAAAATTCATAACTTTTTTATACAAACTTGAATGAAGACAAACTTTATATCAAAATTGTAGCCCTCAACACGATCTACAACTTTGTAGTTGAAACTTTTTAAAATTAAAACTGTTTAGAATCCGAAAATATTATTTTAAGCTTTTTGAATCAAAATCTACAAACTTAAAATGATATTTTGGGACTCTAAACAGTTTTAATTCAAAAAAGTTTCAACTACAAAGTTGTAGATCGCATCGAGAGCTACAATTTTGATATAAAATTTGTCTTCATTCGAGTTTGTATAAAAAAGTTATGATTTTTTTTATTAAGTTTTTAAATCGTCCGGTTTTGACCCGGATGAGACTCAAAGCCAAGTTTAAGGACTGGAATGACACCGCTGACCAAGTTTAGGGACCAGTGGTGATCACCTTACAAGTTCAGAGACTGAGATGACACTAGCAACCAAGTTTAGGGACCTTCAGATATCACTTTATAAGTTCAGGGACCGGGGTGACACCACCGGCCAAGTTTAGGGATCGGCGGTGAATTTTACTCATAAAATAAGGACATAAACATGCAAGTACAGGTTTAGAGTTTGTTTGATGTGTTGTTGGCCAATCTAAAAGTAATTTAGAAACAAAATATATGGGTCGAATATTATTCCTATAATGCTGATTGCTTATTACAAAGCTAAATAGATGATTATTAGTAACATTTTTGCAAAATGAGACAGAAGATGCATTTTGCATTTTCCACAACTAATTTGCAAAGCAGATGTAAAAGGTTCATCAATCAATAAGTGTGCAGTGTGGGATGGAGAGGCAATGTTTTCAGGTCGTCCGATTAATCGCGATTAATCGCGATTAATCGTCCTGGTCGACCCTGGGCTTCGACCGGAAGCCCCGACTCGATCAGGTCGACCAGAAAGCTGGTCGTCCGATTAGTCATCGATTAATCGCGATTAATCGGACGACCAGGACATGGACGACCAGCTTTTAATGGAGAGGGTTCCTCATCTATTTTGGACACCATGTGCAGCCCATTGCTTGGATTTGTTGCTAGAGGACATTGGGAAGATTAAGGATTTCAGCACTTGCATCAACATGGCAAAGAAGGTGACTAGATTCATGTACAAGCATGGGAGGGTTCTAGACCTAATGCGAGATAAGATTGGAGGAGATCTTGTGAGGCCAGGTGTAACTCGCTTTGCCACTTCATTTCTCACCTTAGCTAGCATGCACAAGCATAAGAATGCTTTGAGGAGTTTAGTGATTAGTGATGAATGGCATGCTACAAGCTTCTCTGCCACTCAAGAAGGCCGGCGCGTTGAGAACATAATCCTTTCAGCGCCATTTTGGAGTAAAGTGGAATTATGCCTAAGAGCTTCACAACCACTTCTTGTTGCTTTGAGGATAGCAGATGGAGATGAAACGCCAGCAACTCCTGAGATTATGGCGGCCATGGATGTTGCAAAGGCCACAATCAAGGCATCTTTGAAAGACAAACCAACATTACTCCAAGAGGTACTAAAATAAAATGACAATCGATGGGATAACCAAATGGAGCAGCAGCTGTATGGTGCAGCCCTATACTTGAATCCAAACAAGTTCTTTGCCATAAAAGAAAAGGTTAGGAGGCAAGCCACACGGCTGAGGATCATGTTTAATCAAGTTATGTGGAAGATGGTGAGTGATGAGGAGGAGCAGAACAAGATAAGCATGCAGGCAGATGATTATGAGAGGGCTAAAGGTGCATCCTTCTCAATGCAAGGAGCAATAAGAGACAGAGAGAGAAAAAAAATCCTAGTAAGTTCTCTAATAGTCTAATATGAGCTAGTATTTCAAGTTTGTGATTATGAAAGCAATCAGCAATGAACTAATAATAAAATTATATGTTTGGAATGGAAATTACAGTTCTTTGGTGGGGAGCATATGGTGGGCTGACATATGAGCTCCAATGCTTAGCAAAAAGGATTGTTAGCCTTTGTTGCGCTGCATCTGGATGCGAGCGTAATTGGAGTGAATTTTCTGGTGTAAGTGCTACTGTACTGCTGCTGTACTGAATTGAGTTTGGTAGCAATATTGGTATGTGATTGTGAATTTGCATTATATTTTGTGTAGGTCCATACAAAAAAGAGAAACCGATTAGAGCACCAAAGGTTAAATAAGTTGGTATATGTCAGCTACAACCGCAAGATGGAAAACAGATTTTAAAAAATCAGAGAGCTGGGTTCCAAAGGAAAGAGAAGCAATCCACTCTTGCTCGATGAATTTCATTGGGAAAATGAATGGGTCGATGAAAATTGTGAACCAGTTCAAGAAGGTGGTGGCAATGATATAACTTGGGGTCTTGTGGATTAAGTTGTTGGTGCAACTCAAGGTCTAGAGGGACGTAACATGCCCAGGGCTGCTGCTGCTCGTGCTGTTGTCGCTGCCCCTGTGACTCACAAGTATGCTAGGAGAAGGAAGCGCCCAAGGAAGACAGTGACTCAAGATATTGATGAAGATGATGATGAACACCAAGAACAAAATGTAGAATCTAATTCAACAACAGCAATGGAAGAGGATGAAGTTTCTGCACCTCGAGATGGAGATGGAGATGGAGATGAAGGCTTCCATTTGAATAATGATTTGCTTGATTAGATGGCTAGTTGGCTACTTTTGCTGGACTATTTAATGTCAATGTTTGTGACTTTGTGTTGAACATGTCAGTTTGATTATGTAATATGCTTCCTGTGTTAGCTATTTGGTATTTGATAGTTACTACTACAGCAGTGCTGCTGCTGTTAAGGTGTGTCAAGATCAAGACTGCATTAGTGTACCTACTTGCTAATTATGGTCTTCTTTGGTTTGGTATTCTAGGCTTCCAGCAGCAAGTCAGCAAAGAAGTGGAGTTTGGGACAAGAATTTGGATCTCTGGACAGTGCAGAAAAGAGAAGGAAACAACTCCCACAAGTAAGTAACCAGCTGAACACTAATGCAGTCTTGATACTTCCTTTATTGTGTATAATATAGTGTATATATAGAGGTATATATATACGTGTATGTCCTGATATATATGGACGACCAGATGGACGACCAGGGTCGACCAGGGATGATTAATCGGCCTGGACGACGACTAATCGCGATTAGTCGTCTGGGCAGTCCCAGGTCGACCAGGTTCGACCAGCCGACCTGAAAACATTGTGGAGAGGTGAAATTGGGATAACTCTGCTCCTCCATCAAATAAAAGGGAAAAAATGAAGTGTTAGCATTACTTTGTCACCTATCACAATCCATATCCCACTCCCCTATCACTTAATCCAAACATACTGTAAGAGACAATATCCCATAGATAAGACTAACAAAGGCTTTGTTCAGCTATTGTTGTAGTATAAGTAATAAGTAATAAGGTCTACCATGTGAAGCAGAACATGATTTGCGCAGTATGTAATGTAATCATAAAATTAAGCTTGCATACATCTTTGAACAGTACTAAGAGCTTATACATGTATATTGAATTTAGTGTTTCCTTTCAACACATAACAATGCTAAACAAAAAAACAGAGGAACACATGAATTTCATGTTATGAGCAGACCAGAGAAACAAAAACACTGAAGTAACTAGGCAAGATGTGAGATTTCATTCAAATTTGTATTAAATACTATTGATTTGGATAACAAGCACTCCAATACAGACATGTCGCGAAAGACATTATTATTCGTTAACACTTAAAGTATGGATGATCATATAGAAATTAATTAGGCAATATTTATTACATATAGAAATATTAGAACTAGAAAGGTAGATAAACAATTTACCACCAACCAGGACAGGGTGCACAAGACCAATTACTCCTCTATTAATATTTAAATGGGAAGGAAGAACTAAATAAATATATAAATATTTCATGTGTAACCAGTGATCACCAAACTACAATGTTTTTCTAGGTGCTAGGCAGTTTCTAGGCAGTGACTCATAGCCTAGAGCCTAGGCGAGCCAAGTCGGTGTTTTTTTAGGCATTTTAATTTTTGTACACATACATGTATATATTACCTTAAATTATCTCAAGTAAAAGAAGAAATAAGAAATCTGTGGACTTAAGTTGGAAAGAAAGACCCATAGAAAAAAGGCCAGCCCACCTTAGACGGCAGCCTTCTGCAAATGCTTGGTGAACTCAGTAGTAAAGAAAGGCAAATTGCAGAAAATGTTGTCAAGAGCCATTTCAGTGTCCTCATCAGAATCAGAAGGGATTGCATTGATATCCTGGTACCATAAAACCTTGCTGCTATCTATGTTAAGAGCAACCACCCATGGCTTTGCACTAGAGACTGTGCGCCTCTCCTTCAGTACAAAATATATGATGTTGGGATCATCCATGCTCACCAGAGGGAATTGCGGCACAACGCGTGGAAGCTGATCATCATAACCCTCCATATCCCAGAGGTTAGCAGCTTGAATTGTGGCATCTGTCACCCACCACATAGCATCGGACCCATCATGATTGTGCAGCGTCGAGATGGTGATTGTGAAACTGGAACCAGGCTCACTCTCGCCAGATAGCATGCCATCGCAGCGGGCAATATTGACAAACTTCAATGTTTCATTCTTGGTAACGCACACAGCCCGGGACGCCTGCGGCCATCCTCTGCTGAATGGGTCAGGATAGCCAACAGGAATGTGATCCACCGGCAAGGAGACATACTGGAGCTCAGGGCAAGGGTGATTAACGTCACAGAAAATGACACCCTTTGAGTAATCAACCCAGCACAGGTAACTGTCGTAAGGGATAACCATGCTAGCTTCCCACCAGAAGAGTAAGTCACCAAACTTAGCCTTACCCCCACGGGCCCTCGCGTGCTTAACCTCCCAGTCGACAGCACCTGCAGCAATTCCTTCCCTGCTCCTCGAGCAGAGCCTCAAGAGCTGTGCTTCCAGAGGTGCATCCACGTCTTCAAGCCTGGCCAGATCGAGATAGAGCTCCGCCACCACGAAATCTTCTCCATCACAGACAAGCAATCCAGTGCCTCTGCGGCCTAGCGTCATCCATGGGTTTCTCCTCCAGGAGCCCACCTCAGCTGCCTCTATCTCCTCCTCTGTCGAGTAGCAGCGTGGGAGCAGTGAGATCCTGGGACCGTAAGGGCTGGCCCAGTAGATGAAGTGGTCGATCGCGTAACACGATGAGGGGAGCCCCTTGAAGTCGACCTCGAGACGGAAAAGCACGGCTTTTCCGTGCGCCGCCACGACGGTGTCGAAGCCGGACATCTCGCGACCCTTCGGCCAGTGGACGCAGAGGCGGGATGCGCCCGCGGGCAGTGGGCGCGGGATGAAAGAGACACGGACGACCTCACCGTTGCTGGCGCGGGTCATCGCGGAGGTAGGGTCGCCGCCGGGGCGGGAGGAGGCGAGCGCCTTGCGGCACATATCCTGCTCTACGACCACCCAGCTAGGGACGATCGAAGGGAGCGACTGATCTGATGATCCGATCTCCATGGGGGGATCGAATAGGGACGCGCAAGAGCAGCTGCGCCGATCTAGGGTTCGTAGCCCGTGCGCGGGTGACGGCGACGAAGGGGAACGAGCGGTGTAGGCGGCAGAGGAAAACAGTGGGCGAAGGGCAGCGTACAACCGCTTGTTGTTAAAAACACACCCCTCACTATATAACTAATTGCACATAGAATCCCGTTTGAATGCTTGGAATTGAATTCATTTTAAGAATTATTATAATTTAGACACGTATTAATTAAGTTAATATGATTATATATAGACTATATTTGTATATTATTGTTGCTTATACAAGAGAGATACTCATGTGTTGTATTTCTATCGTAGGAGAGTGAGTTGAAGAGAATGTAAAAAATGTAAAGTAGAAATATAGCATGGTGATGTATGGAATCCATTTCCCTCTCTCACCCTAGGAATTTGAGGTTGACATATATGTGAACCTTGGAAAGTGGTGGAATGTCAAATTCCAACGCAAATAGGCTAGTTTATTAGGTGAATTCCAATTCCACCAAAATGAAGGGATCCAAACAGGTTAAATAATTGTTGTAGAAAGTGACACGAGGGTTAGCGAAGACTTCAACTAATTCAAATGATATGTTTTGCTAAGATGGTGGTTTGTAGGATTTCCAGAGGGCCTCTGCCCGCCGCCCACCGAAGCGAAGACTTCACCTCCGGCTAAGTTTCCAGAGAACTTCCGCTCGTCGTCCGACGAAGCGAAGACTTCACTTCTGGCTAGGGGCGAAGGCCATGAATGGAAGCAACAACGAAGGCCGCAGGTGGAAGCCAAGGCGGAGGTGGTGGCCGAAGAGGAGCATCACGGCGCGGGCGAAGGTGGCAGCCGGAGGCAACGCCCCGACGGAGGCTGAAGCCCACCAAGCCGCGTCAGCTAGGCCGTATATGGGATGGACCGACGGCCCAGCTAGCGGAGTGGTTGAGAAGTGTGGTGACGAACCCAAAATACCCGTAGAGTTGTCTTCGATTTTGGGGAATATTCCGGGAATATCCCTGGGCTTTGTATAGGTAGAAATGTAATAAGGGGAAGGAACCCCTAGAAACCAATGTACACTGCACTATAAAAGGAGGGCAGCGGTTCCGTGTAAGAGAGAGAAGAAATATACTTTGTTAAGTACTAGTCTCTACCCAAGTTGATAAGCGACGGGGAGTTGGTTGTTGAGAGGACCAAGTGTTTCTAACAATAATGCAGTAGTAATAGCAAAGCACCTTTAGCATCGTGACAAGTGTTTAAATCCAATTCACAGAACAAGGCATACTGATCATAGTGATAGCACAACATTTACTCGAATGCAGACTCATTCCAAGCACATTTCCTATATTTTAGACGCATGACAACTTTTGTATTTGTTCTTCCATAAAAAAAGTGTCATTTGTTTATTGTGATTTATGCTAATAGATTTGGACTATTGAAGGAAGATCTAAAGGTTGTTACTCGTCGTCGGAACAGACCTAAAATACAGCAAATCTTTATTCTAAGAGATGAAACTAAACACCTTTTAAGTTTTGCAATATTTTAAAATTGTTTAGGTAAGTGCATAAATCTAATTTATAGGAACAAAAGAGACATTGAGCTTGACAAGATTATAACGTTCCTCAAATGCATTGCTAACGACAAGCACCTTTAGCATCCTTAAAGATTATTCAACACTGTATGACATGAATAAATGAATTTTTGGTAAAGTTCATAAATGAAAAACTCAAGTTTCGGGAATTATCATGTGACAATAATATGTATATGAAATCCTTAAAAAAATGATCTAATAAGAAACCATGAATATTGTGGCCAAAGTGCTAACCTTCAGCGTAAAATGTTGCGAAGTCTATGGATGCATAAAGAAATGGACTTTGAAGTGCAGACATTTCATGCTGAAGCATGCTGAACTCTGGTTGGGTCAGGTTTTGCGTCTTCAGTCTTTGTAAGAGGAACACGAGGCACAACCATCTTCCGTCGATTATACGATCGGACGAATAATGCAATAGGAATGGTAAGAGGGGAATGTAACACCCTAAGTGTTATTAGTAACAAGTTAAGTAGTGAGTTTGAGTAATATGTCAAGTGATGATCAAGATCTTACTTCTTATCTCTCGAAGTGGTGACTGGGTGTTCACTGTAATTCCCTAGAATGAGCCCCAACTTAGGGCCTGTTTGGTAGGAATTCACCGAGTCCAGATCAAAAAAATCAGATTTAAATCTAATTTTTTAACCAAACACTTCTAGCTCCACCAGATTTACTGTGGATTTGATCCACCAAAAAGATTTAAATCTAATTTTTTAACCAAACACTTCTAGCTCCACCACTGTGGATTTGATCCACCAAAAAGGTGGATCTGCTACTAGATTCACCAAATTGCTGGAGCACCTAAAGTGGTGCTCCACCAGATCTAACTTTGAAAAATTACCTACCATGCTACCGATTAGTGGAAAAAAAAATGTTTCGATCTTTCTTCTTTCTTCCTTTCGCACCATGGACGAGAGCGCTATGCTGGCCCCAACTGCAAGCAGTCCGCCGGCACTCCGAACCTCCCTTTCGCACGAGGAACGAGAGCGCCCTGTTGGCCCCAACCCCAAGCACGCCGCCGGCCCTGTAAACCGCCTGAGGCTGCTGCTGCACTGCGCTCCGCCGAGGCCACCATGCCCGCACGTGGAGGCCATGGCCGTGGAGCCGCCCGGCGAGGCCGTTGTACCGCGCCCACACTAGGAGGCCATGGCTGTCGCGCCCGCCTGGCGCCCGCCCGGCGAGGCCATTACAACGCGCCCCGCCGAGGCCACTACGCCCGCATGGGGAGGCCATGGCCGCTGCGCCCGCCTGGCACCTGCCTGGAGAGGTCGTGGCCACCGCGCCCCATGGTGCTCGCTTGGCGAGGCCGCCGCGCCGTGCCCGCCCGAGGCCACCACGACGCCGGGAGCCCGCACGAGAAGGTCGTGGCCGTCGCGCCCACCTTGCGACGCCGTCGCCACCGTGCCCGTCTGGCGTGGGGACGTGCCCTCTTCTCTTTCCGCATCGAGAGGAAGAAGAAAATGTCTTTTTTTTCTATTTTGTCTCCTGACGTGTGGGTTCATGTTGACAGTGAGATAGAGATGAAGGTGGAGCTCTATCAAATACTTTTGTGAATCCCAGATCCACGGTGGAGCTGATTCATGGTGGATGTAGGTGAATCCTAGATGCAGATTAATTTTTAGAGATGATGAATCTCTACCAAACAAGTCCTTAAACCACAAAAGACAATAGACAAACCTTGTTTGCTGGTAGGGGTGAAGTAGTATGGATAATTAAGTGATTTGAATATCTATACGGATGCAGATAATTCAAATCCGATTATATGTGGATGTAGTGTAGGATATGAGATTAGCAAAATCCGGCGGATATGAATTATCAGATTATCCAACGCTTAAAATAGGATAATCTAAATATTTTGAAGAGCTCAAGCAACAAAAGTACAACACGTGGCTAATCTAAATAGGACAATTTTGGACAGTCATATGGATTAGTCGATGCAGAAGCTAGGATATTAATATATTTTCTTTTCAAAAAAATCTAAATAGGACAATTTAGAGCATCTCCAACAACTTTGGAAAATTCACTTGGTATATCTTGAGTTATAGAGTTATAGGCACTTGCTATTTTATTATGTGGATGTAGTGTAGGATATGAGATTAGCAAAATCCAGCGGATATGAATTATCATATTATCCAACGCTTAAAATAGGATAATCTAAATATTTTGAAGAGCTCAAGCAGCAAAAGTGCAACATGTGGCTAATCTAAATAGGACAATTTTGGGCAGTCATATGGATTAGTCGATGAAGAAGCTAGGATATTAATATATTTTCTTTTCAAAAAAAATCTAAATAGGACAATTTAGAGCATCTCCAACAACTTTGGAAAATTCACTTGGTATATCTTGAGTTATAGGCACTTGCTATTTTATTTGGCAAGTGAAAAAAAGACTTATCTCCAACAATTTACTATCCTCACTTGGTAAATTTGAAAAAAGAAGGTCCACCAAGGAAATCTAATCTCGCGACTTCTCCCACAGCGTCGCGACGACTCCGCATCACGCGACCGTATTCTATGTATGAGATAGTATTAACTATGAAATATTCTATACGAGCAGTGAGATAATATTCTATCTATGAGATAGTATTATATGTACGTGGATGTGTGCTGAATTATCTATGAAATATTCTATAAATGAGATAGTATTATCTATGAAATATTCTATGTATGAGAGGTAATTTTTCTGTGTACATTCATGGCTGTGCAGTGTACGAGTGGAGGCAGGTGGTACAGTATATTGCTAATCATGGTGCCGTCCAACAACAAATAATCAATGATCAGCTGCAGTCGCCTGTTCTGAAAAAGATCGGGGATGGCGCGCGAACGGTGATGACGCGGGAACACTGGCGCGCGCGGGAGAGGCGACCAGAGCGCGGGAGTGAAGGGAAATCGCCGATAGCAAGGCGGCACCGTGCGCGGAGGAGTACGTACGCGAGGAGGAGATTTACCTACTTGAGAAAAATACCAAGTGGGGATAGAGAGTTGTTGGAGAGATGTTTTTGAGTTTTTACCAAAATAATAAGAATATAAAGTTGTTGGAGATGCTCTTAGATCCTATTTGTTTGACCTAGAAATTAGATTGACTAATTTTTTATGAGAGAAAAGATAGAGAGCACTAAAAGTACAACAATCTTCGTTAGAGACCCATGACCCAATTCCAACCCGAATCAGCCCAATACGGCCTGCAAGATCCCACATCGTCGTACGTGTTCGCCGAAATGCCGACGTGGCGCCGTGCATGGAGGCCGGTGCCCTCCTCCTTGCCACGCGCCCCCGCTCACGCTGAGCCCGATTTGGAGCGCCCGAGCGACCCTCAGACGCTGCTCCCACGCCTCTGCGCTCGCCCTTGTCCTCCTCGCTCTCCCAATTCCATTTTCACGGTTGCCCACCAGGCGAGACATTGGAACTCAGCGAACCAAGGAGCCACCATTTCCTTTTACGTCCCAGTCCGACCAGCGTCTTTGGTACTCCCTCCGTCCCTGAAAGAATCAATTTCTAGAGTTGTCTTAAGTCAAACTCTTTGAACTTTGACCGAATTTCTAGAAAAAACTATCAAGATTGATGATACCAAATTCATATCATTAGATATATCATAGAATATATTTTCATAATATGTCTATTTTATATCATAGATGTTATTATTCTTTTCTATAAAGTTAGTCAAAGTTTAAAAAGTTTGACCGACACAGATCCTAGGAATTGTTTCTTTCAGGGACGGAGGGAGTATTTAACATTTCCCCTGTCCTGACCCACTCACGTATTCTTGCAGTAATCAGTTAGGGGCACCACTGACACTCTTTAGTTAAAATATTTATATGTACAAATATTTGAACTAAAGAGGTCCGGAGGTGCCCCTAAAACCGTTTGCACCCTTTATCTTCGAGTCTGCTGTTCTGAAGCCTAATCTGAACTGTTGCCTTGTAGGTGAATGGAACTGCTACCTGGAACATTGGCTCGCAGAATTTGTTCAGCGGATTTGATGCACATTTTTTCTTGAAGGCCAAGCCTGAAGTTAATTACTTTGCCTCATGTGAATTGAATGAACGCAATAGTGGTAGATCAGGGCAATATAAACCACTAACTGAACATGTTCAGAAAGGTCGTACATGTCATATCACAGAATTCTCACTGGCAGCCGATCAAATAACTCTACAAGAAAATTAGCACATCGAATAAAATTTGACTATGTTCATGTAAATTCAGACTAGTACGAATCGTGCATATATATGTCCCTATTAAATGTTAAGAGCCTATTATACTTACACCTTCCGTCCCTACAAGGATATTGTTTTAGTTATGAATCTGGATAGAATAGCTAAAACGATATATTCTTTTTAGAGGGAAGAAGTATACATTTAACTTCATTATAAATGAATGAATCCAGCTACTACTTTCCCTGCTGGTATCGATTTGTTACACAACCTCAAAATGGAAATAAAAGAAGAATTAATCCTCATTGCTGGAGTTTTTTTTTTGGAAAGGCTTTGCTGGAGTTTTTTGAAATCCCATCTTATGCTCGGTGGCTAATTCTCTCTCTCTCTCTTTTTTTTTTTTGCGAATAGGGGATTCATTCATTCATGCAGGAACAAGGTTACAAACTTCAGGCAACAGATGCTGAATGCAGATCGGGGCTGATTGCCCCTCACCCACTCTACACTCATCTGTGACCTGCTTAGCTAGGACATGTGCTATTTGATTACAAGCTTTATTTGCATACATCAGAGTAAATTCATGAAAGCCTAAGCTTAGATCTTGAATCTTTTTCAGAATTGGTGCCACGTATGATCTCCTAAACTCCCCTATCCTCCACAACCTGATAAGTTCTTGAAAATCCGTTTCCATTTGTTTCAGGGTCTTCCCTGTCTTTAGCAAGCAACATCCCATCTCGACAGGGCAAAGACTCTATAATCAAGCTCGTTGGCCGATTCATGAAGCTGTTGTGTGGCCTCCCACGATTCAGAGGTAAATAAATAACTGACGCATAATGAAATTCCTCTTATTGGTGGAAGCACAACTGCAGAAATTCTAGTACTCTGCACTCGATCCAAAGATGGAGTTACGTACTGTAACTTTCTGTTACCCTCCCGATTAATCGGTACGTATATGTTTGTACCAAGCTCGTTTATTAAAATCAAATCACCATTGTACATTTTACAGCAGGACATGCCTACTCTCCACTCGATCCAAAGAGGGGAGTTGCGTAGTGTAACCTGCTTCTGTTACCCTCTCCATTAATCGGTACATATCCTTGTATCTATGATCTTACTAGCTAGCAAACTCGTTTATTAAAATCAAATCATCATTGTACATTTTACAGCAGGATATGTCTGCCTATTATCCTCAAGTCATCAACTACAACCCATGCCATCTTTGTATATAGTGTAACATAACAAAGTGAAAAAAAAAGAAGAAAAAGTTACACCTACTCTTGAGGAATCTCTTTTGACATGTATAACACATACTCCCTCCGTCCAACAAAACATGCAATTCTCACTTATCGAGAAGTCAAACAATTCAAACTTTGACCAAAATTATATAAAAAAATACTAACATTCTTGATTCCAAAAAAGTACCATTAGATTAGTAATAGAATATATTTTCATAATAATTTTGTTTAACAACATAAATACTAATACTTTTTATTATAATCTTGGTCAAACTTGAGCTCATTTGACCGGCACGGATCCCATAATTACATGTTTTTATGGACGGAGGGAGTACATTACTTTCCTGTTCCTTCAAAACAAATTTGAATTATAGCCTCAACATCAAAAAGACAAAAACTAATCACAATTTGGAACAAATCCTTCTTGATGGCTGGCCCCCAGCTGCTTCTTGGCAGTGGCTAGTGTGACCACCCAACGGTAACCGCGGCGGCTTCGAAGCCCTCCTTCCCGCCACCAAACCGTATGGCGCCACTGCTCCCCTTCCGCCCTCTCCGTTTCCTGTCCATGCTACTGCCCTTCGCCACCGCCGGCGCCACCTTGTCGCTGACATCCTGCTTCCTCCCCATGACGCTGGCCTTGTCAAGAAGCCGAACCACCTTGGACTTGCCCGCGGCGGCGGCGGCATCGGCGGCGGTTCTCCCCTTCACGGTCGTGGCCTTGGCGTTCGCGCCGTTCTTCAAGAGGAGGTCGACCACGTCGGCGCGGCCCGCCTCGGCCGCGCAGTGCAGCGCCGTGTAACCCTCGGCGTCGGCCGCGTCGATGTCCGCGCCGCGGTCGATGAGGTCGCGCACCGTGTCGGCGCGCCCTTTGAAGGCAGCGCGCATGAGCGGCGTCCACCCGTGCGCGTCCCGCCCCTCGACGGACGCGCCGCCGTCGGCCGCGCGCCTGACCGATCTCACTTCGCCCTTGCGCGCGGCGGCGAGGATCGCCTCGCCGAGGCCCAGGAAGTCCAGGATCCGGCCGCCGTGGCCCTCCTCGGCGGCGATCTCGAACGCGGTCTTCCCGGCCACGTCGCGCACCGTGGCCGTGCCGGCCACGCCGTGCGACAGGAGGAGGCGCGCGACCGCCTCGTCGCCGCGCCTCGCCGCGGCGTGGAGCGCGGTGGCGCCGTCCGCGCCGCACCTCGCGTCAGCCCTCGCGCCCGCCGCGAGAAGCGCCTTCACGGCGTCTCGCCGCCCCGCCTCCGCCGCTAACCGTAGAGGAGTCTTGCCGTCCCTCCCCGCAGCGTCGATGGAGGTAAAAGAGGACGAAAACGACGCGGACGAGGACGAGGCGGCGGGAGAGGCAGAGGCGGGCTTGCCAAGGAGCAGCTTCAGGACGTCGTTGTGGCCGGCGGCGGCGGCCACGTGGATGGCGTCGGAGCCGGCGGGCGTCGCGCCGTTGGCGAGGAGGAGCTCGGCGATGAGGCACTCGCCAGAGGCGGCGGCAGTCTCGAGGGGCGTCCGGCCGCGGCTGGGCTTGTCAGCGTCGGCGCCGTACTCGAGCAGCACCTGGACGATGTCGGCGCGGCCCAGGCCGACGGCGAGGTCGAGCAGCGTGCGGCCAGACTCGTCGGTGGCGTCCGCGGCGCGCCACTCGGGCTCGCTGCGGTCGAGCACCTCCCTGAGCGCCTCGACGGCGCCGGCCTCGACAAGCCGCGCGGCCACGGACGCGCCCACGAAGCTGGCCCTGATGCCGCTGTCCACGAACACCTGCTTCCTCCTCGCCGAGAACCACTCCGGGTTGACCGAGTCCAGCGCCGTCACGGGCTCCTTCACCGCGGCGCCCGGCGCGACCACGCTGTGCAGCAGGAACGCGTCCTCGCCACGGCTCCCTCCTCCTCCTGACCCGCTGGGCCCCTCTGGAGGCGCGGAGGCCAGGTACAGCACCTCCACGGTGACCGCCGCGAGCGGCGCCAGGATCCCCGTGTGCGGGCGAACCGCGAAGCGCCCACGCACCGCCGGCTGCAGCCTGAACGCCACCGGCATGGTGTGCATCGCGTTCCTCAGCGTCAGCTCGCCCCTCGCCTGCTTACCGGGCTCCACCCGGACCATCACCTCGTTCGACGGCTCAGGTATCACCAGCCGATCCATGTCGTCCTCAAGCTTTCCTCTTCTTCTTCTCTTCTCTCGCCGCCAAAGCTTGCCGTCCTAATAAGAACACCCCTATGAGTTCTTGGTAGATCCAGAGGTGGAAGAAGCAGCCATCAAGAAGAGTGGGAGGAGAGACGGGGTCTTATGTATCCTCCGCAGCACGTACGGCTTGGCCGGCGCGGCGTGGAGGCGTGCCACATGGTGGGTGTGAAGAACAAGGACGACTTGTTCTATGTGTTGGCAGCTCTGGCGTATTTTAATGGCGGGTTTGGCGTCTGATGGCGGGGTTTATTCCGGAGGGCAACCGAGATCGACCGCGGTGGCGCTTAGCGGAGGCAACTTCCCGGCGGCATTGCCTGTCGCCGTCGCTCGTCATTGTAGTAGGCGACAAACAAATGGATTAATGATACGAACGAAGCAGAGGTGATTGGATGGATTGGTCGCGTTCTCGCTTTCGTTCCGGGTACAGTCTCAGTACTTGCATTGGCACAGCAGTACAACATTTTCGGTTTCTGACAGTTGCTGATTGAGAGATGGTATATTTCGTTTTCTTTTTTCAGAATGTTCGGTTTGCTTCTGTCAGTCAGCTATTCTACAGCATGCTTGAGTAGACTTGACAAACAACTGCCACTCTGTTTCTCAGTTTGAATGTTTCTGAAGGACCTATGCATGCATATTCCTTTTTTTTCTATGGCATTGTGTAAATTTTGCTGCAAAGTTTTTTTTTCTGTTAAGATGGTAATGGTGGTCTCAGAGGTTATTTTCTCAGGTTGTGTAGGTTTGTTTCGTGCAAATGCAATGCTATGCTCGACGAGAGGAAGGTAGCATAACCAAAGTCAAATTTACACTGAGCCACTCTGCCATCATCGTGTTCGCTCTACTTTTCAGTCATGAAACAATGTTTTTCTTTCACACAAATCAGCCGAAACGGTGTTTTTCAGTCACATAAACCATCAGCTCAATAGACCCGCAATGTTCAGCTTTGATAAGCAGATTACTTCATGAGTTCTTGTAAAACAAACATGAATACATGATTACCTTACCTCATTCTATTAACTCTCTCTCTCTCTCTCTCTCTCACACACACACACACACACACAACACAGGCTTAATAATGCTGGTAGAACAACATTATGCCACAAGTAAAATTCAGTTCCACCACTGCAATATATACATCTATAACAATTGATGTTTCTCATTTTGCTGGTTACGAACCGACAAAAAATTGACATTCGGAGTTTCTGAGCGCCTTCAGTTAACGTATGCGATGCCAAGAGACCGATTTAGTTCCATACTTCTATGCATGTTTTCTTGGAGATACTTGGGGTTGCCCGTAGCCATTGCCTCTGACGCATCCGCTGAACTACACTGGATCTTGTTTTCTTTGCAGAAAGTGACATCAAAATTGACAAAATACTCTTCCCTTTCATGAAATCTTCCGTATAGGACGCCAGAATGTTTCTTAATCAGAACATTACATTTGTCATATTAACCGCTCTCTGTCAATACAAACAGAATATGATCGCTTTCATTTGTTTGAGGCACAAATGGATTCTTGAGTATTTGATGAACTCACAAAGCCATTGCTAGCGTCATCAGATTTGGTGTTCAGGGCGGGTGACAACTGACAAATAACATTTACAGTGAGTAGTCCCATTGTTACATTTACAAGGTAAAGCTGTTGGATTTATGCCACTTCATGCTTATCCATCCGCTGATCTCTCTAACCTTTGTTGTCAGTTAAAGTGTAGTGTTCTCCGGTCAGTATATAAAATAAAATGCATTGCCCAGTCTCCGATGGCAACGTGCTCTCATGAAAGTTACCCATTAGTCATCGGTAAAGAAATGGTTCTTTCACTATCAGAGTAAAGGAGGCAAAGGTCTTGATGAACTGGTCACCCATATCCATGTTTTTAACAATTTTCCGATGACCTGGTAATAATAATATGGGTTCAGCTTTCACATTTGGCTTCCTCCATAAACTGTGTACCGAGCAAGCTTTCACACATGAGCATTGTTGGTACTTTTTTTTGGTGACAGCACGTTATTTCTCAGAGTTTTGTTTTGGTGGTTGTAAAGTATTGTTGGTACTTTTGAGTACTTTGTATTTTATTTTAACAAGCAATTAATTTATAAAAAAAATCAGACAAAAAAATTAAAAGAGGGAAGGGTAGATTAGTAATTGGTGGAGTGGAATACTATAATCTGTGTATATACGATACCTTTCACGGAGAAGCCACGACCACACTTCCACACATCGCGGAAAAAAACTGCGGAACTAGTTAATTACTTTTTCCACACCCTTTATATTTTTAGAAAGACTAAATATTATATAAGAATTTATAGAACCGGACCCATATATTTTGGCACTAATCTAGCGTGTTTTGATATTTCCCGATACTTTTTGGTACTTTTTCTTTAGTACCTCATATTTTCCACCGTCCGATATGAAGCAATGAATGGTCCATATTTTTTCACCCACTATAAAACTTGTATATTTCTCATGGCATCTAGTAGCACTAGGGGAAAAATAGATTCTGTAAATTTTCATAAAAATCAGAAAAACAGGTCATCAATTTGGTAGACTCTAATTACTACTGATAATAATAGCCACTTAATATATTTTATTTTGTAAAAAAGATATACATACATAGCTGCATTAGAAAAATAACAAACAATATAAAGTAACCCCACATACTGTATGTCATAATGTAACATGATATAAACTAACTTGTAAATTTATATCTAACTGGATAGATAATACTATATGTTACCCCTTAAATTTATATATAATTTGCCAATTCTGCCTATTCAAAAATAAATAAATATCTCTTTAATTCTACATCTAAAATAGTAAATTACCAACATATCCTATTATGAAAATTATTGAAATGAAGACAGCTTATGCCTAAATATGTTTTAAAATTTAAGAACTATTAATATATAAAAAATTAACTTAAAGTAAATATACATGATTTGCCATCATGCAGATCAAGTAGTGTATATATATGCCTCCACAATAAATAAATATTTTATGTTTTAGCGATCATGAAGAATGTTCCCTTAACGATTCATATACAAATGAAACTAACATACTATTAAAATCATCCTCTTTATGGCTAGCACCGTTTAGCCCATCATAAATCTCACTTCATCAAAATATAACGCCAATCTTGAGCGGCACAGTGCATGCTTAAACAACTGTATGTGTGCCATTATAATAATTAAGCAACTCATGAACTAATATTCTTATTTTTAATAGGAGAGTTTTGAATAAAATGTACAATATGCACAAGAGTTTCAACTTGACAATAAAAGCTTGTAGCAACTATAATAAGATTAAAATTCGAAAGTCAAAATCTCTAGATTCATGATGTCATGAGATGAGTGAGATATGTGCACAATAGTTTAGGTTAAGATTTCAAATACTTTCATATTGAAGACACATGGAGGTGTCATGTAGGGCAAGAAAAAAACTATTGATATAGATGAACAAAGAGAGAGCGCAAAGATCGATTAAGTATTTTTTTAGTTGTGGGCATTAAACATTTTTATGTCTAGCTTCCCTCAAGATTTGGTCAGTGCAGGAGCCCGGTTTAATGGATGAGTGGAATTTAATCCTATGTCCCTATTATTCTTTTTTTCCAAATGGTACTATGATATGTTAATAATAATGTCACCTCAGTGTGACATCAACAAAGAGAATCCCTATTCTTAAAGAATTTTTTTTTTAGCGCACTGCAACTGCAAACTATGATTGATTTGTGAAGCTGCACGTCATGCCACTGACGTTGAGATCGAAACTGCGTGCATTTCAGACACATGAAGAGCCGACTGGTTTCTCTGCTCATCTCTCGCTATCACGATCTATCCTGGCATGTTTTGTGCACCAAAGAAAGGAGCATCATGAACTGCACTAGGCGAACATTCCTCGATCATATATGATATAGTTAAGTGCCTGTGCGTTGCGACAGGACAACATAATTATATTTAACTACTTTTACAATAGTTTCTGATACGAGCTTCCTTATGTCAGCACTGTTTTTCTGGAAAAAAAACTATTATAAGCTATTCATTTTTCAACAACTCTAGATGAGTGATGATGGCAAAGGTAAAACTGTTATCATGTGTAACTAAGCCTAACAAATGGTTTCCAATTGAAAAATAATTTTAATATTCTATAAAACTATTCTCATGTTTGATCCACTGAAAATATCTAAACACCATAAGTTTCAAACACCAGAGCTATCATCCATGTTCAAACTTCGCACTTTCTACGAAACTCAGTGTTGTTCGGCTGGTCGTTTTCATGGCTGATTTCGATTGTTTTAATAGTAGTGTCCTATATTCGGCTGGTCGTTTTCATGGCTGATTTCGATTGTTTTAATAGTAGTGTCCTATATGAGAGAATAAGTCGAAGTACGTTTGATAAATCAAGAAGTACTACTCCTTTCATTCTCCCATGGTGGCAGATCACCGGCATGTGGATTGTACATCCTTGCATCCAATCTTCCCTAAAACTACTTTCAAAACAAAGACAAAACAAAAAATACAGATCGTGAGTAAGATAGGAGGTCGCAAGCCCGTACCTCTGCACTCGATCACCTTCCCCACGATCGTCATGGCCGCGACCGTCACAGTGAATGCAGCGCAACACTTTGATGGCAAGGAAAGTTGTGCGATGGGTGACAGACAGGGGCGGATCCACCAGTATGGCGAGCCCTGGCGGCCGCCATACCTCCCCGCCGGCAAGCCCCCACGGACCTGGTAGCCATGACCGACCTCTACAACGGTTTCTCTTTCTGTTCGTTCTTTTGCGAGCGTTGTGCGGATGGACGAGTGGACGAGTGTTCGTTGGGTCTATTGGGCTGCGTCCATGTGATGTGAGGCCCACGCATTCAGGGCCCACCGGCCTAGGTGGAAGGTGAAGAACTATGTACTATCTAACACTCCATGCTCGGCGGTTCTCCTTCGTGAACGCCTACAGGCGTCAGACATCCACCCATTAGTGACTAATCCTAAATGGCTGAATCTCTGATCGCTACACCACGATTACAAACTGAAGAAAACTCGTCCTATTGGCTGCAGTGTTGGACGTTCACACTGGCTACTACTGGGTTAAGCAGTGTGGCAGAAAAAACGATCTAAATATAATTTTAAATAATCTATACAATATTTAGATAGACTAAAATACACTAAAACTGATATTGCTGACTATCATATGCAGTGTTTAAATAGATTTAAAGAGATTAAATGACTGTATATGTAATAATTTTCGCGCATGTTAACTTTTTTATAGAGTTTACTCGTAGTAGTCCGCCATAGGTCAATTTTAATCCTGGATCCGCCACTGGTGACAGACCACAACGACCTTCGCGTCCTCGTGCTTCGCCAGGGTCGGTCGCGCCACCGCCGGAAGGCCATCCTTGACCGGTGCCGCCGCCTCTATGTCGCCGTCGTCCATCCCCAATTGGGCCGCACCGCTACCCGGTAGACTGGGGGAGCAGGGCGACGCCCGCGGCGGGGAAGGACCTCGGCCAGGGGAGGGGAGGGGGCGCGGTCGGCCGGGGGAGAGGCGGCGCGTGGTCAACCGGGGGAGGGTGGCAGCGCTCGATCGGACGGGGGAGAGGCAGCGCGCGGTCAGCCGGGGGAGGGTGGTGGCGCTCGGTCGGACTGCGGGAAGTCGCGCCAGTGAAGACCGGGCGTCGCGGGATGACCGAGCAGGACGATGATAGGCAGTGGTACGACGATAACAACCAGGTTTTTTAGGCGTAAGAAAATTCTCTGCGGCACCGTCTCACAGGAACCTGCGTCCGACACCACTTATATGTGTGATCTCCTTGTGGGGACATTAGATTCTAATTGCATGCATGCGATCACCTGCATATGGGGACATGAGTCGATTTAGCAGAAGATGTCGCGTAGTAATTGCATGCAACACTGTCGCAGAAGATCATGCAATTGTGCTAGGCACCACGATCGCATGGGGGTGAGAACGCGATGCCAGGTGGAGCCATCGAGGCCGGGATCGGTGCTTTGACGGGTCGCGCATTTAGTAGAAAAGCGAAGCTTTGACGGGTCACGAGTTTAGTAGAAAAGCGAAGCGATAGAAGGTAATCAGACGATGTCATTTGACTCCTTTTAGAGTAGAGATAATATTCCACTGTGCCTATTTACCGGTGACTGTAAATTAGAAACTCCTCACTTTTTTGCTTAATAATATTCCACTGTACCTATTTGCTCTGTGACCAGTAACTGTAAATTAGAAAGTTCCTTTCAAATTATCAATGAGTGTGGACACGCTTTCTGGATGCAAGTGTATTTTACCATTTGTCACTGACAATAGGAATTACGAAAGCTTAGGCAGCTACAAAATGGAAAAACCTCCACTCGGTGAGACATTTCATCGAACAACATGTGAGCCCACCCTTTAATCAACAACGTGGACCAGATGTATGATTTTTTTAAACCTAAAGGAACACATCCCTTCTCACCCCACACCATCGAATTATATCACCAAGCTAAGCACGGTGAAATACCAGTTGAGGGCGCAGATTCAGAAAGACATCAGTTGGGGGCAACAAGGCATTCACTAACAAGCCATTAGCGGGAGAGAGGGGAATGGACTCGATGGAGAGAGGAGATGTTGGACCTGGATCGGAGCCGTGCTCGATTCCACCGTCATGGATCGAAGCTTGGTGGTCGTGGTGCTCGCAGTTGTGCTCTGCTGCGGCGGCCTCTCGGTGTCGAGTTCCTCCGCAAGTGATGGCTCAACGCTAGGACTTCCTGATGTCGGCTCCCTGCGGTCACCTTGCTGCGGTGGCCGGCTAGACCTGGTTACGGCGGCTGCGAGGAGATTGTGGCGGCGGACCTGGCTGTGGCGGAGGCGGACGGACCTGCTGGGCGGCGCGGCGGCCGGGACGGCGCGGCCCGAGCACGGCGCGGTGGCCGAGCGAGGGCGGCGCGGCCCGAGCGAGGTGCGGCGGCCGAGCGAGGGCGGGTGGTTCGCTGCCTCCCTGCTAGGGGCGATGCGGAGCGCGGGGCGGCGACACGGGAGGGACGGGGACGGGAGAGGGAACCGCTAATTTAGTTAGAGCGTCATGTTAGGACGGGGTGAAGCGACAGCGGTTATCAGACGATATCATTTAACTCTTTTTAGGAGTAAAGACCAGTACTAGTATATGTTACTTGCCAAGTACTGACACGTTGTTCAGCTGTTAAACCACTAGCCATGCATGACTACAACTGTACAAGGCTGAACACACTACAGCTAGAAGTGATGGGAAAAGGTTTGTACTACGTCGTCGTTATTATTCACGTTGTTGTTAGGTAATACATGATCACTAATCATTGCATGCATATCAAGGTTAAGCTACATCACAGCTAGATTGTCTAGATAAGTAGTGTACCTAGACTATTTCATGAATATCTTAGTCTGTCATTTTGGCCAAACTCATCTCATCTTAGCTTTTATATGTCATGAATTGTGTGTAAGATGGCGTGACATACTATGATGGATTTAATATAACTTGTGACCTCCTTTTGGTCTAGTTTATATGTGTCTCATTACTGTGTTGTTTGAATGTATGACGTGGTACTGTTGATTGTATGGTTAACATATAATATAAATAGTAGATATTATATGTTAATTATTTGCATGTATAGTGATGGCTAGTTAGTCTCTATAAATATATATCGTCACACAAAGAGTCGTTATAAGTTTATAAAAAGATGTCTGAAAGTCTGTCGTTATATCTCCAGTATGTCTCTAGTGGATGACTCGATGACAGTGGCGGCAGATACTCCACCATGAGGAGTGACTCCATGTCGTGAGCAACAAATCTGGGTGGATCAAGTGCCCTTTCCTTAATCACGTGCATTGATTGCCACCAGTTTCAAGTGGTGAGGCGGATTTCGAAGAAACCATGGAGGACAGAGCAAGTGTTCTAAGGTTAGTTTGAATTTGGATTCACTTTGTGATTTTGAATTCCTTGATTTTCAATTTGGCTTTGACGTCTTCAAAGTTCAAACTGAATGTAGAGCAATGGTGAAGGTTTCCAATTCTTGATCATTGGGAATAGGTGTACATGAAGTTTCTAAAGTCCGAGGAATCAAGCAGCAAGGTGGACCTAGGTACAGAATCCCTTTTAAAGCATTCACACATGAAGACGAAGGAGGCAACATGTACTTTAATGTCTGAAGATGATAAGTCCAAGGAAGCTAGGGCAATGGTAGTAGTAGGGAGGTGAGGGGCTATTTGGATAGAACCTTGAAGAAATTTGCCCCTGCCTAAATGGACCCTAGGAGCTGTCTGGACCATGTTTGGTTGGGAGATTGGGTTCCAAGCACCTCCGCCAAAGCTAGGCACATGAAATTCGTCTTCTAGGCTCCATGCTCCTTGCCTAACCATGTTTTTGTCTTTAATTAATGTTTTAGCTTTCGTAGTCACCAACAAACATTCTTGTTCGACAGTGCCTAGACATGCAAAAAAGGTTCTCAATCACAAGCAACTTACATGCAACTCAAATGTCCAGGCAGTCCATCCAGGGTCTCGACCAAATTAGCCCTGAGTTAGTGAGTTTGATGAAAGTTGTGTTTCATATCTATGTGTATCCTCTTTATGTTGTTTCTTATGTTGTTTGCCATGTTCATCAAGTAGTGACTAATCATAGAATGTATGATTCAAATGTGTAATCTATTTATCCTAATCATTGCATGGCTAGTTTGTTGTCATGGTTATTGGTATTTTTTGCACAAAAACAATGTTTGGAATGCATGTGTAATAAGAAGCTTTTCATTGAAGGATAGCACAACTTAGTCATGTATGCCACAAAATGTTTGAGATATATGGAATGGACACACAAACATGTGACCTTTTCAATAAATAGATAGTGAAATATTTGAGCACTCTTTCATCAAACTAACATCACAGAAACATGTAAACAAAGAGCATACAAAGCAGATTCAAATTGGCATCATAAAAGCTTAATTATTGTTGTTTAATAGAATCAATTGTACCATTGTTTTGGTCACATAAACATCTGTCATACTGTATTAGCTATGCCTATGCTCATATCTATTCTTGTTCTTTTATCTCCTAGAGATATATTTCTATCACCTCTAATCCAAAAGAGGGATCATGCAAAAGCATTATAGAACAACATCATAATTTTTATTGCTACTCTATAAAATAATTACAGAGTTCAAACAAGTGTAGTTGCTTCATAAAATCATTATAGAGCACAACATTCAATCTCCTATGTTGGTCAAGTCTTCTTTTCAGCCTCGGTCTTCCTTGGAGTTGCTACCTCCTTGTTTGCATTTTGTCCCTTGGCCTTTGCAATCCTACCACTGTATTTTGTTACAGTTCTTGGGGGAGGGGGCTGACCTTGTTTTCAGTTGGTTGGATGAAATGAAGACATAGTTATGTAGAGGTCTCTTGTTGGCATCTCTATTGTTCTTCCATTAAGGTCCTTCATCGGGTAGCTATCGTTGTTGCTCATCTATTGGGAGGGGGCTTCCTTGATGATGCGCACCCCTGATAAATTTGATGCATCAAGCAAATCAAGAACGCCTCTCACCCAACAAAGTCAGTCTCTGTTGTCTTGCTCAATCTCTAAGCCATGACTTCTATGGTCCTAGCGAGAGCCTTTTCCCTGTGTGTCATTATGAAAGTTGGCCTATTCCTCTGTGCCCCTCCAAAGTTGGGTCGCCCCTCTGTTCCATGACGTTTTTCTTTCTTTCCCTCCACGCCATTCCGTCTGAAATTGCTCCTAACGGTGGGTAACGGTTGTGCGAAAAGACGGTATTACCCTTAGGCTCGAGAGACAAAGTGATTTTAGTTATTCCCTTCATGCCATTCCCAGGCTCAGAACCGTTGGCGGGAAAGGGCGAGCTGCTGGCGCCAAATGGAGCAGAGTTGGCGCCAACTGTCCCTCCCTTTGCCTCTCCTATATATATAGGACCAACCCTTGTGCATCTCCCGATTCTCCCATTTCAAATCTATCTTCTTCTCCTCTCTTCTCTACTGTTTCCTCTCTAGCCCAAGCCATGTCTGAAGGTTGCAGCAGCTATGGTGGTGGAGGTCCGGGTCATCATGGTGGTGGCCGTGGTGGGGTAAGGCGGGTGTTTTGCCCCAACTGCAATGTTCTTGCCAATCGGTTCACCTCGATGACTGAGAAAAACAACAACTGTGTCTTCCACAAGTGCCCGTACTATGCAGTTAGTGTTTCTTTCTTCATCGTTTTCTATTTTTTTGGTTGATTTTTTGTCTAAGTTTTGTCTTGGTTTCCAGGTGGGAGGCTGCCAGTATATGCAGTGGGAGGATAAAATGGGGGTCACAACAACTGCCCCTGCTCCACTGCAGTCAGTTGCATCCCATGGTGCAATCCCTACTGCAATTCCTCTAGCAATCATCCAGGAAGGTGCACAGGCTGTAGGAAATCAACCAGTGGACAATGGTGTTTTGCAGCAGCTCAAGTGGCTAGAAAAGATGGTCTATGTTTGCATTTTTCTTGCTTTGTATGCTATTTTCAAGAAGTAGGTGCCTATGTGTGTGTGTGTCAATGGTTGTATGCATGGATGGATGAATGAATGAATCAATCAATCAATGAATGAATCAATGAATGAATGAATGGATGGATGGATGAATGGACCAAAGTGAATGACATAAAACTGGCCTAAGCACAACATTCATAAGTGTTTAACATCACACATAGACTTGAATTCACACATGGCATCTAGATTAGTTGTCCATCTACACAACAGCTAAGCATCATTCATCATTGTTCATAACAAAAGACTCACACCACAGCAACAAAAGTTTCACAGAACTTTCACTCAACCTGAGCCTTCTTTTTGCTTCTGGTGTTTGAAGCAGGGCTTTCTGGGCTTGTTGGTGGTGCTATGGCCTTAACTGGTGTTAGTTTCTTCCTCATGCCAATCTTCTTCCTTGGTGTCACCTGGACCTGCACTGCCTCAACATGTCCAGGCTCTGGGTCAGTTTGTACTGTCCTGCTAACCTCAGGTTGGAAAGAGGGGGCCACAGGCACAACCTGGAGTGGAACTGGATCATTGGATCCAGTTCCTGACCTATTTGTGAAAAGAGACCTATTAGCATTTTGTATCATGAGTAGTGGTAATGTTCAAAGAAATAATAATACTTGTTAGAGGCACTAGTTGGACCTGAGCTTGTGGAAGCTGCTCTCTTGCCTTTCTGGGACCCAGATGAAGTACTTGTTGCTCCCTTGGTCTCAGTAGAAGAGTTTCTCTTCCTTTTCTTGCTTCTGGTAGCATTATCCACAACAGCATTGGTTGGGTAAACCATCTGGTTGGCACGAGGGACAACAATCACAATGGAGGTCTCTGTATTAGCTGGGACTGTTTTCTTCTTTTGTTTTTTCTTTGGTGGACCCCTGCATACAGAATTAGCATTAGCATCACATGGACATACAGAATTGACATTAGCATCATACAGTGATATACCTTTCAGCTTCCATTGCAGCTATATCAGCAGGACCCCCTTTTTTACAAGTGTACCAATGATGTCCTAACTCATGGCAAATGGGGCATTCATGCTTCCCTTTCTTACTCTTGCTGCCTCCTTCTGCACTTGATTTGATCCTATTCTTCCTTCTTCCTCCTCCAGTAGACTTGAGTAATGGAGGATACATGAAGAAGTCCTTGGGTGGGTTGGGCCACATGCTCTTGTCAGGAATACAAGGGATGGAACCCTCATATGCAGCTTTGAACTTGGCAACTGAGTAGTACTCATCTACATGGTCTTCAAGTTTTGCATCAGGAATGGAAGTGATGTAGGCAATGGCATGTTTGCATGGGATCCCTGACCCCTGCCAAACCCTACATGAGCAGGTTCTCTATTGCAAATTGACCACAAACCTGAAGCTAGTAGACCCCTTTGCCCTCATTTCTGCAACCCCTTCTGGACTAGCTGTGATGACCTCAATGTCAAGATTGTAACTGTCATCCCTTAACTTCTTCATGATATGTGGCAGAATGTTTCCAGTGAACTTAGTGGCCACCTTCTTCATGTGATTCCACTTGATCAGTATCTTCTGCCTTATTGTGTCCAACAGGTCATCAATGTTCATTGCCTTATCAGCTTTGATCCAGTTGTTGAAAGACTCAGCCAGGTTGTTAGTGACATAATCAACCTTTGACAGATCCAAGAACTGGCTTTTGCTCCAAAGCTTCTTGTGTGTGTCCTTCAGATACTTCATTGCTTCAGGTTTGGCTGCAGCCATACTCTGGTAGTGCTTCTCAAACATATATGGGCTCCATGAATATGAGAATCATCACATGCCACAATGAAATCAATACTAAGAACAACAGTTACCTTAACAGTGTGACCATTCTTTGAAGTAGAGGCAAGAAGTCTCCAAGGGCATCCATATTTCCTCTGTGAGCAGTACACCCTATGCCTCCCTGGATCACTCTTCTGAATCAGATAATTGAACTCTTTTCTAATAGCATGAGTAGCTAAAGCAATCTTAAAAGATTCCATGTCTGAATACACTGTGCCTACTGTCATGGGTGGGTTCTTCTTATCATAATGCAGATCAGGCTTGTCATCAGGCTCCCTATCAAACACCATGTCCTCATCATCAGAGGAATCAGTGGAATCAGATAACGATTCTACTTCTACTTCATCATCTGAGGAGTCTGAAGACATCTGCTCAGCTCCAGAAGTATCACCTTCCCTTTCTCCATCTTGTATCCCAAGATTAGGATTGGAATTGGAATTGAGAGCAGAAGGAGGAGGGGGATAGACAAGATCATCAATGTACAAGCCTTCATCATCAATGCCCACATGCTCATGCTCTGGGAATGGGTTCTGGAGATATTCAGGTTTATCATGCTCGGCTTGTACACTATGGCTCTGGGTGTCTGTGCCAAGACTAGGTACTGGTAAGGTGGGAGGGGCATATGCAGGGGTGATTGGGGGTTCAACACATACTTGTGGGTTGACATTGTTTGGGACAACAAAATCCAATGGAGGAAGGACAGGGGGCTCAGCACTTGGGCTATGATATGCAACACAAATCAAGCAGGTTCTCCTTGCCCTATTTCTATCAAACATTTCTAGCAGATCTTGGTCACTGCATAGATGGATGTGAGCTTTGCTTTGTGGGCACCAATAGAACAAGGACATTGTGTCACCCCCGTAAGCTGGATATCTCTCCAATACATCATCAAGAAGCACAGAAAAGAACAACAGGTCAGCATCCACAACTTCACTGAATGTAAACCACTGCGAAACGTCAAGATTGGAAGCAACAATCTGGATTTCTAATTTGAAGCTACTGTCCGGGTCCATCCTACAGATGAACAAGGAGTACGATATCAATACCCTAACTCCAATCCGTGCCCAAATCAATAGACCTAAGAGACCGCCAAATCAAGAGAGGAGGAAGGGAGAAGCAGTGTACTCACCTGTCACAAAACCAATCCGGCCGCTCGCCGGTGCCGTTCTAGCCCATGGTCCACTCGCGCCAGTCCTCTGGACGTGCGCTTCGCCGGGGCTAGGGTTCCGTCGCCGCCGCTCCGCCGAGGCTAGGGCTCCGCCGCCGCCGCTTGCAGTGATAGTGATAGAGTGAGGAGAAGACTGAGTCGGGGTCAGGTGGGTAGGTGGGGGTCAAGGCAAGTCAGCCACGATCCTCATGTCAGTGAGACTGAGGGCAAAAATGGCAACTTACAGGGCTGGTCCCACATGTCAGGGCTGGCAAACGGAAGAAAACGAACGGAATGGAAACGGAATGGCGTGGAGGGAAAGAAAGAAAAATGTCATGGCACAGAGGGGCGACCCAACTTTGGAGGGGCACAGAGGAATAGACCAACTTTCATAATGACACACATGGAAAAGGCTCTCCTAGCGACCCCCATTGGAGACCTTATGCACGCAAGGCCACTGACTTCTAGGATGGAAATGTATAGCTTAGAGGATTGTGGTGGTGGTGGTGTACAACGATAGCCAAGCCCATAGGTTAATACTCGTTCCTCTCTTTGTCTTAGTTAGGGTTCTAATCTTAATAGAATTTTGGGGGGTTACTTCCTAAGGTTTCTGGTTTAGGGAGAAACTTTGGGGAATTTTGACTTAAGTGTGCATTTTGACTTGATTCCGCTTCTTCTATCTTCACCTAAACCCTAGATTGCTAGCTCGTCTAACTGCAACAACAACTAGCATAAAATTGTGTTGATTTTGAGTAAAAGAGAGATGATTATACCATTAATTTAGAGAAATTGGCGCTAATAAAGGGTAACTAGGGTTTATTGAGTGTAATTAAGGTTTACTTGAAAACAAATAATACTTACACTTGATGCCAAATGTTAAACTTAGTATTTGTTTAGGATTGTTATTAACTAGCCTACTGGATGAAGATGTACCTTACCTACATCCAATAGTAGGCATGGCATCAGTGGTAGATGTGGTACTCTGGTCATCCTCCTCCTCCTCCACTGGTCATTAAATTACCATCATTCTAAGTATGTGGTCAGGTCTCTAGTCTTCCTAGAGAGGGGTGGGCGAAGGAGGCAATGATTAACAAGCTTCACGGTGCAAGGGAGAGACATGTGATTTAGGGGGGGGGCTTCTTTTTAGAAAATAGAAAATCACCTTTCGAACGAGTTAGAGGACCAAATTTATCTGGTTTTGGAAGTTAGAGTGTGCTTCTTACTCATTCGTAGTTCATAGTTGAAAATTGAACTGACATGCAACTTATAGGTTAAAAATGTACGTCAACCCTCTAGCACCATAAACTCCACCGTGGAGCAGTTCCATAAAAACCTGAAGTTTCTAGAGCTCCTCTTTAGTTCTCACAACTTCACCTTTTTTCTAGAGCAGGGTTTGTGGAGCTATACTTGTTTGGCTACAAATATGAAGCGGAGCAATTCCAAACAAACCCTACAAAACTATGTAACATGCACCGGTTAACCATTGAAATTGGACAACTTTAGTCCTATCTGTTTCAAAGGTGGTTTATATTCATAAATAATTTATCGTTTTTTATCTAAAAGTCATAAATAATTTATTAGATTGAAAAATATGAAACTATTATCGTTTTTTGAAAATGTTATCTACATGCCTATACAATCTATATATAGTTGTTTGAAACTGATTTATATTTATTCTTATTGCTTTTATTGCTCGTAGTCATGCTCAGTATTTACTTAAAACAAATATGATCCAAGTAACACACTAGAATTTTAATTTTCTCCTAGTAAAGTGCAATTCTCCTACTGTTTTAGCATTCAAAATTTAGTATAAATTTTCCTTACTGAATGACTCCCAGAGAGATCTCCATGTGCTACTAGTGGTAATGTTTTACTACTTAAAAAAACCTAGGGGCCTGTTTAGATCATAGGAATTCAATTCATTTTAAGAATCATAATTTAGACACATGTTAAGTAAGCTAATATGGTTGTATATGAATTATATTTGTATATTATTATTGGCTATACGAGAGAGATAGAGATCAAATCTGAATTTATTTTTTGAAATCGTGCATTGCACGTTCTTCATTAAGAGAAGTGGAAATGATCAATAGACCTACACATATAAGATACAAAAGGATTCATTAGTAATCCATAGATTGTCAATAAAGTCCTCAACACAAACAAAAGCAAGAACATGAGGACCCTCCACCTAACATCCCCAGCAGCCGAGCCTAATACAACAAATTAACTCAATACAATGGTAGCCATTAGTGATAGGAGCCGTAGATGAAAAATAACAGCGGCCAAACATCCGCTCAATCTCCAGACGACAAAGCATCCATCCAAACAGCCTCGACAACAAATCATTTGCCGGAAAACACCTCGGTGACAAACCTGAATTTATTATTTTTAGAAAATAGAAAACCACCTTTGAAATTCAAATTTGTGAGGTTTCGACAATTAAAGGGTGCCTATTACCCAGTTTTGTAATTCAAATACAAATTGAAGGTTGGAAAGTATACTTTACCCTTTTTTATCACCCAGGAACTTAGAATGAGGAAAAACACATGACTACTGTTCGTTTTGTAACTTCGTTTTGCATCGTGATTTGTTCTCCGGTAATTCGTCATGTATTTTCTAACGACGGCAGCTGCAGGATTGTGGAAGGGATTTGCTTGACAAATGGGTCCTGGCTTTTGCTCGGCATGTGACAAGAATTTAAGAAGATGTTCTTTGTCCCTCTGAAAGTTTCCGCATATGACAACACGGCCTATTTTAAAGATAAAAAATGCATTGCTTTTGTCATATTAAACAACCAATATATGGACAGGTCAACAGTGGGTGCTTCTCTGTTTTGTTTTTTTGCGTACATGTAATTGTTTAGTATATGATGAAAGAACTAAGCCATTGCTAGTGTCACCAACATTGATATTCAGCGCGATGGTGTCTCATTGGGTGCATTTACAAGGCAAAGTTATTGGGTCATCTTTCACTTCATGGTTATCATTTGTCCATCGTCTTCATCTTAACCTTGGTTGCCATGTACTGTACATGCAATGTTTTCTTGTCACTGTTAGCTGTATTGTCTCGGACGTCTTATGAAAAGATGTCAGGTTAAAAAAAGGATTACATGTTTAGGACATCAAACAACGTGCTTCGCAATTATAAAATTCCAATCGTTGACTTCGTTAAAACTGACCCTTAAAACAATTTATTCCACTATCTGCTGGTAACCGTTTCATCAAAAAATAGAATGGTGCTAGATTTTTTGTGCAAATATTCTTAAAATCCGTATATTTGCCTATTTATTACCCTGTCATTATTTCTTTGTGAATGGGGTAACAGTTCATAGAGCAGCAACTTGCCTGACTACTTATTTACAGAGATATCTGAACAAGTTAATGAGCCTAACAAGAAACAACTACTTGACTAAAGAATGGAAAGTGACAAATACCTAATCTTTTTTTTACTAGTGACAAATACCTAATCTTAATATACTAATCCTGAATGACTGAACAGACGCATAGGTCTATGAGAATTAGGATATCATCTGAATGACTGAACAAACGCCACTAAGGTATTGCTAATGGCCCCAGTGTGACCTCAACAATAGGGAATTAAGTTCGCAGTTGAATAATCAAGCTGCAAACTGAGATAAATTATAATGAGTGGGTCAGTGGTTGAGTGGTACCGTTTCTTTTCCATGCATATGCATCTTTCACAATCGCTAGCTTGCCGTTTTCAGAGTAGGAGCATCCTGAACTGGAGGGGAATTCCGTATACCGTATCTTGTACTTTCTGACTGCTGACATTGCTATGGCTTTCAGCAGCTTAGCTGTTAGCCATTGGTGTTACACCTTGCTCCTGACCAGGTTGCAGCTTGGCCCTGCCGTACAGGAAGGAGTACTTGCGCGGCTGAGCCCTACAGGGCTACAGCTAAGCCCGAAGAAAATCGTAATTCAAATACAAATACATCTTGAGAGCTGTATTCACCATCACTAGATCGAAGACTAACCAGTTCTGACAAATGGAGAGACTTCATTCAGTTCAGGGCCTGGAGCACTGAAGAGTACTGAACGCGAGCTCTTCTGTTCTTTTCTGAAAAAACGACACGGTCAGCCTCAAGCGTCGAGACAGTCATGTCATGTCCAAAGCAAATCATCCAGTCACGCCACGCCCCAAGCATAATCGACCATGCGCTGCTTGTTCCTTGCTGGTAGCTGTAGTGCAGTGTGCAGATGCACCAATCATTGCATCATCGGAGAGGATCTCAGTTCAGTTCAGAGGTTCAGCTGCAAAGATGCTGATGCCAACGCATGGCTGGCTGCCTTACATTTGGAATCAGAAACTGGGCGATCGAGAGCGTGACCTTCTTCAGGCTTCAGCTAGCTAGCTGCTGCCTGCTGCGCAGATTTTGGAGTCCTGAAACTGAATGAAACGCACACGCGCTCCAAATGTCACGCTCGGTTCAGCAAGAGGACTTTGTCCACTAAACAAATGAGGTGCCACGGCACGTCAGAGGAGCACTGCGTTGTTCTCGGGAAATGCCACCCATGGGACCTCTGTTCGTTTCCTGTTCATCAACATATGATTCAGCATGCTCTCAAACTTTCAAGGTTTGGGCATTGATATCTTAGTCTCCCAGGAATTATCATACGGGGAATCATACTACTAGATTTGCCTTCTGAAACTCTCTCTCTCTTCTTTCGAGGACATGCCTGGGCAGCTGGAATTCTTTGGCGGAAGTATACGTTTATTAATTATTATTACTCGTCAGTATAGAACTGTTTGTTAGTAGTAGCCAGAGATGCATTCAAGTGTCAATATGGATAGAGTAAAAAAAAAAATTGAACATGGAAGGGCTCTCCGTTACTCATAAACTGAGGCCAAATCGTTGGCAACAAGTACACGAATACAATTTGGAACGTTTTCCTTGTCCACGACCGGAGCAGCACCCAGACTCAAACTTGCCCCCAGGTCGGCGAGGCTATCAGCTACCGCAGCATTTACAAGAACGAGGGATATGATTTACAACATATGAAACAAATTACTAGCTAGCAAACCTTTCAACTCCCAAATGAGAAACAAAATTACTACGTAGCTAGCAAATCTTTCAACTCCCAAATGAGAAACAAAATTACAAAGATTTTTAACTTTGACCAAATTTGTATATTATGGAAATATAACTAATGAAGAATCTAATTGCACTTAGTTAGTATCATAAATATTATAATTTTATTATATATAATTTTGGTCAAAGTTGAAAAACTTTGACTCTCCAAGATTCTTGGAATGCCTTATAATTTGGGATGAAGGGAGTAGCTAGCAAATCTTTCAGATCCCAAATGAGACCACCCGCAGCCGCAGAACAGCGACCAATGTCCACAGACTTCACCGCTTGCGCCACCATGGATGCATCCGTTTCCAGGATCACGCTCTGAAACCCCCCAAGTCAGCCGTTCTTTGCATGGCCTGTAGGCAGGCTACAATATCAGGCTTCTCCCACGTTTTCCAGCTTCCTATAACCTGAGCTGATTACACCACCATCCCAATCACGTTTTGGCTGTTTTTTTTTCCGATGCATTGTTTTTCGACGCGTCTGAATATAATGTATATCTACATAGCAAAGCGTGGGAGTGTCTATTTTCTCACCATGCATAGCGTTTAAGCTGGAAACGTGTAATACGTCGTCCAATCTTTTAAATTATGGCAAATCCTGATGGGCCGACGACTGTTTTTTCAGAGGATGGTGGGCCAAATACCCCCTTCGAGAATCGAGATGTAACTAGTGACTGAATTATACAGAAGTAGACAGTGGGAGGGGATTTTTTTTTTTTCGAGTGGGAGGGGAAATTTATTAGTAAAACCCATTACCCATTAGTAAGAAATAATCTTGGACTTGTACGCTCGGTTTAGGCCATTCTCTTGCACACTCAATGTAGAGTAGCATCATGTGTAAAATTTCTTGCCCTTTTTTTGGAAAAAAAATCTGTCACCTATATTACGAGAGTAGCTCTGTTTTAGCAACACGAGAGTATGTAGCTGCAGATTAAAAAGAAAACAAAGCTCATAAAAAGTCTCGAAAACTATTTCCATGACTTTTTTTTTCAAGGAAAACAACTATTCCCAGGCCTTACCGAGCCCAATGTCTAAGCAAGGAGACAACAACTACGCAGAGCCTAGCAAGCATATCGTTGCATCCTGGTGTAGTCTGACAATTTTCAGCTGGCCCAATATTAAAGGCCCATATACGTCTCATGTCTCGGTAGCCCACGAGAAGTCGAGAGAACTCAGCGGCAGAGCGCGGTAGAACGTTTTGGTTTAGCACCACCTCGGCGGCTGAGGCTGGATGCGCTGCGAGCTCCCGCTATAAGACCGGCGCCCAGTGCGTCCTTGCTCTTTACTTACCTGGACGAGGTCGACGGGCGATCAACAAGGCCCGTGGCCTAGGTCAATGACCCACATTGCACTTGGTGGGTGCGTTGGCTTACCATCTCCCCAAGTGGGAGAGTGGACGTCATAATTTGTGGTAGAGGGGGTACGCGTTCGCGCGGCCCCTACCAATTTCAAAAAATTAAACTTTGGTCCCTGGACAAATATTGCTTCGGCCCCTGCTGATTTCAAAAAATTAAACTTTGGTCCCTCGACAAATATTGCTTTGGCACCTGGGTTTTTGGGCCTTGCTTGTTGCGGTCGCACCTTTTGATTATTTTGGTTTATTAATTATTGTAATTGCTGTCTTTTTTCAATTTGAATTTCAAAATTAATATAAAATTGTTTTGGTCTAATGTATAATAAATAATAAGATATATATATATATATAATGCTTGTCTTAGGAGATTTAGATGCTTGCTAGAAAGACTGGCGTGGCTTTGCCGCGCCCTCCGTGGAGGATGCCAGTTGCCCAGCCTAATACGTTTGCACATTGGATGCACCAATTTGAGACTATATGGACTTTTGATTGATTTTGTTTTGAATGACTAAAACACAATATCTCTGGATCAAGAATCAACAAGATCAAATTCGTATGATGTAGTGAACTGAAGACACTTCAATACCACACTGGATCAACAAATTAGATAAGAGAACAATCAATTGGATAAGAGAGAATATAGAGAGAGCATTTAGAGAACTTTGAAAAAGGAAAGGCCAATAAAATAAACATAGAGATAGCATAAAATGTGTTGTGTATTGATTACTAAAAAGGGGATTTCAAACAATGACTAAGGTCAGTTTCAATGGGAGCTTTATTAGAGTTTTATTTGCATTTAATGAACTACCACATAAGCGCTTTTGATGATGTGAGAAGGTTTTTAAGAAGAGGGAGAAGAAATAAGTTTTATGAAGATAAAACTCTCTTGACACGAATACTAGGTCTCTATGAGTCATGAAATTAAATGTCTATAAAACTATAAAATAAAACTCTCTATTAAGAGTATGTGTTTCATTCAAAATTCATTTTATTTTACATGATATGACAGTCTTGGAAATAATGAAATAAAACTCTCCACTGAGAGTGACCTAAGACATAAGTAGCGAACTTCTTCGCCTGGTTTAATAAAAAATTGTAAAGGCAGTATTATTAAATTGAAATTTATATATGGAGTACACACAATTATCTGTCATAATTATGAACTTAACCATTAATTCTTGTTTCGGGGACATGTGGGGTATAGGGCTGTGGGAATGTCATTGGAAAACAAGTCTGATAGATTACTTTCGTTTTTTTAGTTGACATATCGAGTTTTGTGCATAAAAATATAAACCATGGCTACATCTGAGATATGTACTAACCAAAATATAAAATACGGTCTTATTTACATGCCTTCAAACTATCAATTTTTTTCACTCTATCTCCATCACATCACCATCACATCAATGTTTGGACGCATGCATGGAGCATTAAATGTTGGTAAAATAAATAACTAATTACACAGATTAGTTGTAAATCACGAGATGAATCTTTTGAGCCTAGTTAGCATATGATTGGATAAAGTTTGTCAAATAACAACAAAAATGCTACAGTTGAGAAAAAAAATCTCACCTTTTCAATCTAAACAAGGCTACATAAACAAAATATAAGTCTCTTGTTCTGTATGTGATTAATTCTTTAGTGAAGATGAGACAAATACTTGTCTACTTTTCTAGGTGAAGGTAATTATAGATAAGAGAATTAGGTGTATGGCCCTAGAAAAAACCCAGTTTAGATATTTAGCCTTATTTTTTTTGAATTTGGTTCTATGGCCTCAAATCAAATTTTATTTAGGTGCATGGCCTTCCGTCCATTCAGGCATGTAACGGTGTTAACTCGGGTGGTAAAAAGACCATATTACCCCTGACAGAAAAAATAGAGTTTTATTTGTTTATTGTATATTTTTTGCACATTGATATATCTATATTTATATATATTTGGTTATGTGAAAATTAATTATATGTTGTACTGTGACAATTTGATATATATAAATATGGATATTATATATAAATATGGATATATCAATGTGCAAAAAATATACAATAAACAAATAAAACTCTGGTTTTTCTGTAAGGGGTAATATGGTCTTTTTACCACCCGAGTTAACACCGTTACATGTCTAAATGGACGGAAGGTCGTACACCTAAATAAAATTTGATCTGAGGCCATAGAACCAAATTCAAAAAAAATAAGGCCAAATACCTAAACTGAGTTTTTTTCAGGCCATACACCTAATTCTCCCATTATAGATATACTGATAGCTGTTTACTGCTAGAAGATCAGTTAATTTGATGATTGATTGAAGTAGTGCTCTCCATATCGGAATGTGAGATTATGCTGGTCTATGCATAACTGCTAACGCTAGAAGATTACTTAATCTTATGATTGGTGGGCTCTGCGTATCAATCGTGCTATTCTATAAACTTTTCTATAGCAACAGCTCACATGTATATTTATATTTTTGCTAGTGCCTGCTTGGTAATCTTTAACACAACTCAAAGCCTATAGTATATATCGTACTCCCCCTGTCCATAAAAACTTGCAACTATGGGTTCCGTGTATAGTTGTCCAACGGGCCATGCCGGGCCGGCCTGGCCCGACGTCGTGCCGTGCCGGCCCGGTGAAGGTCGGGCTGCCACGGGCCATCGGGCCGAACGGGTCGTGCCACTACGGGCCACAGGCCAGGGTAGCGGCCCAAGGCACGGCCTACGGGCCGTTTTTCGGGCCGTGCCGGCCCATGACCCGTCAGTTAAAAAAGTTCACAGAAATCTATATTATTTTCATAAAGTGTTGAAATAATTCATCAGTTTCAACTAAGTGTTAATTAATTCAATAGTATAATACTAAAAAACACATATATATAATTGTCAACTCATAAGTATCATCATTTTCACCAAATAAATATTAGTTTAACCGGGCCACCACCGGGCCGCGTACTAGATCGGGTCGTGCCACGGGCCAGGGTAGTGGCCCAGGCACGGCCCGCCCCCCGAGCCGGGCTGGCTCGGGCCCGGTGGCCACCGGGCCGTGCCGTGCTCGGGCCGGGCCACCGGCCCACGGGCTTCATGGACAACTATAGTCCCGTGCTCAGAAAAGTACTTTACGTTTGATGACGTTTCTAGTGAATAGTATTAATATTTATTAATCCAAATAAATTCACTATGAAAGTACATTTCGTAATTAATCTAATGATATTTATTTGATATCATAAATATTAATATAATTTTTATCTATAATTGTTTAAACTTAAGATACTGAAACATGACAGTGTGCTAGAATTGCAAATTTTCTTAGACGGAGGGAGTAACACCCTAGTGAAGGATGCATCAGCTAAACTTTAGCTGACTAAATTTAGCTGGTAGACATCCAAACAACTCAGCTAAAGTTTAGCTATATTTACCTATTCCAACCAACTAAAGTCAACTAAAATTTAGCTAAGTCTATTATCTAGAGCATCTAAACACCCCAACTAAAGTTTAGCTACAAAACTCTAAGCTAACTAAAGTTTTACATCAAAATTTATATGGTTAAATTTTAGTTGGGTACATAAAAAAAACCCTAACATAGTTGCTATCAGTAGGCAAAAAATATAAATTGATGAGCAATATAACTTTTATTATATATTTGTAACCGATAGGATCAAAACAAACGTAACATGGCTTAAAGCCAGAAAGATAGTGCTCTCTTCATCCTAAATTATAAGTCATTTCAAAAATCTTAGAGAGTCAGAGTTGTTTAACTTTGACCAAATTTATACAATAAAATAATAATATTTATGATACCAATTAAATATTATTAGATTCTTTATTAGTTATATATTCATAGTACGTATATCTATATGCTGTCATAAATCTTTTTGTATTTTTCTATAATTTTGGTCAAACTTAAAAACTTTGACTCTCCAAGATTCTTGAAATGACTTATAATTTGGGATGGAGGGAGTATTGTATAACCAATTTTGAAGTGCTAGAAAAGAAATTCCTCACTAAAGAGCAGTCCTTTAAATTGTTCCCAGTGTTGTCATCTTGAAACCAGCCAAGCAAACCGAATCTGCAAGTATGTGAACATACCAGTTCATTGCATATAAGAATATGATGAAGGATCATGACAACACACATGAGCAGATCTTGTATAAATCCTATATGTTAATTTCAGTTAGATTATTTAAGTAGGAAACTAGACAGAAACTCAGAAAGTATAGCACATGGAGATAACTTTAGATCATTGGACCTTCAAACATCAGAGCAATCTCTCTTTCAAATCAGCCATGAGAGCTGCATCATAATTGTTGCCAAGATATTTTTATTCAGATAGAGAAAAGCTTTTCTTTTTGATGGAACTGGAGGGGTTGATAGAGAAAAGATAGAGTTTATAGAGTTAATACGTACTTTTTTCAGTTTTAACTATCATTCAGGTAAATACAATTTCACACTAAAAAGTGGGAAAAGGCAAAGATTGCAAACACTCCTTTTTTTCCCCCCAATTTCTCCCCTGAACCTGTATTTTATGATTCCGATTCCAAAATACACCCTATTTACAATTCATGGGAAGGTTACTTCACTCATTGCCACATTTCTTCTACGTGAGAGAGGCAAACGGAAGGAGCAGCAGCAGAGAGGAAAAGGGAGGGAGAGAGAGAGGACAGGGCGCTGTGCTCTGGTGGCGTGAGTCCATTAGCGGCAGCGGCGGCGGCGGGCAAGTCACAAGTGCATGCGGTTGCTCCGCGTCACGGGCATGGCGCAAGACGACGGCGGCGCGAGCGGCATTGAGAGGAGTACAGAGCTCTGGTCTTGCCACGGGCTTGAGACGACGGGCGCAAGACGACGGCGGCGCGCGCCTTGGTGCTCGAGGCAACAGTGACAACAGTAGCGAGCGCGAGCGCGACTGACTACGCGAGCGCTGGGAGGAGTGGCGAAGGTTCGGGAGAACTAAGCGCACAGGAAGGTTAGTTGGACGGCCACAGATGCAGCATTGACCGAGATCCAACGGTCAAGCTTTCGAGACGACATGGCCCAACCGCCCAAGGCAGTCACAATACAGAGTCTACTTAGAGTCTAAGGACATGTTTGGATGATGTGATTTTTAAAAACTGTAGTATCCAAAACTGTAGTTTTATAAGCCAAAAGGACACAAAACCGTGGTTTAGAAAAAAGAGGTCATGAGTGGAGTTTTTAAAATACCAAAAAGACTATAATTTTGACAAAACCATGGTTTTAAAGACTACACGATTTGTTGCATCCAAACACCTAGTTATCATAGACTTGAAGTCTAAATAAGGTTAATCTCAATGGGGTTTCATTTACATTAAATATGCTGCCACATAAGCATTTTTTTATGACATTACATTGTATTTAAGAAGAGAGAAAAGAAATGAGTTTCATCTAGATAAAACTCTTTTGGCACGAATATCAACTCTATATGAGTCATGAAATTTAATGCCTATAAAACTTTATAATGAAACTGACAGTGAGAGAATGAAACTGACAGTGAGAGTTTCATTCAAGTTTTATTTTATTTCACATGACATGACAGTTTTGAAAACAACGAAATGAAACTCACCATTGAAATTGGTCTAAGACTCGAAGTCTTGCTTTTTCTCTCTCTTTTCGATAACTACACTGTCACATCAGCAAAATACAATAAATATGAGTGTAATAAATAGGTTTAGACTCTCAGCCGATTGCGTCGACTATCTCCAACAGATGAGAGGCAAACACGAGAGGCATTTGTTGGTTTGGGTTACACACAGTGAAAGTATGGGAGAGGCAAAACTATCCATCTCCAACAGTGCACCTAAAACTCCATCATCGGCCTCATCCATCCGCACGCCATGGAGGTCGTCCAGCAGGCAGTGGTGCACGCGGGAGCTGCACCTCCCCGATGATGTAGAGGCGGTGCCGGAGCAGCAGGTCGTAGTTGCGGTGGATGCTGCCGCCCATCGAGTTCTCCACGGGGAGCACAGCGCGGTCGGCGATCCACAGCTCCATGGCTTCCCGGCGCAGCTGCCCGGGTACGCCTTCCCGTCCGCCTTCTTGCTGTACGCGCCGGGCATGCCCTGGTACGCCACGCGCAGCTGTGACCCGTGCCTCGGCGCCGGTGACAGGTCCGCGATGCGGAGCGACTGCGGCAGGTTCTTGGCGACACCGCCGCCGTTGATGCTACTCACGGGGACCAGATCCAGCACCGCCCCGTTCTGCGACGGCGCCGGCGCGACCTGGCCGTTGATGGAGTGCGTCCCGAGCGCGGCCACCTTGCTGGACAGCACGGCGCAGCTGCTCCTGCCTCTCCGCCCGGCCGCCGACGACCGCGCCCTGCAACGAGCACCCGACGGCGCGAGTTGGAGGCGGCGCAGGCTCCAGGCGGCGTGGACTCTCTCTCTCTCTCTCTTCCTCCGCCTTGGCCGGCGGCGGCGCTTCCTCACGCGGCAGCGAGCAGGGGAGGCGGAGACGTCGCTGGTGGGAGGGAGTGGGCCACGGAGAATTGCACAGTGAGGAGGGAGGAGACTCAATTCTGCATCCGGTAGGCAAAATAGGTCACAACTTTAGGTCACATGTTGGAGAACAATTTTGATACCTAGAGTACTATTCGAGATGCATTTTTGGGTTTGGGTCTCCCTATTGGAGACAGTCAAGATAAAGATGGGTGAAACATAAAAAGCCGAAGATGTGGTATTTCTTCTTCCTTAACCAAAAACAATAGAGGCTAAGTATTTTTGTTTGTTGTCCCTAAAAAACATTCAAAATCTGAGTCAAACGTCCTACCAAGTGAAATGTGATAGCTTTTGAACTATATATAGGGGGCATGTTTGATCGATTTCTCAGAATTTTGGCAACTTGTAGTGAGGGCAAGTTAAATTTGATTACCGCTTGGTTTGCAGTTACTATAAAGTTACTGATGGTCCACTTTATCAATATCAGTATCCTAGATCATTTTACGTGCCCAAATTGTTCTAATCTTACATATCATCCCATCTAAAATTTGGTACGTGTGGCAAAGAGACAGGCAGTGATACTGCTTCGGCTCTTTCGTGCCAAAAAGTTCTGGTGCATGTTCTTGTTGACTTTGCCGTTCTTTGATGATCGCCCGACTTTTCCCCCCAACAGGGACATCCAACGTGCAGCAGCTAGATCTAGAAAGTGGAGTCACATGGCACAACCAGAACTTCCAGAAGGCATAAATAAAGATGTGGATCTCCTCGATCCAGCTACCACAGCGAGACGCGTAAACAATATATATCAAGAAATATAAGGCGTTGTACAGATTTTTTTTTATATAAAATAACTTTATTATGAGCAACTTTCTAGGTGAAGTTGAGCTGTTTTGAAAAAAAAGTGTTTGGTAAAATAGATTCAGTAACAACTTTATACATGGTTGAGAGAGAGAAATGAGAGTGAGTTATAAAAAACTATATATTTTTTTAGTTTGACCTCAGCTTATCTTTTATGAAAGGGGGCAGAAAATAACTTTATGAGTGAAGTTGTTTGGAGAAAAGGTGTTTAACAACAAAAAAAAAACAGTTTATAACAGTTCATAAAGCTATTATAAGATATACCAAACAGATCCTAAATAAGATGCGCCTTGATGAATGCGTGGCAAAGACACAAGCGGGCAGATCAATTTCTGCATTATAACATTTTATTACAAAGCTAGCACCGTGCAACCATAATTTCAGTAGTAGCAGGAGTACATCACATGGCAAAGAAACCCATACATGCTATCCCTGACTCTGACTCTGTTATTTCTTTTTCATCATTTTCTCGTTTGATTAGCACGCACACACATGCAAGACACCCATGAAACACTACATCAGCATCTGGTGTGTATCCTCCAAGCAGCATATATATGTTCCATCTGCATTCAAGCCAACATCAACATCTTCAGATCGATCCAGCAAAGATCAAATCAAAACCAACAATAAACGAATTGAAACAAAGCAAAAGGAACCTTTATTCAGAAAAAAATCTTACCTGTATGGAAAGCACGGCGCACGGCGAGGCGAGATCCCTCAGTCGCTGTCGCTGCTGCTGCTGCTGTGGCCGCCGTCGTGGTCGTGGCCCTCGCCGTGCTTCTTCTCCTTCTTCTTCTTCTTGTCCTTCTTCTCCTTGTGCTCCTTGTCCTTGTCCTTGTCCTTGTGCTCGCCGGACTTCTCGCCATGCTCGCCGGTGATCTTGTCCTTGATCTTCTCCACGATGCCCTCCTTGTGCTCCCCGTCCTTCTTGTGGTGCTCCTCCTCCTTCTTGTGGTCTCCCCCCATGTGGAGCTTCTCCTCGATCTTGTGGATGATGCCAGACATGGTGGCTACTTCTCTTTTTGCCTTTGCTCGAGGAAAGGGAAATGTCAATGGAATGCTATGCGTCGTCGGTGATCTTGGCTGGCTCTTCGGCGCCGGTATTTATAGAGGGGCTAGGTGCTCCGAGGCTTGCGGTGGGGTGTGTGAAGAAATGGAAGGCCAATCGGATAAGAAGGACGTGATGGCACTAAATAAAGCAGAAAACATAAATTTAAAGATGCCAATTGCTTTGCTTATACCAGCTAGTGTACCAACCTTTTTGCACCACGGAAATGTCAGTGTTGCCTTCGTCTTTTTTCCGTAGACTTAGGGTGTATTTGGCATGGCTCCCTACGGGGTGAATCTAGATGAAAACATCATCAGAGTCATCAAGCTTAACTTCATTATATAATTTGATTTTTTTAGTTTATAATAGTATTTTACTATAGGATTTGCATAAGTTATTAGGATCGGTGGACACCGATAACGATAAATATGACTAGATTTGCCCCGTCCCTACCAACTCACGGAGTCACAACAAATGACCTCGCATGAGGAGGGGCTCCTAGCCTGTAAAACATGTGGAGCTCTTACTTCGCGCGAGCGCTAGCAATGATAGGGACGCGTGCGCGTTCAAAGAAGTAGCAACGCACATGTCTTTGGAGAGGTACGTACATACGCTTCTGCCTTCTGCTACTTTTGGTTCTCCTGTCTTGTTTCTGCCACACATGTCTATTTCTCCTGGCTTGTTTCTGCCACACATGTCTGGTTCTCCTGGCTTGCTTCTGCCACGCATATATGGTTCTCCTGTCTTGCTTCTGCCATGCATGTCTGGTTCTCCTGTCTTGCTTCTGTCACACATGGTTCTCTTGTCTAGCTTTTGAGGTCTAGATTTCTCCTATCTAGATTCGAAACTAATAGGTCTTTTGGATTTCTACGAGCTATTTTCTTTCTCTTTCGGGATAACGGGTTTATGGGGGAAGAAAAGGGCGGGGTTGGTTTAACATCCATATGGAAACGAAAGTACTATTTTAAAATAATATATCTTATACGTTCTATAATACTTTAGACAATATTTTTAATTCAACCGACATAGAAAAAATAAAAATAGTTATCGGTCAAAAAAAGAGAACATTCTACAGATATGTCTTTGAAAAAATAACTAATATAGAGCGAATATAGCTTTCTTTCTTTAACGTTTAAAAATAGTTGTTAGTAATACCCTAAAAAGATAAGGTAAAAATATATTTAAAAAATAAATAAAGTTTTGTTAAATTTTATATTTATGCATGTAAAAAATATAAATAGTACAAAAATTAAAGTTTGATTGCTAAATTTAAAAACTTTAAATTATGACATTATAAACTTTGTAATATAATGTTAGATTCTAAAAATATTATACTCAAAATTCATAAATTTTGAACTACTTTGTGCTGCTAGGGTCATAAGTTTACACTAAGAATTTTAAAACTTGCAATTATGGCATCATAAAATATATAATGCTAGGTTCGAACACTTTGTGATATGATATTTATAAAACTTTATACAACTAGATTTAAGACTTTCTATTATAACATTATAAAACTTTGTAAAAGTTTTGCACTTTATAACAACTTTGAACTATCACATTAGAAAAACTTTGTGCTGCTAGATTTAATACTTTAATTTATCAAATTATAAACTTTTGTACTAACAACTCTAAAACTTTACACTCAGAAATTATAATATTTAAACCATCATATTATAAAATTTAAATTGTTACGTTTAAAAGTCATATATTAGAAAATTTTATACTCCTAAGTTGAAAAATTTTACACTAAAAAAAATATGCTTTAGAAAAATCTACATAACTTAGTACTGCTAGGTGAAAAACTTTACACTTAGAAATTAAATAAAAACTTTAGATTATAAGAATATAAACTTTGTTCTAATAGCTTCAAAATCTAACAATATAAAATATGACTACAAACTTTAAACTTCAAGGTTTAAAACTTTACGCTCAAAATTTATATAACTTTCAACTATGATATTACAAACTTTGTATTGCTAAGTTTAAAACATCACACTTAGAAATTATGAAAAACTTTGATAATTCACATTATAAAATTTTGTAATAGTAGGTTCAAAACATTAAACTATCATATTATAAATTTTATACTGCTAGAATAAAAACCTTTTCATCCAGAATTATATAAACTTTAAACTATGATATTATAAACTTTGTGCTCGCGAGTTACAACTTTAAATAATGATATTACCTTGTATTGAGTTGAAGATTTTACACTCAAAATTAAATAAAAACTTTGGACTATCGCATTTTAGACTTATAGTGTTACATTTAAAGGTTTGCACTATCATATTATAAACATTGTAATGCTAGGTTGAATACTTTACAATCAAAATTTATAAAACAAAATTAAACTATGCTAAGTTGTCCATTTGTATGTATCAAAAAGATGCATATTTTAAATTTTTTCAGGCAGCATTCATACTTGAAAAAATAACATATATACATATTTAAAGAACATGTTACTGTGTTTTTGAAAACTCTATACAAACTTTATTTTTATAATTTAGGACGTTTATATTAGCACTTTGAAACTTTGTATTTTAAGATAAAACTTTGTAATTTTAGATTTTATACTTTAAATTCAAAAACTTTATACTACCACAATTAAAACTTTGTATTTTAAAAATTAGAGGTTTTAATTTTAAATTTATTTTTAAAATTGAGAAACTTTATAGTGACACAATTAAAACTTTTCTAGCTTTAAAACTTTGTAATTACAAACTTTGTATTAGAAAATTTAAAATTTTGAATTCAAAATTTAAAACTTTATTTTTAAAATATGAAACTATATACTAACATATTTTAAACTTTGTATTTAAAGGTTTAAACTTTATAATTTTTAACTTTATATTTTAAATGTAGAAACTTTTATCAACAGATTTAAAATAATATAAACTTTGTATTGTTAAATTTAAAACTTTCTGATTTTAAAACTCTACACCTAAATTTAGAAACTTTATATTAGTTTTTTAAAACTCACTACTGACATGCTATGAACTTTATACTCCTAAAGTGAAATCTTGTAATTTAAAATTTTACATTAAGTTTCGAAAACTTTTAAGTACCATATTTAAAACTTTGTAGACCTAAGCGCAAAACTTTATAATCACGTAAATTATTTCAAAATATATCCAACATGGATCTACTTTTGTAGATCTCGTCATTATAAAGATTATGGTGCAAACGAAATAAAAAATGGATGTTCCACGAGAAAGTTATCGCATTTTAAAGTTTGTAAACCATTTGTAAATGTTAAAAAAATAGATCTGACACACAGCTTCGGTTGGTTCCCGCAAATCTGACACGTGCACATACTCTCTCTCCTCACGCTTATTATTTGGTGCCCGCATCGTAACGTTTTAGGCTTGTCACTCGGTGGTACTTTCGTTACGTCACGCGTCCGTGCGCTGCTAGGTGACACAGCGCACCGCGCTCTCTAACGATTTGGTAAAACACGAGACTAGAGTTGTTTTCGCGTACGGACACTGAGTCACAAAAATTGGCTTCACTACTAGGGCTCCGCAGCCCAAAGTGCGCGTAGAGAAGACCCACCAAACAGACTCTCACTATATCTAAGAATGATGATTATATTTGACAAGATGAAAAATGAAATATAAATTCTAATCAACAATTAATCAAATTATATGCAAGTTTAAAGCATAAAGCTAACATCAATAGATTTACTCCCTTCGTACTCATATTAGTTGTCATTTTAGAAAAGATTCAGGTGAAACATTGAAAGTATAAATCATCAATAACTATTAAATTTCTAAGTTTGTAAATATTAAAACTATATGAATAGATTTGTCTTGAAAAGTACTTTCATAAAAGTATATATATATATGGTAAATTTTATATACTCTCGGGAGTAGTTACTCCCATGTTCAATAATCAACATTGTGTATGGATATATACTCATTTATCACCTTGAGTTTGAGTATGTTTACATACTTATTTTAAGATACTCGAAATCTTACTACCTGGAAAAAAAAAATTAACATAGCCTATATTTTTTAATATATTACTATAAATGTCATTACAGTACTATATAAAATAAGTATAACCATATACTCTATGTATACATATATACTCAACATAAATATTGCTTTAAATATTTTAGTATGATTATATACTCCGCGTACATATACTTCGTTAGGCTATATACATCATAAATCTAGAGATATATCACATGGGAGTAACTACTCCCTGAAAGTACAGAATAATTACCATATATATATATATATATATAAAGGGAAATTATTTTCTACTCCTAGGGAGTAGTTACTCCCATGTTTATATCTCTAGATTTATGGTATATATGACCGAACGAAGTATATTTACATGAAGTATATGATCGTACTTGACTATCTATGGAAGTATATACGTCAAGTATGCATGCATACATAGAGTATGCAAATATACTTATTTTATATACAACAGTGAGTGACATTTTCGTAATATATTAAAAAGTATGGGTTCCTTTGAAATTTTTTAGTGTATTAAGACATGAAATATCTTAACATGAGTATATAAACATACTCAAAGTGATAAACAAGTATGAACACATACGCAACATGGTGTTTTGAAGATGGGAGTAACTACTCCCGGGAGTATAGAAAACTCACCCTATATATATATATATATCACTTTTTTCATAAATATTTTTTATAAAAATAAGAGATCAAAGTTGTGTTTTGAAGACCGTATCGATGTCGTAAACGACAATAAGATAGGTATGAAGGGAGTATGTTCAAGTTGCCTTTAAGTTAAAAATGATTCTGCTTTTAGCATTGACAATTGTTGGCGCAAAAGACGACCACACGTATTGCACTGGCCGGGAACACAAACACAAGTCAGGGGCGAGACGAAAGAAGGTGTTCACGCAAGTTGCCTCTAGAGGTCTTGGTCTCTCGACCCGCTCCCCGCTGCCGCCGCCGCCCGTCGCTCTTCGCACCGCCGCCGTCCTCCGTTGGTCCCCCCTCCCCTCCCTCCGGCCTATGCCGAAGGTTGGAGAGAGTGGGGATCCATCATTTTTGATACTTTTTCCCAATAGATTGGATTTTTTTAGGGTTTAAGTCTCTCCATGCTAAGTATCGTGGTATTGGAGATTTATCTCTTTCTCCTCTTCGGTAATGGAGTAGGGGAAGGATGAAATTGTCTTCTCCATAGCGGCTTCGTTGAAGATGAGGACGACAACTTCGGCGTCAGCATCTTCACCAGCATGACAACATGGAGATTTTTGTTTTCGGATGACGGCATCAAGGAGGAGATGATGTCGTGGTCATGGAATAATTTTCTCCGGTCTTTTCTCTGTTTTGTTGTGGTTAGATCTGACCACAATGAAGAACTAGGGAGAATAAGTTTCAGATCAGTCTTCTTCACTCTTCGGTGGCAGAAAGAAGAAGTAGGAAGACACAAGAAAGAAGAAGTTTCTCAACTCCACCTGCAGGAATGTTGGCCGTCCGTTGGGCATCTATTGTCTGGCCTAAAATAATTGTTGCCAAGTATTTGCCTGTGCGGTCATCCATATGAAGCGTCAAATAGGTTTGGATTTGAAAGTTTGGTCTATTCACAGTGTGAGTGCAATATAGATGAAAATCAGTTTCTGGATATATGTTAGTAATGTAATTACACACCCCGGACAATTCACCACAAGATGCTAATATCCTTGGCGTAGTTATATGCAAAGGGACAGTCTAAATTCTACGAACCGGATGGTTCAGCACGTGACACTCAAACGCACGATTTGTAGATCGGTGAAATGCACACACTTAGCCTCAAACAAGCTCTCTCAAACAGAAGCAGTGAGCACAACCGAAGAATTAGGGAGGACAACTCTTCCAAACAAGCTCAAAAACTTAGTCCTTCTTGGATCCAATTTGGACACACACCCTACAGTCTGGTGCATAGAGGCATAACGCACTGAACCGTCCAGTGTCTGACCTTGAACATATGACTTCCTATTTTCTTTTCCCAAATGCTAGATTTTGGCCGCGCGCTGGCCTTACAGAATGCGCACAGGCGTGGCCGCTCGTTCTCGCCCGCTGAAAGGTCCTAGTTTGGTTTTGGTAATTGAGTGACAACTTAGGTGGACTAATATGTGTTTAAAGTGAATTACACAGGTGATTAGTCCATAGGTGATCATGTGTGAGCAACATATGCCATAGAGGTGAAATGACTTGGAAGATGTTGCAAGGCTCACACATGTGAAGAAGGAGCTTAACGCACATGAAACATGACATGTGGTCATGTGGCTAAGATGGTGAAGATCAAGGCAAGACTTGGCTTGATGGACCGGTTGCAAAAGTGAAGGGCAAGTTGAGGCTTTGAAGCCGTTGGTACCGAGTGTCGGGAGGCTTAAGCAAGACTTAGCGCCGAAGGACCGAAGCGATGGTGAAGAGCAAGTGATGTCAAGATCGATGAACCATGGAGGCCATGTGATGATATGAAGTGGATCATATCATTTGATGAAGAGGTTGGTGCATGTGTTGCATCAACACATGGAGGAGATGGAATGGAATGCGCAAGGCAAAGGTATACTTGTAGGGCATTTCATTTCACCAGTCATAGGTGTGTAGAGAAGTTGTCGGTGTTTCGTACCCGGGGGTATCACACCAACGAGTGATATGATCGCGTGCTTCTCTTCCTGGATGGTGATGCAAGAGGACACAAGGATTTATCCTGGTTCGGGCAAAGAAGGCCCTACGTCCAGCGGGGGGATGTTCTTGTATTACTTGCACCTAAGTGCTTGTACAGGGGAGAATACAAGCTCAGTGAGCGTGGACCGGGGTCCGGACTTAAGTGTATGGGTGTAAGGCGCTCTAACGTGTTTGTCCACCTGCGAATGAGGGCCCTGGCATCCCCTTTTATAGGGCAAGGGGAAGCCAGGGTTACACAGGGGTTTTACAAGTGTCGGGGCGTACGGCGCCCAATACGAAGCAGGGTAGGAATCCTGTCTTGTCGAAGACATTGTAGCCGACGTGGGCGTTGCTGTTGAGGCGTCCTTGAAGCGTGGCCTCCATCCCGGGCGCGGACGTGGTGGCGCGGCAAGGTGGGAGCCGTACAGCACCCATCCCGGAATGTACAGGACGTGGCGGGGTCCCTCCGGGTCTTGGGCTACCTGTCCTCCAATAGCATGAAAGTAGTTAGGGCTCGAAGGGCGCGGAGCCGGACCTCGAGGTGGTGCCACGGGGGCTCGAGGGGCGCGGAGCCGGCCTCGAGGTGTTACAGTGCAGGGCTCGAGGGGCGCGTAGCCGGCCTCGAGGGGTTACAGTGCATGGCTTGGCCGAACAGTGCTGTACTGGTGCCCTTTTGCCCATGCTTGTGGTGAAAACGAGACTTGACCTTTACACCGAGTTACTGTGGTACATGCTGTGCACTAGTGGACATGACCGGAGTAGGTGAAGGCATTAAATGCGTGGTATGGGCTGGTACGGCTGTCTGTACAGCTCGAGGTCCGTGCGTTAAGGCTCGAGGTGTAGGGGCGCGCTCGCCCGGGGCCTGGAGGGCTCGGGCGAGACGGAGAGCGATCGTGCTCGCCCGAGGCCTTGCTCGGAGGGCTCGGGCGAGGCGGAGAAAGAGCGTTCGCCCGAGGCCTGGCTGGGAGGGCTCGGGCGAGACGGAGATAGAGCGTTCGCCCGAGGCCTGGCTGGGAGGGCTCGGGCGAGACGGAGATAGAGCGTTCGCCCGAGGTCTGGCTGGGAGGGCTCGGGCGAGACGGAGATAGAGCGTTCGCCCGAGGCCTGGCTGGGAGGGCTCGGGTGAGACGGAGATAGAGCGTTGCCCGAGGCCTGGCTGGGAGGGCTCGGGTGAGACGGAGATAGAGCGTTCGCCCGAGGCCTGGCTGGGAGGGCTCGGGCGAGACGGAGATAGAGCGTTCGGGTGTTTGCGTTGATTGGGGGTACCCTTTTTTGTACCACCGACAGTAGCCCCCGAGCCCTTGTTTGAGTGCTTGCATTCGAGCAGGGGCTCCAGTTTGGGATCTCGATGGATAGCTAACTAGTCTCGAGGGTTTTGTCGATTTGATTCCGTGGGTGTCGTGCGAGCGACACCCGCGGGTGTAGCCCCCGAGGCCATGAGGGAGTGGTTAGAACTCCCTCGTGGGCTTCCCGAAGAATCCTCCGTCGTTTGGGAACCTTCTGCCCAGTGGGCGCGCCTTTTTAGGCGGGAATCGTCAGGGAGCGGAGATCGCGGCGCCGTGCGTACCTGTCAACAGGCTCGAAATGTGGTTCGGTAGTAATATTAAATATTCGCGGTAACCTTTCCTTTGTCGTGGGAGACTCCGTCCGAGGCTTGGCTCGGAGGGCTCGGACGAGACGGAGAACAAGCGTTTGTCCTGGGCCTGGTCTCGAGGACTCAGGCGAGATGGGGGTCGAGCTTTCACCCGAGGCCTGAAAATCTCATGCTCACACAAAGAAAAGAGATTAGTCGTAACTGTCCGAGTTTTTAGACCCTCTTTCGTCGAGGGGTGCCAGGCTGAACCGACTGGCCGGCTCCCCGAGCTGTCCGGCATGCCGATTGCCCTGGCTTGTCATCCCGCGAGTCCTTTCGATCGGATGCGAGGGGGGATGCCTCGTACTACCCCGAGTGGGCGAGTATCGAGGTTCCCGGTGAGCTGGTAACGGGGAATCCAAGTGAGAGCTCGTGCCCCGTTCGATAGGGGTCGACTGTGGCCCGGAGGCGGTCTCATAAAGCATGGGTGCTCAGTCTGCAGGAGTGCCGGGTCCATTCGATAGGACCCGGTGGCTCGATGCCTCCCTCCGAGGGGATCTCACTGCACGTCGAGCTCCCCGCCTTGGATACACGTGAGGGGCCTCGAGGGCTCGGCCCTCGAGTAATGCCGCGAGTGGCGCCCCTTGGTGTCCCTGACTCGGGTGCTCGAAGCCGGCTGTCGAACCCTTTTCGAGGGCCAGCCTTCGCTGCTTCGAGACTTAGGGCCGGGACCCGTTTTTACCTTTGTGAAGAAGCCTCCGTCGTTTGGGAATCCTTCTGCCCGTTGGGCACGCCTTTTTAGGCGGAAACCGTCGGGGAGAGCGGCGGGCGCGAAGCCGGAGCGACGGTCGTGGCGGGCCCGGGTAGTGGAGCGAATGGAGAGGTAACACGTGTACCCTGCATCCGGCTCGAGACGCGGTTAGGTGGGCGCATTGAATGCATTCGGTTACCTTTTTACGTCGTGGGAGATCCCGCCCGTCTGGGTTTCCCCCTATAAATATCGAAAGAGGGGAAAAGGAACCCTTTACTTTGCCTTTGCCTTCGCCGCCGTCGTAGCCTTCACGCGCCCTCTCCTTCGAGCTAGTCGATTGGGGATTTCCGGCCACCCGTCCGCTGCTCGGATCCGCGCCGCGCCACCGTCATGGCCGCCCAGACACAGATGCTGCCGGCCGAGGACTGGAGCCCGTCGAAGGTGACGCAGAGCGAAATGGACTCGCTGGTGGCCTAGGGGCTTCTGCGCCCCAACTCGGAGGAGGGACCCGCATGGTGGGTTATCCCGTCGGCGGAGCACCGGGAGCCGCACCCGCCGGAGGGGTACGTGGTGAGCTTCGCGCGCTACCACCGTATGGGGCTCGGGGTCCCGCCGAGCCGCTTCTTGCGAGGGCTGGCCCACCATTTCGAGGTGGAGCTGCAACACTTCTCCCCCAACTCCATCTCGCACGCCGCCATATTCGCCGCGGTGTGCGAGGGGTACCTGAAGATGGAGCCGCACTGGGAGATGTTCGTCCATCTCTTCCGGGGCGAGCTCTTCATCAAGTCCCTGAAGCCCAGCGGGAGGCGGCCCGTGCGCATGGGCTCCCTTGCCATTACCGCGAGGGCGGGGACCTCGTCGGCCAATGTCCCCCGCGAGTACCTGCGATACAAGCTTTCTACCAACCAGGCCGGGTGGGACGACCATTGGTTCTATCTGCGGAACGAAGGTGGCCTCTTTCCGCAGTACACCGGCAGGGTCCTCACTCAACGCCCGGAGAAGTGGACCTGGGGCGTTGCGGCGGACAGGCAACGCCACCTGGCCCCGCTGATGGAGATGATGAAGACGCTGGTGGACGAGAAGAAGCTGACCGTGCAAGCGGTCATTTGGGCGTTCCACCAACGAAGAGTTCTCCCACTGGCGGAGCGCCCCCTTCTTATGCACGAGATGGGCCCGCAGGCTCAGCTCGAGGCGCTAAATCGCTCGAGGATGGCCGAAGGGAGGCTGTCCCGGAACGAGGGCGTCTCCCGGGTGTCAATCACGATCCAGGGGCCGTTCGTCCCTGAATACTCCAACCTGATTGCGATGGCACCCGACGAGGGGTGTCTCGACCTGGTAAGCCTCCCTCGAGTCGAGCTATCTCGAGCCTCCTCCCCCTTTTTCCTCCTTCGATCCTTTTGCATCCGTCTTGTGGTTTGTCTCATCACGCTTCTTCTTTTTTCAGGGGGCATTTACTTGTCGCGCGTCGAGGCCCCCGGTGAGGGAGGACGCGGCGGATTCTCAGGTGAGGCGCCTCTCTGCTCAGAAGGACAAGGAGAGCAAGGATGCCAAAAAGAAGAAAGAGAAAAACAAAAACTTGCGTCGCTTAGCTCGGGAGCAGAGACTGGCGAAGGCTCGTCGTAACCGTCAGCCTGGGGACGGGTCCCCCGAGCTGAGCTCCTCGAGCTTGGAGGAGGAGAGTGGTGATGAGGAGGAGGGCGATGACGAGGGGATGGATGCGCGCTTGATGCGCGCGGGGCTCGTCGATGACAGGGCTGACCGCTCCTCTGTGCAGGAGGGTACACTGGAAGTCCCACCGACAAAACGGTCGCGCGGGACGCAGCCGCGGAAGGCGGCGCCGATCCCTGCCTCGTCGGGGGCCCGAGGTCCGTCGAGCTCCGCGCCGGATGTGCCCCTGGTCGTAAGGAAGCCCCGGACCCGGAGTGCCTCCGCCACAGCGCCAACGGAGGCCGCCCCCGCGTCAGCCCAGACGGGGGGTCTCGAGAGGGGTCGGGCTTCGAGAAGCGGTCGACAGGTCGAGAAGGGTTTCGGGCCCGACCCCCGCGAGCCGTTAAGGGCGCCGTCGAGCCCGCGGAGGAGCGGGCGCCAGGAAGAGGCGTCGAGCCCGCGCCATCACGAGCGTCGGGATGGGAGCCCCCGTGCGTCTCGTGACCAGGGGCGTGAGCGTCCCCGGAGTCCATCGCTGCACCGCCGCCGGGACACGGAAGCGGACGCGGGAGGGCGCGACCACCAGCGCGAGCGCCGGAACAGGTCCCGGAGCCCGCGCCGGGGCGGGCGCCACGACGTTAGCACGAGGGAGGTACGGTCGCCCTCCCGCGATGTGGGGCGGAAGGAGGGCTCTCCTCGAGGTCGAGCCATGGGAGGCGTCGGGAGTCCTCCCCCCATCCCAGCCCTGCGGAGATGGCCTAGGCACAGGGCTCGAGCCGTGGGGTGGGCTCGAAGCCCCCGAGTGGGTCCGGCGATTCCGGGAAGAAGCCCAGCCGCCGCTTCGGGTGAGTAGCTTCCTTGGGTCTCGTCGGTAGTGAGGCTTCACCTCTTTGCTTTTGATGACGCGTGCTATCTCCGTTTTCTCAGGGGGAAGCGCTCCTACCAGGAGGTGGACCTTGCTTCGTCCAAGCGGGCCAAGACCTCGAGCCCCGTCGAGGCACAGGCACCTCGAGGTATGGCACCTTCCTCCGCTAGAGAAGCCGCTTGGCTGAAGAAGGCCCGAGCTGCCATGGCTCGAGGAGGCCAGATGATCGTCGCGAATTTTGGTGAGGCCGTCGCCATCGACCACAGGGGTCGAGGTACTCTTCCTGGTTCTGATATCGCCGTCATCTCGTATTGCAGGGGCCTCAGCTCATGGCATCGAGCCCGCCACCACCATATCCGCCGAAGCGCTGCCTCCTCCCCCTCCTCCTCCTCCCGCGATGGTGCCAGCTGGGAGCGCCACCCTTCCCCTCACCACGACGCCTGTTCCGGGGGAAGCGCCTGGGGCGAGCATGGCCCCGCCGGTGTCTGGGGCTGAGGAGACTGCGCTCCTCGAGGTCCCGACCGACACGAGTCGGTCTGCGGCGGAGGGAAAGGGGGGAGAGGAGTTGGCAGAGGAGGAGCCGACGGTGGAGGACCTCCTGAACGAGCTGGAGCAGGGGCCGCTCCTCGCCGCGGGCTCGATGATGGTGGAGGCGCCCGAGGCGCCGGCTAGCGCCGACAAGGCGCCGGAGGGCCCGGCCAGGGAAGAGCCGGGGCTCGTGCCGTCAGGCGGCGG